>OU744720.1:97089332-98437332 GCA_916613615.1 Steromphala cineraria
CTCTTACAAATAATATCATATATTTTGAATATACGTGAATAAGCCTATTTTTATTCATGTCAAACATAATTTGAAAGTCAAAAGCAGATATGTAATCGGGGCTTCATTCATAAGTGGCCCAGCCCGGAACATGTTTTATCTATTTGCCGAGGGCTAGGTTAACCTATATATCTATTTCATTCATCGCCAGGACCCGTATATAACTTCCTGGTCTACCTACCGGGTCAGTGCTCCTAGTGACGTAACATCGTATATTCACTGCTGATATATACTGTCTTAACATGGTTATAAGTAATATACGATATATAGCCTTTAACTAGGTACTGGAGGCGACGGATATACAGCGTCGGCTGGACCTCAATCTTGTCGTGGGTAGGTAACTGATACTGTCATATAGATACATATTGTGCTCATATTGAAACTATGTAACACATCTGGAAGACTTACCTCTACGTCTAGTGTTAACTTGTGGTAAGATTGGTATTCATAACCTTGGTTATCGATTGATTGCTTTCTCACGATCAATCTTATTAGATCAGCTCGATGATTATGTTGTGCGGTATGTTCGTGTGAGTAAGCTATTTTACGCATGGATGAGCACAATGCACAACTCAACCCAACACTGTCTTATCGAAGGTTGTTGGGGAAAATATCTCCGTTTTTCTCATTCGTATAGCTAGTATTTCCCTCGGTGAATTTGTGTTGAGGTGTGAAGTTATTATCAAAACATGTGAATATGTTCCTTTAGTTGTTTCGACTAGGGTAAGCCTACCTTGAATTCATTAGATAGATTTATTTGGATTCATTGTTAACCAAAAAGTTATTTCGAAAATTCAAATGGTATGAAATTGTGTTTTCTATTTGTATACGGACATTTACACAATTGTAGTCTTCAAGTGACTTGTTAAACCGGTAACTTTACGGAAAAATTTAATGAATTGTCATTTAATAGCTATCCCATGAAGGTAGATACATATTCATGACATGTTATACATTTTGTCCTGTGTTCCTTGAATTATTTAAGTATTCTCATAAAACGGGATACATTTAAAGGGGCAGTAGCACGGTTTTTTTTGAAAATCTGATATTTCAAACTTTCACTGATAATTGTATGTTAATGCTAAATTTATTATTTTTATGGTGTCAAAAATCCCATTACAGAAACCAATCGTCCATAGTCAGAGAACAAATTATGAAGATTCACATAAAGTACATGGTGGTAATGTTTGTGTGAACGCCTCTAATCCGTTTTGTGT
The DNA here is from genome assembly GCA_916613615.1 of Steromphala cineraria. Taxonomy (NCBI): domain Eukaryota; kingdom Metazoa; phylum Mollusca; class Gastropoda; order Trochida; family Trochidae; genus Steromphala; species Steromphala cineraria. Next base: position 97,090,589 of record OU744720.1, read on the forward strand.
AAGAAAAATGAATTGCATGGCTGAACTTAGCATTATATATTTGATTTATTACTGCTTCATTTAGTTTAAATACATTGTCTTTCAAATGGAACCATTTATTTTCATTTTCCTGACATCACCTTACATTTCTTTCAAAACGTGCTACTGCCCCTTTAAGCTGTTGAAATATATTATAATAATGTTTTGAAGAGACTTTGTTTAAAATTTTAAAGCGGAATTATTTCTTCACTATAGAAATACATGTATTTGCTGATATCAATATTATTTCAAAAAGAAAACACGGCTTGTATAATATGAAACTATCACTTGAGATCAAATAGTTCAACCATGGTGTTTTCATGACGTTAGTTCAGTTCCGGCTCTTTAGTTTCAAAGGCCAGACACTCAAAAACATATCCAACCCTAAACCACATTTGAGAGTAACAAAACCATTGGTTCAAGTACTCTGCGACGCACGGGGACCTCCATTAAACATCAAATATAGAAACTGTGCTTCAAGTGAGAGGGGCCAACCAAATTTTGATTTATCATTAAATGGAAGGAAAAAAATCCGTTGGTCAATTGATACCCCTATAAATTCCTGAATTCGCCCGGAAGGTTACAGACTTATTTTATTTTATTACAGTCTCTCCCCCATTTCGTGCAGTTACATTTATATAAATGCATTTACTAAAGTAAACTAAGACTTTAACCTGCAACCATCTCATCAACAAAGATTTTATTTGGGCTGCTAAATAGTGTAACTTTCATTTTCTATTATCTGAGTCATCCTTCTTATCCGGAATATATTAGTGCCGACATATGCTTGTTAAACATCAACACTCTTACAAGAGACACATGCGTTACACATATAAAGACAAAGGTCAGTATACAGTTAGTCTCGGTTTCATAACACTTAACATGAAGTTCCCCTTCAACAATAAATTGTAAATTAATGTTTTACTTGTACAATTACATTTCCAACGGTGTTTCAGAAAGGTTAAACATGTTAATTGTGAAAGGCTAACAATGTAGTACTGACTGGACTCTAGTTGATTTTCTTAGTATCATGTAAATGGTGTGTATGTGGAAGTAGAGGGTTATAAAGGGGCTTCATTTTTGCATTATGTTCCCTCAAAAGTAGATCAAGTCATAAACTTTAGACCCAACCTCTGTTCGAGGCAGACCAAATGCCTGGTTTCCGACAGTTTCTCAAGCGTAAACAAGCAACCACAAACCATTTGAAGAAAAGGGCGTTTTGCAATGATTAATTAGCCAAAATGCTTACTTTTGAACATTGACAACTGCCTTTTATTGCATTCAATCAGATTTAGTCCTTTCTAACACATTTACTCGACTAATATGAACAGAAGTTGAATATGCAGTTAAAGACTTGATCGACCCATGTTGGAAGAAAATTTATTTTCTAGAAACATTAACTTTACAATATATGTCATTGATAATGATTCACTTTGGTTGCTTAAGATTTCACAATTTTAAATGTGTTACAACGTTTAAATTCAAATGAAGAAATTAGAAACTATCAACTCTTACATTTTTACTTCATTGGACTGACTGTAAACGTATCATAATTAGAGGTTACGTTTTCACGAAATGTCCAAAACCAATATAATTATATTGTTCATGTAATAATACTTACTCTTACCCCTAGTTACTAATATATACTTTCTCTCAGATCTTCCGTAATATAAACTAAATCGTGACGATCGGTATCGAGTTAACAACACGCTTCCATGTCGCGATTTCATTGGCTTAACGATTCTATCATCCTTTGTTAGAAGATAATTCCTGTAGCGTGCATTGCTTCCTGTTTGTATAACCATATATCACCACGTATACAGCAACATTGTAGTACATCGTCACGCTCTGGCGATTCCTCTGTTGAACGTTCCATAACCCCATTAAGTACAAAAGAGTGCAACAAATGCTTATTCTACATCCTACAATAAAGAAGTTGATAATCCATAAAACTTCTTGTCTTCTTTATATCTCCAACTTCTAAAATGCCTCTCAAACAAGCAAATAATAAAGACTCATTTTTAGTCTGAAGAAGGGAGCCCAGCGAAGCTGTTCATTTAAAGAAACAACAATGATCTTGCTACAATGATATAGACTTGATTGGTCTATATATATATTTTGTTTCAGGGGCTAGACAGATAGAAATATTTGTTAAAAGTCAATAGAATTAATTTTCTTTTGATAAATGCCAAAACTTCATATCAAATATAAGTTAAAATCAACGCAAATGGTTTGAATACTCCAAAGAAACAAAAAATCATATTTCTGTCAATATACTGAACAAATTGTCATTAACAGGATAATTTTCAAAAACACCGTGTACAGCATTACAGCATTAACCACGTTGATATATTTGAATACCCTATGTCCCTTTAACGACCATGTCGCATCAGGTTTCCCTACTCAAATAACGATAGTAAAGTCAAAGAGTGCAAAAAATACGGAAAAGGACAAGGTCTACAGTTTGATGTAACCAGGAAATATAATTCTTAAACTTTAGATAAAGATGGAACTTTCCCTTCCTTAAGTGTCATTTTGACTATTGGAATCAAAGAAAATTAAGTTCATATTCATAATGTTCTAAACTAATTAAAATTTGATCAAGCGTAGAAACTCTTTAAGGTTTTGATGAAAACATGCTTCACCGTACATTAATCTTGTTCCATGTATATGCTTGTATTACAATAAAGGTTTCGCATATGCCACAGTGACCGCTGAAACCAGTAGGCCCTAGCGTCAGTAACCGATCAATCGCACAATCGTTGTTATATTTAGTTATTTAACTGCAACAATCATAACACCATTTCTTCCAATACTGTCACCCTTATTGCGACAGGGGAACAACAATACTAGTAACGCTGTAGTAAAGCCCTTTGTTTCAAAAATGAATTATAATATATACCAAAAAAGAGCATTTGTTTAAATCATTAACTAAGTGGTAACTCTAACTTTTGGTACACTGTTTTACGACAAATTTATATAAGTATATCATGTAATAAATGTACCATGACATGAAGTCGTTATTATTTACGGCACACATATGTCCGATCTACGCTCTGTACAAACTGTATACCATATATTGTATCATTGTATTTCGGAGATCTAAACTTAGAACCTGTTATACACAAAGGCAGAGAGAAACAGTTTAGCATTGAACGAAGCATAACGACTAACGAGTTGACAAGCCTTTTACTAGACACTTTCAAAAAGCTGTCGGTCTACATCAGAGGTCACTTTGACACGGAGCAAGACCCGTCTCGCTGTCAATGACTGAAAACCAGTTATTTCGTCTTCAATGTGAGCTTTTTTGTATCATCTTATTTGTTCACGTTTATATATAATTTATGACATATCTCAAGTTCGACATGTCTAAGTTGGCAAGAAAGGATGATCCTTGCATCCAGGAAGTAGTTTAGCCTGCAGTGTAAGTAAAATATTGTAATTATGAAATTATTCATAAGTAAATGATTATGTAACGCCAATAGTCCTCTTCATGATTTACCGCACCTTACAAGTGAACCGATACACACGACTTGAGCCCAAAGCACTCTTATAATGACTTCACCCCAAAAACCAACTTTGTAAATTACACTTTCGTGACTGGAGGAATCAATGACTATTTTTTTCAAAACATTATACATTTTGAGGTCGGTTGTTCAGTTGTTCATGGATTGACGAAATTTACCGATTGAGGATGTCACAGGAATTTTGAAGACGGGATAGAAGAGAATAACCAATACAATATTGCTTTTTCATCTATGCATGTGTTACAATCATATATTTAATATCACACTTAGACAACAGACTGATGTACTTATTCGTGTTTACTTCCACGTAACAGTGGAAGTAAACACGAATAAGTACATCAGTCTGTTGTCTAAGTGTGATATTAAATATATGATTGTATCGCGATTTATGACATGCGGGTTAAGTTACGTTAAGCAAACAGGAGTCTCTGTCACGTGACTTTACTCCTCTGTTATGAGCATAAGTGACAAAACTGGGATGAGAAAGAAAGTGGGTTAAATAAAAAAGTGTCTTAGTCCTCGTCTGACACTGGTTCTCCTCTCGGGGACAGTTGATGTATGATCTACGACATGATGTGTTATGATATGACATTACATAATATGATAGTATATTATACACAATTATTTGTAAAATTTAAAAAAACGCATCAAAAATTCTTAAATGATACACTCGTATTTAAGAAATGAAGATCAAGCACAAGACAATAGTATTAATCATGTAAGTGTTAATCGATATCTTCATTACATCAGCTACAGTCATCTGGTAAGGAGGACAGATTAGATTAGAAGGCTAACCAAACCATTTTTCTTACAGTTAATGTATGTTTAATCTGCTTATTTTATTTCAGGCTCTGATGGTGAATAATCATATACAAGACAAGATATTGATAACATCACCGAACATATACCACCAGAGGTCGTCCAGAACTTGATGCAAGAACTTGTTAGAAGGTCGTCGTCGAGCCAGCCCGATGCCAATGAGTTCCTCCGTCCCCCCTCCGCTCCCCTCCCGGGGCTCCAGACCCCCCTCTAAGTCCCTCCCCGACATCAACGGTATGGTCAATATCATACTATTGTTATGATATAAATTATTGTATCATTTTAATGACGTTCAATATGGAATATCAAACAGCTGTCTCTGTCGCGTGACTTTACTCCCTCGTGGTCCTTCCCAGACATCAACGGTATGGTCAATATCACAATATTGTTATAATCTAAATTATTATATCATTTTAATGACGTTCAATATGGAATATCAGAATGACCAACACAATATGGCTTTTGCAACTATGCTGCCACAGTGGAAGTAAACACGAAAAAACACATCAGTCTGTTGTCTAAGTATGATATTAAATATATGATTGTATCGCGATTTATGACATGCAGGTTAAGTTACGTTAAGCAAACAGCTGTCTCTGTCAAGTGACTTTACTCCCTCTAAGTCCCTACCCGACATCAACGGTATGGCCAATATCATAATACTGTAATGATTTAAATTATTTTAATGACGTTTTGAACTTCTTGTAATTTGTGTTTTTGTTTTTATACTGGTAAATGGACAGGTGCAAAACAAGAAATTTAAAGGACGTTCTTAGCTTCTTAACGTTGTGCAGCCCGTAAACATCCGGGTACTTTGCAGTCACTGACTGCAAATTTAATACAGACAACGCAGATTTTTTTAAGTCATTAATGAAACATCAACAATTTGTTAAAATATTAACGTTGAAGTTTGTTCATATGGATTAAAACGTTTCTCGTTGACAGATTTCGAGTCCAAGTTCAAGTTCCACGGTATGAGAGACATCCCTCCCCCGGAACCCTTCATAGGTGCCAGGAAGACCTACCCTAGTTCCCTCACCGCCACACAACGTAAGATTACTTACTTACAATAGGTCAATGCAGTAGATCACTATCAATATCCAACTTCCGAATGTCATTGTTTTATTTCTTAAAGACATATTGGCAACAACTGTTGATTTAATGTTGTGTATCATTAGTATTGTTTTGCACATTCGTATTGATAATCCACATTTAACTTCATTCTCTTTTTTTTCAAATTTTGTTCATTTTTACTTTTATAACACCACCGATAACATCCTAGCGCTATCATATAGTTATGTAGAATCATAGTTCACTATGTACTTGGGTTAAGGGCTGCTATACTACAAGGTCTTGCTTCTGTAGATGCTTTCTAACACCCTCTGTCTCGCTTGGTTTCAGCTCGTGAGAAGCCCCCTCCTCCCCCGCCGCCTAGGAGACCCCGCCAGTCCCTCCCTGCCTTGTGAGAATGTAGAGATCTTACTGGATGAAGAATGAGAGTATTACTGTCGGTGCTAACCTTGAGTCTTGTAGAGTTGATGGACAATAAAGAGCCTATACCTAGGGGAGTGCAGGTGCTTGTCGATCAAGCAGGAAGGACTTGTTGGAACACGGATCTCATGGACTATTGGAGCTGAAAGACAATGGTGTTTGTTGTCGTCGGCGGAATCTGATTGACTGCAATAAGGTGATACATGGGCACCCGTCGATAACAGCTGATTATTCGAGATGATATTGATATCGTATGTTGTCGAATGGTGGAAGAACTCAGAATTAACGAATATTTGTTTGTTTTATTTATTTGTTGAGAGTTCGACTTGAATGAAGGGAGTGTATGCTCATCAGTGGAATCCTGATATATCCTGATCCTGATGTGCGAAAAAGACGGGCAGTTTGATGGCATAATTTAAGCTAGAGAAATGAATGCATATATATACTATAGCAGTTTTAGGAGATTTCGCCAAATATTGTTGTGAAATGGTAGTAATTCCTCGCCTTGTTACGTGAGAGATGTCGGTACCTTGGTGTATCCTGCTGATGATGTATCGACTGGCTGGGGAAGTTGTGGCAAATCTCGGTACAGTAGTGAAGGGTGCTGGCCATTCTCTGATTAGACATCATGCATGGGGAATTGACCTTTATATCATTGAGTTAACCCATGTACACGTATAGAGAGAGTCTATCTGAAACACTGTTGCAAACAGAGAGCATCACCAGCACGAAATGGAGCTATCGCAAAACACCTGAAGCTGATTCTGAGGACCAATTGCTGGAGAGATCACTCCAGACCGGTGGATAACTAATGAAGTATTACTTATGGATAACATAACTTGTCTCTAACACAGTTTTTGATATATATTTATTAACTTGATGTTTTTCGATCTGAAACTACAGTAACCTAGCCTTGAATGCATGGGAGATGTGTGTACCCTTGGATTGGGAAGTTGTGGCAAATCTCAGTATAATAGTGAAGCCTGCTGGCTACTCTTTGACTGGACATCACGCATGGGGCATCGACCCCTATATAATTGAGCTGAACCCCTGTATGGAGCTTGACTGGACATCACGCATGGGGCATCGACCCTTATATAATTGAGCTGAACCCATGTGTGGAGCTTGCACAGCACACTGAAGTTGATTCTGAGGTCCAGTTGACGGACAGATAACTCGAGACCGTTGGAAAACTGATGAGGAGTCAATTATAGATAACATTATCTTGTTACCTGTTTTGGATATCTATTTATTAATTGGATGTTTATGGGACATCTATTGAATCGCTTGCTTGATCTGAATCTACATTAGATTTAGAAATAGGACTTCTTGCTCTTGTTTTACAAGCATAAAATTGACTGGAGATCGACATTGTATTATTACTTTAATAAATTTGTTAAACCATTTCGACTTGTTATTATCGAATTGTTCATATACGTCTTTTAATATGTTTCTTCTTCTCTTTTTCTATCTCTTCTAATCCACAATATTCTAGACTCCTAGCATATCTGAACCCTGTTCCCTTTAAAGGAACGCTTGGCGCTTTACATGTATTTGTTTTTATGAATATATATGAATTTGATTTCTGCAGATTTCATCAGAAATCAAATGTGACACTTTTACAGCACATAGAAACTATCGAATGATCCTCTCTCTTTGCCTCTTCACTGGAATAACACACCTGTCACCAAACTTCGTTATGTATTTAATGTAGACTTTGAGCATGATATCTAGCATGGAAAAGCGCCATACAAATGGACTATTATTATTATTATTCTGATAACACTTTTTAAGTTTAACCAAGTTTAAATGAGTTAGGAATTTTTTATTGCTTCCCGCTTCTGTATTGCAGCAGAGGCGACGCTTCGGTATTGTTAGCATATGAAGCATGATACACTGAAAAGGCTTGAATCCATAAACATTGTTCCTTGATATAGTTGAGTGAACATTTACTTTTTTTATTGACATATATACATAAAATCAATAAAAATCAATAAAGATATTTGACAACCGCATGTTAAAATAGATAGGCGTCCGGTATTCGACCATGCTTAATTTCATGCAGTCGTGTGTAAAATTGAATTGATTGCAAAATATTGCTTCTAAATTCTATATTACAGCTAGATAGATTGTTTCTAAAATCTCAATTTCATCAATGATTTTGTAGAATTTTGAATATGTGTCCATCTCAACATTTAAAACTTGAGATATACGAGTTTAAGGTATTTATTTTAATTCAGTCTTTCACTATATTCAGTTTCATCTGTACCGAAATCATCCACATTTGATAGAGTAAGCCAATGAAATCGGCAAGTCGAACAAACTCACGAGCCTCTTGAAAATCCTAATGTTTGAACAACCTTTGAATTAAATCAAAGTTCAATTAGCTCACCCTTTTATGTTTACAGCAAATAAGGTGGGGCGCGTTCCTTAAATATTCCAAATTTAAGCTGGTGTAGTATTAAATGGGCTAGAAAAGACTTATAATTATTATTAACTCAGTTTTTATCGAACACATATTTTGAGATCTTTTAAAACCGTTTTATCGGGTGATTGTTCCATGAAAGATTTCAAAGGCGGGTTATTTGGGAACAATATTCATGATGATATATTGAAGGGAGGATTTATATGGACCATTCATTCGCGGTTCTCTATAGGGCTGATGTTCCGATACTTTTCGCTACATCACCATAGCGAGGTTTCTACAGGAAAATATGAAATCAAATTCATCGCCCTTGAGTAATGCTAATGAACTGAGCGCTACGCATGTCGACTGAACAAGTGAGTTCGAAAGTCGACACTCATTGGTCAATTTAAAGTTTTTGACCCACTTTTTCTGAAGTTAATAAACACGTGTTAAAGAGTACTGCTAAAACCAGTTTCATATTGATATATATATATATATATTCATAAAAAAGATAAGACCTAAAAATTGTGTAGAATTTTTCATCATTATAAATCCAAGGAGGTGATTTAGTAAAGGTCATAGGAATATAAGCCTTGACTGAACGAGGAACTGTCAAAGAAAATAGTTCATGACTTAGAATGAATAGAGTTCTCAGCAGAAACCGATGGTGGGTCTGTAGACCATCAATCTTATGAGTTGAGTTCTGAACGTTTACCGTATATTTACATCTTGTATCATGTAGAATAACTTTCTAATATAAACTTTATTCAACAAACTTCACGTGTTTCACTATTTCAGGTAGACACAGCCCATGGAACCAGGCAACTTTCCGTCGTCCGTCAGTTCCATCCATGTCTGTCCCAGCGGGAATGGTCCGTATGTGAATACTGACCCAAGGTCAACTGCTCGTACATGACAGGAATCATATGGTTGCAGATTTCTGTTATTGGTCCTGATCAAAACAGAGTTCAAAACGATCGAGATATCTGCAACGGACGAGTCTGTGCCAGTGTAATGTTGATATACATATTCCACGAAGTTGACAAAACAATGTTTAACGATCTCTTCAATGACGTCCTGATTCTCATCAGAAAGATGTATTGTGCGATATGCTTGAAAGAAGGACAGAACAGAACAACGTCAACGTCAGTGGGAGTTACATTCAAACATGAAAAATGAACATTTATATCATGGAGGGACACCATGGTGACCTTATGCACGTGACAATCCTCTTGCTGATACCTTGACATGATTGGAGAAGAGCTAGCTATATATTAGATGGGATAAAGCATAGGTAGTGGTTGATATCCTATCCTAAGAAATCGCGTTTCATGTCTCACAGTTATATGAGCTAGGACTATGGAAGAACTTAGATGCCTCAAACATGATGAAACTCCTATAGGCAGGGATTATCCAAAGTGTTCAGCTTGTGTTTGATTTTTGTGTTCAGTCAGTAAACTATAAACTCCGTACTGATGTTTCCCAGATGACCTATTGGTAGTCTGTCATCAAGACCCTAAAGCAAAAATATTTAATTGATGACCAACCAAGTATAGCAAGTCTAGATCGCTCAGCTTTAGGAGTTAAAGCATCTTCTGGGCTCCATTTTGTTATAATACATGATTATTTTAAAATATTGTCAATATTGAAAAAAATACTTCTGAGACTAAATGTTAGTCTAACCCATTGGAAGATCTCCCCGATGAGCTATTGAAACATGAGTTAGGGGTGAATGCACATACAATATTCAATACTGGACCTTTTGGGCTCCCTACTTGTTAAGTATTTTATTTCACCCCGACCAATGTAGAGCTGAGTAACAAGAGATTAATAACTTTTGTAAAAAGAAGTTGGATACTTCTGCTGATGGACTGGATAATCCAACGTCTAATTCATGGGGAATAAACAGTACTTGGTTGTTCATGGATGCCGGGTCGGGGGTATTAGTGAGCTTTTATTCTTGTCGGAACAATTGTCTCGCATTACTGGATGAAGGTATTATTACATATATAAAGCAGTATTGAAATGTTTAACTGTCTCAAGGTTGCCAGTCCGTCTGCCTTAGAAAACAGCGATGTAGATATATGTATGAAGTACTAAGAACAATATTATGAACTTGTTTCACTCGCTCATAGCTTATCAAGATACGTAAAATGATCATGTAGTCTAAATTTGTATGTATGAAAAGCGAAAGGATTTTGTTGAAATTGAAATTGCTCAACAGTTTTCACGTCATTCGTGACGCGAATAATGTTCATTATTTGTGTTAACTGACATAGATTTGAAAATGTTAAAGAAATAAAATTTCAAATAATATGCTACAGTGCGTATATTTAACCTTTTCACGATGTTTGCATGTGCATTTCACAAAGCATTCCCAACAGAGTCATAAAATGCTGACTCATCGCCTGTTGGACTCTGTTCGTACAGAACCAGTCCCTGGTGTCAGGCAGGTGCCCTAGCGACATAATATATAACCATAAATCATATACAAATTTCAGCCACTTTTCTTAGAATGGGTTATTTTTGTGACGGTAGTAGACTAAATTATTACTTCTGAACAGCGTTGCAAAATGCATAACTAACTCGCTGGCAACCAGGCTTCTCCGTTTCTAGTTCACAAAATGGTCTTGTTCCAAGGGTCAACTTACTTATATTGTCATGCTTACATTTCAAGATTGTTTTGTGTATTATCTTATAAATAGCGATGCTATTTCTTCGTCAGATATCGCCAAAGAACCCGTCATAGTGCTCATACAATACTTATGTCGACTAGAGCAGATGTATTATCACTTATACTGTATATCTTTAAAGGGCTAAGAACTTTTTATCAATGTTATAAACTTGAGATAATGTATTCATGTCACAATGAACTTGTATGATTATTCCATGCAGCCTTTTGAAGGTCATACGTAGAAGCGTAGAAATCGTATGTCAAATTGAATGTTCTTGATAACTATTCGCATAACCATTCCAAAATGCACCATCGGGAAACAAAATACTCAGTTAAAGTTCAAAGCACCAAAACAATTCACATTTTAAAATGTTAATTAAAACCGTAAAGGAACAACTGTAAATTTTTAACATCATTGAAAACGCACCATTGGCATCTTCGGAAAAAAGGTAAAGGTTAAGATTCCCATGTATCGATAAAAGGATCATTATGAAAGGCAATAAACACTAAAAATGTCACTGTCTTTAGGTAGGTTTTATTCAGCGTTTCATGAAACACGCATGGGGTCAAACCTAAGTCAGCAACGAATGAGTCCACATTTTCAGCAACACACATTAAGAAAAGGACATCAACTCTACCACTAAACATGGCCAGATCGGTCCTGTAATGATGACATATGCCACCTGACACCATCACACTGCAGCAAACTATCAATGTGTCTATATCAACACAGTATTGGTGGTAAGGTTCTGCACATGCAAGTGTACGTCATACTCTCAACTTACAACCAGCATTACCTAGATAAAACGAGATACGCCATGCCATCGCTGTAATCTTCCATCCTGGTAGCTGGCAACATTTTAGCATGCAGCTGTTGAAAAATATGGCGACTTTGACGTGACGTTTTTTCACGTCATTGTCCATGACATTAAAGACCTTTTGTGTTCATATTTGCTGCGGACTACCGAGTGTTCGAGATGACATTAAAATCCGATTGCAATAATTATGCTTGATACACCAGCTTGAATCTTGCCCATTGCTGGATCATGTTTTTCAGATGTCAATTTTGGCACAACGGAAAGGTTAAATCTGAAACTTCATTGTATCAGCACACAAAGTTTTGTTATAGACTGATCACGCCTAACATGAGTGCAAAATTTGCGCTACGTTCTAAAGTAATGAAACTTTTATTCACCTGTATTGAAGTGAACCCTCTACCGTTTTCCATAAGTAATCGATACTCTAAATACATTGACCATACTTGACTGACAGTGCTTAGTTACTTCAATAACTCTTGCTATGCCAGCAGGCGCTTACATGCTTATGGGATTGGCAGCGCAGCCAAACTGGACAGTTCGATTTTAGTCCTATAGAAATTAGAATGTGTTGTGTTGAATACTTTACATAATGCTGAAAGTAAAGTTAAACTAGTCAATCACCCGACCACCACATATACCCACCCAATGGGGCAGTTAACAAAGTGACACCGTAGTGTTATGTTGAAATGAATCACAATATATTTACACAGGAAATTGAAAATAATCAATGTTAAACAGTATATATATATGAATACAGATAACGACACCCCTCCCTTATACAATCGGCCTATTGTTGAGGGTGTGTTATTTTTATATTTACATGTAAAGATATTGATTATTTTCAATTTCCTGTGTATAATGTTCATATCATACCTGCACACGTTGTTTTAGTACAATGTTGTAACGTATTAATGCAGTTTGTGGTTCATGACTGTAATTTGATAAGGCTTTCTATTAAATGGCTGTCGTTTATGAGTATTTTATAGACTCCAATCAGTTCTAATGCATGTACTCTATCAATGATATCCCGCAATAAAATATTGTTATTGTTAATTGTTTTATCTATATATACTAATTGAACCTCAAATATAATCACGAATATCAAGATTGTAGGCAATCTAATTAGCCTCTCACAATGTGTATAAATGTCGAATTTGTATACAAGGGCTTCAGCACAAAAAAATAATTCGAAAGTCATTGTGTAGTTTTCCTTATGGACAATAATTGTGTTTGGTAAATAATCAGAACCATTACATCCCTCGTATTTGTATTTGTTATGCACATTGGGTATTTTAATCAAAAGCGTCAGCAATTGTAACACCTGGGTTAGTCAATTCATTTCATTTTACGTAATATTCCCGGAGCATCGGATGTAACATTTCAATTCGTCATTCAAACACTTCTCGTCGATTTAGAGGAGTCATTAACGTTAAAACAAACTAGATTTCACCGTGAGGAAACTTTTGGAAAGCTTTTTTCACATTAAAGCAAAAAAGATTATTTCATATCTCTGTTTGGAACTGAACAGTTTTATGTCAGACTACAGAGATTTAATGAATGAAAATACGATGGTAAAGGTTAACTGAAAGATACATATAGTTTTTGTTCAAATATAAGAGTAAATATGAACAACGCTTGACACGTCTTCTAACGTCTATTTCATCCATCAGAGATTCAACATTCTGTCTCTTGTTGAGCATGCGTCTCCTTTTGACTTAAAGACATACCCATTATATCAGCTTTGATCAGTTTGAGTGGCTATAATATTAGAAGTTGTTGGTGTAAGGAAGACAAGAACAACTTCTATATTTGACAGTAGCGACGTTTCGGTATGGATCCTTCTACCGTTTTCAAAACAGTAAGAGGATCTATAGCGACGTTGAAAACGGTAAAAGGATCTATACCGAAACGTCGCTATACTGTCAAATAAAGAAGTTGTTCATACACACAATTTCTCTTGTCTTCCTCAAAATATCTGTTTCCTTCAAACAATTCATGTTTCAATTCAAGCAATTAATCCTGAGTGACATTAGTAGGCCTAATCAATTATCATGCAATTAATAAAAGGAGTTTCACATAATTTAATATAATAAAATGTATGTAATCGACAGCTAGCGCCATGATCGACGTACACTTATCATATACAACATCTTGATTAAAAATCGTTTTCATTGTTCAAAATACAAATGTTTTGGAATAATTTAAATCAAAATCTATAGTTTACCTTCATTACGGCAAAATTGAATACATTTTGATTACATTCATATTTCGATTTTAACAATGTCATAAAGTTCATGGAAATATTCCACATGTATACATATTCGTTCGTGTCTGGCATATATATAAATCAGATGTCCGACAATTTTTAATATTAATACAGGGATAGAAAAGCTGGCATTGATAAATTGACTCGGTCTATTATCTGTGCAAGATGCGAGTTTTGGATGCTTGCATGTTGACTGTCAAGTTGTTCTTATTCAAAATTTCAAACTAGTCGAGGAATGGTGGACAAGTTTGTAAGCTGTCGCACAAGCACTTGGGGCATGGATATTGCTCATGATATAACAAGGTTATACTAGTATATAGTATATGAACACTGCCAATGCATCAAGTGCTTGTGAGCTGTCGGTCAGTTGAAAGTGTTGCCAGAATCTGAGGATTTGGGTTCGAATCCCACATGGGACTACATCTAAAAATTTACAAGAATTTTTACTTTTGCAACGATTTTGATCCCAAATAAAACCAATTTACCCTCATGGGTTCTTTGCTTTACGACATATTAGTCGACTAAAACCAGAGACCCTGTTATAAACGTCACTGCTACAACATCAAACACAAAACAACATAACTCTAGCTTCAACTGTTGTTTAAACCAGATCTATTTACAACGTACAAGTTGAAAAACAAGTTCTTATGGATCATCAGGTTCTTTGTTGCATGAAATGCGACGTTTCGGTGTAGATACTAACACCGTTATCACTCTGAACATCCCTTGCTTGATAACGGTGTTAGTATCTACATCGAAACCTCGTATAAAGAAGTTGATTATCCATAAGAACTTGTTTTTCTTTAACACTAACTACTTAAAATTCTTCACAGAAGTTATTAAAAAGTTGTCTAAAAGGCTTATAAAATTCTTTTGATATAGGCTTATTTCTTCTATTTTATGCTACAACGTCTAGAAATAAATATAAAATTACATTTTACGACTTTTGTTTTTCAGCAATAAAGTCGAATTAGCAGATGACATTTGAAATAAGGAACAATTGATTTTTGTATATTCACTAGGTATGACTACACTCTAGCGGTTCATAAAACGGAATATTATTTATGGGGAAGTATTTCCCTATTCACCGGCAAGGGAGATAATCAAGGGCAGACAACTCATTGTTTATGTCGCCATTTTGCAGCTGGTCGGCGTGTTGATAGAACAGTTTTACAAACTGTATGGTATTGTGACGACTAATTCCATGGTTATACGCTCATCTGTTGAAGATGGTGAGCCGGGGCGAGTTTTACGCTGGATCTCAGCTGTTTCATCCTCTTGTTGGCTGGACGGGCTTGCCCATTGATCAGGTAACTTACAGATGTCATTTTCAAACCTTGAGTTGAAAACTCGATTTCCCCTCCCAACTTCCTGAAGGTTATCGAGTTTTGGAGCCCGTTATCAATTAGACTTTTTAACGTTCAAGAGAAATGGGAATCTTTGAAAAGGGAATTTTGATGAATGACTTTGGCTATGACCACCTAGTTGAGTTAAAATATATTATCTTTCAAGTTGAAAATCCTTCTTACTAATGTGTTTCTCATGAAATAAAAACGTTAAGCAGCTGTGCCCCTGGAAGTGAATTTGGTATCTTTAATATTTCTGCAATAATGTCAATCCTTGTTTATCAATAACTAATGTGGTCATTAAATGAACATGTAATTATTATGAACAAGTTGACATTTGTGTTGCACTTTGAGAGTGCATGATACAATGTGAAATTTTTTAGTCGTTTAAAATAGCTTTATAAACCTTGAAAGATTTGTATTTGTTTTTTTTTTTAGTAAGGTGTAACAAAAAAAGGTATCCAAGAATTTGCAAGTTATAGTAAATCTGAATCTAAATGGAAGATAGTATGATTAGTATCAATATAGATAGATTCAAGTAAAGGTGATTTGGATGTATATCTGTGACGTTCAATGTCACTATTCACTTTGTTTGTACAATATGCTTTTCTGAAGCCATGGTTTGTTAGAGAATATATTTAAACCGAATGGGTTTGCTTAAAATTAATATGGAAGATAATGTGAAATTGGAAATGAAGGACAATATCAAAATGCTATAATGTTGCATTAATATTTTGCATTAATATGGTTGCTCAAAACAGAAGGCAATGGAGAAGTGTTTAAAACTATTGTCTTTCAGATGAAGTTTTGAATTAAACTTTCGCTGGCAAACACGAAAATGACCATTTTTGTCTAAAACATCTAATGGAGATAAGCCCGGTAGCGCGTGCAGGCACTTGCTTATACCTACTTATGTCACTCGAGCTTATCTGGTGAGGGATCCTAAAGGTGCTCCTAGATCAACTACAGTAATGGTTCATCATACACAACTAATGAGCTTTCACAATCTTAATAGATTAAGTGTTTGATATGTGTGTAATCACTAGTTGGTCATATTACGCAAGGCTGCATGCCCAGGCCACATGATTCATTGCTATGGGTATAAGGTCTGATATTTAGAAACTAGGGAGTCTTATGGTAGCATTGCATTTTAGTTTACAATAAATGATTTAAAGGAAACTAACAAAGACTATCATTTTGTTCATTACTAGACAGCTTTTATGATGTGTGTGATTGACAAGTTAATGTACAACGATAATTTTTTTTAATATTGACTACCGATATTTGATTGATTTTAGTTATTATTGAGATGTTATCGTTTATGATTGAAAACAGTTACTTCAAAATCTAATGGGTTTTTTTTAAATATGATAATTTACAATGTTCCAAGTTTGTTAATTTGTCTGAAAACTAAATAGTACTCATAAGACCATAAATATATCATCATGTCATGTTTTATGTCAAACATAAAATTGATAAATGATTTAATTATCACCTTTATTGCCATTCTTGATAACTAATGGCCATTTCATGCACATCTGGAGCAAAAACAATATGTCATTAGAGTCGTATTTAATACAAGGTATCTATTACAAGCAATAATTTACCTGTTGCTTAAAACTTGACATAATGATAAATGACATGATTCATTCAGTATTCTCATCATTGATTTAATTTTCCTAAAATTAATAGTTTTCATGATTGAACAGTCGATTAGTTTGTTGTTGGTTATCAATAATCCCACAATGTTGTATAAGAAAGATAACTTTGTCAAAACTGTTAATAAAGAAACGATGTTTCTTATCTCACAAGTTAGATATTTTGTTGCTATCAGTAAAATAAACCGTATACTAGACTGTTTGGGTGATAACCTTTATCATCACACTACTGATGACATGCGGCATTTTAAGTCCGTAACCTTTTGCAATCTATACTTCTTCTCCAAAACTGATGTACCTTCAAACCTGATATTATCGTTCAAAACTTTCACCACACAGCTTTTCCTAAAAGCCTGTTGGTAGAAAGCCAATGTTTGAAATAAGCGTCGGCCTGGAGGCCAAAGGTCGACAGTTATTCACAAGGGTCCACACTTTAAGATATCTTGAACAGTGTTGTTCCTAGATGGGGTCCTGGGGAAATTTGCCCACCCTTTTTGCTTGATGTCCCTTTAAAATTTGGAGAGGTAGGATACTTTCACCATTGGGAGGGGTCCCATCCGCGAAAAAAGGCCAAAATGACCCCCTTTTCTGACCACCTAGGAACAACATTGTTTAAGTCCTTACAGTCTAACAGTTTTCTTAACATGATATTGTTTCTTATTTTCATGTTACTCATGTAACTTGCAGTAAGATATATTTTCTAGCAAACCTACATCTCCATCACTCTAAGCTGACAACAGTGTTGTATATTACCTACATTATTTACTTATCATTTAGTTTGTAACTTTGTGAAGCGAGTTCGTAAAGATTTTAGTTATACTGCAGCAAAGATTCCCTTTGTAGTATTGACCATATCAGGACACCAAGGAAGGGTCATTTTGAACCCTCGTTATTGTCAAATTGAGTAGGTTGTGTGGTCACTGTGGTGAAGTTGAGATAATTTGTTAGAATGAATTGAGATAATACTGAGCCTCTCCCCTCCACATGAAGCCCAGTGAGATATAAGCTGGTTATTCTGGCTGTTGAGATGTGTTGAGATGGACTTTTATTAATGACTTACATGAATGCAATTAGTTAAATTGTGTAGGTGTGAAGAGGGCAAGTATTGCACATGTTGGTCGGGGGTCTGGAAAATGATCGTCAGATGTTAGAGATTTCTGTCCCTGTCATGAACTGGTTTTAGATCATGCAGGATTAAATTTGTTAGCTCTCATCCTGTTTGATATATTTGTGTTATTTACTTCCTAACATCTGAACAAAAGCTGGACAACTATTTATATCAGATGAATGAATGTTTGTGAAGAAAATGCATAATATATTTCCAGGCATTTAATTTCCATTTAAGTTCATTTCAAATTTTCCATTGTGATAAAAGGAAATTAACAGAAGATTGAAGTAGATATCATAATACTAACAGGGTATACAGTATGATAAATAGAGATTATTAACCGAGTGTGTTTCCGTATCATTAATATCATATAATAGGAATAAAATTTGTATTATGCGAGCCTTTGGCGAGCATAATACATATATTTTTATTCCTATTATATGATATTAATGATACGGAAACACACGAGGTTAATAATTTCTTTATCATATAATGTCATTTTGAAATAAACGGGTTTAAACGAAAATATGATTCCTACTTAAAATATGTTGACCTAGATTTCGCGGAGTAATTGCTTTCACAATAAACCAAGGTGAAGGTCATATTGTCGGCGATGTATAGTTGTGAACAGTCTAGAAATATTCCTTCATTAAATTATTTTTTTTCACAGTGTTAGAAACGTCTTCTACAATCTATCAACATTTTCAGTATTATTATTATTTTATAACACAAAACGTGTAAGAACCACTTGTCAACGTCGCTACAACAGGGGAAGTAACTCTAACTGCATTTTGAAAAGCTGCATTGTCATTGTTACGCCAGTTCAGTTACGGTATCCTTAGACCAAACGCCGACTATTTGCGAAGGTGAGGTTGTTGCGTTTGTTACTCCGGTACTAGATTATGTGTATTATCACTAGAATATGATTTGTTTATGCTGATAAGTTGGTAACCGACATGGTCAAAGCGATCTAGGCCTATGTTATTCACGAAAATTGAAGCACATATTTTTTCGATAGTCGATATTGTTAGCTGCATATCGTTATATTTTTTAAACGAACGATGAAAACAACTTGAAATGTTTCGATAACCAAGCTATAATTTCCTAAATACGAATGCGTGATAAGTTTACCCTCACGGCTTTTGTACGATATTTTATTCGATAAAAAACACAAAACCTGAAAACTCCCGACGACGTTATCAATGGTCAGTGGACCGTTTTAGGACTCGCATGACATGCATGGAGTTTTGAGAAAATAGTTCGTGTTTTGACCTAATTTGCATCTTTATCAGATTTTGAGGCAATCTGATACCAAGTTTATCAGATAGCTTTATTGCATCGATAACACCCTCCATTATATGATAAATATATTTTATTCTTCAAACCTTTGTAGTAAGATATTATTATGGAGATTAAACAGGTTTTTGTTGTTGTTGAAAATGAATTACGAGTTTCAAGTCAAATATTGTATCGCGATTGCCAAAATGACCATCATATGTTTCACATATCCCCATGGATTTTTACAGAATTGGTGTATTTATTGTTCTCACCTTTTACAGTTTGTAAATATTTTGAACACTAAAGTCAAACGTTGACTGCTGATCTTAGTGGCTGATAAGCTATTGCCAAGTAGCTTACTTAGGGGTGACAATTGACCCCAAGGGATTGTTGCGATAGTGTAAGTCTATTGTTAATAGTCATTGAGATAGCAATAATCTATTGCAGGGTACAATTGCATTAAGGTTTAAAAAATAGAGTAGCCCTAACCATCATGTGTTTTGCAATAAAGTATTGTTTTGCCCTGAACTATTATAGTTAAAGAACGAGGCCAGGGCCGAGTTGTTTGACGTTATAATAGTTCAGGGCAAAACAATACTTTATTGCAAAACACATGATGATTAGGGCTACTCTATTACTTTTCTAGTATGTCGATATTTACTCGTTTACGTTATTTCTACTTCAAATAAACATGTATTTTGAAAATCAAGTTCGGCAGCAAATTGAAAATCCTCGATCAGGGGCAATTGTTATTGACGTCATGGGCCATTGTTTCGTGACGTCACCCAAAAACTATACTTTATTGTGGAATAAAGGGTTAGCGGCGCCTTTGATCTTTATGGGAACAATACTTGAAATTGTGATAGTTTAAAGATAAACAGTGTTTTATTGTCTTAATCTGAAATGATTGGATAGTTTTCTCTTTTCATTACCGGTATATCTTAATCTTACAGTTGCCATAGCTCTCCAGAAACTGTTGGCTATTTTCAGAATGTAAAAAGATGTATTTGTGTGTAAATTTCACTTTTGACATTGAACATAATAACTGAATTGACTAAAATGTTGATACTATCGATAGTAAAATGTGCTTTGGATACTGTTAATCGCTTTTCAAATTACCATCAATAAAGTAACATTGACACAGCAACTATCGTGATAAGTGGACAGTTGATCTATCGTAAATATGCTAAAACAGTTTCTAAATTTTTCTATGAATATTGCATGGAAGTATTTTGAAGTATTTTCTTGAAGTTGGTGATGACAGTGGTAATAAACAGTAGAATATAAATCATGCCTGTGAGATACTATATATATAAGTATAACTGATAAATAAGGCAGGAGTGTCATAAACATAGTATGTCATTGGCACAAATATATTGTTCTCATTAGCAGCCCCGTCTAAGGACGGGGCTGCTATCAGTTTTTGTGAAGTTTCCATCGCCGCCGCCGCCGCCGCCGCCGCCGCACTCGTTCTACTAGCTATAACTTTTTTCCCCTAAGCTTTCCAGAACTCTTATTCATACCTTACTCCTCATACCTCGGGGGAACGATTTTGACACGTTCACTTTCAAGGTCAAAGGTCAAGGTCACGAGCTATGTATTCACACTAAGAATTCCTTGTAAACGCGATAACTTGAAAAGTTTTTGTGCTATGAAGCTCTAACTTGGTATATATCATCCTTTGAAAAGTAAAAAATTTTGAAAAGGTTTTGGCTACAATCCGTCAAAGGTCAAGGTCACAGCAAGGTCATGACGTAAGCATGTTTTAGCAAAAATGCTTTATTTTAACTATGAACACTTTTAATCAATACATTATTGTTATACTCAAAAAAAAGTGTTCAATGATTGTGTGACCTTGAAGGTCAAAGGTCAAGGTCATGATATATGAGTTATTACAAAATGCACTAAATTGGGGTATAACTTTATCCCATTTAGCTTTTCAGAACTCATGAACATGTCTAAATGTTAATACTTCCAGGGAATCATTATGACATGTTCACTTTCAAGTTCAAAGGTCAAGGTCACGAGTTATAAAATCACCACAAAATTATTTGTAAACACGGTAACTTGAAAAGTTTTTGTGCTATGAAGCTCTAACTTGGTATATATCATCCTTGGAAAAGTAAAAAATTTTGAAAAGGTTTCGGCTACAATCTGTCAAAGGTCAAGGTCACAGCAAGGTCATGACTTAAGCATGGTTTAGCGAAAATGCTTAATTTTAACTATGATCACTTTTTATCAATACATGATTGTTATACTCAATAAAAAGTGTTCAATTATTGTGTGACCTTGAAGGTCAAAGGTCAAGGTCATGAGATATGAGTTATTGCAATTCCTTCTAAACACAATAACTTGAAAAGTTTTTGTGCTATGAAGTTTAGATTTTGTATATATTATCTCTTGAGAAGTACAACATTTTCAAAAAGTTTTGGGTACTAACTGTCGAAGGTCAAGGTCACAGCAAGGTCAACATATATGGAGAAAATGGATTAATTGTATTTTTAACACTTTATTTCATTACAATAATGTTATACTCAATGAAATGTGTTCATTGATTGTGTGACCTTGAGTGTCAAAGGTCAAGGTCACGAGAAAATTCCCAATTTGGTGAGGCCTGTAAAAGGCGGAACAGGGTAAGGCGAAACCCAAAGTTCCGGGGCTGCTCTGCTTTTGCGGTATCCCGCAAACGCTAATCTAGTTAATTCTGTTATTGCCGCTATCATGAGTATAGTAGAGATGTACTAGCCGTCGCCAGTGCTTACAGAACACCAAGTGAAAGGCGATACATAACTCACTCAGAAACATTCATTGTGCCCAATCAAAATTTACTAGAAGCAGATTTCAACTTGCTTTTAGCATCTTTGAAGTTCATTCCCATCCCCTGAATAAACATGTTGGTTGATAACAGAAGACAAGTTTTACGGCTCTCTATAATCAGACTTTGACTCCTACTTGGCATGTCTGTTTCAGATCAACTTCCTGTTATGTCAGCTGACAGCGCTAGGTCTAGCGATCCCGTTCAGGAAGAAGTTTGGTCCGGAGACAACAAGTCCCAGCATCAGACATGCTATAGAAGTTACTGCCGGCTTCGCTCTCACTTTCTTCTGTTTTGGATAGTAAGTTGTGTACATTTGACTGTAGGATATGATATTATGTACTATAGGATATGATTGCATCATTTTCTATGGTGATAATGGTCTCTTTCAATCCTGTTTAAAGTTCACATAACCACAAACATATTTCACTATTTTCTTTGGAATATAGAAAGTCTGATTACAATATTGTATATGTATATAGTCCGTCAAAGGTAGCTACTCAAATATGTTTAGTTTGGTAATGAAAGCCGTTTTTGAAAGCCACTTTTGATGGGCCGCTTAGACCTATCTGACAACAAAGAAGTGAATGCATGACTGGTCAGCTCCCCATTTTGTGACGTCATAAACAGAATCAGCCTCATTATCTATACATCTATCGTAACAATACCACAGGAAAAAAACCCAATAATTAACAATTTTCAGAAAATGTTTTCCACTCAGTTAGATAAATCATTTGACGATGTAACACTACTAAGCATTTGGTGATAAGAAAGATATCCACATCAATGGTAATTATACAATTATTTAGGCGATATTTCAGTTGAAATAATGATGCGTTACTCTGTATTGTCTGTTTATTATGTCACACCCGCGTGAGTTTTGTGGCCCCTAACCCAGGTGGGTTTTTTTCACAGCTGATAAATACGCTGTCTTAATGAAAGGCTATTTAAAGGTATTTATTGGACAAATTAACAAAAATTATGTCCAGCTTTTACTTTTTGGAAAAATCTTTAAACGAAAAACGAGAAGTGGTAAGGTCGAGGTTAGTTGATGTTTAAAGGTATTTCATTGGCTGGTTATGTATAGTGCATGCAAGACAAAGATTGAAGAGGTTTTGCAGAGTATGATAACCGTCATATTAACCTGACATGACCACATAATCTATTCCTCTTGTACATCATTGTTACGATTGTATGTAATAATGATGTCAAGATACACTGATGCCATCTCTTTGTAATAATGATGCATTTACTGTTTCACAATATTTATCATATCATAAAGGTACTTGTATTGTGACATCCCTAGTATTTATGCTAGTTTGTCTAGTGTGTTTTTCAAGTTGTCACTCTTGTGTCTTTCCACAGCCAAGTATGGCACCTGTTCCTGCTCTCCCTGGTGTGTTACCTGATTATGTGGCAGGGACCTCCCGCCTGGAAGCACCAGGCCGTGCTCGGCTTCGCCATGTTCTACCTCTCTGTCACCCACATCTTCAGACAGATCTACGACTACGGAGGTTACACGCTCGACATCACGGGGTGGGTGCTTTCTAACGATAACACTTCTTCGTAGGGTATGCCATTAAAAGCTGATAAATTGCCCAAGCAGCTTAAAAATCCAACTCATGCACTCACTCTTTGTAAGGTATTATACACTTATATTTACTTCACAATTGAAATATATATTTACAAGTTTTGTTTTACATCATTTGCAATTCTATGTAAACTCCTGATCCTATCCATGACCACTATTGCAAGCTCAGAATTGCTACAATCATTGCCTATTGGAAAACTTAAGTCTTCATTGCTTTTATGTTAAAAGTTCATTTTAGATCAGGACATAAATTTGTTCGAGATGAGCATTTGATAATTCTACAATTTAATGACAATTATTTTTTTGATATACAACATTTCGACATAGATTCCTAAAAATTCTGCTTGACGACATACAGATTTTTGCTTACAAAGAATAAAGATGTTGCATATCCATGAAAATACTTTAAATGGTTCTTAAATGCCACTCAAGGAAGTAGTTGTATAGTTGTTCTGGCTCTGTGACAGACCAATGATGATCATGGTCCAGAAGCTGACGAGTCTAGCGTTCAGCCACCACGACGGCACCATCAAGTCCGAGGCAGATCTCTCCGCCGACCAGAAGCAGCAGGCAGTCAGGTGGGTGTCTTTATTTACATTGTGTACACCTTGTAGCACACTTGGAACAAAAAGAGGGTAGCTCTAGACTCCTGTTTTATTTTGCCCATGATTTAAGTGAGCGTATGATTGATGATGTACTGCACATGACAGGAAGTGAGAGAGTCGGTGCAAAGGGTGCAAGTGTTGACCATGTGGTTGAAGTCAATGTAGATAGAGGGGATCTATACAGTCAAGGTAGAATAAATAAGTGAGATTGTTTGGATATAACACTCCTAACATGTTAAAAAAAAATCATTTAACTCCTTTGCTTGCTGGTAATTTAGCAAATAACATAGGTCTTCTAGTTGTCTCACTTGCACTTATAGTTGAAATTTAACTCACCGTGGCTTGTCACTGGTGTAGATTTGATACACTGAAAAATTCTTCCTCTAACTCGTGTGTTTCTACAGGAGCATGCCTTCACTGCTGGCGTACTGCAGCTACCTCTTCAGTTTCCACGGCATCATGTGTGGACCGCTCGCATTCTACGCTGATTATGAAGCCTTCATCGACGGGAGAAACTTCTCAGAAGCCAAAAAATCTACCTCTGTCAATGTGAGTCCACTAAACTTTTTACAACTGCTAGGATGCAGATAATTTTGTGGAAGACCATATTTTTGATGAACCATTTTGCATTTGCAATATTTGTCTATCTGACTTCATGCCATTCATTAATGTAAATGTAAGAAAAGGGATACCTATAGGCAGCAATCACAGAATTCCTTGTAGTGCAAGTACTGCATTTTTATGTCATTTTGTTTTTGTGTGACATGAAAATAACCTGGATGTACTTATGTTCATTGAACAATGATATAGATATTTTCTACTTGTATCAATAGATTTTTGCTTGTTTACAAATAATCAAAAGTTGGACCAATCAATAATATTTTGTCACACCCGTTTAGGACTTTTCATCATTTTCCCCAATGGAGAGATTATTTCTGAATTCCTTTTTAAAAAAGTACGTTAATGATAGAGAAACCTCTCTTTTAATAGTATTCTCAAACATCAAACCATTTTCTACACTTCAGGGCAAGGCAGACGAGAACTCCAAATCAGATGAAGATATTTTCCAGACAGATGTAAGTAAATGCTCAGATCTTGATGAACCAGAAAGACTTTTAGATTTTCTTTTTCAATTGACAAAATTTTTATCTATAGAATAATAAGTGTTTGTTTCTCTTTCTTGTTGCAGAAAGTGGTCATGGAAAAGTTGTGTATCACAATATTTATTGGGTTCTTGATGTTATTCGTCACTCCCAATGTTTACCATGTGAATGGGTTTACAGGTGAGTTGTCATGTTCTTCCCAGTTAAAGGACACTAGCATGTTTTTAGGGGGAATAAAAGGTGTTTTCCAGAAAATTAAAATACATGGTTCCTTGCGAAAGACAATGTATTTAAACTACAGGAAGCAATGATTAATCAAATATATAAAGTAAAGTTCAGCCATGCAATTCCCCTTTCTTACTCAAAATGAATTAAAGGTGTTCACACAAAAATGGCAGCCAATGGACTTTATGTTACAGGGATGGCAATTTTCAGCTGATCAGCTGAATTCAGCTGTTTTGAGATTGTCCTCACTGTAGTTTTTATTCATAAACGACCATCTAAGAACCTAAATTCCATGCATTTCAGCTGATTTTCAAATTCACCATTGCCATCCCTGATGTTAATCTTTATGATTTGTTCTGTGACTATGGATGATAGGTTTGACACTATCAAAATGAAACATTTAATTTTAACGTACAGTTATCAATGAAGAATTTAAATATAAAATTGTCATAAAACTCTGACCGAGTACAAAATTTTGTACTACAAATGTTGCTGTTAAGAACTTCTGTGCCTTTCAAAAAGGTTGTTTTCCGTGTAACGGTCTGTAATAGGTGTAAAATATTTCACTACCTTGAGAACCTATTTGTTCATTCTTCCTTAAAAATAAAATATTTTGTAATCATGTCATCTCCAAAGATAATTATTAATTGTAAACTTTATTGCTGTCCTATCTAAGATAGAGGCCACTTGGGCAGTTTCATATTATTCAACATTTATATCTTCAACCTTAGGGGTAATAGATAATTCAGTACTTGATGTGCTGGAGAACAAATTGCCCTCTTTCTTTGCTCTGTCAAAACCTTGCTTATGATGTTCTTTTATTTCAGGGATGGCATTTTATGAGATGTCCTTCCTGGGCCGTCACATATTCCTTCTTGTATCCATGTCGTTTGCCCGATGTAAATACTACTTTGCCTGGAAACTAGGTGAGATACTCGTTCCACAGTCTTTCTACTGTTGACAGAGCTTATTAGAGCTGTTCAACTTACTTATTAACATGCCACTACCTTGTTTAACTTTTTGCATCAGCCACATCTGATGTCTGGGATTGATGACTTATGATGGAGTAGTTAATTTGTTTTCGTCCGAAGCAGATTTATTTTGTGCTGCTGATACTATAACAATTAAGGCATGACAATAAACACGTAGCACAACTATTACTCTCAAACCAATGCTAAGATATGTTGCCGCAGCAGCTGAAATATTGCTTAAGAGTTACTTCCTCTTCAAATAGCCTTGGTCTGGTGCACCAGTATAGGGTTAATCTTAGAACTCCATAAAATTGTTGTATATGTCTTCTGTCCGCAGGTGAAACTGTAAATAACGCTGCAGGCCTGGGTTTCTCCGGCTTCAACGAGAAGGGTCAGCCCCAGTGGGAGCTCGTCAATAACTGTGATATCTACAGGCTCGAGGTCAGTCACTTGATTCAATGTTCATCTATAATGCCTTGAGAAAAGAAATAGGAAAGTAAAATTATGGTATTATATACGGCATACAATGACAATAATAAGCAGAATTCCTGCCATGAATTTAAGGTATTTTTTTTTTTTAACTCTTATTGTATTAGGACATTATTTTGTGTCATGACATACAGTGATTTGAGCGTTGTTATCAGAATTCCTCTCATGAATTGTAAGTATTAATTATTGATCAATTTGTATTGTTCTTCAGACATGTAATAGTTTAAAGATCAACATGGACTGTTGGAACATGACGACGATGGCGTGGTTGCGGCGTGTGGTGTACGAGCGGATGCCCAAGTACAACACACTCGCTGTATTCTCCGTCAGCGCCTTCTGGCATGGCTTTTATCCCGGATACTATGTCACATTCGCTACCGGCGCCCTTCTCACCATTGCAGCAAGATATGTGAGTCAGGGGAGATAACTCTGTACAGTTAATCTTGATATTCTTATGATAAAACAGTCAGGGGAAATAACTCTGTACCGTTTATGATGTAGATCATGATGTAGATCTTGATATTCCATGATAAAACAGAATCAGGGGGAAAAAGCTCTGTATTGTTAATAATGTAGACCTGATATTCCTATGATGAAACAGTTAACGAACATTATTATGTAGTGTTTATCATGAGGATCTTGTTGAAGATGTTGTCTTTTCTTTATCCCTCACGCCTTACCATAAGGAGCATAGCAGTAGATATTTTATAGCTTTTTGTAAGAAAAGGTGATTTGACACCAAAAAGCTACAAAGTCTGAGAAATGAGTTATTTTTGTGAACATTTAAAGTGTGTAAACATATCATCAATATCTAAACTGCAATGTTTTGAACTTTATTATGTGCCAGACAGTTATAAAAATAAAGAATTAATAGCTAAGAATGGAAGATGAAATTTGAAGAAGTTTTATACTCAATATGAGTTCATGCTATGCTATTTGGCTCATTGTTATGTGTTTAAGAAACTTGTATATCTTTCTGCTACTAATGTACTTTTTTTATTCACCCTCTTCTTTACTAGAAATAAATTTTGTTTAAGAATGAATTCTTATGTATCGGAGACGATCTGTTTTCCAGGTTAGAAGAAATATCCGACCAATGTTCTTGAAATCAGAGGGTTTAAAACAGTTCTATGATGTGGTGACGTTCATCTTCACGCGCCTTGCCAATGTTTACATGTGTGCAGCCTTCACGGTCCTACAGTTCATTCCCGGGCTAAATCTATACTCGTGAGTATTTCTGTTTTCAAAAGGTTAAAAATAGGCGGTGACATATTGTGAGCGAAGATTGTTGAGGCACAGCTACCCATATTTTTTCATCTATGATGTCATGCAACCATTGTTCATTACATCACTTTAGCTAGCCATTTAGTAAAAATCATATGACATACTTCTGAGAGTAAAAATCGCTATGTACATTATTAAGGTTATCTATCCAAGTCTTAGACTAAACTCTTGGTATATTGATGTTATAAAGATTTTCTATCCAAAAGTATTTCGATGTTATAATGGTTATCTATCCAAGTCTAAGGCTATACGGTTTAAACATATTTTTATTTCCGAAGAAATCTGGTTTGGCAAACAAGCAATAACTCTGTGACAAATGAAAACATAATCTGATTGCGGTCTATATACACAGTGCTTGTAGAAAATATTCCTTTGCAGTTTCATTTCTTTAAGGCTAAGGCTATACTGGGTAAAGTAGTATCAATAAGTTACCTATACATTGCCTGTGACACTTAGCATGTTATGTTATGTAAATATAAAGTGCTTGAATGACCCTATTCGTTAAAAAGACTTTCATTGACTGCTTCACTGCTGTTATCATGGGTCTACCAAAAATAAGAGTAAGAAAATGTAAAGAAACCTTGATATCGGGACATTCACAAGAGTTTGCTCCCATCAACAAAATTATGTTTTAACTGTACGTTTACCTAAGAAATACTATTTGTTTATAATTATTGATAAAAGCTAACAGTGCGTTTTACTCTTTTACAGAGCGTATTACTGGTGGATGCATATAGCTTCAATTGGGGTTATAGTATTTTATACGTTCATCGCGCCGCCGCCGCCACGGAAGAGTCGGGAGAAGAAGGAACAATGATGAGAGAGTTTTACAAGCACCTGTTTTAGCTGCAGCAGCCTCTCGTAGAGAGCAATCACAATACGGCCAGTGAATAGGGCCAGCTCGTGTATAATACACAAATCAACACATCGTCAACTTGTCAGTGCAGGAAATAATATTGATGAATTATAATACACAAAATCAACACATCCTCAACTTATCATTACAGGAAATTATGAATTCTAACGAGGTCAATTAAGATGTATGATAGAGAAACAATGATAATGATAATTGTAGCAATGTCAATGAAGAGGACAGGAACAAGTATACTCTCAGCCTCACATAGAGTTGCGAATAAGAATCCATGTTACATATATCAACAACAGACTCATTGATATCAGGTGTGTCTTCAGTTCATCTAATAATTCCATTTCAAGGCAAATCTTGACTAATCAAGTTTTAACCTTCATTTCTCCCTTGCATAATTTGGGAATTTTTGTTATGATTTGTCAATGAAAATTTTTTATCTGAATGGTATTTATTTTGTAACAATGAAGCTGTAAGACAGCCAACCATTCTGTTGATTAACTTTGCTATGTCACAGCATACAGACCTCAAATAAGCATTTATATTATAATAATGTTTAATACTGAAATGAAATTCCAATCTATTACACAATTGAATTTCAAATTCTGAATCTGGTATTAGTATGAATGTAAGTCAGTATTCCTTTTCAATATTTACACACAAAAATGAACACCCAAGTTTGATTAAAATTACAATGTCATAATAAATCTGGCCCATAACAGTTCTAAGTTGACAAATACATGCCTTATTACAAAGCCAGTCGAACACAATGTGCGTTGATCACGCTTCATCTGTTTGTAACAAAGGAATACGTATCCATGGTTACTTGAGCTCTGACTGCCTCTAGAAGTTTGAATGTTGTCAGCTTGTGTAGTGATCACAAGAACCCGGAGAGTTTGATTACGTTTGATGATGCAGCACATTTCTCCCTATTGATCTCTGCTTGATCCCTGGTATGTTTCACAGTTATCTCCCCTTGTATGTTTCACAGAGTTATCTCCCCTTGTACATGTTTGAAGTTTGGCTTGTTCCTCGTGTGCTGAGCTTGAATGAGTAGAAAAAAGTGAAACTGAGTACATGTACTTGCTTCTGAGTTTGAATATTGAGTACCTCGTAATTGATACTACAAGAATATAGCATAAATCAAATCATATAACAGTGGTTTTAACAGAAAATGAAATAATCACATTTTTAAGTTTTTCACCGTTATGAGTGACCTTGCAGTACATTGAATGATATTGAATCACTTTGATATTAACATATTGCCACAGCCTAAAATGTAAGGATTCTCTAATTTGACTGACATCATATCCATCTTGATAAGAAATGGACCTCTGTTTGAGATATCTCTGAACCTGTTCTAGCTCCTGTTGCTACTCATGTCCTAGAATTCAACTCCTGTTTTAAACATTTTACAGCTAGTCTCTGTGCTGCATTTAACAAGTATTTTCTTGTGACCTTAATCAAACACTTTATAGCTGAAGGCCAAATGATTGTAAATTCAGCCGAATTTTATCAATTCACACTTTATCTATTGATCATAATAACTGAACTTTTAATTGAATTGATGTTTGTACTTAACAATTTATCTTAAATTTGAACCTGTAAATGACCAGAGTTTTTTTAACTGTTCCTGAGCCCGGTGTAAAACCAATACAAGGCTGTACAATTTCAGGGTGGATTTGTTGCCTCCTTTATTGCTGAAAGGATTCTTTGCTTGTGATGTCATCTGTGTGTCTTCTCTATTACATAACTATAACTGTCTTATCAAATCTGATCGTGTCCTCATATGAAAGTTTAATAATATTGACTCCATGGGAACTTACTTGTTTCAACAGGGTTTGCCTATGCACTACAGTCTGACAACAGCCTGCATTTGATCATGTTCTTTTACCATTTAGTGCAGACAAAACCTAATCAATAAGCTGACCAATCACTGAATGAGCAAATGGTTCACAAGGATTACTTGCTCGTATGCCCATAGCAACTTGCACTCATTGCTTTTGCCAGAGGGCTAATGAAGACTAACTGAGCTTCATCAGAACATGCAACTACACAAAATGTTGTCAGACCTGGTGTACAGACTACCCCAGATTGAACAAATTTATGTCCCGTGAGATTCAATATTTTAAAACTTTTATTACCAGGACCAAGGTTGATATTACTACGAATGTATCCTATTTAATGTGGATGTGAATGACTACTAACGCACAGACTCTTTAGGTAATGTTCTCTTTGTAGAATCGCTTGGTGTCTCGGAGTGTCGACATTTCTTGTTTGAAAGTATTAGTGTTAATTTTGTACTTAGAAGAGTGATGTGTTAAATCTGAATATTTTATCTTTTATTGATCAAATGTACATAGTCAATTAAAGAGTTGACTTGCATGTCGAGCATGTATTCCAGTTGACCTTTCACCCTTCAGAAACTGGTATCAAATAGTTCCCGAGCCTGCTTACTGGCTTAAAGGGGTAAAAGGGTTAAAGAGCCACTCCGTAATTTTCGTCACATACTGTATTGATTTCATATAAACCTATGTGGCATAATTTATGATATAAATTCAAAATATGTCACAATTTTATTCCCAAATGCCAATTTAATTTTAAGAACTTATTTTCAATGAAATTCTTAAAAGAATCATATGTATTTGCAAAAGCCGAATTTACACTTCTAATTTACATGAATTCTAGTTAATTTCCTATAAAAAATGATCATTTTGACTGCTTTTGATAAGTTTCCAAAATAATGGTTGTTTGAGTGACGTGCAAGATTGTCCGTTTTTTTATCACAATTGTGAATTCAACCTTCCTTTTGTCACCATATGACATTGATTAGCTATAAAACAATATTTTCCTTTAACAATCCATATTTTGATCAGATAACACTTTTGGTAGAGTTTGCATATATGATCGCTGACAACACAAGGAGTGGCTCTTTAAGGACTAGTTTCTGAGATGGGTTGTGTGGAGTGAGATGATTGGTAGGTTTAATCAGGGCTGGAGCCACGCCCCCTCATGTATATAGAAAGCACCCTATTTTTGTGATGCTCTTATCCAATTGGTTGAGCTACATCACCCGTCTAATATATAACTTGACTGTACAAAGTTTTAATAATAATAATATATTGTACATACTCTATCGAAGTGAATGCTTGAGATATTAAGCAATATTGATTAGCCTGTCCTAGTTTTGATTGTTTTATTTGAATGATTGTCATGTCAAGTCTCTGATGAGTGATTGTTTCATTTTCTCTACACATTTAGTTACAAACGTTTCCAACTCATATCTTTCCGTGTAACCTAGGTTTAAGTGGGTCATTTTCTGGACAGGAATACAAAATCCTTTTTGTTGCAATAAAATTCAATCAGCAACATTTTAAACTAAGCTTCCTGGCTATTCCTGTGACTTCTTGGAGAATGAAAATCCTTTCTTCCGTGTGGTGAACACTCATTTGTTACAAGACTTAGATTAGTCCGAGATGTAACAGTGATGATTGGAAGGTCAGCCTCCATATTATGATATATATGGTAATTTTGAAAGAATAAAGAACTTGGGCAAACTTGTCACAGCGGTTATGCGGCAAGAAATGACTTCAGTAACCCTGTTAGTATGGAATAATTGACTTGGGAGAAAAAAAATAATAAATCGGCAAAATGTTTAATACATTTGACTTGTTGACTCCGTGGCTGTTGTTTATAAGGACTCCTTCTCTCCAGATATTTTTCCAAAAAGAAACAACATGTTTGCTCTATAGATTTTCAATAGGGAAACTTGTAGGTATTAAAAGGTCACCTCTATTCGATAGAGAGTGTTTCATTTTGATGAAATGATCAGCAGATTTTTGTCTTTTATAGTACCGGTAATTGTGTGAAAATGAATATGAAAGACTTATGTTTGTCTTGAGCTATGCTGAAACTTGTTGATGCATCATTTGCATAATACATTGTATGGTGTCTTCAGTTTTGTTGCCAGAATATTATTTTATCAGTTATGGCTTGCGTGTTCACTTTAGTTGAAAAAGAATTAAGATCCTTCATAGTCTAGTGTTTCTGTTCTAACCATGATCTAATCAACAACACTGGTATAACCAAGATGTCAGATGCAGGCCCATAAGGCTTTACTTATGGTATGGCATCGAACAACCCCAAACAATCATTCGTTTTCTGTAAGTTGGACAAAATTTGGACTTCTCTCAACTGCTGTAAATTGCAACTAAAAGATTAAGTTAGTAAAATAAACCAGCAATTGAGACTGGTACAAGTTATGTAGGCAAAGTTATAAACCTCATTAACATGCTTCTCTATTAATTCTATCAAATTATCAAGAGATTGTCAGAAAATGTCTAAGGTTGAACTCTTTCTCTTTCGATCGCATATTTGGCACTACGGTTGAAATTTAAGATAATTAACACATTTTAATGGCAATGTTATTATTATTATCATATTAAAATTTATTACTACAGTTGAAATAATTACCCTTTGAAAATTTTTAAAAACTAAACAAACAACGGTTGAATCATCTTGGAGCAAATTATTGCACTTGGTTGAAATCTTAAGGAGGGATTTTAATTTCTTACCTTAGTAAAATATTATATGGTCAAATTATTGGAGACGTCAAATTAATTGAGAAATTGAGGTGACACTGGGAAAAATTTTGATAGAAAATTAAATTGCTATAATGTATTCTCTGCATATCATCGCACATATCAGAATGGTCCGCTATATTCTGTCTTGCTTTTGAGCCTTGTAACAATACATACATAATTCATAGCAATTAGAAATTATATCAGAGTTATTAACAATTAATACATAATTCATAGAAATTCATTATATCAGAGTTATTAACAATTTATCCCTAGTTTATCGAGATTAGAAATTATATCTGAATTGTTAATCATAATTAATGTTTGTTTAATACTGTTTTCACTTTAACATTTTTATATTTGAAAATACTTTTTTGATAAATTTTCATTTGCTCTAAACAGATTCATTAGCTCAAATAAAGGCACGAAAATATATGGAAAATAGTTACTGATTTACTAAAAATGTCTTTTCCAATCCCTGATCTACAAAATGTTTTTTCTTTAGTAAAAATTTCTTCCAGAAGTGATTCAATTTTAATGTAAACAGAGGAGGAAACATAAGTATATTTTGTAATCATAGGTGCATTCTTTTCTATTTATACAAATGATGAAATAAAATGTTAAGGAATTTTGGGTACAATTATTTCTTTTACTTGTATTATTCTATCAATCTTCCTCCATTTATTCAAATACTTTAATATTTCGGTGCTAAAATATTAAAGCTACAGAATCATTTCATGACAAGGGTACTAGAGAAATAGTTTAAATTGTTTGGGCATTATGATTTCACCTCTTACTGACAGTAATCAGAATCATTATAACCAGTTACCAAAGGGTATTTCTTATTGAATATACTTGTCAGTAATGGTTGCAATATTAGCCAAGGGTTGCCAAACAATAACTCTCTTGCTCTTGATGAGAATACATAAATCGTAAAGATGCTACATTTTGTTGAGTCTAGCAGGAAATTGGTAAAGGTATAGACCATGGGCTATTTTGCACATTAGATGAAAATATTGTTGAGTATTGTTATTAGCATTAATGTACAATTACAAGTGAAAAAACTTCAGAAAATTACATGAAAATGACCCAATGTCAAAAATGTCTTTTCCAATCCCCGATCTATTGAAACCATTGTCACCACGTCCATCTTGGTATATTCTCATTGAGCAGCTTGCAGAGGAGATTTTGGAGTGGTAATTTTACAAATAAGCATTTATTGAAATGAACAAAGCATGAAATGATTGCACCCTAGATGTCAAAGGTCAGCAGCACAGAGTGACCAATGAGACTGCACCGAGAGTTAGTTCCCGGCAGTCGGAAGTAGAAGCCACAAACACTTGTTGCTCAGTTGACCAATATTCTGTAACTTTGACTTCAGTTTTCATATTTTGTTTGAGCAAGAGTAACATTTGTTGTTGAGCATGAGAAATAAAAGTGTGTTTATCTTTCCATTTGTCCTGTTGTTTGTCTCTGGATAAAGATTGGAACAAACATCATGGTTCATAATGCCTTTACAGACAGAAAGGATCTAGCGAAACTCCAAGCTTGGCTTGACTTGCCTCTGTATCAATACTTTACAATACCCTTGTAAATTTTTTTATTTAGAGGATAATAAATGATGTCCCCTTTAACAAAATTTTTATAAAACAAGTGATTGGTATTTATCAAGCAAAGAGCAAGTGAAATACTGATACTAACCATTCACCAATCACATTCACTGAGTTTGGTATTTACTTACATAGTCAAACATTAACAGAAATTCACTGATACAACCTTTGCATCCATTCCGCTGACATTGTGACGTCGTGCTTAACAATAATGGTGTCATTCAGTCACCATGTGATGTCTTCAAGGAGCAAGTAATAAAAATACTTTAAAGAGACACAGAGTATGTTGATAGGATCACATATGTCAAATTTTGAAATCAATGTTATTACATCGGGAACCACTAACTGTTACTTAAAATAACAAGTTAAAGGTCAATCAGTACATTAGAGGGAAAATACGGCCATTCAAAGTCAGGATTTTGATCGAAAACCTGACAATGTGGCTGGAGTGGAGCGCACAAATTCGCAAAACGTAATTTTGAAACCTTGTCATAAGCTGACAGGAAGATATATTCGATTCGATAGTGTTTATTTGGTATTGTAACTAATAGGTAGATTAATTGGATGCATAATTTGGAATATTAAACGTATTTGAGATGTTTTCTTGATTTTTCCATAACATCAAGCATTTTAGAGATATAATGCATATTAAAATGGATATAACTGCAAGTCCAGTGATGAGATATGAACTTCAGTCAGCATATTAGATATTTTGTAGCTTATCAAAGCCAAATAAAATTTTAAGAAAGATACTCTGTGTCACTTTAACAATCAGGTCATAGTCAACAAAATTGCTTGTAACCGCTTCGACAAGTATCACAAATTCTACAGAACTTTGGTTGGTGAGATTACAAAAGGACTTGAAAAGTGGTCAAAGTGACAATGAGATATTTGTGAAAGATAAATTCAACTGATCTTGACCACCAATACACCCCTAGGAAACAAACAAAACACAAGAGACGGAGAGATAAAACAAAGGATTTATTCTCAACACAATCATCTGTTTCACTCTGCACATGCACCTCCCCGTTGGTATATGTTGTTTGAGAGGCGTTTTAGAAGTTGGAAATATCAAGTAAACTAGGAATTTTATAGATGATCAACTTCTTTATTGTAGAAAGTAGCAATGTCTCAGTGTAGATACTTTTACCCTTTTCAAACCTTGCTTGACTTGAAAACTGTACAAGGATCCATACCGAAACGTCGCTACTTTCTACAATAAAGAAGTTGATCTTCTATAAAACCCCTACTCTTCCTGAAGGTGTATGTATGGATGTGGCCAGATGGACTAATCTAACTGGCTGCAGGAAAACCATCAGAGGGAACTATGCTGAGATGATGAGGCAAGAAATTAATAATTGTCATTTACTAAATTTATTAAATAAATCATCTTTTATCTAAATATCAATAACTAATAATCAGGTCATTTATCATTTCCAGCCTTCAATTGTTTCCAAAAAGAGAAACAGGAACTTAGAGTGCTGTCAGAAAAATTATTTTTGGAATGACTTCAATTTTGTTAAGTGTACCGGTATGTCAAAACACTTTCACTAAGGGTATTAACAAAACTATTGATTTTCGTTGACCATTTTGATTTGAAATACAAAGGAAATGCAATATTTCTGGTTATGAAATTGTGAAAATACAGACTTTGGGTAACTCTTAAATCCTATACAATCCCATATTGCAAATAAGCATACACTTCACATGCTGTGTATTGTCACAATAAAGAAGTTGTTATACAGTTATCTTGTTTTCTAAATGTTGATAATACTTAATGTGTAAATACTATAATGAGTAAAACTGCAGGAACTAAATATTATCTTTCAAATGAAAGAAACCAAACCCTGCCTCTGCAGCTCATCAGACTTCTTACATAAAGAAACGTACATACCAGTATGTATTGCATTGTTACTATAAACATGGTCAACATAGGCCTTCATGAAATCAAAATTTCCAGTTCATAATAATAAGAAAATCAGGGTTCGGTTGCTGTATGGTTAATTTGGGTGAAATCTGATGGTGCTGCGTTATCATTAGTGCTAGAGACATAGGAAAAATTCCAACAACCATATGATAGGAAATTTGTACAAAAGATTTTTAGACCTAACAGGGTCTAAAGAATCAGTAGCCTTTTTATTTTTGGTACAATTTTCACTTTACTTGTTCTGAAAAAATCAATTTGATCTCTATAGATATTTGGTCTTTAGAAGAGCGGGGTACTGCCACCCTCATGTTGGGTCAAATGTAGAAGAGAAGTTAAAACAAAGAAAATTTGGTTACGAACGACAGGAACA
This sequence comes from Steromphala cineraria, assembly GCA_916613615.1. NCBI lineage: Eukaryota > Metazoa > Mollusca > Gastropoda > Trochida > Trochidae > Steromphala > Steromphala cineraria. Next base: position 97,128,434 of record OU744720.1, read on the forward strand.
GCCCATCCAATAAGCCCATCTGGCCTTGTAGGCTCTGAGGGCTAACAATTCAAAGTGTCTTGAAAGTGATTGAAAATAAAAGGAAATTAAAATTGCTCACACATCGGGACACTTACCTAAGAGGTAAAAACACAACTCTAAACACACTGGCATTTAAAACTGCAAATATTGGCTAGAAAATAACAAAACATGTTGAAACCAGTCAACTAATAATGCTGGTAAAATGTCACAACAATGGCAAGTAATTGCTACAAAACGCTTCTTTTGACACTTGGAATAATAAAGCTAAGAAAAAATGTGATGCGTAAAGTGAATCCACAACCTACAAACACAAACCTGTTTTGTATACATACAAGGTTAAAACGTGCTGAACAGAGATTAAATTTGCGAGTCCCAAATCTTTTGAAATAAAAGTCCTCTTATCTAGTGTATGTGCTAAAAGGGGCATAACGATAACGTTACCCTCGCAATGATGGGATCAGTCAAAAGCTGTACCTGTTCTTATTAAATTCAATAATAATAATAATCTGATATTGTTTGAAAAAAGCAAAGAGACCTTAAAGATTATTTTGGCTATTTGTACTAATTTTATATATATATCTATTTTTGAAAAAAATAATCTTAAATACTTCCTAAATACGATTTCTTGTCAAGAAACTATCACATTTACAACAGACTTTCCATCATGTAAGAATTAGTACAGAACAAATCATACTAGTGTGAGATCAAATTGATCTATTTGACATGGAATGTGGGAATTTAATGGACTTTCAAAATACGAAACTCTGATGCATATATTTTGTTCATAAACGTCTTAAATACCGAAGCACTGAGTAAAATACTAGCCTATGACATATATGACTTCAAGTCACTCAATAATCATATCAATAACATTGACTAAATAATCATTGTAATCAATATTTAAATACTATTAATAAGCTAAAAAGCACATAATAAACAGACATGACACTACAGAAGCTCAGACATTCAAAATATAATACTTTATAATAAAGATACCGATAATGAATATCAAACACACCAATATATAAGTTGGCCAATATACAAGTTCTAGTAATGAGAGTATCTTCTTCAAGGGGGAGGTAACTCTTTGGCGCATGTTCAATTTGTTTAAATACATGAAATATTGTCTTTATTCCTAATCATAAACACTATCAGAAACAATAATTATATATCCTGGTAACATTAACATTTGCCTGGGCCTGAATATGGTCTCATTGACTGCTAGAGTTCACCTATTTTTCCCTAGTGATATGCAATTGAAGAGTTAGCCCACTTAATATAGGAAGTCAACAAACAGCCATTTATAACTTATAAATCATCATATAAACATTGAATTTTTGAATTATTAGGGATAATTATGGTTCAACTTTTTGCATTTTTGAATGTCTATTTTTAACCGTTGACTGAGAAAAAGAACTCATGAATGCCCGTCGTTGCATAAAAAAATATGATAAAGTGTCTACCCTAACACGAAGTTCCCTTTTCTGAGTAATGAGATAGCACCTCAAAGTATGTGCACATTTTGCCCATATGATGAACTGTCCACCAAGCACTGGCAACAAAAACCTCTCTACAAAAAACAAACATGGCCTTTCATGGTATCAGGACAGAAGTTTACACGATTGAACAGATAAAACACACATAAATCACCGAGAATCACTTCCAGTCAGAAAGTTAAGAAAGAACAGCAGTATTGGAAATGTACCCTAAATGGCCTGAATATTGCAAATATACCCAGAACAGTGTAAGACAGTGAAAACACAACTACCACACAATCATAGATCAAATGCTCTTCTAAATATGTCAAGAATCCGAATATCAATTTGCTTCATGAATACAAATTTGTCAAGAGATCTTCAAACTTATTGAAAAAGACTCTTGAAATATATCAGTCATCTTTTTATGGATAATTAAATATTCAATTTTTTTTCCTTTAGTAAATAAATTATCAAAGTAAGTGTACGCATAAGAAGTAAGAATTATGAAAAACCTTAAAGTAAAAAAAAAATCTTCATGAAGAAAAAATATGCATCAATCCATTACATTGATTTTCAGTTTTTGTTCATTAATTGTTTTTTGTTTTTCAATAAATTTTCTACTTAAAAAATGGAAAATTGTAAAGGTTTCAATTGTTCTCTCCCTGTAAGAAACATGAAAATAAATTGAAATCTTCCGCATACCTAGTCTATTTCAGATTAATTAATTGGTCATGTGTTTTAATTTTGATTAACAAATACATGCAGCATTCCTGCAGGTATGTTTATTTCTGTCTGAGAACAAAAGATTTTATGCTTTAAACAAAAATGGAAATTTTGATTAAAACTTAATCTGTTGTAAAAATTGCAACACTTTGTAAAATGGGTGCAGGTAAAAATAACATTTGTTTTTGATGTTTTTCACACAGTAAATGAAACAATCATTTTATAAGTTAAAATACGTAAACTTTATATAAATTGCACATAATAATTTGGATTAAAATCATATCACAACAAACTACGGAAAACAATAATTAATCTATTTGAAAACTAAATAACACTAAAACAAATGCTTTTTGATTACATACAATATCATAAATGACATGAATTGCTCATTAGAAGTATTATAATTAGATAAAGCAAAGTGATATGTATATATATATAATTATATTCATATATATCTTTGTCATATCAGGACAACTCCAATAAAAACATCTCATTATTGTATTCAAACAAGTGACTAAATCTTTTGATCCAAAATTTCCCCAATACAATTTATCTACCAAGGATATTGCCAGTGGTAAAAATATATTAAGATTAAAAACAAAAACACATGTTTTTAAGTGTTTTGATTACCTACCGGTACATAAAAACCTTAACAAAAGTCAATAATAATGTTTGATCACATAATTTTGATATTGTCTTAGATCATGAAGTATTCCTTCCTTTCTTTCTTTTCATGAAAGTTATTTTTATGTTTTCTTCACTTTTTGTCACAAACAATTGATAAAAAAATAATTTGATTACACACCCATCAAAGTATCGTTTACCCTGTAACTGCCCCAGGCCTAGTGCCCAAGTGAAGTCCTTGTACGAATCCATGTATCACCACAATTGGACTTCTCATTCAGTGTTTATACAGTCGGTCGGAGCTAAATACTACCTCTAAAATAGTCTTGTATCAAATTAGAAACATCACGCACCCACTTTCACCACATGTGTTTAAATGACATGTACACAACATGGCAGTAGAATAGAGCAGTCTGATCACTATAATATTCAACATTCTACAAGATGTTCTTGAGGAAATGTCAATGTCAATTTCTTTGGCATTTTCTTCATCAAATCAAATCTGGCATTATTTCCAAAATGATAATTAATATTGGACACAATGCATGAAAACGTCTCCAGAAGGACCCAACGTGTGTAGTCTCTATTTCTGGTGTTTGCTGCACAGTGCCAAGTTCCATAGATTTGAGGGAAGTGCCCTCATTGGCTGTTAGTAGCAGGAGAGAGTCCAGGAGATTTCAGCAAGGTCAGTGAAGCCCAGGTGCAGTACACAGAGGGGCTGGCACCACTAATACCAGTCATCAGTTGATTGAGACTCCTGAAGGCTTGACATTGATTACAATTCTCTGTTATTTACACTACATTTCAAGGCTAGTTCTTGCCTAAGTGGAAAGTGGAAAGAACATTCTGTCAGGAAAAAACTAGCCTTGAAACATTGTGTTGTTAACAGTAAAGAAATTGCAATACTATCAAGCCTTGTTATATAACAGACAACCTTCAAGAATCTGAACTGAAATTTGAGCTGTTAGGGTGGATTTACAAAACAGGAGAGTTGCCCTAAAATTATCAATCCACAAAATTTTCTATTCTAAAAATAACATAATTAATTTTTTTTTGTATATGAAGATGTTGAAGGCGTATCGTGATCAGACTGCAGAGCAGAAAGTTTGACGTGTCTACCACAAGGCCGACAGTGTCAGATATCACTACTCTCCATCTAGACACGAGTGTTCTACAACTGCTTGTGAACCAGGGACTACTTTCACAAAGCTACCTTTACAAATCTCACTCTCCACTAGATTACCTTAAAGACTTCTGATCGCTTAGTTCTATGAGAAAGGAGGCCCTGGTCCTATCGTACAAAAGTCTAGAGCTAAGGGTACATAACTCAGTCTCATACAAGGGTATCCATAGCACTGAGGGACCGTGCAAATGTTCCCTGTGCTGCCAGTTTATCGGGTCTACGAGAGTTTATGGTGAGCTGCTCTGGAATTGCCGTTAGACAGGGGGGCGTGTTGAAGATCCGTGTCGAGGGGCAGAGCTGCCGGGCGGGGGGCGGACTCCTTCCTTCGTATGGCCTCCAGGGGGAGTATGAGAAGTAGAGCCACCATGACGTGGAAACACCAGTAGACGCTACTGTGAACATAGAATATTACCTTTGTTAGTCTTACTGTCCGCAATGAGCCGAGAGTCAAAGGACAGAGAAAGATAGAGTTTCTGAAATACCACCGGACAGATATAAAAAATGGCTGATTATACCAATGCTTACTTGGTACATTTTGACAAATAGTTGCTCACACATTATCAATGTCCAAAGGCAGTAACTCTATCAAAATAATTTCATCCTTCTGATTTGCAAACTTCATCAAGGCATTGATACACCAAAGACAGACAGCAAATTTTGTTATCTTATCTTAAATAGCATCATCTATGTTTGGGTGAGTGTTACAAGATCACAAGAGAGTGGAAGCGTGATGTACGTACTTGTAGAAGTAGATGAAAGGCGCGACGGTGTGATAGATGAAAGGCAGGACGATGTAGGCCATGGGCACCTGTGTACCAAACCACGTCAAAACCTCGTACACTGCTCGCCGCTTCGCAGATACCTGGAATATCGGCCGGATGTTCTTCCGGATCTGAGGACAAAATGTTAAATGCTCAGTTGATCTTGGGAGTGTGTAATGACGAGAGAATGAGCCAGTTGTTTAGTTCGGGCAATAGTAGTTCAGTGGTAAAAGCATCATATAGTAATAGTAATAATTTATATAATAATAACAAATAAAACCTGCTTTTTAAGGTTGCAAATGATATATTATCACAATTCGAATCCCTCATTTGTTTGCTAACATATGTAACACGATTAAAAAAATCCCGATCTTTAATCACAGCATTCTGTGAAAAATTCCTTGAAAAAGACAACACATTTAGTAATGGTCATGTAGATACATTCTTTTTGTACTTATTTATTTGCAACTTAATCTTGATATTTTCAATTCAATCGTAATTAGAATCTTGAAATTTCCTTGAAAAAGGAAAACACATTGAGCATTGTTCATGCAGATGCACTATTTCTCTACTTTATACATCCTCTATCGCTCTGCAATTTAATCTTGGTATACTCTATTCAACTATAATTAGACCAAATTTCTCTCAGAAAGTTATTCAAAAGAAATTGATTCTTCCTTACGACCCATTAAATTTTCATGCGCTGTTCCTACGGTCCACTGACCTTTCGACCTGCGAGGGTGAACCAGATAGCGGACAGGAAGGTGCAGTAGAACCCTGGGTAGACTCCGTGCCAGATGGCGCTCAGCAGATACGTGAGATGTGTCCGCAGGAAGGGGGCGCGCTCGTAACACACATACCGCAGCCAGCGGGTCGTCATGATGTTCCAGTTGTCAATAAACGTTTTAAAACTGGTCGCAGTCTGCAGAATTAATAAGCACAATCTTTTAGAAATCTTGATCATCAAAACTGTCCAGATAAGCTCTTTAGTGACATTTTAGTTAGATAAGAAATGTTCTTGCAAAACTTCATGTAAGGTCAATGACCAATGACAAATAAAGATATATAAATTTTATTTCATTTCATATCCAATATCACTGAATATCAACAGTAGTTATATGGAAAGACTATTGACTAAAAAAATATATTTCAAATAAATCCACTTAAACTTCATCCAAATTGATCAACAATGTTAATATCATATCATATAATTAAAAAGCCCTTTAAAAAAAATATCAATCAAATAATGTGCAACATACCTCTATTTTTTCCACCCGAATATTTGACAGCATATCCCACTTTGAGTTACCGTGTTTATCTACTCCATTAAAACCAAAGCCAGATGCATTATATACAATATCAGCTGAAAGAGAAACAAGAAGAAGTATTATTATGATGATAGAAGAATAACAATAATGATTACCCGGTACATTTTAAAGTTGAGCACTTAACACCAACACCAGCAGAGCAGCAGTACACAACAGTCTGTGAGTTGTTTGGGGTCCTATATGGACATATATGGTGTCATTTGACAAAGAGGTATTGGCTGTTTCGCGAAAGTATCATTTAAAAGCTGTACAGTGACAATAGGAAGATTTGTTGTCCAGATTATTATTGAAAACAGGACAATGAAGCTACCCCTAGCCCTACATTTCAAAAGCCGACAGGCATGAGTCAAGTACAAAAGGAACACATTTGAAAAACCCATAGCACCCCCACTCAGCAATCCATATGTATCATTGTTTTTTATAGGCAACCCCCCGCTCTCACAAATGGTTTTTGGGCCCCCTCACCCCTCAAACCGTTCCTACGCCACTGTAATAATAGTGTCATTTGACAAACAAGTAATGGCTGTTGCCGGAAAGTATCATTTTAAAGTGGTAAAGTGACAATAGGAAGGTTTGAAGTCCAGACTAATATTGAAAACAAGACAATGATGCGCGACAATCAGTCAAAATGACTCCCTAGCTACCCCTAGCCCTACATTGTTAAGGCCAACATGCATAAGTAAGTGTAGAGAGTAGAGAGTAAGTACGAGAGGAACTCACAGAGGAGCCAGGTGAGGTAGTACTTGGAGCGGTGGCACAGCATGGAGATGTACAGATAGCCGATACGGGACAGCAGGCCGTGCCGCGTTATAAACTCTGCATCTGCAATTGTCATCAAACATTTAGCATGGTACGTAAATAAATGAGATGTGCATGACAATAAAATACAATCATAGGTGCAAAGGGGCCAACTAAATCTAACATCTTCCAGTACTCATTTTGTAGAGATAATCAATCCTTGAAACACTCAGGTCATCAAGCCATGGTTTGGGTCACCCATCCTTCTGGGAAGCCTTACTAGTGGTTACTGAACTTCACTCTCATTGATTAACTCAACAGTCCGCAGGCCGATAAATCAAAAGTGACACTCTTTATGTTGGCACTTGGTCCTGTGCAATGCTGAGTTGACACTTCCTGAAGTTCAGCAACAGATAAAGCTTGTTGGGTGGTTCGGAGACCAGCTCATTACTGGATAGGGTTTGAAGAATATTTGAGGAGGTGAGGAGTACCAACCTGAGTTGAGGGAGGTGGGGACGAGGACCGGTGAGATGTAGGTGAACATGAATATTTGAGGAGAGAAGAGTACCAACCTGAGTTGAGGGAGGTGGGGACGAGGACCGGTGAGACGTAGGTGAACATGAATATTTGAGGAGAGAAGAGTACCAACCTGAGTTGAGGGAGGTGGGGAAGAGGACCGGTGAGACGTAGGTGAACATGAATATTTGAGGAGAGAAGAGTACCAACCTGAGTTGAGGGAGGTGGGGACGAGGACTGGTGAGACATAGGTGAACATGAATATTTGAGGAGAGAAGAGTACCCACCTGAGTTGAGGGAGGTGGGGACGAGGACCGGTGAAACGTAGGTGAACATGAATATTTGAGGAGAGAAGAGTACCAACCTGAGTTGAGGGAGGTGGGGACGAGGACCGGTGAGACGTAGGTGAACATGAATATTTGAGGAGAGAAGAGTACCAACCTGAGTTGAAGGAGGTGGGGATGAGGACCGGTGAGACGTAGGTGAACATGAATATTTGAGGTGAGGAGTACCAACCTGAGTTGAGGGAAGTGGGGACGATGACAGGTGAGACGTAGGTGAACATGAATATTTGAGGAGAGAAGAGTACCAACCTGAGTTGAAGGAGGTGGGGACGAGGAACGGTGAGACGTAGGTGAACAAGAATATTTGAGGAGAGAAGAGTACCAACCTGAGTTGAGGGAGGTGGGGACGAGGACCGGTGAGACGTAGGTGAACATGAATATTTGAGGTGAGGAGTACCAACCTGAGTTGAGGGAGGTGGGGACGATGACAGGTGAGACGTAGGTGAACATGAATATTTGAGGAGAGAAGAGTACCAACCTGAGTTGAGGGAGGTGGGGACGAGGACCGGTGAGACGTAGGTGAACATGAATATTTGAGGTGAGGAGTACCAACCTGAGTTGAGGGAGGTGGGGACGATGACAGGTGAGACATAGGTGAACATGAATATTTGAGGAGAGAAAAGTACCAACCTGAGTTGAGGGAGGTGGGGACGAGGACCGGTGAGATGTAGGTGAACATGAATATTTGAGGAGAGAAGAGTACCAACCTGAGTTGAAGGAGGTGGAGACGAGGACCGGTGAGACGTAGGTGAACATGAATATTTGAGGAGAGAAGAGTACCAACCTGAGTTGAGGGAGGTGGGGAAGAGGACCGGTGAGACGTAGGTGAACATGAATATTTGAGGAGAGAAGAGTACCAACCTGAGTTGAGGGAGGTGGGGACGAGGACCGGTGAGATGTAGGTGAACATGAATATTTGAGGAGAGAAGAGTACCCACCTGAGTTGAGGGAGGTGGGGACGAGGACAGGTGAGACGTAGGTGAACATGAATATTTGAGGAGAGAAGAGTACCAACCTGAGTTGAGGGAGGTGGGGACGAGGACCGGTGAGACGTAGGTGAACATGAATATTTGAGGAGAGAAGAGTACCAACCTGAGTTGAGGGAGGTGGGGACGAGGACCGGTGAGACGTAGGTGAACATGAAGATCCAGATGAGGAGCAGAATCAGCTTAAAACTCACCACCCTCTGCAATAAGATACAAGAGTAATTTGATATTCATAGAGAACTCTTTTTATCTATCAAAATATTTTTGGTGAAACTGGCAAATGCAGTCATTTTGGTATGTATATACTGAACACCAAAAGAAATGCAATAAAATTTTATGTGGAAATTGGTTGTTGAAATTATTAATGGCCATGGTTCTATGGCAATGGAATACAAAACGTTTTTTGCAACAGCATAACATTAACATCATGCCCTGGTCGGCTCTTATTCAAGATCCCAATCCCATTGAACATTTGTGGGATTTAGTGCAAAAAAACATTTGAACACAGAGAATTCAAGACCAATCTTTACAGATTTTTCTAAATAGACAAACAAAATGAGCTAGAGCACAGGAAATAAAATATACAAAATTGACTTACCATGGGAGATATAGATTTTGGATCAACTTTAATTTTTTCTTTTCCTTCTGAATTCTGTTAAAGAGGAAAAAATAGCTGATATTATTATTCAAATCACAAACAATTCAATTTACTCAATCATAAATTTGTACGACTTTTCTATATATTTCAACATGAGAAATTTAGTAAACATACATTCAAAAAACAGTTCTTAAACGAAAGACAAGATAATACTTTATTAGGCAATTCTTTTCACAGAAACATTCCTACAGCATTCATTCCATTTGAAACTATTTTCAGGGGTGAAAATCTAATATATTCATGTCATGCAGGATTCAAACCTGAGACCTACGGGTTGAGAGTGTGACACTCTACCAGTTCAGCTGAAGAGATAACCTCAGCCGAAGCCAGTAAGAATGCATTTGAAACTCACCCTGTCACACGATTATTGGATATATTTTAAGTGCCAAAAGGGAGGATTTGAAGCAAATACATACCTGAGCGTTTAATCTTGTTTCGATGTGACGACCTTCGATAAAATCAATATAGTCATTGTAGAAGCTAAAAGGGCCGGCAAGAATTCCTTGGAAATAAAACACATAACTGAGGAACTGCAACAGGTTGGGAGGACGACTGAAAGATAAATATTCAAATAATATAATAATTGTCTTATTTCAACAATTTGTTCGCATTTCATGAACAAGGCAAGAGACAAAATATCATTGTAATATCTGCAAATGTTCATAAGAAAAACATGATATGTTGTTTGCACATATCTTGTCATGAGGATATACAGAACCAATATCAATAAGTTATCTGCTTAGAAGTTGTGATCTTTATACAAATAAACATATAAAAATAAAAGTTTGACCAACACCTTTTGAGTAGAAAAAACATAACATGAGTCCCTTCTACTTCTACATGATATTGACGATATTCAAAATTGTTGACATTGATTGATTGATTCGCTTTCAAATGTTTGATTGGAAAAAAAACCCAAAATATTCAACATGTATGAGAAATAAACGCCTATGCTTCTGACCTTATTGCTCTCTTCCTCTGCGACTCTGTGAGGCTGTTTTTGTCCAGCTTGTAGCGACTGTAGTCTGTTATACTGAACGCCAGACTGGAGAGCTTCTGGACTGACATCGTGATCGGGCTGAAACATATCACCGTGCATTGCTTATTAAGGGTTCTTATGGTCTTATCGAAGCACTAGCCATTTGGATAAGTGCCTTTCTAAAACTAAAAGATGAAATGCCTTCATGCAAGCCAAAATCTTTGAAATCTTTGAAAACATACTGTCTGAAAATTTAATTAGCCCTTCAGACTACCAGTAAATACATTCTATTAGCAACACATAATTTCTACTAGCCATGGGCTACCGGACAAGAGCTAATTTTAAACTGTAAAAAGATTGTCAGGCCAGGATTAAGTTTCCCTTTACCAATTGAAATCTGCTGAACTAGTACCTGAACTATTACAGTTTCATTGAAGGAAACTGGTTTGGTGATATGGTCCGAACAGCAAAAGTGGCACTAGGCATCATAGGGATACGTTCAGGTTATATAATATACCATATCTTATGTCATTTACGATTATCAACCATTTCGATGATTAACCACACTGAAATGCAGCTAATGGCTGAAATATTGCCCAAGTGGCTTTAAACAATAACTCAATTAACCACACTGTGCAACAATAGCTAATGTTCATCAGGGATTTGGAATGTCAGAGGCCATGGGTCATTTTGATGAAAAATGAAACATTTAAAATTCTAAAGTTTACTGTCAAATAAGGACAATGACCCATATAAAATTCAGAAAATTACAAAAAGCCTGATAATGAGAAAGAAATCCTTCCCAATCCCTAGTTGATAGAGAGTAACTCACAATGTGATATCAAGGAACTGCATATCTTCAGGCAGGATGTAGCGGTAGAGACACACGGTCACCAGGTAGGAGAGACTGAATATCAACACACATCTGAAACACAGCAAGCACCTGTCAGCATCCAAACCATTATAACTATTCACATGGAATAAAATAATGCAACACCAATTTCTTTATATGTTACCTTTCTTCACCCCTATCATAACAGATAACGGTTGCCAGTTTGCAAAGAGTAGGTTTTTTGTGCAATATAAAGCATGACAAAGAGGGAACAAGAAGAAAGCCCCAGCAAGAGGGAAGGTGTGAGGTACCTACATGTGCATGATTTGAGGTGGGAGTGTGTTCATCAGCAGGTAGCAGATTCCAGCCTGCAGAACCAGGTGCCACGTCTCCCTGCAACAGTCAGTCACATCATAATCATTTCTCAATACATGCCTGTTGAAGATATTGCTGTTTGATATCATACCATAAAACTGAATCTGAAATAAATAATTGTTTCATAACATGAAAAAATGGAGTGTAGCTTATCAGGCTTCATATCAATTTTGCTTTAGTCTGTGGCAAATGTGGTTCCTCCCTTACTTTGGACCACAGGGTCACCAAAAGTACAATTTGATTTCCTCCTTATCTAACTAAGGAGTTTGCACACAACGTTTCAGCTTTCAAGGCCTGATGCTTCTTGAGAAAAAGATAAAATTAGGTTAAAGGGCCTGGCCCCTGAGGACCTTATTAGGGACAACAAAAGCTATAAATCCAAATCCTCACTAGTCAAAGAGAATATTGACAAGGTTTCAGCTTTCTGGGCCTATTGCTTCTGGAGAAGAAGATGAAAATAGGTTTTAAGGGCGTGGCCCCTGTGGATCTTATAAGGGGCCACAGGGCCACCAAAGCTGTAATCCTCAATAGTCAAGGAGTCTGTACACCAAGTTTCAGCTTTCTAGGTCTAATAGTTCCACAAAGTTTACGGACGGACGGATGGACGGACGGACGCTGGACACCATGCCATGCCATAAGCCAATCGGGCCTTACAAGAGATGAGCTAAAGTCTTGAATTACTTTTCTTTTGTGAATATGTGCCACGCCTCCCTGAAACATTCACCAGTGTCAATGTCACTATTACCCATTTCTTCTTGACTTAAATTGATGTTTACCAATGATTTATAAACCTTGATATTTACTGCTGCAACACCAAGGTGAATATTACTTGTCAAAGGTCGATAAATCATTGGATTGACTGACTTTAAAGTAATAACTGTTTCATTAAATGAAAAATATATGATATTTATAGAGCTATGTAGCACAAAAACTTTTCAAGTTATCGTGTTTACAAGGAATTGACCTTGACATTTGACCTTGAAAGTCCCCCGAGGATAGGCAGTGAATTATGAATATGAGTTCTGGAAAGCTTAGTGGAAAAAAGTTGAAGCTATTAAAAAGAGTTTGGCGGCGGAAACTGGATAAAAACTGACTGGGGCTGCTTATTACTTGTTAAAGGGCCACTGTGATCGAATACCATAGAAAGAATATTTTTTTCTAATTATTGCTGTTTGTTCATCCGTTAAAATATTTCCCATGACATAAGTCAAATGATTTCACAAATCTAATATTGTGTTTCATTGCATAAATCTAAAAGAATGAACAAATGAAAGAATATTCCTATGTCCAATTAGATACATGATGCAAAATTAATGATTGGGACTAGCTCTAATACTCTACAGTAAATAATTATATCTAGCATTTGGTTTGAATGACTGGATATAATTACATAAGCTCTAATTTCAGCAGGTGGCGACCTTCAGATGACCTTGATGTTGACGATGTGATTGTTGCATATTGACACCATGAGCATGAGGAATTAAGTAGTTGATTTATCAATGATGTAATATCAGTGTTTCTTTTCTTTGTTCTCCCAGACCTCTGACCGTGTATTATTGATAACTGACTGTATGTGAGAGAGAACCTGTAGTCCTGCGGACTCTTAAAGGTGAAGTTACACCGGCTTTACATAATCATACCTGTTATACTGGATTGATATGAAGTCAGTTTAATTATTTGAAACTGAGGTTTTATTTTGCTATCCAAAATAAATGTTGTTGTGGTCTTGCATAGGAAAACAATTTTTTTTCGAAACAAATCTTACAGACTTTCCAACAAGATCTAATTAAATAGAAAGAGTGGTGACATCCTTATAAAGAAATATTTGATCACCGGGTGTACAAAATGGCAACATGCAGTTTTCACTTGCTACCAGTACATGTCATAGATAATCAGGTTGATGAATAAATGATTTCATATAATATTACCAAACATGATACATTTGTTTTTGGACTACTACTGTAGATGTAGAATGATTGCCTTGCAAACGTTGGTAATATTTATTTCGTACTCTTGAGATCTCTGCATTAGACTACAAAAACATGTTAGGTTATCTATCTATCTATCTATCTATCTATCTATAAGACCAAGAAATGACCATCCTAACTTCTTTATAGTACTATCAAGCATATGTTTTATAACAGTGTTAGTAGCAAGACCCAAATGTTGATCAATTTCCTGCACAAAAAAGGTTAAAAATCCATAGACCTCTTATTCATCTATTTCTCAAATTGTTAACATTATTATTTTTTAAGATCTTAATTAATAAAAGAAAAGAGCTAATAGATCTATGAGAGTGAGTACAGACCATCCGTTGCAGACCCATATTGTGACTAGCCCGACGATGAGACAGTAAAGATGGCGGAGTGTCGGACTCGTCTCGGGGCCTCGGAGACGCACATAGAAGAACAGGCTGAACAGGATACCAGCAAACTGGATCGCTACGAAGTTGAACTGAAAAATAGTAAAAAAAGTATTAGTAACAAATGATTAAAAATGTTGTTAAATGAGTTACAGTGATTGGATTAGTTTTTTTGCTCTACTAGCCCTTCAGACTAGTGCATTTCTGAGAAGACTAGCTAAAAGACATTACAACTAGCCCAAACCATCTACGGTACATAATCACATCTTCTTTAAATTCAACTAGTCGTTCAGACTACAAGTTTTACAAACCCAGCATCTTTTTCACCAGTCATGGGCCACTGGACTACTGCTTATTTCAATCCCTGAGTTAAGATAATGAGCTTTGACCTTTGATTGTGTTTTATATCAACAGTGTATAACATAGATTGGAAACCTAGGCTGTCCTGAAAATTGATTGGTCAATTCCTTAGGGGAAAATAAAGAAAATATTTGAAAAGTTGCAAGTCCTGACCAAAAAGTAACCAGTCGTGACAAAAAGAAGGCAGTTTAAGGACTGGCAGACGGGCTATTTTTTAAACACTGATATCAATTAATAAAGGAATACAAATCACATTCACGCTTTCGAAGGTATCTGTTGATGCATTAATCAACAAGCAAACAAAGCAATGTAATACCCCTTTTTTTCATGAGTTGTAATTTAGCTACTCAAGAATTGCTTGTAATTTTTATTTCAACCAGGTCACCTGAAGATCAAAGAAGGCCTTGATGCAAAATAATACCTCAAACTAGTAAGAATCTAAATGAATCTAAAAACGTGCTACTGCCCCTTTAAGGGGTTCATTTTTCATATCTCTCTTTCACTGTTCATAATACATTTATTTCCATACTGTTAAAATTTTCATATTTTTACTAGTCAATTTCATCTCATTTGTTAATCACATCATGTCTTGCTATATGAGGGAATTCATTTCCTGACATGACCCCAAACTCAAGATCATCATCTCAGTATTTGCCTCTAAGTATCTACCGGTAACTTAAAATCATCCAAAAATAGACAATTACTGAAAAACTGAAAAGATTTGGCAAGCATATTTTGATGGCCCATCTTTCCATAAATGTCTACTATATTTTTAATACAGACCAACACATATTCCGCACACGAACAGCATTTTACATGTTATGCATGCAAGGTGTTGCAAGTTAAAATTGACTTGAAATTAGTTGATGTGATATATTGCTCAATTAAAATAATATTGCAATAATTGTTATGCACCAGTTGTATTGCGCTACTGTTATTGTGATAATATTGCATAGCACTATTACAATGCATCAACATTCCTGTTGCACAAAACACTAAAGTGACCTTAAGTCACTAAGGTAGCCTTAGTGCAATGTTAAAGGATGGCACTAAAGTTAACCTTAGTGTTAAGTCGTTTTGTGCAACAGTCCCCTTTTCACCTGCCTTTCACCTCAACCAGCCAATGTTGCTAATGTGGACCTTTCCACTTTCTAAACATAAAGCTCAAAGTGCAACCTACATTATTACCTGTATTTTCACAACTGCTATGTCAACAGCTGGGTGGACTGAGTGCAATGTGGATAAAGTGCCTTTCCCAGGGGACACAGCACAGGATGAGACAAATCTTTTGGTGTTTCCAACGGGATTTGAAACAGAGGTGTGAATACTAACCACTACACCACTGAGCTCCACATCATTATAGGTATACCTCTGAATTAGCCATGGTACTTTATGAGATACACAACCCACACAAAAAACACATGACCTTAAGAATATATGTAAAAAGAAATGACTTCACGGATGGGAGATGAGGATTGACCTCTGAACAATGAATTTCCTTGATAAAGCTGAGGTGTATAAAGAACCAGCCTGTAGCCCAGCTCCTCTAATCAGAGACCACTTGGCT
This sequence comes from Steromphala cineraria, assembly GCA_916613615.1. NCBI lineage: Eukaryota > Metazoa > Mollusca > Gastropoda > Trochida > Trochidae > Steromphala > Steromphala cineraria. Next base: position 97,144,269 of record OU744720.1, read on the forward strand.
TCCAGTAATCTACTCCCGAGATTAAAGTGTCTCATTAATATTGCATTCAACTTATTAGCACGGGCCCCATCAACTGAGCATATGTCATTACCCATTCCTTCACTGACAGGGAAACTGCTCCCCTACTTGGATAATTTCCTATCTTTTTCTACTCAACTCTTTCAATATAGTAAAAAAGATGATGAACGAATTTTTTATACCAAATTGATCATTTGTTTCAATGAGTATGAAGTAGGTATAACAGTTTTAATTATAGTACATGTATTTGAATACCTTATCAGTTGGAAACTTAAGTGGGTTTTTTTAAAGATAAATTTATTTCGTATTTACTTGTAAAAGTCTTTCAAAATGTAGTTTCCATAAAAAAAAATTCACAATGGATTTGATGAAGGTTATTATAAGGGTACCTGAACAAGCAAAATAATTAATGACGCCATTAAAAGTAACATTCCTTTTAGTAGATATATAAGACAAGATGTTTACATTTGATCACTTTTCATATGTGTGCCTACTCAGCATACATCACATCATCATTTAACCTCTGACCCTTACATAATGATTAACATTGCAATATAGTATTCATTGTCTAATGTCTACTACAACTGGTCAACGCCTGATAAATAATATCATAGCTTTACAGTCAATCACCAAAATCATTAAATCTGACATCATATTGATCATGAATTGTAAATTATTACTTTTCCTGATTCAATATTACTTTAACTACTCATCATATTGAACTTTGTCTTTATAAAAAATGAGTTTGATATCAACTGCAGTGATCGAGTTACAGATTTGACCTGCCGAGTTGAGGGAGTCTCTACCACATATTATTGTGAGGCCGAGCAGATTTAAATGAGTTCTCCAAAAAGTTAGCAAAAAGTACTGCATCAAAATTGCATTTCAGGACTCACAGTTTATATCTTATGGGTCTTTCTAACTTTTATGCAGGACTCAGGGGGTAAATTTATCTCTGCAATTGTGCATATTAAAAAGGTCATCATTTGATTTGAAAGTGAAACTAACGGTAGACGTGTTTGTAGAATAAAACTGCTTCATGTATATAGTTGCAGGTGTATATGATAATGATAATACTGTATATAGGCTACATCTATAGAGATGGACAGTACTCTAGCAGCTGTTGCATGTCAAGTGTTAATCAGCGTGTGGTTTATAACAGAGTGTCACATCAGGTGTTTAGTAGAGTAGGCATGATATGAGTAATATCAACCTACTAGCTGCTCATTATAGTATATTGATGTGTGGTGTTAGGTGCCTGGGGTCTGTTAATCTCATGGTGAGATATACTAGCATCATGACTAACCAATCACTAGATGTGATATAGAGGATATTACATGAGTGCCCATGTCATACTAGCTTTACAACACAAGCGCTTAAATCTTTCCTAGTGAGATGTATGGATATGGTTATAATACTTTTACTTAGGCATGAGTGTCTTAAGGTCAGGAGCACAATTCAAATATTCTGTTAATTATCAAAATCAACTTTCACCATACTGACAAAATGCTTGAATTATGTGGGCAAGTATAATAAACAGAATACTCAACTAATGTTCATTTAATACAATTATTGGGTATCAAACTTGCTTTTACTACTTTTATGCTATATTGTCAACTCACCTAACTGTCATGTCGTTTATGAAATGACAAGTTGATGATTTTTTGAGCGCATAATGTAACAGGGTTTCTGTAATAAAAAGTGAATTAAAACAAACAACAAAATAGTAACAAACAGAAGATCATTTAGTATCCTCTCCATCAAACTGTAATGACTGCTGTTCAAGATAGAGAAACCCTCAAACCACTTAATATGATCAACTTACCGTATTCGACGTAATAAGCACCCTCTCCCTATAAGCACCCCCTAATGGTGTTTTTAACTCAAAAAAATTAAGCGCCCCCTCTCCAGGCTTTCCTTAGATGACAAAGCTATGAAATTTTACATAAAAGTCTTGATTTCAGTCCTTCTCTTTAATCACGGTCATTGGATTATAACTTTTCGCTAAAAAACTATATGTAGATCGAGAATATACATACATCTTTATCATTTGACTGAATGATTAAGACATTTTACTAAGCACCCCCTTTCTCCAATTTTTTTACCGCCAAGGGCGGTTAATCCGTAGAATACGGTATCATAACTACTCTCATGTCGGAGGACATCACTTGACATACAGCCTAATTCAATCAGCCTGATGTCCTTCTGGTCCATGTCACCCTGACATTACGTTCACAGACTTACTGCTCAGAAAAACTTTATGATTGCATCTTTCTTTGAGAATATGAACATGTCCACTTTAAATGAGAAATCTGCCTAAAAGAAAAGTACCAAGTTCAATGGACCACACCGACTTTCTTCATAATAATTTGTTTTAATAAACAGTTCAGTAGTTACATGTAAGCAACATAAATCTTACAGTTAATTAATAAATTTAAAAAGTAATATATAAATTAGATTTGTTTCATAGAACAACAATTTTCTTTTCGTTTAGAACAATATTGTCCCCAATTTGGCATCCCGTACCCACAGGGTAGCTAGTCGGCAAGAGCTCCAGTTTCACATTGCTGAGGTCCGGGGTTCGAATCCCATCCAGGTCAAGGTGTAAAAACCTAGAGTTCAGTGGCTGATTGGTGGATACATGAACTCGTGCATACGCCGAGCTGTTGGTTATCAGCGTTCAGCAGTGTTGGACAAACTGCTGTGACTATGTGTCTCAGTTCACCCAGCTGTGAATGGGTACCCTGTGAGGCATAGAATGGTCCCTAACCTGAGCGCCACATATGGATGCCGGTTGAATACTCCCCAGGAATTTGAATTGGAAAAATGATCGGATGGTGAAAGAATGCCAAGGGGGAAAATGTAAGCGCCTTGAGCAACCAGGAGTGATCGGATATATATAAATATCCATATCCATATAATAATCTTTGTTAGTGAAAGAGTAACTCACTCACTTCAATACCAGTAAGGAAGTTTAATATTCAAGTCAAAAACCAGTTTCTAATTCTTTTATTTGTAAAAAAATGTTTTAACCAATTTCATAATGATAATGACCGAAGGGCCTAGATAACTTTTATCAATTATCAGAGACGTAAAGAATAGTTATTTCCAAGAGAAGTCAGTTCTTCAAGGCAGCACCTCTTCATACATGACCTGTGTAATGCTTCACATATTATTGATTATCTAAAGCCCCATATTCAAGGTTTGCAACCAACCTAGGGAAAATCCGACCAAAATAGGAGACAATTTACCAAAATGACCAAAACTGCAGCCAACATGAAGGCGAATCAAGTGAGGCCATCACACAATTTCTGTTTGCTAAATATACTTAAAACCGTATTTGTCTCCAAATCAGGTACTCATTACCGCCCAGATACCCATGGGACGCAAATGCGGTAACTGAGACGCGTTGTAAATCCTACACACTGTGACACATAATGATTATGACCCGAAAGTGGGTTCGTTAAATGCTATGGAACTTTTACAGAGGTTACTGAATTCAGTGATATGATATCAAACTTTCAACAAAAGATTTTTCTATCAAGTGATGCTTTTTTTACTTCATATCGGTAGCTAAATTTCATCACAAACCGCATGCAAGTATGACGATGGGGCTTTAAATCTAGCCGACCTCTGATTCAATGTCCTAACAATAGCTAATGATGAAGTAGTGTACCAAAACTACAAACCCTAATACCATTCCCCTTGAACTTCAATGTTTATCAAACTTTGACAACTCGTAACATCACTTTATAAACTTTGAGTATACCTTTTAAACTCAACATTGGTTGAAAATATACAGAAAACACTAATTATCATCATTTTCATATACGATGTACAGAGAATATTACTTTGTTGTCTTAAGGTGTAAAAATATTTATAGGAGTCAATAAGAGAAGCATATTTTTACTTTTATTCTTTTTCCTTTTGTTATGTTATGTCATTATTGTCATGGATGACAAATGATGATGATGATGTTGAACATGATGATGATGATGATGATGATGATGATGATGATAATGATGATGATGATGATGATGATGATAATGATGATGATGATGATGATGTTGATGATGTTGAACATGATGATGATGATAATAATAATGATAATGATAATGATGATGATGATGATAATGATATATTTGATACGATAGTAACAAAAATCACCAGGTTTGATTTTGTAGTATAAGAAAACCTTTTCTTAAGTACTTTTTGGCATACATGCATATTTAATTATGAAACACAAAACCATTGACAAGTGATTGAATGCTCTCAATAAAAAATTCTGTTGTGATGAGTTGGTTTAATTTTATTTTGAATGTACATACACATATAATATGACTTTAAAAGAATAATTGCCTACCTTGAATAATTACCGGATCATATCAGTTGTTGAAACTAATAATTACCGGGTCATATCAGTTGTTGAAACTAATAATTACCGGGTCATATCAGTTGTTGAAACTAATAATTGCCAGGCGACTATTGAAGACTTTATGGTATCATCATAACACGCACACCAACTAACACACGACTATTTGACCCTGCAAACTGTAACTGAGAAGCACTAAGATAAAAACACTTGACTGTAATTATTATCCCAGTTTCCGTTTTCTTAAACTGAAGAGATAGATTTGACAGAACTCCAACCTAAGCCCCTGTGGGTTGACATTTAGCTGAAACAAAAAAGAATGACATAAATGCAAAAATTATTCTAAATTCTTTTTTTTAAAGACTCAAGCAAATGGAGGTCTGGCGAGGTAACTTGGCATCTAAAGCCTCATCGTCATACTTGCATGCCGTTCGTGATGAAATTTAGCTTTTGAGAAAAGTAATATATCACTCAGTAGAAAATCTTTCGCGAAAGTTTGATATCATATTTACAAGTTTTAATCAACAATAAAATACTCAATTCGACATCCAAAGTACAGTACTGTACCCTCTGCAAAAGTGCCATAGCATTAAAGGAACCCGCTTTTTGTGACATCATTGATTATGTGTGTAGGATTTACACCGCATCTTAATAACCGCAATTGCATCTGATAGGTTTCAACTTGGGCGGCAATGAGTGCCTAATTCAAAGAAAAATAAAAGAAAATCTAGTTGTGCACGACAAAAGAAGGCTTATATATAAGAAACAAAAATTGTGAGATGGCAATACCTTAATCGCTTTTCATGTCGGCTGGCGATTTTGGTCATTTTGGTAAATTGTCTACTTTTTAATGAATTTTGGTTGGATTATCTCTAGGTTTGTCGCATAATTTTTGCAACAACAAAAAAACAATGAATACAGTAAAATTACTTTTTAAAATATTAAACTTCACTATACTTTGAATATTGATCTCTAACACAGCTTTCAAGAGCAGTTCACTTATATCACGTCTGCTAGTATTATTGCAGGGAGAAAGCCCAAAATATTATTGTGGGTAATGCATTGCATTGAAACCTATGAGCATTAGCCGGGACTAGCAAACCATGGACGGTACTGCGCTGAATGCAGAATAGCATTGAACTCAAACTTTACTGTTTGAAGATCAGTTCTGTACTGCAGACAATGTTGCCGAGCCACAGGGATTCTAACCCCATACCTTTTGATCTAAAGCAGAATGTGATACCACTGCGCTATGCAACCCCCAAAAGCAAATATGGAGAAAACGCGCCTCATATTCTTGTAGTCTTGACATCACTTTTATTACTACTATCACAGTATTTAACTTCTTACCCAGGGTTTGACATTAGCACTTTGAGGTAGCAAATTTGCTACCATAAAATGTATTTTGCTTCCTAATTCAAGAACTTACTAGCAATAACTTGCTACCTTGAATTCAAAGAAATGATTTTGTCGATTTTGTTATTGTCATTTATAAACATCAGATCTACTATTTGCAATTTCAATATTAACTAAACTTACAGAATAATGCTGATTGTTATCTTAATATTTCTAGTTGCAATTGTTTGATAACCATTGTTGCTATCCCGAAAGGGATATTTGCTACCTACTTTTAAACCAGGTAGCAAGTACTTGCTATACGCTAAAATGATTAATGTCTAATACTGTTACCATACATAACTATTTCTATTTTACTTGTGAATGATTATCAGTTTTGATTAAAACTTGCTTTATTAGAAATTACAAAATGTATTTATAAATGAATTTAGTATTATAGGACATAAACAAAGTAAAGAGTTGAATTGAATAAAGGACATGGTCAATCGTATAGTGACCTTGTCCTCGTTTGCTGAAATTTAGTTTTCACTGATAAACATTCCTTGAATAGTTTTTAGTCATACCACTACTGTATCACAACCTTGGTCAGTTTGCCCTATCAGATAAACGTGACCTCTACTTTATAATCTGACTTCATATGTTACGTGGATATATATCTTGTCAACTAATAAGCATTATTCATATTTTCCTATTGCAAATTGCCAGAATGAAAAGGAACAGTAGTACTATTAATGTAGCATTCAAATATGTCATAACAATGTGTTTACATTATAATTCAAAATTTAAAAAAAGTGTTCTTATGCAAAATGGTTGGCTGATTTTTTTATTTATCATTATTTAAATATAATCAACAAGAATTAAACATGTGAATGGTATTCAGATAAAAGAAATTGCACTGAACGTCCTAACGGTGAATGGATTCTACTCTAGACCTTTCTACCCGGGGTAAACACAAACAATGGACACCGTGGACGTGACAGGACGACCCTAAACAATATGTTCGTAGACAATGCTTCAAATTCAATTGTTCCCTTCAGACAATAACTCGACCAAAGCATCTGTCGTTGATTATTTCTTTGGTTCACAATCAAAATTTATTGTATTGGATAAGGTGAGATATGATTGATTCAGAATGGAAACGAACACTCAAAAGACTAAGGTCGGTGCCAAGATTGGCAAGAAATTTCGGAATGGACGCAATCCCATTACCCCATGTTTCATTACATAGATGCTATAAAAGACACAAACCTGATCTACTTGTAGTCCAAATACGTTGGCTAATGGTTCCGTTTGCTTACAGCCTGCATAAGATGGGTGGACCATCGTACTTGCCGATGAACCAGCTGATCATAGACGGCAGAGGAAATATTGGTGTTATCGCTCTTTTCACCGGTGTCGATGTATTATGATCTCTCTAACAAAGGATCCTAGTAACGAAAGAATGGGGACAACGTGACAAATGTGGAAAATGGTGTAAAAGGATATTACAAACTAGCGTGTTTTATAAACTGGCGAACAGAATGTATTTTTTATAAGCTGATTCAATAAATGAACCACTTTTTATGATAAATTTATATTAGTTTTTAATTAATTTTTATTAAAGTAGGTCAGATTTTATGACTTAATAAAAACTAATATATATTGATATAAAGTGATATTTGGTTTGAAAATGATAATAATTTGCTTTCCCAGTCGCATTATAAATATTGAACCTCTATTTCACATTTTATTGTTTATCATTGTTATATGTAAATGATTCATATCTATCAATTTAATCATTATTGTAGGCATATGTTCGTTTATCATAAAAACCCATAACAAATCAGTAAAAATATGTATCACATTAAAATATATACATATATGTTTATTTGAGATATTAAAACGTTCAATAAATGAAACTAACCATGAAATCAAATTAATATCAGAGTGAAAATGTATCTAATAACATAGATTTTGAACAATTATCGCAATGTCCAATTTCTCTAACCATTAACAGGTGTCTGATAAGAGAAAAAATGCTTTTTTAGACAAATCAGAAGTATGAAAGAAATTAAAAATCTTCAAGCAGTTTAATAAGAAAAACGTCATTCAGTGTTGCACAATTTAATATTTCCTGTTTTTAAAAACGAAAACGTTTTTCTGTTCAGAACCATAGTTATCACATGAGCCAAAAAGAGTCAATATATTCAGTGTCTTTCATTCGTTCAAATGCATAGGTGACATTTAACAAACTGTCAGTAAAAGTCAATAACATTGAACATTCAAACACACAAAATTGTGAAAATGTCAAATTCACCAATTGTTTTAAAATATCCTATCTCCATAAATTATTCTTATAGACTCACCAATTAAGAATAAGAGTTTGGTGAACTAGAATTTGCATTCCATAGACGTTAACTTGTGTAGCCTATTTTTATAATTAACATAAAGTTAATTTTTAAAATCTCGGACTTAATACCTTCTTTTGCATTTTAACATATGTTCAGCGTGAAAAAGGGTTAATCATTCAACTTCAGCATTGACATTTCGTACTTAAAGGGATACTCCTATCGAGGTATTTTTATGGAAAAACAATTCAACGGGACGCAGTTATGCATACTATTATTTGCATAAATAAAATGTTACACTCACTAACATATATGAAAATAAGTATGAAATTATCATGTTATAATCATATGATAATTACAAACAGGGATGTTTTCTTGACTTTTGTTTCCACAAAAATACCTCGATAGCACTGTCCCTTTAATACCGGTTCCACCACTCTTTTATTCAACATTATTGACAGATTGTTCATTTTGTTTTCCGTTGTAAGAAGAAAATGAAAATAAAAACGTAGTATTAGAACAATTCGTCCCATTCAAGCATCGGCCAGGTCATCCAACATCTTGACTTAATTCTCCAGAGGCTGTGAACGGACTTGGGTTATTTTAAGATAAAGATATTACGAATTTCATTTTATACTTTTGATAATATCCCGAACACGGAGAATTGCGTTTCTCCTTCCGCCTCAATAAATTAGAATTCAAGAATAAACTAACACACATAGAGCTAACAGGGACAAGGTCGTTATTAATGTCTTTACAAGGAAGTTAAAACGCTTCATAAAAGTGAGTTCATTCATTAAGTGGTAGGCCGATCTATATTTACCTGACCGTAAAGGCCAATGTGCGTTATCTTGTGAACACATTCACCCATATCAACTGAAAACAAGGTGAATCACTGACAACCGACAAATGTTGAATAACAAGAATTCACCTTTGAACCATGTCGCGACGAATCATAACGAGGGCAATGGCCGTGTTCAATGGATGTTTGTTTGGTGTACTGAGTGTGGGGTACCTATACAGCGTCATCTATGATTACAAATACGTCACTATCAATGCTCAGCACTATGGAGGCAAATTCAGGTTCCTAACCTTTCTAAATGCGGTAAGACTCTGTCTCAGGAATATTATATCATACTATATTACATTATACCATACCATACCATACCATACCATACCATACCATACCATACCATACCATACCATACCATACCATACCATACCATACCACCATACCATACCATACCATACCATATTCGGAAATATCTGAACAAATTCTGTACATGTATAAAATGACACTGTCACTGTAAAAGTTTTGACTATATTTTATATTTGAATAACCTATATCCTAGTAGTTTATGATCAAGATATCACTTTTTGACACTGTAAGTACATATTTATAGATGGAGTATTAATTCTATATCTCCAAATGGTGTACACTCCCCCGATCTGTAACAAATCAAAACAATCCATCCATCCATCCAAACAGTGCACGTGACATTAATTCACAATCATACACATGTGTTATTTCAAAGCGACTATCCAGCTTTTTTCTACACGTGATTTGAATAGCATGATTATGTATTACTAAAAGAGATCTGCCATATCCATAATTTGAACATTACACTGAATCATATTTATATATATATATAGGTGTGACCGCTGATCCTCATAATTGTTATAGTTTTACTTACCTCCGTACAGGCTGAACGACTGAGACGAAATGTATAGCAATTAGACTTAAATCTATACGTAGTGAAATTAACGCGACTGCTGGTACCAACAATAGCGAGATAAAGTCACCAAGCTTGAAACAAGTTAATGAAACATTAAAGCTTAAATTGCAAGATAAAATAAACCATTTACACGCCTATTAAAAACAATAACTATCAGCTGTGACAGCGAACGTTTGAAATAAAGCGCTTGAATTGAACGTGATAATCATTATGTTCGTCTTTACTATATTGAAAATAATGCTATGAATGTCGACGTCTTTTCTCTGTGTTTTGTATGGGTGATATAACCATATCAAACAGTATCATTGTGCGTTATTTATCGGAAATACTGACTGTTATACTGACAATTATTATTGTGATGCGACATCTTCATTCAGTATGGTGACATTGACTGATGGAAGTTATTAACAAATTGCTCTCGTTGAGATGCAAATAACGTTTACATTAATATTAAAACGAGAGTCGTTTATTTCGTTATCTCGCTCTCTATCGTAATCCTGGAAATATACAACTGCAGGTGCTTGGCAATTATGTAAGGAATTTAGAAAACGTATCTAAAACGGGCAAGAAATGCAAGTTGAACTGATAGAAACTTATTACGTGATATAAGTTTTCATGTAAATGGGGCGTGTAACTTAGGTGTCTCCACGTGCTTATTTGAGACTGTTGTATCATTTAAATCATAGGCCTACAATGAATTGTTATATATTATTATGTAGATGAAAAGTATGAGATATGAAAATAAATTCTTATTATTGCGTGGTTGAGTATGCCTTACATGTAAGTGTACAATATATACTCCAAACTATTTTGATTAATAACCATAAACAACAGGCATGCGCCCTGTTGTTCTGGAGTAATGACATAATGTGTTATGTTTTAAACACCATTAGTAATAAAATCTTACAATTTGTCACACTAAATCCACGCAACGTGGGGTTCCATGTAATCTCTGAATCTTCAGATAAAGTCTGAATCGGATTACCCAAGTGTCTGTTAACATCTCACTTACAAGTGTAGACAGCATGTGTCCTGCAACTAGAACATACACAGCGAGCAAGACTAGCATACCTAGCCTAGTGCGGTTGCTTCGGAGAGTGTACTTACCCAACATATAGCGGCGAGGACACTTGTTTATAAACAACATTGTGAAACGTATATCGTTACATATTTACTTGGAGAGCACATGTGCACATTGCAATGTCTTAGCAACTATTGTTTGAGCATGCGGTGCCGTATGACGGCGTACATGACGTCATGAAAATCGTGACGTCATCCTTGTTTGATATAACACGGGAAGCACGCAAAGCGTGTACAAATTATCAAATTCAAGGGTGTATGATATGGAAATGCATATTATTTTCAAAGCTATAAGAACGTTATTGGGAAACCAAAGCAACGAAAGATTGCAGTAATACCACAAGTTACATCTGGGGAAAGACAGTGTATAAAATAGATTGGAAACCTAGCCTGTCCTGAAAATTATTTGTTAAAATCCTAAGGGGAAAAAAAGAACATTTTAGAAAAGGTTTCAATCCTGAAAAAAGAGAAACCAGTCCTGACAAAAAGTTTCCAGTTTAAGGACTGGCGGACAGGCTATATTTTAAACACTGGGAAAGGATTGACAAAAGTGCAGGACATTTAAAAGAAGAAGAATGTAGATCTATATATATATATGTTCTTTGGTTGCACTCTTGCTGTTTCACCATGCCTAAAAGACCCGATAGCTTTCCGACATGTCATGGCGTCCGTTCATTCGTCGCATCTTTTTAGCATTTCGACATCTTGTGATGACCAATAGCCTTGGATTAGCTGTGTTGATACTTTGTCCACTGTAAGGCTCACAAGGGTCATTTCCTAGAAATACTTCCAACAGACCAATAAAGCTGATATTGTTTCTTAATCAATTAATTCTTTCTTAATACCCTTTATCTACAGTTGATCGCTCTCGCTCGGGAAATACAAATGAGTGATTTCGCCAATCGTGTCGCAAACATAGTACATGTCATGAATACTCATATAATAGCCTCTATTTATTCATATGTGAAAAGTGAAAGCTGGTTGAAAGATAGAATTATCAGATTTAAAATTTTCAGCAAAAAGGGAATAATACATGAGCAAATTTATATAACATTTATTATAGTTTGACAATGTGCTCAATGAGCCATAAAAGTAAATATACTGAAGGAAATAAAGAATCTCTATATCCAAATTGATTGCACTCTCTCAGAATACAGAGCACAATATGAGGCATGCGCCGATTGGTGAAGCATCATCGTAGCTAGCAATGAAAGTGAAAGTAGAGATAAGGGTGGATGTGTTTGCAGGGAAGATCGTGATTATACGTACGCTTGTCTTATATATATATTTCTTCGTGTCGATGTATGTAATGAATGCAATATGTGATACGTTACTGATAACTAGATGCTTGCACATTCGTGTTGATTTATATAGATCTCTCTCGGACAGATGTATCAAGTCTTATCGTCGTAAAAGGGCATGTATTTATAACATATAATATAGAATACTAAATTAAGGTTAAAACACGAGAGCATGGTTATGCTTGGAATTTCAAAACCTGAGGAAAGAAAGCTGAGCGGAAAGTAACACCGACCAAGGTTTTGAAATCCATAGCATAACCTTGCTCTCGTGTTTTAACTAACTTAGATACCGTTTTTTATTACCAACCAGCAACCATTTGTCCTTACACCCCTTGGGCGGTTATATCCCTTAAATTACACTTGTGACGTCATCCTATTGTTCTCTCGCTCCATTATTTTTCAGTAATGGAGCGTTGTATTTAACATCAAGTTTTTCTCTTCAAAATTCATTTTTTTTAGATATTTTAAGTTATGTTTTTGAAAAAGCATTAAGTTGAGTGTAATTTAAGTCGGTTAATATCCTCGTAACTCTCCATTCCTAAAAAATAATGAGCCTCGGGGCCCTGGGGCCCTCGGCTCCATTATTTTTTAGGAATGGAGAGTTACTCGGACATTAACCTATACTTCTTTTTTCAATTGGTTTTAACTCGTAACTACCTTCTTATAGGTATTTATCCTTTACACCCCTTGGGAAGTTATTACCTTTATTTTAGTTGAATGTTGTATGCCGTGAGCTCCATCCGCGTAGGTTGGTTATCTCATAACCACCTTGGTCGGTTATTAGATTGTAAACAATCGCAAACATTTGGACTTGTAAAATTTAGATTTTTAATCAAACAAGAAAGTTAAGATTTATGAACAACGAAAGTGGGATTCGAACCGGGGACCTCTATGTTGTTGAGCAGAGCTCTTACCTACCGAGCTACCGAGGATCCATGCCAGTTGATGTAAATTTATGTGTGTCATGTTTGGTTTTGTATTTTCCCCTTTAAATATATATCATTATTGCAATAAAATGGTTTTTAATGTAAGGAATCAAGTTTTTAGTTCTAAAACCATAAGCAGAGGGTATTGTAAGTAGTCTAAAATAGTATTCTTATCAAGACATATCAAACCCGCAAAATGGATCACTAAAACGTTTTTCAATTATTTGTATGTAAACCAATTTAGTTGAAACACGGTAATAAAATCGTTTTTATTGTAAGAAATCAAGCGTTTATTTCTAAAACCCTAATCTGGGGGTATTTTGAATATGTTTTCTTATCAAGAAATGATAAACCCGCGAATGATTTCAGTAAAACGTTTTTAAATTAACTGTATATTAACAAATTAAGTTGAAACCATTGCAGGAGTCTTCCGCGGGAGTGTAAGTCAAATAATAACCCGTTTGCCTCGGGTTATGGAAATAACCTCTGCTCGGGCTACGCTCTCGCGAGGTTATTTTCCATAACCCCTCGGTACCGGGTTATTATTTACTACATAATGTAGTATTTGAAATCATCTTTATAGACTGATCAGGAATAAAACAACCAACATATGTCAAGTATTTTTGGTTCTTTTATCATTCATCATTGGATTAAATTCCTTTCAAATTTTGCTTTAATTCTGAATGACGTTCTTAATTAGTTTCCTTCAAAACAAGCAGTGTGTTCAACCAGTGACCCTATATAAAAAATTTTACACCCCTTGGGCGGTTATATCCCTTCTTTTTCAGTAAGGTTTTAACTCGTAACTGCCTTCCTATTAGGTGGATACCCCTTACACCCCCTGGGAAGTTATTGCCTTTATGTTAGTTGAATGTTATATGCCGTCACAGCTCAATCCGCGTACGTTGGTTATCTCATAATCACCTTGGTCGGTTATAAGATTGTCAACAAATGTAAACAATTTGACTCGTAAAATTTGGAATGTTAATGAAACAAGAAAGCAAAGATTTATGAACAACGAAAATGGGAATCGAACCATGGACTCTCTTACCTGTTGAGCTACCGAGGATCCATGCCAGTTGATGTAAAGGAAATTACCGGTATGTCACGTTTGAATTTTTATTTTTCCCAATGAATATATATTAATATTGCAATAAAATAGTTTTAATATAAGGAATTAAGTTTTTAGTTCTGAAACCCTGAGCAGGAGCTATCGTAAGTAGTCTAAATATGTATTCTTATCAAACAATATCAAACCCACAAAATTATTACCTTTACGTTTATTAATTATTTGTATCTAGTAATAAAACATGTTAAACCCGCAAATATTATCACAAAAAAATTAATTGTATATAAACAAACTCAGTTCAAACCATTGCAGGAGTGTTCCGCGGGAGTGAAAGCCAAATAATAACCCGTGTGCCTCGGGTTATGGAAATAACCTCCATAATTTTCCATAGCCCCTCGGTACCGGGTTATATAATGTCTCTGGTTCAACCGAATCTTTGAAATTGACAAAGCACAAAATGCACGTGCAAAGCATTCTTTGCAGCGTAAGGTTTGACAAATGGTTGAAATACTGAAATCTGAACTTCAACCAAAATATTGTTTAACATAGAGTACGCTTGTCTGACCCGTTAGACTAGTGGTTAGAGTGCTTGCTTACGGTTCAGAGGTTTGGGGGTTCGAATCCAACTTGGAAGCATGTTACTTTGGAGATATTTTCACAAGACTGTCGACTTGGCAGTTGAGTTGTTCATTTGAATATAAAAATCTTCGACTTTGAAATATAACAACCTTCCAACCTCCGAGTTGATCTTACATATTGATATAATGCCCTGACTTCCCAATGTAAAACCTCATTGGAGGTTATAACGAAAAAAAAGAGACCTCCAAAACAATAGACGAAATCCCCAAAATAGGTTTCTGAGAAAAAACTACGATGCAAATCGTTGTCCACATAATCCAAAAAGCAAGTTATAGATACGAGTGAATCTATCGCTCATGTAAGTGCATGGGCAGCAGGTGCTTGTTTTTAGTTAGAGAACATTGCTTGCACTCTAACTGTTACGATCTGAAACTTTATCTATTAGACATTTAGCACGCGCCATTCTAAAAACTAAACAATGTAATGGAGGGTCGTTAAATGTTAAATGCAGATTTCCATATAGGCTATTTACGAAATACTTTTTGACGAAATGATTGATTTGATTCCTAGGATTGGTTTTGAAAGTTACATTAGGCCTATCTTTTTAATGTAAACACATCGTGTAATAAATGTGTAGACACTAATACTTGTTTAAAAAATAATGATATGAGATCAACGCAGGTTTTCAATATATATGAAAATGTGTCGTGTTCTATGCATCATGAAAACACATAATTTCATTTACAAAGCAATAACATAAAATTATGTTCATCATGCATTTATCATTGCAATTTCAACTTATGGCTTTATATATTGAGATAACTTACATAACTTCTTCATTTACTTTTTAAAAAGGTTTGAAAAATAAAAAATAAAAAATATAGTGAGTGAGTGAGTTGTTTGACCCCGCTTGGGCAATATTTCAGGCATTAGCGGCGTCAAACGAAAATATACGTCGTTCCCATGCAAAGGTTTCCTTTCGGTTGATGTGTAACGTTTGTTGTAGTATCGGCCTATTACATAAACCTACTAAGGCCTACTTCATATATATGTATGTTACTTTGCACTTATATCTCGTCCAAATACTTTGTGACATGATAACTTTTTTTTGCTCGATATGCCACGTTTCGATACTGATTCTAGTTTTGTTATCAAGAAGTGATGTTGCATATATATATATATATAAGGAGATAAAACAGATAACAGTTAGTATATATTGATTAAGTTGAAACTGACTTTCTGCTATGTTTATCATTTTAGCACTTTATATCTAAGATTCTGTTTGATAGTTTCTCAAATTCATAGAAAGGGTGTTGTCGAGGATTTTATGTTCGCTTCGGTTTTGGTCACGTGATTTACATGTTTTGACTGTCAAGAAAGTTGTGACAACCACTACACTGCACTAGGCTGATATAAACGATAAAGAGTTATGGAGATAAGGCAGTGTTTCGTGTGGGCAGTTCTCTGTTTTATAGAGGCGTATGGTGTGCACTACCAGTGGAGATATGTCACAGTCAGCGCCCATATTATGGGAGGAAAGTTCAAGTTCCTAACTTTCTGGAATGCGGTAAATATATTTTTAATATGTCATTAATAGCGATAATTTCATTGCCATACAAGCAACATTTCTAAAAGCGAGTTTATTTATTTAAGAAGAACTTAAATTTATGACAAATTGCAAAGGTTGTAAATTATGTAGTATTCAGGAAGTGTAGATATGTTTTGACATGAGTTGACCTAACTAATCGACTAAGCGTGTAAGAGGTAAATATAGACAACCATTCAAGTGGACGGGCTTTCAATCTCTGAATAAATCTAGACATGTCTGGTCACTGCTGTGTATGAATGTATGAAGTATGAATACCGATGCACGCAGAGCGAGAGAGAGAGAGAGAGTCGAAGTTCACGCTTTACTTTGAACAAAGCCGTTCTATAGCCATACCAGCATATCAACAAAGAAGAACATTTTGTCTATATAGCACTATAGAAGTAATGAAATATGTACACGTGACGATTTTGGCTTCTCTTGTCGAAGACGATATATTTTTTCTGTATGTTTAAACATGCATCGGTAAGGGCTTTTGTTAATTTCTTTACGGCCACATAATCTTGAATGAGATGTAGAAATGTAAATTAAAAATGTACTATCGGAGAAGAGATAAATTATGAATAATTGAAACAAAATGATATATAGTCACTCTTCCTCTATATCTTGAATAGTGAGGCTCGGGAAGTTTGAAAAATATCTTAACCTAAAATAAAGATGGGTGAAAATAACTTCAAGGTAGTTTCCTTTTATTTTTGATATGGCAAAGAAAGAATAGTTTCTTCAGTTATGCACATTAAGCCAAGTGTATGTTGAACCTCGATATCACGGTCTCCAGTGACAATTTGCCAACGCTTGTGATTTAACGGTTCGTTTGTCGCTCGCTCCTACTTTCGGTTTCCATAGTAACTGCTTACATATCCTGATCTGAATGCGGTGCTCTGTATTAATAAACCTAAGTTATCATTTGTGTATTGATGTTTTCATTCGGTGAGGCAACTATAGCTAATTCAGGTATGACTGAGTTGCCTCTGTAGGGGGAGAATCTTCATGCATGTAACTTTAGCTTTTATTGTTGTAAAATTAACCAACCTTTCATAAAAAAAATAATTCTCGATTAATGCAGTAATATTGAAGTGAAGTTAATAATTCAGAAAAGGGTTTGTTTTCAAAACAAGATATTTTTGTACACTTAAAAAGACGAAATGGTTATCATTTTTTAGCAGTTTTACAACTCATAGATATATAGCATTGGCATAAACGCCTTCTAAACAATACTATGGTATACCGAATATCTCAACAGTAAAACATTATGGTGTTGAAAGTTTTGTGTCATGTTTGAACAGCAGTGATAAAACAATTAAAAGCTGCCCAAAGTAAATACTAGCATTTTATGATATACTTACAAGTCAGTATAACAGGAATTTAGAACTTTCGAGGTGTTATAACTTTGGGGAAATGTTATACATGTGCGCGTTTCTATCACATTCACAATACATAAGTTTTAGTCAAGAAATTGTTGAATCTTTAGAATAATTTCAATTTCAATAATATTAGGTTACATCAATGACGAACTAACACTTTCGTTAGGTCGTATTGGTGCTAATGCGATATCGACGGATCGGTATCTTCCTGAAGATAACTCAACATAAATGCGCTCCGAATGCGATAAAATAAACGATATAATCCATAGACAATGAAAGATATGCTCATTATATCTCTTTCAGTGAAGTGATCTAGCTTTTATAGTTTCATTGGTGACGCGTTATCGAATGTAAATTTATGAAGATGATAGTATAGCACTCGTCTACAAAAATTTGTTTTACTTGATTTTTCTTTTTATTACTAATAAAGCTTAATGATGTGAAAGTTGTTTGTATTTCTAATATGTATCAATTGGGATGGAATAAAAATTGGTTTTACTTGTAAGATGTAAAAAGTTCGTAATCATGTTCTCTCACAAGCATTTTATTCAGTTTTTGGTGCTAACAGAAAGGGTAACAAAATGAATGAATGTCGAAGACCATGCATGTTAATTAACATCGAGTGAAAAGGTCTGTTTCCTTTCGAATGCCATATTATTCCTGTATTCGACGGGAAATGTCCAATTTGTTGTTTCTTTGGTTACAAATTATTGCAAAATTTCATAAAAGGTGTTCATTTTATTGATGGGATATAGGGCTCAGTCGCTTGTTTCGATTATGTCTTATGACGTAATCCTTTTGTTGCGTGGTATTCCAGCAATGATGACGTCTGAGATAGTGATGTTCAAACTGAAAAAGAGGATTCAAATTCTATAACATGAATTTAGTGTTTCATTGTTTAAAATATGAAAATGTCTTCATAACGAAACACAGAGTCAGACACGACACTGCATGCATGGGCCCCTATGACGGCCATGAAACCCATGCCTTCTCTCTATATAGCTAACCTCCGTAGATCAATAACGCGTATGGGCGCTTCTTCATTCTCAATGTCATCCGTCACGTGACTTGCAGTATTATACTCCAGCGACCGGTTCAGACACAACGGCTATGGATATTCTCCAGTTCATACTATTCTCGGTCTTCTTCGGGGTTTATGTATTTGCCTTATACACTGATCTATACCTCATCCCCATCTCTGACGACGGACCCGGCGGGAAACTGCAGTTCCTCACAGTTTGGAATGAGGTATATTTCAGCCGACTTCATTGACTAGGGACGCTACATGCCCCTATGTTGTGGGGGTATTGAGGCGACCGCGAGTGTATCACAATGTAGTGGAGTGTTGAATGACATATATGCCTATATACCCTGACCAATTATAGTAGTTGGGCAGGGGATATAAGCGTTTTTGTCATTCCTATGCATGTGTCTTTGTAAGGCTTTTCTAATCGACATGCGCAGCCCTTGGCGTACATGATCATTTGTCTATCACTGAGGCACCGCATGTAATGTTTCAACAAATTCAATTATACTTTTCATATACAATTTGAAATAATCTATGATTACTGTTGTTAGAAACTTGCACCACCTTTATGACTGTATGGTATAACGTGTTATTAAGGTCACTGGGTGGTATGTATAATACCTACACGACTACATGAGCCTGAATCTATTGAGCGGATTTCGTTTATGAACTATGAAGCTATTGTGTTTCTAGTCACACTATTTAAAAGTGACAATGCTTCAATTTTTGTGTTAGCACATTTTATGGAAGTTTAAAACATATTTCTTCATATTCTCCTCGAAAAACATTACTTTGTGAAACATGTTTATCTTCAGAGGGTATCTCTAGTAGATTCTCTACTTTATCGTCAGAGGATACCTCTACATGTCTTTGCTGTGAGTTGTTTGGACTCAAATGTACCAAACTCTATCAATGGTGTCATTTTATCGGGAAATACCGAAAGTTTCTTAAAAATATCATAAAGATTATCCGTTTAGTAAAGTGACCATTTTGGAGGTGCAAAGTCGCGATTGTGATCGAAAACCGGACGTTGGTGTCCTCTATAATTTTGGTCCGTAGCAAATCGATGAGGTATGTTATGAAACTCGCGGAGTGTCTCTTTCAACCGAAATTGAATATCTGCATGTAGTTTACGGTACACGGGCCCCTGTGCCATACATTAGGGTTTTGGTGTGACACGTGTCAGGGTGCGAAGTGCTGAACTGAACTGAACTAAAGCTTATTTCACTTAGACTGCTATTAATCTAATCATCATATGTAGCCAACGTTGTGGTAGAAACTTTAAGATTGAACACGGTGGCAAGTGGTAGCCCTGTTTCACAGATGATATACGTAGATAAATGGGATATCATTCGCTACTAAAGTCATTGAAATATTTATTTGTTATCATTTACTTCAGACTGAGATTATTTTGAATATTAATTTAGACTATGATGCTCCCTTCTGATTGGATCTAACAATGTCATATGACCGGTATACATTTCAATGAATTGGAGGTTATACAAAATAACCATCACATCATGAGGGTTATATTAATCGTGCCCGCTGATTAAACAGAACAAGGTCGTGTGAACATAAGAACTATTTTAACAATTTAGCATTTCAAAGTTATGAAACCACTAAACACACTGTTTCGCGAATATCTTATTGAAATTGTTTAGATAAGACATGACATGATTGACTAAAAAGATTCATACGAAACATTTGTCTTGGTTCTCCGAATACAGAAACAGGGTATTGAAATACACCATTTTCAAAGCAAAACAATTTGGTTTGAAACCAAACTTCACATACATTCAAAATGATCTGAAGAAAATATATAACATTGACAAATACAACTGTTATTCGAATTGCAACTACCAAAAAAATATGAAATTTTGGTCATCCTGCCATTTACTATTCAAACACTAATCACTTCTTCTTTGTATGCCTTTGTTAACATTGTAATTGGAAACTTGATAACCTGTGCATTTTTGTATGTATGCAGAATTCGCCTATATGTAAATGTTGCTATGTAAAATGTCACTTTCTTTGTAGTTTGAACCTAAATGTACATGTACCTCAAAAAGAAAGATTCAATTAGAAAAACAAGTCAGATATGATTATTTAATAGTAATCTTTTCTATGAACTTGAAGCATTTTTTGTCAGTGAACTTACATGAAGGAAGCGGCAAAAGTGTGTGTGGAGCTTAGGGCTTGTTATTAGAGTCGAAACTGCTGTGATGCTGTTTGAATTGAATTTTAATTTCAATTTCAAGTTTTGTTTTGAAATTAAAAACTTCCCTAAGATTTAATAGTCAGAATTAATATAAGAAATGATTCCCATCACTTAGTGTGCTTGTCCACACAGTTATGACCTGTTTGAAACTTTTGTTCAACATGTATAGCTGACTGCAGAAGCCTCTTCAGTTCATATTATTTTTTCATCTGAAATATCTGCTGTATGACAATGTTGCTAACAGCCGCTTCGTTACAGTCATAACGACAGTAAGAGATGAGATATATGATATTATTAATTTTCATTTACAACAATGTGTATTATTACCACATGGCAACAGATGTATATTTAAAATTAAAAACAAAGGTCGTTATATCAGTGAATTTAAAAAAAAATCCAATTTGAATCATGCATCATACATTTGGATCGGTATAAATATGATGGATATGCAATCAATTCATTTGTTACATCCAATATTAGAGGGTATATTTTGAAGACAAAAACATAAACATTACATGACATAAAGTTTAATGTGTAACATTAATAGGAGGCGTTTATAGGTTAAAGATATTTCTACTTTAAAACGCACATGGGTAAGGTGTAAAGTAATTTTTGTGGTGGAACGTCAATGACAAAATTGACAAGCATGTGCCTACTAGAGTTACTTCCCTTGCAACAGTTGACTTCCACTTGGAGAATACATAGAATAGTTTTCATCATTTTGAGATGTTTGACTTTGTTTTCGTAGCATGTGTGTTTGGCACATATTCAGCAAGTATTCTATACGATGTAAACTATGTAAGAGTGGATGATTCAAACGCTTCAACTCTATATCACATCTTCAACTACGATGGATACGCTGGCAAATTCAAATATATGACTTTCATCAACTTGGTAAATATATTTGTTTCAATGGTATCATGTTTCGCTATCATGTCATCCCCAGCACCTGACTTTTAAAAATAAATTGAAAATAAAGCTATAGGCCTACTTAAGGAACTTTTGAGGAAATGATTTTATTTCAAAACGTTACTTTTACAATCCGAGTTTTGTAAACAAAATATTGTTGTAAATATTGTTATGAATTTTGAAATTTTGATGGTTTAAAAGGAACAAAAACTGTCAAAACAACATTTAAATTGTTTGCTATTGATTTAAAAATTGAACTTGTTTGACTTTCCAACATTGTCAATATGTGATTATCAAATTCTTGCTAAACGATATAATTCTAAAGTTACCCAAACTGATAATGATTGGAAAAGATTTGATATATGATATTGATTATGTTAGTTTTTCATTGTAATACTACCAACTTACCAAATAAATAAAAAATCAACCATTGGAAAATGAGTGCCCTAAATCTTTAGCCATGTATAGCAGTGTATGAAATAGATTTAAAACCTAGCCTGTCCTGAAAATTAATTGGTCAATTCCTAAGGGGAAAAGAAAGAAAAAAATTGAAATGTTACCAGTCCTGACCAAAAAGGAACCAGTCCTGGCGAAAAGTAGCCCTGGCAGACGGGCTATATTTTAAACACTGTGTATAGAACTCATTGTGTTTATTTTAAGTGACCAAAAGTCATTTTGATTATTAGAAAATCAGCTGTACATAAAACATGACTGAGTATTATTTATTTATGTGAAAGAATAAACAAGCAAGTATGCAGCCCCGGTTTTGTTGTTTTGATTTTGCTCTGCAATTAGAAGCCAATAGCAGTGTTGCAATATTAAGAGGATATCATACTAAACCACTTTTTGCATATGTATTTCTGTATTCTGATGTCATTTGGAGTGGTATTTTGACAAGTTATAACACCTTTAGAAAACAATGCAGTAACAAATACAGGTTGAAGTCTGATTTCTGACAGGGATGAGAGTGTTAACTATGGCAAAATAAATATCACACAATAGTCAATTTTACACAGAGGAGTGAATAACTTCATTAATACAATAATTAAATCAAAGGTTATATCATTTAAGACATTCACTAATCTATTCAATGAAAACCAGATAAAGCTTAAATTGCATTGTCAATGAGTATATGTTTCGCCAATAAAGTTATAAAAATGAACAGCTTAGTGGGGGCATTTAGTGGATCTATATGTTAGGAGAGGGAGGGACGAAGGGAGGGGGAGTAGGAGCTTAGGTTTCCTTCTCACCTCAAGTTTATCCGTAATTTTTCCAGGGGATCACCCATCTAGTAAAATTAATCACAATTTATAAATGGTTTTGAGACTCTGCAGTAGTTCACAGCTCAGGTTGTCTGGGGCCTGGTGAGGGTTAACAATGTTGATAAGATAAGAGGCTGGCAGGTTGAGTTACCTCCCTTGTCTCAGGTCCAAGTCCACTGTGGTTACTGGTTAATTTACTTCTTGCTTTGAGAGTCGATTTTGATCTTGAAAATGTTAGCCAAACTATATTTAACTTCTGTGTTTGGCATGTATTTAGCAAGTTTTATTTACAATATAAACTATATTAGAATAGTTGATCCCAAAACTTCAGCTGTGTCAACTGTTTTCAACTATAAGGGATATGGGGGAAAGTTCAAATATATGACTTTCATCAACTTTGTAAGTATATTCATGCTGATAAAATAGCTGAAAATTGAAATTTATAGAGGATAACTTAACATACACATGTACCCAACGTGTAACATTGAATCTTTTTGTAAGATAAATTAGCCAATCTTCACAATTGAAAGTTTGATGAATATGAATTACTTATATATTATGTATGTTTTGTACATTGTTTTGATACTGAAATTTGTTGAACATCAACTTGATCCTACAACCACAAAAACAAGGTCAGATCAGTATTGTTTCAAGATGACCTGATAAGGATAATTGATAAATGGGTACCCTTAGATGGGCTCAGTGCTAAATTCTGAGCTAGGGTTTGTTTTATCTTATATAGGAATTAAACATCTTGTTAAAAAAAGAAATATTGGATATTTATTAGTCGCACATTTCCATCAACTAGTGCATGCTCAAGGCGCTAACAACACTATTACCCTGACCTTTCCAAGCTGACATATTTGTCGCTAGAAGGTCACCACCAACACAATTCTTTACCCATTTCCTGCTGGGTGAACAGAGGCACATTTTGAAAAAAATCTCTTGCACAGGGTGACACCACAAGTTTCCTAACTTTGTATCTCACTGTGGACCAAGGAATCAACCTATCAGACTGTCCGTTGATTAAGCAATGAGTGGGTCACCCACTCACCCAAGAGCCGTGCCCGATTCTTGCTGAACTTTACTGATAGCAGTCAACTGAGCATTGTACAGTACAGGCCCACCACTGTTATGATCACTGTGTTCCATGATTCCTGTACCAACTTGTAACTTGTTCCTGCAATCAAAGAACTTTGTGACTATTAGTGTAATTTGCAGCCGGGCTGAGTGATATTGGTGATCTCAGCTTTATGAGAATCATTAGGTGAACTAATGGCAAGTGTAATGTTCTGTTAGCTGTCAATAGCTGCTCTCAATATGAAGTAGGATGTGTAATATTGCAGGAACTCTGATCCCAAATATGAAGATGTTTAATTAAAATAATTTTGTTCAGAAATATATGTGTTATCTGCTTTGAGATTGTAATTAGGCCAGACTTAATTAAAAAGTTTATTTACAGAGGATTTTTTAACCAAAATGTCTAAAGGTGGGAGGCAATAAATTACCCAATCTGTCCTAGTGTAAATGAAAGTTTCTAGGTAAGCAAAATAATACACAAAAAAAACAAAAATAACATGATTTTACACCATTTTTTTAGTTAGGGGTGAAATTTGGAGACCAAAATTATCAAGGGAAATGGAAAGCATTTTTTCTCTCCAAATAATCAAAGGTTGTGAGGAGATTCCGTAAATCAACTAATTAATCTTTTTCGCCTTAGTAAAATATTTTGTAACCTGTAGTATATGCTTACATTGAAATCTTGTTGAGTTACAGATTCTCATACTATGAACTGTGTGAAGTGATCTGTTTGCCTTGTTAAAGTATTTTTAAAGAAGGCATTGATGACATTTGTTTTACAGATTCTCGAGACGTTGTACTATGGCCTGTGTGTAGTAATCTTTTTGCCTTAGTAAATTATTTTGTAACCAGATTTTTTTATTTTTGAATTTTGAGTACTGCATTGACAACATTTGTATCACAGATCCTCCAGACGCTGTACTATGGACTGTGTGTAGTGAACGCTGTGATTGGTAGCACAGTCGGCCCAGAAGTCAACCCCAAGAAAAGATCTTCTTTACAGAAGTTGAGAGACTATATTCACTCTTCACTCGCCTTCCCAGTGGGCTCTGTAAGTCTCATTGATCTTCTCAGATATTTTGACTAAATAATAAATATCCTTTCTAAAAATTCTCATTTTCAATATTAATAATTTTTATCTCCCTATAATTGTCAACTTCTATTTAACACAAATGTCAAATATTATCATAATCACATGTCATTATCCTTACTCAATACAGCTCCATTGGTGCATGATAATGTGTAGTTTCATCTGAGTTCCAACCTCTAAAATGCCACTCAATATCTCAATTTCTTTAGTCACATTGTGAAATATAAATGCTGAACTTATGAAACTTTTAAACTGACAAAGAAGTTATACTCACATTCTTTCAAACATTGTATTGTCATTGTGCTCATGTTGTAAACTAAAGCTGTAGTTATGATATTTAATATGTATGTTTCCAATATTATATTCAGTTTGTTGTGTTGACGTTCTGGGCGATCTACGCAATAGATCGAGAGCTGGTCTTCCCACGAGCACTGGACAAGATCATTCCCGTCTGGCTCAACCATGTCATGGTGGGTGACGACCTTGAGGCTGAAATCTTTCATCACATTATATAAACATAGTAAAATCTGAGTTTCAAGGCCAAGTTCAATGATCAATAATTATGTTTGGCTAACTGGTTAGTATTTTGTCTGTTTAAAAAACTCGCTAAATTTTGCGCATTTTTGAACTAATGTATTTAAGCATCACCTACCATATGTACTAACGTACTTAAATGCCAAGGTCATCAGACCCTGATACTCCAAACTAAGATAGTATTCAAATGATTCAATTATATGAACATTTTTATTGGACTTTTTCTGTTCATCTTGCTTTGAGGTTAATGTACTGACTTATAGAAAATATGGTCAATAGAAACTGTACAAGTTATAACATGTACAATAAATATGGTACAATTTGTAACATGTATGATAGTATATATAGTATCATACTTTTGTGTTATACAAATTATAACCTGTACAGCTGTGTTATACAGATTTAAATCAAACTGTTTATCCAGACAAAATTTCAAGGCATAATATATATATATAGCTTAAGAAGTGCTTTTCTTGCTGTTTTATAGGTTCTATTTCCAACATGTGTATGAATTTAGTTTCCAATTATTCAGTTATGTTATACAAATTATAACTTGTTCAAAACCACAACTTGTACAAAACACATATATGATAAGTATATATATATATATATATATATTCTGCTTGTAGCACACATTCATCCTGCCCATCCTACTAGTGGACAAGTACCTCAACTATCATCATCTACCAAAGAGGAAAAATGGCATTATTGGTCTCCTGTTTTTCGGGCTGGCATACCTTGGTTGGTAAGTACTGTTAGCAAATATGATGATAAGAGAAAACCCTACAATATTCAGGCTTATCACATGATCAAGGCTCATTATCATCTTTCAAGAGACAGTCCTACAAGGGTAGTTTTTATTGAATCAATATTCATAATAACAAAATGTTATTTTACATTTTTTTTGGCGATCCTGATTTGTCCAGAGCTCTCAAAAACATGCAACCATTTCTCGACGAATCCAGAAAAAATGTGCAACAATACCCTGGGCATTCGTTCCGTGTGACGTCACAATCAACTGACAACATAGTCCGGTTTTGACAGTTGCTAGTTACGTTCTTTTGCAAAGACAGATATAACATTTGTTAAGTTAATATATGTTACAAATGTATTTTCAATGTTGCGCAATATGCTAATGAGGATAATTTTGAATATACCGATTCCTGTTAAGACGTGATTGTATAGGCGTCAATGGTTCGAAAACAAAACTAAATCTTCAGCCGCTTTGGTTTATGGTGTTTTCATTTTCATTCAACTATTTCGTGTTACAAGACACGATCTATTTCGTGTAACAAGCCACACTCTCATTACATTGATGTAAGATTTTTGAAAATATGAATAAAATTTTTGTTAAGAGTTGGATTTGTAATCATTAGCAGCCCCGTCTAAGGACGGGGCTGCTATCAGTTTTTGTGAAGTTTCCATCGCCGCCACCGCCGCCGCCGCACTGATACTACTAGCTATAACTTTTTAGCTCATCTGGCCTGTAAGGCCCGATGGGCTTATGGCATGGCATGGTGTCCGGCGTCCGTCCGTCCGTCTATCCGTCCGTCCGTAAACTTTGTGGAATTTCGACTTCTTCTCCAGAACTATAAAGCCTAGAAAGCTTAAACTTGGTGTACAGACTCCTTGACTAGTGAGGATTAAAAATTGTAGCTTTGGTGGCCCTGTGGACCCTAATAAGGAACACAGGGGCCACACCCTAAAAACCTATTCTCATCTTCTTCTCCAGAACCATAAGGCCTAGAAAGCTGAAACTTTGTGTACAGACTCCTTGACTAGTGAGGATTAAAAATTGTAGCTTTGGTGGCCCTGTGGTCCCAAATAAGGGCCACAGGGACCACACCCTTAAAACCTAATTTCATCTTTGTTCTGTCAAAAACAGATAATCCTGGCCATGGTATGGCTTCTTAAGGGGTAAAAGACTGCAAAGTAAAGAAAATACACAAATTAGGAAAATATTACACTTAAAATAGCATAATCAAAGACCAAAGAGTTAAAAACTACCAACAGAAAGTCACAAGTATAAATTTTAAGAGATATTTTATGTGTGCTTCCCTAGAAAATTTCTGACAATAGGTTTACTGTTGAAAGATGATATTTTAAGGCAGCTTCAATCAATGTCAAGTGTCTACACAAGTATGGTAAAATAGTCTTCACATGAAGAACACAAAATTAGCTTACATTGCAAAATAAATTTACAGTTAAAATATAATCCCAATATCTTGATATGAAATATTTCCATTTCTGTATTGATTACAAGTATCTGAAATCACATCACATATAACTTAAGTCTAGAATTTGAGACTTTGTGGCCCCTACAAATGGAGAAACCACATTGGCCACAGCAAAATTAAATATGAAGCCTGATGAGCTACAGAGCCAATGGCTCTATTTTTTCCACTAAGCTTTCCAGAACTCTTATTCATACCTTACTACTCATACCTCGGGGGAACGATTTTGACACGTTCATTTTCAAGGTCAAAGGTCAAGGTCACGAGATATGTATTCACTCTAAAAATTCCTTCTAAACGCGGTAACTTGAAAAGTTTTTGTTCTATGAAGCTCTAACTTGCTATATATCATCCTTGGAAAAGTAAAAAAATTTGAAAAGGTTTTGGCTACAATCCGTCAAAGGTCAAGGTCACAGCAAGGTCATGACTTAAGCATGGTTTAGCAAAATGCTTAATTTTAACTATGATCACTTTTAATCATACATGATTGTTATACTCAATAAAAAGTGTTCAATTATTGTATGACCTTGAAGGTCAAAGGTCAAGGTCATGAGATATGAGTTATTGCAATTCCTTGTAAACACAATAACTTGAAAAGTTTTTGTGCTATGCAGTTTAGATTTTGTATATATTATCTCTTGAGAAGTACAAAATTTTCAAAAAATTATGACGTTAGGTCATAAAGATGTCACAATTGTTAAATATGACGTCACAATGTCAACGGGCCGGCCGCTATGGTCATATCGGCGAATTTCATTATGTTTTAGACGATGAAATACTAAACTATGTCCCGTTTAACAACATTTTAGTTTCTTTAAATACCAAACCATTCACTCGTTTCATGAAAATATTATCAAACCGGACGTCTTTTAGTATTCTCTATATATATAACTATATATATAAATGTATATAATATATTCCAGGCTGCTATGGATAGCGGCCTACGCGGGTATCTGGGTGTACCCGATCCTGCGAGTCCTGGAGCCGTACCAGCGCTGTGTCTTCTTCGCCTTCCTTCTCATGCTCTTCATCAGCTTATACCTGCTCGGGGAGTCACTTACTAGGTTTTTATGGAGTAAGTAAACATAAACTTGATGGCAAAGATTTTTGACATTATATTACCTTGATATAATATCATGGTTTATCCCCTTGTTTGATCATCTTGGACCATTTGTCAAATGAAGAAACTTATGCATCAACTTACCATAACTAAATCTCTCAACATGCCACGTGATTCATGTCGACCTGCCTCCAAGATGTGCTAGTTTGGGGGGGTCGCCTTATATACAAGGTATATGATTTGACAAAAATTTGGGGGACTGAGAAAGGGGGTCGCCTGTAAAATTTGTAAGTTCTTTCGTAAGATTTTTCATTATCAAAACAAGATCATAACCTGTACAAAAGATGAAAAGATGTATGTAACACACAATGAAAATGAACATGCTTTTTGCTTGCAGGGCATCAAATAGGACTTTGGCTGTGGGAATTGGAATGTAACAAATCTAACAAATCTAACAAATCTAACAAATCTAGTAAAAGCAAGAAGAACCGCTGAGCTACCAAAGATTAATTGACTTTCATCTTATTTCTCCTAGTTTGTGTGCGATCTCCTCACATTCAAGTCCTATTTTCTTCCAGTCTTATTGTTGTGTGGCTTAAACTGGTTAAACATATGAGTTGTAAATTTTACTCAATCAATCCAAAGAAAAGAACTTATATACCAAATAAAAATATTTGGTCATGGTTTGTTACCATTTTGTCTGTATCCCATGAAAGTGTGTCATTAAATTCCTTACTTTTAGATTGATATCATGATAGTCATGATGTTTGAAATATTGTTGGTGACAAAGTCATTTCTTCAACCATTGTATTAAACGCATTAGAGCACATTTGAGTCCATCCAATCATGACAGCGCCAATAGAAGTCCTTTCTGCTCAATCATGGTATATTTCATGATACGAAATCATTCATTCCTCGGCACATGGTCCATTTTAATCAGACTGATGTGAGGAAAATGGAAAAAAACAACCCACAATTAGGGGATTATAGGATCTTAAAGAAGATGAAATACCCTGATTTAGCAAGATGAGTGAAGTCCTGATTTGAAATAATTTTATTTATTTAGTAGGTTTTGTTGTTTTTGTAAAGTCATGAATGAATCTGTTCGTCTGGTAGTCAATCTGTACATCCTGTCAGCAGAGTTCGAGAGTTGGTTATGATTGTGTTTGATTTACATTTCGTCAATATACATACCTTTCATCATTCTCTGTTTCTAACATAACTCTGACATCCATATAATAACCAGTATTTACAAACCACCGCTCATGATGTCATTTAATTGAGTAGAGTTATGTGCACGATAATTAACCTGAGTGTGTAGAAATCACATGGTCAGTTTGATCTGGAGGCTTGGGTTAGAGAAGCAAATGGGCAGCCAACTTTATTTTGTGGATTTAAAGTCAAATGTTGTCTTTACAAACAAAATATCAAGGGTAATTGTTGAGGTAATCGGTGAAAGTCCTAACTTGATGTCATGGAAGTATTGAAACAGTCCCTCCAATGAGAAGTCAAATCTGTTACAAATGAAAATACCGGTAGATGTCTATTCACATCAGGTATACATTTCAGTATTTGTATGACTATAAGTCAAAACTGTGTTATAAAGAGCTGGTATGAATGGAAATTAACTTTGCTGTTGTATGAAGTTTCATGATTTAAATTATTTTGGGAATACTTTTAAATAAATGTTTTCTTTCTCCATCTGTAACATGTTGAAATTGGTAAACAAATGAATTATCTACTAACTTAAAAAAATCATTGCTTGTTTTTTTAGAACACTATGGCACACTCATAAAAGCAATTTTAGAAACATTAGTATGATTTAGTGAGTTCCTGTATAGGTTATCAAACATTGGTGATATGAATGATAAGTGTATGTGACAAAATATTTTTATTTTGTATCAAAAATACAATTTTTATATTGCACTAATAAAAATTTACATAAATCTTGATTTCTTTAAGTGGCATTTTAGAAGTTGGTTTGATGAAGAAATACAAATATATGGATCTACAACTTCTTTATTGCAAACACATGCAACATTTCGGTGTAGATACTAACACCGTTTTCAAGCAAACATTCAGTTCTATTGCTATTTTTGCTATGATACATAAGAGAAATTTAGAAATGAAACAACATTCAATGGGGAGACGAGATTTTCGTTGTTTATTGTTTTGGTCCATTTTCTTATACATCCATCTGTTTCCTGTGATTATCTTTAATATTTATTAATTTTCTGTCGTTTTTAAGATTAAAACACTTACAAAAGAGACTCGTCTTTTGCTTTTATTTCCTCATTGATATTATTTGACTCAATACCTTATCGTCATGTGGTGGTCAGTCTAAGTAAACCTAGCCTTGATAATACTCATTACACTCCCATATTGAGTCTAGCTATATTCAGTAACAG
Organism: Steromphala cineraria; assembly: GCA_916613615.1. NCBI lineage: Eukaryota > Metazoa > Mollusca > Gastropoda > Trochida > Trochidae > Steromphala > Steromphala cineraria. The sequence goes on from OU744720.1 coordinate 97,175,825, forward strand.
GTTGACCAGCCAACCTTTCAGCCACCTATGATCCAATCATAAAGCGGCTACAATAAGTTTTATTTGTAAGTTTGAAATTGGAACATTATATGTGCGAATGCAAACTATTGTGGCTTGGTAAGACCAGCCCTAATTGGTCAATTTGTCAGGTCGGCTATTGCAACCCCTTATTGCATCTTGCTAGACTCAATATTGGAATGTAGCGAGTATTATTGATTGGTGAGGTGGTTTATGTGTTTAAGGGGTTTCAATATTTCTGGAATGCCACTGCCTTGGTGAATGAACTGATGTTGGTCAAAAGAAAATGTGCAGACACCTCGTGGCATGTAGACTGTAGAGCACCTTGGCCCCAAACAAATCCACCAGACTGTTAATGTACGGGATAGCTCAGTCGGTCTCACGTTGCTGAGGTCCAGGATTTGAATCCCATCCAGGCCAAGGTGTAAATGTAGATTTGGGAAATTTGTCTCATGGCAATGTGACTGAGAATAAGGAACGAGATGAGTCTGTAAGGACCTGATGATGCCCTTCTGAATAATATTGGGCGTTTGAACCAGCAGAAGCAACAAAGGCCAGTTTGGTATGGAGCAACATTTTATTTTGAGAATGTAGATGACAAGTGATGAACGCCCCTCGTAGATGACAAGTAATGAAAGTGCACCTTTAGTCTTGCTGGCTGCACCAACTGTAACCATGGCAACTGCAATCTATCACCACACAAGATGAAAATATAATTTAAGTAGAGCAATAGTCAATTAACATAGACGATCATGCTTGCCTCGGGTCCAGCTCCCTACACTCCGCTGTTACCGAGACGAGGAGCCTCGCTTTGAATAACGTGGGAACAGAGGTTTACAGGAGCTAGTCACAGCAAGCATTACATCGTCTAATTCAGACACTGACAGGATGAAGATAAACATATCAGGATCACGAAGCTCAATTCAAGATGACTAGTTTTGTATTGTTAAATGTCTTCATCATAGAAATGTTCAATAAACTGAAACATTTAATTGCATTGTAATAGCTCATAATATCTTGCTTTACATTTGACTCTTGTTAAAGTTTTAGTTTTCATAATCAAAACTTTTAACAGATGGAAATGTAACCAGTTGGACTTGTTAAGTGAAACACTCGAAATTAATCTCTTTCTTTTCTCTTTATCAAGTACTTGTTAATAATATCAGCTATTGCTAATAAGCAAAATAATCTGACAAGTGTTCAATGATGTACATGTCGTACAAGTTATTGACAAGTAAACATTAACTGAACAATAAATGCATCACAAACAAAATAAAACAAAACCTGAATACATAATCAGTAATAGTAGAAATACTTGAATAATTTATCTACGGTTATCTAAATATGGCATGTATTTTAAGTATTTACATATTTCTTCACTCAATCGGCATTCAATTCTGCTGGAGGGCTTCATTGTTCAGTATTAACAGCGCCAGTGAGCAACAGTTGTAATGGTACTGGTCGCTATATGAATTAATTATTATTATTATTAACACACTAAGGAAACCTATTATCAATAGCAATGGAAGTTTGTGCATTCAACATTTTGTATTACCGGTATGTAAATCAAGCACCTGTTTGAATATTTCTATTGTTGCAATTAGTTCAATTCTCGATATAATAACTATTGAGTTAAATTACTTTTAGAAAAATATTTGAAGTTGGAAATAATCAACATTTTCTTATAAATGAATCAGTTGTTTGAACTGTTATCTACTGAAACAATAAAGTTGGAACTCTTAACGGTGAATTAATGTAATGAGTGATTGAGTCCGATTTTAACAGCGCTTGGGCAATACTTCAGCCATTTGCAGAACATAATGAAATTCAAATCTTCTAAACTGATTTATTCAAAAAGGCTGTGATTCCCTGACACTTCTATCAAGTAAAAGTCAAAACTGTTAAACAAAAGAGCAAACTGTATCTATGAAACAAATAAGGCAGGCCCAGTTTTTCAGCATTGGTTAATTCGTCCTTTGATAAACTAGTTATTATTGATTACTGTTTCTGGGTACCAAATTTCACCACGATATGAGACATTGTTAACTTCTTAATTTATTTCACACATTGCGGGCTATTCCTTGAATGTGACCTACTGATCTAAACGTATACAACTGAGTACTGTTCTTAGCTTTAGTGTTACTCTTACTAAAAGCATTCAATCTTCCAATGAGACACAACATTAGCATTGTCGTGTGAAAAATATACCTTGATCTGTCACAAGTGAAAACCATACCAACAACAAGTCCTAAGCACTTATGCTGATAGAGCTAGAGATATAATATTTAAAGCAAATTCCCATTCCTCGATTAAAGCAGCACAGCAATGGAAGTCCACACCAGAACCTACAAAGCACAACCATATCTCTATACTCAGGACCCTGTAACAGCACTCGGGGTTTGCCACAAAGTGTCTTCATTCTATTCTTCAAACTACTGGCTCAACACAGTGATATTACTTCAGGAAGCTTTCACACATCACACAATAGGGTTGAAAGATCAAATGAATAAAATATATACATCAAATCTCATATTTGTCAACAGATTCAGGGATTTATCAGCAACACAGACTGACTGCCAAAGAGGCATAAAGATTTATAATGATGTAATTCTGGAGCAATTGTCATACGCAACATGGCAAGCGATTACATAAATGCATATTCAAAAGTTAATCATAATTATGTCACACCTTTAATTGATGAAAAAATATTCTGAATAAAAGTTGATGTAATATCTAAAGATAACAATAAACTAGTTCTCTGAAAGTGCTAATTATAAAGATAAGTTTTAAGGAAAATACTATCAGTATAAAAGCTGGATAAAGAACGCTCGATAAAGAAAGCTCATTAAAAAGGTGGGACCAGAAGTATAAGTAAAGATAACACGGATATATATCTCCATCAAATGTGTAATCATCAGTTAAAGGGTCAGTCCCATCAGAGTATTTATTGTGGAAACAAAATTCAAGGGGACATTTCAGTTTATGCAAATAATGCCCTTTATACATGATTATAACACAACCAAGTTTAAAAAGGTAACTGTTTGTAAAAATGTTGTTGAATTATATTTGACAACTTGATAAAGAAGAGTGTACCAGTGAATTTTGTTTCCACAAAAATACCCTGATAGTACTGTCTCTTTAATAATCATTTCAGGAAATCTTTTATATAGTCAATAGGGATGTCACAATACAGCTCCCGTAATCTTTTATATAGTCAATAGGGATGTCACAATACAGCTCCCTTACGATACGATACAAATCGTGATACTTATGATAATGTACATATCAATATACAGTAAAATCAACATTCTTGTGGAGGGAATCAATTTCAGTGTTCTTAATTCAATATTAACAAGGCAAAAGTGAGCGCGGCTCACATACCCCCGCCTGTAGTTTGACCACCTTCACGTAACATTAATTTGAAATGATTATGACTTTGAACACAATGATCTTGCAACCCTAAAAACTATTTCACTTCAAAACATCCCCGGCTATTTAGTTTTTGAATCAAATTCTGGGAACCCTGGAATTACCCTTAAAAGGCACAACAGCACTATACAGTCGAACCTTGTTTTGGTTACAGGTGAAAATCGTCCGGATAGCAAATCGTCCGGTTAACTGGGTCATTTTTCTTAAGAAATAAAGACACATTGTTTGAAAATTTTTTGTCCGTAAAGTGAGATTTACGGATATACAGAGTCCGGGTATCCGAGGTTCAACTGTATACTTCCATACCAAATTTGAAGTGTCGAGTCATTTGGTATTTACATATGCTCCGGAAACGAGACAAAGTCCAAAAATCGGACCGTTTTTGGTCAAAATTTCAAAAATTATTCAGAACATTGAGCTGAAACCCCTAAAAGCCACCACAGCATCATATAGGCTACTTCCATACCAAATTTGAAGTTTCTAAGTGGTATAGTTTTTCAGTTATGCTCCGGAAACGAGACAAAGTCCAAAAATCGGACCGTTTTTGGTCAAAATTTCAAAAATTATTCAGAACATTGAGCTGAAACCCCTAAAAGGCACAACAGCACCATATAGGCTACTTCCATACTAAATTTGAAGTTTCTAAGTGGTATAGTTTTTCAGTTATGCTCCGGAAACGAGACAAAGTCCAAAAATCGGACCGTTTTTTGTCAAAATTTCAAAAATTATTTGGACCATTGAGCTGAAACCCCTAAAAGGCACCACAGCATCATATAGGCTACTTCCATACCAAATTTGAAGTTTCTAAGTGGTATAGTTTTTCAGTTATGCTCCGGAAACGAGACAAAGTCCAAAAATAGGACCGTTTTTGGTCAAAATTTCAAAAATTATTTGGACCATTGAGCTGAAACCCCTAAAAGGCACCACAGCATCATAAAGGCTACCTCCATACCAAATTTGAAGTTTCTAAGTGGTATAGTTTTTGAGTAATGCTCCGGAAACGATTTCGGACGGACGCACGGACGGACGGACGCACGGACGGACGCACGGACGGACACGCGGAGCGCTATATACCCCCGACTACGTCGTAGCGGGGGTATAATAACAAAAGAGATCACTAAGTATAACCAATAGTTCAACATAAAAAAATAGCAAACTTTTATATGAATCTCTAGGTATCTTAATTCTTTCAAACTTTAACATTAACATAGACTCATCTCAACATGTATTTTCCTACTTTCAAATTTATATTCAATATTTACTTAATTTTGGATTGATATTCACTAAAATTTGTATCACGATGTAGTTAACTATATTGTGTATCGTATATTGAAATGAACCATGAGATCGCAACAATGCATCGGTGAATTGTGACATCCCTAATAGTCAGAAACATCAGAGAGTCATTAAATATTCTGTTGTAATCAGATATTGTCAGTCACATGACAAAACCAAGGTCATTTTCTCTGAAGATAGTTTAGATTTGTGAAATATTCAACGTGAAAATGCATTTAACGCGTCACCGAATACTGAAAACAAACAAAAGAGGACATTGTTGCTGAACAAAACAAATTTGGAATGCTTCATTCAAAAATATCATATATGGAATCACACTAACACAACAAATGTTGATATATTAAAATGCACAATAAATGCATAGAAAACATGTATGAGTGCGATGCATTTGCAGATGTGGATCGCTGGAGATATCATATTGATGGCTGAGATCTTTGGATATTATTCCAATATGGAAGTTTCATAGGTAACCACACAAAACATTCCAGCTACAATCTTCATCTTCATGGTGTTTCTTTTTTTAGTCTTCTTTTGACTTAAGCGTACATTATAGCAACTTTAACACATCCCTCAAGCCATAGGACTAGCTTGGCCAAGGGAGGTAATTCTACTCCAACTATGGACTTAACTTCCTTCCAGGGTAATAATCTTAAGAAAACTCAACAGGGATATTGGTGACTCACTTAAATAGTGATAACTCAAAGATTTGTTTCAAGGGGAATAAACTCTCAACCTCCTTTCAAGGGAAGTAACTCAGGTTCCATCAGGGGAAATAACTCTCAGACAACTCCAGCTCCACAACCCGCGCGACTGACTAGCATGTTGCTAAGCAACGACCACTGATCAGATTCAGGATCGTAGACCTCAGCACTTCGTAATCGACTCTGTCCGTCAAAACCGCCCACCACATATATCCTCCCGTCAAACACTGCTATACCAGGCCAGGCTCGGGGAGTGTTCATTGGAGTGATTGTCGTCCACTGGCGCGTCAGAGTGTTGAAACTGAAATTAAATTATTTCAACAGTTACCATACCATAATTATGATCATCTGAGGTGAAGTGAGGTGGTTTGGGGTTTAATGGCCCTTCCAAGATTACTTACTTACATCACAACTTCTAGTTTTATCGCTATTGTAGCTGAGAGCATGATTTGGAACAAGCAAACCATATGATGATCTGAGTTTCAATGTTTAGTGTAAAGTATTGCCTTGTTGATGGTGTTTGGAGACAATAAGAGACAATAAAGTGTAGCACAACTCAGGCAGTATTTCTGCCATACACAACAAAACAAAGGACCAAAATTAAGTTCATCGAACGTCCCACCCACCGTTCTACGAGATCAAAGTACTGGTCTGTGTGGCGGAAGCGTCCCCCGAAGGCGAAGATGAAGTGATCAACCGTGACGAGAGAAAGACCAGACCGAGCCTTCTCCATCTCGGCCGCAAATGTCCACTCCTGTGTGTCAGGGTCGTAACATTCCACGCTCGCTCGGTCCATGTGGAGTGTCTTGTCGTACCCACCTATGGTTCAAAGAGACAACCCGTGATTTTAGTTAGGTAGAATTTATTGCAAAGCACCAATACTAGTATATATCCATTCAAGATGAACGTTAATAGACTATTGTAAGATTGACTTACAAAGAATGACCTAACAATTGTACAAGGTCATACACTAAAAAACATAAATTTACATTCCCAAATAAAAGTATTAAGCGAATCTCACATACCTGCAACATATATTTTCCCATCACAAACCGCGACCCCTGACCCCGCCCTCTTCCGCTTCATGCTGGGAGCAAAACACCATGTCTCCGTCTTGGTGTCGTAGCGCTCCGTGATGCTGTAACTACAGGATCTGTCCTCGCCCCCTGCGAACAGAGCACTTATCAAGTAAACCTTCATCTCATAATAAATGATAACAGTGGATAGCTGTAATATAGCAGAACATATCCAATGTGAGTTGGAATTTACTACTAATGAACAGCAATTAACAATGTCAATACTTGTCAGTCGGTGAATATGTGATTAACTCACTATGAAGAAGAAAGACCTAAAGTAATTTTGACTAATATCAGTAATGACAGTCAATGAAAAGACATACAATGTAATTAGTTCATGGCTTTATTCATTCCTAGCTAGCTTTTAGGCAAAGCCACACATACTCTTCGGGTTGTTTGTATATATTAGTTACGTATCCTATACGTTAACAGTCAACCTACTATTGATATGAACTGTTTGAAACTATTTCTATAAAGGAATTAAAAAAACAACAAAAATTTTTGAGAACATTTTAAAACAATAAAATATTCTCACAACGAAACGTCAAGTCAAGTCAAGTACCTATGGCATAGAGGAAGCCTCCCACGGCTGCAACTGCCACAAAGGATCGAGCAACCTTCATCTCTGTCTTGGGTATCCATTGTTTCATGACGGGGTCGTAGCACTCGACGCAGCGCAGATAGAGGGTATCCTCCTGAGTATCTGCGAGAGCGCACTCTCCGCCCACCGCAAACAGCATCCCATCCAGACTCGTCGCTCCCACTGCCGTCCTCGCAATGTTCATGCTCGGCTACAAGTTAGGAAGTCAGTCGATGTGTATTTGAAAATATCTAAGTAAGACTGTAAGTGATTGACCTAAAAAGGCTTCTAAGTAATTCAAATATATAAGACTTGATTGTGAACCATAGATAACTATGAACTTAAAATACAAAACCCTTAGATATTATCTATTTTGCAATATTTGCTATAGAATTGGTTCACCCCATAGAATGCTTACACCCTAGCCCTAATCCTAACCCTGGCGTACAGTATAGTACATAAATATGTTACAAACATGGATGGAGAACCAAGTCTATATCAATAACACGCGCAAAGAAAGCAACGGCATACCATTCCATAGGAAAATAAAAGCTATATTTGATTAAAATCGGCCTAGTTCCGAGGAGAATATTCAAACTATAAATAATGCCGAGAATGGAACTTGTTCCATCAAGGGTTTCCTCTCCACTAGCTCCAACCCTGCATGTTGATGTAAGTCCATCAGCAAACCAATCATAAATTGTATGACAAAAGAACTTGTAAGTAACTTCCGAGTACCATGCTTTCAAACAGGATCACCGCTAGCAATATTATGCGTGCGATGATGTGATTGATTCACTAAACTGGCAAGAAAGGCATGCAATTTATGCGGCTGCTGTAAGATCTAGTGTAGAGGATTTCATATACTGGTATATTGATTTGATAATGGTAATATTTTGAATTTTGTATTCATCGGAACTAGGTTGATGTAAATCAGACTGAATGCAGTGAAAACAAGATTAAAACCGCCCCTACCATTGACATCCACTGGTCTGTGAGGAAGTCGTATCTCTCCACACTTTTCAGTTGACAGTCGGAACTATTCCTTCCGCCCACCACATATATACACGGCGGCTGTGCTCGGGGCGTCAACAACTGCATTGCATTCAAATCCTGCTTAGTCCGAATCGCTTTGCTTATCAACAACTGACACTTTGGACAAGTCCGGAAGAATTCAGATTTTAACACAACATTTTCCAAGTAACCCAGATCAAGTAGAGCCAGTCTTATATGCTGGAGAATGGTGCAGGCCCTGCCTAGTCGGCACACGGGGTCCCACTGCAGCCAGGCCGACGCCGCCTCGAACACCTGGTTCTCAGACATCACCTGTAACTTGTCCGACTTCAACAACATCACTAGACGCTCCTCCGCTAAATCAAAGAATTCCTCGGTTCGCACGACCTCTAGAAAGTTCTGGTAGATGAACTGCCGAGCTATTGCTTCAAGTTCTGTACAGGTGTACATGTCGGCAAAATGTTGTATTCCTGCAACAAGATTGTAGTGTGATAATTTAAATGATTGACATGGATAAAGCAAAATGTAGAAGTCAACAGACTTTTTCAAGATAAGACTTGCGCAATTCAACTCCTCATGTAATACTGTTAACAGCAATAGATTGTCACATTTCTAATGAACTAGCAAGATCAGATGCAGTATGCCAAAGAGTAGCCACAGAAATGTGACAAATTCCAGTCAGTTATATATTGAGGTGGTAGTTGAAATGCTCGATTGAGTTAAAATAATTTAATAACAAGTGTGAAGACAGTAACAGTTTTAAAAACCAAGTCACATATAACAAGACAGTGATCACTTACCAAGACAGTTAGAAGCAACTAACTGAGTCTCGAGGAAGTGTGAACATATAGTCCTGAGTGAGTGAAGACCGAGTAAACTGGCTCCTTGCAGGATACTCTGAACGTTCTCCACATTTATCTCGATATCACTCGTGTACATGAAGTCGAGAAGCATTTCCATGGTGGGTGGTTCCACCCCGTGGATCTGGACACAATCTTGGTCCGTCTCCAACATTCCGTTGGTGAACATCGCTCGCAAGTACGGACTACATCCTGCAAGCACCACTTTGTGAGCTCGAAATTTGGCGCCATCAACACAGAGAATGACGTCACATAGCTGCTGCTGGCGTCGCAGGTCCTGCATGACGTCGAAGGCATGTTTAGCATGAGTCGGTACGCTGCAGCTGCGAGACTCGATCATGCCGTTCTCGTCACGCGCAGCGTCAACACGGCATCTAGGAATTGAAAGATAACAACGCATGGTTTGATTTTATGAACATAGCATTAATGAGTAAGTTGCAACAGACACTTTAATACATTCATAACTGTGTGATTACATGAAAATTCGGTAAACAAGACCTTACATGGATGCTTGATTAACTACCATAAGAACTTATTAAAGGGACAGTCCTATCGGGTTATATTTGAAGAACTTTGAGTCTGTAGCTCATTAGTTTTTGCTTGATTAATTACAGTTTCCTATAAGTATCACATACAAATACTAAGATTGTAACGTGCAATTTGCTGTTTAGGTGATTCCAGTGCTTTGTCCTTGAAATAATTGTTTACTAATCATTTTATATCTATTACAATTGTCTTTAAACACAACTCTATTTTACCTTTTTACTACTGATAATAACATTTTGCCAATTATTGACAGCTGTCAAACTGGATTTCTTTCTTAGACCATGAAATACTTCAAGAACAAATAGTTGGAAACTTCTGGAATCAAATGATAGGAATACTGAAGATCAGAAAAGAAACAAGAATTTTATGCCAGTTTGCAAAACGTTGCACTAACACAGAAAGAAGGCGACACAGTGCTTGACTTGTTTGTTTATAATCATAAAGATATCCAATATATAAACGACTAACAGTTTATTTTATCATTTTAAAATTCATGCAAACTTAGAATGATTCAACCATTATCAAAACCACCATATGACGAACATAGTTACCGAAAAACGTTTTCTACGTAAGAAATAGTCACTTCGTCGAAAATATTGATGTCACAGTTTACTGTTTCCGGAAGTTCATTCAACTTCCGTGCTGTGAGTTACTTGCTCTTGACCTGGTTTTGAATATTTTATGGCGCTTCAACTCACATCCTTCCTTTGTACACGCCTTAGTTCATAACTCGTATGAACATGAAAAAAAACCCCTGCTAGAAGCATTCATGTATATGATCCGCTGCATTTGTTTAACATCCTACATGGTCCATCAAGGTTTAACATAAAGTGATGAAGGGGAGTCCTATGAAATAAATTTACATTCTTTTTCTTCTTTTCATTGGTCGGATTAATATTATACAATATCCGAGCTAATGATTCAAACACAAAATAATTATTTTTTTATTCAATGATAATTGGGATCTTTTTAAATCCTCAACTTTGTAATTCATAATTTTGACATTATTTTCATCAATACTTTTATCATATATACCAATCTCATCCATTGTATAAACATAAACATAAACATAAACTTAATTCCCTACTCAATCAATGTACATCAACCTCTTCCCTTGTAAAAACATCTAGTTGGCTTCGAATCAACTAATCCTTTTGTACATCCAATCAACATTGCTCATTCTCTTATCACAACATTGTAAATCAAGCTTATGTATTGTGTAAACAATCCATCGCCAACAATGTATATATTTCCTCCATTTAATATTTGCTTGACAACGAAATTAGAATATAATGTCGATACGTCGCTTACACAGAATAAAGAAGTTGTTCATCCATGAAAATTGTTCTCATTGTTGATAATTGGGAAATACTAATTATTTTTCAGTGACACATACTCTAAGACGAATTTCTTGTGTTCAACAGTTTTAATTAGAAACAATACAGTTAATAGATAGGCGTGACTGTGTGTAACACCTTTTTATGTTCCTGTATATTACATTGTCATTGAAAACAAATAATTGATTCGCTCCCTTCTTATTTTATGTTGTTACTGGTCACTCTGAGATAAGTGACACTTTATAACAACATAAAATGAAACAAGGGAGCAAATAAATAATTTGATTTTTATGCTATTGATTTTGAACATCTTCGATCCATAATTTTGATATTTAAGAAAAATGAAAACGAAGTTAATAAATTGTTGTTCATCAGACTTTTATTGTATGGAAATTATATGTCATATTTAGGAATAAAGTTATACGAGTGTTCCTGACCTTGCACAATGTGAAGAGGAATCAATGTATTTTACGAGCGCTTCTATGACTATTGTTTCGCGCACCTGCTGATTACCTCCCCTAGAACAGAATGAATGACGTCATAATGTCGCTATGGAAAGTGTTTGAAAATGGCGACCGTACTCATTCATTGAGCTCCGACTGGATAGCTTAGGTTAGATAACAACTTGAAACAGTCTCCCGCATTTACCCGTAAGTCTTTTAATTTTAAAATCACAGAAGAAGATTAAAATCTGTCGTAATATGTATCAAATCGGCATTTAGTTTACCCTATTTTAAGCTGTTAGTTGTATATTGCGCAGAGACTCTTTTGACCAAACCTAGACTGTATGCCAGAATTCAGGATTATTACTGTAACATGCTACGAAGATTGCATATTCAAAGGAAAAGGCAGTGCAACCTTCCATATTTATTTCTTTTTCGAATATACAACAATTATTATTTTAGTCTAATTGAATAAACAAATAAAGACATGACAAGGTGCTGGTTGGGCAAAATTTAATACACAGACGAACAGGATACAAATTAACCAAAATATAGATTTTTAAGGAAATATAGGGGAGAAATATGTCCCTCTTAATAAGTAAGAAATGGGAAAAAGAAGTAGTAAACCCTATCACATCAGTAAGCCTACTGGGTGGGATGGGTGGGGAAAAAGATTTGCTGATGCGCTAACTGCCGTTGCGTCTGGCGGCGGCCATGTTTGTACAAGGGAAGTGACGTTATGGCAAAAGGGAGATAACTCTAGATTGATTAATTGTTGAGGGGGCGTATCAAAAACCCTAAAATGTATTTTACATAATAAAATATCAATTTAGTCTAATTGAATAAACAAATAAAGACATGACAAGGTGCTGGTTGGGCAAAATTTAATACACAGACGAACAGGATACAAATTAACCAAAATATAGATTTTTAAGGAAATATAGGGGAGAAATATGTCCCTCCAAAATACCCCAACCAGCACCTTAGGTAATGTTAAAGAGAAGAAAGAAAGTGTAGGAAACACAACATATTTACATATGAGTCTAATTATTTTCTACAAGTGAGTAGGTAACAACTTGCCAAATTTCAAAGTAATGTTCATACGTCTCGGCACACTGTCATCATAGTAACGTTTAAAGGCACAGGAGGACCAGTCACCTAGTGTCTGTATCTCATCATCACTACAGCCTATGAGACGAGCCCAGGTCGCTCCTCCACGCCTGAAGGAGTGTCCAGCATAACCAGCTGGGTCAACACCAGTGTCGGCGATGAGCATTTTCAGTCTGTTAGTGAACGAGTCATATCTTAACGGTTCATTGTCCCCTGTGCAAAATAGAGGTTCAAGCATGCTCTGGGCACAGTTTGTATCATCAGTTGTGTGACGTAGCATGTTTTCCATAGCGGTGGCTGGACACAGGGGGTGGCCAGGTAGTTCTGGAAGTGTCACATACAGAGATCTCTCACGATACTGAATTGTTTTAGTCCACCGCAGCTGTAACAGGTAGCCCCACTTACAGGGCATTGCATCAAGACGACGTAGGTGTTTATCTGAATCAAACACCCCTTTCACAAGTAGATTCCCTGGCCTCAGTAAGCCAAAGAAAGCAGTTAAACAAGCAGACCAAAACAGTTTGTCTTGGCCGAGAGTTAAATTTAATCTGTCACGTATGTGCAGAAGTAGTTCAGGTGTAATGGGTTGAACACAAAGCTGACCAGTGCCCAGTTCACGTTTTAAACCAGACCACAGTTGTGAGAGCTCCCAGTTGTCCTTAGTGGGGTCAGGAAGATGAGATGCCTTGTGCAACACAGATATGATATTGACATAACATTTAATAGTGTGAAATTTTAATTTTTTCACATCAGCCAGGTACACAATATAGAGTTTTACTCTGTCAGGGGAAGCAGGCACTGGGTCCCATCGCATCTTGTCACAGAATTCTATATAGCATCTCACATGGCTTTGGTAAGTTTTCTTTGTACTTTCCGCCCAAGCTTTCCCCACATAGAATTGCACTCTTCCCCATAGGATCTGGTGGTTTTCTTGGCCATCTGGAATATAGGAATGCAGGGGACATGTGAGAGAGGAGCTCAGACACATTTAAATTTCCAAGTGATAGGAAAGTATACAGTTTTTGAAATTGTCCTTTTTCATGTAGTCGGGAGCAGGCATCTGCAATCACGTTAGTTTTACCTGGGATGTGACGTGCACTAAATTGAAAATTATACACCCCACTCACAAAATTCAGTGCTCTTAAGAATGACATAATAGGCTTAAACCGAGAAGTACCTTTATTCAAGACACTTTTGGCGGTGACGTTGTCAGTAAGAATAATCACGTTCCTATTACGAAAACTTGGAGCCCACCTAAACAAAGCCCATATCACTGCCATTACTTCCTTGTAATTTATATGCCATGAAGAGACCAAAGGCATGTCCATCGCCCAGTTCACATAGAAGTAGTCACTAGAGTTAATACCACCTCCCCCTACACAACAAGCATCTGTCTGCATGCAAGTGATAGGGCTTTTGTCAAGAATATGTCTTGTGCCATTGAATACACACAAATATTGTTTCCACCAGTTAAGGTCACCTCGGAAACTATCATCTAGCAATACTTTGTGTTTTGCACTTTTGAGACGGCCGATGAGGTCTATGATCCGACGAAGAAACGTGCGGCCACTATGGATCACATTACACGCCCAGTTCAAGCTACCTGCAAGGGACTGGAGGTCACGTTTTGATGCTCTTTTACGTGTAACAAATGAGTTTATTAATGAAAGGAGGTCTCTTATCTTCTCACTGTCTAAAGAAAGAGACCAGGCGACAGTGTCAACTTTTGTACCCAGAAAAACAAGACTTTGAGATGGTCCCTCGACTTTTTTCCAGTTAATCCGGAAACCTAATTTTCTGAGCGTTTCACAAAGCAGATTCAGGGACTGCAGGCATTCATTGTATGTTTTGGAAACCAATAAAAAGTCATCTAGATAGGCAATCACATTAATTTTATATTTACAGTACATGATCCTGCACACAGCCGATGTGAGTGTTTGAAAAATAAGCGGGCTTTTGGCTGCTCCAAATGGCAATTTAGTATCATACAGATATGTAGGGTGCTCATCTCCTGAGAATTGCCAGTGTAGACCTGTAAAGGGGTAATTCGATGGGTGAATATTGACTGATCTATAAGCTTTGCTTAAGTCTACTTTAGCTAAATAACAGTTCGGAGATATCAGCTTCACAGCACAATTTAAGTCCATGTAGGAGCAGGAACAATTAGAGGTAAAGTAATTCAAACACTCTCCTTCGGGTTTACTTGCATCGTGAATGAGTCTCACTGATCCATCTTTCTTTGGTATAGCACCTAAAGCACTACATATTCTTGGTTTCTGATTCGTTATAACATAATTACCATGCACAATTTCTTCATGAAGTTGCTTTTCAACAGCGGCCTTGTGTTGAAAAGCAGAAGTATAATTATTAACGAGAACGGGAACATTGTTAACAGGAACAGATGAAACATCAATAATACTAAAACCATCCCTAACACCATCCAGTATGAAATGTCGATCAGGGTCGTCTTCTGGAAGTAAATTGCTCCATGCACTATAGTTCAGGTTAAAATCGTCGGCATTGACATGCTTATCGGACGGTGTTTGGAGGGTAACAGTTAGTAGTTTTTTGGTACTTGCGGTACTTGGGGGTATGGATTACCCATGGGTGCTGGGGGTACAATTGTTTCGTGAGTTTTTGCATTGTGTTGGCCGGAGAAACAAACAGCACAATTGTGTGATAAGCGACAATCCCTACTGTAGCACATGCCATTGTTATAACGGCGACATATCTCCTTGCCATTCGGCAGAAACGGGCCCCGGGAACGTGATGTTGGTTTTCGTGGGAAGGGTTGGATCTTTGGTTCGAGACGGAAATCGTGAATGTCAGGCCTGTATGTCCCCCAGGGAAAGTTTTCTTCCACCTGCTTGAGCCTATACTCAGAATCATACTGAAGGACACTTTTCCAAGTGTATTTGTCGGCTAAGCGAAATATATCCTTAGTGTACTTTATGTAACCTTTGAGTTGCTCCCCTTGAAGGTTATTTTCACGCATAAGGCACTCCATTATGCTATTGTTTGCATAGCCCCACTGTTCAATGTTTATGTCCCTATCACGTGCCCTAGCATCTATAGAGTCAACAGCACCCTCTGTTAAAGCATCCCAGGTAAAGTCTGATATTCTCAGGGGTTTACAGTTCATACCTTTTGCATGGACTTTGGTCGACGAGAAGGCTTGCGGTGTGGCGCCAAATGGGTTCGTCCTTGACCTTGATCCGTCTCCGATTGCCTGTTCTGCAGTGTTCGGATCCTGTAAAAGCCTTGATTTTTCAATCTGCAAAGCCCCAAGTGTCCTCTCAAGCCGCAGACATTGGAGTTCCTCTTGCAACTCATGGATTTCGGCTTCTAGGACTTGTCCTCTGGAACGGGCATTGTCAGTGTAGGGCCGACGTACCTCGTGCGTCTCGCCTGTTGTCGGGGTGGACGGGAGAGACTCCTTCTCGGCCTGTAGGAGCTGCTGCATTTTCGCCCCAGCGTTGACACGAGAAGAAGAACGTTTCTCTTGACTGGTTGCCATCGATACTGACGTAGGTTATTTGAAATAAAAAGATTTGCTGATGCGCTAACTGCCGTTGCGTCTGGCGGCGGCCATGTTTGTACAAGGGAAGTGACGTTATGGCAAAAGGGAGATAACTCTAGATTGATTAATTGTTGAGGGGGCGTATCAAAAACCCTAAAATGTATTTTACATAATAAAATATCAAATAAATAAGATATAATTATTAAAATTATAACTAAAATATAAACTTTTTTTAAAATTTCATACAGAAAAAAGGACATGTTCACGTAAGAAATACAGTTCCAGTTATATTTTAACAATCATTTTTTATTATATAAATTATTATTATTAAAAGTTGTTGTTATAACCATCATGGATAAATATGGAGAAATATATGTATGCCCAATTGAAAACTTAATGAGATTTCCTTTTGAATATAATAATTTGACTACAATCATTTGAAGTTAAGAAACAACATGTCTACACTCAGGGCTAATCAAAACTAGTGTTTTCTACTCTCTCAAAACTTGACAATCCTAACTTCCCATGTTTGTTTGGGAAAATTATCTAAACAGTTTTTTGTTGTTGAAAAAGTCAAGGATATATTTATGAAAAACTTGCTATGCATAAGAGTCATTTGACTGTTGAAATATGATAATACAATTAAATAGATATAATCTCTTAATCTTTGTTTACATAAACAAAACCTAAGGAAGGCTAAAAATACACCTCTTTGATTTATTGCAATAGATCACCAGCCCTGAACATGTATTTCATATGAAACATAACTATGTAAGGTGAAGCTGTCCCTCCAGTTCTGTTGGCGATCTGCCAGGTGGAATGAAATAAGATTGCTTTCTCTGGTCCTATTCAAATACAGGTAGACAAATAGGCACGTAATTAAGGTACAGTAAGTACAATCTCTCACCTGAGTTTACAACAGGTAATCTCAGGTGTTGGTATTCTTCATACATTTATTGATCTCATTTTGGGTATGTTTGAGTCATCAAATTAATACATTTACCATTATACTGGACATTTGTACATCACAACTCTAGGTACAGTACATTGTGTTTTTTTAATTGCTATATGGGTCGCCATTTTCCTTCTGAATATACCATTACCATTATTACTTCATACCACCTTTGAAATGTTAAGTATGTTTTAGTTATGATATTATATTATTACTTTTGCTGGACAAACATTGTACAACACAACTTAGATATACTTGACAAATAAGTTAAATTTTTTAGAATTTTTTATGGTATTTTTTTATCACTTTTCAATGAACATATCAATCATTATTCATCATTTAAAAAAAATCTTTTTATTTGTTTTCAATGGCTTTTTAATTAAAAATTTTGCTAAGATGTTTAGGACTTAAAAATAGAGGGACTACTATTTTGTGTGATATGAAAGTAGTAATTCTATAATGTAAATACTAATACTCCTGTATAAGATATGAAACAAGCTTTTACAAATCTTCTGTTTGAAACTAAGTGTAAAATCAGTGTATTTAATCATTGGTGAGAATGTACAATTCAGTCACTGTAATAAGACAACGATTGATTGGAGTAATGATGTTTCTCTTTGTGCATGTAATTTAATATCTTTAGTAATACTTTCATTGAGACCCACTGTTGTGATGACGACATTGTTTCTGTTTGAGAAAAACCCTTTCAAAACGATTATCAGATAATTCTTTTGAAAAACTCAGATTAAACTTATTGATTTACCGGTATGTTTTTCTCTCAGAAAATGGAAGCGGAGGCCAGCCGTCCCCCTAGTGAGGAACCTCAGCCGTCAAGGGAGGTCACTCCAGACACGGAAACTGTTGTCACCATCACAGAAACGGTAAGTTTTCATTGAAAATATTCTAATTGAGAACCAACGGCAGATCAGAGGCTTGAAACCCCGCTTCTGGATTTAAAACAATTCTCTCCTAAAATGGTTACCCTCTTTTTCAATAGGTGAACCCCTTTCAAAATTTCACTGCAAATGGCAGGAGGTTAATGTGACTTTTATGATTTTGTATTTTTTTCCACAGAAATAAGAAAACTCTGATGTATGTGCTTGTTTAAAGATAAAATTTGACAATAAAAAATTCCGCTTATAAGTATACCGTTAAGTTTTTATTGCTTTAACAAAATTAGTCAAATGTTTTCTGTTCTGTTTCATTGCGTTTCTTGTTCTATACCAAACTATGATGTCATAAACATACCAAAGTAGATCTCTCTCTGTGTACCTTTTGACTGTTTTATCTGAAGAAGTTTCAACTTTCAGAAGAAGGAGACTGAAACTGTTGAAATAATCGAGGCAGACCCACAAGAATATGGAATCGAGTTTGAAGAGGAGGAGTTCATATATGGTATGATTCTGTTTATCTAACACGATTCCAGATGGTTCATGTTGAGAATTATAAGCAGAATGTGATATTGATGATTAGAGGAATACCGTATTCAGCACCCCTTTACCCCCCGGCGCTTATTAGAGGCTCGGCGCTTATTGAAGACCCGGCGCTTATTTCTTTCACAGAAATTGAAGTTTGTTTTAAGCAGTCTTTACAATAAATACTTGAAAATGTTTACTTAGGAAGCATTTATCAAATGCTTAGGACCCGCCGCTTATTAGAGACCCGGCGCTTATTTTCTCAACTACCCTTGACCCCCGGCGTTTACTAGAGGCCCGGCGCTAATTGGAGGCCCAGCGCTTATTAGAGGAAATACGGTATATGGAATACAACTTCTTTATTCATATACGGCGAAGTTTCGACACAGCTCCTTGTGCCGTTGTAGAAGGAGAATGTGACATGTTGTTGTTGTTGTGTGATGGTTTTCACTGTATCACTTTTTCTTGCTTATGATGATTCTTTAAGAAAATTGCTACAGACCCTTTAAAAATTATCAGGCATTTTCTGGTTGTACAACTGTGTATTTTTGTAAAATAGAGAGAGAGAGAGTTTCTTCCCAATGAAACCTATGTTTACTTTAAAATCTGGACATATTTCTATACAATTGTCAATGTATTAAACATGAAACAAAAAGGGAAAAACATTGTAACATTTTGATGCATATTGTACATATTGTATTTTTGTCCTTTCTATGAATAAAAAATCGCTTATCTTGAATGTGATCTTTATGTATGTATCATAAAAGTCAGGAACAAAAAAGGTTATATTTTTGGCAAGCCTCGGGTATTACTTTTGTCAATTCGTGTTGATATATTTGAAGACACTTGGATGACATTTTCTATGTAATCTCATTTGTATATTGGGGTTTTGGCCTTTCTACGATTAGAATATCTTTTCTCTTGAAACTTATCTTTATATTTGTTGTAAATCAAACGACTTTCTCCCCACAGAGCCCCTACCGGACGATGACACGCTGCCGGACCTGTACAATCTCATGGAGACTCTGGAGAACGGAGACACGGAGCTGGAGACTAAACGTCAACCCCCCTCACTCTTTGTGCGGCCGGAACACATCCCCAACTATGAGAAGATATCTGGTGTGAAATCCTTAGATCTCACTATTGATTTTTATGTTTAAAGTTTATTTATGTTTAATGTTTGTGTACAATGTTTTTGACAGTATGCACTCAAAATTTGCTCAGGACTATGAAATTGTCTGAACTTCTCCAACAATTTACTTATCAAACATCAATTCTTTAACAAAAGCAATGTCAAAACTGTTCAGATGTCATTATGTCCGTTATGTTTTTTTTTCATAAGTTGTTATGTGAGTTTCCTTTTCTTTGACCATTAGAGATATTTGAAATATTTATTGAATGATGAACCCATTAATTTTCAAAATTCCTGAAATCACCACCGATCTGAGAGCTAAGAGAGTTGGAAGGCCCTGTATATCAATCAAGAGTACAATTCACCGCGTCCTACCGTAGATCAACCTCCGTTCCTTTCAAATCTTTCTGAATCTCTCATTGCTCTTAGTGCTGAAAGAGTATAAAAGCATAGAAAGTATGTAAAGGCCCTGTTAGAAGTTGCATTTAAGAAGTTGGAGATATGAAGAAATCAAGAAGATCTATGGATGATCAACTTCTTTATTGTAGATAGTACCAACGCTTTGATATAGATCCTTATGATTGAAAATGTTATTAATATCTATATCAATACATTGCCACTATCTTCAATAAAGAAGTTGATCTTCCATTGAACTGAGAGAATTGATGAGTTGGTATCCATTTAAAATATCCATTCATCTGTCATTTCTCTTAGTGCTTAAAGAGAATGAGAGCAGTATGTAAATGCCCTGTATACTGATCAATCCTACAATGTCCTGTGACCCCCAGAACTGCGGCTGGAGATGGAGAAGGGAGAGCTGGACCCGTACCTCTCCAAGTTCGAGGAGTCGGTCCGCCCGGACGTGGTGATGCTCGGCTCCATCTCTCTCGAGGAGGTCCAGGGGGAGGAACGACGGCTCCGAGACGAACATGTCCGCTATCTGGAGCAGGAGGCCGCTCGGGCGCGACTCGAGGAGGAGAAACTCCTGCATCGTGAAGAGGAGGCCAAGACTCGGGTTGCCAAGGTTACCAAGCAGAAGAGAGAGGATATTGCTCGTAGAGAGGTACTGTTTGTGATTGTCATGTCATTTCTTTAAACCATTTGTTTTGCTGTTTTTCTCATCTAGAATTATGTCTAGAGGTTATTTTTGGCTCTGATCTGAATTTTACATGATACAAGTTTCATATTTGCTGAAATGATAATTGTTTTTATTGTAACTTTTTACAGTCGATAAGTGCATGTCCAGAGGACCTAGTCCAAATCCATCAAGGGACTTGACTTAAACAAATATAAAAATCCCTTTCTGAGAGTGTTCCAGATTATTCAACTGATCCTGTACTCTGTATAACAATGACCTCTAAGCTCCTCCGACCTCTGTCCCGTGCAGGAGCTGATGAAGCAACGAGAGAAGCTACTGATGGACCGACTCCACAAGGCCTTCCGCCGCTCCGAGGCTCACCTCATCCACACACTTGAAAACCGCAAGGGAGAAGTCAGGGTGAGTTGTCTTAGGAGAATTCTGTGGTCCGCCCTATGATGTATTAATTTCAGTGTGGGTAGTCTTAAGAGAATACTTTGTTACAAGTGGTTTGTTCTTTTGTGGTTTGAGTAATTGAGAAAATAAATCAAAATCAGTGATATGTTGGGGCTCTTGTCAGCGTCGAGCGAAAGCCTGTCAGCCTCGAGCCATTTTGAGAAATTAAAAGTGAAGTTCTCATTAGAAAATCATTTTGGTTGCATTTTTTTATTTGATATAAATATGACATTTCGAGGACCAACCGTCTAACCAAAGTTATCGAGAAATGGTTCTATGTTGTATTCAGACGTTCTACGGGGACCTGATGGAGGCTAACGGTCAGTACGGGGGGAGTCGGGGGCGGCGCTGGAAGGTGGACTGGAACAGCACCCCACAACCCATACAGGTCAAAGTTCAATGTCTCCGCGGGGTCAAGGACAAATTGCCAGGTATACCATAACTATATTTGTTTATTGTTTTTTCTAGAACTTTTGTCATTCGTCAATTTGCTTGTCTGATTGATGATAACGATAAGAACTAAGTATCTAAAGTTGATATTCATTGTAAAGTTTTAGTTCCTTCTAAGTAGTTTCCAAATTATTGTGCCTTGGGGCTGTCAAAACAGATATTGACTTCATGACCAGCCCTTAAGATATATATATGTATAAATATATACTATTGTTTGCTCTGCCTCCCAGCGGGTCGCTATGTGCTGATGGTGTCTCTGTACAACCGTCTCGGGGGTCACACGATGCGCTGGTCTCGTATGAAAGGTCAACAGTGGGGCGGAGCCTCTCTTCCGATCTTCCACGAGGGAAACTTCCACAATGTTGAGATGAAGGTAACCAACAGCTATTTACTCAGCTAAATATATGATTTTTTTGGGCTTGATGTCCTTTATTTATTTCCTTTTGTGGTCGTATGATCTATCAACTCCTTTTCTTCCCCAACAGATTGACCAGTCTCTGTTCACGGTGCTGCCCTCGAAGCCGTCTCTGCGTCCAGGGATGGTCCTGGTGTTTGAACTATTCCTACTTCGGGGTTCGGTCGTCCCACGTGACCGGGTTGTCGCATGGGGTGCCACGCCCATCTGTGACGGCCAGTTTGACATCATAGAGGGCAAGTAAGTGATTGCCCATTCCTGTGAGATGGTTTAATAAGGATATTGTAGCCCTTATCTACATTGAGGTTTGATGAGTGCCTTACTTAAAATGTCTTGGATAAAAATGCATTATTCTCTTTATTACCGAGGTTGCAAAATTAAAGAAATTATTAAAATCTGCTTCCAAAAAAGGGGAAATTGTCTAGAACAACAACATCATAGGCAAGCTGTGACGTCAAAGCATTGATTTTTCCTGAGGTCGCAATGAAGAAGTGATCTTTTGCCCTAGGGCATTGTATGAAAACTATCAATCCTGATATGACTGCCCTAATAGATGTTGCCTATGTTGTAGATACCGCTGCCCGTTCCTGCGCGGGGAGATGGACGCCGATATCGACAAGCACGACAAGATGGAGGAACTGATGGCCTCCGACCTCGACCACTGGATGAGCAACCTGTACTTCGAGATCGTCAAACTGCCCAGGTAGGAGGGGGACACTGGTTCTCGAACTTGAAACCCCCGCTTAAAAAAATATTACCCTCTCACTGAGCAGTAGAGATCATCAGACTCAGAAGGCACAACTCCTATGTCAACTGTATTTTCCCTTTCCATTTCACCACTCTATCTCCATGTACTTATTTCAAGCATTCCTCTCCGTATCTAACTCTAATCTTTCACCTCCTCTTCACAAACAGATACATGGGGGGTCAGAAGGAGTATGAGGTGGAGCTCCAGTTCTCGTCGGGGATCACGGGGTACCCGGACCGCGTCAAGACGGGGTGGGAGGAGAATCGAGACGGGGAGGAGGCAGTTCCTGGGTCGACCACCGACATGGCCTCCACAACCGACAAGAGCATCAGGTCAGTGCTTGGTTATATAACGATGGAAAGTTTTAGAAAATCATCCAAGCAAGTTTTTCCACAGTAGTAGGAACATTTGTGAAAGTTTATTCTTTTGAGTAAGTGCATGCTAATATTTTTCTTATTGTATAGATTCATTGTTTTTGATTTCATTCATTACTGAATATTGTTACCCTAGAGAACACAAGAATATTCATAGTATCACGATTTGATTAATGTGAGTTAGGTAAGCTCCGTACATGTATTTATCATTGTGATGTGATTTATTCACGGCAACAGGGAGAAACAGGAAGCACAAGGGTATGTTTGATTTCTAGTGTTGTATTCTCATGTTTTACCTGTGTTTTAAATGGTTTTAAAACTTGTTGTCATAAATATATTTTGTCCTGTTTATGTTTCAATTCTGTAAATAATGTTTGTATTGACTGCAGTGATATTTTTTAATTTCGAATTATGTGAATTAAATGCAATTTCTGTTAATATCAAATTTAAATGTCATAACCACAATTATTCAAAAAGAACATTTTCTCTTGGTTTAATATTACTAAATGGTGTTGACCCATTAGAATTGAAAATTTAAACCTGGTAATGTAAGCAGAAAATAAGTTAAGGCCCAAAAAATGTTTTCTGGTTTTTAATATTGGCAAAATTTGCTTATTACTATATATAAAATTTGGATAAACCATTTGAAAACAACCTAGCTAGATATAGAAAAAATATATTAGAATGTTGGCTTATGTTGTTATGTTGTCTATTCTGTCTTGTCTTTGAAGTGCAATTACAAATAGAGGTAACACGCTACATTTCTAAATGATCAACCTTTGATTTACAATAATATACACTTTAAGGTAAATCCAATTGAATATTTATTCAATCACAGCATTGAAGGAATCTTCAGATCATAATGTAGAGGGAAAAGTCTTCAATGATAGTAAAAATTATCGTTTTACAAGGCATCGTCTTTCAAAAACCTGCGGCTAATGGCTGAAAATATTGCCCAAACAGCATTAAACATTAACTCACTCACTCACTCTTTCAAAAGCCTCAAGTTTGAAGTCAGCTATTTTGTCAAATATACCTCAAAGCAGGCAGATTATTTCTATTCAGGTAACAAGCCCATAATCTACTTAACTCTTTCATCCCTCGGAAGTCAGTCACCAATATTTGGAGCTTGATTTCTGGCTTGTAGAGGTGGATGTGTAAAATCCAAATCTATATTTGACATCTGTCTCTGTGTCAGACTGTCCAGACAGAGCCTGGGAGGCCAAACATCGAGCGAGATTGACACGACCCTGCCGTCCATCCCGTCCGTCACCGCCAGCACCTCCAAGGTCAAACTCAAGGAGAAGGACAGAAAGGTATGGTTCATTTGATCATAATCAGTTATCTATTCCCTGGGTTATTTATATGTTCTCTCGGTCATGTTTCTGGTTCTAGTTTATTGATCTGTTTCTGCGTCATTTATCTGTTCCGTGGATCATTTATCTGTTCCCCGAGTAAATCATCTGTTCCTGTGTCCTTTATCTGTTCCTAGGTCATTTGTCTTCAAATTTGAAATGCCATTATTTCATCCAATGTGCAAGATGACCAACTGGCCCATCCTTTCCCAAATACCTGCACATATTGAATCATAACCAATCCTGCAGACAGTTCTTATTCTATTAAAATATGTCTGACCTACAGAAGCAGCTGCGTCCACCCACAACGATCGTGTCGCGTCTGATCCAGCACGAGGACAAGAAGCGCCTCCTGGAGGAGAGTGGAGAAGACAGCGAGACGGAGTCTGAAGACAGTCTGTACCACACCAAGAGACAGGAGACCTTCAAACCTGTACAGGGGGTCGCCGGCATGTACTACAAGGTATAACAGTAACACATGTCGGATGATAACTGAGTGAGCAGTTGTGTATGATGTTGATATAGAGGATATCGGTTTGCTGGCAAGTACTACAAGGTATAACAGTAACACATGTCGGATGATAACTGAGTGAGCAGTTGTGTATGATGTTGATATAGAGGATATCGGTTTGCTGGCAAGTACTACAAGGTATAACAGTAACACATGTCGGATGATAACTGAGTGAGCAGTTGTGTATGATGTTGATATAGAGGATATCGGTTTGCTGGCAAGTACTACAAGGTATAACAGTAACACATGTCGGATGATAACTGAGTGAGCAGTTGTGTATGATGTTGATATAGAGGATATCGGTTTGCTGGCAAGTACTACAAGGTATAACAGTAACACATGTCGGATGATAACTGAGTGAGCAGTTGTGTATGATGTTGATATAGAGGATATCGGTTTGCTGGCAAGTACTACAAGGTATAACAGTAACACATGTCGGATGATAACTGAGTGAGCAGTTGGGTATGATGTTGATATAGAGGATATCGGTTTGCTGGCAAGTACTACAAGGTATAACAGTAACACATGTCGGATGATAACTGAGTGAGCAGTTGTGTATGATGTTGATATAGAGGATATCGGTTTGCTGGCAAGTACTAGAAGGTATGACAGTAGAATTGATAGGGAGATATAGGATTATCAGATATAGATTATGTTAATATAGAGGACAGGAGTTTGATAAAAAAATTAAACAGTCATTGCATAAACACACAGTGATGCATAAGGTCTGAACTCCCCTTTGAAATTTTATTTTGATAATCGTCTGTAAAAGGATTGATGCTAAAGGCCCCCTAAGGGTGTTCCTTCTCCAGGCTACTAAACTGTCATCTTTCAAAGTTCCTAGATCACTTTATACAATCAGTTCGTAAGACACTCAGGTTGTTCACAGACATCAAAGATCACCCATCAATACAGTGAAGCTAGGAGTAAAGGTCCAATGTAACATTCAATAGTTCTTGAATCCCAATCAAAGAAATGTATTAATTTCCCAGCGGTACGTGAGCAACCCGACGGACGTGTACTACAAGAAGATGTTCTCCCTGCTGCCCCGCACTTCCATCCTGGCCCCTCGCAACAAACAGAAGAAGCTCACCCACGTGGAGCAGCTTGAGCAGCACTCCTTCAGCGTACAGTGAGTCATCTTGTCTTGTCTACAAGCTACAAGTCTAGGAAATCTTTCAATCTGTCTGTTTTTTCACATCCTGCTACGTCAGTGTGTTTGTTTCCGTGTTGAGCTCCAACTTGGCTTGGGATATAACTTGTGATATAGTTGAAAGCAGAGAAATATGTGCTGATGTAGCAGGATCTATTTCCATTGTTCTACAGTGAGTCGTTTGATGGGGGCATGTGTGAAAACTGTTATAGCATAAAATATCTAGAAAATATATCAATGTGTCTGTTTTAATCCTTTTATAATTGAAAAATGTAATCTGTCCTGCCTTCAACCTAAAGTATCTAGTCATGTTCCTTTCAAGTGCAAATAAAGATTGATTGCTACGGAAAATGCAAAAAACGTTTATTCATGATATTCTTTCTGTATATCAATATGTAATGAAACAATCATAAAAACCTTGTCAGTAATTATCTTTTTGACAACCAACTCTTCCCTCACCAGACCAGCCTTCAGCGGGAAGGGCCGGTTTGCGAAGGTTGGGCGGGAGAAGTTCAACTACATCCGGCGCCAGTTCATGGCGGAGCTTGGTCTGTCCCAGTGGAGGAGCCGGGAGTTCTGGGGGATGCTCCTCATGTTCGTCCTCGTCTTCTTCCTCCGCATGATCCTCCACTACCTCGGCCAGTGGCTCTTCCTCTCCGCCATCTCCATACCCATCAACAAGTCAGTTCTAATCAAGTTTTTCTTTCAGTTTCCATGAAAATGCAATTCAAAATATTACAAAACTGACAAATGTTGGTTAAAGATAATGTGAGAATGTGCCTTTTGTGATTTTCATTATTTTGTTAGTTTTACCTTCGACTGTAACACACTTTACATTTTAATTTATCATAGCTTTTCTTGTTTTGTTTGTACGAAAACATTAAAATTATTTAACATTATTGCAAAAGCATTTTAAATTTTATATATCTTTGAAAAACTGATCATTCAACTGTGGGGCCAATAAATCATTTCCTTTCTCGTTCTTAAAATTTTAGGCAGATTGATAGTGTTGTGAAGATTGCACAAGAAATAAGTTGAATATAAGATATTGAGATATCCTGAGTCACTGAGTAGCCAAAGCACAGATGGTAATGATGCTGTCCATCCAGGTTTGAGTTTCTGCCCTACACGGTGAAGCTCAACTACCAGGCCACGCTGCTTCGAGCCCGGGAGGAAATAGCGGTCGTCTTCTTCGGTCCATTGATCAACATCGTGGTGTTCTCGCTGCTCGTGGTGTTTGCCTGGATCTGTCCGAAGATCTTCAACATCCTCCCCGACCTCGTCTCTAAGTTCATCGTCACTTTCGGCCTCACGACCTTCCTGGATCCGCTCCTCATCCTTATCGTGGACTGCTGCATGCAGGTGGGTTGGAACTATTTCAATTTCCACAATTTTCCACAGTTGAACTGAATTTCAATTAAAGCTTATCAAACAATTTCCTTGATCTCTCCTTATCCTTATAACAGACTGCTTGCTTTTTATCTGTATTCAAACTTAAAAGGATGTATGTTCTTACATTAATATACTTAAAAAACCTTACAGACTACCCCAATAAGCACACAGAATATCTCAGTATTAAAGTTGGTGTGGACCTTTACTTATTTTGTATAAGTATAAAGCAATATAGTATATAGTATATATATATTTAAATTTGACAGGAAATGGATTGATTTATATCAAGCCAGATTGAACTTTTAGAATGTTTAGGCTTAGATCTAGTTGACATATTAAATATCTCATCATAATAACCTAGGTTATGTTATTGTTTTAATAATTGTTATTTAAGATAATCAAATTTTTCCCAAGAATTTTCTATTAGCCAATGGAATTGTGTCTATGTTTTCATCAATTCAGACAAAAGTGAAAAAAAAAATCACTGTCCTTCTAATGTTTAATACTTCATTCATCAAAGGCAGTGAATGGGAAATCAATCATTTGAATATATTTGCCAATGACATGATACCTTTTACTGCCAGACCTATGAGAGCCAGAGTGTAGAACCAATCGCGGATGCGGCGAAGCTGTACTGGCACTTCTACCGAGCACAGGGGTCGGGACTGGCCGGCATCTTCATCACCGTCTTCCTGTATATGTTCACCGCCTTCATCACCGGCGCCATCCTCTACATGTACTTCCTCAGGTGACGATCAAACACTATCAACATGTCTATTTTGTAAAACCAACTCGCATTCCAGGCACAAGCCTTCTTTCACAGAGCAACCTTTGCTGAGGTTGACCTCAACTCCCATTCCAAACATACATTGTAAGCTGGGGATGTTATATAGCCTTGATCTCAATTAATCTGGGGTTTGTAACGTTTGGTCATCAGGTTTTAAATAAATTTTCGTTTATTGAAGTCTCATATTTATATTTCTTAGATTGCACAACAACGGTCGAATGCTGGACATCTTCTGGCGTCTCCACGGTGACGAGGAGCACTTCTTTGTTCCGTATGACCTGGAGCTGTCCAATCAGGAGCTACATTACATCTGTCGGAAGGCTGAGCAGTGGCGAGGGGAGGAGGGGGAGAGGCGGAAGGTGGCGGTGTACGACTATGTGTGGGAGGAGGAGGATGTGAGTGGGGCACTGTTATCATATCTAGAGAATGATAAATGATGGCTGGTTTAATAACAGGTTTATGACACAAGTGATTTGGTTTGGTATTTAACAAACAAAAGCAAGTTTAATTCTGCTAATGTTTTATGAGTTTCATAAAAAAATTAATATACATAAAAAAACACCCCTAACCCCCTCAAGGTTGTTGACAGCCTACATTGGCATATACACAGACAATAGTTTACTTTGATGACAATGACTTTATGTTAAGTCACAAGGTCACTTTGCCGGCTTATCAAACTGTTAATAATTTTTTTGAAATTTCTCAAATAACGTCATGTTAGTGGCAAACATTTGTTAAATGTTACATTACAACAAAATTATATGATTAAGATTTGATAAACTTTGTCTACTAAGGCTAGAGTAGACTTCTTGGATCTTTATTGTATTTTCTGATCAGGACATACAAAGAAACAAGATTGCATATAAATTCATAACATCCTTTATATCTGGTCCGGCAGCTGGAGGAGACGATCTTGGACGAGACCGGGGAGGAGGTGCGGGTGAAGCGAGAGAACCGTAAGGAGGTGACGACCCACGTGGCTATCCACACCATCCACCTAGACGGGCTGCGCGAACTCTACAGACACTTCCTGAGGCTCCCTGACGGCGCCATTGTGGAGGTGGGTTATCTTCCTTTCTGTATTAGTTCCTCTTTAAGTGTTGTTTGAGAGGCATTTAATATGTTTATGCATACATTGCTCTACTCTTTTTTCCAATTTGCTCGATAACGGTATAAGGACTTATACCGAAATGTTGCTACTTTCTATAATAAAGAAGTTGATCATTCATAAAATTCCTTGTCTCTTCAACAAGTGACACCTCTTGTATCCGGAAGGTAGCCCTGTTAACCTATAAACCATATGATCCATCACTGATAAAATTTTTTTTTAAATGTTCACAGGTTATTCATTATACTACCTTGATGAAATTCTGTGTCAGGTCATAAACAGTGTTATGCTATAAACAATTGAAGATAACAAGACCAAGTATTTGACAGATGGTTGAAAGTTTGATTTCACTTGAACCTGTGACCTCGAAAAAATTATATTGTCTAATAATTGAAATCTTCGTAATAAAGAATGAATTACGGTTGTCTGCCTGGCAGGTGTTTGGAGACATCTCGATCCCGGGGATGGATAAAGACATCAAGGTGGCGCTGCAGGGCGGCGCTCACGGACTGGAGAACTTCATGGGCTCGCAGCTCTCTCTCAACAAGGTACAACAGTGTTCACAACACTCTAATTCTAAAGTAGTGGGGGGAGGGAAGTTCCTTCCTAAACAACGTACCACTACAATAGACTTAATGATTTAATGTTATGTGGTTTCACAACCCATTGGGCAGTTTTATCAGACTGATCAACAAATGCATCACTGCACTGTTTTTCAGTATTGTTTACAGTTTAAGCACTCCCACTATTGTAGTTTTCACTCTAATTCTAAAATTGTTATTTCTTATCTAACTTTTTGTATTAATAAAACTTCTGATACATTTTATTGGATCCACAATGTATTGTCTGTTATCTCACAGACTGGCCACTTTGCCAACACTGGCTGTACCAACAGCTTATCCACCCAGCAACTGAGCATCGATAAATTGTTGCCTCAAAGGGATGTATTTAACAGAAGAAAGTTATGAAAACTACTCAAATGCTTTCAGCTGAGTAAGACAGCAGATTATTAAGTTGTACAATCATCTTGACCGTTCACTATTCCAGAGAGGCCGACAGCCGAAGGCGGGGTACGCAAACACTGATACCGACCGCAGCTCCTCCGTACCAAGCAGTGCCGGGTCGTATGCAGACAGGAAGAAGAAACTATAAGATTGGCAATCAAGACAGGCAACACACTGAATAATCTAAAATAAGAAGGGCAGAATTTGGTTTTTCTCAATCAACATTACAAGACATGAGCTCAATGGACTGAAGTTCGAGTTTTTTTTTATATAAGTTGATATTAAATCCTACTTTTCGCAACTATTATCGTTCAAATTCAGTCTCTAGCTAAGAATGTTTTACCATAAATGATGTTGTTCAGTTCAAGAAGTGTCAGGGATATTTTTCTGGGACTTCATGCAGAACAATAGTATGCATAGAAAACATTTAATTAGATGGTTTAAGAATAATCAAATTTGATCTTTAAAAAAAGATAATCTTCCTTTGAAATACCAAATATTTACTTATGAACCTGTGCCTTATGAACCTTGTTGCCTTTACATAAAGCAAATATAGACACATTCCAAATAAGGGAAAGTTGTCACAGGTTGTTTATTGTTAAGATTTTATCACTGTTTATGTGTTTCCAATGCTCATGTATTCATTATCCGTCCCGGAGATTTTCTTAGTTTGTGATAATCGATTGTTAAAGAAGTTTGTTTTTTGTGTATTGATTTTATCAAAATGTGATTAAAGAATTGTTTGCACTTGTGATCCCAAAATGATCTGTGATATTTTATGATCTATGAAACAAATTATCCAAATAATTATATTCTCACCTCATCTCTGTAAAGGTGTTTGGTATCATTGGTGAAGGGTTTTATTGATTAATCAATGAATGACGAGGGCAAATAGTTTGCCTGTTGATTTTTTTCATGTTACTGATACCCTAGGTTTATTTAACTTTTGTCAATAATGTGACACATCTCATTTAGTTAATTAGATTAATGTTTACAAATGTCATTATTTCTTGATTTGTACCCAAAATCTTATTAGAAATGCAATGAAATCAAATGCTAAGACATATTTTACATTATGTTCTTAGCGACAAAATATCAATTTCAATCTTTTTTAAAACTTTTTTAGAGATTGTCTTTTGCATTTGTTATTATTTGTGTTTTTGTTCTTATCTGTATTACTGTGATGTTATTTTGTCATCTGATTTATGTATTTAAATAGCAAATATGATGATCAAATCCACTGAGAAAACATTTAAAGGTTAAAACCATCTGCTTCAAAGCAAATGGTAAAATTATTCCTTGTTTTTGCGTAAATGACCTGCCTAGTTGATGATAATTGATGTTATTTGGTGTGAAATGATGATTTAGAGCCTTTTGATTGTAAGGGTTTTTAAAACTAAATATCACTTTCTATATTCAATGTTTAAAGTTAAACAAAGAAATATCAAGAGAAAATTTTGATTCCATAGTTGAACTTGATGAAAATATCTTTTTTTAGATTTAGGACACAGGTGTTAATGTGGTTGACAAGTGCCTTTTGAAAGTATCTGATGATGCAATTTAAGCCTTTTTTATTCATATATTATTATAATAATGTCACAGAGAGGAAATAGGATTTTTTTCTAACTTTTATTTTCTATCCCATGTTTTATTTGCATTTGAACCGTCCAATTGTCCATCAAATCAGCATTGTTAAACTGTGATACAGCATTTCAATATTTTATGTTTTCATTTATTTACAATCTTGTTCCTTGCTGCTGGCAGCTTGTATTACAAATAAATATTATTCAATAAGTCTGTGTTTGTCCTATTAAAATTGAAGTGATGCAAACCCACCATTTAAGAAAAAGCAAAACGAGACATGACTTGATGTTCTTCTCCAACACAACCTCTGTTACTAGTGGAGTGCAGTTGTTTCAGACCAGAAAATTATTACAAATAAATATTATTCAATAAGTGTGTTTGTCATAGTAACATTGAAGTGATGCAAAACCACCATTTAAAGGGGCAGTAGCACGTTTTTAGGGGGGTTATAAGGTGATGTCAGGAAAATGAAAATTAACAATTCCAATTGAAAGACAATGTATTTAAACTAAATGAAGCAGTAATAATTCCAATATATAACGAGAAGTTTAGCCATGCGATTCCTTTTTCTTACCCAAAATGAATTAAAGGTGTTCACACAAAATGGCCGCCAATGGCTTTTATGTGAATCTTCATACTTTGTCCTCTGATTATGGATGATGGGCTTGTGTGATGAGATTTTTGACACTGTCAAAATAATACATTTAGCATTAACATACAATTATCAGGGAAATATTTAAAATCTAAAATTATCAAAAAACGTGCTACTGCCCCTTTAAGACAAAGCAAAGCAAGACATGACTTGATGCAGTGTTTGAAATAAGCTTAAAATATAGCCAGCCCAAAATTGGTATTTTGTAAATTATAATGGTAAAATTTAATAAAAAGCTCAAAAAGTTACCAGCCCTGACCAAAAGTAACCAGGTACCGGGCTGTCGGAGGGGCCTTATTTCATACACTGCTTGATGTTCTTCTCCAACACAACCTCTGTTACTAGTGGAGTGCAGTTGTTTCAGAAATACAGAATTGGGACAGGGAGTTGGACCACTAATGCTGAAGGACAGAAACTCAAACCTTTACTAGAGTTCCTAAATGTGTAAGTCTACAGCATTATGAATAACATATAAGGACAGAAAGTAGGTTCTTTAAATTCACTCTCTCGATTGTTAATGGCTACGCAGTTAAATTCGCTGAACACTTTCAAAGATTTGAGATTCTCTCTTAGACCATATAATCAGACAGACAGACAGACAGATTTTATTTGTATAAATGGCCATGAGGCCAACAGTACAATGACATGTGTTTTTATATACAATTATTCTGGAGCGCCTTTACATTGTCTACACTTTGTTCTCACGTACAGGTGATATTTTAGCACAAAACACAGCTAAGCGTAATATAATATTAACTGATGTTGTATTCATTAGGCTTATAAATTTGTCTTGATTTGGGTTAATGTAATAATAGCATGGTAAATATTTAGTTCGTACATCATTATAAAATGGACATTCCAGTAATGCATGGTATTCATTTTCCAACTTGCTGTTGTTACAGTGAGGGCACAAAGCAATGGAAGTATCTTCACTTTTTGATCTTCTATATAGTTGTATCTTGTAGCCAGCTATACCACAACGAAATTTTGTCAGTGCTCTTCGCAGATAAAGCGAGGGCAACACCCGTAGATATATTTCTGGTATAATACTAAATTTAAATGTTGAATATGTGTTGAAATATTTTGAGCTATTCACAGAGGCTGACCACTCTTGACAATAAATATCTTTACATCTTTGTTTAAACATGCTAATAAACAGTTCTTTGTTACCTACATTCTGATTCAACCAGGCGTAAGATAGACCGTACTGAAATAATAACTCTCGCACTGATGAAGTCCAGTTAACATCTCCAGAATCATCAAGACGTTTTAGCATTAGATAACATCGCTTTGAATTACGGGAATCGGGCTGTCTCAGCAACCGTATCCAATACGATATCACTCTTGTTTTAAAGTTAACATGTAGCTGGTGTCGACCACATTCAGCCAATATAGCTTTAGTGGGGGAGCGATAGCCAACTCCTAGCACAAACTTACAAAAGTTTGAATGTACTTTTTCTATATTATAACGAAACACTGTCCCCCAAATCTCAGCCCCATACAATAGAATTGGTTGAATTTTTCCATCAAAAATCTTAAAAGCAATATCTGGAAGTACAGTTTTATAGGCACAAATGAATTTTTTAATTGGGTACAGAGCCTTTTCTGCTTGTTTGGATAATATATCACAAGCTTTTGAAAACATATTACGACATGACAAAGTTAATCCAAGATATTTATAATAATCAAAAAAATCACCCATTATCTTTTAACGTCATCAGAGGTTTGTATTTTTCTTCTTGAATATCTAGTGGCCAATGATGGAAGCCTCTGCATTGTGCTTCTATTCTGAAATATTTAGTTACATAATGGTGTAGACCTACCCAATTAAATTCAAGTCTTTAACGTGTTCAGAAAAGTTAAATCCACTGGGTGGCCGTGACTTTGTGTTAAAAGAGAATCTCAAATCTTTCATTGTGTTCAGCGAAGATAAGTGCCTTGCCCTATGCCATTTCAAATTTGTTTATTTCAGTATTGTGGCCACATGGCCTATAGTACAATTACAACAGCAAAAATACATTTCAGTCACGTGTTGGACCTGTAATTGAACATATTTTTTAGATAAAGAGCAACAGATTTGATTACATCCATGTTTGTACTATTTAACAAGTTAATCATGTTTTGATAAGAAGTGTTAGCATTTGGTAAAAATCTACTTCTTATGGTTGCATATTTACTACAAATGAACAATACATGAAATTCAGTTTCTACACCCAAGGAACAATATGGACATAATGTATCTGAATGGTTATTTCCCCGTCTTGTCTTGTTCACAGCTAAGTCATGAAGTGATATCCTTATTTTACAAAATACTCTTCTTAATTGCCTGTATGTTGTGTATCTCTCAGTTTGGAAAAGGGTCAGCTTCACTCGTCGATAATGCTCAAGGAAGGTTGAATTACTGATAGAGTTGTGCCAGTCTTGTAGATATATATCTATTAGCCGTTGTTTGAATAAATATAAAAACTGTTTAGCATCTCCAACATCTTGTGCCAGCCATACATAAGAATATCCTGTTACATAGGCGTAGGAACAGGGGGGGCACAGGGGGGCCCGGCCCCCTCACTTCCGAACCTGGGGGGGCCCTGCCCCCCCCCCACCTTTCAAGAATTTTGTTTATAGAAAAAGTCACTTTAACTCTGTATTTTAGGGGGAAGGAAAAATTAGATGAACGGGCCCCCCCCCCACCTTTGAAAGTGGGGGGGCCGGGCCCCCCTCCCTGAACAGTAAGATTTTGGGTTGACAATTTTTTTAAAGAAAAGGGGGAGGGGGTGTGGGAAAGGGAGAGCGAGGGGATTTGGATTGGGATGGGAGAAAAAGGGAATCTCCTTCCCCAACATTTTATCCTTTTTAGGGATCTACCCTGTAATTAGAATTGTAAATGGGAAAGGGTTCAGATTTTTTTTACCTCGAAAATGCGAGGATATTTAGATATTACCCCAACCTTCCCAGGGGGTGGGGCATAAAAGCTCAGGGGTCAGGGAAAGTAGAAGGGTCTACCCCATCACCACTGAAACGGACATATGGGCAGGAATGTCCCTTTAATACTTTAAACACTTTTCCTAAAAAACATTTGATCTTAAACATCATTGAAAGATGTGTGTTTCATCTTTGTAAGAAAGAGACATTGAACTATATATGGCAAATAACAAAATGTATCGGTTTGTCTGCGTGCCTGTCAGTTTGTCTGTATTTAATATGTCTGATATAATGTGAAACATAAATTTGAAACATACATGCACGTGAATTACCCCCATGAATTAGGGTTTTTTAATCGTTTTAAAGGAATTATTTTTTCTTCCTTTTAATTACACATTCATAGATAATTTATCTTGCAAAAGTTTAAACTACCTGCTGATGTGAATAAGTGAGATCTTTTCACTGGGGCCACGCCCTTAAAATCTAAATTTGTTTCCATATTATTTAAAAGGCATAAACACTGATATGTTGTATACAGACTATTTTAAAAAATATGATTAGAATTTGTGGTGAATTTGTGGCCCCTAATAAGGACAATGCCCTTCGGAGCTTTAAAGCTTTATTATATCCATTTTCAGAACAAAATGCGATCCTTTGAAGTGAATTCCATTTTGCAAGAAACATTATTTTCAAAGATATTGTGACCCTGTTGTCTTTAACCTATAAAGGCTAGAAAATAGCTGCAAAAAGCCAGATGATGTACAGAGCTAAGGCCATACTTTTCTATTCTTACCTGGAAGACGTATTTGACCATTTTAGCTTTTTGTTTCACGTTTATCATTCACGTTTTTAAGTGTGATATTTAGGCCAAATTTAAAAACTCAAAACCATTAATATGATGAGAACAAAGACTATGTAACAAAGTTCCCCCTTAAGCATTCCTATAACGTTTACTCATAGTAATTTTGATCTTTTCACGTGACTGAAAATATCTGAGTATATCAAAGCTGTTACGAATAGTTAAGCTATTAAAACATTTTTGACCTATTCACAGAGTAAAATTGACATTTGAGCTTATTTAAGTTTCTGAGACCAAAGGAGTTAATGAAAAACAAGAAGATATGATGGAGATAAACTTACAGAATTTGGAGAATGCTTCCTATTTATTTCAAGGTTATAAGGTCAATTATTATTATATTATCGAAACCAACAACAAAATTATCATTATCATCAGTTATCATTAATCACTCTATGAGTCATAAATCATCCATGAATTACTTCCATCATGAAATCCATCAATCATCCATCTACGACTATGAGTTATAAATCATTAATTCAACAAGCATTAATCAGCAATTTGCAATCATTCGTTATCAATTCATGATCAATCAAACAATTACCAATTATCAAACACTAAAACAATCATTATCTTCTATAATCAACCATTCAACACTTAAAGATTATCATTTATCAATCTTTCAACACTTGAACGAACGGGCCCGTAACAATCATTCACCAATCATCAATCAATAACCTATCAATCATAAATCAATTATTCATCAATCATTGTTAATAATTATTTTTTGGAAAGGCAACCCCCGCTCTCACAAAAAAAGTTTGGGCCCCCCCAACTCAGCAATCCATATATATCATTGTTTGATATTCGCCCCCCCGCTCTCACAAAAAGAAAATTTGGGCCCCCCCACTCAACAATCTATTTATATCATTGTTTGATTTCCTTGAGTGGCCACCCCCAGCTCTCACAAAAAAAATTTGGGCCCCCCCACCCCTCAAACCGTTACGTACAGTAACTGGCGCACATTTGAAACCCAAGTTGATTTTCCATCCTCGTCTGGTTGTTTTAACATTATGTAGCTGTTGTACTGATATCTACGTGCGTCTAGTTTCAGAAGACGAAGCCAGTATTTTATAACATTACATTGACTGCAAATATACATAGAGTAGCGCCCTGTTTCTCCAAGCATGGCTTTGTTGGATGCAAATTTTCCCACACCTAGAAATCGCTTAAAATATGAAGCGTGAAACTTCTCGATAGAGTCTTGGTACGTAGCACCCCATATCTCGGACGAGTACAGTAGTATTGGGGATATCTTGGTATCAAACAATTTGGATGCTGTGGAGAATGATAAATCTTAAAACTGTCTAAATAGTTCATACAGAGGTAAAACGGCCTTCTCCGCTTGTGACACCAGTGTCTGACACGCTTTTGTCCATTTAAGTACACAAGAAAATATCAAACCCAGGTACTTATAATAGGTTACAGTCTTGAGAGGTTTTCCACAGACAGTCCAAGATTCTTTCTTTGCAACGATGCCACCCTTTCTAAATACAATTATATTAGTTTTGTCCATGTTGATCTCCAGTCCCCATTTAGTGCAGTATTCTGTCACACAGTTAAGTTGTCTTTGAAGTCCTACAACAGTGTAGGAGAATGTAACAATGTCATCCGCAAACAGCAATAGCATGATATCTTCTATTGACGAAGAGACAAAAATTCCTTTTTCACATGTATTATACATGTCAACCACAAGTTCGTTGATATAAAATATGAATAGTAAGGGACTTAATACACAGCCCTGTCTTACACCAGATGACGTCGAAAAAGGGGGTGTTTTCTGTCCATCAACCTTAACGCAGGAAACAATACGACTGTACATAATTTTGATAATGTTATAAAATTTACCATGGCAACCACGTTGAAGGAGTAGGTAAAGTAATTTCTTCCTTGGAACAAAGTCGAAAGCCTTTCTATAATCAATAAACGCAGCGTAGAATCTGCCCTTTGATCTGCTCAAATATTTTGTACATAACGCTTGAAGGACGAAGATATTGTCTACGGTTGAGTAACCTTGTCTGAATCCTGCTTGTGACTCCGATATCATATCATTTAGTTCAATCCATGACCGTAATCTCTTTTCCAGAATAATGGCAAATACTTTGCCAAACACGTTTAAAAGGGAAATCCCACGGTAGTTATTCGGTTCCGATTTGCTTCCACTTTTATGTAACGGCAGAATCATACCGATTTCCCATGAGGCTTGGAAGAACCCAGTGTCTAATACTTTGTTGAAAAGTGGTTGTAGATAAGATGCTAAAAGATGCAAGTCGGCTTTCACAAATTCCGGTGGAATACCGTCTTCGCCAGGGGCTTTCCCATTCTTCAAACTCTTTATGGACTCTATTATTTCACTTTTCGTAATAACATCAGATAAAACGTCTGAATCCACTGGTATTCCGTCGCAATTTTCACATATATGGTTGTCTACAAAGTCATGTACAGTTTGGTCAAATGCTGAGCTATCAGTGTCTGCTCAACCGAATTCAACAGCTTTTTAAAATAATTAAACCACACTTCTGGTTGTAAACCATTGTCACTATTCCCACCTCTCAAAAAGCGCTTTATGGTATTCCAGAATTTCTTACAATCCTTGGTTTCCACTACATCTTCAATGTCTCTAGTTAACTTGTCATTGTATTTCTGTTTCTTGATTTTGCAGCATCTCTTAAAATCAGACTTGGCACTCAGGTACTTACTCAAATTCCCATCACATTTATATCTCCGGTATGCATTCAGGTATTTGTACCATTTTTATGCCATTTGGACACTATTTAAGGGCAGAAATTCATCTTTGATGAAAGTGTTCATATATGTTAAATGCGTGGCCTATGATCACTGGGAGACGGTATTTAAAGGACATTAATAGAATCTTGGTTACTATTCAGCGAACTAAGACTGCGTTGCCCTATACCGTTTGGTGGCCGTGACTTGGTGTAGAAAGAGAGAATCTTAATTCTGTAATAGTCCTGATCCGTTTCAAGACTAAATGTCAAACCTTGGTAGTGTTCTTACAAAATGTAACGAAGGCCGACACCACATTGACAGGAACTAAAATATCTGATAGTGTTGTAGCAAAAGATATGCGTAGTCCTAAACCATTGTGCGACTAATGTTAAAGAACAGCAATTCAAACTTTTTTTTACAAGAATTTGCCACAAAGGTGTCAAGATCCCCCGCCGCAAATTGATGTTAACAACAAGAATAACCCATACCATAGACTGTAGACCTACACTTGTCCATCTTCCTACGCAGAGCCTAAAAGGCCAGTTTGAAACTGGCCTTTTAGGCTCTGCGTAGGAAGATGACACTTGTCATGCTACTAGATGATTTAGACCATAGAAATCGACTGGTCCCTGGGTCTTCCAAATAAGAAGCCTTGTGCAAAATATGAAGAGAATAAAGAGAACGGTTCCTAACATATCAGCCTTATAAGCTTGTTGGCTTATAATCAAAATCAAAATCAAAATGGCCCAGTGTCTCCCTAAAACATATTTATAAAAAGAATCCAGTGAATGACTCTTGAGATATCACACTAGTTTAACATGCTTGACATGCAGGTAATAATGATGCTAAATCAATAGTTCTGCTGTGACATTGAAAATGATGTGAAGGTCACGAAAATTAACTTGGCCCAGCGCCTTCCCAATAACAAGATCATCCTGTCTCAGGGTACGAACGTTACGCTAACCCCACTAATCTGTACCCTGGGCTCAGAAGCTAGATTCGCCCGCGCGCCCTGACTTGGGACATAGCCAATCACCGCATTTTCTCGTTCAAATTTGATCGAGAAGGTGGCGAGAAAATGATTTGATTGGCTATATCCCAAGTCAGGCCGCGCAAGCGAATCCAGCGTCTGAGCCCAGGATACAGATGAGTGGAGTTAGCGTAACGTTCGTACCCCGAGACAGGATGTAACAAGATTGGTGTAAATTATGAAGAGAAACCAGTGAATAGCTGACAAGCTTTAAATGCAGGTTTCAATGCTGAAATTTTCAAAGCCTCGCTGTGACCTTGAAAATAATGAGCATTTGAACATCTTAACTGCAAAGTTACTTTATTATCAAAACATATCATCCACATATTCCCCCCACCCTTGATTTACTTCAGTGACCACATACATCACGACAAGCTATACGTTTTCCAGCTTCTTTCTTGAAAGCTTTCTTACAAATATAGATGGATGGGAAATATGATGACTGTAATAGAACCGCTTAAAGATATTTTGTGAGTGAAATTGCTACATGCGTAACCATGTCATTGACTTATTAGTACACAAATAGTGCCCATTCACGAAGTCCACTTAAGCACGATGACATGAGGGCGTGAATGGCGCCTGTGACGTCAAAGAGGGTAGGGAACATCGTCTCGTGTATCAGGTACCCTCTCTGCTTCCCATTGTCCCAGCTACATCATGCGGGGAGAGTTTGACAAAGTAACTCAAGCAGTCTCTGTTACACGTCTTTTTAGACTGAGTTCTTATTTGAATATATCAATCGACAGGAAAATTAATTGGAATGTGGAATAAGATATAGTAAGTGTCAAAACTACGAACAGTTCTTTACTTTCTTATAAGAGTGATATGTACATTTACTACTAATGGAAGTATCTGTTAGGACAAGGATTAACCAAGTATTCACCCGAAAACGTTTGTCACTCTGTACTCTGAGCTATATCTATCTTGTAGTATTAGTATTGTAAAGGAACACTCCGTGTGTTGATGAGTCAGCAACCTTTTGGTAATGCCCTGAGATGCTTGGTACGTGTCACATATCACAAAGTTTATAAGAAGTGACATTTGATGGAGAGAACTCGACTGTTCAGGAAAGTGTTATTTAAAAAACCCCGAACACGTTTGTCAGTTTGCACTTGAATATATCGTTCTTGTAGCATGTATACATCAAAGGGACAATCCTTGTGTTGTCGGCACCATATACATCTCATTAAGATCAGAGTTAATATAACAGTCGTACTTTTCTGGGTTTCTGAACTGAGCCCTGCTACTGTCAGCAAGTATTTGTTTGAGTGCAGTATATACATAGAACAGAAGCATCTTGTGTCATTTATATGTAGAATGGTAAGATAATTTACAAATACCCGATTGTTCTGTGCATAACTTATACAACAGATATTGAAACACAAGAAAGAGATTATATCTTTCATT
Organism: Steromphala cineraria; assembly: GCA_916613615.1. Classification (NCBI taxonomy): domain Eukaryota; kingdom Metazoa; phylum Mollusca; class Gastropoda; order Trochida; family Trochidae; genus Steromphala; species Steromphala cineraria. The sequence continues at coordinate 97,217,260 of OU744720.1, forward strand.
TATTATTTCAATTACAACAGTAATCACTGAAAAATTAAATCATTACTGAAAACAAATATTGCTGTGAGACGTATTGACATGTGACATACCATTTTGACGTCATCAAATTATGACATCACATCATAATATAACAAAGTTTATACGTATTACCCGTTTTTTTTTCAGAATAAATACATGTTTTGATTTTTTTCTAAACACAAAATGATTTAATAAGAAAAAATCTATATCTATCTATATAACGGTCTTCGTCTGTCTGTCTGTCTGTCTGTCTGTCTAGCCAATACGGAGGTTAAAAGTAACAGTTGAATTGCGCCATAGCCTACTTGACCTCTGAAAGAACATATACCATCTCGTAGAGCAGATAGCTAGCCTGCGAATATAGACGTCTTAGCTAAATGTTTACATATTTGTACATACGTTTGTATATTTCTGAATAGATAAATTGAATACATGATTTTTATAGTATACACAAATATACATTATTAACAAGTAATCTTTATGTTTGTCTGTCTATATGGTTAATAAGTTGGTACTAAGGAACAGTTGAATGACGTCACACAGACATGTACTTGACCCCCGGAAGTACACACAGCATCTCGAAGAGCAGATGTCCCGCCACTATGGACGTGATGTTGTTGTTGTCGTAGGTCGGGAACACCTGCATCGGGGAGTAAACAGTTCAGATTATTTCATTACCTTTATCTGATAAGATAAGATAAGATAATACTTTATTATCCCGTAGGAAATTCTTTTTACATCAACAACGGTCTCATATATACATAGGCACTCGATATACAACTTTAAACAAACATTACATAAACAATATGTCACAAACAGAAAAGCAAGTCACACAGGATGGATAATTGTAAAATTAAAGTTGCACAGATGATTTGAATTTAATTCTAATATGCAATACATTTGACAGGTTTGGTCACAACTGGTTTTATGTTCCGATATTCTTCACATGTAGTTGTCCATTGAAAGTCCAAGAAAGTTAAAGAAAGTCAGATAGTGGTAATGTAGATTTAACAACCTCAAACGTTACCAGCCGATGAGAAATTATGTGATTTCCTGAACTTGACTTCTCCCAGTTTTTATTTCTAATGTATTCATTTGTTCCATGTTCATATTTACACAAATGTACTGCATTATCAATCATATTAAACATTACATTTCCATGTTTCATTGTTACTTAAGATTACTTATTCTAATACAGACCATGATGAACATTTAACAGTTTACACACTTCAAAGCTTCACAGCTTATGAACGAGAATGTAACTAACAACCTAAACCCAGTATTCCTTGTTGACAAAGGAATGAAACTCCGTCACTACTAGTTGTACCCCCTCCTCACCCACCTCGACCAGATCACAGCCCACGATGTTGAGTCCCCGACACCCTCTGATCAGCTCCATCCCCTGTATGGTCGTCAGTCCGCCTATCTCGGGAGTTCCTGAGAGATTGAGGTGGAAACAAATCTAAACAAATTCCCTATTTTGCTATGTCTGCGAGAAGACTTAAATAGTGTTTAGTTATATTACATGAAACGCTTTCAAACTTAGACCTATATTATCGTACCAATGGAAAAGAAAGAACCAGAACATGTCAAGGACTTGACATTTTTATCTAATTTGCTTCCAAAGGTTACATAGTCAGAATATGTTGGAGATAAAACAGATTTGATTCATAAATATATATATATATACATTAAGTATATCTACAGTACATCCTGTTACAAACCTTGATTTTCATCATCATAGGTCGAATTCAATAAGTTTAATCAATAATCACGACAGTCATGGAAACATCAGGTATCGTCATACTTTATCAGGACCTGGCGTGTACGTGTATTCCCTAACGTACCTGTTCCGGGCGCACAACTGGGATCTAGCGCGTCGATATCGAAGCTGACGAAGACGGGAGAATCTCCCATAATGCCCCTGACTTCCTCCATGAGAGGAGTGAGAGACTTGTGCCAGCACTCCTCGGCTTTAACCACTCGGAACCCCTGCAACAAGAGAACAGATGCTTGGCTGGGTCTCTCAAGAACTCTGACATTTCCTTGACTTGCGCTTCGAATTCATTGTATTCATCTTATGGTTTCTCAAAGAAAGCTTGAACGCTTTGACTCCTTTTAATTCATTGTTTGGTCCTTTATTTGTTTATACAAATGTATTTGAATATGAAAAAAAATCTCTCTTATCAATAATTATAATGTAAGTTATACCATTCAGACGCAGGTGATTTGAGATATATCAGCCTCTTGCTTGGTGTTTAGCGACCAGCCGAAGGCTAGTTGCATAATACCAAGCGAGAGGCTGATATATCCTTAATTCCCCACATCGGAATGTTATAACGAAATAATCTTACTGAATGTTTGAACAAAACGCTTAAATATGACAATAAGCGTAAGCGTGATTACAATAGTTTGTTCAAAGCTACATATCGGTTGAAAAATGCATATCGGTCAAAAGTAGCCTTGATGTTTTCAATGTACTGTACATTCAAGACGATCAATCTGGACGGTTTTTTTTCATGCCTTTTTATGGCGGGGTATACATTATTTCTCACCCCGCTCAAAAGGGTGATATCAGTATGTATCAAGGGTGACATGCACCAATCAGAGAACGAGATTCTTAAATGAGGTAGGTTAAAAGAGTTTGTCGCCAATGAAGTGCTCAAATCCGGTCAGATACTGTGATCGTTGCTCTTTAGGCTCTGTGCATGACGCTATGGTATGACCATTGTAAGTATCATGGAAGCACAATGTTTTATGTAAAGGTTGTTCAAATGTCCGTTCGAGAAATTAGGAGATTGAGTTAACTGAACTTTAAGGAATGATATTGATTAGGATTGTTGAAAACAACTGAGTGTCTGAGTGTCTATCTTAGACACGTGTGTCTGTGTCTTTAAAGTGCCCATTCGACAGCTACAATAAGTGAAAGTTTCAACAACAAGGACCTTGCACTTGCACCCACCTGGTCTATCCCCCACTGAAAATAGTCCTTGGTGTACCCCGACCCCCTTAGTCCGATCTGCACAGTCTTCTGGGGGATGATACACCCGTCCTCCAGCGCTCTGCGGACCGGCGTGCTATGACAGATCTTGGCGCCCCCGATAGTGTCAGCCGTATCCGAGTGAGCGTCGATATGGATCAGTCCCATTGGTCCGTGCTTCGCCTGGAGTGGTTAAAATCTCATTAAAATCAGGTAGAACAGTAACACACGCGTTTCTTATCAGAGTATTGCGCCTTTTGGGGTCATGCCCACTCACCTTTTATAGTTTCTACCAATTACAGCTGAATCGAATAGATATTAAATCCATATTTCGGCCCGTTCCTCTCCTGATGTGGTTGAAAATCCCATTAAAATCAGATAAAATAGTTGTACCCCGCCATTACCCTTTTGAGTACTGCGCGATAGAGGTCATGGCAACTGACCTTGGTTGTAACCTTTCACCTTCTGTTACCATTACCTAACACCTGGTTGGCTGGGTTCAAAGGTCACATATTCCAATCAGCGTTGATTTGACAGATTTTAATGATTCAAATGTAGAACCTCAATTGCATCGCGTTTGATATAACTACAATGATGATAAAGCAAATTGATTCAGATAACTGTTCAAAATGACGTTATGGCCTGCAAAGATTTTGTTTATAGAAAATTGAAGGAGTGCCGTATGACCTTGAGTGCCTGCAGGATGGGTAGCGTGATGGTGTGGTCTCCTCCTATAGCCAGGGGGATACAGGTCAACTGGGAGAAGTGACGTCTGATGTCCTCACAAGCCTTGACCACGTCGTACTGGTTGATCCTGATGTCCCCGACATCCGCAACCTGTAGAGACTCGAAGGGGACCGCACCTGATCAATGGTGGAATTCAGTTGAATGTTAAGCACTAGCACGAGATACAAGGTTGAATAAGGTTGTACAATGTTGAAGAAGGTTAAATAAGGTTGTACAATGTTGAAAAAGGTTGAACAATATAGGACATGGTTGTAAATGTTTGTACGAGGTTGTACATGGTTAAACAAGGTTGTACTAGGTATAACAAAGAAATGTCATTCAATCAACAACTATAGAGCAATATGAGTTGTTGTATTACCCGAGGAAGCAATATTGCAGAACAGCAATTAAATCATAGGCAATCGCTATATCACATGATTTACCGGATTTTCATTTCTATTACCTCACAGCAATTATATCTTTAACTTGATAAATTTGCGGAGGGATTCTATTGACTGGGCATTATTGGAAAATCGAAGGACAAACTGTGAGGTCGGTACGAACCTGTGCTGACGTTGTAGGGCCTCATGACGACGGACTCTACTCGGATCTGTCTGGGCGCCATCCGGGCCCCGTTCTTGTAGCCACACCCGATGTCGATAGGTACTCCGATGAAACACGCGTCTAGACCTGTGTAAGAAAAAATAAGTGAGATGAGGTCAATATAATGGATTAAAATGTCCTCTAAGTCGTCATGAAGGAGGACATAAGGTCAGTTATTGAGGGTAGTTTGATAACTTGGATATACGATGTGAGAGTCTATAAATGACGACGCACCTTCAGTGGTGTCCTGGTACGGTAGTCTCATCATGGAACACAGTCCCCCAGTCCTCGGGAGCTCTTCTGAGGACATGGGCGCGTTGAAGGTTTTGCTCTGAGCAGCCGAGGCCATGGTTGAGGACGTGTGTAGCTGGTGGGATCTGGCTGGTAGGTTCAAGGTGTAGCTCTGATGGTTGCAGGTCCGGGATGAAGATATCAGGAGGGAGAGAGGCGGGATGGACGTGCTATGTGCTCGTGTTAAGAGATCTTGACCGTGCCAGATCACGCATTTAATTCTGTTGACGCCACTGCGAAGCATCTGAAAATAGTTGAATACGAAAATATGATCTCAATAAATGAATGTCTTAATTAAACTGTACTACATTTCTCTTTTTATCATCGTCATTATATTTGTAACATTGTGTATTACATACAGACGTATACAGAATTGTGAAGAAAATTTCAGCAAGAATTACTGCGTCATAATGACGACATTTCAGCACTCCCTATTTAATTCAGATCACAATCGCCTTTAAATATAATTTTCGAAATGGCGTTTAAGATTATTTGATTTTTATCAGTTTTCATTCTTTAAAAATTTATATTTTTATAAAATTCATTTTAATAGTTATTCTGCTACACCTTATCTTTGAAACCTTCAGCAGCCAGTGTAACTTTCTGATCGAAGATGTTTATTTCTTAACAGGACTTAGTCACTTATGAAGAGACTATTTCCAGTGGTCTGACAACCAAGGAACAACTTAAAGTTTCTATGGTAGAGAATGCTTATCACTCAAAACCTATGTAGACCAAACTACGTTTTCAAAAGTAAAAACCATCATAGTAAATAACACCTTACGCTTTATCCAAGTGGAAACTGATGACTTTGTCATAAATGGATATTTTATGTTAATTCACAAATTCCATCCCCTAAGGTTAATAACTCCCCTAAATACGATACTGCCCTGTTTACAGAGTGACGACATGACCATAGAGAGACGAGACAGGCCTGCCAGGCACATAGAGAGACGAGACAGACCTGTCAGGCACACATATAGAGATGAGACAGACCTGTCAGGCACAGAGAGATGAGACGCTAATATCTCACACATGTCTCATCACCTTCTCAGACAGAGATGTAAAGCCTGATGACAGCAGTATCCACCACCAAGAACCCAGAACAAAGACAAGGCCAGGCTCTGTCACTGGGAGGTGCCTTCCTAAAGCTTCTCTTCATCTTGAGGTCAACGTGTCAGAATTTCGTATATGAGCTAGACAGGACTGGCTTCAACTTAAAGAAACATAACCAACCATCCCTTTTGATGGTACCAGGCCTTCCTTCTGCTGAGAACGTAACCTATGTATTTAATAAACTAGATGCATCTACGTATAACTCGCTCTTAATTGCTCGGTGAATACGCATATTAGGCACTCGTGTCCAAACTGACAATCTTTAGATATGCCTTCATGTTTATCAGACTAATTAGGGTTTTCTCCAACAAGTTTTCTTCTTTTCCTAATTCATTAAAGAGACACAGAGTATTTTGATAGGATCACATATGTCTAATTTTAAATCAATGTTATTACATCGGGAACCACTGTTACTGAAAATAACAAGTTAAAGGTCAATCAGTACATTTGAGCGAAAATACGGACATTCAAAGCCGGAATTTTGATCGAAAACCGGACAATGTGGCTCGAGTGGCGCGCGCAAATTCGCCAAACGTAATTTTGAAACCTTGTCATAAGCTGACAAGAAGATATATTCGATTCGATAGTGTTTATTAGGTATTGTAACTAATAGGTAGATTAATTGGATGCATAATTTCGATATTAAACGTATTTGAGATGTTTTCTTGATTTTTCCATAAAATCAAGCATTTTAGAGATATTATGCATAATGGATATATCTGTAATTCCAGTGATAAGATATGAACTTCACTCAGCATATTAGATATTTTGTAGCTTATCAAAACCAAATAAAATTTTAAGAAAGTTACTCTGTGTCACTTAATTATACATCTCATTTTCCACACTCATCACGCTTTAATCGCAGAGCTAGGTTTTGATACCACAGAAAATGGAGACTATCAATATGATAGATTCTGAAGTATTCCTCCTCGTATGAGAAATTCGGTCTCTGATCGGCACCCTTAATAATTACGGTTGATCAATGTACATGTAGTTAACGTTTTTTTAGGAACATAGGAAATTTAGAATTCCTATTTTACATCAGAAGTGGCATCTACCCAATTTTACATCAAATGCTATCAAAACAAACCTTACACGACTTTTGTAGAGTCCCTAGGATGTAGTTTTAGTGGGAGCAAACCTCTGAAGTAAGTTTCTTATTCTTATGATTTGGTACAGTATTTGAAACGGTATTAGGATCTGAGAGTACAAGAGAGATTGTTGTACTTTATTAACTAAGTTAATCTTAAATTTTAAAATACCTTATGCGAGTAATCAAGTTTACCTGATGTAGCGGCGGTTAAACATAGCAGTATGGAGAAAGTTAAGTTGAACAATAGGTATAAATAAAACTCTTTTCTTCTATTCTTTAAAATAAAATTTCCTTGTCGAGCCTTTGCTTTTATTACCCGTGACTAGTGACCTTTGATTCCTGACCCTGAAGTTTACCCATGACCCGTGACCGTGACCGCGAACAATTTTATACATTTTGGTTTGTATGTTTGAGGAGAGTTTGTATCTTTCAGTAAGATAGATGACAATGGATGACAGGGATAAACGAGAATAAACCAATTGTTATAGGTTTTATCCCTAGATTAGATAATTGACGTCGACGGAATGATATAACATAAAATATAATTTGGATTGTATATTAATAAAACGGAGGGGGTACTTTTCATCCATATTGAATACACGTTGTATGTGGTTAAAACTTAAAAGATTACCTTGACTAATATTTTGTCTTTGAAAATATTATTTTCATAAACGATTAGTTTATTAAATACAAAGAAGCCTTAGGAAATATGGCATTTTCAGGTCACAATAGATCTAGATCTAGGTTTCGTTATGTTAACATTTTAAAAACTACAGTCTGGGATTAAGACTAAAATATACCATGTGGCAGTGCAAAACACTTCTTTGACATGCAAATCATTGTTTGATAAGGATGAAGAAACAATAAATTGAAACTTTTCTCTTTTAATGTCAGATTATTCGAATGCCAAACTTACTTAATTAATGCACATTTTCTTTTAAATCTTGAACATTCCTCAAATATACACACCATAAAAAGTTCAGCACCCCCTAATAAAAGTTGAACTTTCAGTATATGCTGAAACCATAATTTAACCCTCATTATGGCAAATCAAGGAGTGTTCTATTGATGATAAAATAAGGAAAAAACGTGTCTCACACGCAATCACATGCACGTGAATGTCGCAACCCACGTGTTGCACAAACCATAGTTTCAAATTCAGTATTGGGTATTTAAGGACCGGTTCAGACTTCATTACCACTTGCTTCACTTCTCATTGACAATTACAAGGAAATTGCCAGAAAACTCACTTCCACTACGCATGCACAAACAAATGATGTGAGGGACCTTCCACGATCAGGAAGACCAAACTTTACAACGCCCCAGGAGGATAGATCTCTGTTACGACAAGCACCCATCTTAAACGGGCATGGTTATATCATCGCCGCTTAAGCAACTCTCAGACTCTGAGAAATCGCCTCAAAGCTGCCGGATTAAGGGCCAGAAGGGTCAACTCATCAGGCGTCCGATGCTCACAAATCACCACAGACGTTATGGTTATGTTGTGCGGACAGGCAGAGGTGAAACCTGAGATCATGGAGGAGAGTACACTGGACCAACAATGGTCGTTTCCTCCTTGACCAGGAATACACGTCTTGCCCCCAGGAACATTTTGCCAAGGGTACCATGTGGCGGGGGATCCGTGATGGTTTGGGTAGTCGATTTGGTGACTTTACAGGGTTCACTCACAGTCGTTTGCTACATTCAGGAGGTTCTGGATCCTGTAATTATTGATCATTTCGATGACCATGGACTTGCCACAATACCCTTGTTCATGGACGACAATGCCAGACCCCATCGTTCACTTGCTATAAACCGACATCTGGAAAATAATGGTGGAACAAATTCCATGGCCAGCGATGTCACCTGATTTGAACCCAATCGAGCATGTTTTAAACATTTTGGGGCGTCAGATACAAAGAAGAGATCCCGCTATACAAAACCTGAGGGAACTGGAGGCCGCTCTTCACGATGAGTGGCAGCGGATACCGATGGATCAATTAACAAAACTGATTAGGGGTATGCAAAGAAGAGTGGCTGCAGTTATTCGCACACGTTGTGGCACCACACGTTATTGATGTTTTGTGATTCTTGAAACACTGATTCACTTAATTTTAGCTGCTTTGATCGGATGGCACACACCAAGAGCTTGTTATGACAATACTTAAACATCCATGTGTTTTGGATGAAATCCCATGTACATTTTCCTCTTTATTCTCGTGCATTTTTAGTGCCCACACGATTACAAAACTTCTCTTGCAGATAACCAAATGATTGTTCTCTCAATAAAAATTGGTTTTGCTTATCTTCTTTTTTCTCAGTCTCATCGTATATTTCAACGAAGTACACCCCTCTGTGAAAAATCAGGGGTAGTTTGAATTTTGTTCGTGTGTATATGTACTTGAGTCTATAAAACCCCAAACGGTAACTCTGTAATAGTTTTCTGTAATCGCATTTGTACTTTTGGTGTTTGTCCTTTCTACAAATTAAACATCTTGAATCTTGAATAATACGAATTTTTAGTTCGATCATGAGAGAAACGAAACGTTTCAACAGCTCACTGCAACGTTTCGGCAACGATATCTGACAAGCGTTCTGTTCAATATATTATTTTCTATCTCTGAGGCCAAGCAGAAGCTTACCTTGACAATATGATTATGATAGAGTGGTTCTTTGCTCATCATTTCTTCCCAAAGACACATACACCAGCTGATAAATAGTGATATTTGCCTACGTTCACAAATGATGTAGGAACGCCCTATTTTGTAAAAGCTAAAACATATTTGTACATTTTGGGACAAGTAATTTCAAATGTTCATTTTTTTGCTACGTACCTAAAATTTACCAAATTCTGGCCATGACATGCAAGAATAATGGGTTTTTTTTCAGAAATAAAATTGTATGTAAAATTTATAAGATTTTTATAAAACATTGAAATTTTATTTTAATAAATTTCACAGATGTCACATATAACTGCTAACGCTTATGCGCCTACCTTCCCTGTCGAGTGTCGTGCCGCTTGTATAACTGTATAACTCTACCCTCAGTAAGCATTATGCTTAATTCATTAGTGACCATGAATCCATTAAACGATAACTATTTTTTTTGTGCTTGAGCATAACCTGGTTGTTTTAATTCATGATATTTGCATAAATAACACTTACATAATAGGCCTATATTTTAACCGCAATAGACACAGCTGCGTACCTTCAGTTCGTTCACTCACCCTGCTTATTCTAGTGCAAATATAATGATGAATGTTCACTTCATCAGATAACATTTATTTTGCATTAATATATTCGTTTGTCATAACTATCAGCAATCCAAAACAATTTTGGCAGGGTATTCAAGTGACAAGGGGACAAAGTTTTGATAACTCTGTTTTGTATTTTTATCCCACCGGTATGTAATACCGTGCGATATAGTCATCGCCCTGTCCGTCCGTCCGTCCGTCCGTAATCAATACGTTTCCGGAGCAGAACTCCAAAACCGGTCCACATATCTTTCTTAAACTTAACATGTGTATTGCCCACCTACTAAAGTGGTGCCTTTTGATATTTTCACATTTCTGAAAATTTTATTTTTTATTATTTCCATGGAATCGGCTCTTATTTGGACTCTGTTCATGAAAGGATTTGTTTCATATATATAAAACCGGTCCACATATCTTTCTAAAATTTACATGTGTATTGCCCACCTACTGAAGTGGTGCCTTTTGATATTTGCACATTTCTGAAAATTTTATTTTTTATTATTTCCATGGAAACTGCTCTTTTTGGACTCTGTTCATGAAAGGTTTCGTTTTATATATATAAGCTTATACTATTATGAACCTTGCTTGAAAAATTTACAATTATCTTTCAAAGGTTTACATCTTACGATCATGTGGAACCGGTGGGATATGTCATCTTCTGATGACTCTTGTTTGTATTAGTCATACTTGTTCCTTTGCAAAAAGTCAATGTAGTTTTGCTGATTTTGTTGTCAGAGAGTCTATATGGAATATTTTAATCGGATGTATGAACATCGGAATTTCAAGAGAATGGCCTCGTGTCTATTTAACCATGCCAAGTGTCGAAATTCTTCAACACCCACCAGATTATCCCATATATGGTTTGGTTATTTTACACATCGACAATTGGTGATCTTTTATCAGTGCTACTTGAGGTATTTGATTGACGTCCAAACGGAACCCAATTTCCCAATTACATGATATTTGCACTGAAATACACTAGCAAGTGAACAAACTTAAGGTACGCAGCTGTAAATGTTGAAATTGATATGTCTTTTTATCTATGAATATTGTACTGCAGTTGATGAAGTTGATTATTAATACTATGTTTCATTGAATCATACTGTGAATCATTATTGTAGTATTTGGAACCCAGGGAGCCATTTTTCCCGCGAGGTTACTTATGTGACGTGATATACCGTATTTCCTTAATTACACGCCGGGCGTCTATTATTTTCAAAAGGTCTACATCATAGGCGTCTATTTGAGGCAGGCTTCTATACAAGGCAGGCGTCTATTTCGTAAAAAGCGAAACCGTTTAGACTATTTTGTAAAAAAATCAGATAATTTAACCAAAAAGAAGCGTTTTTATATATTAAACTTGGTTTACGCGGCGTTTATATAAGGCAGGCGTTTATTATTTTCAGAAAGTCTTATGCAAGGGCGTCTATTCGAGGCAGGCGTATATTCAAGGCAGGCGTGTAATTAAGGAAATACGGTAATAATCGTACGCGACGTCTTACATCGACGTCAGTGAAGCAGACGTGTTATTTTCTAGCCATTAGTATTCAATTGAAATTATCTGAATAGAACGTGGAGTAAAGAAGTAGCAACTCTCGAAGTGTGTCAACAACGTGAGCGTGACCCGTTTAGAAAACTATTACATTCGTTTCGTAAAATCATGACACACCTAGTGGGATGATACCCTGTATCATGCTAAAGGTGTCTGCACCAAAAGATTTGATATTCTGAAACGTAACAGAGAAAACACAGTGAAACCAATATTTAATAAGTGTTGACAAAGATATTAAATAATCACATGAATGAAGTTGGACTCACCCAATGACAAGCACTGCACTGCGAAATGCCCGTCTCAGCCCGACATGCGGATTATGATATAGTTATAGTGGTAACCTTCAACAATGCATATTCACTGTATTCACTGTATGTATGCAGTTTGTATTTGTCACGTGACTGGGTGATATAGGACATCCAAGTTATGATAGATATGCTATATCTTATTTACATAATAAGCGTGTCTATGTGTAACATATACGATGAATTGTATATTCAAATGATAATGGATTATGATATATGATATTCTACAAATTGCTTTTTTGTAGTTGATAAGGTCTGAAAAAAAAATGAAACCAGTTTTGTATATATTTTTTTCATGACCTGCTAAATTTGTTCATATGCATTACCATACGCAATAAATATGAATATGTTAAAATTGTTTTCTAAGCACTGCGCTATTAAACATGCATCATTACTTACAATGTGGACTTTCAAATTGGAGATATAAGAAATATAAGAGATCTCCTACATGTTGCTTAATCCAGCACAAGTCTCCGTACTACTAATCACGTACTGCTCCCCCCTACATTAACACATGATTCAAGAATTAAGTGTCTCACCATATCTCCCTACATTAACACATGATTCAAGAATAAGTGTCTCACCATATCTCCCTACATTAACACAGTATCAAGAATTAAGTGTCTCACCATATCTCCCCTACATTAACACATGATTCAAGAATTAAGTGTCTCACCATATCTCCCTATATTAACACATGATTCAAGAATTAAGTGTCTCACCATATCTCCCTATATTAACACATGATTCAAGAATTAAGTGTCTCACCATATCTCCCTACATTAACACAGTATCAAGAATTAAGTGTCTCACCATATCTCCCCTACATTAACACATGATTCAAGAATTAAGTGTCTCACCATATCTCCCTATATTAACAGATGATTCAAGAATTAAGTGTCTCACCATATCTCCCTATATTAACACATGATTCAAGAATTAAGTGTCTCACCATATCTCCCTACATTAACACATGATTCAAGAATTAAGTGTCTCACCATATCTCCCTATATTAACACATGATTCAAGAATTAAGTGTCTCACCATATCTCCCTACATTAACACATGATTCAAGAATAAGTGTCTCACCATATCTCCCTACATTAACACAGTATCAAGAATTAAGTGTCTCACCATATCTCCCCTACATTAACACATGATTCAAGAATTAAGTATCTCACCATATCTCCCTATATTAACACATGATTCAAGAATAAGTGTCTCACCATATCTCCCTACATTAACACATGATTCAAGAATTAAGTGTCTCACCATATCTCCCTATATTAACACATGATTCAAGAATTAAGTGTCTCACCATATCTCCCTACATTAACACATGATTCAAGAATAAGTGTCTCACCATATCTCCCTACATTAACACAGTATCAAGAATTAAGTGTCTCACCATATCTCCCCTACATTAACACATGATTCAAGAATTAAGTGTCTCACCATATCTCCCTATATTAACACATGATTCAAGAATTAAGTGTCTCGCCATATCTCCCCTACATTAACACATGATTCAAGAATTAAGTGTCTCACCATATCTACCTACATTAACACATGATTCAAGAATTAAGTGTCTCACCATATCTCCCCTACATTAACACATGATTCAAGAATTAAGTGTCTCACCATATCTCCCCTACATTAACACATGATTCAAGAATTAAGTGTCTCACCATATCTCCCCTACATTTACACATGATTCAAGAATTAAGTGTCTCACCATATCTCCCCTACATTAACACATGATTCAAGAATTAAGTGTCTCACCATATCTCCCCTACATTAACACATGATTCAAGAATTAAGTGTCTCACCATATCTCCCCTACATTAACACATGATTCAAGAATAAGTGTCTCACCATATCTCCCTACATTAACACATGATTCAAGAATTAAGTGTCTCACCATATCTCCTTACATTAACACATGATTCAAGAATTAAGGGTCTCACCAATCTTGTGCATGCCAATATTTGACCTGTAGGCCAGTCTGCGTGTATGCCGATATGCATAGATAAATTAATATTCCCTCGACTTGCCTGTATTAGTGACATTCATTGTTTGTTTGCAGTAAGTACGTATACATGTATGTATGAGTGTTAAATCGGATGTTTGTGTGTCTGCACGTGAGTATGTTGTGTGTTTGTAGAAGCCTATATGCGGAATGCACGTATATGTATGTTTGTATGTATGAATTGTTTTGTTTTTTAAAAAAAAAATTAAATATTTTTATTCCACTTTTTTTGTATTACAGCACATCATGAAGAAGTCAACAAAGTACAATTGACAATATATAATGCACAGTACAGTTGATTGGCAGTCCTCATTGAAACAAGTTGTGACAGCTGGACCAGAATTTTACAATTTTATTATAGTTACAATTTGAATATGCTATAGTTTTCGTCATGTTGTAGTAGTTTGCTAACTCTCTCAGGATATGCGTAACAGATAAAGTACCTTTTTTTGAGGTAGCATTTGTAAATTTGTAAATCTTTTATGACTAGACATATTGCATTTAATGGATCATGTCTTTTGGAAGGGAACCCGAAGAGAACATTTTGTTTAGTGAATTTAATATCTATTTCCGCCTGGATATTTATCCAATTTTCAAGCCCGGTCCAGAGAGAGTGAGCATGTTCACAATTCCATAATACATGAGAAATATCAGCAGTGAACTTATTACAGTGTGTACATAAGGGGGAATTTTTATATCCTATCTTATATAAATATTTACCAACAGATAAGATTTGATTGATAATTCTATATTGAAGCCAACGTAATTGTACTCTATCAGTAGATCGAAACGGAATTTATTCATATTTCTCCATTCTTGATCTGTGAAACTATTTAAATCTGTCTCCCATTGCTGATTAGCCGATGTTCTATGAAATTTTGAATCTAATAAAACATTATAACAAAACTTAGATCCCTTTTGGCTATTTAGGAGTAAACAACGATTTAATGGCATGATTGGATACACTAGTGGGGTACTTTCATGTGACCCTAAAGTTTTCAGATACATATCAACAGCATTTCTTAATCCATTATAAGTCAAAAAGTTACAGGAAATATTATACATATCCTTAAATTCTAAGTAAAAAAATAGTTTACCATTGTCAGCTATCAAATCATTTATATATCTTACACCCGCTTCATCCCATTTTTTATATATATATGTAATTTTTATCGATTTGTACTTTATCATTATACCACAAGAATATGCATCCTCTCGTGATTTCTAATTGTATTGACGATATGGACCTTGATATAATTTGCATCCATATCTAAGATTTTGGGTGGAACAATATTCGCTTTAAAAGGAATGTTTTAAAAGCGGTATCCGAAAGATGTAAACGACGGAGACAAGAAATTTTTTGTGAAGCAATGATATCTTTTATAATAGGAACCTTGAAACCTCCGTCCGGAATATTACTCGTTACCCGGTCCCTCTTAATCTTATCTGGTTTTTCGTTCCAAATAAATCGAAAACAGTTTGTTTGAAATGTTTCTATGATATCTTCAGATGGTGCCGGGAGAGTAGAAAATAAAATGATTAAGTTTTGGTAGTAAAAGTGATTTCAAAACTGTAAGGGCGTCAGTATCCTACTTTTCCATAAATGTATTGACTGTTCTATCTCTTTAAATTTATCTTTGTAGTTAATATCTACCATATTTTCAAGATCGATGTCAAATTTTATACCCAAAAGTTTGAAATTTATTGTCCAAACCATTTTGTTGTCCTGAAGAAGTTTCATTCGACAGCGTTTTTTTGAACCAATCCAGATCAACTTAGTCTTGTCAATATTCACTCGTAAACCAGAAAAACGTTCAAAAAAGTTCTGAGTGGTTAAAACTGCTTGTAAACATGTTTTAGTGCCATCCAACATTAAAGATGTGTCGTCTGCAAACTGTGCTAACAAGTGTTCGATAGAACCAATCTTTATTCCCTTGATAAGTTTATTGTCTTTTATCAGTCTTGCTAGGATTTCAGTGCAGATTATAAAAATGTATGGTGAAATTAGGTCCCCTTGGCGACAGCCCCGACCGCCAAGTTTAAAAAAGGAGCTAGCAAAACCGTTCAGTAATACACACGATTCAGACTTTTTTAGTATTGAAGTATTTTTATCTATTTTCGAATTGAAGGTCCAAAGTTCAAAAAGGTTAAAGCATTTTGAATAAATCCCCAATCCAGAGAGTAAAACGCCTTTTAGAAATCAATGAGCATTAGCAGACCAGGGATCTGATTGGTATCCACATATTCCATAACGTCATATACTTGTCTTGATACTTCTGCCATATATCTACCCTGAATAAAACCATTTTGTTATTCACTAATGATGGAAGGGAGATTTGGTTTTATCCTCTGAGCTATCGCTGAAGAAGCAGGTTTGTAAGTTATGTTGAGTAATGATATTGGTCTCCAATTTTTTTTAAATTTCTTTGATTTGCCTTCTTTTGGAATACAGGTTAAAATTCCCTGTCCTTGCGTAACATAGAGAGAGTCATGTTTATAAGCGTTATTTGGTGATTTGATAAGATATTTATTAAGATCACGCTAAAAGAATTTGAAAAATTCTGTAGTAAATCCATCTGGACCAGGACTTTTATCATTTTTCATACGCTTCAGAGCGTCGAGAACTTCATCATACGTTAATTCTCCTTCCATAATTTCTGCTATATGTTCACTTAATTTTGCCTGGTCATTTGGAAACACATTATGTAAATTAATCTGGGAAACATATTTCTCTGAATAAAGGGTTTCATAAAATGTTTTTGTCTATCATAATTATTTGAAATAGTTTCACCCGAACGTTTTTCCAGTTGAATAATAGATTTATTAAGAAACTTTCTGGATTCTAGGTTTAATGGGGCAGTAGCACGTTTTTAGAGGGAATATGAGGTGATGTCAGGAAAATGAAAATTACTGGTTCCAATTGAAAGACAATGTATTTAAACTAAATGGAGCCATGCGATTCCTTTTTCTTACAGAAAGTGAATTAAAGGTGTTCACACAAAAATGGCGGCCTATGTATTTTATGTGAATCTTCATACTTTGTCTTCCGACTATGGATGATTGACTTGTGTAATGACATTTTTGACACTGTCAAAATAATACATTTAACATTAACTTACAATTATCACTGAAAATTTTAAAATGTAAAATTATCAAAAAACGTGCTACTGCCCCTTTAAGCTAGATCTTAGCTTTTATTTCGCTTATTTCATCTAGTTCAGAATTTATCAATTCAATTTCTTTTAATTTTTTTCTTTTTGTTCAAGACTTTCTACTTCATCTAATTCGGTCGTCAGAATGGAAAGTATTTCATTAAATTCTTTTTCTCTTTTTTTCTCTATTCTTTTTCTTACTACTAGAGTAAAATATGGTTTGCATTGTATGTATGCATTGTTAGCTTCCCTTACACATTCATATTTGCCTGTTCTAACTTCTTTCTCGACATTCCTTTACTCCCATACTGACCGTTTCTCCTACACTAAGTTTGATCATGTAACCATTGTTAAATTTCATGTGAGACCTTTGTTTCGTCTTGGTGATCTGAAGCCGGCCTCGTTCTGTAAGACACTGTAGCCAAGTGTCGTCACAAGGCCTCTT
This sequence comes from Steromphala cineraria, assembly GCA_916613615.1. Lineage (NCBI taxonomy): Eukaryota > Metazoa > Mollusca > Gastropoda > Trochida > Trochidae > Steromphala > Steromphala cineraria. The sequence continues at coordinate 97,234,823 of OU744720.1, forward strand.
CATGGTGGCTGGCTTGTAGAGCTGTTGATGCCGCCATTGCTGCCAACTGATGTCTGGCTCTGAGGCGGTGGCCATGGACGTGAGCGATCATCAAAGGTCCTGTCCTAAAAGGTCAAATAACTTTTAGTTATGGAGAGATAAGTCCAAAATGTTACGGGGTTGTATATTTGTATTTGGCTGTTAATCTGATCAAATAGTGCACGGCTGTTAGTGATGTCTAATGTTGTCTTTGCACTCTGTACAGACTTATAACTGTTACATATTCTGTCAGTCTGTACATAGCGCAATGGATGGTACTCTATTTATTCTTCATCTCTTGACTTATTTAGTGTTCGTGATAAAGAGAAGGGTAATAGAAGGCATCCTTGTCTTGACCCGTTAGATCTGTGAGATTGTCTTTGGAAACAATCCTGGTTGCGCCAGAAGAAAACGAAGCGTCCTTAGTCAGAAATGGCATAAACAAAACGTCCGTTCCTCAACATTTAACCCTTAATATCTATAATAAAAATATTAACCAGACAGCTGGTTGATCGCGAGATAAATGATGAATATGTTCTCGTGAGGTAACCATTTGTCTATTTTAAAGAAGAGTTCGATGATTGCAATATCATTTTAAAATGTACGAAATGCGGCGTAAGAGTCTTATAAAGAAAATCATTGTTATACCAGTCACAAATATGTAAATAGGTGAGGGGATCAAGAATGCTTAAACAATGCTCCTAGCGGCAGCATGTACTAAAGCATTCCTGCATGGTGGGATGTGAAGCGTGAAGATAGTGAATCCATGGAAAGTTGATAAGCACACAGGTTCGAAATAAACTCACTTGCAAAAGAAAGTATATGGTGTTTTTTGTTGTTTTGTTTTTTAACTTTTTATTTTTAACACTCCATACAAAACATGTTACATATTCAACATCCATGGTATATGGTGTTGATTTGATTTTTTCACAAAATATGCGACACCCTTTTCACACTTACAAGAAATTGATATTTACCCAAGTGTATTTAGGATCAACTAAACGACAACAACGGTCGCCGATATTACGGTAACTACCACGCTTGGAGAAATGGTTAAACACGTTTAGTGCTATGCATTCTGTCATGTTTTCGCTTAGTTTAATTATAAATGAACAATAACATTTTGAACGTTTTCAAATGATAAACACTAGATATTTTTATCATAGTAGGAAAGAACTATCAACCGCTCCCATGTGGTATATGAAATACTGACGTTCACTTGGTGAATGTCCATGATAACCATCGAGCGGTCACAATTATTCACGAAGTCAGAAGTCATTTTGTTCAACCCCGTACATTCAATTTTCCGCAATATATCAGTAGCAACTTTCAATTTAACATCTCATATTGCCTCAAAAAGAACTCATGTTAAAGATGACATCAAGGAAGTTTCACATGAATGCTGCGAGAACCCAATACCACAGTTAATGACGCCATAACGCTAATCTGAGATAACCCTCACAAGCCTACCCGGTGTGTCTTTCACCTCCCTGTGACGGGTAGATTCCTCTCCGGCCTGCTTCATCACTCGTGTGTAAAAGCTTCGTCATCCGGGGAGGGAGTTCAGTCCAATATAGCTCGTCTTCCTCAGCAACTGGTGGGGGTCTTTGGTCCAGTAGTGGTGAAGTTCTAAGCACACTGGACGGTGGGCTCGCTTGCTCTGTCGTAGTACCGTATTCAGCCCAAAACATCCTTGACGTCGGCTCGCTTGCTCAGAGTTAGTACGGGTTACGTCATTAGCCTAGCGGAGGGTTGATTTGTTCGCTCTTTGGCTATACAGTACTAGTCCATCAGCTGGATCCATTAAGACTAGTGTGAACTCCAAGTCGTCTTAGCTTGATCCAGCTTGAGAGACGTTGTTCAGGCCAGAGCGGCAGTAGTCGAGTGGATATTTGGCTCGCTTGCTCTGTGTTTATTCCGTGGTTTGGACCTGTGAGTCGGCGGCACCAGCACCATGCACTCCCTGGAGAGACGCATGTCGGGTATGCTCACCGTCAGCGAGATGCCACAGTTGAGGTAAGTGATTCTAGATACCTCTACCATCAGGAACTAATCCAAGTGTCTTTCTTCTAACATTGTTTTACCCTTTTTACCTTGACGACCTTGGTATGTTGGTGGGTTTTTAAAAAAAATTATACCATCGATTGTTTTGATCTTTCGTTGTGTAATTTTCCACTTTATAACGACGTTTATGCTTTAGCGTTCAAGGATGATATAATTACTGTTTATTTTGCATTTATAACAAAATTAGTTTATTAGGCTTGGCCATTCACGTCGTTATACATCATTTATTCAGATTTAGTTAAAGAGTATTTTAAGAATGCAAAAAGTAATGTTTGCATCCTGATAATATTGTAAACAGCCTCATTCATCCAAATCAATAGCTTACATAATGCAAACTGGCACATTTTACGCTTATAGTAATATCAAAGCGTGTTTTCGTTAAGATTTAAAAACATATCCTGTTTCGACTATCTAGTGTTTTTTAAGTGAAGCACGTGACACTATTAAACAAAGGTCACATCCAATGTGTCTCGCTGAGTGAAAATATAGATGTAAGTTGTATGTAGCCGATGTTAAAGAGACAGGTTAGGCGCTGTGACGCAAACAGTCGGTTAAAGAAACACTCCGCTCAGGACCCTATAAGTAAGTAAGTAAGTAAGTATTAGAGTAAGTAATTAATTAAATAAGTAAGTGTGAAAGTACGTGGGGCTGTGCGCAAAACCAATTTGTCACAATGCAGATTGTGCAATACAATTATGACAATATTATTTTCATTGAGTAGTATATCGAACAAACTGATTTCAAGTCAAAACTATTCATAAATCTTGTTCTATGTCACAGTAACACGCTTCACGTGTAAGAAAATGCTTTTGATGTGCAAGAATATGTGTAAGACTATAGACAGTAGATATGTATTGATATGCATGTAAATGCCGTAAACATTTATTAGCAAATTTGTTCTTTTTCAGTAAGTTTCTGTTTTCCTGAAGCAGTTTTTCAATATATGATGCATAAATGCATGACAAAATTGAAAAGTTGATTGCAAAGATTATTCAGTATATTGCAAAAGTAAAGTAAAGTTGAGTTAATAACCCACTTTCGTACAGTTGAGGGTTTCTGTACAGTGTACACTCGTTATGAAACAAAAGAGCTCCTTTGGTATAGCAATTCTCTAAGGTTATAAACAATAATTATCATGATATGAATTCGAATTTCTTTCCATAATTTGCTACTGCAAACCAGCAAGCAACACAAATGTATCACGTACAGTTCAAGTCCAAGAGTCGTTGATTCCGTCTCTCCAGTGTTCCAAGTATACACCTAATCTGACATGAAATATCATTGGGAATAGAAAGCAAATCATTAGCATAAAGTTCAAAGTTTCCAATAAATACTTTGAAGTGGCGGATCTAGGGGATAGAGAGATTGTTTCTTGGTCCGTTTTGAAGTAACCCAAAGCACCGTCAGGGGTCTCCTAACCTATCTCTTTGTATCAACATGCCAAGTAAAACCTTTTCAGGAGGTTCTTAAATTGGTCCGGCAGGGATTATATCAAAGCAGCTGTAGGAGTGTGCCTTTAAGTTCCACGTTAACTCATGATTTACAGTCTAGAGTCCAGACAACTCATTCTCATGTTGACACATTTATGTTTCCATCACCATAAGTGTCGGGGAGGCGCTCTGTTTTACCTACATTTTATTATAAGAATGATTCAAGGTGACTGCTCTACATCAAGCTTACAGTTTGGTAACAAATTGTCATACAACGTGTTTTGCATATTCTCCGTTGAGAAACTATACAAGGATGTGCCAAGTAAACATGACATTAGTTTGCATGTTGTCTAATGAATATTTCTTTAACTTTTTATGAAATAGAATTCTTAAAAAACAATGTTTTATCATACCATGAGATTCACAGAAATGCAAGACACAATTAAGTTAATAGTTAAATAAGAACGATGCAGTTTGTTATATAAATGTTAGAATGATTTGATAAACGATGTAAAAAGGGTTCACGTTAATTTAACAATTAAATGAATGTGAAACCTTTCAAGTTAGTTCTGGATTTGTATACTCTCTACGAAACTGAAAAGGTAGAATTTATTATACATCTCTTTGCATTAGACTATCAATGTATGTCTTGGCAGAGAGTTTGATCTGGATAAATGCACGATCAGAATACTTACAGTAATAACAGTAACCTAATCAATATTACAGTATAGCTGCATCGTGAGAGTTGTTCACATGCTTGGATTTCATTAATAACAAAACATTCTTCACAGACCTATAATAATCATTGTTGAATGTGAGCAAAAAGCATTCTGAAATATTTCATGTGTTCATCGGATCAGAGGTTCAAATCTTGGTATACATTTATTAAAGATATTAATCCTGTTATTAATCAATATGAGATAAAATTATATATTTTGTTGTTGATTTGTCATAATCATACAAAGCTTTCGTTTCGTTTTCTGTTAATAGAGTACATGAACAAAAGGTAAAAACTTTTATTTTACGCCGTATGGAGACGAAAATCCAAAACTAAACGTTAAGCAAAGTAAGTTAACATTGCTCGTGATTGTGTAAGACATGTCACTCTCGAGTTCTTTTCAGAGAAGATTTTATTTCTGATGATTTGATCTAATGTGATCTCGATGACGTCAAACTCTATCTTTAATCTTACTTAAGTTAAAACTAGTTTGTGGACGGTTCCTATCTGTCTATACACGGGACAAACAAGGTGATATTACGTTATAACAAACGCTATCATATCTCAAGAAGTTGCTACTATTTGCACACTGATAAGATAACTCCCTAGACATCGTGATTATATGTAATCATATCGTGTTATATCCGCCCTTGACAGAATGAAGTGGAGGTTTTTACTTTGTGCTTATCAGAGCGTATCGCTCTACTAAACGACTTTTTCTGTAGGCTAAGTATTTACACTTACTAATCTTCAAGCCCTCCTACGAATGGATGGGTGCTCATATTACCGAGCAAGGTGGAATCTATAACAGTTTTATATCAAAGTACCCATATACATCATACGAAAAGCTAGCCATCAAACACGTCAAACGGAACTAAATGGACATTGTGAATACGATAAACTGTTTTATCGACCTTTTTCGCATAAAATGGTTCACATCAGTCGTCATGTTTTAGGTAAAATTACACTTATTAGTTGTATGGCTTTTTCCCAGGTGTAACAGGTGAGTTCCCAGGTGTAACAAGTGAGTTCCCGGGTGTAACAAGTGAGTTCCCAGGTGTAACAAGTGAGTTCCCAGGTGTAACAAGTGAGTTCCCAGGTGTAACAAGTGAGTTCCCAGGTGTAACAAGTGAGTTCCCGGGTGTAACAAGTGAGTTCCCAGGTGTAACAAGTGAGTTCCCGGGTGTAACAAGTGAGTTCCCGGGTGTAACAAGTGAGTTCCCGGGTGTAACAAGTGAGTTCCCGGGTGTAACAAGTGAGTTCCCAGGTGTAACAAGTGAGTTCCCAGGTGTAACAAGTGAGTTCCCGGGGCGGGACTTCTCTCAGAACAAACTCGTGATTTGTTTCTTCTTGAAGTATCATATACACAAACACTTATATCAAACCAATGATGCAATACAAAAAGTATCATATACACAAACATTTTTATCAAACCAATGATGCAATAAAAAAGTATCATTTGGCCTTCAATGGTTTTGATCACAGTAAAAAAACATTCCTAAAATTATATTATTGCTTGTAAAATACTTAATAATACAGAATATCGCAAATATCCATAATCGTAGATTAAAACAAATGTGATATCAAAAATACATTACCTAGTGATACACATGTTTATGCCATGCAAGAATATATCACTAACAACATTTTTCTTATTGAATTTCAAACATATAAGATGTTAAAATAAACAAATATGTATATGTATTTATTTGATACATAAATATATACATAACATTCATAACATACATAGATATTGAAACATATACACATATATGCATATGCATGTACATAATGTATTAAACATATAAATAACATTCATACCATTCAATACATACATACATACATACATACATACATATACTACAAAACAAAAGTTTAGACACAGTGAAATGCGTAGGCTAATGTCCTATTTTCCAAGCTTATTATTGATTGATGTCACCGTGTTCTTCGGTCTTATACCGCCTTTTGATCCGATCCAACTAAAAATGTTCAACTGCAGGTGCGTGTGTGTGTGTGTGTGTGACTCATTATACCAGAGACTCTGTATACAGTTATGTTATATAATGTCCTTGATTATACTTACATTACAATTGCTGCCATTGTGCGGTGAACATGTTGCAGTAATAACTTCACAACAATAGCATTAAGAGTTTCTAACTTAAAGTATACAAAACATCACATTATCATCATAAACATGAAAAGGTTAATAACAAATTAATTTGGGAACCAGTGATTTCGTAGGAGTATCCGTTTCGTAGAAGCGGTGATTTCGTAGGAGGATCTGTTTCGTAGGAGGGGATTTCGTAGGAGTGATATTCATTATATAAATTCTTGAATAAGTTTTAATGTATCTTGGGCCTATTTTGAACTTGTTTAATAGGATTAATTTATAAGGATTGGTAAAATGGTAATGCATCTTAATTGTTATGAAATAGATATGAAAAGATGCTTTCATGGAAAAGATAAACCCTGTTACATTATACCATGTTAAACGACGGCAATAGACTGGTGATAGGCGCTTATGAAGATCAGAGAAAGAATCCGGGCGAGGGCGATGATGCAACTCTTCTAAATAAGTCTTGGAGGTGTGTTGCTTTCAGCCAATCATCTTGCAGACCAGCACGTGACTATGTACGTCAGTTACCGGAACCACAACAACGAGCGGCATGTCAACATGCATGTGCAGTATGCGAGCATTTAGTAACGAGCGTTTTATCACTCACAATAACGCCATTAAATTCAACACCTACTCACACCTGTGTGATTACGTAGTGTTACATAGTTACTAAGTAGACTTTACAGTTGATTGAACACAAATAGAAACACTGGAAGTGCACTACGGAAGAACTGATGTTTGTAACCGGAGAGTCGACTCAACTGTCAGTGTCAGTGAAGTTCGCATAATTAATTTGACCTCCGTCGAGTGAATGAAAGGCGCCGGTGTACTTATTGACTCGCCTTCTCTATCTAAGTGTGCATTATCGAACCAGACTAACAACTCGCACAACGCAGAGGGCGATTATATCTGGCTCAGGCGAGTAAATGTTTATATATGGCAGTACAATGCTGACGAAATACCCCGGCTATGTAACAGCACCATTACATAAGTCATCGCCATGAAGGTACAGTTATGACAGCTCTTGACCTGAGAAGAAGAACATAATTTCCAGCGGTCCTTGAATCTTGTGTTTGCCTATATTAGGTATATTCTAGATGAATTAACTGAGTGTACATGCATCAACAATCAACCTGTGATACATTTCACATGACTGTGATATTTCTGTGATCTCATTTAACAGTTTTTAAGTTTTATTCCTCTTAGAGAGGAAGAATTATGAGTTGTTTTGTCAGAATATTTTCTCCGCGACATGTGGCATTTTCCTTTAGGAGTGTAGACACAGTGACTGTAAAGCAAAACTTAAAGGGACGGTTGGATTCTATACACAAGACAAAAAAAGAGCAATGTATACGTGGGAGATGTTATGTGACCGAGGCGGCGGCGACAGTTGACAGTGATAACAGAGGGAAAGTGAACGCTCTGAAAACATTGAAAGCTGGAGAAAATCGTGGATATATTCAGTAGTAAGTATTCAAGTTCAGGAGGAAGAAATTATTGTGGAATCATTTTATATCATAAATTATTCTAAAACCTATGCTGTATAGTTCATTTGTAGATATAGACTGAAGTGGACATTGCATATGAATAATGAAAGGGTGTTATGGAATAAAAGGGCTTAGCCATGGGCAGCGCAAGCTGTAGTAAACAACACTTTAAGTTTGAATATATATGAGGAAAACAATTAAAAATATAAACAAAGTCAAAGTATATGATGAGCAATATTGGAGGGAAAAGAGTAATTCTTCATACATACACAAATTGGTGAATTATCAATCTAATGCATCAGTGTTGTACTGACATTCATATGACACTGCATCAACTAGTATATTCTGACATCATTTAGACATTGAGAGCTAGAAATTCCAAGCATGCAATTTAATTACATGTGTGTGATAAAATTGAAAAATCAATAAACTTATATCTCTACAAAGGAGAATTGAAATTAAATTTTCAGAATGAATACAGTACACCAATTTTAATTTTCAAGTATGACAACTACCAGTATCTAAGACTTGTTTTATTTCATTCAATATTCTTTAAGAGTCGACCTGTTTCTAATTTATATGACTTTGATCACAAGTGCATTAATAAAATAAATATAGCGTGTTATGATGACACAATGTGGTATCACATTTTGTTATGTGTTGTAATGTAGTTATATTTGTGACAATAGCTGTAAAAAGAATTTGTAAGATAAAAGGACCTTTCCCATAACCTTTTAATAAGACACTCACAGTTCTACATGCAGTATAAGTTTAGTAGACTCAGTAAAATACTACAAATTGTTTGATAGTCAAATGCTGTTAATGAAAATATAAGGATTTAATGAAAAGGAATAGTATATTACCAATTGTTAGACAGTCAATTTTAACCATTAACAGGATTTCTTTACCAAATAGCAGAAAAATACAAGATTTGCAACATTAAAAGAAACAGTGCCTTTTAATCTGATACTTGCTGGTTTCATCACAAAGCTAGTGTAACTAATAAGGTATTGCAGGTGTAACTAACAGTTTTACTTGCCTGATTTGTATAAGTGAATTCCTATTGTGGAATCCTCTATTATAATTGACATATATCATTACTGCATTATTCGCGCCATTCCAGGATGATGGAAACACACATATATATATATCATAAAAATAGTAGTATAAAAGGGGATGAATTGATAAACACTATTTGTGTATCAATATCATTTACTGAACTTCATTATAAAATGTTGATGGATAATCAAACCATATCAGAACCAGTGTAAACCAGCAACACAAGGGCCAGATGTTGTTGATCAATCAGCCTCGCACTTACAAATGTCAGCTTGTTGCCTTCAGTCTGCCATATGGTCTCTGTAGTTCACTTGTAGTTCACTTGTAGTTCACTTGTTCTTTGATTGCGCTTGTACTTAACTTGTACTTAACTTGTACTTAACTTGTACTTAACTTGTACTTAACTTGTACTTAACTTGTACTTAACTTGTACTTAACTCATGTATACATGTTTTTATTCCTACACCATTTGTTCTTTTCTTGCATTCCACTTGTATCTTAATTGAACTTCATTTGTTTCCTTCCCTTTTAACATAATTTCTACTCCACTTATACATAATTTCTACTCCACTTTTAAAATAATTTCTACTTCCCTTTTAAAATCATAGTACTCCACTTTTATATCAGCTGTACTTTGTACCCATCTACATAATTTTATATTTTATTATATTGAACTTGTACTGCACTTGTACTGCACTTGTAGTTGTTAGTGACATTCCATCTAATGATCACGAGGGATTGTTTTTCACTGTGAGTTCCATAGAATTTGCTCTTTTACAGTGTGTATGCTTGACTGGTACACAGTGAAATTTTGACCATTGCAAGCCGTTACAATTATTTCTATTTCTTACAAAAATATAGAGTATTTTCAATCATTTCTTTGAGTGGCAATTAGAAGATGGAAGTAAAATCAGAACAAATATTTATTAACTTCTTCGTTCTAGAAACGTCTTATCTTCAGAATAAAGAAGATATTTTTCATAAATATTTGTTCTTATTTTCTTATAATGATTGGTTACCCGTCCCAAGACTTTGTGTTCAGCTCTTATAAAAGACTTAGGGTTCCCAAGAATTCCATTTAGATTAAATATTTCAAGACGTTATTATCTCAACACCATCATTCTGGAGCAGTGTGCGTGTGTAATCAATAGGAACTTCATCCTTCCATCGGGAATCTAATCTGAAGGTGGTGTGCTAATTAATTTACATTGGAAATCAATATACGGTAGTATCAGAGATTTTACCTCGCACAATGAGATACCAATACCTTTAAAGAAAATAAGTTAAGGACCTTTTGAGATACTTGATTCATCGTAATCAATGGGTTCTTATTTTCATTCATTTTTATCTTAAATAAATTATAAAAAACAGAATTTAACAAAAATAACATTTGGTTAAAAAAAAATTGAAAATAATAAGTTCCTAGATCTTTGATAATTGTACATTTCATTGCTGTGTTACTGGTAACCTGAAAATGAACAAAGAGTATACATGCATGTATGTTAAGTTTTTGGCCTTTTAATTTGTAAAATGTAAGAAATAGGGTAATGAAATAAACTGATAATTTGCAGCAACTTAAATGTTAACATCTATTAACGCAAATTGTGTCTATGAACTTTGAAATTGATTCACATTGAATATTTTCATGATTTGTTGGTTTGAAGTCCTATTGTAGATTAGGTATATATGTATACAACATTTCAATGGCAATTGTAAAAATATTTGAGCAAGTTCTCGTGTACTTTAACAAGTGTTTTGATAGTGAAAACCCCATATACACAGAGTTTAATCTCATGACATTCTTTATATTAGTGTAAACTTTTACTGACACAATGAAATAAAGGTCAACAATTCTAAAACTTAGGATGGTGGATTAGATCATGAACTTTTTCATGAATGTGTATTATTTGTTTAAAAAGGAAGACTGTAATATTCAATTACACTGGATCGATCTGTCTTTCCAACATTAACTCAATTCGGCTGAATTTAGATCTACCCTTGGATTGTATGTAATACAAGCCTTGAACCACGTCAACGACCGGGTACATATATTCACACTGTGAAGGTGACATCTCGGTGGAGGGGCAGATACGTTTCACTGTGAGGGTTTCTAGCCAGCTTCCGAGGCCCTCTATCTCATCCTTGATATCATCAGCTGATTTCAGACTTTTGAACATCTGATTCACCTTCTGACAACACTGCAGGTATGGATTTCTATTTTCAAAACTTACCTTTCTTATGATTTTTACATTTTATGTAATCAACCTCACAGAAGTTGTCAATTTCAAAGAATCTCTCTGAACATGTTTAATGATACTTGGTTGTGCAGTGGTTGTGGGAGAAATGTCACATAATTTGTTAGAAAATTTTCATCATTAATCATTAGTTGCTAAAAATTAAAAAAGATGTCATGTTAATTGTTCAAAGTTATATTGCATACTTCATAAATCGTTTTAACCATTTATTTTTTATCACTTTCCATTTTTCTATTAGATACATTTATATGCATACTGTGCTCAGATTGATAATTAACATTCAATGTTTTCATCATTCTTTCAAATATCTGTTTGGATTTTGTTATATTTTTACATGATGTATTTTTAAGTGTTTACTGATTTTTCATTACATTTAATGAACCAGAAATATGGAACCAAACTGAAAACAATTTAGCTAATCCGTTATTATAAATTTGAATTACAAAAAAGGTTAAACAGATATGTCTATTTCCCGTGTTGTAACAGTAATGTTTATGGTATGTAACAGATTAATTGATTGTGATAATTTTCATTCTCTTTCAGGCCACTTCAAGCCCAGAAGTCTACAGATTGCTCGCTGTTTCCTTCAATTAAAAATGCATCCAGCTTTGAAGCCAATAACGTAATAAAATAATGTTTTGATCCAAGTTTTGTCTTTTATATTATTCTTAACAGATTGTTCATATGAAGTTTGGGAAATATTTCTCAATAAGTGTTGTTGTACTCATTACCATTATATGTGTCTGATAATGAATGATTTTTTGGTCTTGCATTCTGATGCAAACATTAAGTTTGTCACCAATACTTTATTCCACAATATGAAACCATTTGAACATTTCATCAATGACAACAACAACAATTATGTCATGATGCCATCAAGAAGGATCCTGGTTTCACATTACATGTTCTGAATAAGTTTAAATAAAACAAGTAAACATGCTGCAAGAGAAATAAAACCATAAAATGATTTGTAGTAAAGTATAGTTTTGCCCTGAACTATTATTAGCACAAACCACACTGCTCTCCACCTTGTGCTGTAACTTTGATAGTCATTTTGATAAACATATGATTGATGTGTTTTCTACTCAACATATTAAACAAACTTGGATGGAAATAGCATAATGACAATATTGTTCAAAATGCATACTATTGTCCCTAGTTACACTTTAAGTACAATGTATTTGTTCAACAATGTTTTCTCATTGTATAAATGTTTTATCACACTTTATATTAGAGATGTTGATAAAAAACATGACTATGTAGCAATGTGAAGACATTAACATTGTTACATTATTGTAAGGCATACATTGCAGGACAAAGGTCTCCATGTTTGTAAAGTTACTGCTGATATTTATGAACATCATTTTAAGTGGTACAGGTAACATACACATTGTATCTGTAATGTGTGAGATTTTTGTTTTATTCTATTGACAAGAATATTTTAGATTAAGTTGGAAGACTCTGGATCAGACCTATATAAACAGTTGCTCTTTTTCTAATTTTACGGTGTTGAATGGTTAACATGACAAAATTGGTTAATGGGCTTGGTCAGATGTGTTATTCATCTATCATCTATTTTGCTCTCTGGTTCATTTTTCTTAATGAGATGTTATTTATCATATAATAATTGAAATTGCATTTTTGTTACAATTAGAACACAAACTCAGTCAAGAGTTTTATGCATGTTTTCATGAGATTGATAGTATTTTATGAAGCTGTTCCATTTTAGCTAACAGCTTCTCATCTTCTTTTCCCCTCGCACGTTTCTTTTTAATATTCAGATATTTTGTTGATCCTTTGTTTGATTATCCTTTTGACAAATAGATCATTTTAATTAGGAGTTATTGATGAATGAGATTGATAACAACTTATGAAGCTGAAATTTTGACAATACTTCTTCATCTATCATCTAATTCTGTCTCCAGTTCATTTATCTTAAAGGGGCAGTCACTAACACTTTTTAGGGGGAATAAAAGGTGATGTCAGGAACATGAAAATTAATGGTTCCAATTAAAAGACAATGTATTTGAACTCAGTGATGCAGATATAAATCAAATATGTAATGTTAAGTTCAGCCATGCGATTCCTTTTTCTTACACAAAATGAATTAAAGGTGTTCACACAAAATGGCCGCCAATAGATTTTTTGTGAATCTTCACACTTTGTCCTCTGACTGGATGATTGGTTAATGTGTATGTAGATTTTTGACATTATCAAAATAATACGTTTAGCATTAACTTACAATTATCAGTGAAAAATTAAAAATATAAAATTTTCAAAAAATATGCTACTGTCCCTTTAATCAGATGTTATTAGCAGCCCCGTCTAAGGACTGGGCTGCTATCAGTTTTTGTGAAGTTTCCATCGCCGCCGCCGCCGCCGCCGCCGCCGCCGCGCTCGTACTACTAGCTATAACTTTTTTCCACTAAGCTTTCCAGAACTCTTATTCATACCTTACTACTCATACCTCGGGGGAACGATTTTGACATGTTCACTTTCAAGGTCAAAGGTCAAGGTCACGAGCTATGTATTCACTCTAAGAATTCCTTGTAAACGCGATAACTTGAAAAGTTTTTGTGCTATGAAGCTCTAACTTGGTATATATCATCCTTGGAAAAGTAAAAAAATTTGAAAAGGTTTTGGCTACAATCCGTCAAAGGTCAAGGTCACAGCAAGGTCATGACGTAAGCATGTTTTAGCGAAAATGCTTTATTTTAACTACAGTAGTGTGAAATAGTTCCTATACCCCTCACGCGTGTGACACGGGTGGTCACACCAGTCACTCACGCGTTGGCCATGCCAGACGATGCGTGTGTAACCAGTGAGCAACCAGTGTCTGACGGGTTGGCCACCAGTGGCTCACGCGTGGTCGACCTTAACGGATAACCGAGTCTCTGGTCATCCAAGTGAGGAGTTACTTCCCTTCAATAAGAGAAGTTATTAGTCAGTTGGATATAGTGGAAATATCCCCTCCCGAAATGTTGACATCAAATAATGCAATGGGTAGTATGACGATTTTATTAAATGTTGACTTTGGTGACAATGATGATTTTGGTGATATGTTCATTTTGTGAAATATTGACTTTGGTGATATGTTGTTTTGGAAAATGTTGACTTCACATATATTGATTTTGTTGACTTAGAAAAATGTTGACTTTGGTGAAATGATTATTTGGTGAAATGTTGACTGAAGAAGATCTTTTGATATTGGTGGCATGTCGATTATGTGAAATGTTGACTTTGATGAGAGGTTTATTTTGTGAAATATTGTTTTTGGTGATATGTTGATTTTGTGAAAAGTTGACTTAGAAGATCTATAGACTTTGGTGAAATGTTGACTTAGGAAGATCTGTAGAGTAGTGGGATTAATTGATTATGTTGACTTTGGTGAAATGTTGATTTGATGAAATGTTAACTTAGGAAGATATATTGACTTTGATGATAAGTAAATTATGTGAAATGTTGACTTTGGTGATATGTTCGACTCATTTAATAAAATATTGTCTTTGGTGATTTGTTAATTTTTTGAAATATTGACTTTGGTAAGTTGGTTTTGTGAAATATTGACTTTAGAGATATTGGTTTTGTGAAATATTGAAATTGATTGCAAGTTGAATTTGTGAAATGTTGATTTAGGAAGATCTTTGGACTTTGGTGATACTTTGATTATGTCAGCTTTGGTGAAATATTGACTTAGGAAGATCCATAGACTTGGGTAATTCGCAACTTAGGTGAAATTTTGACTTTGGTGAAATGTTTTTTTGTAAAATGTTGACTTTGGTGATGTGTTCATTTTATGAAAGAGTGTCTTTAGACATATGTCGATCTTTTAAATATTGACTTAGGTTTTATTTTGTGAAATGTTCGCGTTTTAACGTTAAAAGATATAATGGTTTTGATGAAATAATGATTTGGTGAATGTTTGAATAAAAATCTATTGACTTTAGTGATATGTTAATCATGTCGACTTTGGTGAAATTTTTTTTTTTTAAATGTTGACTTAGGAAAATCTTTAGACTTTAGTAAAACGTAGCTTATGTTGACTTTGGTGAAATATTGAGTTTAGAATATCTATAGATTTTGGTATAATGTGGTGATATGTTATTTTTGTTAAATGATGACTTTGGTAATTTGTTATTTTTATGAAATATTGTCTTTGGAAATATTGATATTGGTGAAAGGTTGAATAAAGAAGATCTATTGACTTTAATGATATGTTAATTTTATGAAATATTGTACATTTGAAATGTTAAGTATATCAAGTTTGTGTTGTGAATTCATTACCTATTATTTATTTATAATTGTATTAACATCTGGTGAAACATAACTTGGATAAGAATTCGGCTTTGGGGAAATATTGACTTTGAAAAGCTAAGGATATAAAAACATTTTGCTAATATGTTACGTTTGAATCATTAATGATTTGAAATATCAAAGTTAGAAAGACAGGAAATAATTTCGTTATGCTGTTATGATTACTTTTGTAATATTTTGGTTTTGTGAACTTTGAACATGTGTTGTTGTGGTTTGTTGACTTTGGGAAATTGTGATTTGTGTTCATGGTGAAAAATAGTCTTCGACTTATTCAATCTTTCGATTTTGAAATTGTTGACATTGAAAGATATATTTAGCTAAATACCGACGAGAGTCGCACGTATTTGGTGTTCATAACAGGCAGTAATCGGTGGGCTTTGATAGGAATGAATGGTCCGTTGAAATGGCTGATACAAGGTTTGGAAAATAAAGAAATCTTTAAGATAACGGGTTGTTTGAAGTTTACACAGAAATGATCTTATGTCATAACATACACATCGTTCATTTAAGCAACACGGTATTCATGTTCCTTAACAGTAATATCCTGTGTATCGATTCAGTGATGTAGTTTGATGTAATAATCACATCGTCATCAAATGAATTCAGTCTCTCTTGACCCATCGTCAATAAAAGCAGAATCTAGAATTACCTACGGATTTGATCCTAACGCAAATAAACAAGTAATCAGATTCTAGAACTGTAATCATTATCAAATAGATTGACCTTGAAATAACACTATCTAATGATTCACATGTACATACGCTACCGACTGAAGCGTAGCAATAAGACCAAACATGTGTAAATGCTTCCATTGGCCAATTTTTTTCATGTAGCCACGCCCTTGTTTATTACTGATTGAATCACCCGCTATTCCATGCTTCTCATTTGCGTTTATTATTATTATTTCAACTGCAATCTAAAATTATTATTCAAAATATATTTCAGTATTTAAAACAAATCATCATGATGGTTATTTTAACTTGCGTATGTTAATAATTGTAACATTTTACATGTACATATGCCATATTCTGTTTTGTTTACAAATATATGGTTTATTTTCTTGCTACATATGTTTTTTGGTTCAAACCGTTATCATATATCAACTGGTCAAAGAGATTTCTTCTTTTTACGTTTTGTCTCACATCGTATGGAAACACAAAATAAATATTTTACATCATATTCAAAATTTAAAAGGCCCAAAATTATATCAATTTGACTACAATAAATCAATCTTACTAAGTTGTGAAGTGACAGGACTTGCTCAACAGAAAAGTAGACCACGCCCATCACGTGTGAACAAATCAAGATACATGTTATTAGTGAATGTGTATTCATACATCAATATACTATAGATAGATAAGTCCCCAGAAATTAACAACATCAATGGTGTTATTTACCAAATAACGTCTCTGTGTTCTCTGTTTAATATGCTTATTCACACCTGTTCACACCCGACTGAACACAATGAAACAATAAAACAATCTGAACTTTACGGTAGACTAGACAGCTTATATTAATCCTTTCATCCCAGTCGGGGTATGAGGGTACTGTGAGCTAATTAGTGTCGTTAGAGTGGACTGTTACGCTGACAAGGGGCCCAGTCGTTGAGCCGTGAAGCATATCCAGGGCTGACTGAATTCAACTTTCTGAAAAAGGTCAATTTTGGAAGATATACATGTAACTTCAACTCAAACATGATATCGTGTCTGTGAAAGAAATAGATTTTGGTGGAATATCATCTTTGACGAAACAGGACTTATGAAATGTGAAGTTTGAAAAAGATCATTTTCTTAATTGTTGAAAGTTTAGTTTTAAGAAATTAAAATTATTGAAATGCTAAATTCAATAGACTTCAGCAAAATAATCACTTTGAATACATGATAATTTAATGGAATATTACCTTCGGAAGATAATATATGTTTTATGAAATTCTAACATTGAGAAGCCATGCCTAATGTAAACATTTAAAAAAGTGTTTTATGTTCACGATAATGTAGTGTTAGATACGTTTGCGCTCCATAGTCTAATAAGCCCAGTTAATTGATGTTTGAAGAACGGGCAGGAAATTGTGTCACGGGCCTGCTGGTAAATGCATATTTACTTCTTAATCCCTCGACATGCTTTTTATGAGACTTTAATAAACAATCTGTCTGTCTGCTTCACGGCCCAACACCAGGACCCTATCTAAGGGTAAATGCCCGGTCAGGTGACACTATTTAGCGCTGAACAATGCTCATCTCCCTAGACGGGATTGACGCAAACTTTATAGTCTTGTAAAGTACCATCAAGTTCTGTATATGTTGCTGTTTTATCGAGATCAATCAATCATTGTAAATATGGATAATGTACAAGATAGATGTTATCTGCCCCTTCTGGTAATAATTGGCAGTATTGATTTTCCTGTCAAAGACGATTAATTGACATATGCATTAATTGAGTTGTCAACATATAGTTTATATAGTTTATATGCATATACACCAATTAGTAAAACATATCTTAAATCCTGTTTGTGTTTTAATGTTACATTCAATATAGAGTATCGTACTAATTTTTTGGATGAACCACTAAAGGGTTGCTAATTGTAGAATAGTTTCACCTCTTTGAAAGATATATAACAACACCAACAAATTGCATGACATCTTCAATTATAATTTGACATACATGAATTTGCATTTCTTCATACATCAGATAACAGTTACGGAAAAGTGATATGTGATGAGCGTGATCTCCTATTCTGGTGAGCAAGTTCCGTCACTTCACTGCCAAAAAGATTGTTTTTTTGAAGTTCAATCGATGTAATGACTTCATCCTGTATCAGTTCTGGATATGATATAAATATGTCTATTGTAATCATACTATCAAATGCCATACGATGTCCATTAAAGGGACAGTAGCATGTTCTTAGGGGGAATAGAAGGTGATGTCAGGAAAATGAAAATTAATTGGCCAATTGAAAGTCAATGTATTGAAACTAAATGGAGCAGTAATAATTCAAATATATAACATAAAGTTTAGCCATGCAATTTCTGTTTCTTACACAAAATGAATTAAAGGTGTTCACACGAAATGGCTGCCAATGGATTTTATGTGAATCGTCATATTTTGTTCTCTGACTATGGATGATTGGCTTGTGTAATGAGATTTTTGACACTGTCAAAATAATACGTTTAGCATTAACTTACAATTATCAGTGAACATTTTGAAATATAGAATTATCAAAAAACGTGCTACTGCCCCTTTACAGTAAACAAAACCATACATTGAATATTAATTGTTTTTAGATCGAACAAACTAGAGTGTATCATTTAACATACACGACTTTAATATAAAATAATTATACTTTTCCATTTGCTTTGAATGAGATTAAACTTGATATCAAAAAGCATTTAAAATTCACATGGCAAGAAGAACTTGTACAAAGAGGGTATTGTTCAAAAAGTGCGATTATTAGCTGTAAACATAGACATGGCCATGGAACGTGAATGTCGAAAATACCCATACACTACCGAACATAGCGTCGCTAAAGCATATTGTCTAATGCAATCATCTGCAAATGCTTGTTCCACAATTGATACGCTTCAATTGGTAGACCATGTACATTTGAATCATGTGAAAGGTGTTATTTCAAGGACAATTTATATACTATTTGATCTCACTGAATCTTACTGAATGTTTATTTGCAAGAGGATCTCTCAAAGGAGATTGAATTCATTTTACGGTTATGTGATAATTACATCGAATTACATCACTTCATAGAAATAACAATATACATGTATATACTGTAAAGTACCTTATTGCTAATATGTTACGGACACGCATGAGTACTACACACTACTACATCTCAGTATGAGCGTTTATCAAAAGTGACACCTCTAATGCAAAGGGGCAGCTTGACAAGGGGCGGCGCCTTTGATCAATTCATCGCCTAACAGCATCAGACAATGGCCACGGTCACTGATTTTATTGCAATAGAAATCCCCTGTTTTCTAATGACTGGAGAAATTGTACCGAAATACTGATACAAGTAAAACAAGTATACACACAAAACTCTGTTCAAGTCTCGCTCTTACAGTTAATCACACAATAATACTCAAAATGTGAATATAGATAACATCACTTATAGCGAGATAAAGTTAGGTTGTGCTCTGTGCTCACCAGATTGCGTATCGCCTGGTCTCTGTTACTTGCAACTAATGAAACTATATAGGTGTCATTTGATTTTTTTAAAAAGAATGTAAATTGTGACACTTATACCGTCCATAATAGTTCATGAGTGAGATATGTTTTCTTTACAAAAGCATATTTGGGCCTAAAAAACAACAAAAAGTAAAAAATCAGAACATATTGCTGTAATTTACAATAGCTATCAGGTTCAATAAACCTTTGTAAATCGTGCAATGCAACGGTAATATTAATAATATTGCATTTATAAAGTGCAGCATTCACTGTTAACTACTCTGTGCGCTTAAACAGACAGATTCTTTATCAGAATCTCACCTCAACATTTCGCTTAAATTTCATCCAAGAATAAAACTAATTTATAAAATGAAGAGCCATCCGTACAGAAAGGTTATGCAAGACTATGTACATGTTAAAACTAATTACGATGCACGGTGCAATATGTAATTCAAAAGAGATATCATAATGTAAAATACATATATGAACAACACAGCATAAAATAACACGGATATCAAACTTTGTCTAAAGACATGCTTAAACGGTGTAATTGTATACATTATCTGACCTACAGACCAAACTCAATGGGTAGAAAATGCAGCGCTAATAGTTTGTATGGGGAATTAATATGAATTTCTTCCCAGAAAGGTTTGACAGAATATACAATTATCCTTGTCAGATCGACCTGCAACGTTTGTATAAATCTATCAGACAAGGCAAAAATCTGCAGAAGTAAATCAGTGTCAATTATTCATGCGGGAATAATTTCAAATGTTTTCTAAAAAATTAAAATATTTGAAAACCCTACTGTCTCATATCTATACAGTAGGATTGGTAGGACTATACACGTTTAGATAGTTCTTCAGTAAGAACTTCGAGATTTCTTATATGGTTTAAACATATTTTTATTTCCAAAAAAAGAAAACGGGATCGGCAAACAAGCAAACAAGCAAAAGATTTCTTATATGTAAGATGATAAATACCCGTTTCAAAGCCTGATCATGAATTTTATTGTTTGGTTTGTACAATGAAATATGCTGTTTGAGTGGCATTCTAGAAGTTGACGTTATAAGGAAGACAAGAGTTATTCTATGGATGAACAACTTCTTTATTGGACAGTTGCGACGTTTCGGTATAGATTTTTATACCGTTTCAAAGCATATAACATGATATATATATACCGGCTGAACGAGTGAGATAAAGTTCATCACTAGCGGCGATAAATGTTAGGTAATAGATTGATTTACACGATCATATGACACAAGAAGATTTCAACTACTCGACATACTGGAAGGTTGGTTATAGTCCGAAAATCAATATAAGCAATATAAACTCTTTATTATCAAGGAAAAAGAATTCGACTGATTGGTATTGTGGTCTTGAAACATAATTGACTTACATAACATAAAAAGTTACCAAAAATAAGATATCCGTTGATGGACTCTTATTCATTTTTAATTTAATTATTGAAGGAGTAATGAAACGTAATGATATTGCAATATGGAAATGAAACATTTTTACGAAATACCTAAAACATTATTGCCAGTGTCTCCATGTATTTTACGTTATGTGTTAAAAACTATACTATAAGTAAGAGGTTGAAACCTGAATGTCAGTAATTGTCAGTGTAAACAGAGTAATTTAAGAAGCGGCTGTTTGAGGTTGATTGTTTCTACTTTATGAACTACTTGTAAATATTTAGATTAGCAACGTCCTAGATTATTCTTTTTACAAGACCTGTTTCACTTGTTCGGTTGATAGCGGCACGAAAAAGGACAAACTTCATGTGTTTATTTTCGATTTGGGGGGGGGGGGGGGGGTGGAATCATCTTTGCACTTTAATCAAAATTCGCCCTAGAAGAACACTCCGTTCAATCCATTACAAAAATTACAATCATTGATACTCCCACGCCCTCCGATTGTACAATAGATGAAAGTTTAATTGAATTTGATAAATATGCCTCTTTTACATGGAATTTGAACTGTATTTAATCAACAGGTGTTTTTCTTGACAAAGTTGACCATCTACTGTTAATATTCCAGTATTCAAGGAAGGAGATAGCAATATTCCAGGGAATTATCGTCGGACAACTCTTATAAGTTGATCTGAAAAAATCTTAACTAGAATATTTAATCAAAGACTTTTGGATTGACCCTCGGTAATGAAAGTATTCCGAGTTTTCCTTTTGGGTCTCGCGGTATCTCAGTACTGTTGATGCAAGCTCATTTTACAGAGAAGAACTGGTTGACTTTTTAAGAAATAATGTGCTATTTTATTATTGATGTATTTACGTTTACTAGTCTCTCATAACCCTTTTTTGGATGGCTCACTTTTTACACTTGTATATTGTACCTTAAACTCGTATGTAATTTATGTAAAAAATGAGGTGAGACTTTAATTAATAATCTGCCTGTCTGTCTGCTAGTTTCTCTTCACTCTGTAATAAGTCTCAATCTAAGTAATAGTAAACGTATGTTTTGTGCCTTTGTTGACGTAAAACGTACATTTGACTCTTGAGATCGGTCACAGTTGTGGTTTAAGTTGTAGAAATTTGTACTAGTGTATCATGATATCGGACTCCGTGACTGGCGTTAATTCATTCATTCATTAAGAGGTCTTTTGATCAGAGCGACTCGTGGTTATGTAATATTAGGTCACGCCACCAAGGTACAAAGACAAGTGGTGCAGTGTATTCAGCTTATGAGAGGATATCCGCCTATTCCAAATTAAATCCTAAATTGATTAATGTAACCACAAATGACCCTTCACTAACTGATAGGTCGTAGTACTTTACTGCTATTGATAGATATTCTATCTAAATGAGACAGTAACAGAAAACACATTTCAAAGTTAATATTTAACAAAATCAAAATTCCTTTAAAATGAAAATAATTGAGAAAATAAATACATCATTCAAAGTCAATATTTCACAAAATCAAAATATGTCTCAAAGTCAATATTTTACACTATCCAAAACCAAATTCAAATTAATAAGAACACTTTCAAAGTAGATAATAAGAAACTCAATATTAAGCAAAGTCAAAATGTCCTTTAAAATCAATATTCCACAAAATCAAAATGTCAGTCAATGAAAATATCACTTTCAAAGTAAACATTTCTGAATATCGAAATGACTTTTGACTCAGTATCCAATGAAATCAAAATCTTTTAAAGACAATACTCTACAAAGTCAAAATGTCTTTTACAGTATATTTCCTTTTTTACAGATTTATCAAAGTCAATGTTTTAAAGAAAACCATAAATATTTTTCAAAGTCGATATTTTATACAATCAAAAGTTTTAACAAAATATCGAAATATCTATCCAAAAATAAAAATTCCCAAAAATGGAAACATCTTTCAAAGTAAATAATTTATAAAATCCACTCCAATCCAATCCATGTATGTGACAGAGTCAATATATCACTAAATCAAAACGTACTTTAAAGTATAAATTCCACCAAATCACAACATTCCAATGTACACTTCAAAGTAAATATTTAACATAATCAAATGTCTTTCAAAGTCAAAATTGCACAAAATAAAATAAATATTCAAAGTCAATATTTCTAAAGAAGGAAAGGTCTTTTAAACTCAGTATCTCTTAAAATCATGAAATGTTTCAAAGTCAATATTTCACAAAATCAAAATACTTTTCAAATTATATAAAAATACTTTTTCAAAGTCAATATTTCTTATAATCAAAATATCTTTCTAACTGAATATTTCACAAAGTTTGTTTATAGTTTACATTTACAAAATATTAATGTCGTCAAAGTCAGTTTTTTACAAAGTCAAGATAATTTGAAAGTTCAAAATCAACATAATCAACAAGTTCAACATATCTGTTAACGTGAACACTTATCAAATTGTACAAAGATCTTTCAAGTCAACAGAGCACAACGTAATCCTTATAACACTATACTCATTGCCAAGCGATTTTATGTATGTTTTCTTCACTTTGACAAGTCCGTGGCGCACCCTCAATTATCCAGCCAGACGGCACACCAGTGACACACCCGTTGGTCACTGGTTGCTCACAAGTGAGCAACGAGTGGTCGCCCGTGGCTCACCCGTTGCCCACCGGTGGGTCACTGGTGGGCAACGCATGGCACACTCGTTCATGATATAGTTACTTATTCACACTACTGTATGAACACTTTTAATCAATACATGATTGTTATACTCAATAAAAAGTGTTCAATGATCGTGTGACCTTGAAGGTCAAAGGTCAAGGTCATGAGATATGAGTTATTACAAAATGCACTAAATTTGGGTATAACTTTATCCCATTTAGCTTTTCAGAACTCATGAACATGTCTAAATGTTAATACTTCCAGGGAATCATTATGACATGTTCACTTTCAAGTTCAAAGGTCAAGGTCACGAGTTATAAAATCACCACAAAATTCTTTGTAAACACGGTAACTTGAAAAGTTTTTGTGCTATGAAGCTCTAACTTGGTATATATCATCCTTGGAAAAGTAAAAAAATTTGAAAAGGTTTCGGCTACAATCTGTCAAAGGTCAAGGTCACAGCAAGGTCATGACTTAAGCATGGTTTAGCGAAAATGCTTAATTTTAACTATGATCACTTTTAATCAATACATGATTGTTATACTCAATAAAAAGTGTTCAATTATTGTGTGACCTTGAAGTTCAAAGGTCAAGGTCACGAGATATGAGTTATTGCAATTCCTTGTAAACACAATAACTTGAAAAGTTTTTGTGCTATGAAGTTTAGATTTTGTATATATTATCTCTTGAGAAGTACAACAAAGTTCAAAAAGTTTTGGGTGCTAACTGTCGAAGGTCAAGGTCACAGCAAGGTCAACATATATGGAGAAAATGGATTAATTTAATTTTTAACACTTTATTTCATTACAATAATGTTATACTCAATGAAATGTGTTCATTGATTGTGTGACCTTGAGTGTCAAAGGTCAAGGTCACGAGAAAATTCCCAATTTGGTGAGGCCTGTAAAAGGCGGAACAGGGTAAGGCGAAACCCAAAGTTTCGGGGCTGCTCTGCTTTTGCGGTATCCCGCAAACGCTAATCTAGTTTATCATATTATTGATATTGCCATTTTGCAATTTTTCTATCAGCTAAATGTGAGGGTTGTTGTGTGTTTCAGTGAAGCGAGGATTGACCATGTCCACATGGAAGACACCCTGTTCGACTACCTCTGTGACACGCCCGATAAACTCTCCATCACCAAGTTCAAAACGGTACCTCAACTATTTCTCTTTAACTTCCTTTCTTTCATTTTGTTATTTACCGGTAAGCTTAATGTGTCAATCAGACATTAAGTTAGTTTCTGAACATGTTTATAAGGCTTTTCCTTAAGAAAAGATGTGACGAACAAATAAAATATTTTAGAATTTGTTAATTTTTACAAAATAGCAAGTTTATTATGTCTTTTCTTTAAGCATGCAATAAAATTTTGGGGTCACTGGAAGATCTTTTAGTTATCAGCGTTAATAATATTAGTGTTGTCGGCAAATTACCGATTTTACGTATTAAAAATAACCCACACACTTTCTATGAATATAGCAACTATGATATCAATCACATTTCAAAAACATACAGGGATATCTAGGGAACATATATTTTGATTTATAGCGACAATCTTAGCGAAAACAAAATTGAATTAGTCATTTATGAGATCAACAGCATTTTATTATCGTTTTTCAAGTATTCAACTGAATTTTAAAGTGATTAACATATTTTAGATTTTGCTAAACATCCCCTATAATGATGTGCTCATTTGCTAAACAAAACGAATGCAATAATAATAATAGGGGGGCACCAAATGTTTTTTTATGCTAAAACGTCATTTTAAAAAGGTATATGAATAACTGGGATTTGAAAACATGTTTATTTCATTTATTGTGCATTTGGAATGAATATGCAAGTCCATGATGAAATCCCTTTTGTAGAAGTATCAAATTTGGTCAAAACATTTAGAACTTAATACAAAATGAAAATTTATATGAAACACTATTAGCTTTATGCCTTTGTTTATTAATATTCATGAACCAATGATATGGTTTCAAAAACTGTATATTGTATCAAACAAACAAACCTTTTGATGACTTTGCAGTATGGTTCCTTGTTGAAAGGTCAACAGATCCATTATGAGTTTTTAGCCAAGTTTTAAAACAAAAATATCATTCATTATGTTTCATTGTTGAAAGTAATTATTTTTATAATGTTCCATAGTTGAACATACAAAATATAATGTTTAATAGTTTAAAATACAAAATGTCATTATGTTTCATTGTTGAAATTACAAAATTATCAATATCAACTCCATAACCAATAACAAATCAGTTGATTGAGCCTACAATGCCTGGTTCTATAGATGACGACTTTAACATGTCTGTTTCCCAGCAACCTGTATGTAAAGAGATCAATATAGAGTGAGGATAGATTTAGCTTTCACTAAGGAATATACGGTCACATAATCGTTCATTGTCATGACATGTTTCCATATGATAGTAAAGAGCACACAACTATACAGAAAGTACAGTGGAGCGAATAATTTAAATGAAGACTGAGTGTGTTCCCTTGTATTAGATGTTATAATTCTGAGAACAATGTATAGCAATTTCTTTAAGATTAATTCCTTATTTGTGAATTGTTTTTTGGGATGAATGATTTCTCCCTTGGCGCATGTGCTCTAGCGAAAAGGAGACTGAACAAAATGAAGACTGAGTTGATCCCTTGTATTAGATGTTATAATTCTGAGAACAATGTATAGCAATTTCTTTAAGATTAATTCCTTATTTGTGAATTGTTTTTTGGGATGAATGATTTCTCCCTTGGCGCATGCGCTCTAGCGAAAAGGAGACTGAACAAAATGAAGACTTAGTTGATCCTTTGTATTAGATGTTATAATTCTGAGAACAATGTATAGCAATTTCTTTAATTGGCATTCTAGAAGTTGTGTCGCAAACTTGAATAATGAAGTTATATATCTATAATATTGCCTTCATCTTCTTAATGTATAGCAATTTTAACTATTTTATCAAAGCATAGTTAATTTAATTGAAACATGTGAAAAGTATTCACCTGTTTTTTAAAATGGTGGTTTTTCTTTATGCAATGTTTTAATCTTATTGAGCATATCCTAAGAATTGATGACTGTGCTAACATGAATCATTGCAATAGCGAGCAAGAGTTGGATGGTAAGGAATTGATGATTCCGCAAGTTAGTAAAATGTATTGTATTCTCACAAGAAATGGAAGGAGAGGAGGGTGTTTGTTTAATTTGAAAGATGGGAAATATACACTAATAGTGGTTTGTCTTACTTGAATTGTTCGTATATTCTAGATCCTGATCTATTAATGGTGCTTGTAGGAATCATTGAAATTGTTACAGGGTAGAAATAGATGGATGGTAACGAAAAGATGATTTTACAAATTAATGTACTGTAACAAGTAACGGACGGAGGGAGGGAATAAAAGGGGTATCGTCAAGAAATTGGGTCACTGCTTTCAGGGTTGGTGTATACTCTGACATAAATTTAGCATAAAAAAGTCGGTAACACAATATCTTGATCGTTGGAGGAACAAATAGCCCTGCTATGACGTAGGTTGCCGTGATCCGTGACCCCCAAGGTCAAGGCTTTGTCTGTGTAATACCATACCAATTGTCAACCTATTTGTGTATACACGCAACTTTTTATTCATCCTGTCGTGTGAAAATAGTTTTTTTCCTTAAGGTTGGTCTTTCAGTCAACCATGAAATAGAGTTCCTCAAAATAGAACGAACCTGTTGTTAAGATTTGGAGCAGGTCAGTGTGAGATTATTTATAGCACATCAGCCCCTTTGGTTAAATTGGTATTTGCCAATAACTGTCAACCCTTTTATTTCTGAAGGTCAACTGAATCTATTAGATCTTAAAGATAAAATATGTTTTACTTTACATATGTTTCGATTTTAATAAAATGCTGATAAAATTGACAATAAAAGAAAACAATAAATTAGATGGATAAGTTCTTAGTCTGAAGAAACCATTGTAGGCGTCTCAGCATTATTATTCTAAGTAGTGACATTTTTAATATGAGGACATGATTATTGTGCACGTAAAACTTGTGCCTAGCAACGATTATTGTAGCCAGTGACTTATTTGTTGTCTGTCTTGTCATCAAATTACTGTTCATTACATCACTTTAGCAAGCAGTCTGAAATGAGTCAGGCCGTTATGGTTTCATGTTGAGACAATGGTAAAAAATTTTACAGACTATAAAAATTCCAGCCCCCCCCCGAATTTGGAATTCAGCACCATACAACCTCACAACCCATAAAATGAGCACGTAAAACACGTGTAAAACCCTGATATGAGACCTACAACAATGGTTCAAGCCCCCCCCCCCCCCCACTGAGCATAAAAGTTGAAAACCTCAGCGAGGAAAATTATTTCTACCAATCTAAAATTGCACACCCCCCCCCCCCCCCCACTGAGCAGATAATTTCAAAATCTAGGCCCTCCAACAACTGAAATTGGTCCGTCCAGCCGGATTCTTGTTAACGCGATATATCTAATGTACGATTAGACCAAATGTCTTCAAATTTGGTCACAAACAGTGTATGAAATAATTTTTCAAGATCACTACCAAACCGCGCTAGAAAGTTTTCAAAGTTAATAGCCCCCCAAAAACATTACTAGCCCTATAAAGTAAAGACAATAAATGTTTTCTGACATTCATTGTTTAAAAATCAAACACATACAAGGCTATGCTCAAGAGGTCTTGGTATGTGATGGGGGTGGTCGGAAACTGACACAAAATAGTAACTGAATTAATTACAAAATTGAATGAAAAGAAGTCAATGTATTTGGGATATGCCAATCCGGGCTATCATTGCTTTTTTTCTACTAGCCCAGGCAAATTTCAACTAGCATTGGGCTACAGGGCTAGTGGTTATTTCAGACACTGGTCACAAACTACAATTATGGATTATGCAGCACGTCACCACGGCACTTTGGCTACTTTTGAAACTCTTGTTAACGCAATATGTTGTCCTTTTTTGCAGGAGCTTGAGAAGACCGGTCTGCGACAAACAGACCACCGCCTCAAGGAGTCGATGTCGAAGATCACACACGTCCAGAATGAGAACATAAAGAGAGAAGGACACGCGTACGACTTCCTCGACAGGGAAACCTTCAAAAAGTACAAAATTATATCTAACAATTTTTTATAAAGGAAGTTGCTTACCAATTTTACTTTCTGCTGTGTATGAAGCAAGCCTGATAAGCAACAGGCAAAACAATTTAATTTGTACATTTTAATTGTAAAAATGAAGAAAAACCTCAAAATATTTCCAGCCAAAACCAAAGGTAACCTGGCAGATGGGCCGAAATATTTCAAACACTGCCATCTGTAAACTGATGACGCCAATATAACAGATGAACCTGCTTAATCAAAGTTACAAAATCTTATTACCAGCAAATGAATATATCATGCATTGTAAATAAGTTAAATTCTTTATACTGTCATTTGTAATAGAACATTATTACATATTTTAGCCATACCTTAGTATAATTATCTCCTGTATTGTTCAATGATACTAACAAAGCTTTTCCTTCCAGATGCATCTCCGACAACATAGTGTTGATAGCGAAGGCCTTCCGAGAGGAGTTTGTGATTCCAGACTTTACATCCTTCTGTGAAGACATCGAGAAACTCTACCAGACAGGAAAATCTAACTCTGCCGGGGCAGTGAGTGAAATAGTTTCTTAATTATCAAATTAGATAATTAACTAAGTTTTGTGCACTGTCATTTAATTATGAACTTTAATAATTAACTAAGTTTAGTGCACTGTCATTTAATTATGAACTTAAATAATTTACTGAGTTTACTGCCATGGCCTTTATAGTTTAGACTAGGACATCCGATGATGCCACATGCAGAACTCATTGCATGATGCTTCAGAGCAATCACTTTGATATATTCTACTGTGAATGATGACTATATCTTTCTAACCTTCATGTAATAGAGAAAGACATGTCATGAAGGCTTTATGTTGATGCACAAGTAATTGATCAAGGGGAAGGGCTTTAGCAGGGCAGCGACATTCTTTTGATGGAATGGCTTGAGGGAGAGATCATACTCTGTCTTATTGAATTTTATAGAGTCGCCCATAAAATCTTGCTTTAATGATTCAAGTTGTATGTTGAAAAGGATCTACGAAGTCAACACATTTTGTCTAAGCAATTGGGGTATAGTGGTATGACCGGTAGGTTTAGCATTTAGTTGAGGGTTCAACACAGTCTATCACCAAAATTTGCATTATGGTATTTGAATTTGGATTAATTTTTGGAAAGAGTTAGCCATTTCAAACATTAACTTAAATCTCAAGTTATCATCTCAACAGGAAACTATTGATATTTGAAATATGACATTATTAGTTAAAGGGCTTTGTTTACTTGAAATGGTGTTTAAACAGGGGCGGATGTTGTTTGGGAAGGTGCGCGCATTGGGTGTCATTAGCGCAACTTTTGAAAAAAAAATTTTTTATCCGCCAATGCTTGAGGTATATGATTGCTACCAATCCTGGTCTCACATTGTACCCCCCTGTGTTTCAGCCGGCCTCGTACATCCCTCAGCTGGCCCGGTTCAACCCCAACCTGTGGGGCGTGTCGGTGTGTACAGTGGATGGACAGAGGTAACTAACCAGGGTGGCGGTGCAGGAGAAACAACTCAGGCTTTAGGCTCTTGATGAGAACATTAAATTAAGCAATAAGTACATTGTTTCTGAAACATGAAATTTGTGAAAGTTTAAATTTATACAGGATCTCAGTCACTAGGCTCTTGACGACAATTGCATTCATTGATATGTAACCAGACCTGTGTGAAAATCTATTTTAATTTGCTTAATTACTGCTTAATTTTCCTAAATTTTAGTCTTGCCAAATCATACCTAAAGCATTTTTATGAGAGGGCAACCTTTGTGATTGAAAGATATGATATGATAAATATGTGATTGAAAAGTAATAAATGTGAAAAAGTACGCTCCTTCAGGTTAAGGATGTAGGTAGCGCTTTGAGCATGTCTGAGGATGTGGAAAAGTTGTGATATTAATATACACTTTAGTATTTATCATTATTATAAAATTCAGCTCAAACCTATCACTCATACTTTGCTGAATATTTGATCTGAGTAGTGTTCTATTGGGCTTGTGTCCGGTGCCCTTGTCTGTAACCTTTCATCTCCCACCAATACAAATAGTCTTGCTAAAACACCAACTTTAGAGCCTTGACAGGAGACATCTATATGACCGCAATATTGAGCTGTACTCATATCAGAAATATAGCAATGTATGAATGTTACTTTTGAATTGATATCTATGGGGTTACTGTTAACAAAATTATGACACATAACAAAGGCTGAATAAACAATATCTAGTCTTTAATGTTAAGATGGCAAGATCAATTCAACTCTTTAGGTTGATTTATATGTTTGGTTTTTGAACATTGTCTGGTCATGTAATATCATTATATTAATCCAACCATATGTATCTTCAGATTGTTTTGGAATGTAAGCTACTGGAAAGTTTGTGACTTTGTACCATCAGGTATTCAGTTGGAGATTATGACGTACCCTCGTGTCTCCAATCAATTAGCAAACCCTTGACCTACGCTCTAGCTCTCAGTGACCTTGGGTCAGAGGTCGTGCATCAGTATCTAGCCCAGGAACCCAGCGGCCTTCCCTATAATATGTTGTGCCTCAACAAAGACAGTGAGTTTAACTTTGTAACACCATGTTGTTGAATATTGTACAAATGTATTTTCCCTTGGTTGCTAGGTTTTCAGTTGGCGACACATTGACCCCGTTTTGTCTTCAGTCAGTAAGTAAGGCATTGACGTACGCGCTAGTGCTGAGTGACCTCGGGTCAGAGGTCAGTCACCAGTACGTTGGACAGGAGCCCAGTGGCCTTCCTTTCAACACCCTCGCCCTTAATCCCAAAAGTGAGTCACGGTCGGGCATAGTCTTGTTAAAATCGATTATGTTCCGAGGAATGATAGTTACCTAATATTAACTCTACCAGGATACAAACTTGTTCTGTTAGGAGTTTCCTCTCCACGGTGGTCTCGATATTCACTCTTTGTATGTAAGTGAAGGAATATAATTACAAGGCTTCCAATAGAAGTTTTTGGAGCAGTAGCTAAGGGCAGATAACTCCTGTTAACCATTTGATAAACAGTCTTTTGCTGCAGTCAACCATTTAGATGCGATGATATGATTGGTTGTCAACACCCAAGGTTTGCCTTCACTTACTTCATTAACAGAACAAGTTTATGTCAAGGGAGAGGCAATATTTTCATATTTATTATGACACATTCATTCCTCGGAACACAGTCAATTTTAATTGGACTGCAGTCTGGCAAATGTATTCATGCATTGGCTTTGTACTGACAACGCTTACCTCCCCTAGGTCAAGACCAATCTCTTCAGCAGCCATCTTGGTATATGCTTCCTGCCTTAATGCCTTGGATTTCTTCAGATTCAGTCTTGAAACATCCTCATGATGTCTTGAACATTCACTCTTCCTAACTTTTCCAGTTTTTTCCCCAATTTTAAAGATGTACAATTTTAAAGATTTTCACATGAACAAAATATTTAAAAGATAATTTGCAAGGCATGTCTATCTTGTCCATGAAAGTTTGTTCAATTCATCAGTAATGTCTATAAGTACATCTTTAAACATTTACACAATAACAGAAAACATTTATATTATAATTTGCAAGGCATGAGTATCTTTTCAATGATATTTGCCCAATCATCATTTAATGTAGAGTACATCTTTAAAACGGACACATGAACATAAAGCATTTTTAACATAATTTGTAAGGCATGAATATATTTTAGAAGAAGATTACTGTAAGGTACATTTGCCAACATGTTTTATATCTGAAGACATCCATTTCATAGAAAATAAGCTTCTACCATGATGGTTTGCTTAGTTGATGCATCTGTCATTTCCAAGTTATCTTTAACTATTATTGCAAACTTTATCTCATTATGTCTCACCAAAACCAATCTTACCTTAAGTTTTATCAATAATATGCCAAGGGAAAACTTTCCAATTTGGTGCACAATACTACTCCATTTGGTTACTCAATGATATAAATTTTGCAACATTTCAGTTTACCGTATGCGATCTAATAAGCGCTCTGTTCCAATAAGCGCTCACCCTAAGTGTTTTGTAATTAGGTCTAATAACCACCCATGTACCAGCGTTACTAAAATAATAAAAATCAACGTCCATTAAGAGACAGTATGTGTGTTTTTCTATTTAATAATTTGTTAGTATGTTTGAACGCCTGTATCAGTTATCAAAGACAACCTAAACACAATTCCACATGAGTAGTCTTTATTTTTCGGTCGTATATAAGGGCCCACACAAATAAAAAATTTCAACGCCCTGGGCGATTATTAAGTCAAATACTGTATGTGTGAAAAAGATGTAAAATACAAACAGTTGTGTGGATTGTTTTAAATATAAAAGAAATATAAAAATGATAAGAACTATTAAGAAGACTTTTTAATTTTAATACAGATTGCTAAAACTGGTTTCAGAGGCATATTGTTGTTTTGGTTTAGTTTTTATTAGTGTTGGCGTTGATAGAAACTATTTGCAGTTACTTTTCGTGATTGTGCAATGACAGATACATCAATTGTTGCAAAATTTGTGGATTTTCAAAACTCTTTAACTCAACCTCAAGTTTACAAGAGAACCTTAATCTAAATACCGTAATATTGTTATTTACATGAATTACTTGCTAGCAAGTTTAAAACTTCTTTTTTCAAAATTGATGAGTCCGTTCTTATTTTTTACCTGTTCTGAGATGACCAATGGGTGTGCCTGCTTCATCGTATCGCTTCATATCTCTCTCTGTACCTCCCTTGTGCTTCCCTTGTACCTCACGTAGTTACCTCCCTTAGTCACTTGTTGGATTTTTATTTGAATCTTCAATGGTACCTTTAGTCTTTCTGTTATATCAAGCCCATCAACTCTTGATAATTTCTTTATATGTTTCCTTTATTGCACAATATTTTCATCTATCATATTATATGCATCATATAGTCATTATCACAGTCTTCTTAACAAAAAATGATCTGTAAATTTAATCATTAATGTCACTATGTCACTTCTAAAAGTGGCCAGAAGATAGAATTGAATTAAGTATCTTGATCATCAGTTTCTCATTGAGTAGCTGCAGGTGTTTCAATTGAATTTATTTTAAAGGCTGTGATAATGTCTTTCATATAAAGCACTGAAAGTCTAATGGGATAATGTCATGACATAATTTCTGATGTCAAGTCTATCCAAATCCCATCCCTTTATCCATCTTTTCATCAATCCCTCCATCCGTTCATCCTTCCATCCATCCATCCATCCATCTTTCCATCCATCCATCCATCTTTCCATCTTTCCATCCATCCATCCATCCATTCATCAATCCATCCATCCATCCATCCATCCATGCCTCCATCCATCCTTCCTTCCATCCATCCATCCATCCATCTTTCCATCTTTCCATCCATCCATCCATTCATCAATCCATCCATTCATCCATCCATCCATCCATCCATCCCTCCCTCTCTCCATCCTTCCTTCCATCCATCAATCCATCCATCAACCCATCAACCCATTTTGAAATATTTTATTATTTCAACTTCTTCTAAAAGTATTCACTACAAACTTTAATCATGTAGGCAGGTAGAATGGTGAATGGAAATCAGTGTAGATGTGGTAGGGTGTAAAAGGAACGCAGGGTAACCTACACTCCAAGAATCTATTTTCTTCTCCTTCGAATTCTCGATAACTGAAGCCATAGAAAGCAAACATTATTGTGCATATTCATTTTGCAGTGTGATAAATGTAGACTTTTAGATCTCTGATAAGTGTCTTATGAATTTCTGTTGATTGCATCTTGTATAATTTAACCTGATGTACTATAGAGTCGATGGCTTATCATCATTTTCAGTTATAAATGTCCCCTGCATTTGTTTGCACCATTGAATGCACAAACTGAATGCTTATACTTATATCAGTAACCTTTAATCTGATAATGATATTATGTTATGCATATTATGTATATATAATGTTATTAAATCTTAATCTATAAATCTAAGACAACATTTGTTTTTGTCCTTTGAAATAAGTTCTTGTTGCCATTTCTTTCTTTTGCTTTCAGGAAGCAAACCTTATTTGGCATGAATAAAAAAGATGACTTTGTAATGCTCTCCTTAATTAAGTTTTCATTTTTTATATCAAGGATTGCATATAACAATGATAAACCACAAATTTGATACAAATGGGACAATGTTTCTCTTAATGTTGGTAACATGAGAATCAATGAGAACTGAATATCAGTTGTAAGAATGGCCTTAATAGTTGCTGACCTCTTGTGCACCTTATCCCTCTACTTTGAAATTGTACAGGTCATTTTCTTGATGTCTTTATCTGCTTCTGTATTATCAACCTACCAATATAATAATCCAATCAATATAATAAAAAGCAAATATCATATTTTGAATTTTTGTCTTGATTAACGTTAAACAAGCTGTTTGTGAGGCATTGAGTACATGTTCAACAGTTTCATTAAACACTTCTCCTCTTTGAATTGTTAAATCATTGTGTTAATTACAGAGTTATAGAGTCAAAAAGCACAAAAAAAGATGACGTTCCAATTGAAAATTCTAATTAAAGTAATTCTTTAGTGGCTTTACGAGTTAAAGAGTACAATGTTAATGCTATGAGCTTCCCCCCAGACAAGCCCCACAACCCCATGATCAATGCTGGAGCCATCGTCACCTGCTCTCTACTCAAGAAGGATCTCAACCTCGCCGACAGATTCGATTATGTAAGTGCTTGTGAGTTATGAGTTATAGTTTAATGTCACTTGGTCAAGATTTCAGCCGTTTGTGGTGTCAGTGATTGTGTGTATTACTGCTAGAAACATTCTATACACGTTTAAGCTTGATTTTCTGAAATTGTGTCTCATATTTGATATAGCTTAGAGGTTTTAGTCAGATCTCTTTTCAAAGTTTGCAAAGTCAGAAAGCCTTTAAATTATTTTAATATTTGGTTATGCTCTTGATTACATTTTACCCATTCAGGATATAGCAATTGTGTGTAGATGAAGGGAGACAACTCTTTTCTTAAATCTACAATATGTACTATTTATGAAAAAATTATCAGTGTGGTCCTTTTCTATTTTTATTAAGCATCTGAGAGCAACATCATAATATGCACACAGTCAATATTTTGTTGATTGTTAATCTGTGTTGCCAGACTACCAAGATGTACAAGAGGATGGCGGGTAACGAACATCTCAGCTTTAACAACTCTGTGTGAGTATTTCTTGCTTCGCAGTGTGCAACTTGTTGATTTCTTCATGTATGAATATTATAACTCGTGAGTTTAGTATTTTCAGGATTGAGGGGATCGGTCTAGTTGTTTTTTAAGGGTTTCAAACTCACACTTAAATTTGTTTGGAACAATTTAGTCTTTGAAGGGAATATAGATGTGGTTTACAAAAGAGCAGCAGAATTTTGCTGATAACATCTTCTTTATTGTGAAAATTATGACATTCCTGAGGGGTAATGTCGCCATCAGATGGGATGTGGGG
Source organism: Steromphala cineraria (assembly GCA_916613615.1). Lineage (NCBI taxonomy): Eukaryota > Metazoa > Mollusca > Gastropoda > Trochida > Trochidae > Steromphala > Steromphala cineraria. The sequence goes on from OU744720.1 coordinate 97,271,107, forward strand.
AATAGCATTCAAATTTGAAGAACATAACATGTCTGTAAAAAGGGTCAACCCCTTAGGTATCACCTTGGAATTGGTTCAAAATCATAGAACACTCGTACTGGTTACTTGATAAGGAAAAACATTTGCAGTGAAATGAACTGTCTGATTAAAATGGCGTTGCTTATTTTATATGGGATTAGTATCATTTGCACTAAAAAAATATGATATGGTGGAGATGCACATTATTATGATTTAGGATTTTCTGATTCTAATTTTAGTTGCTGTTAAATATTCAAATGTAACCAGGAGTATAGATTTTAGTTTATTTCTAATTTCATTTAGCTTTTATCATGTTAGTGTATTCTTACTAACCCTATGAATTAACTCTGTGATTTATCTCGACATCATATTAAAGCAAAAGATGTAGACTGTTTTTAAACATTGTCATTTCAGTTATGAAGCGTATTTTGATGCAAACGATCATATATGTGACAGTGAAAAACGGTAAATATTTGTTTACTGGTTAACCGTTAATGTTCCTTTCGTTGTTTCCCTTTCAAACTTTATATGAAGAGTATCTTATCAAACTTCTAGCCCTGATTTAAAAATGATTGTTTTTTAGTTTATCAATTCAAAGAATAAATCTATGTTTTTGAAACAAATTGTACATAATCAGAAATGCAAATAGCGAAAGGTGCATTTTCTTCTCTTTTGCATGTAGAAATAACAGGGCTCGAAATTTGACAATATATCTTCTGAATATAATTACAAGACGTTGTATTTCCAGTTTGCATCAAAGTAAGAGTTCTTCTCCTGGGAAGAAACGATTTCATAACTGACATGAAAATGTTACAAAACTATCTATCTATTTATCCTTAACTTTCTAAACATATAGTCATTAACTGTTCTGTGTTCCACTGGGTCACATTTTGAGCCCTAGTTCGTTCTTCTTCTTTGTGTTCTTCTATTGTTGCACTTTATGTTAAACCATTTCATATAAAGCTTTCACATTTTTTACAAAATTTCAAATAAAATCATTTTTTTCTTACAAATCACAAAAATGTTCAACGGATGCATACATAGGAAATTGTTTCCTCAACAAATTTTTATATATATTTTTGCATGTAATAATCATATAGGGTTGTACTAATAATGTTTTGTTTGATGTGTGAAAAGACTTTGCTTTGTGGTTTAGATAATTGGCCCTTTTTGTGTAAACTATGTTGTGCATGTAACATATCTACCAAACTGGTTAACAATTATTTATTTAACTGACTAAATCTGAAACTAACCAGTCACTAAAAGACAGCAATTCACACTGTATTAGACTAACATTTACACTTTAAAATTAAGTGAGTGAGTTGGAGACTTGCAACACTTAGGAAATTTTTTTTTACCCATTAGGGGTCTGTTCTGGAATTGAATTTGGTCACTAAATTATCTGACTAACATACATTATGATTTATTTACAATTTATTCATTTTGAGAAAAATTAAGCTCTCTAGTGTCGACTTGCTTTAGCTTTATCTTGTTTTAGAGTTGACTGACAGACTAACACTGTTTGTTGTGTTTTATCTTACCATGATAATTTTTTTTACATATTAAAAGTTAATGCATTGTCTTGCAGGTTTTTGTCAGAAAGGGAAACAGCGGATAGGAATTTTGCTCTCGGTTACATGATGAGAGAAAATAAGGTACACAATAATTATTTATAAATTGTGATATTATTTTAGTTCACATTCAATTCTGAAACACTCACCTCAGAGAGGTTACATAAGACTTAAAACAGATTTGAAATAATTTACTTTTTGCCTTTCTTTAAAACCAAGAAATGTAGGCTTCTCCCCTGTTACATGAATATGTTTATAACGAATACATTTCTGTTGCAGTGCTTTCCAAAAGGAACAAATCTGATAGAGCTCTTGGACTTCTACTTTCAAGTAAGCATATTTACTTTCCATTTTCTTCTTTGATGAAAGAAGATCTACCCATCTATTTTATACTTATATTTTGAATTTTAACTAAAATCTAACCGTTACCATTTATAAGACGATAGTTATTGTATAAATCTATGAACATCACATTGACTATCAGACCATATGTCACGAGTCTATAGGCTTAAATTGTAAAACAGGTTAAGAAGGGGTTTCATTTTCCTTATGCACAATTTATTTTATTTATTTAGAATTGTCCCTAGAAGGTTATGGGTGGAGAGGTTTAGGGGTTCATCCTTTCTTCCAATGCTACACTTTATCAACTGTTTTCTTTTCATTAATAACATTTTACTGCAATTACCAACTCATGATTTTGAGTAAGCCATGATAATTCTTGTCAATTGGAGCTGCAAACCAGCGTCTCAAAGATTTGGAAGAAACCCTTTGGTCTTGAGATGAGCAAATTGGCTCTCAGTACAGGCTCTTGGCTCACTATTAGGTGTTCTAAGATTTCTTTTGACATTTCAAATTCAAGTTCCTGACATTCTAATTTAGGTTTATGAATATTTGCAAAAATCATGTCCTCTTCTCCAGTGCTGTTCTGCCGAGATAACCTGTGACTCCGGTGCTGTGATCGCGGCGACGCTGGCTAACGGAGGAATCTGTCCGACCACCGGGGACAAGGTGCTCCAACCCGCTGCTATCCGGGATACGCTCAGTCTGATGCTCTCCTGCGGGATGTACGATTACTCGGGGCAGTTTGCCTTCAAGGTGAGGATATAATATTGAGCCAGTAAGTAGTTTGTGATATGTTGATGTACTCTCGGCCTTTCACCTTCAAGGTGAGACAAATAATTTTTGCGGAGGATGTTAAATTTTCCCTCGACATTATCCTTCAAAATGAGAAAATCAAATTGGCGGAGATTGTGAGCATGTTCATCTACATGTTCTAGGGATGTACATCTTTCTTAATGCAACAAGTTACAGCAAGAAACCAGATGACTGACCTGATATGTAGCTCAGTGGGTAGAGTGTCTGTTCAACACACGGAAGACATCAGCATTATAATTTATAAGACAGAATAATGCTTTAGCTGGTTCTGTGCTGTGGCTGCTGAGGGCAGTGGTGTTATAACTGTTATTTCCTGTATTGCAGGTAGGACTACTGCACTGTGGCTGTCTGGTGTTACAGATACACAAAGAATTTCAATTTGACAATCTTTTGCAAACAATAGAGTGTTGTTATAACTTCTATTTCCATACCCTGTATTGCAGGTAGGACTACCAGCCAAATCGGGAGTGTCGGGAGGAGTGATGCTGGTGGTTCCCAACGTGATGGGGATCTACATGTGGTCGCCGCCACTTGATCAGTACGGCAACTCATCCAGGGGCATCCAGTTCTGTGAGGTATGTCCGAACTCGGGATTCAGATATTTGTAACTCTTTCAATTTTCACTTTATGGTACAATTCAACGATTTGTGCATATAACTTGAGATAGAAGATATAAGACGTAGCTCATTAAAACATAGATGTTTCACTTTCCATAGATAAAGCATACTTATACCAACATGCTTCAAGGATGACTACCTATCATAGGAAGTAATGGTTCGGTCCCTGACGCATTTTGTTTTGCCTGCAAATTGCTGCAAACTGTTCTTGTCTCAAAGAATTAAACCTTAAAGCAGAAAAGTAGTATAGTATTGAAAAGCATTGTTAAGTATTGATCCAAGCAAGTGTGGCGAATATAAAATTGGTGTAAGTAGCAGTAGCAGTAACAGTAGCAGCAGCAGCTGTAGCAGTAGCAGTAGTAGCTGTGTAAGGAGAAGAAACATGAATGGTTTGAGAACAAGAAAAAAAGTAACATTGGTATAAAAGTTGATGAAAAATGTATTCCTTTCCAAACAATTTAACAAGGCTAACCAATAATATCCTTGTTTTCTCTGCAGAACCTGGTTGGTCGGTTCAACTTCCACAACTACGACAATTTGAACCACACGAAGGAGAAGCGCGACCCGCGGGTGAGGAAGGTCGACACCCAGTCCAGCAACGTCGTAACGCTCCTCTTCTCCGCCTTCAACGGGGACGTCACCGATCTCAGGAGGTCTGTACACGCACCTTTATCATACAGTTCTCATTTGTAAATCTTACAAGAGAGATTCAAGGCAAAAAGCCTAGATATTTTGGTACAAAAGCTCCTTAGATAATCACTTTTTAGGGCAATTCATGTAAATGAATCTGTACAATCTGTCACACCCAATTTTCGAAATATGTGCATGCCCACATGCCAGTTTGTGGATATTACCGATTAGGCTTGTCTTGTTGAACGAGAGGATAGCATGTCCACTTGGCTTGTGTAATCCAAGGATACTAGATGTATTTACATTGAAGGGCTTGTCAAATTATTATGAAAGCTTTTTAGGTTAAACATAGTTTTAGCACTGGTCAACCCAATAACCTTACTATCCTATATGATATTGTAGATGTGCTATCGCTGGTATGGACATGAGCACCCCGGACTACGATGGTCGGACCGCTCTCCACATCGCCGCCGCCGAGGGTCACGTGGAGGTGCTGAAGTTCCTCCTCAAGAAGTGCAAAGTCGGCCCTTTTGCTGTTGATAGGTGAGCTCATCTGACTTTAAAACAGAATTTTTCTCTAATTATATTAAGGTGTTTGAGGCTTCTCGCCAATTGATGTTCACAAATAGATTCAAGTTGTTAAAAATTCTGGAAACTCGTTGTCCTAAGCGGCCTTGGTCTCAGAAACTTGGTCTGAGTAGAAAACTGCTCTACATGCAGTAAGGTTTGGGTGCAGTGCTTCACTGAATTTTAGCGCAGTAATGACAATGGTTACAGCCCGCAGGTTTCACTACAAAACGGCTGTTCAAATGCGATTATTCTTACAGCCGTGATAATATTGAAGGATTGAAAGTGGCCGTAAACCCCAAATCACCTCACCTCACCTAAAAAAATTTCTCTGTTCACAGATGGGGGTTCACGGCGCTGGACGATGCTCGAAGATTCAACATGGACGCCGCGGCGAACTTTCTGCTCTCCTGTATGAAGGAGATACAACCAGACTTTGAGCCGGAGGACCGCGATCATGACTAGATCACATGACATGGTCACATGACATATTTTCATGACATCGCATCACAAATGAACTCTTGAGAAAGCATAAAGAACTTAACATGTAGGATAACCTCAATGGCTTCCATTTACATCGCACCTTAGTGACTTGATCGAGGTACCCTTAACATTAAGAAAACTAGAAACATGATATGAGATGCACGATCAAGATTAGACATAAGCTCCCCGGGGCATGACACTCTCAAATGGTCTTGATTTCTAGAAAAATTATCATATTCTGTATAATTCAGGCACTGTTCTTATGAAAATTTGGAGATTTTATAAAGAGGAACTAATGGGGATGAAAGAAATACAATAGAAGCCTTTGATTTATCAAAGATTATAAGATGAGATGAGATTATTAAAAGAGCAATATTATGAAAATTAAGAAATTATGCGAAAAGTGTTTGTGCTTTTCTGTCTTAGTTCCACACACAAGTTGCAGATTATGCGACCTGATCTGAGACGTAACCCTAGACTACGGACACCAATATATGACTTACACACACCCACACTCACCAATATGACTAAGACTTACACCGACCCACACTCACCGTAGATCAAGTTATCATCGTATTATCCTGTCATATCATTATGAGAGTCTTCATGTGTATGTGTATGAGCTTCCTAGAATGTACAAGAGAGTGACTGCACTGAGTGGAATCACATCATGCGCAGATCACTTTGCTGAGGTAGGAAGCACTTACCATATTCAATGTTATAAGCACCCTGGAAAATTGATAAAAGTGGGCTCTTATTTTGATGGCCTATCATAGAGTGAAATAAGTAATATTTCTTCTTATTGAAGTCTAAAAAATAACAAACCCTGCCATCTTGAATTCCAAAAATATCAAAGCATTTGTAGTTTTTGCTTGTTACCATATGGAATAAAATCACATTCACATACATTCAAAAGGAATACTTAATTGAAACTCCCTGACTATTGTGATAAAGAAAACAAGAATCAAATTTCTGCATAGATATATCAGGCAGGGTAAGTTATGAGAAGCCTTGAATCATTTCATTAGTAAATAACATGGTTTCGTACACTTCCTGTGCTTTGTGTGTTGGATATGGTATGCCTTCACACTTTAGATAACACACATGTAGTATATTATCATATTGTATATCAGGAGCACCTATTATTAACTAACACTAAGTGTAGCAATGTAATACTTTGTGGTACAATTTGTCACAAGTGAGTTATTGCACTTGTTTGGTGCTTTGGCAAACTGCTCTTCCTCTTATAAAGAGACATAAAACCAATCATGTGGTTGATTAAAATGATCAACTATTTTATCCACAATCAGAAGTAGCGATAAGTATCTATATTTACCTATAATAAGGTATGAATACATTTTTAAGGACCATTCAGAGAAACACCCAAATCTCATTTGTTTATTCAAATATCAAAGTTGATTCAAATTTAAAATACTATCATTACAGTATGTTCATGCTTCACATCCATCAAACTCCAGGCTCAGCCATTGAAGGATGAAAATGTGAAGCAATAATTGTAAAGTTTTCACTTTTCACTAACTGAGCTGCTGACACCAGGTGCTAGGAGAGACTTCAATCAATCTCAGGTTGAACTGGCTATTGTTGTGAATAGAAGCTATTAAATTGGTATTGTAGACTAAATTTTAGTCTCTGAAATAAGATACATCTAAAATGCAGCTATTCAGTTTTAGAAATGAAAGGAGCCCACTGAATCTGTTCATTTTCAGAAACCGCGGTGATCTAGACTACAATAATGTAGACTTGCAATAATCTATGATTATATATACATGTATATTGTGTTTCACAAACATCCTTTACTAAGGTTGACCTTAACTCCCATTCTTTAACATTGCACTAAGGCTACCTTAAGGATTAACGATCACCTTTGGGCTTTGTGAAAGGGGACCCTGGAGCTGTTAGACAGACTTTTATTAAAGTTATTTTGCTAATAGAATACTCACATCAGCTAGAAATACTCACTTTATTCTTTGCTTACATGACAAATATTGCATCTTGCCAATACCTCCCGTTGTGCTCTAGAAGAGTGAATGATCTTAGAGATTTTAGTCTCAGGTAGTGTCACAGGCACTCCACTTGGGGGTTTCAGGGAATGAAAAATTTATCATTCCATTACCATTCCATTTATTTCAACTTCTTTTAGCAATGGTTACTTGACAATTGCATAAGTTTTTTTTTAAAGATTTCAGTCACTTTGAACACATTGTGACTAAAGTTTCAATTCATTTGTGATGAAAAGTACTTAGTGGAAATGAAATTTCTTTATTTGTAGCTTTAAGTGGACACACAAATTATAAGATAAAGATTAAAAATACCTTCTAGTGAATTGTAAATGTCCTCTATGTAACCTTTGTTCATTATACTCATTACTGTTCTGAAGTTGATGCTGTACCTAAAGATGAAAAGATTCTCAAGTGTACAACATATTGATACAGATCTAGACTAACATTTAGTCCCTGAAAAAAGAGTTTTTTGCTAATTTTATGATTTTTATTTTTATTTAAAAAGGAATAAAAAGGAGCCCTGAACAATACCTAAAGCTGAGGCATCTAGACTTGCCAGTATTTTCTAGACTAAAGAAGGCTCCTTTAATTGTTTTGCTTTAGGGTCTTGATACCAGACTATTACAGATCATGTCATGATGTTGATTTATTAAGAAAAATGTATAGAATGTAAACACTTGTAAGCCTGATTGAAGATGTACTTTCGATTTGCATCAGATATTTTCTCCAAAACCCAAAGTTTGTTACGACAGAGAGAGTTGCTACAGAATAGGTAATTGATAATTTTAATGTTTTTGAGATTATTACTGTTTTATATTAATCCTGTTAGCAAGATATCTTTTTATGCCATTCCCTGCTCAGTGATTTACTCCTATTGTTTATTCTAATTTTGCATAATCTATTATATCGATATTTATTTTAATCAGAGTAACACTGATATTTATGAATCTCATTTTATGTTACATATATATACAAGTATAATGCATAACAGCTGTTACTTCGTTTTATTGAGTTCAATGTTTAATCAGTTTTATTTTTATGTTTGTAATATCCTTCAAAATGTATTTTTGTTCTGTTGGAGCTGACTTTGTTTACCAGATCTGCATAAAGAATTTCTTTGGAAGTTCCTTGTCGAAAAAACTGTAAAATGAAGAAATTGAGATAATGAGCTCAGAGAAATCTGAACAGTGTATGAGTGCTGTATGTGTTACAGAGATGTAGAATATTTACAGTTTCATTTTGATACAACAGTCACCTCTATCACAGAGAATAAAGAATATTGTTAAAACGTGTCTGTTCCGTGTTGTGATTATCCATTGATTCAGATGCTAGGTAGGTCTAACCTTGAGTGCTTGATCAATGATCCTTAACTAGGCATTTCTTTGTTACAGCCAAGACATTTGAAAGGTCCATCTCTATCTATCTACCTTGTAACTGTCACATTATACCTTTGAAGACAAAGCTTTTATTAACTAGGTATAGACATTACATAAACATTTGTTGTGTAAAGTTTTTAAGTTGTTCTAACATATTAATTTTGAAGATAATCGATATAATGAATCTTATATGATAAGTAAGAACGTAAAACCAACATATTCTAAGTTACATCTCCACAATTGACTGACATACTGTATATGACCGGTATATGACCTTTATATGATACGTGATGTCTTCTAATTGTATGACCATTGGCTGCAAAGTACTAAGGAACATGTTCAAATTTGACGTTATAATTATCTGGTATCACCAAATAAAGCAACATCAGCAGGCATTCCAAGTTTATAAGTACTAAATCAACTTGTGCGACAACTGTGGCAACTAGATTGTTTTCATTATAAATAACCAGCTGGGAGAGATCTACAAGCAGTAACACCTGTGAGGAACTACCCAATCGAAATGACAACATGTAGTATGCAGAGATGAAGTATTGATGTATATTTTATATTCTGTCCGCATCAAAGCCAAAAGGAATTTGAAGAAAGAATCTCTATGTCCCTTTAACATAATTTTCATAAATTTCCTGAACCAGGCATCATGGGAGTGTACACTCATGTTTGTAGAAGATGGGTGAATTTCAATATGCGTCAAGTTGTTGTCTCTTTGGAATAATCACGATGTTAAGGTGTTAGGTCTCCTAGTTTTATGACCATTGGCTACATGATACTATAAGTAACATGTTCAAATTTGAGGTTTATTCATAATAATCTGGTATCAAGAAATGAAGCAACATCAGCAGGCATTCCAAGTTGATAAGTAAGCTAAATGAAGTTGTGCGACAATTATGGCAACTAGATTGTTTTCATTTACTACAGTTGTAAATATAGATTGTAAACTACCAGCTAACCAGGGAGAGAGCTTCAAGCAGGCACAGCTGTGAGGAACTACCAAATCAAAGATAAGATGAGATAAGATAAGAGAAATCTTTATTGCTTGTTAAAGGGGCAGTAGCACGTTTTTTGATAATTTTATATTTTAAATTGTTCACTGATACTTCATGCTAAATGTATTACTTTGACAGTGTCAAAAATCTCATTACACAAGCCAATCATCCATAGTCAGAGGACAAAGTATGAAGATTCACATAAAATCCATTGGCGGCCATTTTGTGTGAACACCTTTAATTCATTTTGTGTAAGAAAAAGGAATCGCACGGCTAAACTTTACGTTATATATTTGAATTATTACTGCTCCATTTAGTTTAAATACATTGTCTTTCAATTGGAACCATTAATTTTCATTTTCCTGACATCACCTTATATTCCCCCTAAAAACGTGCTACTGCCCCTTTAAGGAATTTGTGTGAGCATGAAAATTATATACACAATATTCTTAATGAATACAAAAACATATATACATATATACGCAAATGAATTATACAAATATTTACAATGAACAAATAGTGTGAAACTGACAACTCATAGAATGAACAGATGAAGTATTTCACTTTACAATGTTGAACCCGTATCATGGGACTGGACATTCATTTTGTAGAAGATGGAGGGGAGGGGGATTTCAATATGCGTCAAGTCGTTGTCTCTTTAGAATTATCATGATGGTAAAGACAAAAAGACACTCCAAGAATGTTGTTTGTGTTTGCAACGTTATCAGTCTTGTATTTTCATAAACAACGGACTACTGCTGAGAGATAAATGCACTTCTATAAAATAGAGCCATGGCCGCTGTAGCTGATTGGGCTTCACATTAAATTGTTCATGCTATTTCTCAGTTAAACACTAAGTCTTTATTACTCGACTGAATTAAAACTCCTACAAATGTCGAATAGTTAAGTTTAATTATGAAATGCTCGCTTCTGTAGCCGAGATAACTGTAAGTCATATCCTGTCTCAGGGTACGAACGTTACTCTAACTCCACTAATTCGTACGCTAGCAGCCCGACTTGGCGTATAGCCAATCAAATCATTTTCTCGCCACCGTGTCAATAAAATATTATACTGCATCTTTACAGTTGAAAATGCCATAAACTTGCACAAACTCTTTGGGATCCCTTTGCTCCCATTAGCTCAATAGTTTTTGTATTCATAAAGAAAATGGAGAAGAGCTTGTGGGAGCAAACCACGTTGGAAAGGGTATTCACACGTAGAAAAGGATTCGGTGGTGACGATATTTGGCAGGGTTTAACTATGCAACATGCCAAAAACAAAACATCATTCCAATCACCCGAGGTTGTGTACAACATCCCTCCAGACTTCTTTGCTGTGACAAACCACTCTATATTTGTCATCTAACAAACCGCTACATAACCATACCACTTGATATTTACCCTACAATTACATTTTCGGATCAAAACTAGGCGGCATGGATGGACACAGGACGGCCTTTCGAAAATCACTAACATCTCAAATTTCTCATTTTTGAAACTTCAAAATTGTATAATAGAATTGTATAATTCCATTTGTTTGTTTCGGGAATATATACTTTCAAGGCGAATTAACGAGTAAAATAAATATGTCCCTGGAATACCCCCTGCTAGAATAACATATAAACCTCAGGTGTCATATTTGTGCCATTTTGGACGTTATTCTTTTCGTAAGTGAACCTACTTTCAATGTCAAATTGATTCACCCTGGGACATTCTAGAAAATTCCAAGGAAACATTCAATAGAATTTTTTTACTATACTGTTTTACTTATTTTTCATTTTATACAACATTCATAACTTGTAGATATTATGAAACAAACTAATGAAATTGTAAAATTTTAATATTGGATTTTAAAATCGTATGAAAAGTGAAATGTCTTACGCGAAGAGAGGCAGCTGTTAATAAATGGCTGCGTTTGTGATTATGTATTTCAATATTTTAACCGAATCTGTCATCCTTTCCTTCGCTTAATATGACAGATACCTCGTGTCTGGTTGAAAATGGGGGGTTGGGGAAACTCTTGGGCCTGCGGGTTTCCGCTCACCCTTTATGTTTACATTTTAAAACCAAAATCTAGAGGTTGATAAAATATATTCTCGATAAATGCGGTCTTTCATATGTTATTTATAACCCATCTAGTTGCTCGACATCTTGGCTTGTTTCAATGGTAGATTCAATCCTTAAAGATCAATTCACTCAAATATGGAGATCAGAAATAGCCACAAGCTCAAAAGCTTTTTACTACAAGTTATTTAAGAAAAATCCTTCTTTTGAGGAATATCTTTATCTTGATAAATCGATATATATATGCCATTATTACAATTCAGAACCAGCAACCACAAACTACCAATTGAAACAGGCAGATGGCAAGCAATTCCTAAAACAGAACGTACATGCAATCTGTGTAACTCGCCCGCTATTGGTGATGAGTTTCACTACCTACTGAGGTGTGAGGCTCTCCACCACTATCGGGTCCAACTCATTGACAATTATTATTTCACTTGGGCAGACCTTTTCAAATTCAAACAACTAATGTCAATTAATGATACCAAAAAATTAAAAAAAACTATCACAATTTATAAAGATCATCCTAACTAAATCTTGATTCACATTGCTTGTACAATAACTGTGACTATGAATGTTTTAATCAATGCTTATACCCATCTTCAGTCTCTTGTTATTCGCTTAATGAAAATTTCCTCTGTTCATCTTGGAAACTATGAATTTTTCTTTGTTATATATTTCATTGCTCATGTACCACCGTTGGTGGCGTTTTTGAGAAATAAATGAATTTGAATTTGATATCCTTTACATAAACAAACAACACAAACATGACGCATGTATAACGATATCACTTGATATGTACCCTACAATAAGATCAAAGCCACCTTCATGCTCGACAGATCGCATACACTGTTGTATAACTCGAGGTATAGTGCATGGAACTTGAATGACAACTGCACGTACAACAGCTGAGCGGATTGTTTTGTTCTATTTATAATCGAGAAATGATTACTGTTGGCGGGTTCAAGGCCGTCTGAGAGAGGTCAGCACACCTCCCTCACACCGTGTAGCTGGTTGGATCTCTGACGATGAGCGGGATGCACACTCACTGGAGGGACTGTCAGGTAGGGTGGGGACCTGGGGTGGGGTGGGGTAACGGGGGTAGTGGGGGGTTGGGCAGGTGCTCGCTAGCCATCGAACACATATATACACTGGTGTTACGGACCAGTGAACAAGACAGCATTTGACTGAAAGGTAAAGAGCTAGATTGGGTAGGGAGAGAAAAGGGACAAGTGCTCGCTAACGTGATGGGGTAGGGGCAAGTGCTCACTACTTGTAAAAGTCTTGAGTATATAGACACCAGTTTTGAACACTCGCTTGTTGTCACAGGCGAGTAAGCAAGTTAGCATTTGTAAGGTTTAAGTGCAGAAATGTCATTTCATCCAAGTGTTGTGTTGTCATAATTATAAAGATGTATAATGGGACTTCCAATATTAACGTCATGTTTACTACGCTGACGTATATGTTATACATGTATATGTCCATGTTAAAACACATCATGTTGAAGTATATTATGTATATATGTTTAGACACCCGATAATTATAATTAATCTAGTAGAATAGCTTTATAACTCCCAGTGTGATGTTTAGGTTAATGAGAGTCAGTTCTGACGTGACAGAATGGACGCAACAGCACGGAGTGCATTTCACTATGTTTTACCGTACATCCTTCAATAATCGCCTGTCACTGAATAAACGCCGGGTTTAGGCCTCGTTGATATAATAGTGCGGATGAGTATTCAATAACTTACGGTACGGTACCTGTATTCTACTTTCATGTGACACCTGAACCTTAGTAAAACAACACCGAGATAAGAAGACAATGTTTCATAAAAAAAAATTATTATTATTTATTGTTCATTATCTAACAATATAAAAGGAAAAAGATCTTAAGAAAACGTTTCACGATCTGGGATATTTGCATCTTAAAACTTCTGCTAAAGTTGTCTCTAGTGCCAAGTTAAGTTATACTGTGAGACTAAGGTCACTATTGGTTGCAGTAAATTGCAACAATCGGGTCAAACAAGTTCATTTAATGCATCAAATGACTTTGAGCGAATACTTCACCTCAGTATAGAAGTGAAACGGATAATATTGAGGCTAGGTTTACTTAGACTGGATACCGCGTCATTGTACACAGCAAAATACTAAAGCAGTTGAGGATAATTTAAATTATTTTCTGCTCCTGCATGTTTCTATGCATAGAAAACATATCATCGGAATCAACCTTTTTAAGCATGAGTATTGTTGAAATGAGCTATGAGTTGAGTATATCCTGACTACATTAACTGTACAAAGCAAATGCATTATTTAAAAAAAAACCAATGAGAACGCCAGTCTCCTTCAAATCGTCAAATAAAGCTCAAAACAAGGATCCAGGAAATTGTTCATCGCCGAAACGCGATGTAGTTCGACCTCTATGAGGTGGTTATGTCTTTGAATATGCCATGTGCTTTTTCCGTGGACAATATCATCACAAACATCATTACCATGGTGATGATGCTTTCAATCGTCTTCATGAACAGACGCAAGCAACATGATCTTGAGAAAGGAAGTTAACATTGTGTTGTTCAAAAGAGAAGTTTTACCATTTTCTCTGCAACCTGCAAGTTTCTGTGAACCATTCCTATGTGTGGAACCGCCCTGCAGCCACTCAATATTCTTCCTTTCTCAAGATCATGTGAAGATGGCATATTGAATGTAGGTTTGACCCTTAACTTCTTTTGATTAGTATAATATATAGCTTATGAATCAGCTTCGGCACATCAAAAACAAATATTTATCTTAACATCTTTGAAAGCTTGTCAGATATATCCTTTCACCTTGGAGCTGGCGGTGTATATGTGTTATTCAGTAGTATCAGTGAAGTATATTGTGATATGAAATGGTCGAATAATGCCATCTACCATAGAATATAGCACGTCATTTGAATACTGAAATAAGGTTAGATAGGCCTAAGCTAATCAGCTGTTTGCCTTTATATCCGTATCTTATAAGATCTTAAACGCTGGCAGATATCTCCCATTTACGTGCGAGGTCATGCATGTGTCCTATCTCAGTAGACCAGGGTTGTCTAATCGACCCCAAGGCCACACCACTGACCCAGAAACCACCAAGTTTAATCTGCTTGACCCGGAATCAACCCAACGATTACCATAACGACTGACTAGCTGTAGTTCCGTCTTTTCTCATTCTGATAAACATTTTTATGAAAGATCTGAAAGTTACACAACAACAGATAATAAATTAATGTTTATTATAAATGATAACGTCCACACATGTCTCAATGACTCTCTCCTAATCTTCAGATACTATAATGTCGTAGTTTGCATGTGCATCTGAAACGTTCTTATAAAGACACAGCAACTGCAATGGCGTCCTGCTAGACCAGCGTATATATCTCCTCGGCGAACTCCATCTTGTACGCTGATGTTGCAGGATGTACTGTTGCAATCGGTATTAATTGAAATTGATAGTTACGCCACAGCAGATAATATATTCATTATCACCTACCGGGACAGTATACCAAACTAGGTTCGTACTAGTAGCAGCTAAAGTTTCCTTTACCGGGTGTCATTTAAATTCAAGGTCCATGTGATAACGTCCTCAAAGGTCACAGTGACCTATTGCTATGTCAATACTGCAGATAGTTCAGGGTTGTCATTTTGCATGTTCATCTCCAACTCCAATATACATTCTTATGAAACAAAAACAGAAATTGTAAACGGTAATTGAAACTTACAGTTACACAACAGATAATAATATATTAATTTATTTTTATGGTATTAGATTCTAATGTCTAATTCAAAGATACCTGAGCCTAAACAGGTGAATTTCTATACAGGTCGTTACGAGCGCATTATGACTCTGAACAGAGAAATTAACTTTTAAAGCTCCCCTGCAAATGCAAGGGATAAGTAGTAACATTAATAGTAATCAAATGAAAAGTTTGTGAATAGTATGTAAATATGAATATATAAAAAAATATTTAGATACGTGTGAGAAACAATCCTGAAATGTATAAACCATTTATTTGTCAACGTTTGTCCCTTCTTGTTTAGTTTTTCATTAATAAATTAACCCTCAAAGCAACTGTCTGTATTTTTCGATGAAATGAAAACATTCAACAACTATTTGACTGACATTCTAGAAGTTGTAAGGAAATAAAGAAAACTATTTCATGGATATGCAACTACTTTATTCATAGACTATCTGTGAATAAAGAAGTTTGATATGGATAAAATCTTGTACTTTAAAACATGCATAACATTAAGCATATGTCACTCAACCTACATGTGTCTCTGTAATTTTCGTAAATTACTCCCCTGATGTTCCCCCTCCTCATCTTCTTCCTCCCCCAGGCATGGAGGACGCTGGGTGTCCCCCTCTCCACCACCA
Source organism: Steromphala cineraria (assembly GCA_916613615.1). Taxonomy (NCBI): domain Eukaryota; kingdom Metazoa; phylum Mollusca; class Gastropoda; order Trochida; family Trochidae; genus Steromphala; species Steromphala cineraria. The sequence continues at coordinate 97,287,011 of OU744720.1, forward strand.
ACAACGAGGCCAGCAAGATGTTCGACGCCACCCTCACTCAGGTAAGGCCCAAAAATAAATCGAAAATGTTTCTGATCTTTACGTTCAGGCTAAAATGATGCGATGATTTATTTCCAACTTTTTTTATTATTGAACATGAAGAAAAAAGAAAAATAACCTTTGAAGGCACTCACGAACATAACAAGTAACTAGAAAACTTGTCAACATCTTGAAAAATAGCTTGACGCGGGCGGAAACCAAAAACAAATTACTATTTTTCTAGGCCTAACTAACTGGTCATTATAACTTACCCCGACCACAGGCTTATGTGAGGGCAACAGGTCAAATACTCTAAAATTATAAGGAGATTCAGTTGTCTTTATTTTCAGAAATATCAAGCTATTTAGTCTTCTAATCAATTCCAAAAGGTTATTATCTTATTTAGGCGATGACTAACTAATTCGACCACCTAGAGTAACGTCCATAATTTCTAAATATATAATACATTTTAAACTTTCCAAGTTTGGTAAGGCTGTTGGAAGATGGTCTTTCCAAAACCAACCTTTCCGTAACTGATTAAGCACTGAAACGTGGATAAAATCCTGATTTCAAGAAATTTAGTTTATTGCCCCAAAGGAATTGAGAATATTGATCTATTACTGTTTACTATTATCCAAAGAGGCCTGTATTGTCCAAAACAAACACTCATAATGGCAGCAAATGCTGTCGATCAAACACCTTTTGCTATAAATTATGTTTAGTATCACTATCAGGTGCTTGATCACTCAAGCCTGCTTGTAGACTGTTCAACAAACAATATACACGTAAAGACGTTTTGTTTGGTTGAAATTATGAATTTAATGATAACACTGTATTATTATAAAAGCATATCAGAACACCCATTACCTAGTTGTGTAAAGAAACTAACGTGTCCGTCTGTCCGTCTTTCTGTCCACCAGTACGTGGGGTGGTATGACGACACATCTCTAGGCGGTATTGAGAAGACAATGGACAAGATGATAGAAGCGGATCCCAACTTTGGTGAGAATAGACACTAATACAAGTATCTAGCCTTTTGTGAATGAGATATTGTAAGGAATGGGACCATTTTTTTTAAATGTCAAAATTACATACATCATCTTCAGTTAGTACTATTATTATCTAGTTAAAACTAGCTGTAATGTGTAACGAGAGAGGACTAAGGGACGTATACATTACAGCTAGTTTGATCTAGATTGCAGTTATATGTAAGAAATAAGTAAGGTGAATTGAAAAAAAATCGAAGTTTGATATAAAGGACGTAAAAATATAGATGTCACTTACATTGTTTCCAAAAGGGGGGGTTGGAGGTTGGAATAATGATAAACCACATACCAATACCACATACCAATACCACATACCAATACCACATGCCATGTGCACATCAAAGCAGTTTTTATCCAGGGATTCTCATAATGTTCTAATGTGTATATGTGTATATATACTGTTTCAATGACTAATTTTTTTAAATTGCTAAACTTAAACAGTTAAAGAAATGTTATACTTCGTATACTAGCTTGAGGGTATTCAAGATCTATCTCATGTATCTACTCTCTTTGCATGGCAACATCCACTTGTTCAGTAGCTGAAATATGGATGCCTGCATGTTCTACCCTGCTCATACACTCGCCCACTCATTCACTCATATTATATTAAGATTACTGTTCAATCTGTCCAGTGATGGGGCACGTGCTGAAGACGGGTCTGGACGTGATGGGCACAGGGAGGTCGGTACTGCTTGATCCCGACTTCAAGTCCGAGATCGACACCATGGTGAAACTTGCTCAAGCCTCAACCATGGAGCGGGAGAAACAGCACGGCAAGGCGCTCAAACTCTGGGCAGACGGGTTAGTGCATGGGTCTTTTAGCTAAAGGTTGTTTTATAAGCACACAACCCCTGGTAATCGATATAAGTGTAACCGATGTAATTTTATTTGAATAAAGGTTTAAGGACAGTTCATGTGAAGGATAAAAACGCTGTGTCAAAGTTTTGATTTTAGACCTACAGCCGCTTCAAACAGAGCTGATTTGGAATTTGGATTTTGACAATTTTAAAATGTGCAGAAAATCATTTTAAATTATAGTTCTGAATCAGAGACGAACATCTAACCTTGTTTAAAGCTGATACACGCATATAACAACGTCCATCAACAACCCTTGTAACAAGGTACTTCTGACTGCTTGTATTACAGTTCTTCGATCCAGGCATGCGCAGTGTGGGAAGACATTCTGGTGGACAACCCACTCGACGTGCTCGCCCTCAAGTTCGCGCATGACAGCTACTTCTATCTGGGCCACTCCAATCAGATTAGAGATAGCATAGCACGTGTTCTTCCGGTCTGGAAACCAGAGATGCCCTTATATGGGTAAGATATGTGTTGAACGTTTTGGCAACAAGCATTGTTGAAATGACTCCAGGAGACACATACTATTTCCAGTATAAATATGCTGATTGTTGTCTGATTGTGCAGGATTTACCATACCATGAAAATATTTCTTCATAAACATAAGATATAATTGGTATGTTCCTTCAGATAATAAATATTTCTTCTAAAAATATGTTTAATGTTTCACCTGAAATAGTATGTTAGCATGTTGTTTCTGAAATACATATTGGCGTGTTTCTTCTGAAAAAGTATGTTCCCTTGTTCCTTCTGAAATAGTAAGTTGGCGTGTTTCTTCCGAAATAGTAAGTTGGTGTCTTTCATCTGAAATCGCATGTTGTCGTATTTGTTCTGAAATAGTTTGTTGGCTTGTTTCTTCTGAAATTGTAAGTTTGCGTGTTTCTCCCGAAATAGTATGTTGGCGTGTTTCTTCAGAAATAGTTTGATGACTTGTTCCTTCTGAAATAGTATGTTGACATGTTTCTAATAACATGTTTGCGTGTTTCATCTGAAATGCATGCCTATGTTTCCCCCGTGCAGGTATCTGATCGGGATGCACTCGTTCGGTCTTGAGGAGACCAACCTGTACGATAGGGCTGAGGCTGCAGCACGCAAGGTGAATGCTTGCAAGGGGAGGCTTAATGTAACCCGATACACGGATCTTTCATCTATGTTCCAATGGTTCCTGCACAGAATATTTTTTAAAGTAATAGAGTAATAGAGATAGTATGTTGATTGGTTAAAATTTCAACGTTGGTTAACTGAATAGTTATTCTATCAAGAAATAATGGCGGTTTTTAAAAACGTGCGACGGTGCCTTTAATTAAAATAATTGCGATCTGCGTTAATGTCGCTGTCTCCCTCTCCACCCCCTCCTTCCTCCCCAGGGGCTGGAGATCAACCCCCGGGACGCCTGGTCCACCCACACCATGTGTCACGTGATGGAGATGACAGGGCGACAGGATGAAGGGATAGACTTCCTTGGGAAAACTGAACAACATTGGGCGGTAAGTACAATGGAGTTAACGATATATACCCACACGCAAAAGGAACGCAAGTTTTGCAGTAACATGGGCAAATCTTAATACCTTAGAATTTTGTCAATAGTGATGATTTACGGTGGCATCAGTAACTTTAGAATGGATTGAGTGAGGTTTGAATAAAAATAAAACATTCATGAAAACACACCCTTAAAGTCGCAATGTGAGTTTGATGCACACGTTCCTAGTTGATTAGCTCATGTACGAAATGTAACTAGCGTTCAAGGATATAAAACTGACAAAGAAATTTAGCCCTCCATTCACAATTCAACATTGCGACGTTTATCTGAATCCAAAGAAATCCGGCTACCTGTAATATTGCGCATCAACAGGATAATGCTCGTCCCCATGTTGCTTGAGCTATCGTTGCCTTTATCATCCATCAACAAATTACCGCATTCTACCCTGGCCTACCACCAGTCCTGATCCGAACCCGATCGAACACCGCTTATGGGATGAGCTGCCAAGGCGGTTGCATTATGGGAGATCAATTGCAAGACCTGCTGACAACTGCTCTCAAGGGAACCCACGGCAAATCATCTGATTCACTCAAAGTGCAGGGGATGCGTGGTAGTGATTAATGTTTATAGGGTTCATTATTATTGCTTATGCTCATGGTCATGCTTATTAGTGGTGTAAAGCCGTGATGTTTAACCATTGGGTAGATTTTTAAGTAGAGCTAGCTGTTAATTGGTTAGATTTTCAAGTAGAGGAACCTGTTCATTGGTAAGCCAATCATTGGTTGTGTTTCAGAGCTGCGGTATGTTGGCATGTCACAACTACTGGCATTGGTCGCTCTACTACATCGAGAAGGTGAGGATAATCATTCTTACTAACTCTGCTCTTTTTAGGACATTTGGCTTCGCGGCTCCGGCATTCTCTTGGTTGTCTTGTTGTATCTTCTACTTTATGTTTTGTAGAATTTTATATCATCATATAATTTTATATCTTTTGGAAGCATTTTGAAGTCGGTAGTCAAACAAGAACGCGTACGAATGTTAAAGGATAAAACGTTTCGATACAGCTTCTTGTATCGTTTACAGCATTAATAATTACAGTTGTTATCCATAAATACTGGTTTAAGACATGCATAACAGTTTCTGAAGTGGATCGTGAATCCATCATCCAAGTATATAAAGTTTCGTTGAAACTATATCTGAATATATATTTATAAACTTTTAGCCAGATATTATACCGACTTACCTTTTCTGTTTACAGGGTGACTACAAAGGCGCGCTCAATATATTCGACAGTCAGGTTAGTAGAAATTGCTTTTGCAAAAAAATGAATTCATTTAATATTGCACCTCATCTGAAACATTTTTATCATGTTCTCACTGATCTCCCTACTCGGTCTTTGGTTGGTAACACCAGAAATATGTTTAAAGGGTTAGATATCTACTCATCTGGTAGAGATCATGACGGTTCAATTACCGTACTTTCTTTATAAAAACGATTTCTTTCAGAATCAGATTTTTTTACAAGTAAATATTAAAAACACGTGAATGTGATGTTAATGTATATTTTTGTAAAGACCACATTATGATGGTTATGTCGTCATTACAAAGATTCTCCTGCAGTAGAGATAATAACGGGATACTCATCACCAGGTGAATGTACGGTGCAAGTCGGGAGCCCTGCTGGACATGGTAGATGCGTGTTCGCTGCTCTTCCGACTCGAGATGGAAGGTAAAAACAGCTCACACGCACCTGGGGTTTGGGCATTGCTCATGTACTGTATATAAGGGGTTTTTCTACCGGCATGTTGATCCCCGAAATAAACGTATTTACAACGTATTCTTTTGGTGTCATCGGTTACCAATGGTCTGTAACGTGTTCCCAAATGCCTTATCTTTCATTCTTACATATACCAATACGTCATACCAAATGATCATGAAAAAAATAGAAAATCGTGTTTCCTCACTTGGCTTTTAGCTGGTACTGCCGGGTGCCAAGGACACGAAAAGCATTTCCGGATTTACTATGTAACGAAGACAATAAGAAACTGTTATCATTATCATAATCCCCCACCAGGTGTGAACGTGGGTGAGAGGTGGGGGGAGGTGATGGAGATCTGCCGGCCCCACCTAGACGACCACATCCTCGCCTTCAACGACATGCACATCCTCCTGGCGTGTCTCCGGGCCGGGGACTCCGCGGCTACTCAGCAGCTCATGGCCTCCATCAAGACCTTCGTCAAGTAAGTCGACAGAAAATGTATATATCAGTTGCATTGTGTGTTTGTGGTGCCTTAAGGAAATGAAGTTAGTCTCGTGTCAATCAAATACATTTGGAGGTTGTCATCACGTCCTCTTGCAGATTACTCAAGCACAAGATCAATGTTCGTCCAGTATAGACTATGGGGTATATTGTTATACTGAAGTCAGTTTAAATCACTGAAGAGGCCTTTTTCGTATATATAGATTTTGCAACGTTAAGTCACAATTTTCATCATTATTGATGACCAGTTATCAGTTTTCTACCATGTAAGTATTTTTGAAATGTTTACGTATGTATGTTAAAAATTTATCCTTTAACACCTAAGATAATTACTACAAGGTTGCATTTAAAGAGCCACTCCGTGAGTTGATTGGGAGTCACAATACCAAATTCTTCCAATGGTGTCTTTTGATCGAGAGATATCGACTGTTGTTACAAGTATCATTTTAAAGCCAGTATTCAAATTCTATAAGCATCCTGAAAACCGAATACGTATTAGAAATTAGTGAAACTAAAAATATTGCGTTTAAGAACATTAAAATCAAGAGTATATCTGGTAATAGGGCGATGATAAGCCGCGCAAATATTCATTTTATATACGACAACATTGTTCAACCGCAGATACACTAACATCTTTCTTCAAATGCCAATTAACAATGTATCTCCATGCTAAGATGATGATTTTAAGTAATTTTCCCCAGGAACGGTAAAGGGGTCAACAGGGACGTCACTGCCGAGGTTGGAGAGACTATCATGCAGTCTCTTGTCGCCTACAATGATGGCGACTTCGGCAAGGCAGTAGATCTGCTGAACCCAGTGAGGTATAGCGCTATCAGGATTGGAGGCAGTCATGCGCAGGTAGAGTTATCTCCCTTTGTCCTTTCTTGCTGATATTTACATGTATACATTCTAAGTAAATGATAATTGAGATCAATTTTATAAATTCTGTCATACTGGAACTGGCGCTATAAATTCTTTTACTTCTAAATTTGATGTTTTTTACATTCAAAGAACTGCAGGGAAACAGGACATTATTAAAGTCAAGTTTTGAAGAGCAAAATTTTCGACATCATAAAAAGCAATTGATTTAATCGAGCCAAGAATATTTGACCTTAAACCTGATACTAACTCCTACAGCAAGGTAGTGCCCTCGTCGGTCTTAAACACTGCATTGTTAAAAACTCCGTGGTTTGAGTGCAACGACCATTGGTGACGAGTAGAAACCTCCAGTAGACAATTCCTTTGACCCAGAAGTACGCTAAAGAATTTTCACATAAAAAGTGTCGAAATAAGTCAGCAGTCAAACAGAAGGTTCGTGCCCTTGTCTGAATTAATTCCTATTTGCAGAGGAATTTGGGTATGAAGATTTTTTCATTTCAATATTAATTCATTATCTACAATATTTTCACGGCATCTCAAACAACAGATTGTGACAGCAGGTATACAATCGATTCATTTCAAGCCTCACATACTGACTCGTTCTTCCCTCAGCGCGACCTCCTCAACTTGTTCCTGATCGTGGCCGCCATCAAGTCACCTAGAGCCGAGCATCACAAACTAGCAAGGTGTGTACTCACTATATAGGCCTACTTTGTGTCCCTAATGGTCCACTTGATCTCAAGTGGCCCTGATTAATAACTGGTGTCAACAGGTATTATCCGTTTTACTTGGTTGATATATTAATCAGAGAGTGGCAAAACATAAAACTCTCTTTAAGGTTTATTACTATAAAACTCGCTCATTCTGTTAAGGCATATTGAAATGCATGTCGAAATAACACATGGATGTTACCTTGTTATTGATTGCTTTGTAGGTTGTTGTTTTTTCAAACTAAAGGCAAAGTTCTCGCCTTCGCCTCTATGGATATAAATTTCCCAAATAGTTTGCAAAAATGGAAGCAATCAGCTTTTGTTATTTTGGTCTGACCACAATGTATGAGTTTGTCATCGCAGTTGCTTATCTTTAAAATTCGTTTCTAGGGTTACCTTCACAAACACAATGGCCTAAAGTAAAACTTTTGACATGGTGACATTTCTGAGCATCTTTGTACTGGACATTAGAAGCCTCCCCTGTGTAAGCTACTGTATACATCAAGGCTACACCAAGTCAACCCTCTGCATACTGATTCACATGCAACTGCATTACATGAGCAGACAGCTAACGGAAATAGTTTAATAGTTAATGAATTGAATTTATCAAAGACTTAAAACATGCCCAGACCAAACATGTTGCTATTGCAGATCCCTGCTCCTGGAGCGGAAGAGCCTAAAAGAATGCGCCCCAATGACAGACCGACTCATGGCGAAAGCAATGGCGCTTCACACCGACTGAGCAATCGAAGATCAAAAAGAATGAAAGTCAAAATATAAAGTGAAAATGTATTTGATGGATGTGAAACGAGGTTTTTTTTATGTTTCGTTTGATGATATTCTGTATTTTGTTAAACTAGTTTTATAAATCATATTTTTCTATACTGTCAACATAACTTTGATTCCTAAATACTACTTCATGAAAGATTCTACTTTACCGGAATTAAGGGATGTCGTTATTCGGTAATACTGTCTTTTACAACAGACCATATATTCCTTCATTTTTAAATGTTGATGAGGGTAAAATTGGATGTCAGTTTTTATGTGTCAAATATAAAGATTCTTTATGGCAATGACTTGCGTTTTATTCAGATTATATCCATAAGAAAATTGCTTTAATGCCCATGACGTACTTTTTTTCTATAGCATATTGTGCCTTGCATCCTTTCCACTTACACCATGTTTCGAACATCATGTATCATAACACCTGGCGGTTTAAGTAAACTTGACAAAATAACTTTTGTATATTTATTTTTTATGACTAATATTTCATCTGGTGGTCAATTAAGAAATATAAAAATATTCATAATTTTCCCTAATAATTGATCAGTAAGTGTTTGACAACTTACTTTACTGCAATATTGATGTTAACATTATTACCTCTATAATAAGGCCTCGTAAGCAATACGAGATATTTACACCGTTTGTCTTCATTGTTAGTTTGGAAGGAAATGTAGCAGTAAAGTTTATGGTTATCATAGAAGTCCGACCAACAGTACTTGAACATTTACTTTTACCAACATGGTTATGTTTGGTGCAAACTCTGTTATATTGAGAATGCTCTTATAAATAAAGTTTGTAAAAATAAACAATAAAGACTTTATTTTTCCAATGAATTATGTTGTTTACATATTCTAATTAATCACATTCGTAGAGAGCAACAAATAACATCACATACTGTCAAACTTCAACAACAAAAACAATGGAACGAGCACACCTACACAGCAATGACAGTAACTTACACCATTAGGCCTATGGTAATTTTCATTCGCAACCTCCTATAATATTCCTCAGAACATTCTCTTGTATCGCTGATGGTTTATTTCTCGTCGTTGTATTTGGATATTTTTCCAGCTTATGAATTTGTTAAGCAAGATGACTAAAGCATAATATTTTCAAATCAACTCTATCATCCGGGAACTGCAAATTTGGAGGGATTTTAAGTGGTCTCATTGGCTAGTTCTTCATAGCGACACAAGCTAAATCCCATGATCGGTAACGTGGTGGAATGAAGAAGCTAGATTCCTGACGAAGAAATGTCTCCAGTCAATCGCCTTGACGAAGGGATGTGAAGTCAACCGCTGGACGCAGTGCTTACGTGTACATTGTCTTTCCTAAAATGACAAAATCTCTTCAGAAGTCTTCTACACTCTTTCCTGAATGTTTCATTATAAAAGCCATATATGATTGGATTTATAGCGCTATTGAGGAAGAAAGACCTAAGAAACAGTCTGTAGGCTCCCACAGAGGACGGATTACACTCAACTCGCCTCTCGAACTCTCTGTCCAATCGGCGTGTGATCTGAAGGGTCACGTGGGGTATGTAGGAGACTATGAAGGCAACAGTCACCAACAACATCATGATTGTCGTCTGCATCCTCTTCACGTGCTTTCCCTGCTTCCGTTCCAGTGTTGTGAATTTGCCGTCTGCGTTAAGACTCATGGTGGAGGCAGTGATGGCAGACAGTGACTTCAGAGCCTGCGACTGTCTGCCTTGGTCGTCTGTTAGATCCAGACGAGACGCCATTGTTCCAGAGTGAGATCCAAGAGCTCGACTCCGACGCTTCTGCTTGATGATCTGTATCACAATGAGCGTGTATAACACAATTAGTATCACTATCATGATGACACACAGTATTCCCAGGAATATCTGATATAGTTGCGGGTAGAAGGTGTCCATGAAGAGATCGTCGAACGAGCAGTCGGTGGTGATGTACCTGCTGATGTTTTGGTGGTGGTTGCCATAAAACACTAGGGCAGGCCACGAGATACAGAACGCGGCAAGTGACACTCCGATAAAGGCGTGTTTGACCTGCCGCATCCCGATCTGCTTCTTGAAGGGGAGACAAATCTTCTTGTATCTGTAGACCGCTATAACAAGCAGAGTCAGCACCGAGGCTGCAGACGCGAAGGTGTTGCTGAACCGGACTATTTTACACAGCGCAGGAACATCCAGGAAAAAGTCAGTCTTGAGGTCAAATATTTCAAACGGAACTCCGATAAAACAAACTTGGAGGTCAAACAAAGCTAGCCCCAGGATGAAACTTCTGGACGGGCCTGGAGGAAAGTTGAACTTGTACACACAGCAGACGATAAGGTTGCCAGGGATACCGCAGACGATGAGGGATGCCAGGAAGATGAATGTTGGGAGTTTGTATAGTAGCTCTGCGTCCTCGATTTCACCAAGCCTCGTTCTAACTTCCTCCAGAGTGAGGTTGGTCATGTTCAGTACATCCGGTCGACAGGATTCCATCCTGAAAAATGAAATCAGAAGTTTAGGACATTGCAAAGTGTATCCATTGCAAAGAAATCTTTGTTTCCTAATGCTCGGATGTTTCATATATACCTTATAATTCATGGAAGCCTAATGTCAGAAACACTCAAGGGTTTATTAAACATATAGCAACCATATTGACAATCAATTTCAATTGGATAGAAACAAAATGCTTTTTGGTGATCATTTTGGTTTGTTAAACAAAATTACAGTTTGTAGGCCTAATATTATTTATGGACAAACGTTTTCCCCAATTTTTGTTCCATTCCGTCAAGTTGTTGGCGCTCTCTGTTGGGGCTGCACCTTGGTTTCCATCAATATATGTTATCAGTTTAAAACAGTTTTGCTCACACTAGGTTGGCCATGCTACAGTTCCTTCATACCGTTTTTGTTCAGCAGAATTTCAGCTCTGAAAAAATCCTAACCTAACCTCCACTGTACACAACACAAACTGAGGAAGTATTTCGAAACCTTGCATAAAAGGTTAAACTTTGACACTAGTTTGGTTGACATTGGAGTCAAAGATCACATGTAAATTGAAGTCCAAAAAAAAAATGTTACATCGAAAACTATATATTATTGATGCTGTCAGGGCTCCAGATAACTTTTTGAGTGAGGTTGTACATACACCTTGAATTTTAATTGGAGGTGTACTCAAGGGTTTGAAGGTGTACTGACATAGTGTGAAGTTGTTGCATTTTAATAAATATAAATAGTTTGCTTTATATGTTGTTTATTTTGACCATCGCGGGTATTATTTCAGATCTCGCTGTCCATCCGAATTAATATAAACAAAATTTGTTAATATCTTATGAAAAATAAAATAAAATAAAATAAATACTCAATGATCTATTCAATTTAACTAATTTCTAAGAAAAATATTGTTTTGACATAGAAAATTCTTCGTTTATTGTATACTGCGCAATGTGTTTTAGTCCCTTTTATCACTGTAACTGAACTGTAACTGAATTTATTTGATGAAACAGCTCTGTGAATAAAATCCCAAAAGAAAATCACTTTTACAAATAAAGTGGTATTTCCGTTCATACAGTAGTAAAATTATGGCGACCCTTTGATACCCTAATATATGGTGGCAATGTTATAATTGAATAGTTTGTTGTCTATTTTACAGCTAATTAAATGTTATATTTAACATAATTATGTGAAACCACCATTACTTTCCATTTTTACTTTTCAATGTTAACTCACAAACAAAAGGAAAGAAAAGCCAAACTGACAATATTTTATGAAGACTGAATCGATTTCAATTCAGAATAGTAAAAAGTTCAAATATTGGATAAGATTGGAGATTGGAGAACTAAAATAAGCATTAGAAAAACCTTTTATTGACGTATTTTACACATATTGATATAGCATATGACACCGAAATAGTTTTGCCACAGTTGCTCATATCTGGTACAAAACTTGAGTAAAACATGTTATTACTTTAAAGATGTTATTGTGTCAAAATCATGTAACGAACGTTTGGACAGCAAAATGTTGACCCCTGCTCAATTTAGATTAATCAAGTGAAAGGTTGCTTAGTCCGCCTTTAATTTTGATTGGTTGTTTAAAGAAATTGTGCATTTAATATGAAGTACTTTATTTCCAAATTCTATCATTTGTACTTTATCCTAATGATTACAAAATGTGGTAAAGTTTCTTTTAGACGGCAGTTTTCATTTTTCAAACTTCAAATGTAAACTAGTGAATTCTTTACACCAGCCATATTATACTGACACTAAATGAATCTACATGCACTTGATTCTGTGGTGTATTTTGTTGATAATCACATCAAACAATTGACTTGACATATATGTGCAACTTTTAGTTGTTCAGAGTTTAGTATGGTATTTATTTCATATTTGATCAACAGAATAAATCTGTAACGCTATCGATATAATTTTTATATTCGTGGTTTTGAAGATGCATACGATGGTTAATGGTTATTTTTAACAAGGAGAGACATCTAAGATACCATTGGTGCAATTTCGATAGATACGTTACTCACATTACATAAGTCATTGATGACTTTATTTAAAGTTTAACTATATTTTTTTGGATACTAAAGTAAACGGATTTTATAAATGAATATTTCAATCGTTATTTGAATTAAATGTTCTTCTTTAGCGGGCAAAGAAATGGTTTCATCCTGTCGCCAACATTAGTCTCCAATTGTTTTCAACCTTAACATAAAAGTCTCGCTGGCGAAAAACTCTCGAAATATACTGAAAATAAACCCATAACGTAAGAGCGTAAAATTATATGAAATTCACTGATGTTATCTCCCTGTTAATACATATCGATAAATGAAATTCTTCTCATTAAATCCGAATTAAATCTAAAATCAAGTTTATCAAGTGGTTTTAATATGTTGAATCATTCACCTCAAATCATTTATATTTAAATTATCACGGCAAATTTCGCGGGAAGAACAAGTAAACTATGTGGAGGTAAAGGATGAACACGAACAGATTTCTTATAAATACTACTAAGGGATCGAAATTATAATTTGAAAATGTTATCCTTTAGTTTAAGGTCAATTAAGTTACAGTTAAATTAACACAATCAGCCACAGTAGAAGATTTTCCGACGTGTAGTAGTAATCGCGTCAAATTTACGCAATTATGAAAGTAAACAAGTATATAAATAAACTCTCCCCTTCAACGTGTATTCTTTGAGTTCATAAATATAAAGCCTAGCCTGTTCAAGATTATTGAAGCATAGTTGAATGACTATAGTGTACATAACTTGATACACAACATTGCATAAGAGGGTCATACGTTTCGTAGATACATTTCAAAGGTTTTTAAAATAAGCATTTAGCTCAAATTTCAAATTACATATTCATGATTAATTCCACGTACCTGGAGGTTCATGCGATTCACCTATGCTGTTGCAAATTCTTTGAAGGAGCAGTATATTGTCCCTGTGAAGTTACTAAATATTTGGCTATTTGTCCCTTGCCATCAGTTGTGTCGGTATTGAGTGCAGTTTCAATTGCATACACCTCTACCAAGTGTCCACGGCCAACTCTTAAAGGCACAATGTCACGCGAAGGAGGACATCTCAAGACAGCCGGCGATACGGAAAGACGTCAGGAAACAGAAGTGGACTCTGTCAACGTGTGTAACACTCTGCACACAGGTTTCGGCACTGTGACGTCATAATGGTCACGTGACCTTTCAGTGTCATCAAACGCGCCTTCATGAACCTGTGCCTATCTGAATGCTTCCGACAATTACTGAATTTAACCCCCTTGTTTCCTTGTACGTGGTTAGTGGTCTTACAGAATCAGTATCTTATATGGTGTGTGGTGTTTATAGAATCATAATATACACTTTCCCACGGATAGATTCACATAAGATAGATTACTAGCGTAAATAGACATATAAGTCATCGCTTTCTAAAACAAAGATTGTTAAGATGATGCAGTTGTACATGACGTATGTTAAGGATAGTGGATTGGCTAGTATCAGTATACTATATCTGAGATGTAAGTACTTAGTACAGGATACTCTATGAATAGTCCGTTTGAAACAAAATCTCACCTATGATTTATACTCGACGATTATTATTAAGAACAGAGCGAAAAACTTTGTTTAAAAAACATCATTTTTTGGATTATATATTTCACGGTGATGTAGTATCATGCATTGTAAATTTATACATCAATTTTGTAATCAAAACTTTCAGCAAAGTAAAATTTGAAGATTATAACAAGTTTTCATTAAATGAAGTAAATAATTTATTTTCAGCCTACCTCACTATCCGTGCATATTTGCCTTTCTTAATAACCTCAATGCACACATTTGTCGTTATGGTTCCCCCGGCAAAGTTTCAAGTATTATGTAATACATATGCTAGCCGTTAGTCCACGCACATTAATCGATATGTATGTTATTAAGAACATGGTTGATATTAACGACTTAATATGAGAACATTGTAAGAATCGTTTAATATGTTGTTATGGTCCAATGGATTTGCTGACTTGAACAAATATGTACAATGATTTTTTTTAAATAAAAACACTTTTTTTTTCAAATTTCGACAATGAGAGTAGAACTTAATGTCAAAACTTACTGAGAACAAAGAAATTATATATCCTTTAAAATTCTTCATTAGTCATCCCTCTTAATTTTAATGCCAATAAAAGAACATTTCGACACAACATTGACACAACTGACACAATTGACCAACTTAATGCAATGCTTCGAAGCACAATAGTTACATTAACACCGTTATAAGTACCAAAATATTTTACCATTTAATAATCGAGATTACAGTTACAACACATTGCATATACATATTGCATATAATAATGGTGAGACATCTGTAACAAAGAACATGTTGAAGATATATCCCAGGTAAAGCAGAACAAGGCGAGTCGCACATACATGTTGGTGGACCCATCGTGACAGCAAGCATGTCCTCGTTAAGCTCATTGCGCGTTTCCGCATCATTCACTCCATATTTCAATATCCATATAGATACATCTATTACATATCATTTGAGGCATTCATTGCACAAGAATTCAAGCCTCTTTTTTGTCAAGTAATGATATTTTAAAATTTATAAAAAAATATATACTACTAACCTTGCCTTTCTAAGCACTAAAGAAATCGATACTACAAAAAAAAATCGTTGTTGTTTTGATACTGCCAACTTTTGAATGCCACTCAGAGAGTCAAAAATAATGGATCCTTTAAATTGTTCATTTATTCAGAATGAGAAGCATGAATGAAAATTGAAATACCATCGAAAAAGACAACAATAAAATAATAGCCGACAAAAGTATATCAGATTAGGGGAAATTGATTTAAATCGTTGGTTTTTGTAGATTCTATAGAAACAAACAAAACAAAAAACATAAAACTAATCAAACCATAGAAAGCTTCACGAACAGAAACCATGTACAAAGTTATGTCTTATTGGTTATTAGAATGACGTTTGGTTTCGAAAGTTTGTTTTTTTTTTGGTTTTTTTTCATTCGTTCCATAGTTTGATACAAATAGTAAATTATATACTATTATAATATATTACATATAAGATTACATATGTAAATTGTATCTGATATATCATAAGCTTAGTACATTATATATATAGTGAGATGGGTTTCTATGTGAAAGATATATGGCAAAGATATGGACAGACCATAGGAATGATTATGGATCAAATAATGGGAATAGTGGGAACCACTTATCTTTAAATTGAGCAAAATTATCATTTCTTTTGGATATGAAATTTTTAACAGTGTAAATATCTTTCAAAATTTTGATAAAACTTTTCAAAATTTTGATAAAACTTTTCAAGTTAGGATTTAATTTCTTCAATGTTGAAATATAAATATATCTTTTAGCTTGAAAACTGATATGAACTAGCAATGGGTTAATTTCATTAAATCCAAACCAAACCAAAGATTTTGTTAAATCAAAAGTTTGCAAATAATCCAATTTTTGACCTCTTTCCAAAATGATTGGGTTACAGTACATTCTAAATATACATGACATAAAGTTTCATTATCAACATTGCAAAAATTACATATTGCATTATCAACAAGTTTCATTTTCAAAAGCTCTTTTTACCTTGATACTTGACATATGGATCCCTTGTGATGAGACCTTTCAGATGACACCATGACATTTGATCATAAGCCAATCAAAATCAACATCATTGAATAAAATTTCGAAAGTTACATCTTAATAATTAACATACCAATTAACAATCTTTCGTTCAGCAAGCCTCAAAACCCGTACGAAGAAAACCATGTATATTCTTTATCTATCTATCTATACACATTTTCTTTTCTCAGAAACCGTCATAAACAGACGTTTCTCAAACTAACTTCATGCATATACAACAAGGAAAAGTGTTTTATAGACAAATTATTTTTTAAAATGTCTACTTGTTCATATATTACGTTTAAAAGTTGTATGTCTGCATTGTACATAGCAGAAGGTTTCACCAAGTTTGAAAACCTCAATCCCTTCTTTTCGATAATATGTTTAAATAGGAAAAGGAACCTCGCTCGCAGATCATCCATTATCTTGTGCCATCACTGCATGCATGCATATAGGACGCGCTCTACTTGGACTACTTTGTGCCCTTTGTCACAGTTATTCGTGAAAACAGATAAATGTGTGAAAACAATAAAATATATATACATGGTGACAACCGGAAGTATATGGTGTGGGGATGTTCTCAATGGGGCTTTGATGTGTGACGGTCTGTCATTGCAGACACACAGACATACATACAGGCAGACAGACGGATGGTTTGTTTGGGTGTCAACTGTCATAAAAAAACACATAGATATAGAATGTATAATGGCATAAAAGAGTGCCACCTTTAAAGGGTTCTAAGCGACTACATTCATTAACAGTTAATATAAAAACATTAATTTAATATTAGATACTACCGTACAAAAGAAAGTACAACACTCGACTTTAAAATAATAAAACTGCACAAGGTATTTAAAGGGGCAGTAGCACGTTTTTTGACAATTTTATATTTTCAATTGTTCACTGATAATAATTGTAAGTTAATGCTAAATGTATTCCTTTAATAGTGTCAAAAATCTCATTACACAAACCAATCATCCATAGTCAGAGATCAAATTATAAAGATTCACATAAAATCCATTGGCAGCCATTTTTGTGTGAACACCTTTAATTCATTTTGTGTAAGAAAAGGAATCTCATGGCTTAACTTTACATTATATATTTGATTTATTGATGATTCATTTAGTTTAAATACATTGTCTTTAGATTGGAACCATTTATTTTCATTTTTCTGACTTCACCTTATATTCCCATGAAAAACGTGCTACTGCCCCTTTAAGTGATGCAAAATGTATCAGACTTGCGCGAATCATGGCAATCACGATAACTGGAATTCATCGTTTCACTATTGTTATTAACCATGAAATAACACATATAAGGCATATTTGGCTCTCATAACAACAGACACAAGATTTGTTTTCGCTATGTCAGAAAAATAACAATAAGAATAGTAAAACTCATCAATATGTCGAAGGGGCACCTTTGGCATGAATGCACGCCTTTTCTGGCAATAATTCGTTGATATTTGTGATTGTTGGTATTGTTACGTGTTATACTTTCTCTTACAGGGTAGTATTTTTACATGTACATGAAAGTGAACCTGTTAAAGGATATATAGCTGATGTACAATAATTGGCTACATTACATGCAAAGTTCTAAATCTATTAATACTTATAAAAATTCAATTTCAAAATATTGTTTGTAAATAATATTATGTTTGTCATAACGTTACTAAAGTTTGCCATTTGTGTCGCTATTTTAATATAACATGTTGAAGTATTATTTTATTGAAGAAATATGGAAATCTGTAATTTTAGATTTCGACCCACTTTGTCTTTTTGGGATAGCAAAATATGTCTCCGGTATACTAGTCTACGGTATGATATGTGTATTGTAGAACTATTGGCATTGTAACGCAGTGGAAGCTTGTTTAACAATGGTTATAGACAACAAAGCACTTTAGTCTTGAAATTCAATTATGTTTTTATTACAAGAGATAAACCAAAAATATATCCCAAATATATACAAAATATTTACAGCAATGTTTTGTTCATGACACTGTTGTCCGAATATGACCTAGCTAGTGTCAAAAACCGCCAAATAGTGCAAGAAGAAACCCTTTATTTCTACTGCACTCGAAAAACGAATATCAAAAACTTTGAGAAACACCGAATATGTGAACTCTCTAAAGTTATCCAAATACGAAATTGTTTAGCAAATTCAAATTCGAAATGGCATATACAAATGCCTACAAACAAGAACAAAATTACATCTTGTTTGTAAAGTTCAAATATTATGAGAGACAGCCGCCAAGAAACGCGACTGCTCTCAACAAAGCCAAAATCAAAAGTGAAGCTAACATGTGCTTTCCAACACGGGCTGCAACGAACTCATGTACATTTCAGTTACGTTCATGCGAACGTTTTTTCATAGCCGGGAAAATCACAAGTCCTTCAGACCATTCCCCCCTCCATGATAGAACTATATCTATCATAAAGGAAACATATTTACATCATATAATTTCAAAATATTGTTCATAAAATGTTCATTCCTGAAAAAGAAAATCAAATGTCATCACTCATCATGAACTTATTCATGATTCAAAATTTCATTCCTTAATGTCACAGTCAGAATTATTACAAAATATATCCAAGCACAATTTCCAAATCTGAAAATAAAAGGCACAAATATATATCCAGTGAATTCAAAGAATGTTTTTAAGAATTCCACATCTGAAAAAAAAACTTCATTTCAGTTCATTTTCACTTATTTCACAATACTTTCCTGTAATCCTCGAATTCTATGAATCACAATTACACAAACACAATTACACTTCAGACTTCACTTCACTCACATCAAAATGAAATCCTCTTCATCTGTTTATGTCCTTCCTCTTCATCTGTCTTGTCCTCTGTCCTCTGTCTTGTCCTCTGTTTTCTGTCTTGTTCCTCGTACCACCTGTCTTGTCCTCTTCATCCATCTTGTGTCGACTGTCTTCTCTTCATCCATCACGTGCCTGCTGTCTGATCCTTCCTTGTCCTCTGTCGTGTGCCTGCTGTCTGGTCCTTCCTTGTCCTTTGTCGTGTGCCTGCTGTCTGGTCCTTCCTTGTCCTTTGTCGTGTGCCTGCTGTCCTGCTTGTCTTCATCCTCCATGTTTATTGTTGATAATTCCAGTGGACATATTTTTGACACTGGTCTTGTCAAAATTGTCCTTTCTGTTTTCACGTCCACAACACGAACATGTCTATCAGAACCTGGATATGTCTTGTCGATTATACCAAGGTTCCAGGTACCCCGTGGTGCATCAGGAGAAATAATAAGTACAACGTCGCCAACTTGAACATCTCTACTTGGAGAGAACCATTTCTTCCTCGATTGGAGAGAAGGTAGCCACTCCTTCATCCATCTCCTCCACACGTGTCGTACCAGTTCTTGTACCCTTCTCCATCTCTTCCTGGGATTGAATGACGTATTATCAACGGAATCTGGTGCGAAGATTCCACCACTCTGCCCATGTAGGAAGTGGTTTGGAGTTAATGGAATGTCATCCACAGGGTTGGCAGATTGATAAGTAAGAGGGCGGGAATTGATAAGACCTTCTGCACCAACAAAAGCTGTCATCAGCTCTTCGTCAGTTATGTCACTTGATCCAAGGACAGCGAAAATAGCTCTCTTTGCAGACTTTATCATCGACTCAAACACGCCACCAAAGTTTGGAGCAT
The DNA here is from genome assembly GCA_916613615.1 of Steromphala cineraria. Lineage (NCBI taxonomy): Eukaryota > Metazoa > Mollusca > Gastropoda > Trochida > Trochidae > Steromphala > Steromphala cineraria. Next base: position 97,306,818 of record OU744720.1, read on the forward strand.
GAGGAGGGTTGAACAACCAATGTACACCTCGGTTTGCCAATGACGATTTAACCTTGTCTGAATCTAATTGGGATACCAGCTGTTTCAGTTCATTAGCTGCACCAACAAAGTTAGTGCCATTGTCAGATATCATTTCTGTTGGCAACCCCCGTCTACTTGCCATTCTGTAGAAAGCATTCAGGAATGAATCTGTATCAAGAGCATGTGCCATTTCAAGGTGAACCGCCCTGGTTGCCAAACAGGTGAACAGGCACAAATATCGCTTAGTTCTGGACTTTCCTCGTCCCTGAATAGTGAGGAATGGACCTGCAAAATCCACACCAGTTTGTTCAAATGCACGAAGAGAATACCTCAAACGAACTTTTGGAAGAGGAGCCATGATCTGAGATGCTGGTTTGGCTTTTCTACGACGACAAAATGCACATTCACGTTCCCATTCCCGAATTTCTTCACGACCAGCAATGATCCAATAACGAGAAGACAATGTCGACAGCAACTGATTTGTTCCAACTGCATGGTTACCATCTTCATGGTGTTGCTTAACGATCAATTTAGTGACCCAGTTTTTTCTTGGCAAGATAATGGGAAATCTTGTTTTGAATGGCAAGAACTCTGCATGCTCCAGTCTTCCACTGGACCTAACGAGACCATCATCATCGATGAAAGGATTCAGACCTACAAGTTTGCTACTTTTAGCTATTGGTTTGGTAGTTTTCAGAGCAAAGTACTCGTCAGTAAATGCTTCCTTTTGCATTGTGATGATAATGTGTTTCTCAGCATCAAGCATTTCTTCTGCCGAAAGACAACCAGTCATTCTCTCATCAGATTGAGAAGAAATGTTAAAGACAAATCTATGCACCCAGGCTGTAATTCGAACAAGCCTCTTCCAATTTGAAAAACGTGAAGGTTCTAACAAACAAACAGAACTTGTGTATGTTACCAAACAACGAGATTCTTTGATTGATTTTGCTTCAGACAAATGTCTTGATTCTAACTTCACTGACTGTTCAGGCCAATATTTTTCATCAAGTTTCAGAAAACCAGGCCCATATTTCCAGATATCTGATGTCAAGTTTGGAACTGCTGTTCCTCGGGTAAGTATATCTGCAACATTCAGCTCAGTAGGAACATGTTTCCATTGTGATGGTTCAGTATGTTCCTGGATGAAACCAACACGATTGGCAACAAATGTTTTGAAGTAACGACTGTGATTAGTAATCCAACACAAAACATTCAGACTGTCAGTCCAAAGAGTTGCTGAGGACAGTCCTATCTCTAGAGCATGATCAACAGCAAGAAGAAGTCGAACACCAAGTACTGCAGCCATCAACTCAAGTCTTGGAATTGAGACAGTCTTCAAGGGAGCAACACGACTTTTTGAAGAAACAAGCTGACTTGTTACTTCATCATTTTGGTAAGTATGTACACAGTAGAGAACTGCCCCATAAGCATCTTCCGATGCATCAACAAATACATGCAATTGTGTTTCTTTCACTGGGAGATTCAGTTGCAAACATCTAGGAAATCTAAGTTCGTTCAAATCAGATCTATCTGAGAGCCATGCTAATGCTTTTTGTTTCAGGTCACCAGTAAGTTCATCATCCCAGTCTAACCCACAAAGCCAAAGCTGTTGCATAAGAACTTTTGCCCTGATGTGGAATGGAGAAAGAAACCCTAGAGGATCAAACAACTTTGCAATCTCACGAAGAAATGACCTTTTGGTAAGTATGATATTCTCACCTGAGTTGGCATTACGAAAGCAAAAGTCATCATCTTGAGCAATCCACACTAATCCAAGTGTCTTTACCGAAGGCAACTCATCTTTAGTCAAGTTTACTTCCGATGCTCTATCTCCTTCTGGAATAATCTCCAAAACCTCAGGAGAATTTGACAACCACTTCCGTGATTTCATTCCAGCCTTACCCCAAAGATCTGTAAGCTGATTGTACAATGTTTTACCATCTTCAACATCTTGCACAGAATCCATGCTATCGTCCATGTATGTGGACTTGCAGACAGTCTCAGCAGCTTTTGGATAAAGGTGTTCATGTCTACGAGCATTTTCTCTGGAGATGTATTGCGCAAGGAAAGGTGAAGCATTCACACCAAAGACAACCCTTGTGAACTCATAAACTTGTGGTACTTTTGATTGATCCATAGACCGCCACAAGAACCTGAAGAAGGAACGGTCTGCTTTAGGTATTCCTATCTGTAAGTACATTTCTGCAATGTCACAGACTAAAGCTATTGGATATCGCCGGAAACGAAGGAGGATCTCAAACAAATCCCCTTGAAGTTTTGGACCCTGATGTATGGTGTCATTCAAAGATATGCCCTGGCATTTTGCAGAAGCATCAAAGACCACTCTCACCTTTGTGGTAGTACGATCTGGTCGCACAACAGGAAAGTGTGGCAACAACCACTGTTTTTCATACGCATCTACATTTTCAACTTGTTGGATGTAACCTTTTTCAAGGTAATCTGTGAAAGTTTTCTCATACAACTCACCAACGACTTTGTCCTTTGACAATTTCTTTTCAGTGCTACAAAGACGCTTATAAGCCATTTCATAGTTTTGTGGGAGGGTCTGTTGCAAATTCTTCCATGGTATGCCAATTTCATATCTATCATTTTCATACTTGATAGTGTCTTGTACTAAAGAGATGACTGCTTCATCTTGTTTAGTGAAAAACGGACCATCAGACTTCAACTCTTCTACTTCCCAGAACTTATGAAGCATTGAGTTCAACTCAAAATCCCTTTTTGACTCGGTCGTGAAAAAAGTATTGGAAAGAGTGGCTTCTCTTTCACCAGAAAGATTTCCAACACATGTCCACCCAAGCGGAGTCAATCTAGCAACAGGTTGACCTTCACCCCCGACTACGTCCTCATAAGAACGATGAAGTTCCAAATAATCCATTCCTATGAGCAGATCAACAATATGTGGAGTCTGAACCTTTGGGAAATGAATGTGCTTCAAATGTGGCCACTGTTTATTGTGTTTCTGCCAATCTACAACTTTCATCTGCCCTGTGACCCTGGTTGTTGTCAAAGCAGAAAGAGACATATCAACTGTACCATCCAAACTTTCAATACAAAACTGAACACATTGTGATGGAAACTTCTCACTTCGACCATTAAGTACATTGACAGCAACAGTCTGTTTTTCACCTATTAAACCCAACTGTGAGGACACGTCTTCATTAATGTAAGTTTGTGTACTTGCATCATCTAACAATGCATTAACGACTATCCTCTTTGTCCCATTTTTCAAGACAACAGGAACTGTGCGCAATGACACAAAATCTGTCATATGATATTGTGTAGATGACATTGTGACCTTTGAGTCTTGACCTTGATATTTATTTAAATGTTGCTGTTCATTGCAAGAACTACTTGTCGACTTTACAGGACGACCTTTATCATGGTTTGCACTACTACGCATGCTTGAATGAAGCAACTGATTGTGTTGAGATGTACAATTATCAATACCACACAATGTTTTCCTACTGCATATCTTGCTGTAATGGTTTGACCCCAGACACCTGAAGCAAAGACTCAACAGTTTTGCAGTTTCCCATCTTTTTGGGACTGGCATAGACTTGAATTTAACACAACTTGTAATGCTGTGGTTTGATTGACAAATCCTACACCTCTGATCAAATTCACCTTGTTTACCAAAGAATGACCCAGGTTTTCTTACGTCTCTGTTCATTGGTCTTGACATTTTACAAACCCCATGAACTGTCTCTGAAGCAATAGTGCGAAACTCTGCTTCCATCAAAACCCACTCACGCAAAGTTTCAACAGACTCTTGTCTTTGTGTCTCATAAATCCATCTTTGGAAATTACCAATCATTGGTTCTGTCATTTTTTTAAGAAGCTGTACATACAATGACCCATAGCCCAACTCCTCAAACCTATCAGATTCCTTCATGTTCACCACTACTAAATCCAACATGTCAGCAAATCGCCCAACATCCTTAGCATTACCAGAACGAATAGGACTGAAATTTGATATTTCTTCAAGTTGTAATGCAATGTGTCTGCGCATACCACCAAACTTTCTATCAAGTCTTTCTAAAGCAACATCATATGCAGAAGCTGAGTGCCCTAAATCTTGAATAACCTTCAAGGCTTCACCTCCAACATACTGGCGCAACTGAAGTAATTTGTATTCAGGAGTTGCAGGTGCTTGGTCTACACAAGCACTAAAAGCAGCCTTCCAGCCCTCGTATGCCTTAGCATCACCAGTGAAGACAGGAATGGATACACGCTTTAACTGCTTCCACATGTCTTTGCCAATGTCATTATTGTGTGAAAGTGCAGGTGTGATGTGTTCAACATATTGCCTAGTATCTTGAGAAAGGGGTGTTTGCAATTGTTGAGAAGGACTGAACGATTGTTTCCTATCAGTTTTGTGAGAAACTTGTGATGAAGCATCTGACCTACTTTTGAGGTAACTTTGAGCATCATTTTGTGCAGTTGTACCAATCTCCTCTAGCAGTTCCCCTTCCTGCATGACCTTAGCACTATTGTGTCTATCTCCTAGAGATCTAAATAGTTCAGAAAGCTGAACAATAACATCAATAGCCCTACCTTGGCAGTCACTGACTTTGTCAATTGCTTCCCTAACATCATGACGTGAAGGAGGTTGTTCATTGTCAATCAATTTCTCTAATCTGTTTTTAGATTTTGTGAATGCAGATTTCAAAACCATTTTTTGCCCTTTGAGTTTAACAATTTGATCTTCATTATTCAACTCCTCCTCATGGCTTGAGGACGGAAGAGAAAGGTTTGCTACAGTTTCTAACGTTATCTCATCGCCGAGACTTACCTTCCTTGTCCCCTTTTGGGACATATCACTTGTTTGTGACATTTCAAACGTGTCACTTCTGGTCAAGCTATATACATTGCTGGCAAGCACTGCACTGATCAAAAACCAGTTAACAAAAGCCATACATTCTATTTTCAAAAACCAATATTTAAGACCAAAAACAAACGAATATCAAGAAAGTGCTCAGCAAAACATGATTAACAACCACGCTCTGCTACCATTTTGTAACGCAGTGGAAGCTTGTTTAACAATGGTTATAGACAACAAAGCACTTTAGTCTTGAAATTCAATTATGTTTTTATTACAAGAGATAAACCAAAAATATATCCCAAATATATACAAAATATTTACAGCAATGTTTTGTTCATGACACTGTTGTCCGAATATGACCTAGCTAGTGTCAAAAACCGCCAAATAGTGCAAGAAGAAACCCTTTATTTCTACTGCACTCGAAAAACGAATATCAAAAACTTTGAGAAACACCGAATATGTGAACTCTCTAAAGTTATCCAAATACGAAATTGTTTAGCAAATTCAAATTCGAAATGGCATATACAAATGCCTACAAACAAGAACAAAATTACATCTTGTTTGTAAAGTTCAAATATTATGAGAGACAGCCGCCAAGAAACGCGACTGCTCTCAACAAAGCCAAAATCAAAAGTGAAGCTAACATGTGCTTTCCAACACGGGCTGCAACGAACTCATGTACATTTCAGTTACGTTCATGCGAACGTTTTTTCATAGCCGGGAAAATCACAAGTCCTTCAGACCAGGCATATTGACCAAAGAGTATTGTCTGAAAATTTTCAATTTCAATTTTGAAACATTATGATTTCAAGTAAGAACTTAAGGATAATGTAACAAACATGTTCAGCAGTTGTTTAAGTATAATGTTTAAGATAGATATATATATACACATATAAAAATAGATATATATATATAGTTCATCATTACAAATGCAAACCTTTTTGTAAATTATCAGAGCCGGTTCGGCAGTAAAACAAGCATTGGGTTTGAAATGAATATTAACAGTTTTATGTTTATCTTAGCGTTCCAAAAATGTCATGTACATGATCATACGCAGAACAATGTTTAAGGACTACCCACACATATCATTACAGTTTCGATAACGCATGAAACTCGAAATAGGCATCCAATATCAAGTTAAATGAAATGATAAAACTCAGCTGTCTGTCTTGAGTGTAACGATCATTGCAGTTTGTATAAGCCAGGACATTTACATTCCACATAAACCTGCGATCCAATACCCTTTTCTTTTGCTTATCATACATTTACATTCGCCTTGAAATTAGGTTGATGATAGAAACAGTTTATCAGATACATACAGAGGCATTGTGTGGAGTGTGTTTCTCGTGTAAAGAATGACAAACAAACATAAAAACACAAACATTGTTTAATCACGCATTTTATTAGGCATATAATAAAGACAAAGGACAGGTAAAGTTAATCACTGTTTATACGATAGATATAACCTCTAGAAACGAACGAGTAAACGGTTCGAACTGAACCATTGTTTACTATTCTCATAAGATTTAAATTTGAACTTAAAAATTATACGTGTGTCACTATTACAATTTATCTCAGGGATCAGTTTGACTGGTTTCTTTGAAAGGTCTATTTTAAATTTGTGAAGAAGTCTGTATCCTCTACTAGAATCGAAGATAAACGTATCGATTACGCCTTGTTGATCAATAGTGTTCCAATATGATGACGATAAAATACTCCTACGTTTCATTTCATTTTATATAAGCATAGTAACCTCAATACAACTTGAACACATCATAAACAGATTCAAACATGCCGCAGCTGCACTGTCCCATCACGCAACATGCTATCAATGAAACATCAATAAACCACATCATACCATTCCCATATAACGTTTCATCATCATACGATACGCTATCATACCATAACATACCATACAATAATGCGTAACTACAACATCTCAATACGTCATAGCAAAACATAATCATACCATACCTTGGTTTACCAAATAAAAGACGGCACTATACACCACACCATTTTATGCATTACACCATAATTTACACCGTCACACGTCATCACAACGCGACTTTACATACAACCATAACATACCATTCACCATCACACCACACAACTACACCTCACCATCCCCCGATACACCTTAGTATACCACAACACACTACCACATCACATTCCATTGGCGGATCCAGAGAACGGGTGCGCACCCCTCCTAAGAGAGTTCCATATATAGGAAATGTTGATAGCTGAATTCGTGAAAAAATGTAAAGAAAAGGAGTATATATGAAGGGTTCTTTAAAAAAGAAATATATACACAAATATCATAAATTTTGTTTCTAATTAGTAATTAACATATTCACATCCGAATGGGGCACTCAACCAATGGAAAATCCTGTATCCGCACCTGCATCGCACTACATCAAGCCATACACGGCACCATACAATATTATAAACCTTTTACAGAACACACAATTCCGTACACTGCCTTTCTGTTCCTACATACTGCACAACTACACCACAATACCTCGCAACCCCCAACCACCCAACACCCACCACCATCATTCAAAGCAGCTTACTACGAATCAATTAGTCATCGAGATATGATGATCATTTTCAAAGGCGATCTTCAGCAGTCTAAAAGACAAGACGATCAGTGATCTATTAGTCGCGTCACCCCAGCGTGCACTCTACCGTAGCCCGAGGAGCAGAGGCCGTCGAGGACGCGTGCAAATTGGTGAAGCGTGACGTGTTGGAGTGTGTATCAATCAAGTGCGACCCATCAACCCATCAATCAGGGACATATACCACCCCCCCCCCCCCCCCCCCCCCTCCCTTCCCCTCAAACTTCTTCTACCCTCACATCACTTCCTTGCCAGACCTGTATCACACACGGCTTGTAGACCTTCCTGACTGAAACTTCAATAAGCTTAGATAACCGACTATGGCCTTTTGAATTGTAGATAAGTGGATAAGGTATATAAGACTAGTAAACTGCACGGTTTAAACGTTTTAATATTTCATAAATATCAACATGTACCAATAATTCAGATACACGTATAATAACATAAGATAGTTATGATTTCCTAATAAAAGGATGAATCTATTGTTATCATTAAAAGTATCCTTTATTCAATAAGTATTCAAGTAAAGGATATAGAGGAAGTGAAACCATTATGTCATGTAACAAGCCTGTCACTGCATCTTCACACCCAAGGGAGGTAACTGCTGGTGGCTGACACACATGTGCCCGGAAATCCGCAGTAGATGCTTGAGTCCAGAGATGGCTAACTTCACGTACTGGACCTGAGGAAACTATAGCGATATTCACCTGGCTCACGTGTAGGATGACTTCTATATAATGTAGGTAAATAAACATTAAAATATATACAATGTAATTATTTTAATTTTTGATATTCTTAATTTTGAATGCTCATTAGTTGAAGGCACATATGCACTTTTATTATGGAAATGTAAATATGATTTAAACTGTGCTTATCAATTTTATTACTTTTAGAAATGTAGTTATTATTCAAAGCGTATTTTTCAACACTTTTGATTTAAGTAAATGTTCTATATAACTGTTCAATGTAAACTGTTTATATTGATATCATATTGCAGTCATTCAGAAAGCAGCAGTGTGTTCCCAACATGTGATGCTGATTGGTTGTTCATATATAGCACCTAGTCATAGTTAGTTAGGGAAAAGTTGTTCTTTGAAAACGACAATGAAATAAGGATTTAGTGTTGGAATATAAAGCAACTATGTTTATCCCATTTTTCCAGTTTCTTCAGAGTCCGATTTTGAAATGCCTTTGCTATGAATTATTTAAACTGTGATATCTACCCATTATATATACAACTTTCCTTATTGATATATACCTGATTATGATAGTGTTGGTTTATGTGATAATGACATTGTTAATTCATCTATTAAATGATGTATCAGAAACAAGGCCTCAAGCTAACGTGTTGTAAGTAAACAATAGGGGAGCTTGCATACATCTATTATGTCTCGAAACTTATATTGAGCTAATGAACTTTTAAAAATTATGATATGCATACATAAAGGCAAGAGCAGGAATTTGATAACATTTTCTCTCGTGTGATAATAAACTGATATCATAGCATCAATATAATAATCTTGCTAAAAGTTTGTCGTAAATCCTAAATACCATTCTCTGTTTACCATCTCTTTATCTCTTACATATTTTTCTCATCTAACTCATCATGTCTTATCTTATCCTATTTCAAATTCCTTATTACTGCTCCACACCATCGCCGATGTATTTGTTAAACTTCTTGACATTTATTTCAAACATTTAAGCTAGACGGGTATACAGAGACTTAATTAACGATTTCATGTATACATTATTACGAATTCCACACTTAAAATGCACATTATAAAGTTGAAATTTTCAAATCATTACGCTGCGAAGCTTCTCATTTTGGGGTGTATGTTAGAAAAAAATACATAAACTAAAACATTAAAACTCACAATCATTTATTGAATGCTCTGGAAAGTTAGTCGCCATGTATATATATGAAAGAAGGATATGTAATCCCAGTGACTTACAGCGTACTAACAGGGTTAAAATATTTAACATTTAACATTTATTCATATCCTCTGACAACGTTATCATAACTAACGTTAAAGTTCACGATTACTTTATGATATTGAAACGGTGTAGTGTTTCAGTTATGGGAACGGAAGGGATTTTATTCGTCAAATGGTTATTAAAGTAGAAGTAAAACTCTGCGTTTGACTACTTGGGCAGCGACGCCTTTGAATATTTACACCTTGCACGTCATAAGTCAATTAGTGTTGCTAATGTCATTGTTGTTTGTAAGTGCGCAGTATTAAAACCTAAAAAATGACACCCTTTCAAATGTTCTTGATATACATGCATTAAGTGCTAATTTTCCAAAATTATAACTTTCTAACACTGAATGATTTTAAGGGTTTAACAGAAAAATCGAAATTTTGTTGTGATGATGTTGTTTTGGAAACTTCTAATGGTGATTAATGAATTAAAAATGGGTCGTCATTAATGAATCACTTATTTATTCGTTTGTGAACTTGAGTACGATCTGCCTTAGGCGTGTCGTTTTGAGGTCAAAGGTGAATGATGGTTCACCAACCGAAATAAGTTTAAATAACAAATCCCTTTTTATTAAAAATATGATTTTGAATGACATTTGAAACCTGAAAGGGGTAGGTTTCCTGAGACCAAAAGAATTTTCTCCTTTTATAGGTTTACTATGAAAATGACAAGTTAAGATATTTATAGCACTACTTATAGAAGGGAAGTTAGGGGATGTGTCTTTCATCATAAGTCATATATGGACTCAGGAAGTTGAAATTGTCTGTCATTATCCCCTTGTCGTCAACACCTCTGTTGATGAAGAAACTAGTATCAGTCGGTGTGTTACGACAAATGTTCAACTCATATAACACCTCACACCATTTGTCTGTATCTTTACCAGCGTTACTCAACATGCCCAGGATACTTCAACTTCGTAAGTTCATTCTCAAATTCAAATACGTGCATGCATAGTCAGCAGATAAGTTGAATACCAAGTAGTCAAGGCTCAACAGTAAAGTTGATTCTTAAACTAGTACTTACATTTGTGTTCCTGACATTTCTTTTGGGATTTAACGAGAAAAATAAATGTTTTCAAGATAAGTAAATCTTTAAAAATACCAACCTAGCATGTCTGTTTTTATAAACTCACGATGAAGAAACTTAAACTTTTTTTGTAAATAGAGAATAATACACGATCATCGGTGCTATACCATTTTCATCATTACATCTGAAATGATTCGTTATTCCTAGAGCGGAAGCGAGTAATAACTAAGATGTAAGGCTATGTTTTCGTTAGAGTTATATGTGACCAAGTATGTTATTTGAACTTAAATCCCCCTTATACAAGGAATGAATTAACACACTGAAGCAAAAGTATTTCCAAAGAGTTGAAGAAATCTAAATCAATTAACAAACGTTATTTTCAGAAACATTGATCAAGTGCTAAAACAGAAAATAACCTATAAACTATTGGTGACAAGTACATGACAGATGATAAAAGCGAGCACGCATGCGCAGATGAATCATATCAGTCAGACATGACGTCGTTGAAATACCTGACATACACCGACTAATTACCTTTGTTGATTGGTCTCATTAACTCCTACATGGTCAACTTGAGCTTCCGCATGATTAACATGGGATAAACATATCGATAGGTGAAATCTTCTACCTGTTCTTCATCTTTCAGTTAAAGAGGAATATTGGTATGACACATATTTCAAGTTTAGCGTTGATACAATGTTCTTTTTTTTATCTTGATGTGATACGATAACAAATCAATGCGCATGAAGTAAGTTTCAAAGTAATAAATATGACACGCGTAATTGCTGATTGTAACTTAGACTTATATTTAGTCTCTGAAATATTTTTAGTAAAAATCTTATTTTATTTAATTTTTGAAAGGAGCCTCAGACAAATGGAGATTTCAGAGACTTATAACATCCGCATTGGGTGCCTGTCACACCAATTATTTACAACAGGCAGATATCTGATAAAATGCTGACCTCTTGGTAGGGGGGCGCGCAAAGAATCTGTCTGTCAGCAGCCTCCCCAGGGAGCCTGCTAGCCTTGTCATTGTCTCCTTAACAGAATATCACCACTGGGCAAAATGCAGGAAATACTAGCAGATGGATTGTCACTGTAAGTCTATATGTTCCCTAGGGTTTGGTTTTACAGGACCTCACCAACAAAATTGCCTGGCTCTCAGGTCACTTTTTACCTCTGAATTGAATGGTTTACTCTCAGCACTTGTCTAATACTCCAACAAAATCATCAAAGAATTTGAATTTATCTCCAAGTTCTAGTGCTTCGATTTGTGTTTTATGTGGAGAAAATATCATTTATAATTATTTCTGCAAGCAAAAGTTTTATATTATTATATTATTTATATTTTAATTCACATTTCTTTTTTTTGTAAATATTAAATAAACTCATTTGCAATAGAAACGTTCCTTTAAAAAAACAGGTTTCAATCCACTGGTAATGAATAAGTTTAGAATGAGTTACAAAATATCTTCAAAGGCTAAATTTACTATAGCAGCCTGAACATTTTACGTCAAATATTCTGACCAAAACGTCTTGAAATATCATACGATTTAAACAGTATTTTATTTCCATAAAACATTATACAAAATACACAACATTCAGAATATATATACAATAGGGAAAAAGGATAAGCAAACAGGCAGCAAAGCCTATATAAATGCTTCTCCTGAAAAACATATAACGATTCAGATATCAAATATATTGGTGGAAATAGAAAATTTGCAATTATTCATAGAAAACTTAAATTAATATTCAACTTTGTCTACAGATTTAAGGAGAGAAATTTAAAATCGGTTGGTATCATTTATGAAATGGTATACGGTACAGATATTAAAAGGGATTCATTAGCACTCTGTGACAAGGATTTGTCGCCGCTTAGGACAGGTGTTAATGTTATACCGTTTTTAACAAAATATTGATTTGATCGGAATCTATCACATAATGGACATTCAAAAAATAGTAAGAATTATCCTCCCTAATGTTTCCACAAGAACACCCACGGCTTTTTGACAACCCTCTATCAAATGTGAATTGAGATCGCTACAACCGAGGCGCATCCGGCAAAGAAGAATTTGACTGCGTCTTGGACCATGAGATGTATAATTCTTAAAAGTAGGTGATAAAGTCCTATCACATGAAATCAAAGTTTCAAATTGTGCCAGAGACGCTGAATTTCTAATGTTTGTATCCAGCGATTTCCAAGCATTAACAGTAGATGGAAGAAAGGAGTTATTAAAATGAGACGAACGCCCTGAGGTGCCTCGTAGATTTTCAGAATTTCGAAGATTATAACTGCTTAGATCAGATACATTTTGTGGAACCCATATGAAAGATATTGCGGAGTTAATCCATACACCATTTTATAAAACATGCATAATTTGTGAAAATGGCGCCTTTCAATTATAGTTTTTCATGACTAAGTCTTGCATGTGCTCCTAACTGCACCTGAGATGGTCTTCAGAGCGTCTAAATGTAATTTTTCTAACATACATGCTTGTTCTTTAATGCAATTGTCCCAGATTGTATCACAATAGTCAAAGATGGGTAAGATAAATGATCTATACATAGTTTCAAGGGATAATCGATTTAACCTATATTTCAAACTTCTCAGACAAATAATACGTGGACTTGCTTTGCGTAGTATATTTTCAATATGAACCTGCCATTTGCTATCTTCTTGTAGGATTAGACCGAGATGTTTATGTTCACTGACTTCATGAATTAAGGAATTGCTTAGTGTTAATGAAAATTTCGGACTTGCATTACCCTTCTTTGAAAATAGCATTGCTTCTGTCTTTTCCGGACTGAATTTAACCTGCCACTTGTTTGCCCAGTCTGAAATTTGTTTTAAATCATTGTTTAGCAAGGTCTGAGTCTGAAAGGATCTTCTATTTCAAGGTATAAAGAAGTGTCATCTGCAAAGAGCTTAATATTACTTAACAAACCATCTGTTAAATCATTTATGTAAACAAGAAATAGTAGGGGCCCAATAAGACAGAGCCTTGGGGAACACCAGCAAATATTGGTTTTGTATTTGATTTATGACCATTTATTACAACCGATTGTTTTCTGTCTCTAAGATAATTCTCAAACCACTCTAATAGACTTCCAGTGATTCCAATGGATTCAAGTTTTACTAGCAAACCTGCACAACACGATCGAAAGCTTTGCTAATATCCCAAAAAATAACTCGGACTTCTTTACCATCCTCCATGGCTTATAATATCACAGGATAAAGTTCAGTCAATTGATAAACTGTCGAGTCTCCAGGTTTAAATCCAGACTGGTGTTTTGATATTATTTCATTGTCTATAAAGAAATTGTATATATGCTTAAATATGCATTTTTCGAATACTTTGGCCAAACAGGAACTTAATGCTACTGGACTGTAATTTTGACAGTCGTGAATGCTGCCTTTTTTGTGAAGAGGCACAACTGTTGAATATTTCCAAATAACAGGGTATTGGGATAAATTCAAGGATAAATTAAAAAGCTTTGTAATGGGCTTATAGAGAGACCGAGCTATATTTATGGATAAACCACATCTCTGTATTTTCCAAGAATTGATTCTGAACTTGTAAACAAAATATCAGCTTCTACCAGCTTTAATATTCTGAATACTCAACTTTTCAACAGTGGATATCAAATCATCCTCATTACATGAAGCATCGAGATCTTCGCTGTTATCATTTAGATAAACAGATTTGAGTCCATGTTTCAGTCCTCGGTCATGCTGATTTTTCATGAGGGCAATCAAAGGTGACACGACCAACGCTTTTTTGTAATTCTTGGAAAAGAAGTGGTCAAGTCAAGGACTTTCCACTCCCTGTCAGAAAATAAAACAGAACATCCTCTCCATTCAAATGGTATTGAATAACATCTCTTTGGTTCTGTCTCAGTTCTTTCTTCTGTAATTATTTTAGTCCTTTCAGTATTGCACTTTCAATATCAGCTCCAAATGGCTCCATTTCCTCATTTGTGCATATTCTATCCTTTAAAACAGCTAATATACTCCTTCTTAAATCCAGTGTTGATACACCAATATATGAATTGTAACACCCCACACTGGTTTTAAATTTGTTTTTATAACAATTTACTGCTTGAGCCTAGCTCACACCAGATGATAATTAATGACTGTTGACAGATTCAGATTCCAGCAAGACCCTCAGGCAAGATAAGGGCTCTGCAGGCATTCAGCTTGTAACCTGATCCCAATCCTGGTTAGTTCCTATCCCCATGTTATAAGACCCTAGAGCAGTCCAGATCTAGACTTGCTTCCATGGGGTGACTTATATGCTCAAGGGTCTGTGCATAAGACTAATTGTAACTTAATATCTTCAAAATTAGGGACCATTTGCTTTTTATGAAATGTGACTCTTGCAAAATACGATTCTATCTTTTAGAAAAATATTTCTGTTATGAAACTACATTTTATGTATTCATTCAATCCATTTAGTTTGTTTGTTTCGTCTTTTCCTCCTTCTTCTCCTTCGAGATCTCTTTTCCTTCTCCTCCCCTTTCTTCTTCTCTCCCTTCTTCAAGATGCATTACCCTTCTTCTTTTGTTAATATTATGTTTCTGTAACGTGTTCTCCCCTCCTGTTGCAGCGGCCATGTTGCACTGTCACCACGAGCTGGTGGAGGACCACACCAACTTCACCCTGGACGATGTGCGGGTGGAGCTCCTCGAGCTGGAACAGGAGGAAGTCATCTACAACATCCCCACCTTCATCTTCCTCGCCCTCCTCCTCTTCATCGGCATCCCCGGCAACATCGTCGTGTGCGTCATCTACCGCTTCAAGTTCCCCCGCAGCACCCCCCGACACTTCATCGTCGCTCTGGCTCTGTTCGACCTCCTCAACTGCGTCGTCGGGATACCGTTCGAGATCGCCGACCTCAACACGGACTACTTTCTCGATCTTCCTACTCTGTGTAAACTAGTGCGCTTCAGTAATACTTTCAGTTCTTGCGGATCCATAGGTGTGCTGTTGATTATCAGCATCGACCGCTACAAGAAGATATGCAGACCGTTCCAGAAGCAGATACTGCTGAGTCAGGCTAGGAAGGCTGTCTATGGAATCATAGCTCTTGCAGGCTTCCTGGCAGTCCCAGCGCTGATCGTGTACGGGAGTCACATCATGATTATAAACGGTCTCCGCACGGCGGACTGCTCCTTTGACGATTCTGTAGCCGGGGAGCTGTTCCCCAAAATTTACCAGATTTTCCTCGGATTTCTCTGTTTTGCAATGATTATCATTTTGATTGTGTTATACACTTTTATCCTGCTGAAGATTTTCCGGCAGAAGAAGCGGCGAGCGACGATGACGTCTGTAGCCCGTCCACAAGCGTCTCGCCCAGTGAGTGTCCACGAGTCCACGCTTAGCGACCAGAGCAAGAGGAACAGTCATCTTCAACCGGACTCTCTCAGACCAGGAGTTCAGGACAAGTCAGCTTCCATGGATAAAACTCAAGAGATGAGCAGAAAGACGACGAAAGCAAAGACGTACATCCGGCGGTCCCGAATGACCTTCATGATGCTGATTGTGACCATCGCGTTCATCCTGGGCTACATGCCCCACTTCAGTCTGCAGATAGCTCGGCTACTGATAGACCAATTCCACGAGCACCTGCACTGCAACCACATCGGCATGTCCTTCTACAAGTTCTTCCTGAGGTCCTACTTCCTCAACAGCGCCATCAACCCCATCATCTACAGCTTCTACAACAAGAGGTTCAGGCAGGAGTGCGTCAACCTTCTCAAGAGACTCTGCTGTATGGGCGGAGACTCGGAGACCTTGAACACTGCCACGGAGAGCGAGAGTTAGGAGCGGACCATGTGATCTCTTCATGTAAAACTGTCTACACACGTCTTTGTGAAATGATAAAGAAGGAAGTGGTGTATGAGATCTAGGACCGATCATATGATCTCTTTCGTGATATTAAAAACATATTCTACACACGTCTTTTGTGAAATGATATAGAAGTGGTATCAGAGCTAGGACCGATCTCTTTCATGAAATTAAAAACGTTTTCTACACAGCCCTCTGGTGAAATGATTTTGAAGTGATGTGCGAGTAAGGAGCGGATCATGTGATCTCTTGTGATATCAATGACGTATTTTATACAGACCTTTAGGGAAATGACCTAGTCGTGGTGAGGAGCTGACTCCCGTATATATAGACATAGCTAGTGTCATGCATGTATGTTTTTGTCTCTCGTTTCCTATGTATTATCCTCCGAATTATTGTTGGTTCTTGAAATTTTTGAATTTTTGAAGATGTAAGAACTAAGGTGCTTATTATGTCAATTGGTCCAAACCATTGCAAAGGTGTCCAACATCGAGCGTGAGGAACAGAAAACTCACCTCAGGACATCGTTTTCTTATTTCTGTTGATTGAGGCTTGATAAATCGGTTGTACGATGAAAGTCGAGCATTATATTACTTAGAGAGTTTCAGTAGGTATATGAAACTGTTTCACTGGTTAAGTAATCGTGTATTCTGGCGTGCTACTTGTATACCGCCTGAACATCAAGCCACCATCTGTAGGTTATTTCCTGTTCCCCTATAATAGAGAAATTTCTTCTCAAAAGTTGTAAGAGTTTGACTACGTGTAGAACAAGCTCTTGATGCAGCGTTATTTAAAAATACATTAGATCTGTCCAGGAATTGATTGTTATTATTCATGTGTTTTTCATTTCTCAATCTGGAATATGAGGAATGAAGTATATATAAGATTTTGTAAATATTTCATTAAAATTCAGTCAATCGAAGGTGCTATGTACAACTGTGTAGATACCGGAAAATGTATTGTTTTGATGTACATATATGACCCTGATTAAACCACATTTTCTTACATTGTCTTCGTCTTCATTGTGAAGCATTGCAACCTTTTCTTTCATAACCTTACTTCCGGTATATGAGTTACATAGTACACTAGCCATCGGAAACGCTTAGGAATGTCAGTCTCGACGAAATTAAAACTAAAGCTTTGCCCGTCAGTTTCGGTATCACTTCCTTCCAAGTTTTTATTTATTTGCTAAGTTTTAATTTTCGTTCAACTTTCCGAGGGTCTTTCAATTCTAAGCATACCATCTTCCTTATGTTTATCAATGATGTTTTAAGTAGCATCAACCACATGCAAGTTCTCACCATTGTGGAAATCTCACCATGTACAATAATACATAGATAGCAGTTCAGCAGCTCTTTAAACTTACGATAATCACCTTTCTGTAGAGATACATACATCCCTGCGTTTATCTATGTACTTACATCCAGTTTAAATAACCCTTATATCTACTGTTTTCCACAGTAATGCCCATATTACCGATTTGTTGGCCAATAAACGTATATATCCCACAAGAAAAATATTCCAACTTCAGGACTTCATTCACAGTTCAAATCAACTCTTTAGACTTAACATAAATGCCATTATGTTGAGAAACATAATCCCTCTTTATATATATGTACTTACTGCCAGTGTATATCTACTGATTTCCATAGTAATGTCCACATCATTGATCTGTTTGCTATTAACACACATGATATATTATATTATATATAGCACCGGGTTGATAACATAGTAGAGTCTCGTTTATCCAGTCCATAATATGAGAACAAACTATATGTCTAGACCACATAGAGAACGATCTGATAGATTAAATGATTAACAGATAATAACAAATTCAATGGAGATTTTAATCTATAAGTTTATTCATCAGCTGATGTATATTTATTTATTCTGGCCATTTTGGATCGAGTTCGGATAACAGGGCGGTCACTTCTTCGTGTCTTCTTCAGCTGAAGGGTCTGCGAATAAAAGAAACAACTAAGCATACTTGTCAACATTTGAACTTTAAGCAAAAGCTATTTCTTTGGCATTTTGATGAACAATAATGATAATAATGTATAGCATTTACACAGATCTCCATGTTATGGACTCAAAGATGCTATATAAACACAACTGGACATAATTCAATTAAATTAGGCAAGTTTTTAAAAGGAAATTTCTTAACAAAATGTAGTAGCACGTTTTTAGGTGGAATATAAGGTGATGTCAGGGAAATGAAAATTAATGGTTCCAATTGAAAGACAATGTATTCAAACTAAATGGAGAAGTAATAATTCAGATATATAATGTAAAGTTTGTGATTCCTTTTTCTTACACAAAATGAATTAAAGGTGTTCACATAAAATGGCCGCCAATGGATTTTAGGTGAATCTTCATACTTTGTTCTCTGACTATTGAAGAATGTCTTGTGTAATAAGATTTTTGACACTAGCAAAATAATACATTTAGCATTAACAATCAATTATCGGTGAAAATTTTAAAATATAAAATTATCAAAAAACGTGCTACTGCCCCTTTAATACATATAGCATCTTCGATACATATTGTTTTCATTCAATCTATCATTTCTGAAAGCCTTTTCGGGGTGTTACATTTTCTTTCCCTTGTATCTCTGTCTGATTTCATTGACATTAGAACTGGCGAGATTTCCCAACAACCGAACACGGCATTTTATACCAACACCATGCAACAAGCGTTATAATTGCTTGAAATATTATTATAACCAGGTTTTTAATGTTTAAATACAATTAAATAGAAAACAACGTCATTTGTAAATTTAGTGTGTTATGTTAACATAGTTAAAGACCTAAAAGTCAAGATAGAAGTTGCGTCAACGGACTAATATAGACATTACCTCTTTGGAGTTATCTGAACCTTTAAACCAAGGTAAAGTCTAGATCGAATAGAGGAGATGTAGCTATAAATATACCTAATATTTACAATTAACTTGTATTCAAATAGATGGATGGCTGGATAGATTGACCGGTAAAATGTATATAAATGATATTGATGGACAGACAGACAGACAGACAGACAGATGATGCACTCTAGTATTAAACTCTGTTGACCTACCGTCCAGGGCGTCCATCAGCAGTTCCTTGAGGGCAGACCTCAGGTCGGTGTCTCGGAGTTCCTTGTTGGGGGCAGAGTCTGCAGGAGAGAGAGGAGCTTTATTAATCTATCCTTACATAAAGAAGTTGATGTTTTAATGTGATAAAATGACATTAAATTAAATGAAATTTAAAGAATAAAGAAAGATATTTTAACCTATGGTTATAAAGTATAACGTTACGTTCAAAAAAGAAATCTTATTAATCAAATAATCATCTTTTTCATCCCTTAAAAATGATTATCAACAAATCAAACGTTCCGATAAGCTGTGAAAACACCAGTTTTCTCAACGATTTACTCAAGATTATTGTAAAATCTCTTTTGATATGTTCACAGGCCAATATTTGCAGTTGAATGGCTAATGAAACTGAGGGCGGTTAATTTCAGTACATGTTTTCCTGAATAATGTTTCTAAAGTAATAAAGTGAAGAGGCTGGGAACATTCAGTCCTGGTACACCGAGGATGAGCACGCACCTGCTAGTCCGAACTTGGTCCTGATCCTCGGCTGGTACCCATAGGGGGAGTATCCCAGCGTCTGGTGGCACAGCACGGCGGCGCACAGCACGATCAGGAGGAGAGACTGGGGAGATATCAATCTCATTAAAGTCAGGTCATAGTTTAGCTATGAATAGTTCACAGTTTAGCACAGCACGCGCAGGAGGAGAGACAATCTCATTAAAATAGTTCACAGTTTAGCACAGCACGCGCAGGAGGAGAGACAATCTCATTAAAATAGTTCACAGTTTAGCACAGCACGCGCAGGAGGAGAGACAATTTCATTAAAATAGATCTCAATTCTACACAGAAAGATCAGGAGGAGGGACTGTGGAGATAACAATCTCATTCAATAAGTCATAGTTTTTAACAACATTTCCGCAGTGTGAAAATGGCGAAACGATTTTTCTCTTTTGAAATATCAATTTTCAAATACGATCACAGCTAGTTGGGAGAATATCTGTACAATAATATAAATATAACTCATACTTCTCAACCGTAGTAACTTTGCTACCATGCCGATATTACTACCGATGTATCGTATTAATGCATATAAAATTTAGTGGTTTAATTCTTGTTTGGTTTTCCACATGCATGTGAGAGAAGATGAAAACTTTGGATGGTAGATTGAAGTGTTTTTTTAAAAGGCACCATGCACTCGATCGGCTTTTATTCGCCATCTTGAAATGTTAGTATTGCGAGAAAACAAATGTGCTAATTATGCTAATTAAGAAATAACTAGCATATTAAAAATAATTCATAATTAAAGTTATCAGTTACGACAACATCGTGTCGTAGTAATGCATTCCGCGATCGTAGCTTCGATGATTGGCTTCATTTCACGATGTTTTCTTTTTTGAGCGATACATTTTATTCTGAACTGAACTTTATTACAAATCAGGCCGCAGGCAGCGGCATATGAACAACTGAAATATCAACCTCACAAACATATTTGAAAATAAGTGTGAAATTATCATATAAAAATCATATAAATTTGTTTCTACTAAAATATCCCGCTCGAATGATCCCTTTAATAGATTGAACTTGTATGGTCTGATTGTTGTTTATAGAGATAATCTTGTTCGACAACTAGCTACAGCAACAATGTCGTAATTCATTAAGGGCATCATAACATGTATGATTAAAAATAATACAATCATGATATATATACAATGCTTATAAGATGACTTCATGTTGAAAGTTCAAAGTCCGACTACAGACAAAACGTGTTTCTACAACTATAAAAGAGGACGTTATTATCACATAATATAAACTATATAAACCCGTCGATCTTAAATTCGACATTTATTAAACTTTACGAATCATTCAGAAACCATGCTATAGTCCAAATCAACCCTGTGTCACAAAATTGACTTATGATATCTTATACATATCTTATTGCCAAGGGTTGAACATAATTTATCTGCACCACATGGACAAAAAACTGTATATGGTTAATTCCTGCTTTGTAGCACTCGTGTGATTCTCGATCATGGTTAGTAATAATACAATAATATAATCACATATAATGTTCACATAATCGAAAACTGTATCTGATGCGATCAATGCTTAGTGACTAAAATGTCTTACCATATTCCATTATAAAGGGTCAGACAAATTCATAAACTGTATATGATGTAAACCATGCTTTGTAACAAACATCTTACAAAACATCCCCTATCTATATCTATATCGAAAGTTAAAAAAGAATTACAACGAAACATAGAATCTCAAAAACGATGTAAACTGCTAGAATGATGCGATCAACTTACCGACTTCATGGCTGAATCAGAAGAGGGTTGAATGGGACGAGTTAGTTCCAGACCGGGTTTATATCCATTGTAGGACGTGTGTGATACGGAGGTGTGATATACAGGTGTGAGATACAGGTGTGAGATACAGGTGTTATCCCTGCCACTTACACTGATATGTGCTTCCAACAGGTGTGTGTTTTACTACACACCTCACTACGCAACTACACGACAGCTTATACTGTACATCTGTCACACCGTGATACCTGAAACACGCTCCGAAACAAGGATAATCTTACCAAGCATCGTTTTAACTGCTTAACACAACACAAAACTATATGTATCTGATAGAACTATGGCTTACTAAGGATTTAGATCTTTCGTATGTCATTGGGTGATTTGGAATCACTTTCTCATGTCCAAAGTTTATATCGTTTTCTCCATTGATAAGTACACTTGACATGGCTTATTCTTAAAGAAACTCTAAAAATGGGGTCATTTTATGATGAAGAACTGACCGATTGCTAAAACATTGTTTGAACATATAAAAATTAAAAAAAACCTGCTACTGCCAGGTATAGTCGGCTCACAATGACATTGTGAAGAAAAGACTCGCATTCAAGACCGATAACTTACAGTGAATCCCGTTCATTGGTCTCACATGCTTCTGGAAACTTATCTAAAACAATTAGAAGATTAAGATTTAAGTTGAAGATGTTTGAAAGGTCATATAAGCAATGTCCATGTAAATGAAATGTTGGGTTTCGGTTTCGCAAGTTGCAATATGACGTTTGCGATACGAGTGAAAATTGTTTCTATTTAAACTTGGACAAGAGTGGAGATTGTACACCATTTCGCACGAATTGACTCGTAAAACTCTTCCTCCGAGTTACATCAAATAGCATGAGCATGACATGATCTGGAACTGGAAAAGACATCTTTGACAATTTACCATTTTCTGGCGTTTCAGTAATTTTCTGAATGGTGAATGGCCATTGCCCTATTAGTTAACTTCAAAATGTTGATTGGTGATGTTTTGCTCTAATATGCGAAATGACTTGCTGTCCCTGCCTTCCCCGATTCCTTCTTGATACATGTACATATGTACATTTATTAAAAAAAACTTAAACACACTTCACTGATCTATGTAGCGTTGAACCCTTCGCGATGTTTCATTTTAAATATTTATGACAGCTTATCTCTTTTGATTTAGTTATAGTTCATCTAGAGGGGAGATGGTTTCTCAACACAACGTACCAAATGCAAGTTCTAGTTTTAGTGAGATGTAATTACAAGCATGATTAAAATGTATTATATTTCCCACAAGCATTATTAAAATTATTATTTAAGTGTTTCTAAGGAGAAGCATTTATTTCGGTTACTTTCGCCTGTTTGCTTACCCTGTTTACATTAAGTTTGTATTTGTTACAATTCATTTTGTAATAACTTTTCTGTTTTGGAAATAATGATACCGTTTGTAATGAAAGATTCAACCATCGCTAACTAGCTTTAAGACGTTTGACATTAAATTTGATAAAACTAGAAATGAATATGTATAAAACGGCTTACACATTATGCCCTTATATTATAAATTGCTTGAGTTCTTCGAAAAGCAGTACGATTTTGGAACTAGACGTAGATTACGAAAATTGAGATTGCTAAACATACGGCTTATACGTCTGAGTTTACATATCTAGTATTTACTATTGCATACATAACTTGTAAAAAGCAGTAATTTGTTTATGACACTGAAAAAATACTTTTATTCAGAAACGTGTCACCGATCAGCAAAACGCTTGATGAGTATGATATTCACCTGTTCTCACCTGAGCGGCGTTATGGAAGCTCGCCTGTGATTAGAGGCGTTCAGGTGGATCAGCACTGGTTAATGGCAGGATCAGTGGATCATTTGAACCGCTACATCAGACACAGCGATCAGGTGACGCCATCAGTACGACCTAGTGTACGGTGATAAACAACCAGTCACTCAGACTGGGTTTCTGACACGCTCTTGTAACTTGAACTCTTCAAACCTTGTTTATAATTGTGCCTTCAACCCGATCTTTGATAGTTTTGACATAATTTTATACTCATCATCATCAACTTTATTCAAGTATATACTCAGAAAGGTTACTGTGGGTTTTTTGGGTTGTTTTTTTTGCAACTGTGAAACACATGCTGTTTACGAATCAGTTTTATGGTGGTTCAACATCTTTAGATATAACTAAAAAGGTACCAAAACATTGTGTTCGTAAGTCAGTTGTTGTTGAAAATGAACGTTCTTGTCAGTACTCCACGCTGTACAGAAAAACAATACTCCAAGAAAATCTCCCTCAAAAATTGCAAATTTTCTAGATATTTTACATAAGTTTGATTTAATAACAAATGTCCATTTTTATATATTTCCATATATATAAATACGAATTTGTATTTCTTCCGGTAACGTTAATTACAGCACCAAAGAGCAGATGCACGATGAATACCTGTGCTTTGAAATAGTGTGTGAAAATACACTAAAGTCAAAACTTATAAATGGTTTTGGCTGATATTTTTCCGTTAATATTCTATAAATAATTTCAAAATTAAATACATTATACCATTGTATTAATAATTTTAATAACACATTTTATTAATAATTTTGAAATAGATTACATTGTACCTAGTAATTTTTCGTTTAACTTAAAGGGGCTGTAGCACGTTTTTTGACAAATTTATATTTTCAATTTGTCACTGAATACTATAAGTTAATGCTAAATGTATTACTTTGATAGTATCATAATTCTCATAACACAAACCAATCATCCGTAGTAAGAGAACAAAGTATGAGGATTCACATAAAATCCATTGGCAGCCATTTTTGTGTGAACACCTTTAATTCATTTTGTGTAAGAAAAGGAATCGCATGGCTTAACTTTACATTGTATATTTGATTTATTACTGCTCCATTTAGTTTTTATACATTGTCTAAAGATTGGAACCATTTATTTTCATTTTCCTGACATCACCTTATATTCCCCCTAAAAACGTGCTACTGCCCCTTTAAGAGGATTGAATTATACCCATATCAATAAAAAGCAAGATAAGGTGTGATTGATGGAGGAACTACCACCTTCTATAAGGGCTGGGTGGGTGTATGGATGGTAGCGTGATGGAGATACACATAAATCCGCTCATAATCCCTCTCGCAACACGCACCTTGCAGGTAGGGTTTGGGGCAGGTAGGGGAGGGGGTGATAGGGGTGATGGGGGTGGTGGGGGTGTGTGGTTGAGGAGTATTTAGGTTTTAGGTATCACGTGGATCATTCCTGCATGATTCCCTTATAATAAATATCAGTTAACAAACTTGAACGTTATCACGCAAGTAGAGAAACACAACGTGGTTGATGTCGGTCGTTTCGTGTATTCTATAAGGCGTTTGATGCAATAGCATCATGTTGGTCATAGTGAATTTAGTTAAGCGTCTGAATCAAGCATTTTATATGTAAAGAATGAAATGAACTATTCTCATGGGAGTATCTTCGAACGGCCAACAAATATTTGTAAATAATCTAAAAAGGCAATGTCGATGTATGGATAGTCAATTGTGTCAAAGTTGAAATCCAATAGCGAATCTAGACATCACAACTTAAAACGTTTTGGTTTAGAACAAAATGGCATAGAAATTAGCTCCCGTTCCTTCACATTTTAAAAACAAAGAAAAGGTAGGAATATATATTTAATGGCAAAATATCGTAAATGTAATTTATACAGACAGGCTGTCCCGCTAGCGAAATAAGGAATTGACAGTGATACAAGAAAGGACAGCCTGTCTGTAACAGTAGAGGCATACATAACAGTTAAATAATATACATTGGGTAATTGAAAATTATTATGCGTTACTGCAATAGTTTTGGCAATAATACCATGCCAAAGGCGCCAAAATGATTTGCATAATAATATTGGGTAGTGCTAAACGGTTAGGGTGTGTAATTTGGTTTCTACTTTAAGATAAGTGATCTCATGCGATCAACCACCAAGGCACGATCATGGAAGTCACACTGGATATACTGTTTGAAAGCATCACTTGCCCAGTCTCCTTGGAGCTCAATAAGATGGGATGGTACGTGTGCTTTAAAGGCCCAAGTTGCACCTCCTCTTCTGAAGCTGTGAGACGAGTATTGAGCAGGATTTCTACCCGATTTTTGGATCAAGGATTTGATGAAGTGTGTGAACTGGGAGTATATGACTCGTACCATTCCCTTTCCACTTGTAGCAGGCACACAGAAAGCTGGATCCTTAAGCACTCACTGGACAGAGAGGAGAGTCCGGGACCTGTAGAAGTGGTCAAAGGTAGCAGGTACCAAATTTGATTTCCTACTCATGAGGAAAAAGGCAAAAAGTGATAAACACCAAATTGTTAAGTGTACATGTTCATTGAGATCCAAAAGTTGGTGAAATTGTAGAAGAATATCAGGGGTCATTGCAAGTGCCTGCGATGGACAATGAGGATTCAATCTGCTCAAAGCCCTATATAAAAGGCGTACTTCAAAACTCTGTAGATCAGGGAATTGTAAGCCGGAATACAGGTGCAACACTTTAACTCCGTTTACATAATTCTTGACAGATGCGATGGCTTTAAATGATCCGGATAAAAAATTTATATGTACAGACATAAGTTCTCAGACGATACTGGCAAAGCTTGTAACTGATAGTGTTCACAAAACAAGAAAAACGTTTTCCATTGAATCCTCAAGTTTCTCCGGGTACCTATAGCAAAGGCAGCTCTCCGTGATTGACGTACCTCCGCCTGCAGTGACATCAGTTGTTGCTCTGGAAAAATACAATTTTTACCAATCACATGAGAATCCAAACATTTCATTGCATACAGACTCCTCGAATAATTTACAGTAGTTTTGTGTGTATTTAAGAAACATTTCACGCATGTATGGGTTCTGCCATCTGGACAAACAATCAGGGATTCTGTTGTGCACTCCTGCTATGTGAACTGCTCTGAGTTCGAACTCCATTGTTGCTTAAAGATAAGCAATTTCACGCAGACAAGATTGGAGAAATGGCGATCTGGCAGCACCTGTGTTGATGACAGTCACAGATACCTGATTATCACATTGAATTAAGATTTTGTTTCCTCGCCAAAGCTTTCCCCTGAGCTTTGCACATACAATAACTGTTATGAGTTCCAAAGAATTGATATCCAGTTGTTGTTTGCTGATAAAATCAGGAAAATTTGTATGGAAGAATTTACCTTGATAGAAACCTCCACATCCTGAAAGACAAGCATCTGAGGCGAACATTTGATCCGGTTCTGACCATTCTTCAAGCATCATCATGGAGACTCCACTGTATGTTGGCAGGAAATGCATCCACCACTGAATATCCTTTCTCACTTCACCTTGAACAGGGGATGGAATGCGATTGGGTAGACATTTCATCCAAGTTATCAGACGAGAAATGAAAACTCGTCCTGATCTTACACATGCTGCCACAAAGCTGAGTTTTCCCAACAGAGACTGGGCTTGTCTGAGATACACTACTTTATTAGGCTCTAACCACTGTTTCAAGAGTCCTTGAATATCCTTTACCTTTACATCTTCAACTTCCAGAGTAAGGGATACAGTGTCCAAGGTTACGCCCAAAAATGTCATTCTTGTTGTAGGAGGACATGCTTTACTTTTCGACTCCTTTAATCCCCACTGAGACAAGACAGAACCAATCTCTTTATATGCAGCCTCAGCCGCATCAGGGTGCTCTGCAACCCCAAAGTCATCAAGATAGTTGACCAGGCTATATCCTCTGCTTTCCATATCATAAGAAACAGCTGTTGTAACTCTCTGGCAAATCATGGCCGCTGATCTGAGACCCATAGCTAAGACAGTGTCGACGTACATTTTCCCTTTCCAAGAGAAACCTAGCAGATGAATATCCCCCGGGTCAACAGGAAGCTGTCTGTATGCTCGTTTTAAATCCCTTTTGAATAATAGACAGCCTGGGCCTTTCTTTTTGATGATTTCAACCAAATTATCAACAGTTGGGTATCTAAGTTTACAAAACTGTCCCACATAGAAATGCTTGTCAATTCCATTATTCACAGAATCCCCTTCGGGAAAACTCAAGTCCAGTATAACTCTTCTGTCTTTACAGTCTTTCTTTGGCACAGTGTTTATTGGGGATAAAGCTAAAGGGACCTGAAAAGGCGATTTTTGAAAAGGTCCCAATGTAGCTCCTTGAGATAATTCCACCTGAATATAATCATCAATAGCTTCAGGATGATCCTTAGCACCTCTGTGATTGCTTGGTATAGTAGTGCTATATGAACAACCTTGAAAACCTAAAGGCCAGCCATAATGCAAGAAATCAGCAACTTGACTATCAGTATATTGCTGTAAGGCTTCCCTGATGAGAGGGATATTGAGGGCACTAGGAACTGGTATTCTACAACCTAAAGCATTAGGGACTCCAGAACATCTTATTCTTTCGTGTGCCATGAGATAATATTGAATGATGTCAAACTCACCAGGGTTATCTATGCAAGGGTTGCTATCTGTAAGTTGGGAATCTACAGGACTAACCTCAATACCATGCTTGGTATAGTGTGTGTCAATTATCACACCTGGGTCTAAATCTCTAACATGAGTAGAAATAACATGCATATTGTCAAATTCTTCAATTGCCCCAACTGGGCTATTGTCCATAACAACAGGAGACATACCATGCATAACATCATATGATTTAACTACCTCATGAGAAGGTGGGCAGTCAGATTGGTTGAGGTCAAATGTTTCACATTCACCTTGAAGGTTATCTTCACTTTCAGAAATTGAACAACATTTAGGTGTACCTGATTGAGAGGATGTGAAATTATCTGACCCCCAACCTCCTGTCATTGTTGTGATAATGCATGTGGGCATGCCGAGGAACACTCTTGGTGAGGGCGTTTTTCCAACAAGTAGCGCAAATGTGTTGTACTAGACGTAATTTGTCCTTAACCATGACTGTGTGAGGTGCTTGTTTGAAACATCTATTGCGCTGATTTTTTAAACCACATGGATTTGACAGGTAGGCAGATTTGAATATAATGAAAGGCTAACAAGATAGATGAACATAAGACAGCATGGGGACAATGAATTAGGTAAGCTAAAAGGTCCAAGCAGCTTGGGTTTAAATGAGTGATAGCAAATAACAAAGGCAGAGGTTTACAGGGAAAGCTAAATAGCCTGTAGATATAGATCTTAGGAGTGGAGGCTAATTAAGTATTTTGGGAGCAAAATATGTCAATTTAAAACATAAAATTCATTTCCGATAGAGTTCTATATATTTTTTTATATGTAGGCCTTACTCTTATTGTGCAATGAAATAACAGGTTAACTCGATTCGTGCTGAGGTTGAATTAATGAGCAGATTTACTATGCGATAACTGCAGTGATGCTTGCATTCGATCTGATTAGGTCAAAACCATAGACACTAAAAGAAAGAGAAAGAAAGGAAATGCAATTTGAAATCTCACCATTGTTGTTAAGCTGGATTTACATCTTTGGCTAAAAAACAACGAAAGATTATTTCTATTAAGAATTCTACGCATATATCAAAATGAAATGTCTGACTTACAAAGTTACATCATCATCTGTGACGTCACAACAAAGAGAAACACGAAGGGATGATTTCAGTTAGTATATCGTGTGCCCCCCTTGTGCTGTTGAAGAACTTGGTCTCATAAATGTTCGATAGGATTCATGTCAGACGACTTTTCACCTGAGGAGACAATTGTCTTCTAGCCCATCTGAAAATGGGAGAAATGGAAAATGTCTGATACTCACAAAATGTAAAGTGCCCTGGAATGCCATTCGCACGGCATATTCTGTTCTGTTTACCACGCGTATACTATAGCATTTCGGCAATTTTAATGACCTTCATAATTGTGTGGGCTTGAAAGGACTTGAGTACAGTAATGATCTTGCACTTTGTGATCAATGCACGTGGTTTCGTTTGCGCGTCGTGCTCAGCGTTCCGTTAAGATCATCAGTTTGTCTCTACTAAACTTGGTCTTGGACACACATGATAAAATTAATTTTTGTGTGACATTTTCCCAAACTCACGTGATCACGTACCGGAAGCTGATAGGACTGTCCCTTTAAATACTAATTGTGTTTAATGCCGTTCAGT
The DNA here is from genome assembly GCA_916613615.1 of Steromphala cineraria. Taxonomy (NCBI): domain Eukaryota; kingdom Metazoa; phylum Mollusca; class Gastropoda; order Trochida; family Trochidae; genus Steromphala; species Steromphala cineraria. Next base: position 97,336,672 of record OU744720.1, read on the forward strand.
ATATAAAAATTTTGAAGAAGTGTTCAAGGGGGACTGAAATGGTCTATGGCCACTTTCGGAATTCATAAAGAGCGGAATGTAGTCAATTTTGAATTTTCGAAATCGTACGGCAACTTGCCTAAATACGGGTTTTAAAATACACTGCCAAATTAGCCCCGAACATAATCTGTGGTAACTGAAGCGTGTCCCGAGCGTGTCTACCTACTGTGACGTAGCAGTAGGCGAGTAGTTTCACCTAATGATCATGTTTCAACGGGAAATGACACCTTTTTCATCATTCATTTAACATACAAATATTCACAATAAACACTCAATTTTTGTATATTCCGAAAGCTTAGTTATCCGACGACTCAATAACGATTTATTCAAGCCAATAATTATTGTATAAACATGTAGTATCGTATATTTCAAAACCCTATCAAATGACGCAAAACGGCGACTGCCTTGTTAAATTGGCGCCGTTATGGCTAGACATGTCCGTTTTAAGTGATAATCTGATGGTCTGTTGTTTGCTGAATCTTACATAACATACACTGACTATTATTTCCGACGGTGACAAATAACAAATCGTTTATATTTTCAGTGAACAAACCAAATATTTTCCACAATCGAATACCTAAAATGTTAATTTTTTGTGAGTTTATTGCAATATAAAGATATGTTATACGGTGGATAATTTTACCATTGTGGTTTGAAAGGAATGGAAAAGTGTGAATTATAGGTGAGGTTATATGTTATTTATTATATTTTTTCTCTTATGAAAAGATAGGCGCCACCGTGGATAATCTATAGTACGTTATGATCAATCTCCATAGTTTTTACAACACATATCACTAATAAATAGTTAAACATTATTTACCAATGGTTGATCTATTCAATATATTATATTCAAAGTGATTCCAACAACAAAAGTAGTACAGAGTATTTCTTAGATATAATCGTACTTGCTTCTGGCCTTTTATAAATCAGAATTTAACACATAAATCGTTTGGTTTGAAGTAGGTTTGTCTCCAGACATCATGGTAGATACGCAAATGGAGACAGGCCCGGTGGGCGGGGCGTCACGCTCTAATGAGTTTTCAAAACGTTCGCCTGTTAATTTCGGTGGCGTTCTAAAAACCGGGTATAAAATGCTGATTAAAAGCCTAATTTATGTGTGTATTGTCTCAATTATATGCTCATTGCATTCTCATAGATAATGGTACTTGAGAGATTGATATATTATTCTTAGAAAAAGTACATTGCATAACCTCTTTCAAACAGATGCAGTATGAAGCGGTCGTAAAATCCACTCACCGCTCTACTTTATGGCATGTCGTGAAGTTTTAGTTTGGAGTTTTTATTACATTTTCCAAAATAAAAGTAAAAATGGAATTAAAGAGACACTTTGTAACTGTTTCTAGAATTTGATCTTTATTGTTTCGTTTTGTGAAGCAACGACAAACATTAATACATAGCTTCCGCCTGCTTCACTTCCGGGGAGTGAATGAACAAGTTGTGTGAGTCAAATTGTTGACAGTTCACTAAAATTTACGGGCATGGATTGACAGCAAACCTTGAGAGATATACTTGTGACATGGCAGGCAAGAAGAAAGCGTAAGTGAACTAAGGCAATAATTATAAATTTATAATAAATCTGGACTTTATTGAATCGATAAGAAAAAGAGGCTATCAGAAATAAGAATTCGATCAATCTTTTATAAAATTATGATTCATCGTCATTCATTCGTGTGTAGAAGTAAATGCGACATGTCACATGAATAAATCGATTCCTTGATAATAGGGGAAACTACAAATAAAGACGATGTCAGAATAACCAGATAACATATGTTTTTATAAGCTCATGTCCATTTATTTTGCTGAATAATCTCAAATGAATAAGCTGTAATAATGTTGTTCACAAATTGAACTTTTAATGACATTGGGTTTCCGTTAATGTAACTTTGCTAAGATATTGTATTATCATATGAACGTGATATAGGAATGTAACTTTGAATTCAAGTAAGTTCTAGTAAGTAGTATAAATGGTATCAAGGCAGCATAAGTGTCAAAGGGACCAATCGAGCAGGGTATTGTTTTGACTTTCCTGTTTACAATTACATTTGTATATATGATTTTTATTTGATAATGTCACACTTAATTTCAAATATGTTTGTGAGGTTAGCATTTCAGTTGTACAAGATTTAAAAATTTAAGGAATATAGTGTATCGCTAAAAAAATAAAAACATCGTGAAATGAAGCCAATTATCGAAGCTATGATCGTGGAATGCATATTATTACAACAAAATGCTGTCATAACTGATAACTTTTCTTATGAATTATTTGTAAATATGCTCCTTTTCTATCAATCATGCAAGTAGCTATTTCTTAATTTTGTTAATGAATTAGCATAATACAGCACATTTGTTTTCTCACGCTGCTGACATTTCAAAATGGCGAATGAAAGCTGATCAATTGTTGCCTTTAATACATCAACCAATTTCTCAATATACATGTAGTAGTTGGTAGGGGTATCTGTTTGCATAGTCATTATTCCTAAAACATATTTTTTTTATTGTTGGTGTTGATTTAGGAGAAATTTATTCTTATTGAACTGTCAAGTTGTTTTTCAATTCCAGGGACCTAAAGGTCATCATCATGGGTGACTACGCGGTAGGCAAAACCTCGCTGATTGGTCGATACATCGATGGAAAGTTCCAACCTCAGGAGCCTGTATGTATTTTTAGCTTCAGCAGATAAAACAGGTATCAATTGTTATATAGTCTGAAGTTGAAACCTCTCTGAATAAGATATTGACAAGGTATGACACCAAGCCTCGACCTGTCTATGATCAATGAAAAATCATTCCACGACTCACTAAAACATTTTAGAATTGCTAGATTGAGACCAGTTTCAATATCTACACACAGAGCATGTCACAAAATTTCAGGACAAATTGAAATGGTCAAGTACATAGTATGTCACTGTCAGAGTACACAATACTAAATACTTTTTTACAAAGCTACAAACAATTACCCCCCTCCCCCATTGTTTTTTAAAACACAAGTATGGCAAACAAAAGCATATTTCTATCCAACTAGAAACAGATGTAGAGACATGGCTAAGCCACTGCCTAAACCCTCTAAAATAGTGACCAAGGCCGTTTTATCAAATTGAGCCCAGGAATGTTATGGCTCTAGTTGGTAATCTCCCAAAACTCCTACATCCCTTCCCCTACACTTTATCAAAACAAATTTATGGTCCACCATGTCTTTAACTACTTCCTGAAGAAAGATTAATCTTTGTTCTCCTGTTCCCACAGACAATTGGTGCTGCATTCTTCCTCAAGCAGTGGGGTCCTCACAACGTGGCTGTCTGGGTGAGCTTCATCTTCATCAGTGTTTGAAATATAAATAGAAAAACTTCTTGTCAATTAGAACCACACATAAGAAAAGTTGTGGGTCCAACTATGAAATTTTTGGCAGTATTAATCAAAACTGATTTGGCTTAAAAAAGTATCTGATAGTGTTCAATTCATTTTGTAATATTGTCGGAAATTATATACTTTTTGTTGTACAGGAGCTAATATAGTATTATGATTTGGGAGATTTTTAAAAAGTTATTTAAATCTACATAATGATATCTGACTTCAGGACACGGCTGGGGACGAGAAGTATACAGGGTTATCTAACTTCTACTGTCGCAACGCGGGCGTCGCGATCCTGGCCTTCGACATCAACAATGACAAGTCTTTCGAGAGTCTATGGTGAGTGAGCGTTATTGTCACATGCCTCTTATCTTACAAAGAAGAGTTGAGCCTTTAGCGTCATTAGAAGAGGTGGAGGGATGAACCTACTGGAGAATCCAGTTAATGATTTTCAGATTTAAATTTGAAGAAACTGGTTTCTGTACCACAATGCATATTAAACTGAAACTCTCATCCTATTTCAAATCTTCTTATTATTGCCTCCTACTGCACCAAGCAGAGTTTTGATAGCTGAACAAAAATAAGAATAGGAAAAATATGATGCTAAAGACATGAAATGAATTGAGCCATTGCAATACCATGTGTATTAATTTTTAAGTGCTAAAAATCAGGGTCCTAAAACACTATTAAGATTCAAATGAAAATCCCCTTAAAATAATCAGCAATGTCTGTATTGCTGAGTTTTATTGAAACTTGTAGTGGTATTCCAAGATCAGTTTCTCTAATTCCAGGGCGAGGTTCAACCCGCTACTGTCTGCAGCCCAGGAGGATTGTCTTCGGGTTGTCGTGGGAACCAAACTCGACACAGTCACAGAATCATCTCGCTCAGTCACCATAGACGAGGGACTCAGAATTGCGAGGGAGCTGAATGAACATATTGACTCGTCCAAACTTACACGTGATCCCTACTTTGAGACTTCCAGTCTCAACGGCACCAATGTTAAAGAAGTGTTTGAGTTTATCTTCCAGTACAAACTGCCTCTCTCCAACGCGGACAAGTCCAGGAAACCCAAGGATACGGTCGATCTTTACGAAACTGACAGCAAGAAGAAAGGAGGTTGTTGCTGATCAACTCACTGGGGAGGGTTCAGGGGAGACAATTCAAACTTTTTGGACAAAATGGAGAAAGTGAACCCCACGTTTTCAATTGTTGATGGCCCCATTTCAAAATTACTGTATTTGTTTCTGACAAATTGTTTCGTATTAGCTGTTTGATTGGCATTTTAGAAGTTGATAGTATATGGAAGACAAGAGTAATTCTATGGATGAACAACTTCTTTATTGCCAGTAGCAAAGTTCCGATATAAATCCTTTTTTCCGTTTTATAGCGTCTCGGAAAGACAAGAGTAATTCTATGAATGAAAAAGGTTGTTCATCCATCTCCTTTTTTATATTGTTAAGAAATCGTTTCATTATATTGAAATAAATATAGGTTGACAAGTTTTTTTTTAATTTTCATGTGATAATGTGGCCTTTATGTAAGATGGATTTTGAATCAATTAATGCAAAAATGAATGTGAACAAATTTGATTCCCATTTAATTTGTTAACATCATTTAGAATTAATCTTTTGATAAATTAAGTAATGTTTTTTGCTGAATTATCTCATGGTTGACTAATGATAATGAAAAAACTTTGTTTTGCCAAATCCGAAATACATTCCATGCATTAAATTACGGTAGATAATAAGATAGTGTATTTGCTCATGGTGTTGCTTCTATCATTCTATGAAGATGTGAGATAGATTGTCCCTGCTTCTATTAACATTTTATCACCACTTCAATTCATTTTTCATCCTAGCTGACTTTAGTCTAAAATACCAAAACAATTTGAATGACATTTCCATTAGAATTTGAATTCTGGAGGGTTTCCAATCTTCAGTGCAATTACATTGAATTTGAATGCAATATGATCAGAATGAATCAGTTCTGTAATGAGTCCATATCATTGTCATAACAAGTTTAATTGTTTTGATGTTTTAAATAGTGTAATTAAAGGCACAAAGGCACACTTATATATATATTTGTTATTTTAATTCAAAATCTCCCAATAAAGTTTAATCAAAGCATATTTTATTTCAAGGAAGATAAAATATAATTTCTTCACCTCATTAATTGTAGTTCAGAAAATTGTATTGCATTTAAGAATTACGAGGCGTAGGGAGTTTTAAGTAATTCAGGTTTGTGAAATGAATTACAATGTCTTTTATCAGAACTCCATGGATTGATCACCAATATTGGTTTCCCTGGTTGCATAAAGTCTATTCTTATTTTAAGATCCCATATTTTTTTAAGAATGATACTACCGTGCCTTTTTCAAAATCATTGATTGTGCTTTATTGGTGAAACACGCAATTTACCTCTGAAAATAAAATCTCTATTTTCACTGAGTGGAATAATGATGCTATTCTACTAAGAAAGATAACTTTTAAACAAAGCAATGATGTCAGAAGATGGCTGTGATAAAAACTGCCTTAAGCAGCCTTTTAGAAGCTAGTTTGATGAAGAGAACAAGTTATTATTGATAATCAACGTATATATGTAGGACTCAAATCCATGGCAGGCCTCAAATCCGTGGCGGATTTCCAAATCCATGGCGGATTTTCAAATGCATAAAAAATTGCCGTACCTATCAAAGCTGTGGCGGATTTTGTATTGATTGTGATGAGACATTTTCAGCTGGGTAGAATCGTGTTACCAACATTCAATTTATGTGTTTCCCTACATGTACTTAACTGTATTATAGGCCAAAATCTGCAATTGGCCAATAAGTAATGGAATCGGTACAACACTAAATTAATATCTTTAGGAAATTAGCCCTTGCTTGGATTCTCGTTAGACTGACTTTTTTAACAGTTAGATATTTGTTGACTTTCTTTTTTTAACCCTTGGATCCGTATCGAAAATGTTTTAGGGTTAGTTTGCCTAGTGCAAGGGTCGGTAACGTATATTGTAGATAAAGTGGCGAACATATTGTACAGTGAACCTATAACGCTAACCCTAACCCTAACCCTAACCGTTAAGAAATCATTTAATATGAATCCAAGGGCTAAAGTAGACATTTAGTATGAATCCAAGGGCTAAAGAAGATAGCTTCAGCGAATTTATGACTAAAGGAGGCAGTTGCAATGAATTCAAGGTCTACAAAGGAGAGCTGATATTTTTCCAAGGCTTAAATAGACAGTATGAAGAAAAATAAAGAAATTAGTAACATAATGCAATTGGTATTATGCTATCTTGGACGAAAATAGCGGCTGAATTCATTTGTTACTGTTGGAAAATATCTTGCCTTCCCAATGAACAGCGGTTTCGTCTGGCGACGCGAACAGTAAGCGATTGTGACGTCATCCGTCAATGACGTCACTTCACATGACGTCAATAAACAATCAAACAATCAAACTCGCCATAGATTAGGAAATCCGCCACGGATTAGAGACCCGCCACAGATGTGAGTCCTACATATATATTGGAAAGAAGAAGCTTGATAACGGTGTAGGTGTCTACACAGAAACATTGCATGTCATGCAATAAGACATTGATTATCCATAAGAACTTGTTCTTGTTTGTCATAGCAATTAGATCTATCTTCTACATTCACTTTATTACCCTCATTATGTCATGTTGGGAAATAGGATAATGTTTCTCGTTGAATACCATTTATATCTAATATATCAAAGAAGAAACCTATAATTTTACAACTGGCTCAGACTGTTAATATATAATCTATTGTTAGTAGTCAACATTTTCCAATTACATGTACTTTATGATCTTTAATGTGAACTTCTGTACTGAATGGCTGGCCTTTTTGATGAATGTTAAGAGTGATATTTTGTAATAGTTGGTGCAAATGATATATGCAATCAGAAACCATTTCTCTTGATTAAAAAAAAAACAATATAAAATCAATCAGTATGTTTGTTGTTTCTTTTAGATTTCATGTTCAACAAGTCTGCATCACAGTCTACATTCAAACATGTTTGAAAATATAATAATTATGTTATATTATAAGATGTATTTGTGCCCCCAAATTAAAATTCAAAAACCCAAATTAATAAATTGTTTATATACTACAATTATCAAATATATCAACCCAGCAGGCACACAACGTCGAATCGACGTTGGATTATAGTTTAGATGTGGTCGCGACGTCGTTCAACTTAAAATAGACGTTGTTTCAACGTCAGTAATTTCGACGTCGATAAAGACAACGTTGATACGACGTTGTTAATTTCGACGTTGATTTAACGACGTTGTTACAACGTCGATATTTTCGACGTCGATAACAACGACGTTGTAACGATGTTGTTACAACGTCGATATTTTCGACGTCGATAACAACGACGTTGCCCCGACGTCGGTAATTTCGACGTTGACTGAACAACGTTGTTTCAACGTCGGTTATTTCGGTTAAGGTGGCGTTCTTTCGACGTCGAGAAAATCAAGATACACAACGTCGTTTCAACGTTTCCATTTCCGACGTCTATGTATTTGAGATTTATGTTGATAAATGACCTTACGTTGTTCCGATTTTACAACCTACGAATTATATCAGATGAAAGCACGTCTGTCTCTTGTGAAACTAAAGATTTTCGTTTGTTAGTTGATCATTCATTAAAAACGCGAATAAGTGTCTGTTAAAATTGTGTGATATTCGCCTTTAAACTTGTAAAGAGCGCCCCGTTATGAAAGGACTAACTAAATTACTGTTAGTAACAACTAACAGATTGCGCGACAAGAAAGGCATTTTTTCTAGGATACCGTATAGAAAATAATTTTTCTTTATGTAGAGTCTAGAGTTGTTTTCCTTTATAAAGTTTAACCTTTTCCATTCCTTTTATAATAAGCTTTTTCGAATTACCAATAAAATGTATAGATATGAAATCAGTAAAAAAAGTACACTTTAAAAGTCATTTTCAAATATAGTTACATAAATTTATGTAAAACAGTCATTAATCTATCAATGAATAAATGAATAAATATACCGTTTTAAAAGCATTGTTTCGTGAATAGGCTAGCACTTGAAAATTCAGGAACATGTATAATTAAACCATTTACCACATCATTCATTTTAAGGTGAGCTTCTGTACCCTCGGTACTTTTATTTATATTGTTAAGAAATCGTTTCATTATATTGAAATAAATATAGGTTGACAAGTTTTTTTTTAAATTTTCATGTGATAATGTGGCCTTTATGTAAGATGGATTTAATTTGTTAACATCATTTAGAATTAATCTTTTGATAAATTAAGTAATGTTTTTTGCTGAATTATCTCATGGTTGACTAATGATAATGAAAAACATTGTTTTGCCAAATCCGAAATACATTCCATGCATGAAATTACGGTAGATAATAAGATAGTGTATTTGCTCATGGTGTTGCTTCTATCATTCTATGAAGATGTGAGATAGATTGTCCCTGCTTCTATTAACATTTTATCACCACTTCAATTCATTTTTCATCCTAGCTGACTTTAGTCTAAAATACCAAAACAATTTGGATGACATTTCCATTAGAATTTGAATTCTGGAAGGTTTCCAATCTTCAGTGCAATTACCGTACATTGAATTTGAATGCAATATGATTAGAATGAATCAGTTCTATAATGAGTCCATATCATTGTCATAACAAGTTTAATTGTTTTGATGTTTTAACTAGTATAATTAAAGGCACTAAGGCACGCTTATATATATTTGTTATATTAATTCAAAATCTCCCAATAAAGTTTAATCAAAGCATATTTTATTTCAAGGAAGATAAAATATAATTTCTTCACCTCATTAATTGTAGTTCAGAAAATTTTATTGCATTTAAGAATTACAAGGCGTAAGGAGTTTTAAGTAATTCAGGTTTGTGAAATGAATTACAATGTCTTTTATCAGAACTCCATGGATTGATCACCAATATTGGTTTCCCTGGTTGCATAAAGTCTATTCTTATTTTAAGATCCCATATTTTCTTAAGAATGATACTACCGTGCCTTTTTCAAAATCATTGATTGTGCTTTATTGGTGAAACACGCAATTTACCTCTGAAAATAAAATCTCTATTTTCACTGAGTGGAATAATGATGCTATTCTACTAAGAAAGATAACTTTCAAACAAAGCAATGATGTCAGAAGATGGCTGTGATAAAAACTGCCTTAAGAAGCCTTTTAGAAGCTAGTTTGATGAAGAGAACAAGTTATTATTGATAATCAACGTATATATATTGGAAAGAAGAAGCTTGATAACGGTGTAGGTGTCTACACAGAAACATTGCGTGTCATGCAATAAGGACATTGATTATCCATAAGAACTTGTTCTTGTTTGTCATAGCAATTAGATCTATCTTCAACATTCACTTTATTACCCTCATAATGTCATGTTGGGAAATAGGATAATTTTTCTCGTTAAATACCATTTATATCTAATATATCAAAGAAGAAACCTATAATTTTACAACTGGCTCAGACTGTAAATATATAATCTATTGTTAGTAGTCAACATTTCCAATTACATGTACTTTATGATCTTAAATGTGAACTTCTGTACTGAATGGCTGGCCTTTTTGATGAATGTTAAGAGTGATATTTTGTAGTAGTTGGTGCAAATGATATGCAATCAGAAACCATTTCCCTTGATTAAAAAAAAAACAATATAAAATCAATCAGTATGTTTGTTGTTTCTTTTAGATTTCATGTTCAACAAGTCTGCATCACAGTCTACATTCAAACTTGTTTGAAAATATAATATGTTATATAAGATGTATTTGTGCCCCCAAATTAAAATTCAAAAACCCAAATTAATAAATTGTTTATATACTACAATTATCAAATATATCAAGTAGTTTCAGATTTATGTTCCTAAATAAATCACCCTATTAAAAAACAAAGTCGATTTTTTGTTCACATCCCCAGATGCACAAGTTCATGATATCCATAGTGAGGATTCCAAATTTAGTGATGATTGGTCTGAAGGATTTTTTTTAAGGTTATGCTTTCATAAGATTGAAAAAAACGACGCTAATAGATCTAGAAAACAATTCTCTTGGTCATTCAATGGGAGACTTGATATGGGATGATATAAGGAAGACATTTGTAAACTGAAAAGTGAATAGTTAATTTTCAAATTGACAACTGAAATAGTCATAATTTCCAAATTCCTCAGTCTAAGTAAACCTAGCCTCAATATTATCCGTTTCTACTTCTATACTGAGTCTAGAAAGGTCTAGTAGAGGGTCGCGTAGGCCGACCTGTATGTGACCTATGACCCTCCAACGTTATACGTGCGAAGGCACACTATTGTGGCTTGTTAAGATCAGTTCTGATTGGTCAACTTGGTCACGTGGGCTGACGCGACTCTCAACCAAGCCTTTCTAGACTCAGTATAGCAGTGTAACGGATAATAGTGAGGCTAGGTTTACTTAGACTGATATAGACGCTACATGTAAGATAATTTTTCAAGAATAGATTTGTAAATAATAGATCAACCTTTAACATATTATACAAAATAAACTTGAGCTTCTAAAAGATTACTTTTTGTTTCAACAAAAATAATCTGTACCCCTGAAGCCCATAAAGGTTATGAATTGTTCATACAGCAAACGATTTGTCCAACACACCACAAAAGATTAAATATATTCATTTGGACAGATTTTTCCAAGTCTTCCCAAGAAAGCTATCAAACTTCAAATTTGCAATTCCATTTGTTTCTCCCGAGGGACTACAGTGCAGTAGCAATCTCCAAATCAAGGTTACAATCATGTTATGATAAATAAATCATTAGAGCATTTTCATCTACTTTCTGATGGGATGTAAATCTTTCCTGCAGTTTTATAGTTTTGTATCAGATGAGACAACAAGATTGATGACTTAATGACAAAACCTGAATTCCCTGGGCACTTTTCACTTGGTAAATGTGTAATTTTAGATGCAAATATGAGATTAATTTCGAGTTAGGAAGCCTTAATGTACAGCTTTTTAAATCTGCGAAGGCAGACTATTGCGGCTTGGTAAGATGAGTTCTGATTGGTCAATTCGATACGTTGGTTGACGCGACCCTCTACCAGGCCTTTCTAGACTCAGTATAGGAGTGAAACGGATAATATTGAAGCTAGGTTTACTTAGACTGCAAATTCCTAGACCATCAATTTTCAATGAGAAGATAATTTTAAACCCAGAGCTCTGTTGAATTTTGCAATATATTCAACACAAATAGTATGCATATATAAGTCAATGAATTACATTCTTTGCGCAAAAATAGAGTCAGTGAAGAATATATATTGTTTTGTCTAGACTTGCTGATTGAAACCTTGATTGTAGCAAGGTCTTTTATATTCTACAAAAGGACAGTAGTCCGTTCATAATAGGCGAGCGCCCGCGAAAGCTCGCGGGTGCTCGCGGGCGCTCGATCCTGAACGACTTTGCCCGCCCGGGCGCCCGCGTGCACTCGCGTGCATTCGCGAGCTATGTCTTTGGCTGACTCGCTAGCGAACAAAGATGGCGATGTTCTGTTGCTTAGCAAACATGTGATATTATCCTAACGAATTCTTTCAGCCTGTGCTCTGCCGATTTAAGAGCAATAATTTTCAAAATATTTAAATGAATTGTATCATTCATAGTTACAGTACAGTTAGACAGTAGCAATAGATAGAAAATTGCATATTATTCAGTATATAGGGCAAATGCCTGAAATACAATTGACGATACACTATGAATTATCATAATTGTACCTGTAGTTTTATTTATATTAGGAAAGTTACTTGTAAACATTATTCATATTATTTTTCTGTCCAAGAAAAAATTTAAAGAACCATGTAGATTAGTTGTTGGCCTACTTATTGACGGAACTGTAGGCCTACAATGACGGGGTGATTAACTTTTTTTAACACCATGATATAGATCCAGTTCACAATAAATAGTTAAATAAAATTAATCTTCAATACAGTGAATATAGTAATTTATTGAACTTCAGGCTTCTATTTGTTTCAAACTGTCTCCAACATACGTGAATATTTGAGGCAGGCGACTCTCAAGCCAAGAGTCTTTTGTTTTCATCATCCTATATTAAAATAGAGAAATTGAGTGTCAAGTATCATGTTGTTAGCTCAAATATAGGATACAATGGTTGCTATGATTGACAGGCGTAGTTGGGTGTATGTGAGTGAGGCTTCTGCGCACGTTACACACGTCCATGTCTTATTATTGAAAACTTTAAACACAAATTGCTGGAGTCTGGGAGTCAGTTGTCATTTCAATGCATTCATATAACTGAGAAAGGCAGTGTTCACGCCATTAGCGGGTTCTAAAAACATCATAATAATTTAGTTTGCACGATAATAAGGATCTTCTTATATCAATGCAGCAATTATGCTATACATATACAATGTACATACATATAAGGTTGAAAAATTAGGTATCCATATTTTATGAATGCTTCAATTTAAAGCTGAATGTAATTGTTTCTTCCAGTAAAAGCTTTTTTAACCTGTTATTCTACCTAACTTTCAAAGTTACAATTTGGCATGTCACGCTGTTATTATCTAAGTGATATTAGAGGCAAGACAAAAGTCTAGAAAATATCATAACCATGACATGTAATCTTTTACAAAAAAGCAGTACCCACATATCATCTGAGGCAATTTTATGATATGCACATTTCATTGTTATCAAACTTTCTTTATAAAAGGTTCTCTGTGTAAATGAAAATCACGTCTACATTTCATCATTTCCCCTAAGTATATATAACTAAAACATAACATATCATTCCAGTTTTATCATGTTTAAAAACAATACTCAAACTGTACCGGGGTTGTCCGAAAGCAAGCTCAGGGCTTCTAAACGGAAACATGGCCTTGTATTCGATCGTTTTTAAGGGACGTTCACACTGAATTAAAAGCAAATAACAATACATATTAGGCATCATTTTGACAGGAGTATGACTATTCACCCGATACGATTGTAGTCAAGGCATTCGAAGCACAAGTATGACAAAATAGTCAGCCTTCCGAACCCTCAGTAGACGTCATACATGGCACACAGGTGACGCAGTCAGGCAACGATACCTTACTGTGTGACTCTATTAGAGAAGTGTGCTATAGTACAAGCAAGCCTTTGCCAGATGCCCTTGATTTTGTAACCTGGCATCATTTTTTTCGAATTAAATTAATTAAATCTAGGTAAATAAAATTCTAGTTTTTACCGAACCGTTGCGTACATGCGTTGAAGTCTCTTTTTTATCGCTTATGCCGGTGCGTGTCAATTATCTAACTGGATTAAAATATAGAAAAGATTAAAATCCCAAACTCCATTTCATATCCTGCACATTCCGTTAAGATAGCCTATATGTTTTAGTAAAACCCATCTACAATCTATTTTTCAAAATGGTAGGTCTTGATGTTTTCTATTTAGTATTTATGTTCACGTTTTTTTCTAACCTATGTTTAATTTTTTTCTCAAGGAAACGAGCGAGTTTGTACCTGACAACAGTCAACAGTCTATGTAGAATAACATAACATTTTTAAAGATTATAGTGAACTATCGCTTAGTTCATGAATGTTGCTCGCATGTTATCTTCTTTCATTTCAAGTTCCCTGTTTCGTTTTTTAATATCAAAACATTACAAACATAGAATTAAACGTAATCTAAAGTACCGAGTTGCCTTTCTTCATTTATAAGATCAATAGGTTACTCAGTAACTTTAGCAGTGTAGGTGTTCAACCAATAAAAGAAACCCACGTGGTACTCAGAGGGAAAGCATGTTATGTATTGGATAATGTAGATACTAAACGACAGCATCTCTGTTAAGGATCCATTTTATTATATATAAACACCATATTCTTATATAAGTTTAAAGTGTTAAAATTAACTGTTGAGTCGTTTTCAAAATCAGACCTAATTCATATTTAGCGGCAAGCTTGTTTTAATTTAAAGGTTACTTCCCTTTGTGACAAACTTCCGGTGGACGTCATTGGGAGATAAACATATTGATAAGATAAGATAATTCTTTATTGTCTTTAAGGAATTTGTCTTACATTAAGTGAACATGGAATTCAAAATTTTATAAACAATATTCTAAATGAATACACAAACATATATATAAAACATACTGTATATCGAAATCGCCGGCACACATTGTACATACATACAGCGCGGATTAATGTCATTTCCATAGACTTACATGTTATTTTAGTGTAGCATAAATAATTTGACCAAAATTAACAGGATGTGATGTAAGTTAAATATATTGAAAAGTATTAGTGCTACACCAATTTAACATATAAGTCAATGGAAATGATGACACTGTCCTAATTCAACTGGCACAGGCCTTTTAATATTGACCACCTTTAATTAGAATGTTGCACAGGTCCTTTAGCTGGGTTACAAGGTCTTGTAACACAAACCAAAGACCTCGTCCCAACAGAGCATTTGCAAAATAATCAAAAGTTCCTTTTGATAGCATAGCCAAAGCACATTCCAAGGAAAGCGTTTATTATATTATTGAGGGTGAGATATTCTGTTCTATCAGTGAAATAAACCCTCTATCTGGCTACAGTGGCGATAACCTTTATCGTCACTCTACTGAGTGGTGATAAACTTTATCACCACTCGAGTGACGTCAAGTTCAAGACTTTGACGTCATGTAACAATGGTCTGACGTCATGAATTCTCATATGACGTCACACTGTTACCGCGGTGACGGGCTCTTCCAAGCGGCCGCTCAACATGAAATTGGCCTTTTTTGACGTTATTAGAAGGATTTAATCATATAATAAACAGAATATCTGTCAATTCTTGACAAATACCATGTTTATCTCATCTCGTGAGGTAGACAAGTTAAATATTTTCACTCGTGGCTGCGCCACTCGTGAAAATATAAACTTTCTACCTCACTCGATGAGATAAACATGGTATTAGTCAAGAAAAGACAGATATCCTCTATATATACAATTGGCTGAAATTCTCAATGGTCAGTTTAATGGTCTGGTTAAATGTTAATATTTTCTTTGCAGGTAGCAAGACTTTTAAGGCTAGTGTCCTGGAAACTGTTCAAATGTGTAGTCATAATGATGTAACCATTGACATAATTGGCCAAGCCCTGACTAACAAAATTCAGGAGGAATTTCCTTTTTACACATTAATATGATGAATTTACACTTAATTTCAAGTAAGTGATTGAGGATACCATTTTAGTTGATCAATATTTAACAATATAAACCAAATAGATATGTCGCATCAAAAGTTGATATATAGGTGTCTTTTAAGTTGGTATCAAAATATATGAATATAATTATCTAAGATATTTTCTTTTACTTAAATCAGTTGAGACACATTGCTATTGTGAAATATCTCTAGAAAAAACTCCTCACATCACCACACCAATGTTTAAAGGGGCAACATGCGAATATTTTTGGTGGAAACAAAAGTCAAGGGGACATCCAAGAATTAAATATGTATGTGATTTGTACATGATTTAAACACAATCGAGAGCCATGCTATGCCATTATTAGATTTGTTGATTAGTTTTATCAATGCTATTTTGAAAATGTGTAGTTGATCTGTCAATACATTAAGTTTTTTTATTATATTGTAGAATTTGTAACAATACAGTGCTTTTTTCATGACATTTAAAAAAAAAAATCACAGCCAACGCACTGCTAGATTAGCCATTTAAAGTTAGTTCAAAAACAAAGTTTTTTGCCACCATGACCGTTTAAGCAAACACAATTTGAACATGATAGTGGTGTTTAAAATTGTTCATGTATCTGTTGATTGGCTGAATTCAAAACGAAAAGAAAATTATTAGCTCATCTGGCCTGTAAGGCCCGATGGGCTTATGGCATGGCATGGTGTCCGGCGTCCGTCCGTCCATCCGTCCGTAAACTTTGTGGAATTTCGACTTCTTCTCCAGAACCATAAGGCCTAGAAAGCTGAAACTTTGTGTACAGACTCCTTGGCTAGTGAGGATCATAAATTGTAGCTTTGGTGACCCTGTGACCCCTAATAAGGGTCACAGGGGCCATGCCCTAAAAACCCATTTTCATCTTCTTCTCCAGAACCATAAGGCCTAAAAAGCTGAAGCTTTGTGTACAGACTCCTTAGCTAGTGAGGATTATAAATTGTAGCTTTGGTGGTCCTGTGACCCCCGATAAGGGCCAGAGGGGCCACGCCCTAAAAACCTATTTTCATCTTCTTCTCCAGAAGCATAAGGCCTAGAAAGCTGAAACTTTGTGTACAGACTCCTTGGCTAGTGAGGATTATAAATCGTAGCTTTGGTGGCCCTGTGACCCCTAAAAAGGGCCACAGGGGCCACACCCTAAAAACCTATTTTCATCTTCTTCTCCAGAAGCATAAGGCCTAGAAAGCTGAAACTTTGTGTACAGACTCCTTGGCTAGTGAGGATTATAAATTGTAGCTTTGGTGGCCCTGTGACCCCTATTAAGGGCCACAGGTGCCACGCCCTAAAAACCTATTTTCATCTTCTTTTCCAGAACCATGAGGCCTAGAAAGCTGAAAGTTTTTGTACAGACTCCTTGGCTAGTGAGGATTATATATTGTAGCTTTGGTGGCCCTGTGGCCCCTAATAAGGGCCACAGGGGCCACGCCCTAAAAACGTATTTTCATCTTCTTCTCCAGAACCATGAGGCCTAGAAAGCTGAAACTTTGTGTACAGACTCCTTGATTGTGTTGATTATTACTTGTTGCTTTGGTGACCCTGTTGCCCCAAATAAAGGCAACAGGAACGTCCTTCAAATCTATTTTCATCTTCTTCTCCTAAAGTATAAGGCCTAGAAAACTGAAACTTGTTGCCTATATACTTAATTTTATGATTGGTGACCCTGAAGCCTCTACAAAGGGGGAATCACATTGGCCGCACTCTACAGCATAATTGATGATGAAGCCTGATGAGCTACAGAGCCAATGGCTCTATTTTTGTAATTTTGATGTAGCCTGTACTTTTTGTGAATTTTGTAAAACAAAACTCTATTATTCTTGACTCTTTATCTCCGTGTTATGTTTATTGTTGGTAAAACAGGTCAGGTTTAGTTGCCTTTGATCTACCCTGCACATCTACCTGTAGTATAATTTTTGAAAAGGCTCTATAACAGATTAAAAAAAAAAAAAAAATTCCATAAAAGAATTGTGTTTTGCTATTGAGTTGAAGCTTTTAAAATCTCTTCATTTGCTCCTCTCACCTATCTGAATAATTCTGGCAACTTGAAATAAAACATTAAAACATATTGTGAAAAAATAAGTATCAAAATATGTCTTATTCAAGTTTAAGTTGGTATGTTTGTTTTTTAGTTTGTAAAGAATCCTACTGACGATCCTGGAAGACCTATGTGAAGTTTCCTGACTTTGAGTGATCCTTGAGGGTGCCTCTGGGATGAGTTTCTGGTCATCGTTACATAAAACTGATCAGAGCTTTTCCACAGGTGTCAGCTTTGGGTCAAAAACATCCCTGGGCTGGGGACACAGAAATAGTGTTGTTTGGATCTCCTTTTTTGTTTGTTAACTAACTTCCTTCATAACACATGTGATCATTTGAGTTTATGATTATCAATTACACATAGGCTCAAGTAAATGTGAATAATATAAAAGTAAAGATTCAATCGTTAATGAGTGTAACCTGATCAAGTTTTATGTGAAAAGAAACTATGATATATGATATTTGAGAACATATGTGTTCCAGCCTCGAAAAAAGAAACTGCCCCCTATTATAGTAACCGAACTCGACGAAACGGGAAAGAGGACTCGGTTTTCATTAGCATTTTCTACAGATGTCGATCATGAATCTCAACACGAGGAAAGGACGATTGATGTAGATGTAAAGGTAATTTATACATTAATATTTATTTTGAAAAAAGTTATCAACAAGGCAACAACAAATTTAATTTAAAGAGGAACTCAGCCTTTCTGTTACATTTCTAACATTTGATATTTTCTTTTACAAATAAAAATACATGTAATACATTGGTCTCATTACTAATAATCTAAATGATCTTTTTCAATCTTAGTATTTGTTTTACTTTTGTTAACTTGAAAGGGTTTGAGTTTTGCTTATGCATCTTGGAAGTATTGTTGATAATAATGCAGAGGAATATTTGACAACTTCTTTCTTTATCCATGTATTCCTCTGCATTATTGTTATTTCAACTTCTAAGATACTTCTCAGAGAAGTATTGTTGATGTTTTTTTGGAATGAGAGGAATGTTGTGAAGGATAGACAATGGAGGGGATAGAGCCATGTATATACTTTGTTTAAATTTTCAGGCTGAATCATCTGTAGGGACAGCATACATTGAGAAAAAGAAAACTTTAGCAGATTCCTGGAAGGCTGTCTTGGAACAGGCAATAAAGAAAGAGCCAACATATTTGCCAAAATCAAAAACATGCAGTGACTGTGGAACAATATCAAATAATGTTGTTGTTTGTCAGGATTGCTTTCCCAAACATGTTTCTTGTGTCTCTTGTTTTCACTTTCAACATCGGAACATGATTTTGCATAGTGCAATACTTTGGAATATTGAGGTAAATATGTTTTACATTTTGCTACATGTTTTGCATTCTTGCAAATGCAGACAGCGATATTTGAAATGTTTATAGGGTATACACATTTTCCTAAAATTAGAAGCAAATTGCTTTATTATGTAACATTTTTACACTCATTCATAAATTGACATTATTTCAACTGCTTTTTAGGGTCCATTGTTTCCAGACAAAATGGAATATAGTAATAATAATATTTCAATGTTTCTCATAGGAATTGAAAAGTTATCCACTGAGAGTTGATGAGCCCCAGGTTTTACTGGATCACGATTGTGGGGGCAAATATTTTCGAAATATTGTTGTCGTTAACTCCGAAGGTGAGTTACACTTTAAGTGTTTATTCATACAAACCACCTTTTCTGTCTCCTTCTAACTTTTGACACAACTCTCTATTTTTACTCAACTTTATTTTATTTAAGTATTTATATGCTTGATAAAGACTTTTATTGGATATTTTATGATTTTTCAGCGATACTCTTTCTAAAGCCAGTTATTTTTCTGCGGTATATTCTTTATGATTTTTTAATGATTCAGCTGTTGATATCATATTCAGTTTAAATAGAGATTATTACCCTCGGAAGTGTGTCATATGACTTTTACGAAACGAGTGTGAATTTTTGTATTACCCGAGCGAGAGCGAGGGTTATACACAAATTTGCATGAGTTTCGTAAAAGTCATATGACACACTTCCGAGGGTAATAATTTCTTTATTATCGATTATATTCCATTTTACCATCTTAGAAATATCCCAGAACGGGCCGCTTCCCTTGCGACGGCCGGCTACGGTGATGTCACGAACAATGGTGTTATGACGTCGCAGGCGAAGTGATATGTGCACTAGTGCTCATATTGAAAATATGTCACCACTTATTTCCAACCATATGGGTAATAATACAAAATATCAACCTTCCTGAAATATCCTCTTGCTTCTTAAGTTTGAATCTTTTCTTTTTTTAAAATTAATTGGGGGGAGTACAGCCAAAACACAGGTAGATAACTTGAAATGGTTGAAATTATCCCTTTCGTCAGTATCATCAATCATTTAAAGTGTTTTACCTGTGCTTGGAATAATAAATAAATTATTCTGACTTCCTTGTGACGTCATGATTCAAAACATTGCTTTGACGTCACGGTTCACTTATGACGTCACAATCTATACAGGTTGGCGGTGGCTAGTCCCCCTATACTGAGAAGTAGGTTTTGAATATTTTCTTTAATTTTCCGACTATGGTAGCAAAGATTATCTTATCTAAACAGAATATTATATTCGAGCCTATGACATACTATGTTTATGACACTTTTGCCTAAATATCAGTATATCCCTCGCTCTCGCTTGGAAAGTACTAATATTTAGGCACTCGTTTTATAAACATAGTATGTCATGGGCACTGATATAATATCCTCTATGTATCATGTATTTCATCCATAGTTATTACACTTTATTAACTCACCTCAACCAAAAGCGTAGGTCATCGCCAGCCCTACCCTTCTTTTATGTTTGTTTAGAATTTAGAGGGTTTTTCTATAGATAGGTTATATTATTTCAGGTCTTCAGAACTGGGTCAATTTCCAGTTCTGTACCTGCAGTACAGAAGCTGAGACACTAATTGAAAATGAAATTTGGCCTGGTTCTCCATCCAAGCCTAGAATTGGTTTTCAATTCAGCTTGATGGAGCAACTGAGGTTCTCAGTCGTGGAGGCCCAAATGAGCATAAGATCATTCTTCGAGGTGTTGAAGTGGAAAAATGATCTCCGAATGCAGCAAATTTTGGTTTGTAAACTTTTTCTGATAAAAGTTAGTAATGTTGTTTTGTAACGCTAAGTTTAGTATGAGGAATGTTGAATATCTTGAAGTATTCAGGTCCTATTTTTTAATATGTAATTGGTATCAACAAAGGGATTTTTTTCCAAGTAAGAATTCAAGTAACTGTGTGAATTGTTAATGTTTCATTTCAATCTATACAAGAAGGTGAAACATCTTTTTGCAATAGAATACTGAAAGTTTCAGATACATTTTTAGACCTGGAACTGATATATCATATCTGTAAATTACATTATTGATACATTGTATCTCTTTTCATAGTATCCAGATCTTTACAAGATAATTTCTGGCGAAACCTTTGAGGGTTATCGCCAGTACAAGTTTCAAGTGGAAAATGTTGTCAACTTGGATGATCTGACAACATGTCCAGCATGCCCACCTGATCATGTAAGTCAACTACCAGATTTCATACATGCAAATAAAATGTCATAAGAACTTATCCAATTGCAAAAAGTCAAACTTAAACCGCTAACCTTGACTTTATCACTTTTTGTTCAAAGATTTTTCAACAAAATAAGATCTGGGCTTGTTTTTTTATTAATATGTCCAATAAACACTTTTAATTACCAGTACTATTTTATTAAAACCCTGTAATTAACAGCTATGAAAAACTGACCTCGTCTAGGAGCCTTTAAACTTGTGTGGTTGTGACTTAATGAACAGACTGTACAGACCAGTGAATCATTATTTCAACTGAAATACTGCCTTAAGTTATTATTTAATTACCATTGATGTGGATATCTTTATTACACAAAAATGTTAATAATGTTACATCATCCAATGACTTCTCCAACTGAGTTGTAAACATCTGAAAATTGTTACTAATTGGTTTTTTTCTGTGATATTTTAATGATAGATCTATAGATCATGAGGCAATGATTCTGTTTATGACGTCACAAAAAGGGCGTGTGACCAGTCATGCATTCACTGGTTAGTCGCCAGATAGATCTAAGCGGCCAATCAAAAGTGGCATTCAAAAACGGCTTTTATTACCAAACTGAACATTATTTGAGTAAGGACCTTTGATGTGCTAAAAAATATCTTTATCAGACATTCATATAGAAAAAAGTGAAATATGTTTGTGCTTATGTAAATTTTAATTGAGTGAACTTTATCTTTTGTCATGCAAAAAATTTACTATAAAATATCTCTTAAACTTTTCATGTATTCCAACGAATAAAATGTAAGACTTTTACAGCAATTTGAATCTATGAATTAATTAACACTTCAGATGGAAGAGGAACAACTCATTGTGTCCATGGATGCCTGCTTTGGGCTTTGCAGGAAAAAGAGGGCAGGTCACTCTGTGAAGCATCCATTTCACGAAGGCAGATTTTTCTTAAACCAAACTCAAGTTGATAACTTTGTTGAAAGTTATAACAACACAAAGGTGAAAGATGTGGTGAGTTGGTTATGTAATGGATTAAAGCAATACCTGTGAAGAATCTTTTTAAGTAAGTGACAACAGTCTCAGAATTGTGAAGAAAACTTTTTGATGAATAATTGGTTCATTCTATTCTTATTTTTACCTTAAGACAGTCCAATATGCTGACATGTGTTGCTCTTTCATTATTGCTGCTTGATCACATTACAAAAATACAGATGCAATCATTTCAGAAATAGACACACATCTGTTACTTTTTTAAACAGAAAAAGACATTATTTTATGATGTTATCAATTCTCTTCCATGTGTATTCAATAACATAGTGAATTGTATTGTTATAGGTTCATCTTTTATAGAATTTTTTATTCCATTTCCTTCAGTCATGTAGTAATTTTCAAGCCGGTTCACAGATGACATCTAAAGGTAGGTATGAAGCCTTAGATGAAACTGGCATCTTTGGAATGAGCTGCAGGCATGAATACCCAAGGATGTTCTTCAATCTAAAGCAAGGAGAAAAGTATGTATAGATTTGTTTTTGTCATGCATTACACTTTTGCATAAAAAATTAGCTTTATTTTATTATCCCCCACAACAACGAAGTCGTGACGAGTAACAAAATGGGCACTGTCCATCCGTCTGTTACACATTATGTTTCAAAACTAATCAACTATATCAATACAAATTCATAGTGGAAATGCAGAAACATAATTCAATTTACAATTTCCAGGATATCTTCGTAGAATTTTAGGGCTTTTGAGCAAAAGTGGTAAATATGTAAGAAAACTGTTACAAGTCACGTCTGCCTCACAACTTCTGAACTAATCATCAAATTTGGATCAATTTGATATTGACATACATAATCGTATCAAGGTTTGTCATGATTAACAATTTTGAAACTATTTTTGTAAAGTTTTGCATTTTTTTCTGGTCAAAAACGAGTACTGCATTAAAAACTGATATTATTCTTGTCCGACTCAGAACTTGTAAACATTGTGTCATAGATTAAACAAAGAGTGTTCTTTATGATACATAATGACATGAAGGTGTCATAATTTAACAATTTAAACTAATATTTTTGTAAAAATTCTTAATTTTTAAACTTAAGTTTGCATTTTTTGGGGTGCAAAGAGGGGTAACACTTTTAGAAAACTGTTTTAAACCTGTTCGACTCAGAAATTTATTTCACTAAATGTTTATATGAATGCATTATCAAATGAGATCCAATAAACAAATTTTGGTTTCTCATCATTTTAAGACATTGATCATTGGACAAAAATGATATTGTCATAAGAAAACTAATTGATATCTTTCTTATTGATTTATTTTGTTTTATCGTCAAGTATCATGAAAATATTTTTGGGATGTTAAGGATGAACATACAACTTTAAAAAACAAATTTATCAGGACTCTATATCAATTATGAGACATGTTTCTTAAAGAACATGTATATTTGAACTTATAATGATAATATGCCAGATTTATTTATCCAAATAACTTATTATATACTTTACCTATGTTTGGATTTATGGTCAGGCTTATTTCATTTCATTCATTTTGTAGTTTATGGAACAAATATGTTTTACAGATTGGCAAATGCAATTCTCATGCTGAAAGAACTCAAAGGCAAATCACACTGTAAAATCAAATGCTTGTATGACATTGCATGCAAATTGGAATCTCACATCCAGGTATGAACTTTACATACATATCTTTGTTTGTGCATCAAATAATGAGATAAGGTATGGGGTCTCATACTAAATATAAAATGTATAGCTGGCATTTTTATTGTCATAAATCATGAAAACTGCAATGAAGGGTAAAGATAATTAAAGATTGACTGAAATGATCTATAGCCGATTTTGGGATTTGTGAAAAGGGTATTGCAATTATAAAATGCACTGTGTACTAGTAATTTGCCCTGGTGAACATAACCTGTGGTCACTGAAGTTAATTAATTGACAATTTAACATACAAATTTTAACCAAAACGACTTAAATTTTCAATATTTCAATCGCTTGCATATTCATTATTAAATTTTGCCTTGGAGCTTTGGTAATGATTTAAATTTCTTTCTTTTCAGCAAAGTGCTTATGCTCAAGACCTTAATGACATTGTGTTCGCAATCCCAATATTTCACTGCTTCGGACACAAGTACCAATGTCAGGTATCAATCAGCTCATGTTGAGATCATCTAAAAATAAGGAATATTTTCTTCACTGTTCTGTCAGTGCTGATTTTTTTATAGGTAGTACAATGATTATTAGCAGTAAGTAATTTACTTTTCAATTAAATTTCTGAATTGTTTAAAAGATTCCTTTCGGTACCAATTATGTTATCATATTCATATCCTTAAATTGCAAGTGTAATACCATGGTTTCTTGTTTATATTTTTGGACATACGTTTTAAAACGGAAGTATGTATTTAACTTAAAGACGAAATACAGCCCAAGGAGAGTGGAGGGAATGGGACTAACAGATGGCGAAACGATGGAGCGGTTGTGGTCCTTTCTAAGACGTTTCAAGCCTATCACAAAGGAGATGGTAGCAGAACATCGCCACGATCTCCTCGTGGATGCACTTGTGCACTTCAGT
The DNA here is from genome assembly GCA_916613615.1 of Steromphala cineraria. Classification (NCBI taxonomy): domain Eukaryota; kingdom Metazoa; phylum Mollusca; class Gastropoda; order Trochida; family Trochidae; genus Steromphala; species Steromphala cineraria. Next base: position 97,361,465 of record OU744720.1, read on the forward strand.
AAAAAACTTAGAAGAAAAATGGGTACAACACTAATTTCGATCTCCATCCTTGGTGAAAAAATCCAATGTTGAGCTAGAAAGCGAATGGTTTTTTTTTATAATTGTTTGCAAGAATCAATATAGAAACTGCCATTTGAATCCTTTTAAGAGAAAATTTACAAAACTATTGGTTGATGAGAAGGTGTAATCCAGGAAAAAAGTACCTCCAATCTATTCAAAGATTTAAATTTGCTACTAAATGCTCACAGTTTAAAAGATCGTAATTTATAACTTATTATGTTTCAGTTCCCTCCATGTGTGTGAAGTATGAAAGGGCAGAGTCTGAAGAGAAAGTCTTCTCAGAGGAGATTACCAAGTCAATGCCAAACACAGGTAATGCCGAAAAGTAATTTTTAATGATATATGAATGAGTTTAATTAAATTTGATCTTTTTAATCTTGTCATGTTTGTAATAAAGTTTTTTTAAATATATAGAGTACAACGAAATTGACAAGTGGATATTGGAGGAAAAATCAATTTCCCAAATGAGTGAAGGAAACAGTCAGAAAGGTACATTAATGCATAATATTTTTAACAATACAAATGTTTTAACATGAAATGTATAATGATTATTAAACAATACTTAGCCATACTTTTGTTGTATATGTTTATATATACCCTGATATATAAAGGCTATCTTCCAAATCACAAGATAATTCAGTCCACGGATGTTCGAATGACAGAAACATGGTTGCCTAATTTCTCCAGAAGTCAACTTACTATGATGTTAAATTTTGAAACTTTATCTTTTCATGTTTGCAAGACTCATGGCATTCAAAAACATCTTGATTTGAATTTTGGAATTTGGATAGCAGAGAGAAATTTAACAGTCATCCTCCTCCCTGTTTTTGAATTGGTGTGAAAACAATTTCTAATTGTTGAATGTTAAAAAAAAAAAAAAGAACTTATCAATACTTTCAGGCATATCAATACTAACCCTGTACTGTGTGTATAAAATGGTTGAAATGTTGAAATTGTGGATGAATATAAATACCTTGGCATAATAATTAAGGAAGAGCGGTATTATCGATGTATCGGTATATTGCAATACAGGAACAACATGAAACGAATCAATAAACTTTTCTGAAAATATCCATTTATCGAATGTTTTAGTATGAGCAATTGCTATCTAAAATTGTGAAAAACAAAACATACAGATATGAGGAACAATACCCATCCTTAACAATAATAGATTGTAAATTAAATTAAATTGCCAACAAAGATTATACTTCCTGCGCAAGCTACCATCTTTTTACATAAATGAACATTGTTTAATTGAATGCATTTTAACTTTTTCCTTCCAATGTTGGTATGGTTTCTTGTCTTTGGTTAACGAATCAAACCTAGAAAAGTGGTTCTTATTCCTGGTAAAATTGTTTCATTTGTAAATCTATCTTATCTTTATGAAAAAAAAAGTTCTAATCTCTAAAAACTTGTGTCCAATCTGGATCATGTAATATGTTAAGCTTCCTTACTGCCATGTTTTAAAATCAATAAAGGTAAAATACTTTGCCTTTTAAATCTTCTTTAATATACATGCATGGTTGTGATTGATCTGTGTATTCCTTGTATGTTGCTTGTTTTCATTGTACACATGCTCTGTAAAACATGAATTCCCTTCTGGGTAATAAAGTATTATTATTATTACTATTAATATTATTAAATTATGGAGTTAATGTTATAGAATATAGCTGTTAAGGAATTGACCAAAAACATAATTGATTTGATTGATTGAAAGATTAATCAATCTTTAATTAAATGATTATTATTTAAGAAATGTTTTCTTTAAAATTGAAGATTTGGCTTGGAATGAGGAGTATGCAGTGAACTTGTACTATTTCTATTCTCTCAGGTAAATTGTTGTCTTATTTTGAAATACATTTTAATAGGTGTGAACTGTCACCTCAGTGAAGATAACTATTATGAGGTCAATAAACAATTGGATTCACCTCAACTGAAGTCAATAATTATATAATGTTAGCCTACATACCAAGACAACAGTGATAACTGTAAATGATTCTTTCCCCTAAACATTGCCCTCTCATTAAAACATAAAACGAAGTTGATCATCCATATATTGGGCAATCCTGAGAAGGCAATCATGTTTTGACCTTACTCAAAGCTATATGCTGATTTTCTATATCTAAGAATATTTTGTTCTTTTATTATTGTAACAACACAACTGTTGTGTTCTTTTTAACAACGTCGCTAATTGCTGTAATATTGCCCAAGCGGCGTAAAACAATAACTCACTCACTCTTTTTAACAGAGAAGAAGCCATCAACAATGAGGCAGAGGTTGATAGGTGAGTAGACCAAACTTTTCATGTGTAATGTGTATATATAGTACTCAGGGTATTAGCAAGAAAATGTTTTTTTTGCATTTGTTTCTTTAGTCCTAAAGGTATAGATGTTGAAAAAATTTCTAACTAAGCGAATGAATCACATGAACAAGATTGAAATTGCCTCTCTTCAGGAAAAAATAGATATAACCAAATGTCAACCTAACCAAACTATAAATCATACATTTCACAGAGTTGATATTTAGATAGTGATGATTTTAGAAAGCAAGTAATAATAATTCATATTCATAAAACAAAGAAAAAAGAATCATTCATGATTTACAAAGCCAGTGACTCTTATTTTAGACTTGATAAGGTGTTGAAGACAACAGAAAAGAACCAAAAACTTACGAGATGGGTCCATGATGATGATGACTTCTTAACTAATCTTGTCTCTGGGACACAACGAGAACAAGAGCAACAGCTTAATAGACTGAAGCTGGCTGCATATGAGCGACTCTGCTTGATTGACCTCTTGAAGAAATATGCTCGTAAGTGCTGAGAAAATTAACTCATGCTATTCGTTGAAGATTTATTTGAAAAATTAGAAAAATTAAACTCTCTATCTGAAGTTTGTCAAAAGTACAAACGGGTACTAATAGTTTAGGATCAAGCTTTACCATACATGGTCATTAAGATTTAAACTTTGATGAATTAGCATGTAATTATTCTTAACAATAAGTTCATAATTTTCAGGTGGTCAAGATATCTTCAAAAAACTACACAAGCAGATTAAGTCAGTCAACAAGAAAATAGCAGATTTATGTCTCATCTACAACAAACTGCCAAAAGTGTCTACGCCATTTCCAGGTGAGATTACAGTCGAAGCTGTCAAAAGTACAACCTCAAAACTCTGGCAGGTTTTGGACATCCATGAGATGCCCTCCATATCTACATGGCAGAGACGTCACATCGTGGACATGCGACATAGGGTGCTGCGAGCTCAAGAGGAAAAAGCAATGTTAAAACAAGATCTAGCCTTCATTCTCAGTAAACAGCTTGATTTGATTGAGCAGCTGAATTCTCTGATGTCAAGTGCTACAACACTGTCATTGAGAGCAATGTTCAATGCCAAAGTGTCCTTTGAGGTACAAGTTATGAACTCTGCTTTGGACAAAACAAGTCACCTTGTTGATAAACAACATTACTTAACTAAACTATCAAAATACTGCAACAGTTTCCAATTGGAATTCACTCAGGCTCGTTCCAGTTCTCTTGATCATGTTGAAGAAGCTGATAATGGTGTCAGTGATGCTGCTGCTGCTGCTGATGATGATGTTGATGTTGATGTTGATGATGATGATGATGATGATGATGATGATGATGATGATGATGATGATGATGATGATGACGACGACGATGTAGAATACTGGTGTTAATGATATCGATACTGATCTTGATCATGACAAATTCTGATGATGTAAAACTCTGATGTTGATTAACGTAAATACTGATGTTGATGATGTAAAACTCTGATGTTGATGATGTAAATACTGATGTTGATGATGTAAATACTGATGTTGATGATGTAAAACTCTGATGTTGATGATGTTAATACTGATGTTGATGATGTTAATACTGATGTTGATGATGTAAATACTGATGTTGATGATGTAAATACTGATGTTGATGATGTAAATACTGATGTTGATGATGTTAATACTGATGTTGATGATGTAAATACTGATGTTGATGATGTAAATACTGATGTTGATGATGTAAATACTGATGTTGATGATGTAAAACTCTGATGTTGATGATGTTAATACTGATGTTGATGATGTAAATACTGATGTTGATGATGTAAAACTCTGATGTTGATGATGTTAATACTGATGTTGATGATGTTAATACTGATGTTGATGATGTAAAACTCTGATGTTGATGATGTAAATACTGATGTTGATGATGTTAATACTGATGTTGATGATGTAAATACTGATGTTGATGATGTAAATACTGATGTTGATGATGTAAATACTGATGTTGATGATGTAAATACTGATGTTGATGATGTAAAACTCTGATGATGATGATGTAAATACTGATGTTGATGATGTTAATACTGATGTTGATGATGTTAATACTGATGTTGATGATGTAAATACTGATGTTGATGATGTTAATACTGATGTTGATGATGTTAATACTGATGTTGATGATGTAAATACTGATGTTGATGATGTAAATACTGATGTTGATGATGTAAATACTGATGTTGATGATGTAAATACTGATGTTGATGATGTAAATACTGATGTTGATGATGTAAAACTCTGATGATGATGATGTAAATACTGATGTTGATGATGTTAATACTGATGTTGATGATGTTAATACTGATGTTGATGATGTAAATACTGATGTTGATGATGTTAATACTGATGTTGATGATGTAAATACTGATGTTGATGATGTAAATACTGATGTTGATGATGTTAATACTGATGTTGATGATGTTAATACTGATGTTGATGATGTAAAACTCTGATGATGATGATGTTAATACTGATGTTGATGATGTTAATACTGATGTTGATGATGTTAATACTGATGATGATGATGTTAATACTGATGTTGATGATGTAAAACTCTGATGTTGATGATGTTAATACTGATGTTGATGATGTAAATACTGATGTTGATGATGTTAATACTGATGTTGATGATGTTAATACTGATGTTGATGATGTAAATACTGATGTTGATGATGTTAATACTGATGTTGATGATGTAAAACTCTGATGTTGATGATGTTAATACTGATGATGATGATGTTAATACTGATGTTGATGATGTAAAACTCTGATGTTGATGATGTTAATACTGATGATGATGATGTTAATACTGATGTTGATGATGTTAATACTGATGTTGATGATGTAAATACTGATGTTGATGATGTAAATACTGATGTTGATGATGTAAAACTCTGATGTTGATGATGTTAATACTGATGTTGATGATGTTAATACTGATGTTGATGATGTAAATACTGATGTTGATGATGTTAATACTGATGTTGATGATGTTAATACTGATGTTGATGATGTAAATACTGATGTTGATGATGTAAAACTCTGATGTTGATGATGTTAATACTGATGTTGATGATGTAAATACTGATGTTGATGATGTTAATACTGATGTTGATGATGTTAATACTGATGATGATGATGTTAATACTGATGTTGATGATGTAAGGTACTGATGTTGATGATGCAAATTACTTAAACCAAGATTTTGGTAATATAAAGAAATGATTTCATGTTTTAATATGCTGACTTTGAAGTTGAATGTCTGAAATAGACTGGATACTATTGAATACAGTATTGAAAATAAAATTGATGAATTTTAACCAAGCCGTTGTTTGTGATACTAAAAATATTTTGCCCAAGAACCTACTATACAGCTAATGGATATATTACATTTGGAGAGTAACATGACGTTTAAGTATTCATTTGTCTAAAAACAAAATATAGAATGACAATCAGGGGTCACATTTGACCCAAAACATTGTAAGGGGAATTTTAGCACTATCATGCATGAGTACAGGTTGATACAAGAATGTCCCCTCTTCAGTCGACTGATAATGAAATATACAGTTTGGTATTTATGCATATTATATATATCCGATTAAGTTACTAAGCATATACAGAAGACAGTTATTAATTAGTTATGTACAAAAAAAATATGAGATGAAAGAGAAAATTACAATTTCATTATCAGACACCGGAAGAAGAAGCAAGAATTGAGCCAGAATATTGACAGATACACCTCTTCTTTTTTATACACATCTTTTGTATTGTTCATCTACACTACGGTAGTCAGGTTAAGAAATCTTCAACCTTGGCAAATAAACAGCCTTGAATTTTACCACATTTTAATGTAATGAAGTTTGTGTTCTGGTTTACAATGCGCATTTAGAAGAGGGTTGTTTATATTCTATTGATATAGTTAGGTCACAACGCATACACGTTTTTCAAATCCTGGCTGCAATCAAGTCTTTGTGGAACATTCGTTTGTGTGGGTATATCCATTACATAACCAAACATAAACACGTTTATCAGCATGGGCTGAGCCAGGACTTGCATAGCTCACTCTGTGCTATGGAAATCCTTGGGCTGAGGGCGATTGTGCCAATACTACTTTACATGCGAAGCTTGGGATGTGAGAACTTCCATTGAAAAGATTCATATCAAGTTTCTTAAACTAGCAACTGGACTAAGAAATTCTACTCCAAGGTATATTTTCTATGGAGAACTTGGTCGTTTGCCAATAAATATTTTTGTTTTTAAGAGAATTATTAGCTGTTGGCATAAACTAGAATTCCGTCATATGAAATATCTTTTGTTTCCCAAATCAAGATTTTTAACTGTCATTGATAAAAAAATTGACGAAATAGTAACAAAATCAACCTTCGCCTTCACTTATATTTATGTTTTTTTGCATGTGTATATGTATATCATTTCTCTTGTACCACCGACGTTCGCTGAATGAGAATAAAGAAATTGAATTGTTATTCTCACACTACAGGCATGGTGATCAGTTTGTCCTGACAGCCTTCGCCTCTGACATGTTCCCTTTTTCTTAGAAAAGTGAACATTTGCCTCTAGTCAATATTCGTAAATCCTGACATTAAGGTAGTTTTTGTTCAGAAATTGATAAAACACAACCTCTAAATTAACTCCCTTACTACCTTACTCGTAAGCATAAAGGTAAAGTTTGTAACAATCACAAAAATAGTTCATACTTCTTTGAGAGGCATTTTAAAAGTTGATGGATGACAACTTCCTTCAACCACACAAGAATCTGTGTCGAAACGTCGTATACAATGAACACAGAATTTTTGAGAACGGCACATATCTCTGCATGATTATTATACTTGGTCCATAATGAATACGTCATTACTTACTTCGTTACTTGTTCAAATGACAATCTCTAACTAAGGATTAAGTTCGACCCCTTACGTCGTTGAGACTCGTATAGTAATATCAAATACAAATGAAAGTCTATCGTATGCACACAGGAAGCTCAGTTCTGCCACAAAATTAACACCCATTGCCATTTAGTCCTCAACTTAAGCTGCTGAAATGAACCAAAGTAAAAGGAAATTCGATCTCAATTGCGTAATGTTGTATCGCAAATGTGGTCTTAATACATTGAGGTCGTAAATATATGGTGTTTTGGACTAAAACTTTCTCTTAAAGGTCTTGGTGTAAAGGATTTTCTTAGTCTTTAATCACCAATATTTTTAATTGGTCGTGTTAACTCACAACCTGCATGATTTATGAAAAGTTTTTGTATTCACTTTACTCTATAAGTATGTATAAAACTATCTCACCGTTATATTCATATTTGTCCAGGACATCGGTTACATATAGCTTAAGCAGGCTTTGCAAACATTTTTGCTTAACTTTTCTCTTACGTTATAAACGTTGATTAAACCCCAAAATAAATCAAATGCTACATTCAGTGACCCTGTACCTCCCTTACGCGTAAAAATTAGAATGTGTTACACGTACCTGATGGTTCGGACTTGATCCGTATTCTTTTATAAGACCATTAGGTGTGGTTATACGAGGCAAAGGAATTACATAAATACCATTTGATATCGAATTCAGATAAAACATATTTGAATAAAAACCTTACCATAGGTCAAACCGAATCAGGAAATCATTCATACCCTCGAGTATTTCAATTCCAAACAAGAGTTCTAAACATTTCTAATGATATCTCAAAACTGCTTTGTTAGGCTTGTGTAATATATAAATATGTAAGTGTGTTGTTTTTGTATCTAGTTTTATATGTATGATGTCATGCACTGTCGGATGTAAGAATTCCCTTCTGGGTAATAAAGTGTTATCTTATCTTATCATCGTACCTCACATTTTGCTACACTTGTGGGTCAGTTTTTTCATGAAATTTTAAGAACCCGGACTTGATCCGTATTCTTTTATAAGACCATTAGGTGTGGTTATACGAGGCAAAGGAATTACATAAATGCCATTTGATATCGAATTCAGATAAAACATATTTGAATAAAAACCTTACCATAGGTCAAACCGAATCAGGAAATCATTCATACCCTCGAGTATTTCAATTCCAAACAAGAGTTCTAAACATTTCTAATGATATCTCAAAACTGCTTTGTTAGGCTTGTGTAATATATAAATATGTAAGTGTGTTGTTTTTGTATCTAGTTTTATATGTATGATGTCATGCACTGTCGGATGTAAGAATTCCCTTCTGGGTAATAAAGTGTTATCTTATCTTATCATAGTATCTCACATTTTGCTACACTTGTGGGTCAGTTTTTTCATGAAATTTTAAGAACCAAATTTACATTACACGTTTTCTTAGACAGCTAGTTACAAGCAAGATCTGTGTATACATATTTAGCAAAACCCCGTGGCAGTGAAAAGAATTACATTCCGGGTAAATCCAAACAATGAGCTCAGGCGGCAATTCTGGTAGCAAGCTACCGATATACCATAATAGATAATGTAAATTTTTCAAAGATATCATATGCATCTTTGTATATTTAATCACTTTATTTGTATCAATTAAACTTGAATTCCGACCCATATTTGAAAACCAAACATTGTGAAAATGTTCTGCAGATATATTTTTCAACTTGACTTGTAACATCTGTAAATTATTTTTAAAATAAATGTATTAAAAACCATCTGATTTAAAATTCAGTTAGGGTTAGATATCTTAATATAAAGATTCTCGATTTTCACATACAAAGATTCTGTTTCAATTGAAATTATTTATCACATCCAAATTCAACTTCTTATTTCATAAAGATGCAGTTTTATAAATTTGTAAACGTCTTTAATGATGTTCACATTGACACGAATGAATAGAGATGGTAAAGTATATAGAGAATCTCACCTAAGTGTCTTCTGATATCAAATATAAACACGTATATAAAAGTAATAAATATCCGAGGCTTTCCGAGTGTTGATATATTTGGTCAGAAGACACAAGGGTGACGTTATATTTATCATCCAAACTCACTTTTCATCACATTAGCATAAAATATGTAGATCTTTGACCACTGCATAATCCTAAACTCCTAAACCAGTGATGCCATAGCATTGTGACGTCATCTTGTTAATGACATCAAAGCATTGTGATGTTGTTGTGTTTATGACGTCATAGCACTGTGAGGTCATTACTGATGATGTATTGTTTGTGATGTCGGATTTTTGCGTCCAGGGCATTGTTCAAAATCTCCTGTCAAAGCGATATCTCCTGTGGAACATAGAGAATCTCACCCAAGTGTCTTCTGATATCAAATATATCAACACGAGTTGATAAAAGTAACAATTATCCAAGGCTTGCCAAGGATATTTTACTTTTATCAACGAGTGCTGATATATTTGATATCAGAAGACACGAGGGTGAGATTCTATTTATCATCCAAAATCAATTTTCATCACATAAGCATGATAAATGTACATCTTTGAACACTGCATAGTCCTAAAACTGCTTAACCAGTGATGTCATAGCATTGTGATGTCATCGTGGAAATGACGTCATAGCATTGTGACATTGTTGTGTTTATGACGTCATAACATTGTGATGTCATTACTGATGATGTAAAACGTTTGTGATGTCATGTATTTTCTGATTACAGGCCATTGTTCAAAATCTACTGTCAAAGCGATATCTCCTGTGAAACACAGTTTTTGAAGATAAACAGTTTTTGATGATAAATCAAGTTTGATGTGCATGCGGTGTGAATGGAAATAGTTTCATAATAACACAGATGATTCACTCGGTTTAAAAATGTCTTTGAGCAATGTTCCCGTAGGGTGACCAAGTACAAGAATTACACAAAAAGTTCTTAAAAGATTTTAAGGAAGATTTGAGCAGTAATTGTCATTTTCAAATGTTAGAAGTTTTGATACCAATATGCAAACTTGAGATTAGGCTCTCGATTCCTTAATTTAAAAGCCTTTAATTTTGTACTTATAAAAATTTATCATATTTTTAAAGGAAAAAAACCTTTAATAAGTCTTCACAACTAGGAATGTTACTTACATAGCAATGAAGACTGTATTGTCCTGGGTCTCCTTTCACAAAGCAATCTTTACTAAGGTTGACCTTAACTCCCATTCTTTAACATTGTACTAAGGTTACCTTAAGGACTTACGATCACCTTAGGGCTTTGTGAAAGGAGGCCCTGGACCTTAAATATGAAAATGTTCCTGAAATTCTTTTAAGTAACATATATAACATACTGAGCAAAAAGGTTAAGGACCAAATTAATTTTTGAGTGTTTTTTTTGTTGCTAAATTAATTATTGCCTATTCTTCTCATAGTCATATCTATCTTTTTTGAATGTATTGATCTACAAGTCAAGCATAAACCTTTCTGGTCAAATTTAAGATAATTTCAATAATTGTGTATCTTTTATTATCCCTGATATCTTGAATACATTAGAATCTGATGCAATAGAAAAATGTATTGGTCCTTAACTTTTTCTTATCAGCATATACATATATATCTTTTCATGGTATGCATAAAGAAAAGGAAAGACAACTATTTAATAAATGGGAGCGGCTTGACCTTTTATTGCCTGAAAGAGCATTTTTATGACAGTTAACAATTCCCATCTTCATCATATGTGTATCTGATTTCAAATTAAGATAAGTAATACCAATTCAATAAGTCAATATAAAAATCCTTTAGAACATCTAAACAGCTTGTTTATTTAGATTTATTTATGAACATCATTGTTGTGATGATAAGGTGATAATAGTTACAACTTGATCATTGTTATATTTATGAAAAACACCCATATCAATACAAGACTAATAACAACATCTGTTCAAAATTTAAATTGCTAAGCAGATACTTGACCTAAAAATATTTTGCAATTATAGGTTTGTTTCTATGATTTATATATTCATGTATGTTATGGGATGTTTCTTGAAACTTCTTTGAACAGTATTGGATGGACAGACAAATAGACATGGTAAAAAAACCTAAAAACAAATAACAAACCAAGCAGTCATTATTACCTTAATAATAGTTGTATATTTATAAAGTACTTCATTCAATAATTAAATTTGCAACAATAGAAATAAATCAAACCAACAAATGATTGTTTTAAAGAGAAAAGTTCATTGTTTATATATATTTCATTTCTTTGCTTTAAGAATTATTTAATGCTCTATGTAGGTTTTAAATATTTAATACATAATGTTTTGCGACAACCTTCACCATAGACAAAAATTTGAAAACTTTAATTTAAATCAATTATAGGAGTTTTCAATAACAATTATTTGGATAATCATGTAATGATTGAGTTAAAAAAGGTACCGGTGTGTGCTGACCACCGATTTATGCATTCACTCATACAAACATTAAAACAGAGCCATGGGCTCAAATACTTATTTGGCATTATCAATTAAGCTAAAAGACAAATAAGATTTGATATTTCATTGTATATTATCACATACTTTAAAATAAATCAAAAATCATAAATGGCACTATATACAACCAATAAGTATTTTGATTACTGATCATCCAAGCAATGTGATTTTGGCAGAGCTTTTATCATCTAGAAGGTTGATGGACTTCTTTCGATATAACTTCAAAGACTCCAAGCTAAAAATATTTTGGGGACAAAAACAATGAAATTAATGTATAGTGGTTTCAATACAAAAGGACTGAACAAATAAAAAAACCCATAAGCTTTCAAGGTCAACTTTGTGAGAAAGTCATATAACGGCCTTCAGGCTTATTGATATTGTGGTATGTATAAACAAGAGTCATCAGAAGATGACATATCCCACCGGTTCCACATGATCGTAAGATGTAAACCTTTGAAAGATAATTGTAAATTTTTCAAGCAAGGTTCATAATAGATTAGTATAAGCTAATATATATGAAACGAAACCTTTCATGAACAGAGTGCAAATAAGAGCCGTTTCCATGGAAATAATAAAAAATAAAACTTTCAGAAATGTGAAAATATCAAAAGGCACCACTTCAGTAGGTGGGCAATACACATGTAAAGTTTCAGAAAGATATGTGGACCGGTTTTTGAGTTCTGCTCCGGAAACGAAACCTTTCATGAACAGAGTCCAAATAAGAGCCGTTTCCATGGAAATAATAAAAAATAAAATTTTCAGAAATGTGAAAATATCAAAAGGCACCACTTCAGTAGGTGGGCAATACACATGTAAAGTTTCAGAAAGATATGTGGACCGGTTTTTGAGTTCTGCTCCGGAAACGAAATGATTACGGACAGACGGACGGACGGACGGACATACAGACGGACAGGGCGATGACTATATCCCACGGTATTACATACCGGTGGGATAAAAAGGCACATACATTTTTGATTACTGGTTCATATATCAAACACATTTGCAAAAAGATGCCTTCAGTTTGTTGTCATTTAAAAGCCAAAGACATGTAGAATTTCGTCGGGAATATTTTCCTTTGGCTCCCATGTCGTTTTCTTGTAGCCTTTCCACTTAACTTTGTACAAATTGTTCTTTTTGTCTTTGATGTCTTCCACGATGAAGGTTTTTTCTGCACAAAAAAATCCCTAAGTTACTTCAACAAGTATGAATACATATACCAGTATTCCACACAAAAATATAAGCATCAGGAATATTTGTTTGAAAAAATTATGTAAAATGCAAATTTTTGATTTGTTGCTTTAGTGATAGATTTTAATACAGTTTACAAAAGTCAATTACAATATTTGCGTCTGGTAACATTTATTTGATAATTCAACAATGTTACAAACATTAATATGCTGAAACTTTCACTAAGTAAAAATTGGTTTTCAAAAGTTTGTGCAATCATAATTATTCTATGTTGGTAAAAGTCATATGTTGGCCAAGTAGTAATGCCTATAAAACATTGTAATACCTTCTTGTTTTCCATTTTTTCCATTTTTCTTTTTCTTTTTAGGGGTTTTCAAATCTGCTGAAAAAATCAAATGAAGTTGTCAATTCTTGAACTTCTGTATCAGAGGAACAATTGCTTGACAGCATCATTAGAATGAAGGTCAAAAAGTTGTTACACAGAATAAAGAAGTTGTTCATCCATAAGAACTGTTCTTATTGTTCATCACAACATCTTCTAGAATACCAATCAAAGAAGATTCTGCATTCTTGATCATATTTGATTATCTATACAAGGGGGCAAAAGGGATAAGAATATGCTTCGACAAGACAATACCCAATGAGACCCAAAGATTGAGCATATTTTATATTTTTGGTATCCCTTGTTAATGCCAAATATAGGTTATTTCAACTTGTAAGATACTGTTAGCAAATATGATCATAAGAAATTTAAAAGATAAAAATATCATCCTTATCTTTCTTACAGGATTCATTGTCTTGATTTTCAGGAAATTCTCTTTTAAGATCCTGAGATTCTGTTGAAACAAGAAATCACTCAATGACAAAAATGTAAATAACATTTATAACATTAGATACTGAAATATTCTTTCAGAGGTTACTTAAATGGAGTTAACAACTGCAGGTTCACTTTGTCAAATTATTGATCATTACTCAAACAAATGTTATTAGAATGCAAATAAAGGTAGTATAAACAACAAAAACATAAAAAGAAATACTCCAAATATTCCAATAACAAAAAACATTTTGCTCTCGCAATAACTCATGGTTATAAACAAATGAAATCGTAAAAAATATATTGCTAAAGGAAATAACCATACTTGATTGTTGAACTTCTTCATTTGTTATTGATTTCTTGATTGCTAAAAAAAAAATGAATTAACAGTACATTAATAAGAATCTTACAAAAACAAAAGTTAATCAATCTTATCATTTATTATCAATGAAAACATGTTCTTAAGATAACTTACAAGCTGGAAATTGAAGGATATTATACAACTTATCATTTCCTATGTGGACAAGAAGAATGCATTCGCTTCTCTTCAAGAAATATAAATAAACCCCCCAAAAACTTACTTATTAATGGAGGTTCAAACATGCTTTTTATTTTCAAGCAAGCATTATTCATTTACAAATTTAATAGTAGAGAGACTCTTTGTGTTTTACATGACTTTAGGTATCAGCTCATCAGGTCTATATTTTTACATGAACTGAAATAAGATGTAACATTTTAATCAATACTTGTTATGATAATTTCCTTCTGAGAGAATATTGATTGGTATTTGTCATACAAGGGCTGCAAAACATTTGCAAGCTTGATCAAATCAGATTGACAATATTGAACAGCACACAGATTATCCTTTTATGAAAATAAATACCACTCACCATACTGACTGTTTTCCTCTGTTTCCTCAAGGATGACATTCCCTTCTAGAATGTCTATCATTACTATGAAAAAATGAATGAAAGTAAAGGACAATAAGCTTAAATTCAATATATACTATTCAAAAGAAGTTAAGGAACAATCTAGTAGAAATATCCTTTGTCAGCATCATTAATTGTCAGCAGCTGAAATAGAACTTCTTTGTTTGAAGTTGTGTTAATACCCACATGCATACTCGGAATCTGACATTGGGCTACTGATTTTTAAATTTCTTATCACATTTTTACAGGAAAAGTCTTCATCAAGCTTTTCAAGACCTGCGATAGCAATTTCAAAGATATAAAGTTACCCAAGACAATATAATCATGTGACTTTCATTTTTGACCCCTGTCTTGTTTCCGACATTAAAAAAAGAAAAAAGACATAGAAAAACCGAGTCACTCGCGGTATTTGATTCCAATATGTCACTTAAAAAGTGTTTATTTAATAAAATACATAATTTTAACCATGCGCTTTGGTATTAAGTATAAAGGGGACAATGTACAAATTTTCCTTAGATATTTTTGAGTAGAATTGTTTTAATTACTATAAAAATGTCTGTACTTACAAAAATGAATGAGACAACAAATGAGAAAGTCAGTTAATTAAACAAACTGACAATGGGATAAGCCCTTCTTGCCTCATAGACCTGATTATCTAACAAACATAAACTGTGATGCCTGCTTACATTTTTCTGCGTCTTGAACAAGAGAGCTTTGGATAGGTTCATCTGTAAGATAAGATCATAACAGAAACGAAACATGTCAAAACTTCAGACTGAGCAGATTTGTTATGTTGATTTTTTTATACAGCTACAATGTGTATAACAAATTGTTTGAATATTATATTATAAAATAATGTTAGTTTGTCACATTCTATGAAATGATAAATATGTAGCAAATTAACTGATGAAAAAGAGCAACATGAAAGGTTTGAATTGAGTTAAAAAATCAGAATGAATCCGTTTTATGTTACCTTGATCTTGATTTGAAGTTTGAATTGCGGGCAAATCCTTGTCTTGAAAGAAAATATGACCCATATATACAAAACTGAATTTGCCTTAGTAAAACAATCCTCCATGTCTAACAAAAGTTAACCAATTTAATATCAACTATTATATTTTTGCAAAAGCATTTTAATTCTTAAAGTCAAAGAAACACTTGAATAAATAGCAAAACAGCATTTATGGTAAGATAATGAAATCAAATTGATTGTGCAGTCTGAGTAAAATCGGCCTTGTTCAGAGGAATAAAAGTTTCAAAATAATAACTATTGAGAATCAAAATTGTGATTTTGATTGATATTGACTCCATTGAGTGCGTTGGTAACCCTGTAGGTTGCATATGAAGTTGAATAGGTCAACGAATCATAAAGCCGCCGGGAAAAGCTTCAGTATTGACAAAAGGGCAAGTAACTTCTGTTGGACCATGCTTTAAACATAATCATTGCTTGCTGTCTTGTAAGCGAGACGATGTGATTGGTCCCCTAAAGACTGGGGTTGATATAAAGGGGTGAGGTCAGACCTAGTGTAGAAGATTTCCAAGCTCCATAGCGTAAATATTTTAAACATTTTATTCATTGAAACGTGGCCAATTTTAATCAGATTTTATTTTATTAAAATATGAATTGTTTTGAATATTATGTAATTAGTTGTCATGACATTTCTAGAGAATTGTACATATACAAGACAAATTTCCCTTTTGAGACAATAAAAATGTAGTACAATAAATATTTGAATTAAGTTAAACAGAAAGTATTCTACTTATGATGAAGTAACAATTAACTGATGAAAAAGAGCAACATGAAACGTTTGAATTGAGTTAAAAAAATCCGAAGGTATTAGTTTTATGTTACCTTGATCTTGATCTTGAATTGCGGGCAAATCCTTGTCTTGAAAGAAAAGAAAATATCCAACATTTATACAATACAAAATTTTAAATAACTTATGAGTCTTACAAAATAAATCTAAATGATTTTCAGCAATAATATCTTTGAAAAGTTAAATAAACATTTCAATTAACAGCATTACCTTTCTTAAGATAAAAAAGATGGTATCAAATTGAAAATTCATTTTACCTTTTTCATTTTCTGTTGGAATGGCCCGGCAACTTTAAAAGTAATGAAATTATGTTGAAAATGCATATGACTTTTGTTGTTAATACCGACAATACATTTTCATATCAAAAGATAGAATAATCCTCAAAAGAGTAAAAAAGATTACATAGCAATCTCTCATAATTTTTAAATGGCTGTTTATTTTGATTTAAACAAAGTTGTCAAAGCCGGTGGAAATATAGATAAGGTTAATTTTCATTTCACAATATACAAATAATATTCCACTTTCGCTAAGATAAAGACAGAGATAGCATAACAAGGTATGGTTGTCGTAGGTTCATTTTTATACTATAAGGAACATTATAGATATTAATTTGGAAAAAAGTAGTACAACACTGACATTTTGTACAACGCACCGAAGCAATCTGTAAAAAGTTGTGTATAACTCTGAGCATGCCTTGCAAATCCCTATGTATTTTGATTTATTGCAGGACAAGGATAAAAAAATATGAAATAATGATTCAATACTCTTCCAGATTAACCAATATAGGAAATGAAAATGTCCTGTACAAATTCCTTTTAAAATACAGAATTGTATTCTCACAATTTTATCTTTTCACGGTTGGCAATTATTGCCTTCAAAGTGTTTTTCCCGTAAGATGAAGGTCTTTTAAACTCCACACCCACAGGAAGGCCTTCGACCTTGATTTTCTCCATGGCATCTGCCATGTAGGAGATTTTTCCCCCAAACTCTGCATCTAATGAAACAGAAATCACAAATTCAAACAACTGCCAAGAATTGAAATGATTTCAATTAAAATTCAATGGCAATTATTCATTAATCTTATATTTAGTAAACTAATGTTAAAAAGTTTGTAATTTTTAAAAACACACAACCTAACCACTAATACTATTCCCTTTAGTTTTTGAATAAATGTAACTTAACTGCTCTATGGGTGGATCCCAAAAATGGATCAAATGTACAAAATAAGGTCTCAAAGGGGCAGTAGCACATTTTTAGGGGGAATATAAGGTGAAATACAATGCATTTCAACTAAATGGAGCAGTAATAATTCAGATATATAACGTAAAGTTTAGCCATGCGATTCCTTTTTCTTATACAAAATGAATTAAAGGTGTTCACACAAAATGGCTGCCAATGGATTTTTTGTGAATCTTCTTTGTGCTTTGACAATGGATGATTGGCATGTGTAATGTCCGAATAATACAATTAGCATTCACTTACAATTATCAGTATGATAAACAATTTAAAATATATAATTATGAAAAAACGTTCTACTGCCCCTTTAATAATAAAGGGATAAAGAGAAGAGATGATATTCTGAAAAATTGAGCACCCTTTTGATGAAGAAGCCATTTAAGTTTTTTGAGATAAGTCGAAAATGTGAAAAGATAATTGACAGTCAACAAAAAATTCTACACAATAGAAACAAGGCCTGTGCCATAACTTACCAGGCTTTAGTGTGTGAAGATGAAGATTATAATTAGTGCAATTTTGATTTAAGCGTCTCTCTGATAGCTAAAGCTCAATTCAATTCCAATCTTTTCAGTTGTTTGGTGAAGGATTCAACTCCAGGTATTATTCCTTGATTCAAAACAATAAAAAACACCCATAGAAAATGGTTCCTTGGATATTCGGATAACAATCCTTTTCACTTATTGACTACTATTTTTGCACAAGCCAAACAGGCTCTGATAGGTTTAATAAGTAAAATAAAATTCAGATTTAATCTTTTTTTCTGATAAATACATGTTATTTACTCACTGTATCTATTTCTGAATATGGCCTGTACCTCAGACCTCAGTTCCTCTTTGTTGGATGATGACTGATGATGATGTTTTGAAATAGCTAAACCATTTAAACATAAAAAAAAGGTGATGAAAAACAAACTATAAAACTTTAGAGACTCATATATACACATTTTCAATGGTATTGAAAAACTATAAAATATTTGAGAATCATTTAATGTACTTTTGAACTTTTGTGTTGTCAAAGATTAATTTGTACAGAAATTGAAGAAACATATTTGTTTCAGAAAAGGATGAGAGTTGTATTACTTGTAACACAGCTTTAATTTTTTCATAATTGCTTTTGTGTAAGCTTGGTGGCAACAGCTTTTTAGTTTTATATCATTGATGGATGGATTGGTATGTGATAACCATAGCCCACAGTATTAGATACCGGTTAAATAATGAAGATGTACAAACTTTAAGTTTTCAAAATAGAGCCATTGGCTCTGTAGCTTATCAGGCTTCATCAATTATGCTGTAGAGCATGGCCAATATGAGAAGAAGTCGAAATTACACAAAGTTTACGGACGAACAGACGGATGGACGGACACCATGCCATGCCATAAGCCCATTGGGCCTTACAGGCCAGATGAGCTAAGTAGGGGAATTTGTACAGGCAGCCAGAAAGGGGGTGGTGATATTCAAATTTAGGTAGGATGCTTTGATATAATTATTCTGACAATGTATTAATGTTTGGTCCCTTCTGCCAAAACCCATCATGGATGCTAAAGGTAAGACACATTCTAGTATTGATAAATTATAAAACTTTAAGTTAAGTATCAATAACATTACTATATATAAAATTTTAGATACACATACATTCTTCTCTATTTGAGTATTTGTTACAATATTAACAATTAAACAAGGCAAAATGAGACAATATAATTAATAGAAGTTAAAAAAATAATGACTCTCGGGGGATTTTTGTTTTGAAATCAAGATGAAATAGAAGCAGAATTTTAGTAAACAATTGCAGGCCCATATAACAAATGACACTTTTGAAACTTACTGCTGACACTCTGGCTGAACATCAAAGAGAAATGTGCAGTGTTTCTTTTCATGATGGTTCTTGTTGTGTCACTTCCAAAGATGGTCAGCTCTTGGTTAGATTTATTAAAGCTTACCCCTCCTGTCAAAATACCCAACTCCTCCAGCTGTTTGCACTAAAAACAGATTTGAACAGGATTAGGGATATCAAATCAATATGTTTCCGGTTTGAGTTACGTTGTTTTGTATATGGCAACCATTATCAAATTTCTCTGTTGTATATTTATATATATATAATACATATGAGGGGAAAACTGATATGCTACTCAATGATTAATTGTTAACAATTTTTTTCTTATTAATAAATTAAATTTTAAAAAAATATTATACTAAAATGATGTACAACTACTGAAAGCAATGGTAGCAAAAAGTAAACAGATAAAAATTAACTAACAGTGTTGTTCAACTTCTTTACTAGTTGATATTCCCTTCGCTTCTTGTTGATCTTTTTGGGTTCCTGACTGGCACGTAACTTAAAAGAGCTTCTTTCCACATCAGTCAGGGCCTTCCATTTTTCAGCCCATGTTTTGGATTGCATTGCAACAGGTTGACCCTGGCCTGTAATCAAATATTTAAACCTCTGTCTTGCAAACATTTTATTCTGAATATACAGTGGCAGTGCTAGGAGGATGTTTGTTCAGGACAAAATGTATAAACTTTTTAAAAAAAAGTGATGCCAGGTATATCCCTGGTGAAAATCAAGCTTTGAGTGTTAAGAAGTTCTTTGGATAATGAAAAGCAGACGCCAATTTATCAGCATTATAAACTCAAACTCGTGTGAAATATGATTTTAGATAAAACTAAAACAATGCATATAATTATGACAATGATAAGGGTCAATCAAATGAATCAGTAGATATACAATGTGTAATACTCATTACTCACAAGTGTTTTCTCTACAAAAGAGATTGAAACCAGTGGTCTTTCTCTTTTCAGCTGCTTTATATACAGTTTTTCTTTGTTTCCTCTGCTGGTTATTAATCCATTGCTGAAACACAATTTCTTAAAAACTAAACAACATTAATAAGATATAAGATGCTGACAAAAAAATTTAAAACTTACTGAGTGAAATTATTATATTTTTGTATAGCAACTGATAAAATATTTACTTACCGTATATTACAGTGTATAAGGCGAGTTTTTTAGACCAGAAATTGGGGGGTCAAAGAAGGGGGGTTGCCCAATACACAAGGTCAAAAACTAGAGGCCAAGTGAGGGGTATCAGCCAACCCAACAAGTCAAGCGTGTCAATGTTTACACCGGATGTCCATTACACAATCATCGATGTCATCTCATATGTAATCTTGTAAAATAAAATACCTTTGTCTAATTGTTCTTTTTAAATGAAAATATAGAATGAAAATTCAAAATAACTTATCAATCAAAATTATCCATGTACCGGACCAAAGGAAATATTGAACACGTGTTTGCTAGTTAAAGTTAGTAGTTAAAGGAGTGGAAAGTGCAATTGAGAAATGAAATTGGATATATGATACACATAATATGAGCCTAAAAAGATCCACAGGTCAGCTGTGAGCTTGAAAAGCAAATACCTTTATTTTTTTGGTGGAAATTCCATGCTTCTCAGCAACAGAAATAACTTCTGGGTCCTGGCCATGCCTCAGGGTGCCAGCATTCCACCTGTCTTGAAGAATGACCTTCTCTTGAAAGGTCAGAGGATTCTGTATGGAAAGCTGATTTTGAACTTATACATAAAAATCATAACTGATAATACTAGGATCGTTTATTTGTATCAGATGTCATCTATCTGATCATTCATTCAGTTACACAGTTGTTATAAAGAAAATGCAATTGATGCATAGATAGAAAGGTAAATTGCATTTAGCAGAATGATTTATTTTCTATTCAAAACAACCTTAAGCTATCACAACAGTTCATCAGCATCAACATTGTCCTCTTCTAGACAATGATGGAATAATTGAAGTGTCATATATAAAATAAACGGCTTAATACTTATACATGTTGTCACCCTATTAATATGTAACAACCTCTATTTCCATGGCTTGAGATGAATTAACTGAAAAGAAAAAAAAACAATATTTAATTTGCATCAAGATAAAGTATTTCTCATATATCTTGTCTATTTAAGTTTTTTTTAAACCATTATAACTTTACAAAACATTTAAGATGTATTTGACAAATATCAGACAGTGTTAAAAAAAAACATATTACCCAGGTAATTAAGATATGTATTCCACAGAATTTAACAGAACATGTTTATGAATGTCAGAATATCATATTAACTTGTCATACAAACAATAACAATATTAAGATGTTATAAAAAGCCAACAAAAGTGCAAACAACACTATTTCTGTGTCCCCAGGGATGTTTTTGACCCAAAGCTGACACCTGTGGAAAAGCTCTGATCAGTTTTATGTAACAATGATCAGAAACTCATCCCAGAGGCACCCTCAAGGATCACTCAAAGTCTGGAAACTTCACATAGGTCTTCGGGGATCGCCAGTTCATATTTTCTTAAAACTGTAAAACAAATAAGGAAGATGAAATCAATGAAAATAATCTTGAATCAAAACTACATGATCCTGCTTCTTTGTAGCATAATTTAAGAAAAATGGTAACAAATATTCTTAACATGTTTGATGTCTTGTTTATGATGTCAAAGCATTGTGACAGCATTGTTTCTATGACGTCATACCAATATGCAAAATGCTTGTGATGTCTTTTACCTGCTGATGACAGGGCATTGTTCAAAATCTACTGAGTGACAAAACAAAATTTTAGGGATTTTATTGACAATTCTCATGTATCTTTTTAAACTTCTCTTGCCAAAGGCACTCAAAGTTTTCATATGACTAACCCTTATTTCCAAAGGTTGGGCAGAATAGGCTTTAAGAGTTGCAGGTGGCTTATAGACAAAAATGGCAGCAGTGTATTATGGTGTGAACAAACTGTTTCTACAATAAAACTGACTGTCAAGAATTTCAAAAGAAATACAAGCAGCTGATTAAAACTAATTTATCATAAGCATTTATAATCTGAGCGTCTGAACTGTAGTTTGTTCATATTTATGTTAACAAAAATAATAAATTGTCTATCATTTGTACAATGTATAAATGGTGATGATTTCGCCTGGTGCCATTATTGGCTGAACCCATACAGACTGCTTTTGTATACACTTAACAATTTCAATTTTGTAATATTTTTTATTTACAACTGTTAGAATGTGAGAAGTCAAAATCAAATACCCGGTAATTGAAGATTGATTTGCTGGGAATTTTGTCTGTTTGTACTTAATGTTTTGTGCCACTATTGCATA
The DNA here is from genome assembly GCA_916613615.1 of Steromphala cineraria. Classification (NCBI taxonomy): domain Eukaryota; kingdom Metazoa; phylum Mollusca; class Gastropoda; order Trochida; family Trochidae; genus Steromphala; species Steromphala cineraria. The sequence continues at coordinate 97,384,379 of OU744720.1, forward strand.
TTTTATTCCTTTCATGCACTTCAAAAACCTTTTCAAATTTCAAAAGATGTAAATCATAATATATATTACAATTTAACACACATGCAGTTACTTAGAATAGTGCATATCTTTAAAGGGACCATTCGATCAGGGTATTTTTGTGGAAACAAAATTGGGAGGACTTTCTCTGTTGGCAATTTAGATGAATTTTACATGATTATTTCACACTTAATTTCAAATATGTTCATAAGGTTAAGATTTCAGATGTTCAAGATTTAACAATTTGACGAAGAATAATGTGTATAGCTTGAAAAAAACAAAACATCGTGAAATGAAGCATTATAAATTAATTGTAAATATACCCCTTTTCTATCAATCAATTAGTGATTTTTTAATTGTGTTCATGAATTAGCATAATACAGCACATTTGTTTTCTCGAAATGCTAACATTTCAAGATGGCGGATGAAAGCTGCTCGAGTGGTCACTCATTGACTTTCAATATATATTTTTTCCTTTGATACCAAAATGCTTGCACTATTTTTTATATAACTACTAAAAATATCACACTTTTTAAAGCAAAATTGCAAATATTCAATAAATGATTATGAACAAAAATCTTAAATCAATCATATATTTTGCGATAGTCAAATGTATTTGTCCAATTTACATTGATTCTAGGTAATATAACCTATCAGACAGTTGAAACTTGTAATGGTAATGTTGAATGCTTTGGATCAGTGTTCAAAATAAATGTTTGAGTCATTGTCCAAATTTTGATCATAACTGCAACTTCAAACCTTCCTTTTTTCACAATAAAACTATAATATATGTTTCTCGCTTTGAGTCTTTTCTTTCTGAAATCATGGCGACAGCATAAGATATGTATAAGGCTGGCATAAATCATTAACTGTTAGATCCAGCTACCGTATCTGCACAGGTTTAAGACAAGGGGGCCTGGCAAACAAATACAATTCGTTATTTAAACAGGTATTTTTTCCTGAGATTTATCTGAGCTTCATAGATATTAAGATATTTTGCAATGCTGAGTTGCAGTTTCGCTGAAAGTGAGTGACTTATATTCTATGCTGCTCAGGCAAATTTCAGTGGTGTATTTTATTCGCAGTGGAGATTTAATTGAAAATTGAGCTGGGTTTTAATGTGTTTTCAGCAGTTTTTCAGCTATTTACCACAATTTACAATTCTAATGTAGCAAAATTTTTTGGTAATTCTTTTGTGAAAGGCAGTCCAAGTTACCAAATGACTATCCCCTATCTGGCATGTGTCAGGAAGTGTAAGCTAAAGATATACATGCAGGTTTTGAATAGACATATTTTCAATTTCATAATACTAATAACTTAAAGATGCTGTATCATACTTGCAAGCGGTTCAGGATGAAACTTAGCTATTGAGAAATGAAATACATCACTTTGTAGAACAATCTTTCGTCGAAATTTTGATATCATATTTAGATTGTTTAATCAACAATAACATACTTATTTCGACGCTCAAAGCACAGTACCCCTCTAGAAAGGGCATGTCATTTAACGAACCCGCTTTCGGTGACGTAATCATTATGCTTGTAGGATTTACACCGTGTCTCAACTACCATAATTCCGTTCGATGGGTATCAACTTTGACAGCAACGAATACCTAATTCGGAGAAAAATAAAATAAAATCTAGTTGAGTGCGACAAAGACGGTTTTCAAGCGTACATTTAGAAACCGGAAGTTGTGAAATGGCCACACTTGATTCACCCTTATGTCGACTGCCGTTTCGGTATTTTTTGGTAAATAATCTCCTATTTAATGAGTTTTGGTCCAATTTTCTCAAGGTTGGTCGCTAAATTTTTCTTAAGATACAACGTATAAATTAAAAATACTTACAAAAACATTGCAAGTATGATACAGCATCTTTAAAACTTAAGATTTACCTAGAACTGTTTCAGTTCAGAGAATTACAATTGATTGAAGAATCAAGGTTTTGGTTTCCATTGACATTGGGAATATGAGTAGAGAAAATATTTTCTGAGGATTATTTGTTAGGAACTCTGTCAACAGCTGTTCAACATCAGTTTACTCATTTACAAATATTTTAATGCGTCACAGTGGAATTGTCAAAAGATGTAAAGTCTTACTCTAAAATAACAAAATATTACAAGCTACACACCAAATTGGCCATTACTACATTTATTTACATTGAGTGTGTATCTTTAGACTTTACCAGATACGACTGTCACTTTGGTAAAGTTTTATGGTATCTAACCTAAACACTAGAGGACGTCAAGCATTATTTTCCCGGAAAGGAGACTAAATTTGTTTCACACCGATAAGAGCACGAAGGGACATAACTCTCATATCTACCACTAAAAAGTTTTATAAGAAACATTTTAATGATTTATAGATGAAAAAAAGATATTTTAATAGTTTTAATATTTAAACCTTTCAAATACAACAATTGCAGGTGTAGCAGGATAGAAAATCCAATATTTTCCATGCGGGTATGGTATTTATACGCTAATTACTATATTAGGTTATCTTTGATTTTACGTCGCTTCAATTAAGAGTACCGGTACTTCGAAGGGATTTTCCCCTTCATCTTCATTACTGTTTACAAAGTTCATAAATTTTTACTTTAAAAGCGTATTTCACTAACATTTAAAGGGTTCGAAGAAATCGTTAAATGTTTAGGTTTAGATTAAATCAATGGGTACAAAAGCGAAATTAGAACCACGTGGTTTGACACAAGGTCATCGACATTTGACTATTGTTTTCATTCTCGTGTACAACGATCGTGATCAGCCTTTAGGGCATCAATGTGATTTCTTGCTATATAGAAGAATTATAAACAATAAAGTAATAAAACTAACAAATGCTAAATGAAGCCTGATCATGCGGTAAATAATATAAATTTAACTAGCTAAAATGAGGTTCAATGCCGAGATAGGGCTTTGGGTTGTTAATGGTAGTGGCAATGAACTGGAAGAATATTCAACATAGTAAACGCAATAGCAAAACCTGTGAACAGAAAATTGAAGGGCTCGAGATAGAGAATTTTAAATTTACCTTGATAAGGAGCTGCCATTTTATACTTCGGAAGGGTTTTACAGAAAGTTAAACGAAATAATATGAATTAGGGTCAAACTGGGATGCGGATTTGACTAAATTTCATTAAGGTTCACCAAAATTACACACGGCGCCTTCAAAATAAAAAATCCACATAACACACACAAAGAAACGCAAAGAAGAAACGATGCAGTGTTTTTTTTGTGTAATATTATTTAATTCGAAAAAATGATGCCAGGTTACAAAATCAAGGGCATCTGGCAAAGGCTTGCTTGTACTATAGCACGCTTCTCTAATAGAGTCACACAGTAAGGTATCGTTGCCTGACTGCGTCACCTGTGTGCCATGTATGACGTCTACTGAGGGTTCGGAAGGCTGACTATTTTGTCATACTTGTGCTTCGAATGCCTTGACTACAATCGTATCGGGTGGACTATTACAATGAATTAAGTAAATGGCCGGGGGAGCAATTAACGCTTTTGATTTACGAAAAAAATGAATGAATGAGACATCATTAAACTCATTAGAGTCCAGTGTGAGAAACAAGGGTTCGAAAGTTCAAGTATTCTAATCATATCATTAAATTATTTGATTTCAAACTAATTTGCCACGCATGCATGAAACTGGTTTGAATAAGATTAAGTATTTACAAAGTTTCGTAAAAACTTATATCCTGTCTGGAAGTTCAGTAGGGGAGACCGGGGCCGGTACGTCCCCTTTTCACTAAAATGTAGATAAAGAGTTGTTTTTTCGCATTATACTAGTGTACGTTTGTACAGATATTGAACCTTATCTTAACTTTATTGCAATAATTGTCGAAAGTGCCTAACGTAACTAGTTTGCCAATAACTATGCTTTATAGACAACGAGTTGAAAAACCGAACATGCCCCGCATCGGGGTAAGTTCGGTTTCCCTCAGGGGCAGGTTCGGCCATCCTTGGGAACAATCAGAACATGTTCAGCTTACAACAATTGAAGAGAGATAAGATGCTACTCATAGCATTCAATATTTTGGACAGAAAAATACTACATTACTTTAAAAAATCATATTTTATAACGATCCAGACTTAGTTAACTTTCTATTACGAAAAAAATTCGTAAGCGAAGCCTACTATTCAAGGACCTTCAAGAGGGTCCTTTTGAGGAGGATGACCTTTAGAAAAATTGTTTCGAGCAGGACCTTAAAACATTTTTGACCGTCCTCACGGCCGAATGTGCCCCGCCTGTAATGACCGAATGTACCCCACAAACCATGATTGTTCTTTTTTCTATACTGCGAAAATACACAGACCTCGAACCAAAATAACTTGTTGGTTACATATACGTCTCGGCATGTTGGTGTATGCTCACTTAAGAACATATTCCTAAACATAGTCAATATTTGTCAAAAACATAGTGAACTGAAGTCGAATATTTAACTCAACTAGATGAAAAACGGGTTTTCTTCCCCAGTTTGTAAAGAACATGTTGAACTGTCACCATTTTTAAGTCAGTTTTGGAGTAAGATCATGTTGTCTTTTAGAATTAGATAGACTTAGAACAATGTTTTCCAAACATTGAGATCCAGATTGTCTCGAATTTCATATTTATACCCATAGAAATTACTGAACATAATAATATATTTTGTGACATGGTGTGAAAACAATTTCCTAATGTTGAATGTTAAAAAAACAAAAGAACTTATTATCAATTTCAGGAACAATCATATCAATACTAACCCTGTCTGTATAAATGGTTCAAATGTTGAAATTGTGGATGAATATAAATACCGTGGCACAATAATTGATAGTAAACTAAATTGGAATGCCAATACTGATGCCGTTTTTAAAAAATGCCAACAAAGATTACATTTCTTGCGCAAGCTGCAATCTTTTAATGTCAATGAACGTGTACTATCCCTCTTTTATCATTGTTTCATTGAAAGCATATTAACGTTTTCCTTCCAATGTTGGTATGGTTCATTGTCTTTGGTAAACAAATCACGCTTAAAAAAAGTGGTTCATATTGCTGGTAAAATTGCCGGGGTTTCACTTGTAAATCTATCTTATCTTTATGAAAAAAGAGTATTGAAATTATCTTTGAAAATTTTGTCCGATCCAGATCATGTATTGCACTGTGAATATGTTAAACTTCCTTCTGGAAGAAGATACTTACTGCCATGTTTTAAAACCAATAGGGGTAAAAATACTGTCATTCCTTGCAGCGTTCGTCTTTTAAATGCTCCTTAATTTACACGCATGATTGTGATTGTTCTTTGTATTCCTCGTAACTATGTTGTTTATTGTTATTGTACACCAGCTCTGTAATGATACAACATGAATTCCCTTCGGGGTAATAAAGTATTATTATTATTATATTTGTATGCAAGGATCTTGGATATAGTGTTGATTATAAGCAAATTCATTCACATGATTGGGAAAAGACAAATAGAACACTTTAAACTTGTCAGTTTAATGCAGGCCCGTAGCTCATCAGACTCAAACATATAAGTGAAAATGACACTTAGCTGAGAATGTTAAAAGAGCAGAAGAGATGTATATTAGGGTAGAGTTTGCTTTAGTTTAAATAACATAGATTTTCCCAATTAGTCACATTTCTTCTTAGCCATCCAGGAAGTGACTAGATGACATGTACATGTGTATTAAACATTTGCTTGTGCCAATAACTAATCATTATGAGAATCCAGAGACTAGAGTTATTCCAAGTATTGCACAATATTCCTACCCTGCCACTCTAAATATAAATCATTAAGTAAAGTGTTCTTACTACCTAAGGTTGTGCCAATCCATATGGCTTTTGTTCTGCTTATGTTCCTTCGGCCTTTACATTCAATGTAATGTTCATTCAATGTATATTCTTAACATATCCATCTAAGGAAGATTATCATAAGTACATATTTGGACAAGTTGTTTTCAATTTAAATTTTTTTTTTCAAGACTTATACCCTTAATATCAGGATTTCAACTAACATGTCTAATATTTCAAATACAATAATAAATAGATAACTAGGTAGAATAAGAGGTAAGGGGCTTTTACCCTCTTCATTTAATTGAAGCATTCATAAAATATGTATACCTGATTTTCCGTGTCTATGTGTATCTTTGGAAAAAAGATACATGTAAGTAGTATTATACGACTAGAATGACGGTTTGCTAACCGCAGGGAACCGAAGGGACAGTAATTTATGCAGCGTAGCTCATTAACAAGCTAATAGATGCATGACGTCACAGGTCAGAAAGGTCGACCAATCAGTGGACAGTGAAATGCAAGGATGCTCATGAAGCGATTCATTATCATTACTGCAAAACAAAGCTTTCTTTAAGCCAACCCTAGACCACACATTGGTGTCAGTCCAATCAGAAACCGGTTTTGAATGAGCGCGCCAGAACTATCTTTAGCGACACGTGTCATGACTCAGCCGACAGGGTTGGCTCCAGCGCTGTTTGCAAAGGTTTGACCTACTGAAGGACAAAGGGCCTTTATTCATATCGGTACATCATGTCCCGTAGAAACGTCTCTTTCATATCCATATATTATAGAGGTCACATGTATATTTCTAGTTTTATTCCGAGTCCTATCTCTAGAAATTGTTGACAGATAAAATAGTCTTAAAGATAATGTTGATACAGTGATTTCATTTACACAAATCTTACAGCTAGTTTTCTAGAATGATAGTTTAAAGACGTTTTATCATAGCGATATAGCTTCGTTGAAACATGTTACCTATTTATTTAAACATGTTCAAACATGATCTATTACGTGACTCTATCGCCCACCTCAGTCAAGGCTTGGTCTATAAATCTCGTTTTTCTCATCCAATACCTCAGTAGACGCCTAGACAGCTCACGAGTCACATCACTTTATCTCAGTCATATCACCAACAAGATCATTTTAGTAAACCATGGCAACGTATAGTGAAAACACGACTGACACTTGGTCAAATGAAGAGAGGGCGAGCACGGAGCATGGACAGCAAGAGAGTTTGTTTCATATAGGAGCTACCCGGTATGTCAAGTGTACCTATTGGAGCGGAGAGTGGAAAATAGACCTTCGACAATACGAATGGACTCCCGAAGGTATGCTCTACCCTACCAAAGCAGGGATACGTCTCTCTCTCGAACAGTGGATGGAGTTGAACAACTCTGAACAAATGGTATCAGACTGTCTCACTCAACTGTTGAACAAAGAACATTACTCTCTCTCGCAACAGTTGGGTTGTAACGTGTTCCTAACCATGGAGTCGCCCAGGAAGGTCGTGGATATACGGCAATGGTGGCAACCCGAAGGGGAACAGGGGTTGAAACCCACGCGTAAAGGTATTGCCTTAAAACCAGAGGAATGGCGGCAACTGCTAAGAGTGAAGCCACTTTTAGAGGAACATTTAGTGTACTAGAACCTGTAGTATACGCACTCGTAGCGAACTGTACAGAACATGCTGTGACTTGTTCATGACATCATTTGTTAAAAATAGAACCGGTATATAAAGAACATACGCTTACCATGGTGATTCATTCATAGCTGAGGGTATACTGACTCAGTGAAGACGTCCATCAAGCCTTACGGAAAATAACCATGGGTGGCGATAAAATGACATTCTACAGTTGGAAGTATGTGCAGTCCGAACCCAATCACATCAGTGATACTATCGTTATACAGTCTTCTCAATGGTTTCAACATCGGGAACAGTGTGTGAGAGACGCCGAGACCAAAGTTCCCAACGGCGACAAACTGTTGAAACGAGTGATTACTAAGAAGACCAAAACCATCAACGGAGACGAGACGTCTTCAGTCTCGGAATACATGCTATCATTACTAACTTTATGTTACACCCTTGAACTGTGTAGGATGATCAAACATCTGAGTGTGGAGTTGTGTTTCGGGTGTCTGTTCGAACAAGTCGAGACTCAATACCATACTTGTCAAGACCTGTTAGAAACGGAGAAGCTGCAGCAGTACACGAAGTCGGCGTTAGAGGATGTGAATGACAATCACGTAATCAGTCGCTGGGTACAGTTGATTCGCGACGACCCGGAGTTAAGTAACCTATCTTCCCTGACTGTATACCAGTACCGCTGTAAAGACTATCTGAACACTCACTTCAAAACAAGCGAATGGTTAACGGCCATTCAAGATCGTGTCTCGAAAATGATGTATTTAGAACAGGCATGTCGTTAAGATGCGAACATGGTGTTTGACGAACTCTATTTATTATGTAGCTGTTTTATAAATAGATGTAATAAAGAATATAAAATGCATGTTTCAAGTCTCTGTTATTTATATATAAGATTGTATGTTTCAAGTCTCTGTTATTTGTATATAAGAATGTATAATACATGTTGTATATAAGGCGATGTATTCCAAGAAAGTCCCCATAGTCCAATGTCTACTTCATTGATAACATGTCGTCTCAATCACATTTGCCGAAATCGTTAGAGAGCTTATACTTCGACCCCAAGTTACCCGGCAGTTACTTCTCACCCGCCAAATTCCGACAGAATTTAAAACGTCGAGGTCAAGATGTACCCACGATCTCTAAGGTGAAAGCCGAGTTGAGTAAGCACGACGCCTACACCTTACACAAACCGATCAAACGTAGGTTTCAAAGGCTTAAAGTGATAGTCAATGCTATAGATCAGCAATGGGATATGGATTTAATGGATATGAGTCGTTATGCCAAAGCCAACGACGGGGTACGTTATATCCTCATTGCCATAGACATCCTGTCTCGCTACCTATGGGTCGCCCCTTTAAGAAACAAGAAACCCGAGTCTGTCGTCGAAGGACTGAAGACTATACTATCACAGGATGGACGAACCCCTCAAAAGATCAGAGTGGACAAAGGGACCGAATTTAAAGGGGCTTTTCGCGACTTTACCGAGCGCCGCTCTATAGACTTATTCGTTACCCAGAACGAAGATATCAAAGCAAATTATGCCGAGAGAGTCATTCGAACATTAAGGTCATTGATCGCGAGATACTCGACGCATAAGAACACAGAGCGCTACATCGATGTATTGAACGATTTAGTGTACAACTACAACCATACCCTACACCGAAGTTTAGGACAATGGGCTCCTGTCGATGTCAACAAACAAAACCAAGTCAAAGTGTGGACACATTTATATATGACACCTTCCAAACGAATGCCAATCAAACTGCGTCCGTTTCGCTATAAAGTAGGGGATATCGTGAGAATCAGTTATTTGAGAAAACCTTTTGCAAAGGAACACAACCTACGTTGGACGGAAGAGTTATTTAGGATAACCAAGCGTATGAGAGATCAACGTCTCCCTTTGTACACCTTGAAAGACTTTCATGACGAGCTCTTAAAGGGGCGCTTTTACGAACAGGAATTACAACGTGTCGACAAAGACCTTGACGCCGCATGGGACATTGAGAAAGTGATCAGGAAAAAGAAAGAAAAGGGAAAAGTCTATTATTTGGTAAGGTGGTCAGGTTGGCCATCGAGTTTCGATTCGTGGGTAGATCAGAGCCAAGTGAAAGATAAATAAAACATCATGGATAAGTATATCGTGTTTAACAACCTAGACTCCAAGAAGGACTACTACACGAGTAACACGCCCTACCGTTTCCGCGTGAAACTATCACAACGTTTAATATTGGAAGGGTTGTGGATGGTGGCTCTCTCGGAATTGAAATTAGGCAAAGTAGACACGAAAGATTTGAATAGCACGACCGTGGATATATTATGTGACTTGTGTGATGGTTCTCACGTGGGACAGCAGTACCTTCCCTTACTGAGACGCGTCGATCTGAGAGACGGACCCAACTATGACTTTCAACAGCTGTGGTATATTCCCGTCGTGGTGAAAGATACATCAGACATTGAAATCTATATAAAGTGCGCGGAAGGTACCCCGCATTCATTTCTGAAAGAGACGGTGAACGTATCACTCGTGTTGAGACGCTATCCCTTTCTGAGTTAATCATTATACGACCATGGACAGGAAAGTTTACATTCCCGATACCAAGAAGTTTATAGATTTTTTCGAGCGTAGAAGTAAGGGAGACAAACTGATCAAGGGACGTCCCGGTTCGCGTATCATTGCCATTACATCAACATCGCAAGGACAGCACCATAGTCGGGATTCGAAGCAACCGAACATCACCATGACGTCTCCCAATCAAAACGTGGTCGAGAGAGCAGAGCTTGCCCAGAAACGCACCAAGGCTATAAAACGCAAAGCAGGGGACAAGATTGTCACTTCGAAGAAAGTACGTCGTGAAGGACAGAGCTCCTCCAAGCGAAGCTTTATCGAGTTTAAGAATACTCCCGCTATCGACCCGAGAGATATCTGGCAAAAGTAACCATGTCTGTACTGACAGAGAAAGAGTTTACGGAAGCCCTGCCTAACAGTTTAGATTTATTCGAGTTACCTCCCTATCAAACCAGCATCTTGCAGCATTACTACGAGAACGTGAGACCTCTGTCCGTTATCACCGACTCCAGTCCCGTCGAATTTCACGTCCCGAACGGTGGGAAGGATTACATCGACCTGAGTAAGACACGACTCCACGTCAAACTCAAAGTCACCCACGCGGATAAAACAGCTTTAGCGGATAAAGAGAAAGTGGGACCGGTCAACCTCACCTTGCAAAGCTTGTGGAGTCAGGTGAGCGTGTACCTGCAAGGACAACAGGTGAGCTCCAGCAATGCCGGGTACCCATACAAAGCGCTGATGGAAACCGAGTTGGATTACGGGACGGACGCCAAGTCCAGTCAACTGACGAGTCAGCTCTATTACAAAGATTCGGGCGACACCGTGGTTGAGTTTAACTCGGGCGATCCCTTGGGAGGTGGTAACGACGGACTCATCAACCGAGGAAGCTTTATCGCCCTCAGCAAATCCCTGACCATGTCCGGACCTCTCATGGAGGACGTATTCCGCTTCAATCGTCATTTGGTGAACGGCGTAGACATCGGAGTCAAATTATTCCGCTCCAACACAAACTTCGTGTTGATGTCGGACGAGACCGGCAAAGAGTACGCTATCGAACTGCAAGACGTCTATCTGAAATTATGTAAGCTGAAGATTAATGACTCGCTTATCATAGCTGCGAATAAAGAATTTGAACGTCGTAATGCTTTGTACCCGTACGAGAGATCCATCGTCAAGATGGCGTCGGTCTCCTCTTCCAGCCTGAGTTTCAACTGGGACGCCATGTTTCAAGACGAAGTTCCCAGTCGTCTCGTCATCGGCATGGCGAGGTCAGACGGGGTGAACGGTTCTTACACGGTCAATCCCTTCTGTTTCCAAGGCGACGTGATCAAAAGCATGGGGTTATACCTGAACGGGACCACAGTACCGGGGAGACCGCTAGAGACGGACGACGTGGAGGCTTACAACAGTCTGTTCGAGTGGAATAATGAATGGGGTAAAGACAAGGGGCTGAACCTGGACCGCACCGACTTTAAGATTGGACACGCTCTGTACGTCTTTAACCTACAAGCCATCGGCGGAAACAACAGAGAAGACTACCTGAACCTGGTCAAGTCGGGAAACCTGCGTCTCGAAATTCAGTTCAGCAAGGCTCTTACCCACATCTTTAACGTGATCGCTCTAGCCAAGTTCCCGGCCCTCATCGAAATCGACCAAGCCCGTAACGTGTTTCTGAAGTGATAAGATAATGAATACACAACAGATAGAGTGTGCCATCCGTAGCGACGCGTGTCTCCATACACACATCCTAGGCGTGTATGCGAGAGATACGTTAACCCACATAGCTGCTGCTGCACCTCGCAGTAGTGGAAACTCGTGGGGGTGTATCGCTAACACGGACCTAGCGCGAGGCAAAGGTCAACATTGGGTAGCGTTCTACTTTGATGGGAGCGGGGATGGCGAGTTTTTCGACAGTTACGGACACCCACCCCGTTATTACTATCCAGAATTTGAACGTTTTTTAAAGAAACACTCGCGCAGTTATCGTTATAACCACACCAGCTTACAACAACCCCATTCCAGCGCTTGTGGATTTTACTGTTTGTATTACTTGTTAATGAAATGTAAAAACAAAGCTAGTTTACGAGACATTGTACAGTTGTTTGGACGTGACAAACGATGTAATGATGCCTATGTCACTCAGTTTATCTGTAACTATTTCAAATACTGTTTCACGTGTACAACCTAAATGATTGAAATGTGTAGTCGTTCGGTTATAGTTGTATTAATGATATAATCAAGAAATGCTATAACCCACTATTATACTCTCATTGTACTCCAGTGCACTACCAATCGCGTAGGACATGCTTTCTGTATATCACTAGTTGTAATAAAATTGAAGAAAATGACACTATTGTCTTTAGTGTTTTATATGAAACATATATCTATAAAGACCGAAAACTTTAAGTGTAGACATCAGTCTAGAGTGTACCACCGGTCGGGCAAGACATGGCGAGATACGTCCTGAGGCATTACGATTTTTTGATACACGTGTTGTATCAACACGACTATGAGGAAACGTTGAACGATGTACGGCATATGACGAGCGGTCAAGTCAAAGCAGTCGTGGCCGTTGTCACGAGATTACTGAACGGTCGTATACCCGTCACGCGAACGCAGGAACGCGTGTATCTACAACGCAATCCTAACAATAATTATTTTAGGATATTGCAGCGAATCGTTCAACCCAACACGAGCGAGGCCTCTATCAAACGGAGTCTCCTACGTCATACACAGTTGATTCCTTTCATTTTCAATGCAGAGCATTTGCGATACGTGAGAGATGAAGCGCGTCAGAATATACTTCGTCGGGCGAGACGACAAAGGCAGATAAACCAGGTCGCACGCGCGGCTTAATAATTACACCTCCTTATAGAAACGTGTTCATTCATAGTTCGATCGTCAACGAGTTAAGATGAGCGAGGCGTGTTTATTGAAATGGCAGACTCCCACGAACCTATGCGTGACAGCAGCGAGCGGTTCGGGTAAAACGTATTGGACGAAGCGTTTGTTGGAGAATGCTAGCGATGTTTTTGATAAAGCTCCCAATCTGATCGTGTATTGTTATGCAGTATGGCAGGATCTCTATACCGACATGCAACGTTCGATTGAGAACATTCAGTTTCACGAAGGGTTACCCACCGAGAACGATCTGCGTACATGGTCGGAACAGACTAATAAAAATATGATTCTCGTGTTAGATGATCTCATGACTGAAGTGTGCAACAGTAAACTCATGTTAAACGTGTACACCACGTTATCTCATCACCTCGGAGTGACCGTTGTATTTCTGTCTCAAACATTATTCGGAAAACAGGCATGCTCGAGATCAATCAGTATCAATACACATATATTCGTATTGATGAGTAATCCGAGATCCGCTAACGAGTACAAGATTCTAGCCTCTCAGATCTTTCCCGGACAAAGCAAATACTTTTCTGAATCTTACAAGGACGCCGTCGAAGGCAGAAAGTATGGATATCTCATCGTGGATGTCTCTCCCTATAGCGATCCTGACTACGGTCGATTGAGAACGGGTATTTTTCCGAATGAATTGTGTACCCTGTACTTTCCGAAATAAAAGCGTTGGTCGCATCGAGCTCGCCTCATTTCGTGGACGGACGAGCTATGAGCAACAAGGTCTATCGGTGGAAGATCACGTGTACCTCGCCCGGTCATATCCTGTCGATAAGAACCGTAGAGCCACGCGAAGAAATCACATTGAAAAAGAGTGTACATTGGTTTTCAACGAAAGAAGCTTGTAAAAAATCCCTACAACTCGCATGGAGCGCGGGTGTCGACTTGCCTAATCGTTACGGAGGACCGACTTGTTACGTTTACTCAAAGGTTCTCTTCACACCATGAGTCGCGTCATTCGCGAGAATTTGGACATACTACACGTGTTGAAAAATTGTAAACCTTCCAAGCGAAAGGCTCTCCTGTCAGCCACGTCTCGTACTCAACGTATTGCCATCATTACGCTGTTCCATAACATTTTAATCGGGAACATCCCTTTAACCGGAGAAGAGGTAAGGAAGTTGCGTCGACACAGAAAGGCCATTCGTCTAATAACCAGCAAGCGAGGAGGATCTCTATCCGGTTTAAAAGAAGCAGGATTTAAACACAAGAATCTGCTCGACTTGTTGTTTTCCATACACTTTATTATACCTACGTGTGTAAAAGCCCTAGACCGCTACCTAAAACATGACGAAAGCCATGATCCTGTTGAGTCGCGAGACGTATCAGCGCCTACTCCAAGCGTCTCAGAAGATGGAAGGGAGGGGGGATGTTCACCAGTCTCCCCCGACTCACCCTCTACAGATAGCGACCGTGAAGACATGTGAAGAGGCACCTCCGGTGAAGCGGGACATGACGACTAACGCTAACACGCTAAACGATAAACAGCAGACGGGAAACGCAAGCAGTCTCGACCCGGCGGTAGCGCAACCGTCCAGTGTTTTACATCAACTTTTAGCAGGAGTTCAATCCGATAAGCAAAAGGGGAAATTAGTGTCGCTATGGCAATTTCTCGATCAACAGAACACTCTCGGTAACATAGTTTGGAATGAGAACTTTGAATTGTTGGACAAACAGGGACATAGCATCAAACAGTCAAATGTAATCGAGTTAATTCGTCAGTTTGTGTTACGAGATAGTAAGAAACCTATGGTTGGGTATGACACGTTTATTCGTGTAGTAAAAGGACTGCCACATTCACACCCCTTTTTCCCTCAAGTGGGTAAAGGTAAAAGAAAACCATCTCAGGCTATGTATGTACAGGGAAAAGCGAAAGACGGCGTCCCCGGTGTAAAGAAATTCAAAACCTTGGAATCTTTATAATACATGCTCTTATGGTGTTATAAAATGAATGTCATTGTAATACTAATTCACCAGACTAGATTGTTCTTAATTTCTGTCAATGTACTTTTTTCGTGTAATAAAATGTAATGGAATGAAATCTCTTCTCTCGTGTGTTGTTTATAGGAATGTATTTCTCACAACGCTTATGGATATTCCCGTCACATAGCCTTACTTTCCGAGATTCTGTCATAATATAACAATATTGCTTGTATCTGGATAATAACGACAAACTTAGAAACGATTGTTAAACTGAGTTTTCTCATCACACCTACACCTCATTTCGCCTATGGCAAACACATCAGGTCACCTGTTATGACTTTGAGTTGTATTTTAAAGCAGTTATGCCACGTTAGTGATTATTCTCGTTTTGCCTACGATAAAACGTTTATATCTGAAATCATTTCCTTTGTTGGTTAATGTTACTTGACGTGATGTGTTTCCATTTTTATATCAGATAAAGATAACACCAAAAACCTTTTAAGATAATAACAGGGTTTTATTCATACACAGTTTATAATTTAAGATGATATCACAGTTGATTTATACATATCACAATTTAATACTTAAACGAAATAAATGAATACTGGTTGTGGGAATCACAGAATACTTTATGAATAAATTAAACTATGCTATGTACACTACTAGGAGAGTTGAGGAAACACGCTGGGAGATTTTATTTATATTTTAATTTTCGGCAAGATCGTTTAACACTTCGATAAGAAAGGCGTCGTCGATGTCATCCGTTTTCGCGTCACGTGAGGGATAGGGACAAAGCTCTATATCGAGAGGAGCCGTGTGAATGCCATCGGCGAGCACTCTCCGCTTGCAGTAGAGATAGCTCAACCCGCGACGCGATTGCTTATAGGTACACATGGTGTTCCCCTTGAGTCGGAACCCTCGGTTCAGCCCCTCCCCAGGTACTCCCGTACGCAAGACATGTCTAAACGCCTTGAGGGGTGTTTTCAACGTGCGTTTAGTGATGCCTTTACAGGAAAATTTGACCTGGTGGTTAAAACGACCAACGATAGGAGGGGTTGAACGGCGACCACGTGCTTTATTCACGGTCCTACATTTCTTTGGGTATCGAGCTCGTCGTAGTAGGCGTTGTGCCGTCCGTACGCTCGAGCTCGGGGCAGGCTTTGCAAGACGTTGGAGACGAGACTGTGAGACCAGATAGGTTTTACTACACAGTCCAATCATCTCGTCTCCCTCGTACTCGAGTTTAAATAAACCCGGAGTACGTTTGTCGTAGCGGGCGTGCTCTGTACAACAAGTGCGTGGAAACCAACGCATCCCGTTGTCTTCGTGCTGCTCCTGGGCGTTTACGCAAAACCCTGTTAACTGGTTTTGATAAGCCTCCCTTTTAGATGGTTTGATAACATCTGAAAGACACCGACCGCTCAAAGCCATGTAGGCGCTATCCGTGTCCATCTCGATGTATTCGAAATCGCTACGGTCTACGTAGACGTCCATCATGTCAAAATAATAGCGGAGCATGTGCAGTTTCGCCATCTGGAGGATAAAATAGCCTAACTGCACGGGCGTATCGAGAGACAAGATCTTTTTAGCCTTCTCCACCTCGAAATAACCCTCGCCCAATTCCGTCATTTTTCGGAATTGAGGAAGATTGGCTTCCTCGCTGGCCTTCGTTGACCCGGAAACGTAGGACACAGTCTGGTGTTTCTCCTTGTTAATCAAGAGAGAGCCATACGCCGAGTTGCCCGTCAGTTTAGCCGTATCGCCACGAATGGCAGCTGCGGGGTTGCGGTCGGCTTCCCGTCGAGCCGAACACACATCTTCAACAAACGGGTGAAAACAAGCGTTCGGCATGTATTCGACGACTTGGTAGACTCGATCCACTACCATCCCGTGTTGTAAATACCACTCCAGTAGAGGGGTGGCGATCAACATCTTTCGCGCCCTGAGCCCACCAACCAGCATACGCCGCGGTTTCGTACTCAACTCGTTCTCCTTGATATAGTTCTGCATGTGTTCCCCGAGAGACTCGAAGGGAACCTCGGCGTTACAAAAGAGGGGTGTCATCTCTTCAAAGTACTCGTAAGGGGTAAGACGAGTGCCGTGAGGATTCTGTCCGGGGAGCCATTGCTCGGGAATGCGTATGTCTACTTCCACCATGCCGAACAGTTTCCCGTTTAATACGGCCGTTAAAATCTCCTCTTCCGAGACTTTCCATCTCTTTTCTCGACTAAAAGGTGGGTAACGAGAACGGATGAACGATTGGAGTTGAGCATTACGTTTACACTCGGCGCGGAATTCACATTCCCAGATTTCCACGAGCTCGTACTTTTGACCGGTGATGTATTCAGCACGCGCTTTAGTCTGTGTTAATTTATTCGCCAGTTTTTTGCGACTTTCCTCAGACTTTGAACGCGCATGCTTTGTGAGGTCGCAGTCGTGCCCGTGAAAATAACACCCGTTAAACTCGAAGACTTTGTTCGAGTTGGGAATGAATCCGTCTACCAAGTAGGACCCGATACGTTTCTCCCTCCCTCAATTTAACTTATGCCGAATGTCCACCCCTTCTTGTTCCCTCATCCAATCCATCCAATCGTACATGGACGTGTACTGGTCCCGACGTTCAGGCTTGAAACCCGTCTCGGCTTTCCTACGCACAAAAGGGCCGGAGGGCATAGGTTGATCTATCGCCCACAAGTATAACGCATTCGCGTCATACCCAACCACCCTTTTGCACATTTTATCAGGATTGCCTCTGATGAACGTTTCGTCGGCCTTGTGGTACCTCGTAAAGATAATAGAAGGACCGCCGACCACGTTTGCTTTCACCGTGTGATAGAGGTCCTCGTTGCGCTTATCGAAGTGCAAAGGATACCCCTTTCTTCTCACTCTCCCGAAACAGTTTCTGTCTGGCCACACCGGGTACGGACATGGTGGTTTTAAAGAGGTCGATATCGTCCGCGAAATAAAACCGTTGCATGGCTTTCACGGCTTCCATAAAGGGACCCACGTCTAGATTGTTATACCACTCGAGGAAGTCACGAAACGTGGACATGTGTTCGCGTTTCCAGACCGCTTCGAGCTCGGCATAATTCTCTTCAATGGATTTTAAGCCGTCGTCTAAAACAGACTTCTGTTTGAGACTGGAATACCAAGCCTCGCCCAGAGGTGGAAGTTGAGTCTCGTTCAACTTTTCTGGAGTGTCGAGATACTCATAGGGGAAAAAGCCCTTACTTTCTTCTACCCCAAAGGCTTTTAGAAACTGAGCATAACTCGTGCCAGGAGAGAGATATTGCGTGACGTCAAGAAATTTTAATGTATCGTTACTCTGACACAAGTAAGCATTATTTTTCTTGACGGTGAAAGCTTTTGATTCAGTGTTACATAGAGAAAGATGTTTAGGAAGCTTTTCTTTGATGATATTCAGGTCGTAGCGAGCTGAATTAAATCCGAGGACGGGGACTTGAGAACAGTACCCCATAAGCTTTCCATAGAGCTTTTTCACACGTTCCTGCCATTTGTCTACGCCTGATGAACCCGTATCGATTGTGTCACCATCTAAATCGTCATACACATTATCATTATCATTAAACATATCAAAGTCATTGTCATCTGTATCCCCAACGTTAGCATTGTCATTGTTCTTATTCTCATCGAGTTTGTGGTCATAAACAGTTAACTTGTTACCGTCAGAAACGCTTTCCCGCCACCCGTTCAAATCTTCAAAAACCCCTTCATATCTTTCCTCACTAATTCTCTTAACCTTATCAGCAATGTGATACATGTATCCCAACATGTCGGACACCAGTGCATCGGGATCCGAATCCACGAAGCATTGGGGTGAAGTATAGCCCGGCACGTTAGAACACACGCTCACCGAGATGGGGTGGTGTTCTTGCATCCATCTCAGTTTCTGGGTGCCACAATCAATAGGTTTCAAATAACATTCAAAATCATAGACAATGAACCATGGGAAAAATCGATCTCTCATCGGGACGTACAAGTCGTTCTCTTCCATTTCGTCAAACACAGTTTTAGCCTTGTGGTGGAAACCACCTGGAAACTGCAACTTGGTTTGACCCGTACAATTCCGTTGGTGTCTGTTATGATTAGACTTGTTCTTGAAGAGACGCTCGCACGTGCAACACTGATAGCGTTGACAATACACGTTGATGTTGGTGATGAGGGACAAGTGCTTGTCATGTTGATTTAAATAAATTGTTTCTTTAAAAACCCCTCTAGATTTATACACGGGATGAGCTACCTTACTCTTATCGAGATTGAATACGTTGACATTCACACGGAAACACGACTCAAAGTGCGGAAAATGAGTAGACGAGAGACCGGTGTACTGTTGGTGTTGAACCTTCTTTAAATCTATAATACTGTTGTCCCGACAGTACACCACCCACTCATAGTATAGATCTTTAGTAAACTTTTCTAAGCCACCACGTTGAGAAGGACCTCGAAACAAGGCTAGACACCGGAAAGCGCAGAGGTGGTCATTATATAAGCTTTTGGTATTCTTATTATAATCTAAAGAGATGATGGATTGATGATCCTTAATATAATCGGGAAGGGGACTAGGGGGGTGGCCTAAAAGGTAATTTGTTGTATCTGTATAAAACTGTACATTGGTAATCAAAACGGGTTTCCATTTGGTATCGGGGCGTTGTTGCATAAGAAATGAGTTGACATCTAAGCTTTCCAGTTCACGGCGCAATTGATCGAGATCCTTCGTGTTGGTAATACGGAGTGGTGATAGAAAGAGAGGATTGAGAGCGTTAGGACGAAAGTAGCGATAGTGTCCCGTCTCCACGTGACGCAGGATGACACCGAACGCAAGATTAAGTCTAAAGCTATGGTTTAAAGATTGATAGATATCCCTTGCGTGTTCCATCAACTCACCTATCGAAAAGTCTTGATTGAGGGGGAGGTTGAAGGTTGAATGGACCTCCCCGGGTTGGTCCTGAGCGAGGATGAACGGAGCGTCCAGGTTATAGGCCGTCTGAAGACCGGGCTCCGTCACCTCGCCAGTGGTCTCGTCTACCCATGGAGCGGGACCGTCTCCCCATGGACGCCTCTGAAGCTCTTCGGCATTATTCCCGCCGGACTGTAGGTTGCGATGTCCCCGTTCCGCTTGATGACGGTAGAGGGACACCCGATCCTTAAAATGTGTGTGGCAAGTCCGGCAGGTATAGCCATTCGCTCGGGTAGCGGTGGAAGGAGCTGTGAATAAATTACAGTTGAATGCATGTGATAAGCGTATAGACTCTCATCCTTTACTTTTAACACTGTACACACATAAACACATGAAACCAAGCTATTAGATATATATATATATATATATGTATATTTACCTTTAGGTAGACGAGAGTGGCTGGTATGCCCTGATGATGTTGAAGGTTGCGCTGACGATGTCGAGGGTTGTGGCGTGCTTGTTGCTATAATATTAAGATAGACAAGTTTCATATGAAAATCTAACCATATGGAGAAAACAAAACACAAGGCTAAGCTTCAGGAAACGAGCGTAGAACGAAAGTTAAGTACATTTAACTGAAGCGTATTCATGACATGTGACCTTTCAAATGAAATACTTGCCTTAATGCAACCACCATTCCCTGATAATCACGATGTATTGAAACGAAGACATGTTTAAGACTGTATACTTACGAGGTTTATGACAGCGCCTCATATGCAACCCTAACTCTGGAGGGGAAGGGAATACCTCGGGGCATTTCTGTGTATAGAAAAACCGCAATGGGTTTGAAAACACATAGCCGCGTCCTTAAAGGGACTGAACGAGCATAGTAACGATTTACTTTTAATATTACAAACTGTTTTACTCAAGTTTGTTGCATGCTGATAATGTTAGCGTTCAGATAGGTTTCATAAAATGAACTTTATTTCAAGAGCTTTTGAATTACCATATATATAAAATGTCTATAAGGTACTTACACTACATTGATATTCCGACAGAACTTGCTGCTGTGAGAAGGCACAATGGTGTTTCTTTAAATCTTCTTTTCTTTTATAAGATCTCATACACTTCTCACAGCTAAACCGTTTCCCCTCGTGTGCCGAACGAGTGTGTTGGAGAAGGTTGTCTTTTCGAGTGTAGACCTTTCCACACTCGTCACACTTGAATGTTCTAAAAATGAAATAATAAAACACTCATATTACACTGATTATCTAAATCATTACAAAGACTTATAAGGTAAGACGTAAAATGTGAAACGGGAGCAAATTACTTACGGTTTTGGTGAGTCCATGATGAGAAAGATATGTTCGATGTTAACAGCTTGAGGTTCTAGACTTGAATGCTCTAAAATTATCGCGCGGGTTTATATAGCCAACACCATTCTAACCTTTTCTAGAAGTACGTGTGAAAATAAGACCCAATAAACCACGTATAGAAAGGAGATACATAGCTCTAAAAACACGTACCTTGAAGCATCGCTACCCTATTGAAGGGCTATACAAAGGATTCATGCTTCAATGAAGTTGATGTGTGCTAAGAAGTATAATGTAATATATTTTTAGTTGGGACTCTTTAAGATGTGTTTTTAAACATGATGAAAGTCCGAGTTCTTTACACTACAGACGAAAGTTTTATGAAGAGTAAACTAAGATTTCTCTAGTAAACATCAAGCTGTTCCCATAGTTTCTTTACTAGATCATTCACGGATGAAGTTGTACAGTACACGATTTATTTTCTTTAAGATATCCACTTCTTTCCAAGTTTGCTTTTATATGATTTAGCGATTCTGTTCATTTCACATATCTATACTTTAAATGTATAAGTTTTGTTTTAAAGTCGCGCTCAAACAGGGTGGGTACATTACCTACTCTCCCTCAAATATATTTTACGTGCTATGTAATTTCCAAATTAGCATTTTAATGAAGATTCTCAAACCTGAAACCTCGATAAAGAGTATTAAGTATTCATTCCCTATTCCAACTATAGACATCACCATGACATGTTCGATTATATCCGCTTAAAGTGAAGCATAGTTCATATTTAGAGGTTTTGTAAAGTATGTAAAGTAATGTAAAGATTATTATTCTTATTCTTATACTGACAGTTAAGCATAATATGACAGTGTCTCTTAATGTCTATGTTTCAAATATACTTTTGCTGTTTACATGTTTACTGTTTATGAAATTAACACAAATGAAACTTTAGTATTAACCTTGATAACATTATTTATAAAGATATTTCAATTATAAATCTGTTTTTCGGACGAACATTTATTAAACTGAAGTTTATCAATCAAATCATTTACCAACTGAAATATACCGACATAAGTCAAATAATCAAATGAAATTGTTTTATGTTTCTTAGATATTAAATTCATTGAACGAGAATATTACATATTTTAGAAGAAATAACCTATATTTTATCGCCATGTTAAAAGTGGTAACAATGGTCAAAACCATAATTACAGAGTAGCACTTTATTGTTATAGAGTAGGTCAGGACATCGCTGGCTTTGTATATGAGCAAACATTCAACGAATAGAGACTCCAAAAATCTTTTCACCCGTGACGCCATACGTGTCAGAACATGATTTCAAGCAAAGCGGTATCATTAGGGCGAAATGGAAGTGTCTAGACTTGCTCATGAATGCTTTACACATAATTCATAGCATTTATGTTTATATTTAGGGATTACTGATCCCAGTCAAGTCTAGATTATTTAGGGATGGAGTATACGACTTATTTTCTTTAAGATATACACTTCTTTCCAAGTTCTTGTTACAAAATAAGCAATACGATTCTGAACACGTTTCAACGAAGCTATATAGCTATGATAAAACGTCTTTAAACGTATACTATCATTCTAGAAAACCAGCTGTAAGATTTGTCTAAATGAAATCACTGTATGAAACTTAGTATCAAGAATATTTTATGTGTCAACAATTTATAGAGATAGAACTCGGGATAAAACTTAGAAATAAACCTCCTTTATAGGGGATAGGATGTACCGATATGAATAAAGGTCCTTTGTCCTTCAGTAGGTCAAAACCTTTCCTGAAGCTAAACAGCGCTGTGTCCACATCTCGGCTCTGAGTCATGACACGTGTCGCTAAAGATAGTTCTGGCGCGCTCATTCAAAACCGGTTTCTGATTGGACTGACACCAATGTGTGGTCTAGGGTTGGCTTAAAGAAAGCTTTGTTTTGCAGTAATGATAATGAATCGCTTCATGAGCATCCTTGCATTTCACTGTCCACTGATTGGTCGACCTTTCTGACCTGTGACGTCATGCATCTATTAGCTTGTTAATGAGCTACGCTGCATAAATTACTGTCCCTTCGGTTCCCTGCGGTTAGCAAACCGTCATTCTAGTCGTATAATACTACTCATGTATTACTAATTATTAATGCTAATATATAGTTACTAATAAAGGTACATTTCTTTGAAAAGCATTTTTACTTTTTGAATGACAATATTTTTTTCTTCATAATGGTTA
The DNA here is from genome assembly GCA_916613615.1 of Steromphala cineraria. Lineage (NCBI taxonomy): Eukaryota > Metazoa > Mollusca > Gastropoda > Trochida > Trochidae > Steromphala > Steromphala cineraria. The sequence continues at coordinate 97,407,694 of OU744720.1, forward strand.
ACATGGTTTGGGTTTTTGGTAATGTTTTTTAACCTTTTTCATACCATTAAATTCTTTTTAAGCACTTTGTGGATTTTATAATTCTTTACTGAGCTGTTCCGATACTGTTTGCTATCTTTTAGACATGCCAAGGCTACTTTTTTATTTGTTTAAGTGGTCACTTCCGTAGGCTTGTCATTATTGTTTAATAATTGCTTGACTATGTTGAATATGACTCTCAGTTGATGACAAACGGAATACACAGAATGTGACAATGACTACTGGTTGTTTATTCACATTCCTCATGTCCAAGCATATCAGTTTGCAAAATCTGCGCTACAATAATCCCAATAAGTTTTCATTATAAACTACCGGAAATCAAGTTTCTATCTTTTCATTATAAACTACCGGAAATCAACTTTCTAGCGAGCGCTCGCATTCGTTCAGGAAACACGCGGGCGCTCGCGCGAGCTGCTAGCGCGGGCGCTCGCCTTGTGAACATACTACAGGTCAACACTGTCACGCTATAAAGTATCGCTCCCCATCCCCCGAGCGATCACTTGCTTGGATTATCGACTGGTACGGTCGCATTTAAAACAAGTTTTTGTTGGATGCAGCGCTAAAAGTTTGCGCTTAATATCTTTAGAGAGAGACGCGAAGCCTATTTCTTAGAGAGAACTCTCAAATAAAATTCAGAAGAGCGAACTTCACGCAATATCCTAACAAAAGCAAGTGATGAAAAATGCGTAAAGCAGTTACGAAAGTACTTCCTTATTTTATTTAGAAAGATCCAAGAAAGGCCCACTCACTCACAGAATTTGTTTTGTCGAAACAAGGATTTTAATAGCACATGTGAGCTATGAAAATCCTTGGTCGAAACAATCTGGAAACAGCAGGAGTAGACTAGGCCTGTATGTACTAGCTGTCGACTTTCCCTGATTTGTGAAAGGTTAAAAAATTATTTGAGTTTGAGCAGTATAAACCCGGTTAAGCAAAACATTTAAAACTTTTTAACATAAAAGGTTCAATACTTTTTACTTTAAAAATAGATTTATAGGCAGGATATGATTTTAGCTCATCTGGCCTGTAAGGCCCGATGGGCTTATGGCATGCAGGGTTTTACATAGTCAATCAAAACTGAGAGTCCTGGGGACTCAGCTAGAGCATATATTTTTAAGAGTCCTTTTCCTATTTCAGGAGTCCTTAAAAACATTATAGAAGTTTCATACTTAATGGAAAGGTTGATAAAGATTGCCTTTAATGGGATGGTTATTGGTTGATGTTTTAATACCATCATGACTTGAAAATCATACTGAAATGTGTTTTCATTGAAAGATTAGATATTTGTATCAGAATAATACTGAGTCACAGAGGACCCACATGATTAGTTTTTGGGGTTCCTCCTGACATTTTCTGCGTCAAATAGGCCTACTCAGGAAAGTTGCATCCCGTAAAACCCTGGGCATGGCATGTTGTCCGGCGTCCGTCCGTCCGTCCGTAAACTTTGTGGAATTTCGACTTCTTCTCCAGAACCATAAGGCCTGGAAAGCTGAAACTTTGTGTACAGACTCCTTGACTAGTGAGGATTATAAATTGTAGCTTTGGTGGCCCTGTGACCCCTAATAAGGGCCACAGGGGCCAAGCCCTAAAAACCTATTTTCATCTTCTTCTCCAGAAGCATTAGGCCTAGAAAGCTGAAACTTGTCACCTATTGTCAAAATGGCTCTATTTTTTTTAATTGACACAAAACAACATATTTACAAAATACACTTAACTCTTTTTTCTTATAACTTTATTCGTGAAAGGTTAAATGTAAACACTGATATTTGAGTGAGAATTCAGCGCAAATGCAGTGCACGAGAAAGGAGAAAAACATTTACATATTCTTGCGACTGATTTTGAAAGATTTGTTATAAGCGCGATACTACCAGTCGATAAAATCATTGCGTGTGGTCGGTGGATGTATGGGAAATAGCGCTTACGTACAATCGACACATGGTTCCGGTTGGTCATAAACATCACAAAAATAACATTCAGATCGTTGATCCAGCAGTTACAGTAAAGTAAGTATTAAGTATCCAAGTAAACATATTATGATGATGTTTCCATCAGTGTACTTTACACGTTCGTTTATCAGAAAACATTGTACTGTAGTGAATAATAACCAAAATATTAGGCCAAGACTAAATCTGTTTAGCCCTCAATTTTACTAGCACTAGCAGTATCACCAAATGTTTATGTTTTAAACAGGTCATCATTGAGAATAGATTTAAGGCATACGAGGTGAGTGTACTTTAAACCTGAAATGGTATATGAGGTCAATCACATACCTACCACCCTGGTTTGCTAGTTCCAGCAAATGCTCACAGGTTTCACCACAATTCTTAGACCGAAACTTCTGTTGCCGAATGCTGTATCCTCGCATATCGAGCCGCATACTACCTGCTATCCAGTGGGGTTGCAGGAAGAGCCTCTCGACCTACACAATACTGTATTATACATAGCCACACTAGTGTTGTGGGCTTTCTTTCCTGCAATAATACTAGCAGCTGTGATATTAAATAAAATACTCTTGAAAGAGACGTTAAACCCATAATAATCCCCTCACCTCAACAGAAACCACAAACTGACTTCTACTCAGGGAACCTCACAGGCGAATTTGACAAACAAAAGGTCTTCCTCGGTATCTTTTCTAAAGGCAAGTAGCTACGAAGGAACTTCATAAAAATCTTCTAGAGCTTAAAAATGTCCAAAACTTGCAGATGTAGCTAAACGTGCGTTATGCCATATCGTTAGATTCGTAACATGCTCATGCGTGATTAGAATTAAGGTGAAATAAATCGTGCAGACTAATAATTGTGACAGCTAAAAACTAATTCAAAACATGAATAACATAATTAATATTTTAATGACCCCAATACCTTAGTTCCAGAGCACTACTGTAAAGATGACAAGGTGGGCTAGAGGCAGCGATTCCAACAAGAAGCGGCCGCTGGACGGGACGAAATGGGAGGACATGTTTTCTGGTGATAAACAATCTAAATCAGACTCTGGAAATAAAACAGAAATGTCAAATAAAAAACAAAGTAAGAAAGATAAAAAATTCAAGAAAGGAAAAGATCAACAGAAATTGGAAGGAGTCACTAAGATGAAGAAATTCAAAGGCAAGAAAGGAAAGTTTAAGAAAGACAAAAGTTCTAAGAATGAGAATCCGTGGGAAGTGAGCGAAGGCTCTGTTGATAAATCTAAGCAGAGAGCGATGAGGAACCAGTTCTTCAAAGATAAACGGAATGACGAGAGAAGAATTCAGAGGAAACAGAAGAGGGACAAATTTACTGTGAGTACTGATAAATCCCTGTTTCTAAATAATGATGATTAGAGAATAATTGCCTGTTCTTGAATTATACTATGTATATCATTGATTGAGGAAGAACCTTGTGAGCAACTGCTGACTGATGATTTGAAAGTTTGTGCCTCATTTGTGATAATTGTCAAGAAAAAATAGAATTGTTATATTTACTGTATGTATTGGTTAGTTAAACACTGGGCAGCTTAGGATATTTGACAAATTTGCAATTATTAATATTTGTCTACTCTTTTTTAACACACCAATAGATAAACATCAAGTATTTAAATTCATATGTCTTGCATATATTGTCAAGTATATATAAAACAATAGCAAAGCTTAAGACAAATTAGTAAATTATTAAAGCTGAAAAACAAACAGAAAATCAAAAGAGAGGCTTTTAGCAAAGTCCGATTGAAGACTAGTACGGCCAAATTGAAAATATGCCCTTAAACGATTTGCCAATGCTTGCATGAGAGCCACTAGTATGCATTTACAATTAAACCTGAAAATGAAAGTGGCTATATTCAGAAAGTACTAGATTATGATTGTCGATGTGATTGTTCCCAGGTATGTTTCAACTGTCGGAACACGGGCCACAAGCTGGAGGACTGTCCCAAGCTGAAGAAGTCGAGCGATCAGGGAACAGGAATATGCTTCAAGTGCGGCTCCACGGAGCACAAGTCTAGCTCCTGCACCACTAAAGTTGCTCCTGGTTAGTATCGGTTGAAATTGACACTTGTCCGCTAGCCATTGGCTAGTAGATAGTATGCTGGGCTAGTAAAATGTGTTTACTGATAGTGGGAAGGGATAGTTGAATGATAACAATATGTTCATTTCAATGTTTTTGGCTAGCTTGAATGTATTTTGGTTATTAATGTTGGAAAGGCACAAATAATTGTTAATACTTAGATACTATTTTGTCATTAGCAACCAAAATACTTTGCCTTTTTATAGTTTTCCAAAACTCTCCTTTATACATGTACGTACTACAATTTCCACAATTAAGTTTTGGTGTTATACCTTATTTTGATGATAAAACAGTGAAAGCAAAAAAGTTATAATGCTTACAAATTCTAAACCCAAAAGGTAAGTCAACATCGTAGATCTACTCTGTTGTCATGTTCCAGGTGAGTTTCCGTTTGCCAAGTGCTTCATCTGCGGTGAGCAGGGTCACATCACGAGACAGTGTCCAGATAACCCCCGAGGCTTGTACCCAAAAGGTGAGGTATCGTCCAGGGTTAACCATTAATTTTCCATCACTTCAGCATCTTTAATAATTCAACAACATAATATTTTACTGAGGTAGGTAGAATTAAGAAAGGTAGAAATTTATATATTAAATGCCAAGTATAAAGTTCTTGGTAAAAAGAGAGGGGCAAGGATTTGGCAGAAAACTCTTCACGATTGAGATGGGTTTGAAATATAATATATATGTTTCAGGTGGCTGTTGCAAGGAGTGTGGGTCTGTGGAACATTTCAGGAAGGATTGTCCAGATCTACAGAAAACTCAGGGTAAATACAGATTTCTTGAAGAAGCATTCATTGTGACAATGCAGCCATGTACTGAGGCTGTTTTTGCTATTTCACCTACCTATTTCTGGTATCAGATTGTCAGCTTATACCAAGTCATATATGGTACCTGTGAATCGGTAACATTGTTAAGATTGAGAAGTGAAATCAATTTGCGCTTCATGGCTGCATGCTGTGTATCTTACTAAAGGAGAAAACAACAGTAAGACGGCATAAAATGTGACATCCTTTCAAACCAGCTGAACTGATGTTGACTAAATAAATATAAGGTAAAAAGTAAATTTGTATGCGATTAAAAACTGTAACACAAATCAAAGGTAAAGTCGGGAATCAGGAAAAACAATTTTGACAACGTGCCATTTTCAGGGTTTTAAGTATTTTTCATAATTTAAAATGGGCCATAACTCTGTCAAAATTAAAATTTCGGAAATGGCTTTCGAACTCAATAAAGAGTATCATTCAATTATATCAATAGTTAACTTCAAAATTTTAATGGGACATTTTCTCATCCAATGTGCAAAATGGCGTGTGGTTCCATGCCTTTCCCAAATCCCTGAAAGTTCCAATCTTGACACTCCATCTGTATTACAGAAGACGAAGCTGTGACAGCTGAAAAGATGGATGTTTCACGGAGCGTAGACGCAGAGATTGATGTCCCAACTCACACACCATCAGTCAAAAAGAAAAAGAATGCCCAAAAAGTTGTTAAATTTTGATGTGTTCTGCCTTTTATTATGTATATGAATTAAAAACAATTATTGCACATTTCTTTTGGTCTCATTTTAAAGCATTGGAAGGTCTGAGGATACATTTTGTCTTGGAATTGATTTCTATTTTCTTTAGAAAAACTATTCTCACGACCATTGGATTAATGTAGCTGAAAAGGAAATGAATAAATCATTCACTGTGGTTTCATCAGTTTCCTTAACTGTTGAAAATCTGAAGTGCCAGTGAGATTGAAACTTCCTGGTATTCCTGTTACTACAAGGAGCCATCAAATGTCATCAGGAGCTGGTTTGAACCTATTGCTTGGGGGGGGATTGTTTTATTGGAAAGGAGGTGTTGAATTTTGGTCAACAACGAGTTCGTCTTACAGCCCCTGAAACAATATCTTAAAGCCCTACGCAAGTCTAGCTCAATGCAGTTTGAAAATGAACAGCTTCAGTGGGCTCCTTTCTTTATTAATAATAGAAAGTTGCATTTTCATTATATATTCCATTTCAGAGACTAAAATTTAGTCTAGTCTGGGTTTCATTTTAACCCCTTCAGTTTAATGGAACTCTGCTCTTAATCATCTCAATGATTTTGATGTACTGAATGATTTGGCAACTTGGAACACTGTGTACTTCCCTCTGTCGCACCCATAATTCTTCAGTTTATCTGTTATGGGAGACAGGTTCATCTCACTATGGCTGCATCTGTTAAGAGAGACAGGTTCATCTCACTATGGCTGCTTCCTCTCCCTTACATATTGTCAGTAGTGTTATTATCAAGAATGAGAGCTCAAGTCACCAGTTGGTCCAGTCATAACAAACACACCAGGGTTCTATGCACTGTTTAATCATTGAGTGTAATCACATCACAATAAAGTTACAAAAATATATGTAACAAAGTTAATGTCATAATCCGACATTTAGCTGGCAAGTGTATTAACAAGAAAACATGTATCCCTCTTTAGAAGTTTTCATCTAGATTGTATTAGAACCATTAATAATATTTAAACAACTTCATTGGCTTGAAAGCATTTAATGTTTTTAGTTTATTATTTATATTCAGAAATACAGATCTCAAAGCATAAGCATATAATTAATATGAATGACAATTGAGTGATGAAAACAAATAGTTTTGTTGTTGTAGTAAATAAGGAACAAGAGATTAGACGTGTAAACAAATGAGACGTATTGCACTACAATAATCGCTCTAATGATTGATAAAATATGAAATCAGGGAATACTAACGCTAGCCGGAACTTATGAGTATCTTGTTTTTATATTTACCCATTATGCCATTTTTCAAAACTTGATGGAAGACCATTTATCATCAACTTGAAATACTGGAAAATGATTTCTGTATTGCTATCATTTTTATCAATGTTTATTACTTTTTGGTAGTTTTGGTATATATATTTTTTGTTCATAGAAAAGTAAAGAAGAATCTAACAAATGATAAAAATATTATACAAATTTGTTGCAATTAAATATGAAAGAACTGTCATGAAACAGCTATTCAATCACATGTAAATCTTCAAAGTTTTTAATAAGAGGAGCAATTAAGTATTTCAGACCAAAAGAAACCACCACCGATAACAAGATATGTAGTGTATTGAAGCTATGTCTAGAGAAGATGAAGATTAAATGGATGATCAACTTCTTTATTTAAGTCCAGGGTTGAGGTCCATGGTCGAACAACTTGGCCGATTCTCTGACAGTTTTGTGTTGTCAACATTTAAAGGGGCAGTAGCACATTTTTTTATAATTCTATATTTCAAAATTTTCACTGATATTTGTACGATAATGCTAAATGTATTATTTTGATATGGTCATAAATCTCATTACACAAGCCATTCAGCCATAATCATGGAACAAAGTATGAAGATTCACATGAAATCCATTGGCGGCCATTTTTTTTTAACACCTTTAATTAATTTTCTGTAAGAAAAAGGAATCGCATGGCTAAACTTTACATTACATATTTGAATTATTACTGCTCCATTTAGTTAACATACATTGTCTTTCAATTGGAACCATTAATTTTCATTTTCCTGACATCACCTTATATTCCCCCTAAAAACGTGCTACTGCCCCTTTAAAGTCAGTGCCCCACAACAGCGAAAGTCGGACACTGGTTCTCCAGTTGACCATCAACATTCTACACGCAACAGTCTCATGAAGGCTAATGGTCATATTTAGTCCAGGCTGGATAAATCAAAAGCTAACAATTTAGATAAAAAGCAAAATATTCACAACATAAGCTAATCCTGAGTCTTGAATTTATTGTATTAAAGAGGAGAATGCTTTTTCTTGGCAATCTTTAGAATAAAAGAAAATTATGATTAATACTTCAAAGGAATACCATAAAAAGATCAAATCTGAATAAGATAAAAACATCTTTTATCAATTGGTGTAGAATGCTCAAAATATTAGTTTCCTAGTAACTACATCATAATATTATTTTGCAACTTAGTATTTTACAATCACAACAAAATGGTTGAATAATGTACAAATTAGTGTAAAACTGTACAAAATGATATGCAAAAGCAAAACAGGCTCCACAAAACTGAATCTTGTATTTACAAGTCATGCATCAAAGGACAAAGTGATAGATAAGAAATGTATAAACTTTGTTTTACACAATATGTCGTAGCACAGCATATATTACTATGCTAAACTATATATCAAGATAAGAATAACAACATTCTTTGATTAATTCTCAAAATCAAAATAAAATCACAAATTTCTTTATTCAATAATTATTAGAGAAAAATAATTTTTTTTTACAAATATCACTTTCCTATGTTCATGTACAGAGAAATTAAAGCAGCAACAGAAAATGAACAGATATTAGAAAGAAAGGTTTCAACAGAAAATTATTTTATTAAAATCGTCCATCAAATAAATTGAAATACTCTGCCATAAACAAGTATGTATCCCTTTATCAAAGTCAAATGCTGAATAATTTGATAACTTATTTGATTAATTCTTCGTGAGAAAACGTTAAGAACAATAATATATATAAACAAGAAGCATGAAATGAATATACACAGTTAAAAATTGTGTAAAATGTCAACATTTTGATACATAAACCACAAGTATAAAAGTCCATATATATTAAACACAGCATTTAAACACAAGACATATATATATATTTACATAAACCACATTTACATAAAACAAAACAGAACAAGATAAACATGATTATTAACGTAACTAGAAAGTTTTAACAAGTATACTACTCAAAAGAATCTAAGGAACATAAGTTATTTAACCCTTCTATACTTCAGAATGGTTTCATAATATACTTATGACATATAATATTTGAATCAAATACCAAGAGGGAAGCATTATTACAAGACAATGATATTGATGACAACTTCTTTATTTATTTCACACAATGTTTCTGGGCTACTTGTGGTCCCTACTTCAGATGGCGGGTGTGAGGGAAGCAGTTTCTGTATTTAGCTTTGATGTCAGAAACAAAGCAGAGGTCAAAAAGGTCAAAGTGGTCAATGGTTCAGGTTCAACTTGAAGCAGCCTTGTCCCAGATGGTCTTATTGGAGTGATACATTTTTCTTTAACAGCTCTTTTGGAAATTAGAACTTCCAAAAGAACTCAGTAGCCCCATGCCATGAAAGCATATCAATAAACAACAACCAGTACATGTAACTTCCTTTTTAGCTGCAGAAATACTCAGGTGTTCCCTAAATTCTTTTGAGTAGTATATCTCCAATCACTTTTACTTATTTATTATTCACCATAAACATTCTCCCTGAAAATATTCATACTAACTAGAAGCTAGTTATTGTTAGGTTTGATGAAAAGCAAATCTTAAACTTTAAAGGTAAATTCATTGTTTATTTTTTCCTTTATTTTATAATTTTTGAAAGATGGAAATTTGTAAAATATTTCTTTTCTGTCATAACAGTACCTTTAATTTGTGAAAATACGAATGAAAAGAAATCAAAAGAGTAAAACTATGAAAGATCTGTGTGTACAAGTTTCTCACTATGTCGGCTTAGTCACAAAACAATGAGGTTTGAATCAAAATAGACCTTTTACTACCTACAGTGATTATTATTCAGTAGGATCTATAGCTTTGTAGAAAAATCCTTATTATAATACTAGGTGCAAACATCATAGTCATTTTGTTGGATAAAAACATCAATAATCATAACAACTCATTCAATCACATTTCGTTGATCACAAAACATTTTTCTTGCACAGTCACATTTCTGCTGTACAATATTCACAGAGAATCCACCAGTTGCTCAGAAAGAATTTTGTGCATAAACAGTGGCATATTTACAAAACTGTTAAGTACTTTAAAAGTATATTTGTGTGACAAGTGATGGTGATCAGTAATAGATACAAAAAAACATTAAATGTCTCAACTGAGCATGATTTAGAGTACAATATTCAACCTGTAAGCACTAAGGTATTACAAGTATCTTTCTGGGCATACAACTTATTTGTTTTGTTTAGGCTACATTTTGACATACATTTTTATGTCATATATCCTTAAAAAAAATAAGTTGTATATACCGGGGTACAAAAGTACTTGTCATTTCGCTAGTACCAAGAGGTTGTTAGGTTAAAAATATTAGTAAAAACTTCAATCTTACATTTTCTTTTTAAATATTTTTCCTCAAATAAACAAAAACACATTACGTAACTGGTTATTTCTTGCACTATTATTCACATTCAATGTCTCTGTGGAAGTCATCATATTAACTTGCCTGATGTCAATAACAACCAGACTCAGTTGACATCAGACTGCAACCAGATTAAATATTTACAACATCATATTTATGCTGTCATTTTCTCTGAGGTCATTGTCCCCACACAAGCTCTGTTACATATCGGCAGTATTTCAAATTACCTACGCTAGTCCACTAACATTGAAATGTTTGCAATACAGTTACTCCTCTTTTTAGCCAATCAAATTGCATGTTACATCACAGCCTGGTTCAGAATAAAATATTTGTGCATCACACATTTGTGGGAAATCCAGATTTTTCAACCGCTATGGCAACAAACAGAATACTTGGCTTGAAACATCACAGACTTCGTATCTAAATTCACTTGCAACCAATCATGATTCTGATGATATTCAGAATATTTTGGTTGATTCTGGGTTGATTCAGAAACTGCTCAACTTGTGACAGAGGGAGTGTGGGAAATGACTGGTAGCCTTTAGGGGACAACTTGTATTGCTGTAGAGTCTGGGATTCAGCCTTGACCTTGGTTTAATATTTAGAAGTGATTGCAGGGAACATGATTGACATCAATAATAAATTCTTCTTCACTACGAGGAAGACTCCTTTTAAAGCAATCTTTTTCTCTCCATTTCATGGATACCTGCTCATATTGCAGAGATACTGTTTTTGATTGGTCGGACCAGCAAGAGTTCACTCCCTTGTGTCACAATGGGCAGGTTGTTTTGTCGATGGTACGATATTAGGTGACCGACACTGTCAAATATGAAGTCCTTTGTCCGAACCTGCAAATAAATGATTCATTTGACATGTACAGAACTGATAAAAATAGGTTATTGACTCTGTAGCCTAACAGGCTATTTATAATTTATCATTCAAAAATAAATTGTTTATTTGAATCTATTCAAAGGTGTGCACATTAAAATAGCAGCACAAAGCTTCTAAAAGTCATGACATTAGCAATTAGATCTTAATCCTAGAGGAATTTTTTTTGAACATTTTGAATAACCTAATATCAAAAGGGACAAATCCAAAAAGTTCTTATACAAAATCTATGATAGGGGCTTCAAGAGTATCTAAGAGACTACTGACCACGCCCTCTGGGTCAACCAACAGCAGGTGCTTGACGTGACCGCTCTGTTTGCCGCTCAGCACGTACTGCCCGTTGGAGTTGCTGCTCTCTCGCACCAGGAAGTCTCCGTCATGGTCCAGCTTCTCCTCCGCCTGGTGGGTGAACAGAGAGAGTTATTACCAAGTCACGTTATCTTTGGAATTGGAACAAGGTTACTTTATTATGCCAATTGACTTGTATCAATGCTTAGAGAGAATCCGGGTTGTCTTAAAATGATGATAATGATAAGACGAGACCGTGAGGCCATGAGTATGGACTTAATCAGCCCACTGGATCGCCCAGCCTGGAGAGGAAGACTCCGTTCTCGACCGACAGACAGGCCTTACCCTTTCTAGAGGATTAATTACGGCCTGGATAATTTTAAGCAGATGATGATGATGATGATGATGATGATAATGATATAGCTTAGATATTGTGTATAGCACCAATCTCCCCTCGGTTGAGTCAAAGAGCTCTATGCTCCACAACCCTGGTCTAACCCGGGCTCAACTATAGTCCCTCAAGAGTCACCTCAAATACAAGTTTTACCAGATTTGCACAGCTTTGTGAACAGGGGCTCAATTTGAATAATGTCACTTGCCCAGGATGACAGGATGAGTCTTTCAACTTATGTCTGTCTACACACCTGTTTCCGATTGATGCTGCCGTGGAACCACTCCTCGAAGATGGGGGGACTGCTGGCAGAGTCACTTGGGATCCTCACCGGGCTCTGGGGGGACACACTGCTCGCTCCCAGGGGGGAACTCGGGAGGGTCGAGGTCACGGGGTCTGTACACAGAACAGATGGGGTCAGTCACAAGTGCTTGTATATGGCAGTGTTTGAAATAGTGCCTGCCCACCTACCCACAAATTGATGCTTACTTTCAGATGAGAAGAGATAACCAAGCCCGCCTCACATGTATGATATTTGAGAAAATAACTTATACTAATCAACATTGCAGGGCTTGTCCATGTTTATGACACAAATGCCTTTATATAAGTATTTCCCAAGAAAAAGAGTATTTGTCATATTTATTCAGGGAAATTGCCAATAAATACTTGCTATGTTTATCAGGGAAATTGTCGACATAATACTCTGTCCAACATACCCATATTGAAGGGGTCGGCGGAAGTGCTGCCCCCTGACAGCTCGTTGAGCAGACTGTTCTTGTTGTCATAGACCGCTCCGTTCTCCTTGTTGTCATATACAGTGTCGTTAAACAACCGGTCGTTCATTCCGGCCGCTCCTGTATCAAAGAATCAGAGTTACAGTGTCATGTCAAATTTGATTCAGATTTATTCAATGATAATGAATGAGAAGATGGCCAAGTATTGGAGTAATTTATCCATGTGAACATTGATTTTTGTAAAGAAACTCCAGGCTATTGTATGCTAAAGATTGTTTATTGAGTTGTTGTTAGCCTTGCAACTGGCTGACATATACTAGTCTATTTGTAGAGGTGCATATAACCCTCTCATAATTCTAGAGTGCTCACTATTCTTAGAAATCTTTCAGAAACATCAAAAGATTAATATATCAGTGAGAGAAATCTTTAAGATATATTGATTAAAAAAGTACAAACCTGGGTTATCGTATGTTTTCCGCATCGAGTCAGACAGATCTATCAGCTGACCCTCGTGTGTTTCACTGTATGTGCCGTTTGTACTGTTTGTCTTCACAGAGCTGTACAAACCAATCTGTAACACATGTCACACCTCTATCAAATATCTCTCAGAATACTTTAGGATGTCTATTATGCTACCGTAATTTTTCTCTCTATTGTGTGGGGATTCTGGTTTTGAATTGTGTGAACTAGTCAAGTTTTCAAGCTTTTTAATGTTCAACTAAATACTCTTAGCTTCACAAACCAGAGAAGCACAGAGCAGAGTCATACTAGGGAAATTAAAGAACTTTTACACAGTATGAACAGGAATGATTCCTAACACAAAAATCATCTGCAACAGTATCTCCACGAAATGGGTAGAGAGGTACACCGGCTTATACCTACAGGTACATTGCTGGAAGGTGACTTGTACTCAACTAAATACTCATGGCTTCCCAAACCAGAGAAGCACAGAGCAGAGTCATACCAGGGAAATTAAAAGTTTTGGGAACTTTACACAGTATGAACAGGAATGATTGCTGGAAGGTGACTTGTACTCAGGTATGGGGGGTACCTCCGGGGGACGGGGAGAGGGGGTACACCGGCTTATACCTACAGGTACATTGATGGAAGGTGACTTGTACTCAGGTATGGGGGGGTACCTCCGGGGGACGGGGAGAGGGGGTACACCGGCTTATACCTACAGGTACATTGATGGAAGGTGACTTGTACTCAGGTATGGGGGGGTACCTCCGGGGGACGGGGAGAGGGGGTACACCGGCTTATACCTACAGGTACATTGATGGAAGGTGACTTGTACTCAGGTATGGGGGGTACCTCCGGGGGACGGGGAGAGGGGGTACACCGGCTTATACCTACAGGTACATTGATGGAAGGTGACTTGTACTCAGGTATGGGGGGTACCTCCGGGGGACGGGGAGAGGGGGTACACCGGCTTATACCTACAGGTACATTGATGGAAGGTGACTTGTACTCAGGTATGGGGGGTACCTCCGGGGGACGGGGAGAAGGGGTACACAGTCTTATACCTACAGGTACATTGCTGGAAGGTGACTTGTACTCAGGTATGGGGGGTACCTCCGGGGGACGGGGAGAGGGGGTACACAGTCTTATACTTACAGGTACATTGCTGGAAGGTGACTTGTACTCAGGTATGGGGGGGTACCTCCGGGGGACGGGGAGGGGGGGTACACCGGCTTATACTTACAGGTACATTGCTGGAAGGTGACTTGTACTCAGGCATTGGGGGTACCTCCGGGGGAGGGGGGGAGGGGGGACACGCCCCCGGGTGATCGTTGTAATACTCTTCATCGTCCCCCCAGTTGCTGTTGTCGAACGCTACATTCTCTCTCCTGGAATTCATAAAATTAAATCTTAACATTTGACTGCATTGAATATTTGTTTCTGTAATTTAATACATATTTTAGTTACATATTTTAGTTACATATTTTAGTTACATATGTAAATCAGCACATAAAGTATTTCTGCCCGTATCAAAGCCAAAGGAATTTGAAGAAAGGACCTCTATGTCCCTTTAACATAATTGTTCAAAAATTTCTTGCTAGTGAAACTTAAGATAAGCAAACTTACAGATCTGGCAACTGTACTGCCTTGGGTTGTTTCTTGAGGTATTGTTTGAAGCGCAGCTCGAAAGCTTGACCGACTGTCGTGACAACATCTTCAGCCAAACCTCCCCCACACTCCAACACGTGACAGGCGCGACCCTTCTGTGGGTCCTTCGCAACATACGCTACAAAGTCTAATGTCTCCTGCAACAGAGAATGATTCATCTATTTAGATTGAAGACATGTGTGGCAAAATAGAAAGAAGCATGAAAGATTTCACAACATGACAAATATAACACATACCTGAAGACGCAAGATATAGATTTCCTATCATAATCTCTTGGAAAAAACTATGTAATATTTACAAGTATTTTATACAATATTCTATGTAATGTTTTGGATGATATACATCAGACTATAACTATTTGGAATGTAACACAAACATGAAAAGATTAAAAATCATCTTATTGTTTGTTAGTCTAAAAGTGCTGACTTATAATTCTCTCCCTTTGCACTTAACTACAAAACTGTCATTTTCCTCATACACACATACATAGGTTAATAACAGTTCTGGAAGACTTACGGCATCTCCTCCTGAGGCAAACGACACGACCTGCATCGGATGATCAGCAATGATCTGAAATGGACAAAAACATATAACATCTGCTTTTATCTGGTCAATACAATTTCATGATTTTGTTGTAACAAACATGACCTGAGCAAATTACGATAACTACAAGATCAAAATGTGATGGAACTCTCCCTGTCAACCATGCAAGAACAAACCATACAATCATACTACACTAATATTTATTATTTTTAGGTGGTCTGCAACTATTGCTGACTTACCTCCCCTGATTCCATGACCATGAGGTTGATGGACTCTACCGTGATGGTGAGGTTAACGTTTGATCCTGCGTACTGCATGTATGGGTTGTCGCCGATCATCCTCGTGATTTTCTTATCAACCTGGATAAATACAGAATCATAAGTCTTATCAGTCTAAAAAATATGATCGAAATCAAGATGTTAGATTTGGTCTCAAATACAGGTTTCTTCATCACTATCAACATGAATTTTTTAATAATCTTTATCACCCGTTGTGAAAGGTTAGAGTGCCATTTGAATGAATTTTATAAACTGAAGTTCATGAATACATTTTGCTGTCCAGAAGAGAAACTTAAAAAACAGTTGCAGTTTAGTCGATGGTGAGATTGATATCAAATTCTTGGTAGAGAGAAAACCATTATTACTAATTACCTTTCGTTTTTTTGAAGCAGTCTTAAGACCTGCTGCTTCTGTCACTCTGTTGATGGCTTCTCTGTGGAAATATAAATATGCCAATCAGTAAACTACAAAATCATTTTACAAAATATGTTACATTTAGGGTGTTCCTGCTTACTAAAACGGAAATCATTTTTCATGTTTCTAGGTTCTATTTAGCCTCGAAAAAACCAGGGAAAGTATAAAATCATATATACTTAAAATTAAGTCTTGCAAAAACAAGACAGAGGACAAAACCATATATTTAATCTTTTAAATGCAGGTCATTTTAGCATACCTCTTTGTAACAAAACTTTATTCAAAAAGTGCAAATGACACAAAATTACATTAGAACAGCAAATCAATAACCTTCCTATTGGTACAAATTTCTGAGAAAGACAAATATCCCCTATGAATAAACTTCTTTGAATTTCAGTCCTCTTTATCATAAAAATAAATGTTGAATGTTCACAACTGCCATAAATGATTTCAAATTCAATTTTTCTATTACCTAGTGAGATTTGTTCTTGTTTCAAAGTCCAATGCTTTCATGGACTCCTTCACTTCGATGCATCCGATATACTGAAACACAAGCAGACACGTGCACTTATCAACATGTCATCAAATATCGTACACAAACCGTTTCATTTTCAGACCATGAGAAACTAAAGCCAGAGACAAGGATTGTGAAAATAATGGTAGTTGCTGGTATGGTCATTGCTGGCAATGGGGAAAGAAACCAGAGAGTAAAAGTCCCTTTAAAAATATTGACTAGACTTTCCTCTTCTAAAATAATAAAAGTTTTTTCAAAAATGATATTTAAATTTTAGCCTTTAACATATCAAGAAGTGTTTGCCAAAAACAGCTAAGTTCTGAAATTACTGATACAGATATCACAAGGCTATCACATCAACATGTCCTAGCAGGGCAATCAGTCATGATCAGCTTTTACTATAGTTATTATTGTGTCTGAGTGAGTGAGTGATTTATTGTTTAGCGCAGTTCGGGCAATATTCAATTGATATAAAAAAGTATCAGTATGGTTCATGGTTTCTGTCAATAATACCACGCATTGTTATCATAAAGATACTGGTTGAGTGAGTTATTGTTTAGCTCCGCTTGAGCAATATTCAATTGTGATTGACATAAAAAATAATCAGTATCATTTTATTTCTGTCAATAATACCACACACTGTTATCATAAAGATACCGGTTATCGGAGAAAATGACACAAATAAAAGTAAAAGAGCTAAATATTTCCTGACTTCTATTCCTTAAGAATGATATCATCACAAGGAAGTATTCACACTACCATAACTCATTGTGTCTCTAGAAGAGCCGGAAAATGATCATTCATTATACCCTCAAACCTTCCACATCCCTTCTTCTATAGAAACTTTGCACCCATGAAAGAGTTTTTTGAAGACTAGAAATTCTTTCATGAACAATGCCTGAAGAATCCCTTTCGGAAAGGATAGGATACCCCCTACCCCCCAAATGTCAAAAAACTATTTTTGCTGATAGAAGGATGTTCAAAATTAAAACTTCCAATTGTTTGAAATAGGAGTTAAATGCAATATTACAATAGAGATCACATACCCTGACCCCGTAGCAGATGCCGACATCAGGAGCCAGTTGCTGGTCGGGATGTATCCAGCCCATATCTGGTTTGTTGAGGAAACTGCCGGTACGCGACCACTCGGAACCTTGTTGCTGTTGTCGGTTCTTCTTCCGGAGCTTGTCCATCACACCAGCCATGCTGTCAACAAATACTCTATTATTATTGGTTCCTGGATTCTCATATTGCACTGTTTCTTGGTGAATAAAATGATGTGCGGTATGCCAATTGCAAGAAAATGTGTTAATTTAAAAAACTAATGGTAAATCCTACAATAAAGATAGCAATGATGTGTATGCTTTCTCTCTGTGCTTATTAGGTCAAATACAGTATTGCCTGTTTTCCAAGCCAGATTCTTCGGGAATAAAATATGTTTAAAGCAAACAAGCAGCTAAAATAGCTTGTCAATCCCAGTAACTCCCCACCGTGTTGCTTCCTCTGAATTGCTCTAAACCAAGCACTAGTAGAGATAATCATATACCAGTGATTCATTGCTAAACAACTCACACAATCAACCAGATTCATCCCACTTAATGAAGACAGCTAATTAGATCTGATGATATCCTCATATTGAGCAATGAGCAGTATTCACTCTGAGGATATGAAGTTGGACATTTTAAATGATATTTTTGTTTGACAAACATTTTGAAACTTTCTTTGTTGAATAAAGCCTTCTTGCATGTACATTTCACCAAGTTGCAAAACTGTATCGATGGGCTATAAAAGTTTTAGAGTTCAAGGCAACTACAACATGCTTCTACCATTTTAACTTTAGGTGAAAGAAAAGACAAAAACTTGATTGATTTTATATATCACTCAAAATATTTAACTAAATGAACTAGAACAAATTCCTATGGATAATCAACTTCTTTAATTATTTTTTATTTACAGACCAGATGAGCTAAAAATAAACTAGACAAACTATCAAGAAAAAAAACGTTTGCTTGTTTCCTTTACCGCTCCTTCAAATAATGTTAGAAAGTGTACAGTCACGCCTGTTGTGATTTTGTTAAGTGTTACTAATATAATACTGAAATAAAAGTACCGAGGGTACAGAAGCTCACCTTAAAAAGAATGATGTGGTATTGGTTTAATTATACAAGTAACCATCTTTTATATAATTGATTATGGCTGCCATCATGATTTTTTTTATCTTTTAAAATACTAGTCTTCTTTTGGAAACGACTAGAGCTTGAACAAACATTAATACACGAATGATATAATCATGATAAATTAACAAGCAGTAGGTTTTTGTATAACTTTTTTGTATATCTATGGCTGAATTGGTGACCATCTTGTACTTTTTAATCTTCAAAATGCTACTTTTATGTGGGCATCCGTATTAATTTCATTATGATATCTTGATTGGTTTAGGTGTATCCATTTAAATGTCATTCATTACTTACAGGATGGTGGGCACTTACATTTGTTTTGTAGTGAACCATTAATATGATTTCAAGATTATTTCACTGATGGTTATGCTGCATGGGATATTGAGAATCCCAAAAGTACAGATTTTTCAAGGAAAATGAATGACTGATTGAGAGGAAAGTCATAAACACAGCAATGCATAAGACACGTTTATTTTGTTCACATAATATTTACATGTCAAGTGACCATGAGATGTCTTTCATTAAAGTATCAATTTATTTAACACTCATACAGTACTATAATGGTAAACATTTTTGCATTGTCAAATCAACAAATAGATATGACAAATCAAATTTCCTTACTTTTCTTACTAAACCCTTTTCGATTTTCATCTGCATATTTATTCCACATCAACTTATCATGTAGATTGCTAAACACAAAGCTTATTGTAGATAAGTTTTGTGTAAGTTGTTATTCTTAGAAAGAACATATCACTGTCATGAGAATACAAGTCCATAACTTTTATTGCATACACATGGGCCATGGCCATATAGCATAATGCTCTACCATATCAATTGGGTCAGGTTGATTATGCAACAGACTAGCAGCTGACACTGTGATGCTAGCAGCCTGCCTTGGGATGTGTATTAGACAGCATAGTGGAATATCTGAACTCTGGTTGACCCCTTATGTGTGGTATTTAAAGGAATAAAAGGGAAATACCATTGTTTAAAATTTAACATGTTTAATGTGATTTGGTTTTTGCAGCTAGTTGCCATAAAGATTTTAAACAAATTAATCAATTATGTTTGTCTTTCATCATAATTTTTTTTAGAAACACTTAAAAATATAGAACAACTTGCACGACAATCTTAAATATTCCATATTTAAGATAATATTATGATTAGTAAGTTCAAATTAGAGAATTTATATGGTGCCAGTGATCACTTGATGAAAGCTTAAAATTTAATAATAATGATGTGTCATCTGCAGCTGAAAAGTCAATATGGCTGTTATTGCGGCCATCTTGGATTCTAAAAACTGAAACGTCTACCTTTCTGTGCGGAATCACTATATGTATAACATACTACAATATAAAAATGATATCTAGATTGGTTTAGGAGAAATAGTCTTTGTCATGAAATCTAATTGAAAATTCAATATGGCTGCCATGGCGGCCATATTGGATTCTCAAAACTTTAACGTCTACCTTTCTGTGCGGAATCACCATAGGTATAACATACTACAATTTCAGAATGATATCTGTATTCATTTAGAAGGAGTAGTCTTTTTCATGAAATCTAATTGAAAATTCAATATGGCTGTCATGGCAGCCATCTTGGATTCTCAAAACTGAAACGTCTACCTTTCTGTGGGGAATCACCATGGGTATAACATACTACAATTTCAGAATGATATCTGAATTCGTTTAGGAGGAGTAGTCTTTTTCGTGAAAGTTTACGGACGGACAGACGGACGGACGGACGGACAGACGGACGGACGGACAGACAGACGGACGACGGACGAAGCGCCATGACATAAGCTCACATTTACTTTGTAAAGGTGAGCTAAAAATGACCCGGTAAAATTGGCTACTTTCCAAGTTTATAACAATATGATATAGGCCAGTCTTTGTACTGGCGAGGATATAACAATACTTATAAACCTCCAGTGACGTCACTCTATTGTTCTATTAGGTTCTTCTTTTACCGGATAAACCTCTTTGCCGGGCATTCTCCAAGAATGCCCAGGGCTTTCTCTAGGAAAGCCCGGGGCTTACTGTAGAATTTATCGGAAATTTATTTTGATAGGGATTATACACGTTTTGAAATACTTTGTTTCAAAGTCCTTCTTCGAAAAAATACCATCACAAAATATCACAATTTTGACAAATCACAAATATAATGTTCGCATGCCTGGTTTCGAACTCTGCACCACTCGCTTACTAAACTGGCGCCTTTGACAACTCGGCTATAAAGGCCCACGAGAACAATGATGTATTTTCCACAGTGGCAATCATGTGAACTTCACGAGGCAGATAGCGCATGCATTTCACGTTCACGGCTTGGGTAGCGAGCGCAAAGCACGTGCAGGGCGCGGATGTGCTCTCCGTTTGCTCATGGTGATTCCCTACCAGTAAAAATCAATGAATCCATTTTTATACTTATTATTGAAATAATTTTGTTACTACGGTTTATCTCGGTTCATAAGTTAGATCAAAACCTCGCCCTCGGTGTTGTTTGATAATGTAAGCCCTCAGCCTCGGGAAATTGGGGCGGGCCTGTCGGCCCTTTCCAATTTCCCTCTGCCGCGGGCTTACATTATCAACAACACCTCTGGCTTGGTTTTGATCCTACACATAATACACCTTTAGTAATCATTGAAAAATAGCACCATTCATAGTATAAAAGATTACATTTCATTCATTTGGTATATGAGAGCATTAGAAATAAAGTTAAACAACAAAAACGTTATGCCAAAAACGATTCTCTATTTCTGCTTTCAAATAACAGGCTCAAACAACAACAATGAATATACACATTTAGTCATTAAGTCAATATGATTTGAAATTTTATCATATTAAAACACAGATAACGAAGTTTATGACCATGTGAAGAATCTGAAAATATATTTTATGTCAACAAAAAAGCAACTCATCATCATGAACAATATCGTTATCTTAGTTTCAAACAATACATTCCTTCCCTGCCCAATCAACTTTCAAAACTTCAAAAATCAGGACAAATTACAGATAAATAATCTTATCAACGATAAAAAAACTCATATCAACAAGACATTTACCTTTGTGCAGCATGGTTATTGTATCAACTAGTTTCCCTATCGCTGTGGACAATATGACCAGTCCTATCTCTACACAACTTCGCCCATACCTGAATGATGTCACACTGACATGCCTAGGGCCAAGCCCAGTTCATACTGTGCCATCCTCAACTGCCTCTATCTATCTATACAGAAACACTAAGTAGCCAACGTGAGGTATTCCCCTGGGGTTAACACACTGCTCAGATGTGGCCTGTTGTTTTCACTTTATGATGTGGTAAACAATCACCGCATAACATATACAATATGTTTGAGTTACCTACATTAACAGACATTTCATGTTACAAAACATCACAAAATCAAATTAAAACTTGATATGATACATGTCACACAAAGCCCTGTTTTATTGTTCTTTAAATACACTAAATATCTACCTTCAACAAACACTTTGATTTTTAGGAAAAAGAAACAATATGTATATTATGATACAGAAAGTCATGGCCTAACGTTCCATATTCGGTCAAAAACATTTTCCAAAAGAAAGGTCCCCCCCCCCTCACAATGGAGTAAAAGTTTCTGATTTAATTATATTAAGACAGTGTTAAATCATGTTTTCACATACATAAGTCTAATAAATTTTATTCATACACAATACGACACGAGTGATGATGATCTTCATATGCTGGGAAATTCTACAAAAAAATATCAAATCTCTGATTTTGTAATCTAACTTGATAAGCCATATGAACATGTTTTATCTTATCATCGGTATGTAATACAAATCTTATATGGTATCATGTGCAGTATACTGCTAGGTAGATCCTCAGACAAGTTTCATACAGTGCCCGCCACGCCCTTTTATTGAGTGAGCTGATCTGCATCAGTAGCATTGTGAAATAAATATAACCTATAGGTGCAGCAGTTTAGGATTTTAAGAGCTTAAACTGTGAACAATTTACAGAAAATCAAACAAGAAAAGAAGGCTTTTGCCATAACTCAGCACTTATTGTCTTATAGGCCTGATAAATTTCAAAATACTTTCTGTCATTGTGGTTGACACGTGTATCTGATCTTATCTAATGATATATTAATCAAATTCAAATTTTGTTATTTCATCAATGATTCCTGTAATGTGAAAACACAGCCCTGGCATACTTTATTAGATAAACTTCCATAAGCTGGAACATCTACAATGCATACCGTACATTTGATGACATCAAAATGTATGATAATGATATTCTATTAATAATTCATGAACATAAAACTTTCAAACCTTGTATCTTGAATAAATTAGACAAAGACAAAGAGATAGCCTCACCTAATAAGGTTTACAGCTTTAGTTTCTCAACAAAGACATTTTTTCTTTAATGTTACAAATAACATTAACATAACATAAGGTTTTAGATTCTTAACAAAAGCAATAGAAATATGAAAAGTCCAAATATCATAAGATGAATGTAACTTCTTCTTTTTAACATTACTGAACAAAAATGGCTGTCACTCAGTAATATATAGAGTATATATAAAGTTTTGAAAGAAATGTAGCATCGATAACCAAACAATTATAAATTTAAGACCTCTTGTCAAAATTGTGATCGCAGAAGATTACAGCATACTAGTATCTTAATGTAAAGCTTTTAGAGAGGGATTCCTACAGGAATAACAAGATATATCCAAATATGATAACAAATGAAAAGTTAGGAAGTACCTTATATCTGGATATTTTATATCTATGTTTTTAGTTATCAATATATTTTTGGCTTTCGAAGTCATAAAAAGACTCATAATATTTAGTAACAAATCGTTTAGGGAGAACATTTGCCGAGAGCCAGTTCATAATCTATGTAACTATGTCAATAATGACAACATTCAGTTTAGAACAAAACTCTATTGACTTCCAAAACATCCTGTTACATTGAGAACACATAACAAAATAACAGTATCATACAGAATACATCTTTCAATGTTATTGGTATATGAAACATTTTCAAATTCAGACAAACGATAACCTCAAATAAAATATTTACTTGTAATATCAGATGACATGACAACAATCTAGTAAAGAATGTAAAGAGGAGTGTTGGTTAAGCCACTGAAACTACCACCTTTAAAGTCCTCTATAACAGCAATCCTATAACTCCAGTGTGGTTGCCCCGCTATGTCACTTCCTGGTTGGACTGAATGACTTAACCCTCGTACTGCCAGAGGAAACTAAAGTTGCTCTAACAAAGCTGAGTAGAGCGAAATCCTGTAGGTTGATAGTTAATGGGCAAAGTCTGGCTGAAGTGTGGGTTTCATTGTGTAACAGGAAGTGTATTATGGGAACAGTGCATGAATCCAAGTGCTTGAGTTTAGTGTAATGTAAAGTAGGTCACTGTGATGACTGGACTGCGTAATTATAGCAACAAACCCATAACAGGTCATGATTCTGGACTTAACAATTGATTGACGGAGGTTGCTGTACACACATTGTGATTCATTTTGACGTACAATACAATGAATACATGTATCACGATTTCATAGAATATTTTTAGTTCAAATTTTTAAAATACAAAATAGTACTCATAAATATTCCTATCAAAACTCACTAAAGTAAATCAATAAAAGTAATTTTGTATAAATTAATCATATAAATTCAAATTTCAACAATTTTACAATTCACACATCCTTAATTTACAGGAGAATCAAAAGGGAAAACTTGCTAACTAATGGAAAATGAACAAATAATTAACATTAAATGTACATAATCTGTCACACAGAGTAACTTTTATTGGAAAATGAAGTCACCTAGAGGCCTAGGTAATAATTACAATAATTACAAAATAATGTTTTTCAGAACTTTAAATAATGTTACACTAATATGATCAGTAGTTTTAAGATTATCTCAACTAAAGTTGGATCAAATTTCAAATCAAGAATATTTATCGTAATAAATTATTAGAATTTTATTCTCAATCAAAGTTTTTTAAATTGAAATTCAGAGAATAAATCAATATCAATTAATCTTCTATCTATCAATCAAAATGTAATGGTTGGAAGGAGAGAAGCCTAGGGCAAATTATGAATGTATCAGTCATTTCATGTGCCTTGGTCAATCAAGCATGAAATAAAATCACTGGAGCATGAAGGTGCTAATGCACCATCAATTTGTGCTATTAGCAATATTCATTAGTGATTAGAAACTCCAGCCTAACATTCAAAATAATAACTTTTAACAGCAACAACTATTGTTTTGAGTTATTCAACCTAAAGCGTTTTAATCAAAACAGGAGTTTGTTTATACTTTAATTATGATCAAATAAAAAGTGGCCAAAACTATTAAGATGTCATAGCTGTGGTTTATCAAAGTTTAAATTGACATTTCATTGGACCATGTAAAACACATATATCAGATTCAGAACAGAACAGTTCTGTTCTGTTCATATATCATAATATTTCAACAGATTCAATGAAATTATAAACAGATTTGTTGTCAATCTTACCATAATTCAACTTGTTACATTACTGTTGTCCCAAAAATGGCAGTGTTTTTATAATTTTTAGCTTCATCAAACTTAATTTGAATATTATATTTTATTAACAATTATCTTTCAGCTTATAACTGTAGAAGCTTCAAATTGTCTTTTTCCTTTCACATTTCCCTTCAAACCCATAAGTCACAAACCCATACTACACGATGTTACGATAGGATATAAGTGTTTGTTTTCTTGCCCAAAAATTTAACAATAACCTTTAAAAGTTCCATTCATATTGCAACATAATTCAATGCTTAAACAAAAGTTCATGTTATGGTTAAAATTGTTTATAGAAAAGAATACCAAGTTAAAAGAATATCTAGTTTGAAGTCAAAAGGTATTTTCTCAAAATGAAACATGAGACTATGTATATTATGATAAGGAATGTACTTACAAGAAACTGTTCTCTACCTTTCTGTCACTCTTTTCACGTAAATATCCCATAACTGATTACGTTCGATTAATATTTTCATTTTGAACACCTGTATTTATTCGTTACAACATCCTAGTGATGAGCAACAAATTCCCAGCTATATTTAGATTAAAACGTGAGATAAATTTCACAATAAATGATTTTAGATGACTGTTTTGATGAAAATTTTTTACCTTTGGGAAGATTTCATAATGCAGTTTAACTAGCGTAATAGACTTCTTTATTGATTTAAAAAAAATTAAATTCTAACCTGACAAAGCGTTGAATTAATCCAATTTGTTCTGTGCTCAACTCATTCCATCAAGTAGGAAGTGAGATTGATGAGATAAACAGGAAGTTATCAAAAAGCCACCATTGCGCATGTCGCTAAATTTTACGTTGAACTTTTTATGTGTCATAATTTTAATGATAAACAATTTTTAAAATATTGTAAATAGGTTTCCAAGTTGAGTCAATAAGAAAATAAAATTATCGTCATAAAATAGTTGATTAAATGTTCGGCAATCTCCGACAGCTAAATTTAGCGATGTCATCCGACCAATCAGAACTATTGTTTAGAGATGATTGGCCAATCAAATTTGAGTGTTCCTTTTGAAACGTGAACGAGACGTGCAGTCGAGTAAAGGCATCGGAGTATCAAGAACGTTCATGGTTTTAACCGAACGCAAGAAGTGACTCTTTACCAAGATGTCGAAACAGATTTACTATTCAGACAAATATACGGACGAATCGTTTGAATATAGGTGAGCTTTGGGTGGAGCGTGTTTTCTGTGAATAACTACAGCCGCCAGTTTCAGTTCTTGTCTGGTCTTGTCAATCCAATATTTTTTCACGTCTTGTCAAAAATAATTTTCAGCTTTATCATAAGCCTTATTTTTAGTTTGCCCTACAATGTACTCTTTCAGTCATCAATTCATGATAGTTCATTACAAAAATTCAAATCATTGTCAGGATTAAATCAACTTGTTTTGTGACTGAATATGGTAATGATACTAGATCTAGTCTAGATATACGAAAATTAAAGGGTCGGTTCTATCAGATAATATGTAGCTTGTTGAAATAAGAAGGGAGGTAATTTAGTCCTTAATACATACAGACGGTGGACGCAAGTATGTTGTATACATAGAAATGCATTATAAATCAATGTATCATTATAATTTTGTCAGAATCCTATTTTAATTTTTCACATTTGCTGGGAATCATCCAGTGTATGAAATAATATATAATAAATAATATGAAACGGGTAACTTTTGGTCTGGGCTGGTAACTTTTTAATGTTTTAGGCTTATTTCATACACTGAATAATTTTTAGAACAACCTTATGTCGGTTAAATCCTCCATTTATCCTAAATACAACAACAATGTAGTGAATGTACACATAGTAGTGATATGTATAACTGTTATAACTGCGATTTATGGTAATATATAATATACCCACAGCGTTAAAACATGGCAGACAATGGGGCCGACGATGTGCCTTATTTGACAATACAACCTTGCGCGAGATAAATGACGTCATTCCAGTCATTAGAATGTTACTTATCAAATGATGTCATATTGGTCAAGTCCATTGCTCAAACTTGAGGGGGAATCTATTGTCCATCATGGCTGACTCGTCTGTCGATTCGAAACCAAATCACATGTCATTGACATTGAGAATAGATATTTTGATCAAATATTTAATTGTAAATATTCATTAAATAAAAGTCACATTGATTGTTCAATTCATTTGATTTTGTTATTATTTGAGCGCCAACCCCTATACATAATGAAGGACTCGTCCAATGCTACTGAATATGTTCTATGAAGTGAGGCATCATTATTTTCAAAACGTATTTTTAAATTTATCATAATTTTCAACTGATTTTATATAAAAAGCGAGTAATTGTTAAAGCGCAACTCCCGGGTGATTTTGCTCCAACTTCGTTCATATATCTTCACAATGCTTAGCATGTACATTTCGAAGACGTAAAAATCGCATTGATAAGTTATAAGCGATCAATTCAATACACCTCTTTGCCATCACAATCAAGTATATTTCATGAAAATCGTAAAAGAAGCCGAAAAACTGTACTGTTTACGTCGCTTTTTGACGTGTCGGCCATTTTGTTTTACGGAAAAGACCGGAAAAATCTCGATTGTTGCCGATGGAATGTGTGACGTCAACTGTGGAAAACACGGCCCGCAAAATGGCGTCTGTCGTATTATTAGCACTGACAGACAAATAAACACCGACGGTTGTAGCGGCCATACCACTCGACAAATCCATGTAAAAACTTGCAAAATGTCTGTAAATAACTCTCTGAAGCAATAGTTGAAAGGAATAACCCCAACATTGACCATCAAATTTGATAACTATCTATTAACCAACCCGGAAATGAATCCCTTCAATGGAATCGTACAGCGAAACAATGCGATTTTCAGTTCAAATACATCTAGGAAAACATCGGTTATTTTTTACATAAACAATTTCTAATGTATGTGGGTTTGTTTATCAGTGAAATTGCGTCTTTTGTTTCTGTCTTTTTGTAGTTTGATTTTGCAAAATACAGCACGATACCAAAGTCCGGGTTAGAAGGACTACTTCCACAGAACACCGACAGGAAATACCAAATTATAAGAAATGTTTAGGTTTTTTTTTACATTATACGTATAAATAAAGAAAAGTTATCAAAACAATATGTTATGAATTGCATTGCAATGTCGTAACAGGTGGACGTGAAATCGTCCAGAATATCCTTCAATAATTTTACAATTTCACTAAATATCTATAAATATCATATTACTTACCGATCATGTTACGATATATGCGAAGTCTTTATCTAATATATTATCAAAATAAAATTTAGATTGATTATATCTGCATTTTATAAGGGGTTTTATCAATAATTAATATTAAATATCAACGATTTCAGTCAATAATACTGTAGTTCAGAGTTTTGAAATTAAAAATAGTTCTTAAATTTTTCTCTATGTTAATAAGATGCTACTCTGCTGTAAGCTGGGAAATATAAAACAAACATTATTCAGATTTGTTTATTAAATGAATAGCATACTTAATATTATAGAATTATTACAATATTAGAATTATATATTAATATCAACATTTTTGCAAAAAATAAATTCGAAATTCCTACGCAGAAAGTTTTGATTATGAATTTTTTCCTCAAGTCCCCTCCATGACACAAAATGTTTATGCATGGAGGTAAATAATTAACAATGAATATTTTATTTATTATAAAATATTAAATTTAGATATGTTGGTGCCTTCTTATAGCTAAACGTCTGGGGATATGCACATAGCATTCACATGTTTTTTTAATTTTCATTTGATTTTATTGCTGTTTTTCTAATTGTGGATTCTATTGAGCATTGCCTGTAAAAATAATATTAAAAATCGTTTTGGATTCTGAATTAATACATGCACATACACTAGATATTAATAGAATAAATATATTCCTTATATTCAATAAATATTTTGATTCAGACCTCTTGGTAAAAACATATATTTGTTAATAAATTAAAAGTTTTTGAATTTCTCATAAACAAGATAATTGACGGATGAAATGAAGTTATTTTGTATATAAAATTAATACTTTTAATGTTAATTTTTTGGGGGATATCAGAGTATAGAAAGAAATAAATAAATGTTTCCAGAAAAGCCACTCCAAATATTTATACCTGTCATTATTACTTTGAGTGATTGCTCAAGAAAATATGACATATTTTAGTTTGAAATAAAGAAAATAAATGTGCTGTTCATTCAAATAACAAACAATTTTTAATATGGAACATGAAATATTTTTTCATGTTATATAAATTTTTAAAAGAAAATACTTGAGAGAAAAACCCACATGCATTGTTGTTTTTTTTAGTTTCAATTATATTTAACAAATGCCTCATCTTTGTTAATCATGGAAAAATTCATATGAACATAAATAAAACATGTAAATCATCATTGTCCCAGAAATCACTGGATAAATATAAATTTTGTTCAGTCACATTTATTTCCAAAGGAATATTTCCATTTTATGTTTTACATAAAACTTTTCTTGAAGGATGGAATATTCTCTTCCAATAAACATTAATATATGTATTTATGAAAATTAAAACCATAATAAATACTTCCTTCATTGTTTGCATAAGCTTCAAAGTAGGTAAAAAATAGTAACTGTTTATTTTAGTGAGTGATGCCAGATCATGATTTTGAAATTGGACAACAAAATTTGATAAATCATATTTACAACGTATATTGTCGTACACTGATGTAAATGGGGCTATAGTCCATATGCCGTTTATCAAGAAATGCATGAGGCGAAAACGAACCAAAGGCAACATACTGCAAACACGGAGGGCCACGTTTCGAAAGACGGCAGATGATATTTTTTTCAAGGCTAAATATTGAAATATTTTCACACATGCAAAAGGAATTTTATTACGAAGATGGTAAATGAAAGATTCCATACACAAACAGATGATAATATATATAAGGAAAAAAGACACAACGACTAACTCACCAGAGGCAAACAGTGCAGCCCACAGGTTTTCCCGAGTATGGCATTGTCAATATACCGGATAATTGACATTAATTGTTTCCGTAAAATTTGCCGAAATAATCATATAGCTTTTCCTTCACTTAGAATATCCTTTCATACAGCAGATATTAAAATGTAATCTCTAAAACTTAGTTTGATAGGCCAATATCGACAAGAACATGATCACTGAAATAAAACGTGGTGTTGTTTACGTTAGTAATGGCGGCCACGTCACTCTTGTTTTCCAAAGTTGACGTAACTTCCGGTAAAATCTACGGAACAACACGATCGAGGCAGGAAGCTGATAATCATTTTTAAAATCGCAATTAATCACTCTTTTGATTAGTTTAAAATTATGATGACCTCACGTAAATTCATAATATGAACTATATATTATGAAAACATGATCATAAATATACAGTTTGGCCTGGATAAATTAGTCTAAATTATCCGGGAGCTACGCTTTAAGGATATCTCATATAAGAAATAGAAAACTTGTTGAGCATCTATCGTTGAATAAAACATAGCAGCTGCGCCCTTATTGTTTCATGCTCCCTGCTATGTTTTATTCAACGATAAAAGCACACCAATTCGTCTTCTATTTCTTATTTAGATGACACATGATACTCATAAATGATGAATAAGCTGAGATGATTTCTTTTCAAACATTTTGTTGCATGAAACACTAAGATGACCAGCCTTGAGTTCAGTAAGATTAGAAGGAATTTTCTATAATGTTTGATATTGGTGAGCGCTCACAGCCTCGCGTACTCAATATTAAAAGGATACCAGCTGCAAAAATGTTACTGAACGCAAAGCTGTCATTATTCTTGGTCTGAGTGGTATTTGTCAAGAAGTTGCTGAATGACAGGACACACTTCAGTTTTGATTTTGAGATGGGGGCCGTACAAAATACTTCTCATGATATTTAGTTGCTCAGGAAGCTAGATCACTTGTGTGTCCTGTAGCACAGCACTAATGTTTTCATCTTTAATATATATTGATTGTTGAACAGGCTTGTCTTTACTGCTTACTCGACCAAAATCCTTAGTAAATTTATCACATGATACTGTCACACAGTGATATACAGTAGAACACTGACATAGCAAACAATCAAAAGCAAAAATGTTTTTAAGTCTCGTCAAAAGCTCTATGCGGCCAAACGTGGGTAGCGATCACCGGCTAATAGCAAACTAAATTCTTTGGTCCCTTGGAGTTCGTTATATCGGAGTTCTACTGTATGATTGAACAGTTTCCTTAAGTTGGTGACACACTTTCACAAATTATCCTTGAGTAATTCTTATTGACAAACTATAGCTTTCGACACTAGCTAAAATGCTGAAAATCAAGTCAATAATTGGTTGAAGGCAAACATCTTCTACTCTTTCATCTGCTATTCAAAGTTCCCAGTTATAAGGATCATTTACCAGTATCAATCATGTACAACCTAAATGAGCAAATGGACAACTGCTAATTGGTCAGACTTGACATACCATGTCAAATGTTTAGCAAAGCTATCAAGATACAATTTTGCCTTCTGTAAATCTCATTAGCAGAAAGAAATATAGCTTGTAACAGTTGTTAGTGTCAATGCATGTTGTATAATGTATTTATAGCTATGGGTTGTGTTGCAGACATGTGATGCTCCCAAAAGAGATAGCCAAGTTAGTGCCCAAGACCCACCTGATGTCGGAGCCGGAGTGGAGGAGTATCGGGGTTCAGCAGAGTCACGGCTGGATCCATTACATGAGGCACGAACCTGGTACGTGGAGCTCTGTCAACACACTCGCACATCTAGTACAAAATGCTTTATTTCTATGTGTAAACTATATATAACAATATAATGCATTCAAGTGGTATGTGTTGGTGCATCTTGGATTTTTTTAATGTGTTTTTAATAGCAAAGATATGATAAGAATTGGAGGATAAATAGTTGCGTTTGTAAAATATCCGGGATTCATTGTTATTAAACACCAGCAAATTTAGTTTAAAACTACAGCGTTAGCATTAATGAACAATGAATCCTGGAAATTTTACACAGGTCGGGGATACCTACCCCACCCCCACCACCCCCCACCCCCCCACCCCCCATGTGGGGTATATGGACTCAAGTTAGGTGTTACACCCAAAGAGCTTGTCAGCCTATTAAAACGCCAATTTTCCGTCGTGCGCTGTTTTCACTGTCACCATTTAGCATGCACTGCCAGCAAAAGTTTGCCTCAATAAACTGATTAAACTCTTCACTAGTGCTAAACAAGGCCCCTATATGAAACTTTCTGAACATTATTCGCCATAGTTTATTATTAATAGTTTATTATGAACATTAAATTAACAAAATTCACCTCAAACATAGATTGTCGCTAAAACATACTCTGCTTGTTTACATGC
Organism: Steromphala cineraria; assembly: GCA_916613615.1. Lineage (NCBI taxonomy): Eukaryota > Metazoa > Mollusca > Gastropoda > Trochida > Trochidae > Steromphala > Steromphala cineraria. The sequence continues at coordinate 97,440,188 of OU744720.1, forward strand.
GTCCACCTTCTGCCAAACTCGCAATGGTCGCTTATAACTACATTTCATCAATTCAAGCAAGGGACATAACTCATGTATGAAATGAGTTTTTATATTCTGTAAAAAAAAGTTGTTTCCTTTATTATTTTGTTCTTAAATTTGCAATTTATTATGAGGAAATCGGAATAATCCAAGTCCCTTTTCTTACAATTTAATGTGATTAAACTTGACTCCTTAATTAAAGCTTGCTTTTTTATTTTCACAATATTTTAATATACTGTCTGCTTTTATTCCAGAGCCCCATATACTGCTATTTCGAAGGAAGATTTCTGGAGCGTGCTAAGTGTAACAAGAGTGCAAGCATCAGCATCAGCAGCATCAGCAGCATCAGCAGCATCAGCAGCATCAGCAGCATCTCATCTGTTCATACCAGATCACCTCATCCAGTCATCCAATCAACACAAACTCAGTGAGTGAACTTGTCATGTGACCTTCCAGTCCTTGCGACAACCAATCAACTGAACATACAGCAGGACAGTGCTATGGATGTCCTGAACAATATACCTTACTTTCAGCTTCGAAGTGAACCCTGACGTGACTTACTTGTGTTCAGTTCGAGTTTTCAGTATGTGTGTGGACACCAGCCGGTGGGCTTCGGCCCGCCAACCAGCCGCGTCTTTCATGGCTTGCATGTTGAAGTGAAGTGAGAGAGCTAGAGATACTCGTTCCAGACTTAACTAACCAACCATTGTACGATACGTGTTTGTTTGTGTCCCGTCATTCTTTCTGAGATCTTTACCATGTGTACATATCGCTCAACTTGTCCTTTCTTCTTATTCTTACTCTATTTTCTCTCAACTTGACCAAAGAACTCAGAATAAATGACTTTGTAGAATGTATTTGGAAGTTTGCGTTGTATTTTGAAGGTATACTACTCAATAGAGAGTTATGGGTCAAAACTTTAGTTCTGTCTGACATTTGTCTCGGCATAGATTATTGGCACATGAGTGGGGGACAAATTGGTTCCACACAGACTAAAAGGTTTCACTTTTGAGATAGAATGCATTCTCTGTGCCTCATTCCTCTGTTTATAGGGACAACCATCCACCCATGCAAGACAAAGCTCTTCCTGTATCAAACTTGCTGACTTCTGAGCATCATGACCAAATTCCAATTGTGAACCGTATCACAGTATGATGGAAGTGATTTTCAATTTTCCCATTATCTTGAATGAGTTATTGTTTAGTACCGCCTTGGGCAGTATTACAGCCATTAGTGGCGAGTCGGTTTTCTGTGTATGGGCATTATCAACTCATAATGGTCTGACCTTTTAATGATACACGGAGAATAGTGACACATAGATAGTACTATATGGGTATTTTCATATCTTTAGCTCGAGGGCTGATATTGGTCGAGGGCTGATACAGAATGTGATATGAAAATATCCATTTTATACTATTTTTATCATATATACTTACCAAACAAACAACAGAGATAATTGTTACATTTTAAAATTTGAATTCATTCATATCATTATAATCTAATGATTGTCCACACACAAACCTATAGTCAAAGCTCCTGAGCGTACACCTCTTGTGACTTTTGAGATTGTTTCTCTCTAGATATATTTCCAAACTGGAAAGTTAGATTGTATCAAACAGACAAATCCTATCAGCATGTGACTATAGCGTTTTCTTTGCGATGTCGACCATGTTCAAACATCAGCTGTACAAAGGGAGACAACTCTAAATTCCTCACGACTTCAATCTATTTTTCGCATTCGTTGCCTAGGGTTCCAGGTTCAAGTCCCTTGACGACGGGCTGATACTGGTTTTTGCCCTTGATGACGGCCACGGGCTGATACAGGTTATCTGCCCTGCGGGCTAATACAGGGTGTTTGATGAAGGGTGTATCTGCATTTAAAAATCTCTGTATTTATAACCAAGTATATGATGAAATGTCTGCACAACTCTACTTTATGGTATTATTGTGGTAAAAGATGTATTTTATTTAACTTTTTTTTGTGCTCCGGGAGATTCGGGGGGTATATTGTTTTTCACCTGTCCGTCTGTCCGTCCATCCGTCTGTCCACAAAAACTTTAACCTTGGTCATAACTTTTGATTGGTCAGAGCTAGGTCTTTGATACTTGACATATGCATCCGGGGGCAATCGTGTTTCACAAACACATCTTGTTTTATTTAATTTTATAAGCCAGTAGCCGTATGTTTACTGAATTAAAGTATAAAAAACATTCAGCAAACATTTAAAGTTGATTCAAAGGACACTGCTTTACTGTTTTTTGGTTTTTTTTTAATCCTTCCGAGTCGTAGGTTTGGTGTTAAGACATTTGGAACTGTTGAGACTTAGACTAGTTGATGGCTGCATTAACACAGGAAGTCTACATCATAAGTATGATATTTGGGGAAAGCGAATTATGAATTTAGTCCAAGTGCAGGGAAAGGTGAGCTAAAAGTTTGTATAATGAAAATGTTTAAGAAACATTTTAAAAAAACTAGTTACTACTAGTTGATGCTCCTTGATGATGGAAAGAGGTGTGAGCACTGTAGGAATGTATGTCATGGAACTGATTTTCATTTTACCCATTCTAAGCCACTTCTTGTTCCTGGCTGGTAATTTATTTCTTGAGGTTAAAAATTAAATACTTTATACTTTGTAGTTCATTTTGCAAAATGAATGTCATGTGAAATATTGAATGAAGCATTCATACAATACAGGGGTTTGCTCAGCATCAGTAGGTAACACCAATATACTTTCTATTTGAAAAGAATTCCAGCCACACTACATGCTCCATGAATCTACATCAGCATATTCTTATTCACGAAAGTCCTACAGTAAACCCTGATATCCCTGTACTAATCTATATATACTCAACTCCAACGGAAACGCAATTTGAAATCTAACCATTGTTATAAAGATGTATATACAACTTAGGCTAAAAACAACAAATTATTTTTATTTGGACATCTACGCATAAAGTAGAGAACTGTTCTGTCAGGTTTGTGTGCAATACTACACTGAATTTCAGCGCAGTACCACTTATGGTTCGCTAGTTCCAGCCAATGCTTGCAGGTTTCACTGCAATGTATGGCCACACTAGGCTTTCTTCCTGCAAAAATACAAGCAGCCGCAATATAAGTGAAGTACTCCTGAAAGCTGTGTTAAACCCCAGTTCACCTCAACCCTACGCACATATCCAAAGAAAAATGTTTGATTACATCATCGCATGTCACACTAATGTGAAGTCACAACACCGGGGAAACACAGCAGGGGTGTTTTTGAGTCTGTATATTGCATGTCCTTCATGTCATGTCTGCAGGCACTGAGGCTTTAGGACTCTGACATCTTCAAAATTAATTGTTGTGGGAACGTCTCCAAATGTTATTTAAGAATTTTGTTCCACAAGTGTTCAATGGGATTCATTTATGGCAAGTTTTTAGGAGTCAAATGTCTTCAAGCCCATCTGTAAATAGGAGATTGAATCTTGATTAACAGTGTTTATGACGTCTTGGCACGATCTGGTACCAGGATTGGTCCTGTTAGCTGACCAGTAGCCACATCACGGACAGGATATCAGCAACATATATGGTAAGAGACAAGACGTTTGCATACCATATGACCATGGATATGGCGTCTGTTTGTCCCAAAAGATCTCTTATCACTATCATTTGCCGTTAGGAATCTGTATTTTGTTCAGGCCTGAAGCCGGATAAATGGTCACGCAAAACGATCTGTCTATTGTCTGGCATCGTTGTTTAGTCTAGAATCGGTTGAAAGATCAACATGGAAGTGTCCGATACTAAATAAAATTGAAGAGCCCATAGCGCTTTTCTTCTGTTCAGTTTATCATGCAAAGCATTTCCGCAATTTGACTGACCTTCAAACTTGATTGTGCTTGTAAAGGATTTGAGTGGAGTGAATGAACGCGCACCTTACGATCCATGCACGTGGTTCCGTTTGCGCGTCATGCTCAACTTTCCGTTTTTATAATCAATTTCTGCATGTCCAAAATGGTCTGAATTCGAACTCCGAATGAATCATTCTGACATTCTTTGAACCCTAGATCGTAATTTATGTTTCCTCAAATATCATCAAGTGATCATGACAAGTTCTGTGACATAAATAGCAATTGCGTTCAAATGCCGTCTAGTATACAATTGACAAACGAATGAATTTAGTTACCTCCCATCTTCCTACGCAGAGCCTAAAAGGCCAGTTTCCAAACTGTCATTTTATGCCTTGCTGCATAGCCTTGAGTTTTCTGTGCTTGCTCTCTAGTCTGTAGGGGCACTATAGCAGCACAGAAAAGTAGAGTCTCTGCAGCAAGGCATAAAATGACAGTTTGGAAACTGGCCTTTTAGGCTCTGCGTAGGAAGATGGTTACCTCCAGAATTACGACCTCACTGGCCTAAAGGACGTATCGGGATAAAAGTCACTTCGAAAAATATTTCATGGGTTGAAAATCGCGCAGTGAAATGCTAACAAATATTATTTGTTGTTGGCCATATTTATTCCAAAGCACAATCAAAGTGACACATAAACAATGTATTATTATTAATAATGAGTTGTCTCGATTTTGAGGAATGAAGGTCAGTGAGTCTGAAGTTGAACGATAAGTTTGTAATTGTATAAGGAAGGAAAGCAGAAGGGCATTTTTAGACTGACTTTAACGTTTGGCGAGATGATTGATTCTTTGCGGGAAGGAAAAACTAAATCTGAAACGGAGCAACTCGGCTATACAAGATGAAAGTATCGGCATCTTACAGGTATATGGGAGAGCTATATTTGAACTTCGCCCTGTCAACAGCGGAATACAAGAGTAAGGTTATTGGACTTGATACCATCTCATGGATAGGGAGAATGTTTAGAGGCCAAAGGATGTTGTGATAGAACATGGTTGTTAGATGGACAGTTCTACAAAGATTCCACATGTGGCCTACTCCTTAATAAGATAAAGCTAGCTCCTCTTGATTTGGCTCTCCGCTTATTCTTATATGTGAAGGAATCAATGAGCTAGCAGTAGGTCTTCTGTAAATGAATGATGAATCACAAATATAACATTGAATTGATGATCTTTGATTAGTGTGTAACAAAAGAAAAGGTCCAAAGACTTAGCCCTGTGGTACACCTAACTGAAGAATGATGTCCGATGACAGGACTCTCGACCTCTGTTATGAAGAAGCATCTGATGGTTGCCTTTGGCTAACGCAGCTTATACAGCCAGAAGAAAGAGAAGCCATACATTTCTTTATTCTGCTTGGAATCTGTGATGACAGCTCTTCTCAGCACTGTTCGGTCGGTAGGCTGGTTGGAATTTACTGAGAAGTCTTGTGAAGAAAGGTAACATCTGAGTATTGACATCTACGTTCTGGGATCTTCCATAAGACAGGTTAATTGTATTTTTTTTAGAAAGATTGACCATAGCTCGTTTGAAACCCCCTGGAAATACACTATCAACCATGTATGTTAGATTATAATGAAGACGAATTCAATAATGTATTAAATTGTTAATTTTAATCCTTCTTTTAAATAAGTATTTTCCTGAGTAATCTTAGAAACGTCCTTCTATCCATAGATATAATTTATGTTTAAGCTGTCATTTTCTTTTATAACTTGTAAAAGAAGCTCTTAGGTTAAAGGTTTCTTTTGAAACGTGAAAGGTGTATCGCGATTCTCAAAATATATCTAAATAACATTGGTTCGTACCGTTTTGACCATATATGACAATGTAAATAATTTTCAAAATATTAAAATTTTGCGTCACTGCTTGTGAAAATATCTAAGCAATGTCATCTAACCCTATAACAGAGAACGGAAAAAAGGAAAGATTTCCCCGATATTGTGGACGAAACAGGAAAACAACACAACATGATATTTCGCGAAATGTATTGTTTATTACTTTTTAGTTTTTGAGGGATTACGTATTGATTTAGCGTGTGAAGCATTCCATCTGAATATTTAAGCCATGAATGCACCTCTGCACCATACAACCACAAAAACACTTCAATATGCTGGCAGGTCGTATAAATAGAGGATATTATATGAGTGTCCATGACATACTATGTTTACGACACGAGTGCCTAAATATTGGTATTTCCCGAGCGAGATAGATACTCATATACTATCCTCTATATACGACCTGCCAGTATGTCATGGGCACGAATATAATATTCTGTTTATTACCGTAGTCTCAAAATTAAAGAAATTGCTCAAAAATTACTCCTCAGCATAGACGGACTAGCCGCCGCCGGCCCGTATAGATTGTGACGTCATAGGCGAAGCGTGACGTCTAAGCATTGGTTATTACGTGACGTCACAATGCAAAAGTGATATTTTGCCCTAGGGCAACATATGAAAAATATGAACCTCGATATGACTGCCCTCGTAGGTAATAATGTAAATTACTTGCCCTTCTATGAATGTTAAAAATACAATCAATAAGTGATTTACATTATTATTAACGCTTGGATTAAAGTAATCTTTTCCTCACATAGTTAGCCATGCATGGATGGATGAAAAGAGCCATTATGTGTCCTTGGTGTTAGTGTAAATCAATTATTGAAATTATTCATTAGGATTCCTGGTATATGAAAGGGTTGTCTCCTTATGGAACCACATCAAAGCTACGAACTACAGATATGTCTGAATAAATCTTTATGGATAACTTCCAGACATAAAAAATAACATGCTTTAATTTTATAATTCTAGAGTTTTAAATTGAGGGGCCGATATAGAATACTATTTAAAAAGTCTGGAACGGACAAATTTTCAAAGCAGCTAGGCATTCATTGTCTGCTGTCTTCTGTAACGTACGTTGATGTTTTATATTTACAAACACTTCCTACATAGTTTCTAGTAAGAACTTCACATACCGCTGACGTTATTAATGGTGCATTTTCATCGAGAAGCTGTCGAATTTAATGATTATCTTCGAGCTGATCAATTTTATACCTAGCACTATGGTTACTGAACTGTTCATTATGCCGTGTAACTATGTCATTGCACATCGAAATAAAAGAATTAAAAGACATCAATGTTTATTGATAAATTGTCTGTCTGTCTATCTATCTATCATACACTTTTATTAAAGCCACTTTCCCAGACACTTGGCGAAGTAATGTTCAAAATTTATAAATAAAGAATGTTTGCTCCTAAAGATATGAGGTAACGAGGATTAAACCGTCCTCTTTTTTATCTGGTTCGTTTCTTTGAGTGTATACAACAGCTGAAAATCATTATGCTCCATGGAGCGCAGCAATAATCAGGAATCATGTATTCATTTTATTCATTTGCTTTCAGCATGTAAATATATACAAACTGCCTGACTGAAATATATAAATAAAGCTTCTGTAGCTACGCCACGCTCACTGAGAGCATAACGTCCTGAGGATGAGACCGGTTGCATACTTCAGTAGATCGCTCAACTTCTGTGCTGGACACAGACTTAAAAGGTAGGATTAGTATAGTATACTCGGTGACAAAAGAAGAAACGCTTCTTTTTGCAAATTAATAATATAGGTTACAAGATACGATTCTTTTCCTAAAAAATATATTGCTAAGTTACAAACAGCCAAGAGGTATGATTATTTGGATTGGGCCAAAAGAACAGCACCATTTTTATACAGATTTAATATGTTTGATAAGTATACTCAGAGAAATGTTACCAAATTAATACATAGTCAAAAGGTATGATACCCAAGGGCAAGAGAAATGTCATATTTTCAAGAAACTCAAGCGTAAAAGAAAAATAACCATATATAAAGATTTCATTTCACACATCAGGGCTACGATCCTTACCTCTAAACTTAATGGCACTATGGCCATTAAAATCGCATTATTGTATGAGGTTACAGCAGAATAGTTAGTACCAAAATTAAAAGTGATTGAAAATAAACAAAATGAATATGCGTATCGAGTGTTGTTCCTGGGTGGATGAGCTTACGGTTCACTTTGGCATATTCGGAGCATATAAAAATTAATCTTTATTTGCCATTTATGATTATATTGAAGAACCTTTCTGTCTCAGAAATTACGCCGCTAATGGCTAAAATATTGCCCAAGCGGCGTAAAACATTAACTCACTCACTCTCAGAAATTATATCGTTGTCTATATAGCCATTTTTCTTAACCAATCTGAAACATTTTCATTGAACTCTGAAGATTTACCAAGAGAACAGGTCACCAAAGTGATGTTGAATCCATGACTTGTATGTATTTATGACACAGCGACCAGTTGAGTCCCGAGGAGAATGAAGAACTGTACGGTCGCTGTTATCGTCCCAGTGGCCATGGGCATAACTTCCAAGGTATGGACACTCTCTTCTATTGGAATTTCTGCAATATGTGGAAATGCTAGTCTCCTCAGCTTACATCATTTAAAAACAAATTGAACTTCTTGGCACCATTCCTTGTTTCACTTAATCAATCGATTTTTCAAATCTTTATGCGTTATGATACATTGACACAAGTCCGACCACATTGCGTTTAGGCGATGCAAACAGCGCCATGAACCTTTGTTTTGAGCATGGATTGATGATTTTTAGGAGTATTGTATATGCTGTGCACACAGTTTTTTCCCGTCAGGATATACTGAACCAAATATAAGCAAGATTTCTGCTTAGAAAGTTTAAATTTTTAATGCATAGAAAAATAACCGGCTGCGCCACTCGTGAAATATCAACTTTACCCATGACACTCGATGAAATAAACCTGGTATTTGGAAAACAACATTAAGTATCCTCTATGACCCTTAGCATCTTTTGAGTTGAACAACTGTCCAGAGGTATATGTATAAACGGACGACCTATCTTTACGCAAAGGCGACCAATCTGACAGTTTCATGAAGTCTTAAATCCTTACTCCTACAATCACCGTTTAAAAATTCAGATTAGGCATATATAACTTTTGAATATATAATTATGTGTAATTGAGTAAATGACCTCTCTTTGTTTCAGTCGTGGTAACCGTCAGAGCGCCGGTAAGTGTTCATAGTTTCAGTCTTAATCTATTCTAGTCCCTTTTTCATTTATAAAAGTAAAAAAAATAAGTCAATATTATCAAATATCTCATTTTGATGTGATTATTTATTTTTTAAATATTTTTCTTTTACACAATTGCTGAAAAGCATTAATTAATCAGGTATTAAAAAAGTATTAATCAAGATCCTTCAACAGACAGAGGAATGCCGATGGTGATCATGAGTCATGACCATGTTTTTTTATTTTTATTTTTTTTTTATTTTTTTTTTTGAATCTCCATACAGTACAAATCACAAAGTCAATTCAGTACATAACAACATTGCATTAACAAAAAGGTTTGAAAAACAAGCAAATATGTGATCGGATAGGTACATTAGAGTATACAAGTATGTAGAATGGTATCAAAAAAGGTTATGACAAACTGACCAGAATTTGAGAAAGCGTTCATAATTGCACTTTGAATAGGAATTAAAGCGGTCAATGTAATATGCTGTCTTAATTTCTTCTTTTACATGTTTAAAGTTTGGAATCTTTTCCTGTAGCTTCATTTTATATATATTATATTTACAGACAGTAATTATCAAATTAATGACATAATTTCTCTTCTCACAATATCCTAAAATGATGTTTTTCTTCGAGAATTTAATATCAGTTCCTGTTTTATCAAAAATCCATTTTTCTATTTTCCCCCAAATAGGTTGGATGAGTTTACATTCATAAAATAAATGCATAATCGATTCTTTCTCGGATTGGCAAAAGTACACGCATTAGATTCTTTATATTTCATTTTTGCCAGGAGGTCATTTGTTGGCAGAAACCTATGTATTATACTTTATTGGAACCAAGAGTATTGTACACTGTTATAAGACTTAAATGTAATTTTTTCTATAGTTTCCCATGTTTTATCATCAATGGTTTCGTTTAATTCTTTTTGCCATTTTTCTCGGTATTTTAACGGCTTTGAATTGTTTTCTGCTATGAGTATATCATAGATTTCTCTACAACCCTTTGGTTCTCCAACTATGTTTTGTAATAGATATGGTAAAATTGGTAGTTGAAGTTTCTTTTCAATATGTACATTTATAGATTTACAATAAAATTTGATAGATTCGATTATTCCTTGATATTCTAGAAAATTCGTTTTGCATTCAAATAGTTTTCTCATTTTTTCAACATCTAGAAAATTACCATTATTATCCAACATATCATTGATTTATTCTTTTACTTGAGTAATGCTTATAATTGATTGGTTGTCCATCTATTTTGATATTGATATTTAGCCATAAAGGTTGTGATAAGACATCTGATGCATTTTTGGCATTTGCTGCCTTTTTGGTTATAAATTTACCCCATGACTTTAAAGTGTCTTTCCAAAAAGGATTTGTTTGTGGTGTTATGACTGTTCTTAATATGTTTTGTTCGCTTGTCTGTATGAAGCTGTCGATGTCGCACTGCATATTTGTTTGTGATAATTTCTTTATTTTTGATTCGGAGTTGGCTATTCTCTTAATCCATGATATCTTTTGTGATCGAATAAGACTTGGTATATCTGGGACTCTTATACCCCCTTGTTCATAGTTCTTAGTAATAGTGTCTCGACTTACTTTGTCAGGTTTATTTTTCCATATAAACTTATAGCAAAGCTGTTCTATTCCCTTTATCATTTGGTCGTTCGGGTTCGGTAAGGCTGCAAATAAGTGATTAAGTTGTGGTAACAGAAGGCTTTTTAGTACAGTATTTCTACCTAAGGGAGTAAGATTTCTTGCTAACCATTGTTTCATAGATATCTTTAGAGTCTTAAGTTTATCTTTATAGTTGCGTTCCACCATTTCTGCAAGATTGTGAGTAAATATAATACCTAACAATGTAAATGAGTCATTCTTCCAATCAAGATTCCAGTTTGTACAACGTTTTCTTTTTGAGTTCTTTTCTGAACCTATCCATAATACCTGCGTTTTACTTACGTTTATATATAGGCCTGAGAAGGAGGCGTATTGGCGTAGAGTTTTTAATGTCGCCTGTAGGCATTTTTCGCTGCCATCTAATATAAGTGATGTGTCATCAGCATATTGTGAAATAAGGTATTCAGTGTCTCCTATTGTAATCCCTTTAATTTTATCATTATTTCTGATCATTATAGCTAAAATTTCTGCACACAGAAGAAATATATATGGAGATATTGGATCACCTTGTCTACATCCTCTGGAGATGTCAAAATAAGTCGAAAGGAAACCATTTACTACAACGCAAGATTGAATGTTGTTATAAAATGTCTTTATCCATCTCGTAATAGATGATCCAAAGTTAAAGAAATTGAGAACTTCTTCAATAAAATTCCAATCCACAGAAAGCTTTTTCGAAATCGATAAGAAGCAGAATTCCGGGTATATTCATATATTCGGTGTAGTCAATATATCATAAATGAGGCGAGTACATTCACCAATATATCTTTTCGACATAAATCCCTTTTGATCTTCATTTATAATAGAGGGCAGGACGGTTTTTATTCTGTTTGCAATCGCCGATGAACCAATCTTATAAGCTACATTTAGTAATGAAATTGGTCTCCGATTTTGAAGCAAGTGTTTTGGTTTACCCTTTTTTGGAAAACAGGTTATAACACCTTGCTTTTGAGTCAAGGAAGATGGATATATACATATATATACATACCAACATACATTGGTAAAAATTGACATGAAATATAATATATTAATAGTTAAACAGTATGTACAAGTCAAAAATATAGGCATAAGTAAGTAGCATATATAATATGTAATAGTCCTTTTCAAGGTTGATAGTTTAAGTATTTAGAGTTTGCAAATGTATACTGATATGATAAAGATATGAAACAGTTTAGATAAAATCTCAAATTTCTTGTTGGACTTATCTTTTCTAAATTAGTTTTGTTTTGTATTCTATTAGTATCTAAATCATAATGCTTATCTGTAAAAAGGAGATGGATGTATACATATATATATACATACCAACATACATTGGTAATAATTGACATGAAATATAATATACTAATAGTTAAACAGTATGTACAAGTCAAAAATATAGGCATAAGTAAGTAGACGTGATTGAGACATCAATTAAGGTATAATAACTAAGCCAACCTTGTACATTGTATTTACAATATAAGAATAGTTTGCTTGAATGCAGCATTTTATGAATTCATTTATCATGCTTAGAGAAGGTATGGGCAAATCTACTTGTTACCTTTCATGGTGATATTCTTTCTTGTAACATTATATAGGACAAAAACGTTAAAAGAGAATCGAATTAATCACATCTCATATTCGTTATCACCATAGTTGAATTACAGTGTTGTTCAAATGTTATTCATGTTCTACACTGTATGTACATTATAAGCAATTTACATGCATCACATGTTAAGTATCCTTTATAAGTCCAGTATTGATGACAAGAGTATGTTTTAATAATTTCAATGAATATTATAATATAAATCTTTATTGTGATTGCAAAAGTAACTTAGTCCAGTCAAATTTGGTATTATTTGTATATTATCACTAGACTCATTACACTTTTCTTCCATTCTTATTAAAGGGCAAAATGACTCTTTGTGGTATAAATGTAAACATTTCGTAGCACTGCTCTACATTCACTATATCATTAATATGATAAAGATCAGCAGTATCATAAAAACAAAAACAAAATTAAGTCCAATGTGTGTATACATAGTTAGATACATATAATAAGTATGATAATAATCTAAATTATTTCTATACAATAGCAAATATTCATTAATATTTATATATATTTACATGTGAATGTTGATTTTGAATGATAATAATTACTTCTTTTTCCTAATGTTGATTGATATCATATGTAATTTGCTATGCTATCAAATAGGTATATACTGGTGTATATTGTTTAAATATGTTCTGTTTTAATCAGAAAGTATTCAGTTTGGTAATTGTTTTATCATGCTTAATGTCATCTTATATCTTACTTATGTGAGAGTTATATATAGGCTTCACTTATACTTCAATTCTCAATGTTTCAGTACTGCCTCAGTGCCTCCGGGATGGTTACTGGGACCAATCTCCAGGCTGTTTGCGGTTCATTTGGGAGTTTTTTCTCAAGCACCAGATCGATCCCCTTTGTCCTTATGCGGGTGTAGACATTTTCCTGTGTTCTCATTTCATATGCCTTTCGGTTTAAAAAGGATCTAATTCTTTTCATGCTGATTGGAAGATCACTTTGGATGTTCATGCCAGATCCATAGAGGGATGATTTAGCTTTGAAAACATCATCGCGGTCAGCCATGGATACAAAGGATGCTATAATAGTGGGCGGCCTTTGTGGGGTATTCTCTCTTATATTGTATCGTTGCTTTGGCAGTCTATGGACTGATTTAAACCAGATTTGGTCGATTTTTTCAGGGGCAAGCTTTAGATTTTTACCCAAAATGTTTCTGATAACCGACTCTGGGTCTTCATTCCTCTCTTCGGGAACTCCGCTGAACAGAAGATTAGGCTTCCTATTATGGTTCTCTCATGGTAGCCTCCTGTTTCAAAGTGGTGCATTTTAAATCTAGATCAGCGCGCACTGTTTTTATCGATGTTTTGAGAGTTTCCATTTCTTCTGAATGCATATCCAATGTAGTTTCAAAGTTGATCTAACATCAGCCACGTCAGTTTCTATTCTAGCGATGGCCTCGCGTAAGTTTGTGTCAACACGATCAATTTTTTGGGATAGATTTCTTTCTGAGGTAAGTATAAGTTCTTTTATCTCAAGCAGACTTGTCGAATCAGTCTCACTGGCAAGGGAAGAGGCATTTGCTGAGGATCGGGTGCTACCTGACGGACCTTGGGAACGAGTCGCCATATTGTTTGTTGACTGATTCAGCGATCTTACACAGTGTCAAAGTGTCGGGTCTATCTAGTGTAAATAGACAAATAAAGTTCAAAATTAACTTACACTGTGTACTGTAGCCCCTTATTAGATATTAGAGCAGTAGAGAAGCCTCATGAGACGGTTTGTAGAGCAGGATTTCACCGAAGCTCAAATTCACTTGTTCACTCCATAGCGACCTTCCCTGTGTTCATCAAATATCTCATTTTGATGTGATTATTTATTTTTTAAATATTTTTCTTTTACACAATTGCTGAAAAGCATTAATTAATCAAGTATTAAAAAAGTATTAATCAAGATCCTTCAACAGACAGAGGAATGCCGATGGTGATCATGAGTCATGACCATGTTTTTTTATGATGATCAGCATCGTCAATCATCAGAACCAACACCACCGATACCTCCTTCCATACCTCCTTCCATACCTCAATCCCTAAACAGTCAATTCGTCCCTCCATCCATCTGTCCCACCCTTCAATCCATTCAATTATCAATCACTCAATTATTTCATCCATCCACTCATTCCTTAATCCATCCATCAATTATCCCATCCATCAACCAATCCATCCATCTATTAGTCAATTCATTCATAAACTCAACCATCCTTAAATCCATTCATCACTCCATTCATTCATTATCCATTCATTAATCAATCCATTCATTCATTATCCATTCATTAATCAATCCAGTCATTAATCAATCCATCCTTTAATCCATCCATCAATCCTTATCAATTCATCAATTGATATCTGTTGCCATCGCCAATGCTTCAAACACATTTTGTTGTATTTATCATTGACTTTAGAATCTCTGCAATCAAGGCATTGAAAAAGAAATCATACATCTAATATTTTTATCTTTGTTTTCTTTCAGGTCGACCCAGTAACGGGTACTGTTGTGAATCTGTCCGATCTTACCAAACACATGGATGTGAGTCTTTGTAAACATTCCAGATTTATAAGCGGAAGGAGATAGCAATCTCACAACAATCTCTATAGTTAATTTATCTCCACGCTGTGTTTTATTTTGTACACTGATTTTAGTGATGGGATTGTGAAATATCCTCATAGATATGATTTATTTAAAATATTATTTTCATATTCTAGTAATGTTATTTGCTAGAGATCGAAACAGATTCCAAATGAGATATAGAATGAATAGTAACTCAATACCATTGCACCATTGTCTTGTCTAAACTTGAGCTCTTGCCACGATCAAAACTTTTTACCGATAAAAGGAAAGTTTTTTTAGTAACAATGAACTTATACATGTATGGCACTATTCACGATACTAAACCATAATTTCGAGTTTGCTTCGTGAAGGAGTGTTATAACATGTCCTGTCCAAACGGGGGCTCTTGCTACTATCTAAACTTTTACCGAAGACAATGTCAGGTTTAAGAAAAACATATAATAAGCATAACTCACAAAATTAAAACATGATTTTACTTTGTTTCGTGAAGGAGTGTATAACCGACCACCTGGATCACAGGAATCTGGACAAGGACATCGAATATTTCTTCACTCGTGTCAGGTAAGGGTTTTCAACTAACTTAAACATTTTTTAAAGCCAAGTAAATTTGTGGTAACCAATTTTTGTCCAAAATGCCTGACCTATACTGAATGTTTGGTTTGATCATTGCCCTTGCATGGTATTGCGAAAATGTCTTTCAATATTCAATCTAAAAGTGTTCATTTATTGCGTTACCTTCAATGTCAAAGGTAAAGGTCCCAGGATATGGTTGATAATCATTTAATCAATTTTGAAATCTTTTTTTTTATAAATCAAATTTAACATTTATTCATCATACCGCCCCATTCAAGGTCAAGGGTTAAAGGGGCAGTACACGTTTTTTGAAAATTTCACTGGTAGTTGTACCTTAATGCTAAATGTATAATTCTGCACTAACCAATCATCCATAGTCAGAGAAAAAATTATAAAGATTCACATGAAGTCCATTGGCGGCCATTTTTGTGTGAACACCTTTAATTCATATTGTGTAAGAAAAAGGAATCGCATGGCTGAAGTTTACATTATATATTTGGTTTATTACTGCTTCATTAGTTTAATACATTGTCTTTCAATTGGAACTATTTATGTTTATTTTCCTTTCACCTTTAATTCCCTTCAAACGTGCTACTGTCCCTTTAGGTCACGAGTTATAAAATTGATTGTTTGAACTTGAATGTCACCAGATATGTCTTCCTTTTATTTGATTTTGAAATCAGAAATAGGTTTTAGAAATATCTGTTTATCATGCCCCTATGACTTCTGTTGACATATTCAAACTCGAGGACTCGTCTCTTTTGGTATATGCATGTACATTTGTTGGTGCGTCTGTGTGTATGTGTGTATCGTATTTATTGGCTTGTGAGCGTACGTGCGATTATTATTGAAATATGTGAGAAGATGACTAAATGAGAAATGATGTATATGTATGGTTGACTGTGATAGAAAAGCTATTTTATAGCATATATATACATTATGAATTTATTTTTTTCATATCCAAAACAAAATTTCAATTTGTATAACACTTTAATCTTTTAATTTCATGTTAGTTGCTTGGCGGTACATCTTAAATTGTATTAACATGGGTGTGGCCTTTCTTTGTGCATGTACGAGATGAGACGTGAATATAAAAAATACTTTCTCAATATTTCTAAAAAATGCCAAAGGTGGAACAGGGGAAGGTGAAACTCTCAGTTTCGGGCTGCTTTGCTGTTGCGGTGTCTCGCAAACGATAATGTAGATAAAATACCGTTTACCCTAACCCTGGTTACAATTGAGTGACTGAACTATATACATATACCCTATATATATACCTATATGTTGTAGCACGGTCGAGAACCTAGCGGTGTACATCTGGGAGCGCCTGACCCCCCGAGTCCCAGGGGGCCTGTATGAGGTGAAGGTCTCCTCCACCCCCAAGAACTCGGCAATCTACCGGGGCGAAACCGACGATAATCATGAAATTGTACCTCGGACCCAGATGTCTAAAAGACACACTTCGTGACTTTCATACTTATCCGTTCGACCTTCGTTTGTATGAGGTTATTCCTTCTTTAGACTTATATTTAGTCTCTGAAATTTTTTTAGTAAAAATCTTATTTTATTAAATTTTTAAAAGGAGCCTCAGACAAATGGAGATTTCAGAGCAGTCCAGATCTAGACTTGCTTCCATGGGTGAATTATATGCTCAAGGGTCTGTGCATAAGACTATTCCTTCTTTTGCAATTGCTTTCAGCCAAAAATTAAAACTTTTTGAAATATTTATTTCTTAATGAAAATCCACCTTTACAAATGTGCCTGTGCCGATATTATGCGGTACTAGTTATATGACATTTTATTCACTATAAACTGAAATTCAAATCTCCTTGCTAAACACTTGTTTGCAAATAACGTTATATCAATTGGCGAGCGAATTGTTTTCTTTTTATCAGAGTGTCTACTTTACACCTTGATTTTATATAATACTAAAACGAACCGATTAATAAACTATCCCCTTTTACAATGGCCACTCTTCTCGATGATATAGAACCTTCACTCAAGTTTTGCTATTGCGACTTTAACAACTCACGGGGTACTCTTTAATGTGGGATTCACGGATTTGTTTCTGTCATGTTAGGGCAGCCCACTTGATTAGGAACCTGCATGGGCTCATCAGTGTAAATATATATTTAGTCGAAATGTTTTAATTGCAATATGGACAGTGAAAATATATGGTTATATGTATCACATTTATCTGAAAATAAAGGTATCAACATGAAACTTTCCTACCTGTCTTTCTTATCATGTTCTGGGACACATCTAACAACGCGATTGGACAAGATTCAGCGCGATATTGTTATGTGCGATATTGTTATGTGATTATCCGTTATGTAATGGCCTGAAGAGGCTTGTAAAGCTGAAAGCGCTAGCCATTAAAATTAATGGATCATTACTTCTAACTTCGAACTTTTTTATATATTTCAATACCTGAGAGTTGGACCTGACAATCTATGATTGTGAACTTTGTGAACCTTCTCACTGTTCTAAAGGTATATATTCTAGAATACACTCCTGTATACATGTATATTAAAGATTCGATATACAATCAACTACACTCAACAAGACATCCATGATGGAAGATAAGAAATCTCAAATGTCTGGTTAAAGACGTTTCCGCCTGTAAATGTAGGACGGTATGTCAGTTCTCCCGACTCGAGATATCAGGCATCCTGTGACGTCATGATTCTGATTACTTACATCTCTGGCAAATTCAATTATCATTCTATCGAGTTTCAAACCGATCTCATTCATTATCAAATCAATATTTTGTCATAATTTGGTAGTTTGGTTTGATTATGATAATGACCTACGAAGTCAATATTCTTAATCTAAGCCGTTGTTGTAATGTGGCATTACCGTTTGTTAAAGCGTTCAGCTCTACGTTGTTTAAAGGTCGAGGCGTTTTGTTCACACAGCATTTGCATATATGTATTTGTATTCGCAGTTATTTTTCGACAATGTTAGTAAACACTTACTTCCATCTTAAACATAGATATCTTGACAAAAAAAATATTGATATTTGATAGTGACATCCTGAGCTGAGAGGGTGTAAACCCAGGTACTACTTAAGTAGGAGGTCTTTGTCGATATGGGGAGGGCAATGAAGGCGTTGATAGACGTTAAAGTTTAACATGATGAATAGAGGAAAGAAGATAACACCTTTTGAGATGAACTTTTATTACAATCTAACCCTATATACCCTGTAAGTCTAGCAATCATCTACTGGTTTCTCCTGCGCCGACACCCTATCCAGCCCGTACACGCTCTCTCGAGCGAGGCGTCGAAATGGATGCAGCCGTACAGCTCTCCTGTGTCGGAGTTCAGCGCCTTAGCTTCTACTGTGTAGTCACCCTGGAAGATAGAAGTTCAAACTCGAGGATCCTTTAGATAAACATCAGATACATATATAAATGAAAAATAAATTATAAACGAGCTAAAAAAACAAAGTCGAAGTTCAGAATCTACTCTTTCCTTTAAATGTTGTTTCTGATAGAGCCCAACTGAGTCACAAGGCCAGGATACCGTCCCTTGGCAAACATCATTACTTTTAATTGTGCCCGAGGTTCCTGTTTAGTCGATCACATAACCACCAGTATATTCATCAACAAACATCTACCATACCAGTGTACCACTATGCAGTCTAATATGGATACCATCTGTGCACACTCCACTGTGTCCATCCAGGGATCTTATAACACTTCATTATACTTCCCTGGTCCATCGTATAAAGTAGAGACGTCAAGAAATATTGTAGTGCTAAAATGTTATTAATGTTAAAATTTAAAAAGTGTTAAATGGATACCAGATGGTCCTTCTGTGCACAAATAAAATGACATTTAACCAAATGGGTTTGTTATGAAACTGCAATCAGCCTTACATCTGCGAGGACATCAGCGGCCCTGCTCATCTGCGGCACCTTGATCTTGAAGGTCTGGACTCCCAGGGTCTGCACCTTCATCGGGCAGGAGGAGTCGAAGTTGTTGTCCTTGAACATCTTCTCTATCTGGGCGCCCAGGTCCTTCTGTTGGGGGTCCCCGGCAGCCAGGTCGGCGAAGATCTTGCACCCGTCGTAGGTGCTGGAAAAGGGTTAATATTTGTTCAAAGTTTCACACTGACAACCAGGTCGGCGAAGATCGCGCACCCGTCGTACGTGCTGGAAAAGGGTTGACATTTGTTCAAAGCATAATTTCAGTTAGGCTGAGCTGCAGAAATTCTGACGAACACACGACGACCAAATACGGTAACTGTTTCAGTCTTTAAGTTAAAACATCGAGGCCAATTTGTGGAAAAGAATGCGTGGAATCCTCATTCACCCTCTATAAAACCGTTGTTCAATCGTTGACAAACCTTAAGAACCTATATTTTGTAAACATTTGGATTTGGAATGCTAACAGTGTCATCATCATGTGATGTAAGCCATATGTTGAAGGTACGTAGTGAAACTAAAGGGAAAAGTTAAACTGAAAATCTTAATTTTAGAAATATCTGACAACTGTTAAACGTTAATGGCAAACCTTAGAACTTCGATCAACGGTCTCACAGATTCAACGGATCAACCGGTGACAAGTCTTGAGAGCTCATATTCTTTATCTTTAATCTTAATTAAGTGGCAAAGTTGCCAGCATCGTGAATGTGAGCCATATGTTGAAGGCAGTATTTCTGAAAAGTGAAAAGTTTTTTAATCTCCATTGCAGTAATAAATTAAAAGAGAATCTATTCCTGTGAGTTAATACAAACCTTCTCTAAAAGGCCTATGGACCACTATCATGAACCATGCCCCTTGAACCTACCATGAGCCTATCTCGTGTGTACACGGCACGTGCACGTTAGTGAGGAAGGTGTGGCGGTTCACGTCAAGCTTGAGACTCCATTTGGGAATTGGCTTGGTGATCTCAACCTTCACGTGCACTGTGACGTCACCGGGCACCTTGATGGGCATGGGCGCCACCGTGATCTCGAGAAACTTCACAGCTCTGTTGGGGTCGCTACTTCCTATATAATCCAGGAAGCATATGTGGAATTAATAATAATGTTTGGGTACTTCTTGTTTATAAATGGTTTCTTGCGAATTAAAAAAATCGGTGAGGGGAGATAACCAATCAAGCAAATACACGTGAAATACTGAAGAGAAGCCATATATTTTTTTCCTTGTTTATAAATTGTTTCTTGACATATTTCTAATGTGTTTACGTTATGTCGATATCAATGAGATGAATGGGATCTCAGCGTGAAAGTATACACCAATTGTGTGTTACTAGGGAAGATAAGATAAGATAAGATAAGATAAGATAATCTTTATTGTCCCAGAAGGGAAATTTGTTTTGTATAATTACAATTCTCCAGAAATGTGATGACAACTAATTACATAATATTCAAAACAATTCATATCAAAAATAATTCACATAGACTAGAATACATGTAAAACGTGATGCAGCATTAGACAGAATTTATTTCTCTAATGCTGCACGGAATGAACGATTGGCGGAACCTGTTTGTTCGAAAAGTCGGCATACGAAGCCTACGTCCGGAAGGTAATGTTGAAAATTCCAAGAAAAGTGGATGGGTAGAATCACCCAAAATTTTGGTTCCTTTTTTTGATAACTGCTTCTTATAAAAACTGCCGATCGTTTCAATGGGAAGCCCCATAATCTTTGATGCAGTATTCAAGATTTTGGACAATTTGTTTCTATTTTGAACAGACAGGTTCCCAAACCAACTTAAAAAGTTAAATGTAAGGACACTTTGAATGAAGGTTCTGTAAAAAAACATCATGATGGTTTGATCAATTTTAAAGTGTTTCAGTTTCCACAAGAAATGTAAACGTTGTTGTCCTTTCTTATATATATTCTCAGTATTCTCATTCCAAGAGAGTTTAGAATCAATGATAGTACCTAAGTATTTATATTCATTTACTCTTTCTATAACATTTCTATCAATACACACAGATTCTAATGTTGACTTTGTTCTCCTAAAATCAATTATCATTTCTTTAGTTTTTTGAACGTTCAGATATAAAAAATTTGCATTACACCAATCAACAAATCTTGATATCTCGGATCTATAGGCAAGTTCTGACTCTCTTATTAGGCCTACAACTGCAGCGTCGTCAGCAAATTTAATGGTAAAACACGAATCAGCATTTGAGAAACAATCATTTGTGTACAAAATGAACAAAATTGGCGAAACAACACAACCCTGTGGAGCACCAGTAGATGTACATACAGTTGAAGATTTAACATTATTGACTTGTACAAATTGCTGTCTGTTGACAAGGAAAGATTGAGATACTAACTTGTTTCAAATATACTACTCAAAAGAAGTTAAGGGTCAAACTTATTTTCTGCCTAACATGTTTCTATTCACAGAAAAGACGTGGATTAAAGGTTTCATGCATAACTGGTATTGAAATGGGTTCAGTTAATTCTTATGATAAGATACAAAGCATTTTTCAAAATCAACGAGACCGACAGCATCCTGGAAAGTCACCAATTCAAGGGCAAATTAAATCATTGCATCGCCTAAACGTGATATGGTCCAACGTAGACCTACGAGGTGATTTTGTCTTTAAATGGGTCATATTCATTTTCATGAAAAATTTAAGCACTTTAGTCACTACAATGATATGGCTGCTTTCAATTGAAATGTCGTAGAATAGGTCTGACGTAAACAAAATGACATTATTAAAGGAAAAATAATTGTGTGACTACAGCCTGAATCAACAGAGATGTTTTTCACTCTTTGACTGCAACCAAGTCTCTGTGCAACATTTCACTGATTGGATCTACCCTACAGCCACGCAATGGTTCATAAGCTATATGGCACTCTCAGGAAGAATTATAGGTTTGACCATAAACTCTTTTGAGTAGTGGACTTCGGATCTGAATCATACGTAGGGTCAATATCAACAGGTAAAATACTTATTTCGACTTAAATCGAGATATATTTATTTTAAACCCTTCAGACAAGTTCTTAACTTCTACCTCTGGTGATTTTTAAAACATTCAGTGCGTTAATAATTCTACAGGTATATTTCTTAAATCTATATTCCACTGCCAAACGTTTTCAATGTTACAATGATATTATCGTAAAGCAACAAAATAGTTTGTGTGCATTTAAATATTTGACGATAACTTACCGCAGTCATTGTATTTGAACTGTGTGATCTTGGCCTGACTCACGGCCACCAAACACGCGAGACTAAGCAAAACAAACATCATTTCAGAAATGTTAAACACTGAAAGAGAGATTATATGCACGAGATAACGGGCACCTGCCGATTCTAGTAAGGTCACGTGATGTACCCACTAGGTCAGAGTTACGTGTTCACGTTCCTGTAAACGTTAGACCTATCAGGCACAAAACATGCACTCCGTGCTTACATTAAGATATGTGTGGGTATGCTGACCATCGATGAAATAACTCTCTGGTGGCAGGACAGCGCTGTATGTACTAATTCGGATGATTTTCAGATAAATCCTCTCCGACTATTGGAGAGCAAGTTCAGAAAACTATTATGCATGCCTCAATAAAATTTATCATTGTTATTTAATTGGTGAAAAGTCCTTTCTGAGTGAAAATAAAATCCTTCCAGATTATTGGACGGCAAGTTCAGAAAGTCATTCTTCAATACAATTGAATATTATCTACCGGGTATGTGTAGAATGGATGCTATCAAAGTTAGTTGTCCAGCCAGGATGCTGTTCGATATACCCAGTCTTTTATGTATTCTCTGTGTCTTCTTATGTATTCTTCGTCTTTACCCGACTATGTACTTGTTGCACTTTTACATTGTATATAACATGGTCACGACATCTGGCAACCTAATCTTAACATGGGCCAAAAAGTCTAAGTGTATTCATCGTTTTAAATTAACCGATAATGAAACTTTGTGCTGATCATGGTGCTGGAAACACGAGAACTGCACTTATCAAAGAGGAGGTTAGATCATGAATTTGTTCGTAGAGAATGTCATTGCGTCATGTCATGTGATTGGGCTTTTAAGACAAGATGTAACTAATGCACGAGCACAGCACAATTTTCCCATGTAAGCATATCATGTACATTTCTGGAAGATACTGTCTCTCGAGTAGCAGGGAGCAGGTGCGCTGTGTACAAGGCGATGATTCGTCAGCAGCTACAAGAGGATATAAACTGGGCGATTGTTGACATGAGAGAAAGTGGTATGTCAATCCGACAGATTTGTAGACATTATGTGAACTGAAGGTTAAGCAGGTTGCGAAAAAACTCCAGTGAAGTCAAGGTTGTCCCTGTTTGAGGGTTAACAGTTTTGCTTCTGTTGGCACGTCAATAGTTTTTTTCCTGTCCATTAAAAGAGTGTTGCAAAGTCTGAAGTGACGGTATCATGTAAATTGGTCAACGAATATCTGTCGAATCGACAAACATGTTACCCTCGGTGACACTGTTCAACTGGGTTGTGCTGTCATCATGTACTTGTAAAATATATGTGTAAACTGGAAATGTCCCAATGAATTTCATTTCCACACAAAAATAGAGCCATTGGGTCTGTAGCTCATCAGCCTTCATATTCAATAATGCTGTAGTGTGGCTAATGTGGTCCCCCCTTTGTAGGGGCCACAGGGTCACCAATCTTTCATTTAAGTATATAGGCGATACTTATACTTATGAAGTGAGTTATTGTTTTACGCCGCTTGGGCAATCATTCAGCCATTAGCAGCATTATACTTATGAAGAAGATGATGAAAATAGGTTGTAAGGTGGTGGTACGTGGTCCTTTGCAATGCTCAGTCGACCGCTATCAGAATAGTTCAGCAACAACGGGCGCAGCTCACTGGATGGGTTGGTTACCCATTGTTGGATAATCTGAGAGTTTGAAGGGTTGATTCCCTGCCCCACACTGAGACATGAGTTGAGAAACTTGTGGTGTCACCCTGGGTAAGTGACTTAGTTCGAAGCGTGCCTCTGTCCACCCAGCAGTAATTGGGTACCTGGTATGATACGATGGTAGTCTGAATTTGAACCTTGAGTGCCTGACAGGCAAACGGTTGTATTTATATAAATGGACTATTAATATTGTAAGGGTGTGGCCCCTGTGGGCCGTATTAGAGGCCAAGGGCCCACCAAAGCTACATTTTTAAATCCTCATTAGTAGTCAAGGAGTCTGTATACAAAGTTTCAGCTTACTTGGTCCAATGCTTCTGCAGAAGATGAAAATAGGTTTTAAGGGTGTGGCCCCTGTGGCCCTTATTAGGGCTACAGCGCCACCAAGCTGCATGTTTTAATCCTCACTGGTCAAGGAGTCTGTACACAAAGTTTGAGCTTTCTAGGCCTTATGGAGAAGAAGATGAAAATATGGTTTTAGGGCGTGGCCCCTATGGCTCTTATTAGGGGTCACAGGCCAACCAAAGCTACAATTCATAATCCTCACTAGTCAAGGAGTATGTACACAAAGTTTCAGCTTTCTAGACCTTATGCTTCTACAGAAGATGATAAATGCACAAAGTTTAAGGATGGTCGGATGCCGGACACTTGCCATGCCATAAGCCCATTTACAGGTCAGATGAGCTAAAAATACTCTGATAGAGCTGTCCCTTTAAAGCCACATGATGTAGATGTAGGTTCTAGATTGGAGCAAGGCAGGGCCTAGATGATGTTTCTAGGCTTGCAGTAAATTCAGCTTACTTGGGAAACAGCATGAGTTCAATTCTTCAACAGTACTTATTCATTGCAACTTTCTATGACTTTTAAACAAACAACAAAACATTTAATAAAATGACATTGTTTATTAATAAAGAAAATATATGTATATGTATAATATATCATCAATGCATGAAAATATAAACATGTTATTCAAATGCCAACAAACAGAGATACCCACCCATCCCATTTAACAATTTTATCGTTATGTTTGAGTAACAGAAAAACTGAATGTTTTTTACTGAATCGACACAATAGAAAAGAAATTTTATGGTTATATGTTACTAAAGCTGATATCACAAATTTCATTCAGATCTTGACAAATATGTGGATGCTTCTTATTTGAAATTGTGGATCAAATGATTTCCTGTTTATACCACATGTGCAAACATTCAATTAATATATATATAAAGTAACAGTCATGTTTCGTTTATTTAGAATCAAATTAGAATATGAAGGACACTTAAATTAAACAAGTTCATGAGGCAATATCATATTTCTACAAAAGCAATATTGAAGAAAGTGTCTAATTAATAGAGTTGTGAAGATACACTAACAAATCAGTCTCTTGAGAGTTGTGATAGTAAATAAATGTCTGTATCCTGATAAATATCACTGACTTTGATATTGCTTATTTAATCTTAAAATCAATATTTTGTTCCAAAATTATTTTTTTTCAATAAATACCCTGACAAAAGTGTATCATTACATCTATTGTATCAAATTGTATTATTCTTTAATACCGGTATTGTGTTGTCGTATCATCTCAACTCTACTAAATAATGTAAAACAAATCTCAGCAAATGTGTTACCTTAACATGTGTTATCAAAAGAAAGTAATCAAAATAAACATGAATTTACCCTTACATAAATAATGATTTCTGAGAAACATTTTCTGGTTTGAGTATCTTACAAAAATGAAATGCTCATTAAATCATTCAAAAATTTTCTGATGACATCCAAATCTATACAAAACAGACAATGACCGTCCTAATAATCAATTTGATACTTTAATTAAGATCTATAGCGTAATTGAACCACTAAGTGAATTAAAACACATCAGTCTACTTCAGCCTAGACTCCCACAAAGTTGCATGAAGAGTTAGTTCACTGCTGTTATTATGAATATTGTCAAATAATCATGTACTCAAATAACCTAACAACGTACACATTATGGAATTGAGCAATAGCTGGCATTTATGTCCATGTATTGACTTATCGCAACTTACATAACAAAATTCTGTTTAATTTCATGTTTTCTTAATTTTTTGCACAATTTCAATAAATCAAAAATCTCACATCAACAATTTATGAGTATATGAAACTATTTTACCTTTAACTTAACAGTAAGTATTTTCATTACATTCTTATTTTTTTACTTTGATTGTTCTGAATGTTCAATTAAAGGATTCAAAAGCAATTATATGGGATTGGAAAATGTACGATAAGTTGTCTGGAGTAATATTAGAGCTCAGGTTACATTTGATATTAAATACAAGTCTCATCAACTGAAACATATTCTACCTGAAAGTCGAAAGACAACTCTACGTGGGCTGCAACACGGAAACTATCAACAATAATGAGATCGCATCACACCTCGTCTCACGTTTGGTAACTAATTCTTGCAAGAACTAGAAATTTACACAAATTATTATAGCTTAGCTGCTTTGTACATTAATAATGCACTCTCTGAAAGAAGCCTTTTAGTAAATCAAAAGAATATATAAAGCTCAATGTAACTTATCAGATTATTGTTTGTAAAATGTTGTTGTCCCTTTGTAAAGCCATTTTATTTGCAAATGTGCTTGGTGGGATTTCCGTCGGATATGTGTTCTGTTGAACCTTATCATCAGAGAAAAGACAGTACACTTACACTCTTTGGGAACAAAGGGACAACCTAAAATCTTACATAATCAAGCTCAAACTTGTGAGAGGTTCACTCGGAGGCTTCGTATGTTCAGTTTAGATTGCATATGATAAGTCAAGGAAAACTCAAAGTTTCATCTGAAAATCAACAACTGGCTGTGTGAAACTAAACAAGGAACAGAGGTACAACTGGCACTTGAAACACGCTGATTGTAACAGGAAACGATTGTTCGTTGATGAAATGATTTCCACAATGCTGGATGAAGGAGAACAAAATCTAACATAACTGTACAAACTAAGAAAATTACCTCATTTATTTGAAGTTGTAGGAAAATAAGTAATCATAGATAAAGAAATTACCGGTACCTAAAAGTAATAATCTTTATCAATCTATTTCAACTTACAGTTATGACAGTGATTCATCATGTTAAACTCATCTTAATAACAAACATCTGTGCCACTTTAAATAGTTAATAAATTAATAAAGTTAAGATTGTCAAAGATAAAAAATACCCCATTTAATGAAAAATAAATCAGCATCAAACTTTCATATTTCATACAGCAGCAGCTTCAACTCAGCTCATAAACAACTGTCGGTGATGAGACACAACTGATGAAGTGAAGAAAACCTAGCTTAACTGAAGCTTAGCAGTCTCGGGATCTGGGTTAGTAGCTTGGATAACAAAGTGGATTGGGTTATACTTGATGAGAAGTGAAGAAAGTGGTCGTGAGGAAGTATCTTCCTCCTCAGTGGCCTGAAACATAAACTCTCCTGCTCTCGTAGCTAACTTATGTCTTGGGGACCATTCTACTGGACTATCATTGCCTTCTGGCAAGTCAAAGCTTATTTCTTTAACTTAGGATGTAATTGAGTGTGTCTTTTGGAACATCACTCTGACAAGATGGTAATATTAAACTTACTTCTAGTAAAGAGGGATTTAGAAAGGCTTACTCGCCAAGGCCTATCTCAGCTTATTGTTGCCCTCTTACAAAAGAGTCGTTAGTGACTTATGGAGTCATAGTCATCATTTAATGTTACGTGCAAAAGGCTCTGATCGGCTGATGTTAACATATGCACAGAGAAACAAACTCACATCCCAACAATCTCAAAATCTCTCACCTTGCACACTGCTATTAACTTTGCTGCATATCTATTGTAAGTTAGGTTTAAAACAGCTCAATCAACTTCTATACAAGAGAATTACACATCTGTATATGACAGAGTTGTCCATCACGAAGCTAACTGAGAGGAACTAGGACAGGATGAAGAACTAGCTGTAGTAATGTTGAACACTCGTAGCGAGAGGTCCGTCTCATCTAGTCTAACGTCCCACAACCTAACATCTAGTGCAAGCAAGCATAAATAGAATTAGTCATTATCGGACATATAAAACATGTCTATCTCATTACATGGAGAGTTCTCATAACGATATATGTTTAATTTTTTTACCATGTTTTCTTTCATTACTTTACAACACAATGAGATATTTTATGATGCTTCAATTTCTCTCAAAATGTCACCATAAGTTTCACATTGAAAGAAATGATATGTATGATAAACAAAGAACAAATTATTATCAACAGACATAACATGGAATTAAAGATCTTTTTTTTTTCTCACAAATTTTTCTTCTCCTTGAAACTTGCTAAAGACACTACCACGTGACAAGGAACTTATTTTGACAGCATTTGGACGAGAGGTCTCCTGTTTCTTGATATGCAATCGGAAGAGATGTGTATATGTTCGTCTGGATATATAACAGGAAAGGGAGGGCATAATGGGAATATCAAACAAAATAGACAAATCATACATTTCACTGACAAATAGTGAGACACCATAAGGAAATCCAGATACATTGATAAAGGGGAAACATTCTGACAATCATCTTGCAGTTTTAACATATCATGACATTTTTTTAAATGCATTTTTTATCATTTATAATGACACTGATCTGTCAAGAATCAAATGACAATGACAATCATAAAGTCATGGAGCAGTTGAAATCACATGACAGACTCCATTGTAAGTTGGAAGAGAAGACCAGATGGATTTGGATGGATATTTACACAATGAGGTGATATCTTTGTGTTATACTTTGATTTTATTTTTGAGGATTTCAATTTTGAATGATTTTTGGATAACTGGTTACACATGTGGGGGCTGCCAAACAAAGTTGATGATTTCAAAGGTAGAATCTCACACCTGGATAGAGGATTACCTGGATGATCCTGATAGTTCAACATTTAGACAGGTACGTTTGATCTTCACTTGTCGAGAATAACATAACACTCCTGCTACACCCAGAAGTACATTAGGATCTCTTGAGCTTTAAACATGTACATTTTTCTCGTAATTGCAGCAAAATATCTCTCACAACACACTAACTAGCAAATGTAGATCAAATCTTCAAGCAGTGTCTTCTACAATTCAATTCATGGTACCAACACATAATTATTATCTCCTTGAACATTGCTTCTGTAATAACTAAACTCGTGACAGCTTTACACAAGGATAAGCTTCAGGCAGGTTATTAAATCCCTGTATCTAATGTGGACATTCATTAATCACCACATCACCTGTAATTAATTAAAACGGAAGTAAGCTGAGCACACCTGTATTGTCTCAAGGTCAGCAGGCTCACAAGCATCAAGGTCAAGGTCAAGTGAGGGCTTGAAAGACGGGGTGATTATCATCGTGTAAAAAACTCAAACAACATCGTAACTACACACTGTTTAAACATACAGTCCCTTGCAATTTACTTCACGACAATGTGTATTTTCTTGCTCTTATTTATCTTCTGTTAAAGGTTTATAACATACCTCCTTACTTTAAATCTAATCAAAAGTAATAACCTGAAATAGAAACAAATTATTTGGTTGATCTATGGCCAAATAAATATTCTTGGTCAAGATTGAGAGGTTTTCAATAAGAATCAGTATTGTCTGTATTACTATTACACTGAGAGAAAACCATGTTGGAATATCATTTCATGATTTGATTCCACTTTTACAAGCCATGTTATGTAGAGCAGGTAAAACAGAAGAGGTGGAAAACATTGCTGCAAATTAGTAGCTGCAACAATTGTGTGACAAGTTATGGAATTATGCACAGATATATTAACAAAACAGATGATATCACAGAAATTAACTTAAATCATCTTCATTTTCTAAATCCCCTTTTGTCAATCCAACCAATGATTCCCTATCACTACAAGGCAATTTGTTATACTTATACGACCAGCATAGAAGCTGATTGTTCCTGGCGTACACAAGGCCGAACACGGAGACGATGAATATAAGCAGGAAGCTGCAGAGGACCACTAGGACGATGACAACGCCGCGGATGGAGGTGGGCATCCAGACGTGCTGGTCCGTCGGTTTCTCTCCCTTGTCCAGACACTTCCCGTCCCAGAGCCTCTTTCCGGTGAGACAGGAAGTACATACCGTTGAACCACCCTTACACGTCTTGCAGTAGTGAGAACACTTCATGCACTGAGAACCGACTGAAACAAAATATGGAGATTTGGTCATAAATATTCAAACTGTCATCTTATGGAAAAGGATCCTATAAATATATTGCTGCTGATGTTCTTAGGAACTCTCTTCCCGTAGAAATAAAAAACTATTTCTCAACCTTCAAATCATACTTCCAGCCCTATTTCTTTACACTAGCTTAGGACAAATTATTTACTTTATTGCAGACCTATATAAACACCTACTCTGTACATAATCTAAAGACCATTTCAGTTCATCTGGAGCATGTATCATAACAGGAAAGTGGTTGAAAGTTGGAAAAGTTCAGGAAAAACATGGAAAACCTTCTTTTAAATCATGTCTAGCAATGTTGTTTTTATGTTCTTGTGTCGTTATCAGTGGACACAGCAAGACAATATGAAAAAAAAAATTATGTAATACTCTTTCATAAAAATTTAAATATCCTTGTCTTATTTTGTCAAGAACATTTCATTGATAAAATATGTAGCTTAGAAAACTCAATCACACAATGATAAGTCTAACCGTTTGAATTCAAGACAAGTTTTGAAAGGCACATTTAAAAAGTCTAATTGATTGAAGCTTTCATAAAATCTCTCAATAGGAATCAAAAGATGGTTAGTTAGATATCACTTAATAGTTAAAAGGTCTCATAAGGTTACACCCAAAAGCTGTAAAGCCAATGAAATTGAATTGAATTAATACGCTGAGTCCAGAATTAGAAGATAAGTCTTCTCCTACTCGAATGAAGACACACTGATTGACACACAAAATTCTTACCCATGAGCTTGAAAACTATTTTCATTTTCGTTTTTGACAATTTAAATGTACATAACTTCAAACCTCAAAAGGGAAACTAAACTATCCCTTTAGAAGCATTATTTCATAAAATGACTGCAGAAGTATTAGAAACTTGAAACCATTTTTCTTACTCTGATAGTAGCCCTCGAGACACTGATTCACACACACGTGATCTTTAACCATCAGTATCATGTCTGACGGACAGGTCAGGCAGTCGGTGATCAGCGGACCGTGACACGTCGCACATGACTTCTCACACGGGCGGCATTCCTTCAGATCCTTGTAGAAGCCGGTCTCCGGACACTGACGCACACACTCACTGCAAGAGAGGGGCGCATAAAGTCAAGTTAAACATAAATTTGCATGAGAGCCATTTATGCTAGATAAATAGATCTACACAATCACATGATGTGTAAATATTAACTAGCCACTTCGAATACTGGTGGCCACATTTAACTTGCCTCGCATCTTAGTCACTGTCAATGGGCTATGTGTTTATTTCAATCTGACAGCTCAATTTTTATGGTAACATGGTGAAGACATAAAGACATTAATTTATTGAGATTGCATATACATGTGCCTGTTGAGCTGATGCCGCCAGGCTGACCTGTTACATCACTTACATTCTACCAATCTGCAAGTTTTCCCCATAACATTGTGTTTGCTTGCTTACAGGGCGAACTCATTAATGAATAGTAAATACTATTCAAAATAGATATACACAATCAAATAATGTTTAAACAACCAAGGAAACTTGAGATATGAGAATTGCATAATAATTACCCGGTAGAGCTGATGCGGAAGTTGACGCAGGCGACGCACTGTTTGGCGCTAGGACCGGTGCAGTTGTCGGCACACTGACTGTTGCAGGTGTAGGTGGAGGGGGGCGAGGAGGGGGCGGGGGTGCTGACCGGCGCGGTGACGGAGGGCGTGGACTGCGAGGGCTTCGCTGGGCCCAGGTTGACCGGCTGGGTCGCTGTACCGTGGAGGACCATGGACCAGTGGAATAGGGTGCCTGCAATCAAACAAACTTCATTTAAATACAGTCGTTAAAGCTTAAATTTAGAGCAGTATTGCTAGTTTACTTTGAGTTTTGCTTTTTTAAATTTACATTGGACATCTTCTTGCAAGATGAATTGAAAATACAGTTTTGGGGTTTACTAAACCCAGAGTGGTGATGATAGTGATGTATCACTGTATGGTAGGTATAAAATAGGGTTCTCTGCGAGAGAACACTTCATGAGATTAGGATATCACTTTACCATCTTAACACAAAAGTATATGTTTTATTGCAGAAACAGCATGCAGCAAAGCAGATTAGCAACATGCACTACGAGGAGATCTACTGACTATTGAATACTGATCAAGAGCTAGATAGCTAGGTGTGGAGAAGCAGGGAACAGGGTTACAGGGAAGGGTCGGGCACACTAGTGTACGCATCAAAATCAACTATGTACAAAGAAAAGATAAGTTCCATGTATCATGTTTGTACCTGTGTTACTGTTTATGTCTTATATTTCACTTCAGTGTATATCGTGCCATCGATACTTATTAAGGGGGACCTATCGCCTATATATATATAAGGATATCAATAGGGTTTCTAGTAGATTGCATAAATGTCTTTTAGAGATTCGGGTATTGTTTTTGCCCTTTCTGTCTGTCTGTTTTAACCTTGGCCATAACTTGTGATAGAGATAGACCTTTGATATTTCAAATGTTCATCTATCATGATAAGACCTTTCAGATGAGGACATAACATGACCTTGGTGTTGGGGGCATCCATGTTTAACAAACACAGCTTGTTTTTCTATGTCCAAGCAATTTCCTAAGAATGTAGTTCAACATAACATTGAGGATATTTTGGCACATATTTGTCCACAAAGTCTGATTTTTTAAATACTGATTCGGATTGATATTTACAAACTGATAGGATACAATAATAGGACACCATCTAAAGCAAATTGTTTTCATCCAACAACTCGTAAACACTATGTCAGTACACCTTCAAAATCTTGAGTACACCCCCATCCTGTCTCCGGGTACGAACGTTACGATAACTCCACTAATCTGTACCCTGGGCTCAGAAGCTTGGGATATAGCCAATCAAATCATTTTCTCCAGAGCTTTTCGATAAAATTTCAACAAATCATGAAAAGAGCCTATCTAAAAAGGCAGTTGGGCCTAATTTTACGAAAATGGCGGCGTCGATCAACACTGGTCTCGCAAATGCTACTCCGATTTCTTAGAAGCACTGATGATATACCTGTGATGCCAGCATTTTCAAAGCTCGATATGAGCTTCGCAGGTACCTCCACAAAGAGCGGAAGCTGAGACAACCTGCGACTTGGGCAGACCTAGACTAGACTAGACTAGACTAGACTAGACTAGACCCTACTCCCCTTTCAGGTGCTATCATTTGTTGGATATTTTTAGCTCGCTCAGCAGCTGAAGGTAGCGAATCTAGCCTCTCAGCCCAGGGTACAGATTAGTGGAGTTAGTGTGACGTTCATACCCTGAGACAGGATGGTAAACCTCCAAATCAAATTCACCTTCACTCAAAAAGTTACCTGTAGCCCTGTAGCAGACAAACAGATTAGAAAGCTATGGAAAACAAAAAGCTTATTGATTATTGAAAGGAAAGGGTTGGAGGCGGGGCAGCAATAAATACAAATGCATGTCATGAAGGGTAAAATTTGACAAAAACTTCAACTGAATTGATATAAAACATTGCAAACAAAAAGGAATACATAAAATATATGTGAGCGCTCTGCATAGGTCTCATTACCATCACACAACATTCCAAATCTTTGACCTATTGAGAGACAAACTGTCAACTTATCCCTGCTGTATCATGAAATATGTTCTACGGTAAAATGGAAGGAAATTGGGTGTAGTCATTTCAAAATTGAAGGAAATTGTGTCAAATCACTTAAAATGGATTTTTAGTCTAATGTCATTTATATATACTTTTCCTTAAATCTAAATGCTAAATGTAATGACCTAAGAAACCATGATTATCTATACAAGTAAGGAGTCTACCACTGCCAATAATCAAACACTATATTTCCTCTAATAATTCACAAAGGGATATTTCATAAAACGTATGTTAATTTGGTAATTTCAACTTTAAAATCGAGGATTAAACTAGTGGAACAGACCAAAGGGTCAAAATTCTGTAATGCACTCCTTAAACTCGGCCATGAAGCTCATGCCCATACACCTATGCAGGTATTACTATAGCTTGTCTCAGACTCCAATAGCCTTGGTGATTATTAGAGGAAATAATCAACTAAACGAGAAGGGTACGACGCTATGCAGAGCGGGTGAGAAGTGAAGCAAGAACATACCACGTGAGCTCAAACCAGGGCCGTGCTCAAGAGAAAAGCCATTATAGTGATAGTCGTTAAGACCAGAATACTGGTAGGACAAAGCGGGGTCTGGGGCAACTCTACCTCCCCCCGTAGTCTGGCGGGCTGCGCTCGCATCTTCAATCTCCAAAATCCAAGTCCCTGACGCTTTTTCTCCCCAGAAATGGACGGAGAGGAAGGGCCAGTTCTCGAAGCTTCCGCTCCGAACATCGTTGGGTCGTCGAGGCAATATGGCCGACCTTGTACCACTCGGTGACGTCAGGAAGAGCTTTACATCACCACGGCGATGATAGGTTAGGGAGATCTTGGCCTGCACGTGTTCAAGATAGACAACCTCGCGATTTGTCCCCAGGCATCCGTTTGTGTTAATCTTCAGCTGTACAGGGGTGCCCTTCAGTTCCCTGTGAAACAACATGACTTCACTCATCATACAAATAATAATTAGAAACAACTAGAGTAGTATAAAGCATCTTATTGTTTCTTCAATAAAATAAATACCGGGTAATGTCAAACACTATTCTCAGGACAGAAAGCTTTAATGGCTAAGTGTTAATAAGATGTGTCAGTTACACAACATACAACTCCCTGTCACGGGTATTATATCATCAACACAAATGGGAGGTCATTATGATTTGTTGTAATATGGCTATAAAGTTGTCTTCTCAAGAGCTTCTTGTTTACTTCTGTATCCCACCTTTCTCTTTAACATGTTTATCAGATTAAAAAACAGGAATTTGTAGAATTGCAGTTTTGAAACCAAATGCCTGCAGAAGGAAGCTGATAGTATCATGTATGGAGTGAGTGAGTGAGTGAGTTATTGTTTTACGCCGCTTGGGCAATATTTCAGCCATTAGCGGCGCTATCATGTATGGAAGTGTAGGGTAGAGTTGTAGATTTTATATCAAGAAGTCTGGTGACTGAATCTGAGGCTATGTAGAATATTTTCTTCCTTACACATCCTTATGAGTTGACACGACTTCACAGATATGCTGTTCGGGTACGTTGTTCCACTGCAAGGCGTATTCCACCATCTTTGTTCCGTCCATCAGGCCGTACCCGTACCTCAAGCTCACTGCAACACACAAGTACATCGAACATAGAGTCCATCTACCATGATTAAAGGCTTGCTTGGGTACATATTATAATCATAGTCCATTCATAATGACCACATATTTATCTTCTAAGTAGTCACTCAAAGTGCTATATTTTATTGACTAGCTGCAATTTTACAATTGGCGCAGACAAATTTATGTACTACCTTTCTTTAAGGTACCCATTTATACTGCTGGGTGGACTGACTGCAGTGTGGATAAGGTGCCTTCCCCAGGGACACAACAAAGTGGGACCCAGTTCACGAATTTTGTCGTCCTCACTGGGATACGATCAAAGTCTTAGGTGTGAGAGGCCAGCAAGCTAACAACTTCAACACCATACTCTTATGTTAGAATGTTCGTACAAATGCCTGGAACTATAAACTTTATTTGATCTTGCATGCAAAAGAAGAAAACACTCAAAAAGTAAGATTTATAAACTGCTATCAAGCCTATCATGAACTTTTATGATGTTGTGTTCATATGGTGAAAAGAAAGAAATAACATTAAACAAAGAATTTTGTAGAAGATAACATATTGCACATTCCACCTTCCTCTAAAGACATTAACAATATGAGGCTACCTTTTCTCTTGAGAGCGTTTGTAACCCATTGTCCGTCGATGAACGGTTCTGACTTGGCGGACATCAGGGTGATGTACTGCACGTCTCTCCAGGTCAGTCTGGGGCTGTGGATTGTAGAGAATAATGAGTCATTGCAGGAATCACATAAGAGATACTTTATACACAGCATGACTGGGAGTCGCTTAATTTTACTTAAAGGATAAGAATTTTGGCAATTTTGGGGCCAATATTCCAATAAATTTTTGGTACCCTGAACTGTTACCACATCAAAGGTACATATATCAGTAACATACATACCAAATATTGGAGTTTCTGAGTCAGTTTTCAATTATGCTCTGGAAAACATTTTGGATGCACAGATAGACAGACACATGGACAGAGACAGAGTGCTGCCTTTACCATAGCTGGTATAAATAAACTGCATTGATTGATCACTAAATGATAAACCATTAGCTGATATTGTATTGTGATTATGTATGTGGTTGCTTGTGTAACAACACTTAGCTAATAGCTATTAGGAATAATGTATAGCAATCTTTGTTAAATAAGGGATCGGAAGAGATACACTCAATTTGTAAGAGTACGAGACTACCTTCTTGCTAAGTTGTTTTGGGATAGGGAATTCTCAAATGGTTAAATTATAGAAATGGGCACATTACGTCTATGCAACATGATAGACAGTTTGGCTAGTTATGAATCATCGTAACTCACTTTGCCTCTAGAATGAGAGCGACGATACCGGCGGCGAGCGGGGCGGAGGCAGAGGTTCCGGTGTGAGAACTGGTGCAGCTGTTGTGGAGGTCATCTGTTGTCTGGAATAGTGGAGGTCTGACGTTACTGCATGATCGTCAACAAATAAAGGATCTCACTATCTGCATTGTCTTTTGGAAAAGTCCCTTTGCCCTTGTCAGAGTTAGACCATTATCACCATCAGCAGGCAACAATCACAAACACTGAGCATCTAAAGATTCTACCCACACAGCCGCTTAGATCTTGTATATTATATATCAATAAGATTCAGAGATGCATATTTGTAATCATAATGCGATGAAACAGCAGAAGACTTTTCATGAACTAACATTGTTTAGGTTTGATATTTGTACTTGAACTCTTTCCTAACCTACACTCTAAGAGTCAGGCAATGCTATAAGCAATGACTGCACCAGCAGCTAATAAACTTATCTATCTAGCCTCAAAAAGACTTTGTGCTAATGGAGGTAGTGTAATCCATATATATTTTCACTTCGGAATACAAAACAGACTGAGTTTAGAATATCATTTATTGTTTGCATAAATAAATCGTCAAAGGAAATTTGCTGACATGCCCTTTGCAGCCACCAGGCTGACATTGTGATGTCATGCTACATGATTATGTAGTCATTAAGATGAGGCGCGATGTTATCACACAATATGTTATAACTATGTAGATATCTTCAACAGAAGAGTATAAATGGCATATTCTCTTCAATTTACAATCTCATAACATGTTTGAGAGGTGATATAGAGTCTGATCATCCATAAACTTGTCTTCTATTTGTACTCACGATCTGTTTCTCGTTGTAGGCTCCGCTACTGTATGTGGTTGCGAGAGTGGAGCTGCACTCCTCCAGGTACCACGGCTTCGTCCCCTTCTCCGAGGTGCTGCTGATGGACAGGGTGTAGATGCTGTTGGTGTACCCGTCACAGTTGCACGAATCGTGTGCACTGCCCCCGTTACCGGACGCCCACACGAAGATGGAGCCTTTCCCTGCTCGACCCTGCATCATCAAGCACTTGCTGATAGCCAGTATATACGCATAGAATCAATAATAATTTTTTGGTTTCGATGCCGCCTTTTCCAAAATTCCGCATTGTAATCGATCGTGAGAAGCGGAAAGTACTGATTTTGTTAGAATGAAGGAAGCTTATTGACTGGTTTCATTTCATTTATTTCTCTATCGATTTGCGCAGTTAGCAAAACAACGATACTTCCATGTTTTTGATTGCCATCGATGTCACGGTAAACTCCAGAAAATTTCAAGGACATTACACGAAATTCCAGTACTTTTTCCGGACATTTAGTAAGCATTGTAAATTCAAGTTCTTTTCCAGTATCAAAAAAAAACTCCAGTCCTTTTCCAGGCCCATGCGAACCATGATAAGAAATCTTACTCACCTCCTTAACACCATTGATGAAAGCCTTCTTCGCTAGCGGTCCCGGCCCGTCCACCACGCGACCATCATCATCAGGGCCCCAGCTAGCAGAGTAGATGTCGATGTGCGTCCGGTTGAAGCTGAGAGACGTTGCCTCAACTCCATCAAACACCTCTCCGTCCAACATACGCACCCCTGTACAGATTCATATGTTTTAACCAGATTTGAAGTAAGCCAATTCCTTGTTATTTTCATCTGCAGGCTGATAAGTAATAACTTATGCATATGGCCGCCTACGTAAAAATTGCAACATTGTACATGTTCCTTTTGCCAGAAATCTACACAAAAAGATTTGCTTAATATGCACAGTTACTAGATCAACATTTCAATCAATCTTAATAGTCAACTCAAGAAGAGTGCCTGCAACACTGTTGTGATAAATTCTGGTAAATCTAAACCTGGGTAAATACCACACTGATTCTTGTAGATCACTGTTTATCCAGAATAATAAAATAGTTCTCAATAAATAATGTAAGATGCTGGCATGATTTGACAGCTATACTTCTACCATCTTCTTGTTTCCTGTGTCGATTTAACAAACCTACCTCCTATTCTAGAGTTGTAGGCAATTCCTATCCCACACTTTGTGTTGTTAGCGGTGGCAGATACTTCACCCGCACAGCGTGTACCGTGCCTGGAACATAGGACATACAAGATTCAGTAAATGATTGATATGAAAGATAAAGTCATTGGGAACTCATAAAGAGGCTAAGGTCTCACCTATTGTAAATTTATTGGAACTCATAAAGAGACTAAGTTCTCACCTATTTTCATTGGTGGCATTCATAAAGAGACTAAGTTCTCACCTATTTTCATTGGTTGGAACTCATAAAGAAGCTAATGTCTCACCTATTTTCAGTGCTTGGAATTCATAAAGAGACTAAGTTCTCACCTATTTTCATTGGTTGGAACTCATAAAGAAGCTAATGTCTCACCTATTTTCAGTGCTTGGAATTCATAAAGAGACTAAGTTCTCACCTATTTTCATTGGTTGGAACTCATAAAGAAGCTAAGTTCTCACCTATTTTCAGTGCTTGGAACTCATAAAGAGGCTAAGGCCTCACCTATTGTAAATTTCTTGGAACTCATAAAGAAGCTAAGTACTCACCTATTCTCATTGGTTGGAACTCATAAAGAGACTAAGTTCTCACCTATTCTCATTGGTGGCATTCATAAAGAGGCTAAGGTCTCACCTATTCTCATTGGTTGGAACTCATAAAGAAGCTCATGTCTCACCTATTTTCAGTGCTTGGAACTCATAAAGAGGCTAAGGCCTCACCTATTCTCATTGGTTGGAACTCATAAAGAGGCTAAGGTCTCACCTATTTTCATTGGTTGGAACTCATAAAGAGACTAAGGTCTCACCTATTGTAAATTTCTTGGAACTCATAAAGAAGCTAATGTCTCACCTATTTTCATTGGTTAGAATTCATAAAGAGGCTAAGGTCTCACCTATTTTCATTGGTTGGAATTCATAAAGAGGCTAAGGTCTCACCTATTTTCATTGGTTGGAATTCATAAAGAGGCTAAGGTCTCACCTATTCTCATTGGTTGGAACTCATAAAGAAGCTCATGTCTCACCTATTTTCAGTGCTTGGAACTCATAAAGAGGCTAAGGCCTCACCTATTCTCATTGGTTGGAACTCATAAAGAGGCTAAGGTCTCACCTATTTTCATTGGTTGGAACTCATAAAGAGACTAAGGTCTCACCTATTGTAAATTTCTTGGAACTCATAAAGAAGCTAATGTCTCACCTATTTTCATTGGTTGGAATTCATAAAGAGGCTAAGGTCTCACCTATTTTCATTGGTTGGAATTCATAAAGAGGCTAAGGTCTCACCTATTTTCATTGGTTGGAATTCATAAAGAGGCTAAGGTCTCACCTATTTTCATTGGTTGGAATTCATAAAGAGGCTAAGGTCTCACCTATTTTCATTGGTTGGAATTCATAAAGAGGCTAAGGTCTCACCTATTTTCATTGGTTGGAATTCATAAAGAGGCTAAGGTCTCACCTATTTTCATTGGTTGGAATTCATAAAGAGGCTAAGGTCTCACCTATTTTCATTGGTTGAAATTCATAAAGAAGCTAAGGTCTCACCTATTTTCATTGGTTGGAACTCATAAAGAAGCTAAGGTGTCACCTATTCTCATTGGTTGGAATTCATAAAGAGGCTAAGGTCTCACCTATTTTCATTAGTTGGGTCGTATCTCGGTAGAGGGTCATGATCACGATTGTTTACATCGTAGCTGGCGTAGGGGTCCTGGAATAGAGCATAAAACAATCAAAATATCGGAGATGCAAAATGCTAACAGTGAGTGAGGTAGTTCATTCTACTACATCAATCTTTATGGGATCCATGATGTTGAAAATGTTGATTAACAAGCCAAATGGATGGATAGACAGAGACAATTGCCATATCATTAGTTCATTCACTTCATTCCTGATTATAGGTGGTTTTCTCGACATAAGTCAAATAACCTTTTTACCTGATGGCCATAAAAATGTTCTGAATTAATTCATATCCTTTTTTGGTCATTTCTTTGTCGCAAATTTGCAACTGACAACTAACTATGACAATGCTGAAAGCTGAAGAGTGAAGAAGCATGCTAGTTATAGTTGTCTCAATGACAACTTTCAATTCAGCAAGATCAACTGCCACTTGAAGGATTTTAAAAAATTCAATCTTTTCCAAACTTTAAATCAGATTTAGACTTTGCTTTTTATTTCCCAGTGCAATAGCAGTCAGTGAATGGCATCCAAGATTGACATCCAAGCCATTTGTTTTATCACTCTAACACTAACTGTGTTGGGAGAGAAATATTTCACACAAGAGAGAAAACTTGACAATTCCAGCTCAGTAAGAAATTGTGATGATTCCCACTTGTCCCAAGAGACAAAACTTTAGGTGCAACAGTGTCACTCTTTATAAACTTGTTAACAAGATTCTTGAATTAATTCAAAGAGTTGAGTGTCATTATTTCAGAGGTAAGATCCACTTACGCAATACTGTTTTTTAATATGGAATCAAGATTGACCAGAATTTCACTCTTTGCTAATCAAAGTAGTAGTTGATCATAGTATATTTAATCACTGGAGACACTATTCCTTATTTCACTGTGTCACTCAGGTTTGTCTACGAATGTTACAAGAACTTCCTGAGCACTTCT
Source organism: Steromphala cineraria (assembly GCA_916613615.1). Taxonomy (NCBI): domain Eukaryota; kingdom Metazoa; phylum Mollusca; class Gastropoda; order Trochida; family Trochidae; genus Steromphala; species Steromphala cineraria. The sequence goes on from OU744720.1 coordinate 97,481,827, forward strand.
TGATGCAGCATTAATTCACACCTCTCTTGTAGGGTAGCATTACATACTATTTACGTAGTAATCTCAACATTAGTTATAATCTTGCTTCCCAAAATACCATTGAATGTGCAAGAGACATCATTTGACCAAACACAAAACAACATATTGTCTTTTTTTAAACAAATACCCAGCTCATTTATTCATACAGGTTTGATAGAGAATTAAGAGCAAATTCATTCACAGACTAAATATTGATGAAGATCGTTCAGCTTGCGCCAAGGGGGTTAACTGGGGACATCCATTTAGAGAATTCAGAGTAAATTCCTTCACAGACAAGGATTGAACATTGATATTGATATTGACAGAGCTTACATAGTTTTCCAGGAGATCAGTGTGGGTGCGCTCGATGCCGTCGTCCAAGATGGTGACCACAACACCCTTCCCCGTATATCCCATCTTCCACGCTCCCTGGACGTTCATATCGAAGTGTCCATACGCCCCTTTATTCTGTAATCAATCATTAAGTATATATCATTACAGCAATGCTTAAATTTATGAATTTTTATGTACAAAATTATCATTTTATTTGAAGAAGGTTTTCAGTGAATTCATATTTGTGTTCTTCAAGATTATCAAAAATCCAATATTCAACTTGAAGATGACATACATATGAGAATCAAACTAAAGATACCAGTGATTATGGTGTAATTGATCTACCATAATGGAGAACCTTGTGTGTATCTAGGTCTTTAACTATACACACAACACATCTGCCTACAAGATATTGATATTTCACAAGCAACATAAAAAGACAATGAAAAATGATGACAGAAAATCAATAACTACTTTTCACTTACCTTTTTTAGGATATTTACGTATTTGTACCTATGAATGCTGTTATCTGCCTTGTCAGTTTGCTTTTCTTGTTACTTTTTTAGGATTTATTGATATCTGAAATTTCTACTTTTGCACTTGAATTTGTTACTCTCTCTTTGCCTTATATCCCATATCATACAGTAATATTTTTTTGGTGACGTTTTTGTGAGTTAAATGCTGCTTTCAAGAGTATTTCACTTATATCATAGCTGCTAGTATTATTGTAGGGAAAAAGCCTGCAACACTATTGTGGCTATGCTTTGCAGTGAAACCTGCCAGCTCCTGCCGGGATTAGCGAACCATGGGTGTTACTGCGCTGAAAATCACTGAAGCATTTTACTCAAAACTTACTGTGTATAGAACTGTTTTCTACTGCAGAGCAAGTTGCCAAGGGCCTGGCAGGATTCGAACTCCTGGTCCAAAGACGAATGAGCTTACCACTGGCTATCCCACCCCCAACACTCTTTGAATTATAAATTATAATATTTGTAATGAGCTTTAGAGAAATTTGGCATTTTTATCCAAATCTAGCCTTGCTTGAAGAGGTCATGTGTGAGGCCTGTGTAACTCTAAGAAGAAAGGACAAGAGTTTCCGAGTGCTCACCAGGTACCACTGATCCTTGTAGTTTGGGTCTACAAACGTCATGTCCCCCTCCTGGAAGTCACGCTTCACTCGCTTCCGGATCACCTGCTGTTCAAACCACCGCACCTACACATCGGAAAAATACATAATATTTACTGCAGCTACACATCAGCCACATCATTTATTTTTATTTACCAGAGATCAAGTTCTCTCCATCTCTCCCAAATCAAAGGACATCTCACACAAACCGTTGGTTTCTTTCACAACTTTTCAATTGCCATAATATCAAAGTTGGGTAGAAGTCCATTCCACTACAAATATCAATAGGAAGAACGATTCAGGCCTGCAAAGTACTCAGCAAATAAAAATAATCCTCAGGATTAGAAAGCTGTTAATGGCGAGAACCTGCTGTGAGATTGGCTAATGGTTGACACTGTACAGAGCTAGACTGGCACACAGTCTCCACAATCATGACATTATAGTCCTTGATATTTCTTATTAAACAGAACTTAGCGCTGTGAGACTGGCTAATGGTTGACACTGTACAGAGCTAGACTGGCACACAGTCTCCACAATAATGACATTATAGTTCTTGATACTTCTTATTAAACAGAACTTAGCGCTGTGAGATTGGCTAATGGTTGACACTGTACAGAGCTAGACTGGCACACAGTCTCCACAATAATGACATTATAGTTCTTGATACTTCTTATTAAACAGAACTTAGCGCTGTGAGATTGGCTAATGGTTGACACTGTACAGAGCTAGACTGGCACACAGTCTCCACAATAATGAAATTATAGTCATTGAGACTTCTTATTAAACAGAACTTAGCGCAACATCTTACAAAGCTATTTTCTGTAAAGCCATCATGACTTCAATGGAACTCAGCGTAACATAAAATCAGTATAATGTAACTGCAGATTGCTGGGGAATTACTTTGACAAAACTGTTTCTAAGCAGCTCATCTCAACACATCTGGCTTCCATGCCACTAATTGGAGTTCTGTAGGCAATAGGCATCTCGAGGGGACGTCAGTCTGCTTTTAGATAATAACATTTGTATTTGTAGCATTCAAGTACTTGAAATATCTCATAATTTGTGGCATTTTCTACTACTTGAATCAATTGCTAATACTTTGTCACTCGTAATGGAGTTGTATACTTGACATAAAATCTAAGAACTCCCTTGATAATTTCCTACCTTGAAAAAACAACATGATAAAATTTAACAGAAACAAAAGCTTTTTAAATCAGCCTTTTTAAAAATTCATTTAGGTATATATATATATAGATACAATGGCTTATTGTTTCAAGAGTAATTCATACTGTAGGCCCAATATTCACAGAAAGAAATTCCAAATTATGATGTGTTTTTGAATTCCTTTTTTTTTAAATCATACACATATTATGGCTTTTAAGGAACAATATCCTCTCTGAATATTTGCCTGATTAAAACTGAAATTGTTAATCGTAAAAATAACAAGAAGACATAGTTATCAATTTCCACCCGCCAAATTTGTTTTCATAAAAGCTCCCTGCATTTTCCTACAAGGGACATAACTCTGTAATATATAATTGCAAAAATCTCAGTTTCCAACTTCATCAAGGTATTGACACCCTGAAATCACAAACCAAATTTGTTTATCCTATCTTAAATAGTTTCTGAGAAATGTTTTCCCATTTGACAATACTCATGAACAGTATCTAATAACACACAAGGGAACAACAACTCAAAATGTACGGTTCTCAGTTTCAACTCCATCAAGGTATTGACACCCTGAAAACACACAGCAAATCTAGTTATTATTTCATAACAGTTTCTGAGAAAAAATTTCCCTTTTGAAAACACCCTCAAACACAAATTCAAAAACACAGAACAAGGGCAATAACTCCGTAAAAAATAATTGCACAGTTCTGATTTTCGAACTCCATTCATCTTTGATAGTTTCTGAGAAAAGCTATTCCCTTTCAATCGGACGGACGTACTGACGCATCATTAGAGTTTAGTCAAAGTTGATATTTTATTCTTGCAAAAACATTGAAATAGCTAACATGACGTGTATTGTATGGAATCATATCGTATCACCAATAGATAATAAGATATGTAGCATATCCTGAAAGATCTGTATTGTCCGAACTCTAATACGAGGCACTATTAAGACTCACGTGGGGGTGATCCTCCAACAAGCGATGATGTTCATGACTGTGAGATAGAGACCGCTTCTCTCTCCCCGGGATCTCCAACAGGTAGTGACCCTCCAGACTACCCACCTGAAAGATGACCACTCGTTAGTACAGGTTAATTAAAGCTAATTAGCTGTGAGATAGAGACCGCTTCTCTCTCCCCGGGATCTCCAACAGGTAGTGACCCTCCAGACTACCCACCTGAAAGATGACCACTCGTTAGTACAGGTTAATTAAAGCTAATTAGCTGTGAGATAGAGACCGCTTCTCTCTCCCCGGGATCTCCAACAGGTAGTGACCCTCCAGACTACCCACCTGAAAGATGACCACTCGTTAGTACAGGTTAACTAAATGTATAGAATAAACAAGTTACAGAACACACTAAATACTCAGGACATGCTATTATTAAGGCACTTGTATTGTAAACATAGCATGTCATGGAAACTCATATTATATCCTCTATTTACTGCATGTCACTTAAACATCCAGTAACCTCGACTTGACCATTTCTCGATTTGCGTTCAAAGATTTTTCAACAAAATAAAAACCGGACTTGATTTTTGTTAATTTGTCCAATAAGCACCTTTATTTAGCCTCTCATTTAGACAGCGTAATAATCATCTGTGAAAAACCCACCTGGGTTAGAGGCCATAAAACTCGCGCGGGTGTGACGTAATAAAAGGACTAGACAGAGTAACGTATCATTATTTCAACTGAAATACCGCCTAAATAATTGTTTAATTACAATTGATGTGGATATTATTTTTACACCAAATGCTTAGTAGTGTTACATCGTCAAATAATTTATCTAACTGAGTGGAAAACATTTTCTGAAAATCGTTAATTATTGGGGTTTTTTCTGTGGTATTGTTACGATAGATGTATGGTTGCTGATTCTGTTTGTGACTTCATGAAAAGGGGGCGTGACCAGTCACACATTCACTGGTTTGTGGCCAGATAGGTCGAAGCGGCTCATCAAAAGTGGCTTTCAAAAACGGCTTTCATTACCAAACTGAACATATTTGAATAGCAACCTTAGGCGCACTATACAATATTATAATCAGACTTTCATATATTCCAAAGAAAATAGAGAAAAAAGTTTGTGGTTGTGTGAACTTTAAGGCACAGAAGCTAATTTGTATTGAACTAACACTTAAATGATCAGAAAAGGTAAACTTGAGCTTAAGCTGACGTCAAGAAAACATATTCAACCTTGTGGGAATGATTTGCAAATGATAACAGGTTAAAAGAATATTGCTCCTGATTGCAATGATTGAGTCAATACAATACTTCTGTTCATGTTCTCTAATGAAACATCAAAGCACATGTGTACAATCAAACAACAGTTTCAATTGCATATCAAACACAACCGGAGAGTGTGGATAATGGGTTACAAATATTGTATAACCAATAAATCAATCACAATTGCCACACAGGTGCAGCAATTTTGTATTTAACTTCTTACAGATAAAAACAAACTTAGAACAAACTAAGAAAACATTGAATCGCCTGCAAAGTAATCAGCCAACAAATAGTATCTTTCAAAGTGTAAACATCGAGCAATGACAGTGTAGCACAACAGCATATGGACAAATCAATGGGGAAAAACAAATAACTTTGTTAAGGTGACATTTTTGACAAAGATTCAATTGTAAGCAAATGATTAAGCAAATGAAGCGCTCCAAAACGCTTATTATGTATTATTTATCTACTATCATTATAAGCAATTAACTGCTATCAAGCACAAATATCAATGTCCTAAATGTCGCAAACACAAATCATAGAAGTCCTTTATCTATAATAATAATGACAATATGTTCTTGTTATTCTTCACATCAACTTTTATGACAACAATAAAAGAAGATAGAAATAGAAACGGGAAACCAAGATTCATATAAACCAGGTTAGTACTCCAGTTGCAGGAAGAGTGTGCAGACACGCAGAGCAGAGTTAGATCATCAGTATTAACTTCTCCCAACATACCGGTACTTTACTTCCATGGCTATCGTCCTGCTGAACACTATATTGGATATGGATGATAAATCAGGAAGTCAATCATTGGAGAAACTTCATGGAAAAGAGCTTCTAAAGGAAACATATTTCCAAGGATAGATTTATCATAACGGACAAACCTTTGACATTTAGGATTTTCTGGAAAGTCTCCATCCTGTATAATAATGGGAATACTTTGAGGACAACAAATTCCTATAATATATAACGAAATCAGTTTGATACAGATATTCTTGTATTTGGAAGATAAAGACGCTAAATGTAAGATCATTTTTCAAGAATAGATTTGTAAATAATAGATCAACCTTTAACATATTATACAAAAAAACTTGAGCTTTTAAAAGATTACTTTTGTTTCAACAAAAATAATCTGTACCTCTGAAGCCCATCAAGTTCATGAATTGTTCATACAGCAAACTTTTTGTCCAACACACCACAAAAGATTAAATATATTCATCTGGACAGATTTTTCCAAGTCCTCCCAAGGAAGCTATCAAACTTCAAATTTGCAATTCCATTTGTTTCTCCCGAGGGACTACAGTGCAGTAGCAATCTGCGAATCAAGGTTACAATCATGTTATGATAAATAAACCATTAGAGCATTTTCATCCACTTTCTGATGGGATGTAAATCTTTCCTGCAGTTTTATAGTTTTGTATCAGATGAGACAACAAGATTGATGACTTAATGACAAAACCTGAATTCCCTCGGCACTTTTCACTTGGTAAATGTGTAATTTTAGATGCAAATATGAGATTAATTTCCAGTTAGGAAGCCTTTATGTACAGCTTTTTAAATCTTCTTTGACAGCATGCTCGCGTTATCGTGGATCCTGTTGTTTCCGATCGATTCCAAAGTTTGCAACATGTCGCAAAACTTCACAATAAATGGTGATTGACGACAAAAGGTCAGAACTCTTGACAACTGAAAAGGATTTAATAGAAGTGTATTGTCTCAAATAAGCAGGTTTTTGATAATAAAATGCATTTACATAAGTGAAAGAAGACGAAGAAAATTGAGTTTGACTAAACTGCATCCTCTTGCTCCAATACAAACACAGGGATTCACAGCAACATGCAACACAGTATAATTGTTCATCAGAAAACTGAATAATTCATGTCCAATGTCTTCCGTCGATTTAATCAAGATAAGGAAGGTTTCCCCGACGCAAGCTTATTAATCAGAGCAATTTGTAATGAATGAGGGCCTAATTAGGAAAACCAACATTCACTATTGACCAGTGATTTATCACACGACATTCTGCACTGCAAACAAACCCAGCTGGACAGTTCACTCAACACCACGTCACTTGAGGTGATCTTAGGACAAAGTTTCTCCCAAAGTTGCACGCAATGCAAGTCAGCGTCTTAAAAGATGGACTAGGATATGAAACCTTTTAAATGATACTTGAAAGAAGTTAAGGATCGAACCATGGTAGCAGCCAAAGAGTGAAAAACCATGCTGAAGCCACATTTTGTTTTCTTCCTCTATCAATATTATTTTTGCCTACGTCTAACCATGACAAAATTTCAATTGAGCGGCATCATCATGGTAGACATTTTAGTGCATATGGTTCAGAAAAATCAAATTACAGACAAACCATAAAAGGTCTGACGACAATGTGTTAAAGCAATGCAAACAGTGTCGTGAACCCTTTTTTAGCATAAATTTTGTGAGTTTTCAGAAGCCTGTCTTACTCATTGCTAATGAATATAACTTATGCTGTGTATGCAGTTTTTGTTGTTAGAACATACAGAACTGGTATCAACATAATTTAAGATTAGAAATTTCATTATTTGAATTCATGTATGTTCTATGCATGGGAACATGTCAGGCAGAAGTAGGTCTTACCCATAGCTTCTCTTGAGTAGTATAGTAATTTCAGCTATATAGTTTTAGATCTTTCACATATTCAGAGTAGGATGATGTTGGTCTCTACATGCACAATGATAAATGTAAAATGATTAACTAGTTCAAATGATAAATTGTATGCTAAGAATTACTTCACTTATTCAAAATATTTGTTTGATTACAGTAATGGTTTCTGTGGATCTAACATTAAAACCAACTAAACTAGAAATACAAGTCACAAAACAACAAACCTTTTGGTTGTTGTTTATATCAATCCATTCAAGAATGATATTTTCAAAATAAAAGAAGATTGATTGAAGTTTTCACAGTCCTCAAAGTAAAGCCCAAAGCAAAGAAAAACATAAAGTTATTTGAAGATTAATATTTTTGTTTATCTCAGGTGTCCTTATGAAAGTAATCATAATTCTTTTCTAGTTACCATAACAACAGACAGAAAAAAACAAATAAAGCAATTTCAAATGAATTTTCAGAAAGAATGTGATACACAAATCACAGCTCCCACAAGATGTTTTCAGAATGGGATGGTCGCTGAAAATTAACTGGCTGAAGACATAACAGAGAGAATTAACTTCAAGGAAAAGGGAATTACAAAATTCTCAGGACCCTTGCATGTCTGGCGATCATTATGATGATGACTCTTTCTGCATGATATATACCGTTACAACTTATACATACAAAAGACATATCTATATATAAAGGTTAAAACGTGTTATTTTTCATATCATACCTCATACCAGCCCAAGGGCAAAGTAGGTTATTGTTTTAATCAGAATCTCAACAAAATGTCATCAAGAGCTAAGCCATGATAAGAAAGTCTCCTATGCCTGCCTCTAACCTAACCACAATGCATCAGGAGGGAAGTGGAGGGTTAAAGAGGTGCAGCACACATCACTCTCCAGGCTAACCACAATGCATCAGGAGGGAAGTGGAGGGTTAAAGAGGTGCAGCACACATCACTCTCCAGGCTAACCACAATGCATCAGGAGGGAAGTGGAGGGTTAAAGAGGTGCAGCACACATCACTCTCCAGGCTAACCACAATGCATCAGGAGGGAAGTGGAGGGTTAAAGAGGTGCAGCACACATCACTCTCCAGGCTAACCACAATGCATCAGGAGGGAAGTGGAGGGTTAAAGAGGTGCAGCACACATCACTCTCCAGGCTAACCACAATGCATCAGGAGGGAAGTGGAGGGTTAAAGAGGTGCAGCACACATCACTCTCCAGGCTAACCACAATGCATCAGGAGGGAAGTGGAGGGTTAAAGAGGTGCAGCACACATCACTCTCCAGGCTAACCACAATGCATCAGGAGGGAAGTGGAGGGTTAAAGAGGTGCAGCACACATCACTCTCCAGGCTAACCACAATGCATCAGGAGGGAAGTGGAGGGTTAAAGAGGTGCAGCACACATCACTCTCCAGGCTAACCACAATGCATCAGGAGGGAAGTGGAGGGTTAAAGAGGTGCAGCACACATCACTCTCCAGGCTAACCACAATGCATCAGGATGGAAGTGGAGGGTTAAAGAGGTGCAGCACACATCACTCTCCAGGCTAACCACAATGCATCAGGAGGGAAGTGGAGGGTTAAAGAGGTGCAGCACACATCACTCTCCAGGCTAACCACAATGCATCAGGAGGGAAGTGGAGGGTTAAAGAGGTGCAGCACACATCACTCTCCAGGCTAACCACAATGCATCAGGAGGGAAGTGGAGGGTTAAAGAGGTGCAGCACACATCACAGGCTAACCACAATGCATCAGGATGGAAGTGGAGGGTTAAAGAGGTGCAGCACACATCACTCTCCAGGCTAACCACAATGCATCAGGAGGGAAGTGGAGGGTTAAAGAGGTGCAGCACACATCACTCTCCAGGCTAACCACAATGCATCAGGAGGGAAGTGGAGGGTTAAAGAGGTGCAGCACACATCACTCTCCAGGCTAACCACAATGCATCAGGAGGGAAGTGGAGGGTTAAAGAGGTGCAGCACACATCACTCTCCAGGCTAACCACAATGCATCAGGAGGGAAGTGGAGGGTTAAAGAGGTGCAGCACACATCACTCTCCAGGCTAACCACAATGCATCAGGAGGGAAGTGGAGGGTTAAAGAGGTGCAGCACACATCACTCTCCAGGCTAACCACAATGCATCAGGAGGGAAGTGGAGGGTTAAAGAGGTGCAGCACACATCACTCTCCAGGCTAACCACAATGCATCAGGAGGGAAGTGGAGGGTTAAAGAGGTGCAGCACACATCACTCTCCAGGCTAACCACAATGCATCAGGAGGGAAGTGGAGGGTTAAAGAGGTGCAGCACACATCACTCTCCAGGCTAACCACAATGCATCAGGAGGGAAGTGGAGGGTTAAAGAGGTGCAGCACACATCACTCTCCAGGCTATCAGACCATCGGCTACCTCACTAATCACTCATCACACGGCAAGAAACATCTCCCGGAGAACGTTGATGTCAGTGTTTCACCTTATATTGATCTTCAAATAATTAACAAATATATTTGCATTTTGAGTCCCATTAATGTCTTGTACTGAAAACTGTAGGTATAATGTTTTCTCTCTCAATTATTATGGAGTTTTACTCCACTTTCAAGAGTATTTCACTTATATCACAGCTGCAAGTATTATTGCAGGGAGAGAGCCCACAACGCAATTGTGGCTTTGCATTGTGTTGAAACCTGCGAGCACTGACTGAAACTAGCAAACTATGGGTGGTAATGTAGCATTGCACCTAAACCTTACTGTGTGTAGAACAGTTCTTCACAGCAAACAAAGTTGCCAAGCCCCTGGTGGGATTTGAACCCAGATCCAAAGCCAAACATTAACCACTGCACTATGCCGCCAGTCAAAAAAATCTACAGCAAAAGTAACAGAAACCATGGCGATTGTTCAGGATGCAAGATAGGAAGGAACAAATATTTACAAGTTGAAAACCGCTATGAACCAGATCTCTTTTCATCAATCAATATACAGACAGAATTCCATGAAGCAATGTGAAGATATCTCAAAGAATCTGTCATATCAACGTAATCTTCAAATTCACCTTCTAGAGTAAACTTTATCTTCAGCTATTAACTGCAAATGGTTTAAGAAAGTTTAATATTTACAGCGTCTTTCAGTATGATAAAGTGACCAGCCCCATCTCTAGGGACCTCCCGCTAATGAAATAATCAGTCAGGAATGGAGACACATCAGCGGTCAATCAGCCTCTTCTAATCATGGACTTGATCGAGAGAGAGTTACATCACACAAGGCACAAGCAGAGGAATTAGCTGGGCAAATGAACTCTCTTGTGGTGACTTAAAGTCTCTTAACTACCTGAACTAATTTGATGTGGTCTGTCTTGAAGAATTTGGGACACATTGTCCTAGATAGTCAGGGAATCCAAATCAGATAACTAAACACAAATTTAAGTTTAAGGTGTTGCTTAAGTTTATGTCTTTATCCTGAGTGAAAAATTCAATTGAAGTTTTTACTTACTGTCTTAAAATGCAAAATACTTCAGATAAGTTTGATTTCTGTAAATTTAACCCATCTGGGATTGACAATGATGAAGACATTAAATGGTTGCTTACAACTTGACTAAAGTATACAACAGAGTAGCAGTTTAAAATGAACATTCTTCAAGACCAACCAACAACTTTCCAATCTAAACTAGTCAAATCGAATCCTGGCCAGTCAACCAGTTAGCCTTGTTATAAATGACCATCCCAAATTTTGACAAAAGAGTTGAGTAATGTGTTCTATTATAATGTTTTTATAAAGAAAATACTCGGCATGTAAGTGATAGGCAGTGGGGACCGTACAGTACCCCACTCTGTCAGGAAAAATTGAGAAAAATACAATTTTGGAAACTTGGCAAAGGGCCTGATCTGTTCAAAATTGGAGTAGAATGAATCTCTCGGCTGAATACTTTGGAACAATGTTGCCAAACATAAAAGAAACGTTGATAATATCCGTCATAAAGCAAAAAAAATCCAACAGGCATGTTGCCAATATGCAGAATATTTAAAAGATGTAATGAAGTGCATGAAACAGGAAAATCAATCATTTCAGCTACAGTTGATAATGTCTAATCTATCACAGAGAGGAAGGATAATGAGATATTAACGGAGAGTAACGGTAAATTGAGTGACTTTCTGTCACAGCATTCATACAATAATCATATTCCTCCACACATTCAAAGCAATAATGAATATGAAGATGTGGACGGGAAATGAAACCAAATCTTATCAATATCAAATAACTCAATAACAAACTAATTATCCTATATACCAAGAAAGTCATGTTAATTAAGGATGACAAGTCAATCCCATAATCCTGTTTTCTACAAAATCAAAGAACTGTTTAGATTCAGCAGTTGCCTGCTTGCTTAGTATCGGTCTGCAGCAAGGATCAACACCCTTAAAACACATAATCATACTTGAAAATAAAGTCAGGAATTTTCTTTGAAAATAAAACTTTTGAACACTTTTCTCTGATATCCAATTATAAGCAATTTTCCTACAGAGAATGTCTGGGCATTATGTAGGTTGAATAGAAATGGGAGTCAAATTCTATCAAATAATCAACCAAGCTTTCACTGTGAAGTTTCTCCTTTGTGATAAAACTGGGACAGAAGATAATTTGTTTCTTGAACAAAATGGATTGTAAAGCGTTTCATATGTTTCAAATTGTGACATATTCGTGGGCGACATCATTTATTTCTGCAGATTCAGCATGATTAGGTTGGTCATACAGTGAGAGAGAAAGAGAGATGAAATACATCTTTCAATTACTGTCTGGTTGGATGCGTAGGAACAAAGAACTTGCACATTAGCTATGATTATACTCTGCCTTGTTCTATCTATGTGACCAATATACACCCTTCTTGTAACCCCGTGAGCTGTCTAGTTCATTTAGTTTCTGTCCATGATTTTAAGAAAGTAAAGGAAAGAAGATTGATTTTTACCAATGATGGATCACCTGCAATGGAAAAAGGTTCTCATCAACGTAACTGTTAAAATGAAAAAAAAAGTTTAGATGAATTTTTAAAAAATAGATGAGTTCTTGTCACGACACGATAAAGGAAAAATAAATAGCGATTACCTGCCTGTTAATATGTCAATGAATGAGAGGGTTGAACACCAACATTTCACAATTAAACAAACAAGTTATTATTTCTTGAGCACACCAGCTAGTCTATCAGTATTCATATAAAATGAACATTATGTGACTGAACAATACATGCTCTAAAATAATTATGATCGTATTCTCACAGCTCTTCTGTGTCCATGATTTCGAAACAAACTTAGGATTCAAAGATTAAAATGTAGAGCTGGAAATGTATCAAATTATATTATCTATTCAATTCTTTGAAAGGAAGGATTTTATCCATTTCTCTCCAGAGTGATATTTCTCTATTTTAGAACCTTTACTGTCTGATCAACTTACAGGACTCATCGAATGTAAATGGAGTGGAGAAAGTCTAATGAGAGTCACTCAGAAATATAATGTGGAGAACAGATTAAAAGAAAATACTTTTTTTTAAAATGAAACACAGAAAGATTTGAAAGGTTCCATTGATAAAGCTAATATGGTGATACATAAAACATTCATCAGATGTATTTAGTTGACAAGAGGCATGCTGTGATTGTACACATCTGTCACACCCCTTCATGCCAATACACACAAGTCGTTATCTATAATGGAATGGGCGACCATGTGATAAATTACGCAGCGTTCTGACAGCCTCATTCTAGCTCGGAAGTGGGAATTACAGGGTAAAGCTTGGCAATGGTTATATTGGTGTCAACAATTTCTTCTATGTATAACAGCCTTCACAAGAGAGAGGCACCTTGAGAGAAGACTGAGAGAGAGGCACCTTGAGAGAAGACAGAGAGAGGCACCTTGAGAGAAGACTGAGAGAGAGGCACCTTGAGAGAAGACTGAGAGAGAGGCACCTTGAGAGAAGACTGAGAGAGAGGCACCTTGAGAGAAGACTGAGAGAGAGGCACCTTGAGAGAAGACTGAGAGAGAGGCACCTTGAGAGAAGACTGAGAGAGAGGCACCTTGAGAGAAGACTGAGAGAGAGGCACCTTGAGAGAAGACTGAGAGAGAGGCACCTTGAGAGAAGACTGAGAGAGAGACACCTTGAGAGAAGACTGAGAGAGAGGCACCTTGAGAGAAGACTGAGAGAGAGGCACCTTGAGAGAAGACTGAGAGAGAGGCACCTTGAGAGAAGACTGAGAGAGAGGCACCTTGAGAGAAGACTGAGAGAGAGGCACCTTGAGAGAAGACTGAGAGAGAGGCACCTTGAGAGAAGACTGAGAGAGAGGCACCTTGAGAGAAGACTGAGAGAGAGGCACCTTGAGAGAAGACTGAGAGAGAGACACCTTGAGAGAAGACTGAGAGAGAGGCACCTTGAGAGAAGACTGAGAGAGAGACACCTTGAGAGAAGACTGAGAGAGAGGCACCTTGAGAGAAGACTGAGAGAGAGGCACCTTGAGAGAAGACTGAGAGAGAGACACCTTGAGAGAAGACTGAGAGAGAGAGACCCAGATTAGAAGTGTCCTCCACTTCGTTTGTGTCCACCATAAAACAGATTAGGGACAGAATTACTTGAAAGGTGTAGCACACAGGTCTTATGTTGTTGATTTGTCATATAGGCCAAACAAGGCACAAGCTACTAGACCATGATATTTTTAAGGCATTGACAATTTAAATTTTGATATGTGAACTGCAAACAAAACAGCTTTCAGCAATTCATCCATTCACACTTTACAACATTGTGGCTGGTAAAGAAAGAAAGTTCTACTCTTGTAATCCACAGTGATCAGGAAGTTAAATAGGCAAACAGGGCTTACATTGTCCAACTCTTATTATTGTATGATAAATATTACTTATATGAACATGCATACATGAATATATTAGATCAATGAGGGTTAAAAACCTTGTAAGACAATCGTTTTCAAGGAAAAGCATGGATTTGGAAAGAAGTTTTCGTTAGATGAAAAACTGAATCAAAATGTTGAAGTTTACTAATGAAAAAAGAGCCATGGCCCATTTGAAAAATGATATGACTTAAAACATTGGAAATGTTCCATTGTCAAAGATGTCTCTCCCAAAACTTGAAGGTTCGTGCAAGACTTTCATGCTTGTGTTTTTATCATTCATTGAGTATCAATTTGCACAATACTGAAAACAAAAATATCAATTTGAAATCATAAAATGACATCCTCTAGCATATGATTTATGTGTAAAATCAGCATCAAGAGACCTTGCTATGCCCCAGCAGACAGGTGAGAAATGATTGCAGTTATTCTGTCTCTAGATGTATTCTGTGAGACAGGATGGACCTGACTTTATACGCCTTCTGTTCGTGGACGCCATTTGATCTAATAGCATAAGCCTGCCGTGTCTGTAAAATGAATAGTTAAAAAGTTTCAATTTCTCCAGACAGTTTATATCTTTTTTAAACCGCTTTTATTTCTGAATACTCAAAAAAGTTGTTATTACTGCAACAGAATGTTTGTTTCAAGAACTTGGCCAACTTTAAACAGTACATGATACAATAAACTGCTCATGTGTCTTCAAACCTTTAGCTATATGTCAATCACTTGTGTACACATCAATAAGATAAATGTTAATATCTGGAAAGGGCTATTGTAAATTACGGTTAATTGTGATGAATCCTTTTCTTGAATAAGTGAAATATTTTTAATCAATAACAAATAAATATCAGTGTTCATGGTTGTTAGTGTGATTATTTCAAAATTCATTGGTATATAAAGCTATAAACATTAGAAATGTTAGAATATCCCTAACAAACTAAGGTAAGGTGATGAGTTTTAAATCACCCATCTTCAATACTTCTGTTATTTTTCATACGCCTTCATTGCCATAACCATGTGAGCACTGGCCGTCTCTTTGAATATGGCCCCTATGAAGAATTAAGGAACATTCAGCAAACACCATGCAATGCATTTTCGAAAAACTGACATTTATAACAGTTGACTAAAATTGACGGAGATATAGCACCAGTGGTCCTTGAAAGCAATTGATTATTCCAGTCATGACACACTCATATGACCACAAATCCAATGGAGACCCCAGATCATTTCCCAACGCTGCAATGACAGCCGACCATAACAATGGATTCACGAGAGGAAATATGGGTTTCTAGCACAGGACCTGGGAGTTGCTAGCAGAACCATTCTTTGTGTCTAGTATGTCTGCATCAAACAACTTGTTCATAGCTCCGCTCTGACATATTCACTCTTCTGCATTTGTAACTCTGTCTGATGGGAAATCTTAAACATTTCCTGAACCGAAATGCTCCCTTGCTGCAATACATCAAAATGTTGCGGGAGAGTCTGGGGTGTAATTACCAAACTTGAGTTTGCAACAGCATTAGTATTATAGTGATTGAAAAGTGTAACTCCACTTTATGGTTAGCTGATAAAACATTTCCACATTTGTTTCAACGTGTGTTCATATATTGTGTTTTCAGATAAAACTTGTTTTCTTCAACAAAGGAAATGGTCTAATCCAGCATGTACTTACTTGGCTCTGACATATCCACTCGTCTGCATTTGTCTGATGGGAAATCTTAAACATTTCCTGAACCATAATGCTCCCCTGTTACATCTTAAACATTTCCTGAACCAAAATTGCTTCCTACTAATAAATCAAAATCTTGCTGAGAGTCTTGGGAATGATTATTTGTAAAATTTCAGAAAAAGAGAAATTTGTATGTACTCCTATGGAGATGTTTATTAGCTCAACTTTAAGCTACAAATCAGATGTGCAAATTTTCAACTTTGTCCCTGAAATCTCGCAATTACAAGCAAATTTTCTAAAATTCTTCTCAAAACCCATGTCAGCCTGTTAATTCTTCAAACAGTTTGGAAAGCTGAGCCAACAGAAAAGGAAGGGTTATTCAAATAAAAGAAATTTCATAACTTGCTCTGTTGAGGTAATTTTATCATAATATTTCAGAAACACGAAAAATTTGCAAATTTTAACCTTGAAGCCACTTTTAGCTGTGAACTCTTTTGTTTTGTCTAGACCGGGGAACATCTGCGACTCTCAGTCCAAACATTTGTGAAATGTTTATAAACATCCGAACATAAGGACTGTCCTTACAGAATAAATCCCAGAATTTCTCTGTAACTAAAGCTTGACAATGACAACATTATGTATCTCTTTCACCACTTATCGGCATGTACCGAGTTGACCGGAGATATCACTTGCAGCCTTACCTTTATCTACAAAATGGTTAGACATAATTATCTGTCCCAGCAGCTTTCAAAGGTAAAACCCTTCCAAAGATCTATCAATTTAAACTTGACCCTCGTCAATTCACCAAAGCAGATATGTCCTCAAATGATTAATGATGTTTGGTAATAAACTTTTATCATCAATTTATCAAATGGCACTCCGCATTTATAACATTTTCATCAACATCACATTTGTTGTTAATTTAGAATGTATCAAGCTGTATATAGCCCTCCATGCCTTTAATGTACAAAATGAAAATAAAAACTGGAAAAGGAATAGAAATTTACTTTTGATCGAAGAGATTATTCATCAAATTTTTTTTTAGCTTATTGTAAAAGACATAGTTGCATTTTGTTCTTTTCAATCAATTGATCAAAACGCTGTCAGTGAATGACAATAAATTAAAAACAAGTTTAAACTTTCAAAACTTGAAGTCTCATTTTTTATCTGAATCTTTTATTCTTTTTCTGACACCAATGTGACCAACTTAACCTTCATGAAACGGGGTTAATTAATATCACAATTACCAAGGTCTTCTAGACTGACAGTATGCAGACACATTGTACATATTGGATTATTCAAACTGAATTAATGTCGTACATTGTCCGAGTTATTAAGAGAATTAATGTGAGTGCATGAATGTGAGAGACAGAGAAATAACTGAAGGCTTGAGCCAGTTGTAGATGATGTCGGAGTGAGTCTGATTGGGCCAGTCTGTTTGATTGTGTAGACCGCAAACAAGACAAAGGGCTCACATTACACGAGATGCTGACAGTGCTAAAACTGAAACTTGTCACGTGAAGCCTCGACTCTAGTGTAACCGCCAGATTCTTACATCTCGTTGAAGATGTTGTACTAAATCTGCATCTTAAGAGATCCTGGGAGTCTTGTCTTTCCTCTTGTCTAAATAATGGAGACTATTTTATAATGTTAAAAATAGAGCCATTGGCTCTGTAGCTCATCAGGCTACATCATCAATTATGCTGTAGAGTGTGGCCAATGTGATTCCCCCTTTGTAAAGGCCACAGGGGCACCAATCATAAAATTAGGTATATAGGCGACAAGTTTCAGTTTTCTAGGCCTTATACTTCAGGAGAAGAAGATGAAAATAGATTTGAAGGACGTTCCTGTTGCCTTTATTAGGGGCAACAGGGTCACCAAAGCTACAATTCATAATCCTCAATAGTCAAGGAGTCTGTACACAAAGTTTCAGCTTTCTTGGCCTCATGGTTCTGAAGAAGAAGATGAAAATAGGTTTTTAAGGCATGGCATCTGTGGCCCTTATTAGGGGTCACAGGGCCACTAAAGCTACAATTTATAATCCTCACTAGCCAAGGAGTCTGTACACAAAGTTTCAGCTTTCTAGGCCTTATGGTTCTGGAGAAGAAGTTGAAATTCCACAAAGTTTACGGACGGACGGACGGACGCCGGACACCATGCCATGCCATAAGCCCATCTTGTTGAAGATGTTGTACTAAATTTGCATCTAAAGAGATTCTGGGAGTCTTGTCTTTCCTCTTTCCTCTTGTCTAAATAATTGAGACTATTCATAATGTTAAATATTGAATATTTCAAACTTATTCCTTTTTTAATTTTGCTGATAATTTTTACTTACAAACCTGCTTACTGACAATAACAAAAGAACCACACTTAAAAATATAAATTAGTTAACCAAACAATGATAACAATTGGAAGAAAGTACTGAAGACTTTGACAAATCTTTGAGACAAAATCAAGAGACAATATCAAAGCATTTTCACAACAAGTTCACATCCTCCCCTGAAACCAAGTCGCAGAAGGATTCATCACTGACCCTAAGCCAAATCCTTGGATAGTATCCAAACTAGATCAAAAGCCGAACTAGTGAAATTGAACAATGTCTGCTAAAGAAAAAAGAGAAAATCTAGTTTGTTTGTCAAAGTATGAGTTATTCTAGCCATTTCACATCCAATTTTTTCATACATGATACACAAAAACATAACCCATTTAATACTCCTAAATCTTCCCTATTAACGAAATCAATATCGATGAAACCTAGTAAGTAAATACATGCGATCATATCTACACAGGTGTTCTGGCATTGATGGAAAGGAGCAAAGAGTCAATACTATCTGGATACTGATTGGCTGAAATCTATAGAGGTGGGCATGTGATACAAGAAGATAACACCTCATTTGCACTGGTGCAATATAATCAGGGAAATTATGACACTTTATCAATACGAGGACAGGTGGGCAAATACTGGAGGCAAGAAAACATGTGGCATTCATCACTGTCAGGCTGAGTTGTTTATCGGTCTCTCTCTTTGAAAACTCATTGCATCATATTTGACAATGACAGAAATATAAATGCTGTTGGGAGTGCGATCCATACAAACTATATTATCATTTGATAAATTGCTTTCGCTGTACTGTTTTATTTCAAAGGTTGTGATATCCTTATCATGACCTTAAAATGATCTTGACATTTAAAAAAATTGACAACCGTTGTACAAAAAAAATTATATCTATCTATACTGTTTAATTTCTGCTTTAGAAAATTTAGCAAAAAGACAAGAACAACTATCAAGCTAATTTGAGCTTAATAAAATAAACTTAATTTTTTTAAATGTTTCATATTCATATCACCTAGCCTGAATACATGAAATGTCAATTGTGTTATTGAAAAGGTTCTGCTTATGTCATTTCTCAAATAACCAAAAACACCTTTGTCAGCTCTTGTCAATTTTATATTAATTCACATACATCTTCAAAAAGACTTACGTATAAGGACAAATGTATTTAACCTTTTATATTCAGAAGTGCTTACAGGCTTAATGAGCTAGCTGTAACATTTGTTCACTACCGGAATCACACGTCATTCTAATAATATTCTATGCTTGAATGAATCGTATAAGGATTGAGACTGTCTGGTGACCTGACGTATCCTCTAACAATAACTTGAAATTCAAGCCGGATGTAACAACAAGAGCTTACAGTGTTTCTTAGAAGCCACAACAGGCCGGTGAGTTAATGTTTGGCCCGAGGCCCAGACAACATGACACAGATATCACTCACACCTCAAGTATAGTATACTAACAACATTTTGTATTGTTTCAGATATCACTCTCACCTCAAGTAGTATACTAACAACATTTTGTATTGTTTCACTCTCACCTCAAGTATACTAACAACATTTTGTATTGTTTCAGATATCACTCTCACCTCAAGTAGTATACTAACAACATTTTGTATTGTTTCACTCTCACCTCAAGTATACTAACAACATTTTGTATTGTTTCAGATATCACTCTCACCTCTAGTATACTAACAACATTTTGTATTGTTTCAGCTCCCAAATCCTTAATGTTTTACTCAACACATAGTAGTTTTACATGCACTGAATCAAAGTTAAGAATGACAAGTATTTTTATGGATATACAATGTCTAAAACTCTAAACTAAAGTATCAGATGAATCTTTGAAGACAAAAAGTGTCCACCTGATCAATATTTTTCGTATTCACGTTCATAAATACAGGCATAACAGTTTCCTGAGTAATAACTCTACAAGCATTCAACAGGTAATATTCAGATATCTGTTTTTCTATATACAGCAAACATTTCTGGTTATAAAAATCTGACTCTAGATGCTCAAACTAATTTTGCTACAGGTTCTGTGTGCTGCCTACAAAGCAGTTGTAGAGTTATGATTGATTGTTACATTGATTACAATTGATTGTAGCCTAACAATTATTTTGTGGAACGGAACCTGAATGACAGGCTACCCTGACCCCAGTTTATGACAATTGTAAGTTCAAAACTGGTACACAATAAATAATTCATGTTTGGACACGAAGTGTAAACAATAGTTTTTCAGGGTTACATAAGTAAAAGTTTGATATAAGGTTGTTTTATTGAAAACACCTTCATATACCAACTCCCTATTCATTAATTCAGCTTTCCGACAGCTTTACAATAATACTTTGAGGTGTAAACATATCTCTGCTGACTAATATATGCACAGAGTTGAAGTGATCGTGAGCGATAAGTATCATATTCACACCAGGAAGTATGGCTATACGGCCTGTATTGCCCACTACAGGTCTGAGTGAATAATAAAGTGACATCAATCTGTCTCCATGGACATGAAATCGTGTTTGGAGGTGACAAAAACATAAATTAAACATGAAAATGACTTAATATGAATTCCAACAACTTGCAGCTGTATTCTTGCACGTCTTCTTGTCAACATTTTCAAAATTTCATTTCCCCGTTCTCTTCAGATTTGAATTAAATTGAATACAAAATCTGAGACTCAGAGAGGATAACAACAAAGATAATTGGTCTACTTGTCAGTGATGCATGTTGAACCCTTAAATAAAGACTTAAGATTCACAAAGGATCAGATTTTGTGGAAATGTTTGGCATTTTAAATGAGTCAGTCACCTTGAATATTATGATATCAACAAAATGAACAGATAACAAGTACAACCCAGTGAGTCCATTGGCCTACTTATCAGTGATGCTCAATGAACCCTTTAAATTAGATTAGCATTGAAATGTAAGGGTAATTCACTCAGGATCAGATTTTGTGATATTATTTGGCTTTCAAATTGAGATGAGCCGTGATCATCGTGAAATTGATGTTGTCACAATAAGAGTCTGATGACAAGGGACGTCACGTCAAGGATCAAAGGTCTGTCACTGACCAATCAAAAGTTATGGGGCTTCTAAGATTTTACAGAAAATATATCTGATGACAAGGGACGTCACGTCAAGGATCAAACACCTGTCACTGACCAATCAAAAGTTATGCAGCTTTTATGATTTTACAGAAAATATTTAGGTCTAGGTCAAGGTCACAAGGTCAACAGTTATGACACATATATTATACACATGTCAAGGCCTACGAATCAAGTGAGAACAAAGGCTTAAGTTTGATATTTGAAAAGTTAAATGATGTTTCAGTACTAGGAATACAATACATTCGTTGGAATCATCATGATATTCTCATCACTGATGTACTCAACACGGATTCAGAAAGTTTTGTAAACTACTTTTTAAAGAACTGACCCCTGAAGAAATAAACCCTTGGTCAAAGGAACTTAGAAAATCTTAATTTAAGGCTTTTAGCTTTTTAAGGCTAGAGATTGCTTAAAGGTTATTAATGGCAAATGCCTGTTTTCCAGACTTGTACAAACTGTCATATTTTGTTGTTTCTGTACATATTATATTTGTCATTGAGGCAAAAAGCCGAATTACTTTAAACAACATTAAAATGATTAATTCTACATGTGCACCTGCTGCAGAGTTTGTGGGAACATTCATCTCTCTTGTCCTCATTGCTGTGCACATGCCAAGAAATAACCTGGAACACTTTTCTAGCTTGATTCACACGAGATAGGGCCAAAGTGTGACATAATCATTTGTAAATACTTCAAGTTCAACATTTAAACAGTAAATACTCAGACACTCGGCAAGTAGATATGTATACTGTATACCTCACATTGAATTTAATTGTGCAGTTCCTCATAGAAACATAATATGGAATGATTTGTCTATGTTTCTTCAAATGCAAATTCATATTTATCTTATTTACCTTCTTAACATTATTCTATATATAAACAATTCTATGAACTAAATCGTCAATGTTTCTTTATGAAAAGAATAAACATCTAATGTTGATGGTTCTCAACATCTCCTTGAAGAGAGATATGAGCTGTACGTCCATATGAAACCAGACTTGTGAGGAACTCCTAATTAGTTATTCTAGAGCCATGATTAGGTCTGATCCATTGTTGTAGCAGTCGAGAGAACTAGCCCACGGCCTGATTGAATTAGTCAGCTCTAACAAGGCTCGGTCGGGGACTTTCAGGCTAAAGTTTGTCACTTAAATTAACATAGCGCTACTTCTACAGATCAAGAGCGATAACGAGAGTGTCAAATATACCTACAAGGTTTGACAATCACAATGCCATCAAATCATCATAACACATCTAGTTCAGGAGTTTTATTCTTAAAACTTTCAAATATAACAAGTGTTTGATTAAAACACAATTTTAATCAAATGTTGGAAACAAATTTTCTGCAACATACATGATCGTATTTGATATTTGAGACTAGTCAGACTAAATCAACCATGCTCCGGGTAACAAATTGTAAAAATATTCTCTCTATCAGGGTGTGAACTTAATCCAGGCGGTATATCTTCTCCATCATGGTCTATATTTGAGTCCAGACAAGCATCATATGGACTCCAGACAGACTCGTGTAAAAGTATTCCAAATGAAGCATTATTTTTTGTAAATGCTAGTGAGAATATTGTACTATCTATTCAGGGAGGAAATGAAGAAAGAGTCCCATTTTGAGGAGCATAGATCCAAATCTAGACTTTCTTAAAGAGGTTATCATGTAATATATACGGGTGAAGTAAAGGTGAAATTATTAACAGACAGTCTACGAGTCAGACATAGTTCATAGACAAGAGAGCCCTTCACCTAAAACAATGCAATTAATGTCACATAAGTTTGGTTGTGATGTACTGTGCAGTCACGTCCCCAACTGCCGATGTAGACCGATCCGTCAATCAATGTCTATCTCCAGTCATTTGTTAGCCTGTCTCCAGAATCTGGGTACAATAACTTTTACATGTCAGCACTTACTGAGACCAGAGTGTGCTGTTTTGCAAAATCACAAATGTTGTCACAATTTTCGCATCAAAGCTACCAATTGTATTTTTTAAAGTGATTTATGTATTGTATTCATATTCCTACTTGCTAATCTTTAAGCCTTCTTATTATCAAATATTCTTCGTGATAATTTTGAATTAAGGTTTTTATTATCAAATATTCTTCGTATTTCTCCTGGTCTGAAAGACTAGACAATTTCTCTTGCCTTCAGGCAAGAAGTCTCTACAAAAGATTTCAGCTTTCAACACATTTTGGCTCTGGGGAAGAAGAGGAAAATAGATTTTTAGGGTGTGGCCCATGTGGCCCTTATCAAGGGTCACAGGACCACCAAAGTTACAATTTATAATCCTCACTAGTCGAGGAGTCTGTACACAAGATTTCAGCTTTCTACACCTTTTGGTTCTCGAGATGAAGTCAAAAATGCACCAAGTTTACAGACAGACGGACGGACAGACGCCATGCGATGCCATAAGCCTTTCGGGCCTGATGAGCTAAAATTCAAGATAGTCTGAGCTCATTCATCCAGAATAAAATTCGGAGCTCTTCACTGAGAAAGTCAATAAAGAAGCACAATGCACCGAAACCGACTTCTCCATCAAGATTATAATGTGTCTGTCACGATCTTTTTCCCTCCTCATAAGTCAAACAAAGCCAATTTGTAAATGTAATGGATTTCCACGCAGAGATTAACCAAGAAATTCACTGCACTCGGACAATACATTAGATTAACAATGACCCTGCACATAAATGTCATCAAGCAGATCGACACATGTCTTACATCACCGTCTTGTAAATCAATTACTTACAGCATTTCCTTTCATTTGAATTGCTAAGTGATTGATTGAAGCTTGTTTGCATCTGGTCATGAGCAAAGACCAGCATGACACTCCATTACTGGCAGGGTTCCTCAAACAAGATGTCAGGTCTGATGTCACTGACGGAGTGCTGTTGCCAGTCTAATAGTATACTTTCAACACGATGTTATGGATGTGTTGTCAGTGATATAATATCGGTGCCAGCTAAATAACATGGTTTCCAACTCACTCACTCACTTTATGGTTTAAACTAACTATTATGGATGTGTTGTTTATGATAAAATATTGTTGGCAGTTTAATTATATGGTTTCAACAAGATATTATTGGTTGAGAAATATTGGATTTGATGAAATGTTATCTTAAAGTGGCAACAATTTAACATAGACCTCTTATCTGTGATATTGCAAATATCAATCAATTCATGACCTACTTCGGACCCTCAGGTACTTTGAAATTCGTCATTGTGGTCCTCACTCTAACATTTGAGGGGTCACATTTGTTTTGAAGAGGCCAAGGTGAATAACATTATAAGTTCCTGGTTACTTTGATTACATTTAGATTACTAGTACATGTAACATTATTGTAATCAGTGTCCGAAATAACCACTAACGATGCTAGTTGAAATGTGCCTGGGCTAGTAGAGAAAAAGTAATGATAGCCCGGTTGGCTAGTGTGGATTGGTATATTAAAAGTATTTTGACTTCTTTTCATTCAATTAATTCAGTTACTATTTTGTGTCAGTTTCCCCCATCTCCCTCATCAAGACCTCTTGAGCAGATATGTGTTTGACT
The DNA here is from genome assembly GCA_916613615.1 of Steromphala cineraria. Lineage (NCBI taxonomy): Eukaryota > Metazoa > Mollusca > Gastropoda > Trochida > Trochidae > Steromphala > Steromphala cineraria. The sequence continues at coordinate 97,506,875 of OU744720.1, forward strand.
TTAAAACAATGAATGTAATAAAACAGTTTTTATCTTTACTTAATTTGGCTAGTAATTTTTCTTTTGGGCAAGTAACTTTACATACACCCTAGCCCGGTTTGCTAGTGATCTTGAAAAATTATTTCATACACTAATTGTAATACTGATTACTTATTTAAAACATGTCACATATTATAAACATGTATTTTTACCTAAATTCTTCTTCCACGTTAGATATGTACTTGTACCTCTAATAATTATAGCAGGTGCCTGAAGCCCCCAGCACTTCAATCACTGGTTCATTGATAAAAACCACGAGGGAATATTACTGTAAATCTGAAACGCATTTTGACACTGATCAAATAACTTTGGAGCATTGACATAAATATTTCTTGCAGCTCTTATACCACTGCTATTGGATAAATGACATATCTCACTGACTTTTTTTCAATATTTAGAGAGTTTTGGAAACATGGAATCTACTCTGGACACGTGCTTATATAAGCATTGTTACACTTGTAAAATCACTTGCTCAAAATCTCTTTCTTTCTTGCAAATGACAACACTAAAACTACAATCCCATTATTTCAGAGACAGGAATCTATTCAATTGGATACAGAAGCATTGTCTAGTGCATCATTTATACAAAAAGAGCTCAAAGTATAGTTCATATTAAACAACAGATAAACCAATTAACATGGAAAAAATAATGAGGTTTCTTGTTGTTTAACATTTTAAGGTAATGTAACAAGTAAAATGTTTTCTTAGTGTATATTTTAATCTATAAGGCGACCTTGTGCATAAGGCAGCTGGCCAAATTGCTGCCAAAATCATATATCGTAGACCCCCCATTTCTGGTATAAAAAAACTTGCCTTATACACTGAAACATACGGTAAATGTTTTATTGCCAAGACACTGTTAATGACAATCGATAACATACATGGTATACATGGAACAAACCAATGGCAACCCAGGGAGAGAACATTGGTATACACTGAACAAACCAATGGCAACCCAGGGAGAGAACATTGGTATACACTGAACAAACCAGTGACAGCCCCGAGGGAGAAATGAGTGCTGCAAATTGTACTAACATGAAGTGTTTTTCTGCCATTTGTTGCTCTTATTTCATGCCAACATTAAATTCCTTCTCCCATGTCTTCCACGAGTTTACGAGCTGTAACTACTGTCGTCTCACAGTGAACAGGATGTAGGGAACAAGAAGACAAATCTAGACACACACAACACATTCTTACACACAGAAAAATACAAAATACTGTAGGTCACTGGTAATGAAAAGCAACCTTTCCTTTAGTTTCAAGATACAAATATTTCATCTTTTCAAACTCTGAAATATGACTTTATTTGATAATATTGAAACAATGTTTCTCTAATCTGAGACAATTGAAACTATGTGTGATTTATACAAAGTACCTGCAACAGACATAATTTTATTCTGTGAAGTAGTTTCTGATCCAAGAAACTTGAAACTGTAAGTAATTCCAAATACACACTTCCCAAACTTACAGAAAACAAGAGGAGAATTCTTTGACAATGTATGTTCCTGTTCCCTATATGAACCATTGTTCCAGTTTCATCTTTACTTCAAACAGGATATGAATAAGGAATTGATGTCTTGGAAATTTTGAACAGGATATCCTTAATCCTTGTCCAATGTCAAAGTCCCTATTTCCTTATTAGAGATACCAACTAATTCTGAGTAAGATTAAATGAAAGATAATGAGAAATTTTGTTTATAATCTAATCTTCATATTTCAACATTAAACTAAACAAAACTAATTACCGAAGGCACTTTTTCAATCCTTTAACCGAAAATATTACTTCCAAGACGGCAAACTAACATTTCATTTTGCAAGCTTCATTTTATGTTGATAAGATAGCTAAATATACACATAAAACAAATTGTTTACATTTCAGATAATAAAAAATCTGTTCTTCATAATTTCACATCAACATAAAACATCATAAGCACGTAAACGTGCCTACTAAACATTAATTACTTTCATACCAGAGAACTAACGTTTTGCTATAAATGTTGAACCTAACAATCAGTAAGACAGGCGTTGTAGACGACATGTAGATACACAATATACACTCCGTATAACACAACTTACTGTCATTTCTATTAACTAGACTTTCAAATATTAAAAAGATTTTCAGAAAATATCTTTGGTTGAACTATTTTTCACTTTCAACCGCTCATGCAGTAGACACTATCTGTTGACATGTCAGGTAAAATCAAGAATATATATGTGTAATATAAATAAATAGCTTCATGACCACACAGTAAATACAATGTTGTCATTACAAGATATTTGAAAATGATTAACGCAGTTGAGATAATTACACTTTGCAATTACTTTTTTGCATATTAATGACTTTAAGCTATTGGATGAATCATACCAACACCAAATTAATTTGTGGCACATGAAATGGTTGAAATTTTAGAAAGGAATTTGATAATGGAGACGTGAAATTAAAGGAGAAATTGTGGTAACACAGGTGTCTACAGGCAGAAGTCCAACTTCCAGAAATATGTAGTTGTAACGTTTTGCACCATTGTTGTCCTGTCAAGGAAACATGGCTGATGCCGACAGGCTCTAGGAAATACTGACATTTTACCTGTCGCTCGTCTAACACTCAGACTGTAGTTTTTATATTTTGACCTTAGCGTCACCTCATGTAAAACAAGTCTAAATAATCTTTTGAAAAGCATGTCTAGATTTTAAGTGAACTACTTCTGAAAGTATTTTTGGAGACTGATCATAATTCTACTATAACTTGTTGGCATCCACAAAAGGAAGCACATTACCCTTAGTTAACTAGTCTGATTATTCTTAAATGTTAAACATGTTATTAACTAACATGTCTAGAATAAGAACATACATACTTTTCACTCTTGATTATGTGTATGTTTCAGGGAAAATCATTTGCCATGGGATGTTCTTGAACTATTTCAGGACTTACAAGTAAATAAAACATGGATGGATGGTATAAAAGATGACAGTAGTCCACAGAGGGACAGCATTCTCATTGGTCTACAGCATGTTATACACATAAAGAGGGGTTGAAAACCTTTTTAGAGCATCAGTCATTAGGATTAGTTCAATCCCATAAGTACTAGCCAATACCAGTTACAGGGAACAATATCTATTAAATCAGTTCCAACTCAGATAATCTTTTGGACAAGCACATGAACATCTCACCAGGAGATGAATGTTTTTATAGTCACTGGACACGCAACTAAGTGATGAAGGTAGGATTTAAGGAATTTCTTTTAAAAACAGTGTAGCCATTCTCTTTAAGCCTTTAAATATATTTGACAAGTCTTTACAGAATCCTACAGACACCAAAAGACATCTACAAGACAATACCTACAATTATCCCTGGAGTACATAAATGGGAGGACATCTCCAAAGGCAGCTAAATGTTTAAACTTTCACAAATCTAGGAATAGGACAGAGCGTCTTTATCTACATTCTTCAAATGGCAACAAACAGCATGCTTTGCTGTATTTCCAGCTTTCTGTTTGAGCTGGGTGAATTACAAGTAATCTGAAAACGTCCCACACAATCCGAGGTTTTGTTTAGGAAGTGTTAGAACTATTGACAGTGACACAAGCTTTGGACACAATCAATATATTCCACAGCTCCACGACATGTCCATGCAAACAAACATGGCCGCCTAGAGAGTTATGTCCCCTTGGGACAAGTCAACCTCCCCTCTGTCTGTGTGCGCTCTTCAAAACCTGTTTGTAGAGAACAAGTGACAAACACACGTCATGTTTGTTTTCTTTGTAAAAAACTTCAACAGAGCAAGATGCTGTGTAAGGCGTAAATAATCCATAATGGCGGCTCGCCAGTGCTAAATCCAGAGTGGGTGGAGGGATGACGGAGGATTAGTTAATACACTAAACAAGATTTAATTCTTACATTGATAATCCTGGAATGCTAATCTAAGGAAAGAGTTTTTCATAGGAAGTTTTTCTTCTCAGTGAATTCTTTCTTTTAAAAAATAGTTCTGAATGCACAGGAGTTAAAAAGTTCACATTCTTTGAGAAAATTACGTCATAACGGTTACATCGAAAAAAATATGAAAAGATTTACAATGAAATACAACTGAAACTGAGAATAAATGAAAGAAGATGAAAACTAGGGGAGAGCTTTGTATTTAAACGTTGACGGTCCTGCTCCAACCATAATATTGCTATGGTGTCTGATGACAGAGCTATCTACCGAAACTGATCTCCCGAGTCGGAGTTGTTGATATTTGAAAATATTATCGCAGTGTATACCAGGAACCTCTTATCATTTCCATATTCATATTTCCAATGCCTTTATCTATAAAATTGGTTTCAGCATTTCTGAACAAAGCCCTAAATACATTACAGGATGCTGATAAATATAATCCTTGAAAGTTGATCTCAAATAGTACTGTGCAGTATTGGTAAGAGATATGGAGCCTCATTGTTGTATTCAAGAAACTATTTTAATAACACTGATATAACATTGTAGCAAATCTCACTCTGCTTTAGCCATCTGTTGCTGTGAGAAATTTGCTGACTAAAGGGAAAATGATTATAACATGTTTCTCTGAATTAATGTATCAAAATGTGGATAACAGAAAATGGTTCAATGAGTTTTGAAAAGTTTGACAGTGGATTCAGTACCATCAGTCCTGTTAATGGTTGGATATGAGTTAGCTTAAAGTAAAATACAACTTTTGTTACGAACACAATATAAAATAAGTTACCAATTTCAGTAGACTTTCAGGAGAGGAATTCATAATTTAATATTTTTTGAATGATCAATCAAAAACATCTAAATGACAATATATTAGTAATTGTCATAGAGTGTTGTCTTACCTATTTCCATACTGGCATTCAGATATTTTCAAAGGAAATATTTAATACTAAGAATATTGATACAAAAGAGTATGAAATCGCGGTCTGCAAAAGCCATCTGTTACAGTACGCGAACAATATCATAAATAAAGCCAAAAGATTTCATTTACTGTGGTAAGCTTTATGTCAGCAGTGGGAAAATGCTGTATTGAAAGGGAATTGATTTTCCTATTATATTCATCAATAATTGTTAAATGTAAATGATTCAATGAGCTTTAGTCTTAAAAAATTAAAGTTAGATAATGGTTTCAGTCCATTGTACATCCGGTAATTTGAATTCTCAGATAATGCAAGTTCAGTACACTATATCAACTATGCCGCCATGAAAATCTCAGTAATTTGTTTTACAAGTTTATCCTAATTGACTCATCAATAAGTAAGGTTAATGATGACAATTGGTATGAATAAATGAATAAAAAAGCATATAGACAATAGACAATACATTAACTTTTGTTTTTGTGGTTCCCATACTTGCATGAGTTGTTTTCGAATGACAACCGTTTCAAAAGGGGTTGTGATACATCAACATGGACATCCTAAACTTTTGGACAGGACTAGAAATGAACTACAAAAGGACACGAAATACGAGAGAGCTGGTTGAAACATGTGAGCAATGGTCCTGAGGATCAACTAGATGCACTGACAGGCTGCCGTCTGCTTCTGTCCTTGACGTCTGCCACCTCCAATATCTCGGGATTGTCTCTTGGCTTCAGTGCAGACCATTTGAATGTGTGCCGAGGTGTTGAAACTATGCAAACACTTATATGGACCGAGGTACTTAGAAGTTATCCCGAGTCCATAGTCTACTTGTTAACTCTGAAGTTGCCGGCACTCTTTCTTTAAACATCCCAGTTGACTTTGAAAAACAAACTCAACTGGAGAGGACGATTTGGAAGATTTCAGGGAAGATTGGTCTGTCTTAGCTCTGTGATGAATGCACATTTAACTGCAAAAGCTTGATAAATATATTCTACTGTATCTACTCATAACAATTAAAGTAGAATGACAGAACGTCGTCTCTACCCTGTCAAACCTTTAAGCTGCTCATCACTAACGCATTTCAGAATGACTGATCATAAATAGGAAATGCCAGACAATCCTAAAGAGCCAACGGTTAAATATTGATGTAAATGTACAAGCTATCCAAAAATTCACAGATCACTTCCATGAAATGGTTGGAAAAGGACAGCTTTAAATTGCCCAATAACAAAGTAAGAATAAAGTGTCTGCATCTGACAAGCTCAGTTCAGCCAACGACTGTAAATGAAGTCTGCTTGCCCCGATAATATTTGACATACATTTCAGGTTTATCCACCAATCCAGGGTCTGATTGCCGAGAAATCCAACACATCAGGGCAAACAGACTGTAGACAAACCAGTTGACATAGCTGAAAGATTTACGAATAGGTTGTCAGCTGCAAACTTGGATAACAGAGCTTCCCTGTCTGTACAGTGGAGATCCCAGAGTGTTAACAAGGAGCTTTCCACAGCGTGGTTCAGAACTAAGTTTCTACAGGTTTGTGTTCAAACAGGAACCTCTGCAGATGAACATAAATGTTTATATTTTTCACAAATATAAACCCAGAAAAATTGACAATCATTCTTATTTTATCAGTGGGTCGATGAATATATTAGTATTCATAGTTTCAAAATTTACCAATATCCCTTAATGTTCTTATCCAATGTGTTTCATTTGTTCAAAGGTTATCTGTGATTTCTTGATTCTGTGAACAGAGCTGTGAAGTCTACGAATATTCTGTTTTCAAACAAAGGCATACTTCTTCTACAAGTCTAGAGAACAGAAACTCCAAATCTAACTCTTTCACCTTCATAACTGAGTTCTGGTATGATATGTTATAGATTGGATGTTGATATAGACAGCGATTTCGCCAATGGCGAGAAATAATATGGAATGTGTTTCCTGCATAATGTAACCAGCAAATCTCAACATCGTAACATGCTGTGTCAAATGAAGTTAATGCAAATTCTGGCATTTTGAAAAACTTTTGAAACTTTCAGAAAACTAATCTAAAGCAAACACTGACCAATGGATTTAGGATTTAAAGCACGAACTAACCTAAAGAACTAAAGTATGGAAACGGTTCCCCTTTGGTGAGAATTGAAAAACTAAAGAAGTAATTAACCTCATGAACAGCTGAAGAAAGGAACAACTTGGTCCCCTGTCATAGTTCAAGCTCAGAGGTTCAGGGGGCTGGAATCAATACTCTATTCCTTCATCAAGATCTGCATGCATCATGGTCGTCATCAAATTCAAATAAGATATTATCAGCTTTAATTATTGGAGAAGTTCAAATCTCATCTGGGAACATTCACATTGCCTATCAGTATCAATCTAACGCTAAATGTAAATGTGATGACATATAAGCTAGGAGTCAATTTCATAAGCATAAAATGGATTATCAATGACATGATTTGTTATAAGGGGGCCCCAATTTTCATTTATTTCAATTTGCAATGCAAACTGTTTTCCTCTGATTAAAAACTATCATCTGTTAAAGACTTTCAAATCTGTTACAAAGCTTGCTTGATTTCCTTAGATTCAATTCCAATTTGTTCAACAGTGTTATCAGACTTCATGAGAAAAAGACTGAATTTTAAAATCTCAAGTTCTAAATCTTGATGAGATAACTTTTACCCTATTAGAACAAGAGACCTTTAAATAATTTCTAATTTTCAGTTTGAAACTTGAGGTATATGCTTGAGAGCCTGAAGAGATTGACTGTCAAGAGGAAGTACAAGTATCTGGTAATGGCTGGAGATTTCTCCAGTGGAGAAGCTTCTCTGATGTTATTCACTCTCAGCTTTGTTTCACTCCAGGCTAAACTTGTAATTGATTTTATCAGACTCAACTGAATCAAGTGACATTTTTCAATTTTCTTTCTAGTGTTCAAGATGCATTTTACTTGCTGTATTTGGAATGATTCATTTGAGTGCATTGAAGACTAGTTAGTTTTGTAGAAAGATGTACTTGAAATCAATGGCCTTTATAAATTAGATAATAGAGATCTGTATTTAATTAAAGCTCATAATGACAATTTCAAACTGTCTACGAAGTTATTGTCAAATACTAGCAAGCATGATCAACTATCTTGGTTCCTGTTTATTGGTTAGGCTTAAATTGTCCCTTCCTACACATTTTTACTTACAAGCTAATCATTGAATGTCTTACAACGTAACTTCTACTACATATATCCAAAATGCAAAAGATTTATGCAGTACACGTATTTTTATGGAAAATGTGCAAATGATACCACAAAAAGAAACATGGCCCGGAGTTCCTGAAATTTGAATCTTTACTGACAAGGAATACACCAGAATTTGTACTTGCAATTTGGCAACCTCACTGTTACATTTTACTTGATGTAGTGGGATACAGCTTGACAACATGTTTACTGTACAACTACATATGTCACCCTCACTTCAACATAACTCACTTACATAACACCAGATATCTCCCTACATGGCACCCTCACTTCAACATAACTCACTTACATAACACCAGATATCTCTCTACATGGCACCCTCACTTCAACATAACTCACTTACATAACACCAGATATCTCCCTACATGGCACCCTCACTTCAACATAACTCACTTACATAACACCAGATATCTCCCTACATGGCACCCTCACTTCAACATAACTCACTTACATAACACCAGATATCTCCCTACATGGCACCCTCACTTCAACATAACTCACTTACATAACACCAGATATCTCCCTACATGGCACCCTCACTTCAACATAACTCACTTACATAACACCAGATATCTCCCTACATGGCACCCTCACTTCAACATAACTCACTTACAAAACACCAGATATCTCCCTACATGGCACCCTCACTTCAACATAACTCACTTACATAACACCAGATATCTCCCTACATGGCACCCTCACTTCAACATAACTCACTTACAAAACACCAGATATCTCCCTACATGGCACCCTCACTTCAACATAACTCACTTACATAACACCAGATATCTCCCTACATGGCAACCAACCATAAATTCCTCCCACTGGAGACAACTTGTTGAATGTTTCTAACTGTAACACAATGTATAAGTCTCCCCTGAGCTCTAGTCAATGACAGCTGCTTGCATCAATGTCGATATTCCAGACCTGCGGCTCATCTGGGAAATGGAGATTAGTAACATGGTCTTCAAGGGCTTATCTCTGTAAACTGTTTGAAACTTTCTGGAACATTCTATCTCAAGTTCATAAATGTGAGAAAGATATATCTTTTAGATAGCCTACAAGGATAAACAACAATCTGGAAACCTGCCCAACTCTACTTCTGTATTACTGCTTAACATATCCATACTTGTCAATTCTAACTTTCAAAACTCTTTGTAACTTTAAGGAAAAATCTCTCTCAAGTTTATAATTGTGATTAAAAAAAGATAGCTTTCAAAAAGACATCTCTAATTTGGAAACTTTCTGAAGTATTCTGTCTAAAGTTATAAAGTGCATACTTCAATACCCGTAAGGAGTCGCTACTAAATGCTAATCACAACCAAGTAGGTCAGTACATCCAGTTTTCAGCTACCTCTTTTAACAACTGGGTTGACTGAGTGCAATGTGGATGAAGTGTCTTGCCCACGGACAACACAGGATGAGACCCAAGTCAGAAATGTTTTGTGTCTCAAAGTTTACCGAGGACTACAAAATGTTTTGAGTCTTGATAAAGGATAGGCTCGTTGTGGAGATATGAAACTATGTTTACAGTTACATCTCCAGCAGGAGAGAGATCTGTGAGATCCAGCATGATAAAGAGTTGAAAGCAAGATGTGGGATTGTGGGGAAGTGAGCAGCAAGTTCAAACACATTATATATGTCTGGTATCAGTTAAAACAGCTTGCTTTCAATTTTACATCAGTAATGTTGTGTATGTTGTGCTCTTCAATTATAGAAACATTTGGATCCGTGATAAAAATATTGTTTGCAAGGAAAACAACCATTTCTTTCACCAATTTTTCTTAGCTGCATAATAACTATATTGTTAAACCTATTATATTTTTAATTACCAGTATTATTTTCTTTCTTTTTTTTAAACTCTTCATTTGATCACTTGATAACAAGTGTTCACCTTATATAGTGTAACTTTTATCCAAATGTATCATTCATTAAACTATACAGAAGAGTATACTTAGTATCAAATCAAAGGTAACACAACTAGGGTTGGTAACACGTGGGCCGAGGTACTTAATAGTATGTATTGTAGCGTAAACTGCACTGTAGGCATAATTATCTTCTTTCTAAGGATTTTCTTCACAATAATCGTACTTATAATAATTTCAGGTGTTACGAGAGATAGACATCTCATTTACTTCAGTTACAAGAGAAAGAAAACATAATATTGCCAAAATCCATGAAATTAATTTTCAGAGATAAACAATTTCTGTTTTTGTATATCATGAGGAAGACATGAAGAAACTTTTTATTTACCGTCTTGATCTTGGCACACAAAGTTGAGAGCTAAATGTCGTTATGAAGCCTTCATTGCTCGGAGATAAGACTGGGGTAAGATCACGACACTCACCCCAGCAGCAGACGGAGCCTCATTAGTCAAGTATGACACTACTCTAGTCTACGTGTACAGCTTCACACACAAACCTCTCCAGATGGATGACAGTGCTGTAATCATCTAGATCAATCCAGGAGTCTTCGCCTTCAGATATGATATGAACATCACGACACATTCCTCAAATAAACATCTTCTCATTAGTTCATCACGACATGACAAATAAGGTTAAAATAGAGTATTTGGCTCTGTAGTTCATCTGACTCCATATCAATTTTTTTCAAGATGAATCCAGGAGTCTTCACCGTTCAGATATGATATAAAAACATCACGACACATTCCTCAAATAAACATCTTTCTCATTAGTTCATCACGACATGACACAACATGGTTCTAAAATATGCTATAAATAAAAGTACCGAGGGTACAGAAGCTCACCTTAAAATGAATGATGTGGTATTGGTTTAATTATACATGTAACCATCTTTTATATAATTGATTATGGCTGCCATCATGATTTTTTTATCTTTTAAAATACTAGTCTTCTTTTGGAAACGACTAGAGCTTGAACAAACATTAATACACGAATGATATAATCATGATAAGTTAACAAGCAGTAGGTTTTTGTATAACTTTTTTGTATATCTATGGCTGAATTGGTGACCATCTTGTACTTTTTAATCTTCAAAATGCTACTTTTATGTGGGCATCCGTATTAATTTCATTATGATATCTTGATTGGTTTAGGTGTATCCATTTAAATGTCATTCATTACTTACAGGATGGTGGGCACTTACATTTGTTTTGTAGTGAATCATTAATATGATTTCAAGATTATTTCACTGATGGTTATGCTGCATGGGATATTGAGAATCCCAAAAGTACAGATTTTTCAAGGAAAATGAATGACTGATTGAGAGGAAAGTCATAAACACAGCAATGCATAAGACACGTTTATTTTGTTCACATAATATTAACATGTCAAGTGATCATGAGATGTCTTTCATTAAAGTATCAATTTATTTAACATTCATACAGTACTATAATGGTAAACATTTTTGCATTGTCAAATCAACAGAGTGATATGACAAATCAAATTTCCTTATTTTTCTTACTAAACTCTTTTCGATTTTCATCTGCATATTTATTCCACATCAACTTATCATGTAGATTGCTAAACACAAAGCTTATTGTAGACAAGTTTTGTGTAAGTTGTTATTCTTAGAAAGAACATATCACTGTCATGAGAATACAAGTCCATAACTTTTATTGCATACACATGGGCCATGGCCATATAACATAATGCTCTACCATATCAATTGGGTCAGGTTGATTATGCAACAGACTAGCAGCTGACACTGTGATGCTAGCAGCCTGCCTTGGGATGTGTATAAGACAGCATAGTGGAATATCTGAACTCTGGTTGACCCCTTATGTGTGGTATTTAAAGGAATAAAAGGGAAATACCATTGTTTAAAATTTAACATGTTTAATGTGATTTGGTTTTTGCAGCTAGTTGCCATAAAGATTTTAAACAAATTAATCAATTATGTTTGTCTTTCATCTTAATTTTTTTTCGAAACACTTAAAAATATAGAACAACTTGCACGACAATCTTAAATATTCCATATTTAAGATAATATTATGACTAGTAAGTTCAAATTAGAGAATTTATATGGTGCCAGTGATCACTTGATGAAAGCTTAAAATTTAATAATAATGATGTGTCATCTGCAGCTGAAAAGTCAATATGGCTGCTATTGCGGCCATCTTGGATTCTCAAAACTGAAACGTCTACCTCTCTGTGCGGAATCACTATAGGTATAACATACTACAATATAAAAATGATATCTAGATTGGTTTAGGAGAAATAGTCTTTGTCATGAAATCTAATTGAAAATTCAATATGGCTGCCATGGTGGCCATATTGGATTCTCAAAACTGAAACGTCGACCTTTCTGTGCGGAATCGCCATAGGTATAACATACTACAATTTCAGAATGATATCTGTATTCGTTTAGAAGGAGTAGTCTTTTTCATGAAATCTAATTGAAAATTCAATATGGCTGTCATGGCGGCCATCTTGGATTCTCAAAACTGAAACGTCTACCTTTCTGTGAGGAATCACCATGATAATAACATAATACAATTTCAGAATGATATCTGTATTCGTTTAGAAGGAGTAGTCTTTTTCATGAAATCTAATTGAAAATTCAATATGGCTGTCATGGCGGCCATCTTTGATTCTCAAAACTGAAACGTCTACCTTTCTGTGAGGAATCACCATGGGTATAACATATTACAATTTCAGAATGACATCTGTATTCGTTTAGAAGGAGTAGTCTTTTTCATGAAATCTAATTGAAAATTCAATATGGCTGTCATGGCGGCCATCTTGGATTCTCAAAACTGAAACGTCTACCTTTCTGTGGGGAATCACCATGGGTATAACATACTACAATTTCAGAATGATATCTGAATTCGTTTGGGAGGAGTAGTCTTTTTCGTGAAAGTTTACGGACGGACAGACGGACGGACGGACAGACGGACGGACGGACAGACAGACGGACGACGGACGAAGCGCCATGACATAAGCTCACATTTACTTTGTAAAGGTGAGCTAAAAATCATTTTATTACACAGACAAGTTATAAATTACAATTGATGATAGGCCCAAGGGTTAAATGCATAAAGGTTTTTGGCAACTATTTTCATGAACAAATTATAGTCTTCAGAGGGGGAAACTGCACAACATAGATAAAATACATATATGAGGACAGATTTACAAACATCACAACTTCTTTACAAACCAAAAAGGGCCCCTGGCTAAAAGTGAGACTAGAGTTTAGTTTGTTTACAAATATATTTTAGTAATAACTGTACTTTCATCCATGTCAAATAGTTTCTTGGGGCTTTAAGTCATGTCAAATCTAGACTTGCTGAACAGGATTCAAAACTACCGGGTATATCAAAGGATCCTGAAGGTCCTGAAACTGGACTAGCTAAAGACAAGACAAGACTATTCTTGAAACCTCAGATAAAATGTATAGATAGATTAATCCTGCCTGGTCATTCCTTATGAAGTGTAATCATATTCACAGTGACACCGAGCAGACAATTTACCAATATCACAACTTAACACTAGAACAAACCAGCTCAAGATGAATTCCGTAGAATACTTTGGAATTCTCAGATATTAAAAGGGGTAACTTAGTTTTACGCTACCTCGAAGGTGGCCATATTGTTTCATTGTGACTGTAATTACTTTACATCTTGAGGACATTCTGAGATGAGATAAAAACCTGCTTACTCTAAGCCTACAATCAAGAAGGAATGTTCCAGGAAAGAAAGCTGCTGTTAATGATGGCAGCTTCTAGTGAACTCCCTGGGGAACATACAATGATTTACTCGATAGTTTCTTTCTACACGATCTGGAAGAATGAAATTCTTAAACTGAAAATGAGGATTTATGAAAACATAATTACACATTAGATATTGCGCTAGCCTAATATTGATTGATTATACAACTGAAAATGCTGAAAAACACAAATCTATTTTAATTGTAAGGACTAAAAAGACATTTAAAGTTTCAAGTTTTAATCTCGGCACTAAAACCACTTGTAGAGAAATAGTTCCACAAGATCATCAAGCATCCATTAACTGAGGAGGGAAAGAACTACATTCAACAAAGGTTTTTAAAACTATCCTTTTAGTACAAGTTTATAGTTCCACGTCTTATTACCTTAAGATTAGTAGTGAAATCTCTTGAAGCAAATAAAGTATTGATTTATCACTGGTGAAATAAGATTGTCCCAAAAGATTATCTTCATTTCTTGTAACAATGAGCAAAAAACAATGGTACTTCAAACACAACAGAACACATAAAATCTTGCTGAATATACTGTTGTAAGATATTCTTTTTCTTCCTATCAATCTCACATATTAAGAACATGTGAAATTAATCACGAACAAGAGTGAACAGACTTGAAGACAAATTTATATTTTTGGTGTTGATAAGAAAGTTTACTTTGCTATATTTACAATCCTAAGTGAACGGTTTCAGAGACACACATAATTAGTAGAGTTGAAAGCGGAGATTATCTTGGCATATTTAGTTTGGATATTGCAATTTTATTAAAATCTAAATATTTTAGATATTTAAATACCTACCTAACTTAGTATATGCCACTTACCTTTCTCACGAGAGACAGAGGTTTACCGCGAAATTCATCGTGCTTACCGGATGGGCTGCCCCCAGCCCACTGCGCATGAGCGGGAAACCGGAATCCTGGGTAAAATTCGTATCATACTTTCTGGAAACGAAGTCTTGTAAGAGACGTCCAATGAAGTCCGAAGGGGAGGCCGGGCGGGAGTAATTCCTACTAAGTTAGGTAGGTATTTAAATATCTAAAATATTTAGATTTTAATAAATTTTTAACCTACCTAACTTAGTATATGCCACTGATCCGACAGTAGGGAGGAGGGAGGACGAGTCATCAAGGCAGAAAAGCATCCATCAAACATCCTCCCGGAGTGGGAACGACCGAAGCAAACTGCACAGAGAAGCAAACGGTGAACCCCACGAAGTCGCCAACAACGAAACAACTCAACAGGTGCAGGGTGAGAAGTAACGAAGTAGATGAGTTTTCAGCTTACCCTAAAGAGACGTTGGGGCAGCTAGCTGTTGGGCTACCACCAACGGTCCAAAGGTCTGCAGGCCTTCCACGTCTTCCACAGCGAGGTCCCGGAGGTAGTGGGATGCGAAGACCGTCGTAGAGCGCCAGAAACATCCTTCCATGATGGCTGGAACTGAGCAGTTGCGATGTAAGGCCATGGTGGATGCAAGTGCCCGGATCTCGTGCGGGTTGCTGGCGACAGGGTGAGGCAAGCCGGCTGCGTCATATGCTGCTAGGATGACGGTCCGGAGCCACAGCGAGAGGGTGTTTCTGGTGACTTCTCCCTTGGCAGATGGTGAAAAGGGGATGAAGAGTCTCTTCCTGGTGCCTCTCTTGGGCGCAGAGCGGTCGATGTACTCCCGAAGGGCACGTACAGGACACAAAGCGAGTTCTTCCGCATCAGAGGACGACACGATCTTGGAGAGGGGAGGGATGGTGAACGTCCTGCCCGGTTGTCCAGGGAGCTGGTTCTTGGCAACAAAGTTCCACAAGAGGCCGAGGTGAACTGAACCCTTCCTAGACTGCTCGAAGCGCACTCTGGTGACGTCCAGTGCGTGCAGCTCACTCACTCTAGCGGCCGTGGCAAAGGACAGGAGGAAGGCTGTTTTCCTGGAGAGGTCTTGAAAAGAGGCTTCTGACAAGGGTTCGAAGGGAGCTCCTCGCAGATATCTGAGGACGACGTTGAGGTCCCAAGCCGGAGGTCTGAACTTGAGTTTCTGGTCCTCCAGCTTGAACGACTTGAGGAGAGCGACCAGCTCGGGAACCTTGGAGAACTTCCTGTCTGATTTAACGGCGAGGACAGAGTTGAGCGCCGACAGGTACGTTGAAATAGTACCACCCTTCAGGTGACGTTTCTGGCGGAGATGAAGGAGGAAGTTGGCCACAAACTGGGGGTCCACAGACAAAGGATCCCGGCCTGCGTCCTTGCAGAAGTTCTCGAATGACAGCCACTTGTCATCGTACAGCGACCTCGTGGATTGCCTATGGGCTCTGGAGATGGCGCTGGCTACTCGTCCTGAGTAACCCTTGGCCCGGAGTGATCTCTGAAGATGGTCCATACGTGCAGAGCGTACCTCTCGGGGTCTGGGTGAAGCTGCCGACTGAGAGGGTGACGAAGCAGGTTTGGCCACTTTGGAAGGGGGAGCGGATCTCTTTCGGCGAGACGAAGAAGATCGGGGAACCAGCCTCTCGCCGGCCAGTAGGGCGCGACCAAAGTCAGTCTGAGGTGAAGTGTGTCCCTGATCTTGGCGACGACTTTGGTCAGGAGAATCGGAGGTGGAAAAGCGTATGCGTCCAGATTCTCCCACGACAAGGACATGGCGTCGACGGCCCAAGCTGCTGGATCGGGGAGAGGCGAGACGTACACCGGAAGCTGATGGTTCTGCTTCGTGGCAAACAGGTCGAGGAGAGGACGGTGGACCTGAGCGGCGATGAGAGCGAAGGCTTCCGGGTTCAACATCCACTCTGTGGGTGACGGCTTGTCTGGTCTGGACAGGGCGTCCGCGAGGACGTTCCTGCAGCCTGGAATGTGTCGAGCTCTGACGAAGATCTGATTCTCGTCCAGAAGGTGGAAGAGCTCGAAGGCCTGTTCTAGGAGCTGAGGAGAGCCTGTCGTTCCTTGGTTCCTGATTGTCCAAACGACCGTGGAGTTGTCTGAGGCCAGGAGAAGGCGGCTGCCTCGTAGAGCTTGAAGCCAATGCGTCACTGCTAAGATTACTGCCTGCATCTCCAGATTGTTTGAGTGCCAGGTGGTCTGAGGATGCGTCCAAATGCCTGACGCAGTCTGATCCCCGAGATGAGCTCCCCAGCCCTGGAGCGAAGCGTCCACGAATAGTTCCTGGTTGTGTTGAAACTCTAGCAAAGAGACGCCTTCGCAGACGTTCGATGGCTGTGTCCACCAACGGAGGTACTGGCTGAGGTGCGCAGGCAGGGAGATCCTTGCTGACGTGTCGTCCGACCGGATGTAAGGGCTGAGAAACACCTGGAGAGGGCGGATCATGAGACGACCTCTGAGCGTGAGGGCCTGGGCGGACGTGAGGAGTCCCAGAAGAGATTGCCAATCTCTGAGTCGGAGAGGAGACACCAAGGCTCGATGGACGAAGGACTGGATCTTGGTCCACCTGTCTGGAGGAACGAGTAGGAGGCCCAGGTCTGTTCGGAAGCGCCCTCCTATGAAGGTCAAGTCTTGGGAGGGAACGAGCTGAGACTTCTCCCGGTTGACTAGCCATCCCAGCTGGCGGAGGAGGTCGAGGGCCAACGCCGCCTGTCTGCGTAGAACGAGTGGTTGAGGATTGGACATGAGACAGTCGTCGATGTAGGGGTCGAAATGCATCCCTCTGAGATGGAGATAGCGGCAGATGGGAGCTGTGATCCTCGTGAATAACCACGGAGCCGAAGAAATTCCAAACGGCAGGACCCGCCACTGGTAATGTAGGCCCTGGAAGATGAACCGCAGGAACCTCCTGTGAGGCGGGTAGATCGGCACGTGGAGATAGGCGTCCTGTAAGTCGAGGCTGACCATCCAATCGCCTGGAGACAGCTGGGCTCGGAGAGCGTCTAGGGAGGTCATGCGAAAGTGGGATGGTGGTTCCATGTAGAGCTCGTTGAATGTCGCCATGTTGTGGATCATTCGAAACTTGGTGGAATTTTTCTTCGGGACCAGGAAGATTGGTGAGTAAAACCCTGGGGCGTGATCGGGTTGTAGCACCAACTCCAGAGCGTTCTTGTCGGTAAGCGTCTTGATGTTCTCTGCTAGAAGAGCGCTCTGGGCTTCTGAGTACTCCCGTGCCAGGGGAGTCGCGGTCACGGGGGGAGGGCAGGTCAATGGCAACTTGTAACCTGTCCTCAGGGTGTTGGTGACGTAAGGATCTTCTAGTATTGTCCAGTTGCGCCAGAAGATCCCTAATCTCCCGCCTACGGGTGTGGGGTGCACCGGCACGACTGGGGGCGGGAGGACCCAGCCGCGTGGGGCGCAGGCATCACTGTCTGGCGTAGGGTCGCTTGCCACCCCTGCCTCCGCGTGGCTTGGGGGCGTCCCTTCCTCTGGAGGAGTTGGCAGATCGCTGGAACTGCGAGGAGGGACCCGACCTGGAGGGCTGCGTCCTAACCCGCTGGCGCTTGTAAGGGCGTTGACTGTTGTTGTTCTGCCTCCGGAACGAGATGTTAGACACATGTTGTAAGGTCCGGAAGGCAACCTCCGTCTGGGTGACTGCAGCCTGCTCCTTGTAAACTTCCGGGATCTTATCCGCGAAGAGCGTCGATGCCGTGGGGGGAGCCTGTAGGAGGGACTTCTTAAACTCGGAGTCCCACGCACATTGGTCTAGGAAGCCTGAGCGTCGAAGGTGGGTGAGGGAGCCGAGGCCAGCTCTGACGTTGTCGAGGACAAGCACCATGTTGCGCCGCTGCCAGTCCATCAGTGTATGGAGGTGATCCAGACGAGAGGGGTTGTCAACCTCTAAGTCGGCCTTGATCGCGTCGGTCGAGGTGAGGAGGATCGACAGCGGCCTCAAAGTCCTTCTGAGGGCGGCCTCCACCGAAGAGATCTTGGTATCAGACACCTTGTACGTATGGTTGAGGTTTGGGGCCAGGCGTCCAATGGCGTCGTCCAGGGCGGCGGCCTTGTCGAATCGGCTGAGTGAGTGTACGGGCGTAGCTGCCGGTAGCTTCGAAGACTTCAGGGAGGAGGACAGCGAAAGCTTCTGGAAATCGTCCTGAAGCGCGGCTATACCCTCCAGCACATCAGGGTGAGGGGGGAGCTTGAGGTCAGGGTCCTCACGCACGCAAGTGAGAGGGTCCGAGCCACCAGGGGAGGAGCCCTCTGGGAGTCTGTCAGCAATCCAGCTCGACACCATCTTCAAGGGCAAGAAGGTGGGGCCCTCTGCCTCGTCGTCATCGTAGTCGGGGACGAAGTGACGTTCATCATCAGAGATAACGGGCGAGTGGCGCCTCTTCCTTGAAGATCTGGGCGTCTTCGGTGGCGTCCGGGAGCCGGAGCGGCGTGAGCGCCGGGAGGTAGACCTGTCCACTGACGGAGAGCGAGAGCGGGAAGGCGTCCTAGAGCGCCGCGAGCGTCGATGGCGTCGAGGAGGAGAGGGGCTCCTGGAGCGACGAGGTGAGCGGGATGTCCTGACGTCCCTAGGAGGAGAGTCCCTGGAGCGCTGGCGCCGGTCTGAGCGCTGCTTGGGGTCCAGGCGCTGGCGTTGGTCTCGATCTCCCGATCGCTGGCGCTGATCCTGACGCTGGTCACGATCCCTGGAGTGCTGGCGCTGGTCCTGGCGCTGGTCCGAGCGTTGGTCGTGACGCTGGCGGTTGTCAGGGCGCTGGTCCTGGCGCTGGTCCAGGCGAGAGTCCGGGCGCTGGTCCTGGCGTTGACGTTGGTCCTGGTCCTGTGACAGAGGTTGACGGGCCATCAACTTGTCAAACATGCTGGACATGATGAGCTCCAGCTCCGGGCGAGAGAGGGTCGAAGACGTGCTGGGCGTCGGAGGCGGCGACTGCCGAGCAGGAGGAGGAGGAGGAGGAGGAGGAGGCGGCGGCGTGGGTGAGCGACGGGGCTCCTCCTGGCGTGGAGAGTCCAGAGAGCCGGCCGGCTCGACAGGAGGGAGGTCGGTGGTGGGGTCGGACATGCTCCTACGTCGACGCTGAGTAAGCCTCTTCCTGCGAGCTGAGGTGAAGACCTTGAAGTCGATGGGGGAGAGGTCAGAACACTCTGCACAGCGGTCGTCCACAAGGCAGATCCTGGGAAGACAATCTGGGCAGCGGAGGTGTGGGTCCTTGGCCGACTTGGAGGAGCGACAGGACACACAGTAGACTCTTGGCATAAATACTGTAACACATAAGTCAGAAAAATGCCAATCATGGAGACACACACAAGGGGAATGCATAAAAAAATTTAAAATTAAGAATTTAAAAATTTGATTAAGAGCGTGCCCCTTTAAGGGCAAGCGAAAACGGGAAAAATTATGTCCCGAAAAGGTTGCCGTAGAAAATTAAATAAGATGTAATGAAATAATTTTGAAGGGAAAAAATTATTATTACAAGTTTATTTAATAGAAATGAATGCAAAATGAAATGCATTAGATGGAATATGTAATATGAAATTAATATATAGGGATAAGTGATTATGATATATATTAATTTATGATTGAAAAATTTTTTATGAAATTTTTTGTGAAAAAGATATAAGAAATAAAATATAATGCGATATATTATTATTTTTATATGAAATGGGATATAAGCTGCTGGAAGTAATGCATAGAAACACTTAGGAAGTGTTTAGAAATGCAAAACGGGTTTTTAGAAGGAAAAAACGGGCAGCCATAGTATTTGGACCAAAGCAAGGTAGATGTGACGTAAGCAGGAAATGCGGACGTGCAGAAAAGCAGGTCAACAAAACCAGCCCACGTAGATGGAAAAACAAGAAGGAAAAGAAGGAAGGGGGGTACGAAACAGGTAGATCGACCCCCCAGAAGGTATTTCCAAGTGAAATAGAACATGCAAGGACGTAAACATGGCGAGGTGCCACGTACATGATCAAAATCACCAAGTGCAAAAAGATCGCGAAAGCGAAGTTAGAAGGAAACATCGATACATTAGAAACGATGGGGGCAGCAAAAGGAGTAATGACGGAAGGAAAGGAAAGAAAAAGATCAGAAAAACCAACCGTGAAGAAAATCAGTAAGCGAGATGAAAATACGTGCGTTCTCTAAGAGAGAGAAAGAAAGTATGATACGAATTTTACCCAGGATTCCGGTTTCCCGCTCATGCGCAGTGGGCTGGGGGCAGCCCATCCGGTAAGCACGATGAATTTCGCGGTAAACCTCTGTCTCTCGTGAGAAAGGTAAGTGGCATATACTAAGTTAGGTAGGTTAAAAATATCTACATTAAAGTCAACCTAGTGCTTTGTTTATACTTGCATACATGCAAATTCATCAAACATTTCGAAATGCAAACATAAGATGCAATTTTCAAAACCTACAAGGACAAGAGAATTGTGAAAATATGGACATTACAATACATGATACGTATCACATTTGGTACAGATACAGTTCAATACAATAAAGGTTATGATACCTTATTTTATATTTTAAAATATGTATCACGATACAGTAAAATTATCATGATATACTATATATTATATAATCAGATCAAATATTATGATTCACAATATGAGACATCATCACTGCTCTATAATTATTTTAAAAAATATCATAAAGGTCACTATTTAACCCAATTTTTAAATGTTTTTGTTCAACATTTTAATACGTTAAGAAAAGTCAACCAAACCATTTCTTTAACAAATGAAAGAATTTCTGTCAATGCAACTACAATTTTATTTCAGATAAACATTTTAACCCATTTTGAGTCTTGTTCTAAAACCATTGACAAGATGAAAGCCTAGGGCACAAAGATCAACAAGAGAAGAACTTGAACTCAGATTTATGACTTCAGCTGTTACCAAGATGTCACACTTATTGGCCAAGATAAATCACACAGGACACTGCTCTTGTGCTCAGTCTGGGCTGCAAGAATTGATTAATTTCAAACTTACTCAACAACAATTCAATTTCACTATTGGTATGATCATAATCCAAATACTCCATGAGTACAGAACAGTAGAGGAGAAGTGTAACATACAAGAACATCACAAGATTTGGAAACAGTAACCCCCCCACAACAATGATAAATCTTATGATATTGTTTAAAGCGTGATTTATACTCATTATTTGACCATTTTGTTTTGTCTCACCATGATCATCAGAATAAATCACCGTAAAAAAAGTAAAATTATTTATAAATTTAAAAGATATATCCAAGTGATTTTAATGATAGGTAATATATTATAAAAATTTTCTATGATATGAATACCTTTAGAAAGACCAACTGCAATCACACTCAAAATGTCTAGCATGCAATAAAAAGGTTTAATGATTTAATCCCACCCTTTTTTTAGTCAAAAAGGAAGATTAGTCCATTTAGTTTTAGACAATGTCACATATAGCCGACATGAATAGCACATCATCAACTGATCAAGTCAACTTATAGATCTATCCTCACTTCCACGCTCTAGTTGCTTGACAGATCAAAGGGATACACCAGCCTCAAGCTATGACATACGGTATTTATTCCCAATATTCACAATGACTAGACTCTTAGTCAAGGCTCCAGGTTAGAGATTAGGTACATCATAAATATCCACAAATATTCATGAAAATATCTTAAATCTTAGGATCATTCATCCACTGGATCAGTACCGGTAACTTTTAATTCTAGTTTTGAATTTTCTGTATAGTTTGTATGAATGTATGTGATTGTCTATATATTGACAAATAATTTGTCCTTATCAAATAAAGTTTTAAAACTGTATTTCGATAATTTCAATTTGGTCAATGTTGAATACTCAGCATGAAAGCTCAAACAATTGTTCTTTTTAATAAAGTTTCAGGGAATCCTTTCACTTAAATATTAATAATGTAGTAGTACTAGTACAGTTCTATTTAACATGATAAATTAGTACTGTACAGTAATTAAAATCAGAAGAAACAACTTCTCAATATTTAATTGGAAATAAGATAAAATATAGAATGAAAGCATTAATACAATAGGAAATTGGAATCCCAATGATTTAACTGTTATTATTTCTATTATAGACATTAAACTCTCAATAACTAATCAATTCCTCATGTTTTATCTGTATGTGATCGTTTACACCTGAATTCAATACTGGGAGAGAAATACTCTGTTGTAGTGATATTATATCTAAGAAAGAGACTGCATACTGTGACAGGTAATTGAGAGAGTGTACCCTTCATAAACACAAGCCACAACAGGATATGTCTTTCTAGTTCACTCCTCCATAATGTCAGACAATCTTTTAAGGGCATTAAGTTGTGAAATACATAAAAACAGCTAGGATTTCTAGATAACAACTTCATTTATATCTTAAAAATCAGGATTCCGATTATCCTATTTTCTGATGGAGTGAATCATATAGTTAGAAAATCCTCTGAAACTATATGGTCTTCACAAAAAATAAGTTGTTATTCAGAAAATCTTGCTCTTCCCATGTTTTACGGTTGTTTTTGGTCACAAACACATTGCCTTAATTTAAATACAATAAATGACTAAATCAGTTTTTAAGTTAAATTGATGTGATTATTCAAAGAAGCAAATTGTCATAAGTAATTCATAGTTCTGTTTGATAAATTGCACATTTGTGTCTCATTTATTCATGAACGATGCAAAGAACTCTTACACAAATATTTTCTGAAAAATATTACTGAATAGCTATGACGACCATACAGTAACTGATAGTGTATTTGGATCAAATTCTTCACGGTTTTGATCATGGTGTTTTATTTACATTCCTACAGCTTTTGTCCTATGGGCCCGTGGCCTCTCTTTGATAGAAATAAACTATCTACATAGAGCTTATTCACAATTAATTTGCGAATGTAAAATTTTAATTTTTTTTGTATCAAGACAAGCCCACCTTAATTGTTATTTTTATTTTTGTTTGTATTAAGAGATGTGATTTCCTGAAAACATTTGGTTAATAAACTAGTAGGTATGGCTTACCTGTCCACGATTAATTAATCCTGTGTCTCTGGCGACTCTGTTTGCGGCTTCATGACCCCCTTCTACATGGATAGCGATGTGATTACTGTAAACAGGATCCTCAGCCATACATTGGCCAAATATCAACAAAGTCATTAAACACAACAAATGTACTTTCCCCTGCAAACATTTTGACACGATTTTAACAACTTTCAACATGTGGACGTTTTTGGTGTTCAGCGGAAAGCGCCACGCAATAGAGACGTCAATTAACTTGAGCTGAAAGACGGTCCTCTAAGATTGACAAGAGCTGATAAATGGGGAGGTTTCTCGATTAGCGACTCTGAAAATGACAGATTTGACAGAGGCTGTAGCGCTTCGTGTATTGAATATGCCCGTTGTAATCCGCCGGCATAGACAACTGACGTGGATTTCTTATCAGAACTTTACCGATTATACATTTTCACTGAAAACCCACTTGTTCGGGATATTCGTGATGAGTCCAACTCAACAAAACACGTCAACTGAGAGATGCACGTTTATCATTTACAGGAAGTAAGTTGTGACGTCATTGAGCGCCCTCTGTCAAAACTGTTTACAAAGGGAGGCTACTGGAGTTGGATTAACGATTTCATTCCACTGTAAAGTGTTCCCTCGCAGAATTTCGTGTTCAAATCCGAAATTTTGTGTTGTATTTACATAAATCTTTTGTATTCACCAACTCAATCCTGTTAATCAATTCCGAAATTATTTGTACCCAAGAAGTGAGAATTATGTAGGGTTAATAGTTTTCATGGATAGGTATATAAGTTATCAGCCGTGTCGGGTAAAGATACGCAGAGGGTAAAGATACGCACTTACACAAAAGTTAACCTATAATTGCACATAAAGTGTTAGCTTGTAAATTTTTTTTGTCTTTACATCTTTTTGAAATGTAAAAGATATTGAAAGGTTTTAGATTGCTTTAAAAGAGTAAGATGTTGAACAGCGGCATAAAACAGTGACATGTTTGTACAAATTAAAAAAATTGCTAACAAATTTATCGTCATCATATATTTTCTCTTCTCCCATATCAAAAGAATGGAAACAAAATCATTGATCCTACAATCAATATGTCATCCCTTGAACTTATGAAAACAGTTTCAAAATCTATAAATATTATAAAATTGATAATGTTAGGTGTATTCAAAACCTGCCTGCGTATCTTTAGCCTACAATTCCGGACATTCCTAAAATAGGGGGTAGTCGTTACAAAACTTCGACTGTCTTTCACAAATGAAACTCAAAATATTATTCTGAATTAGAATTGTCAACTAAACCCTAAACTTTCACATGGACATAGGGTTTTCTCATATCTTATATTTTCCTGACATGACGGATCATTTATCTCTTAGGTGCGTGTCTTTACCCGTCAGTACTGTAACTCTTTATTCATGACTTGTAAAACTTATATAAATATTTGGGTTCTGTGTTGGATTAAAAACTTTCTTGGAATGAACATACTGACAAGATTTATAAGAAAGGACAGCAACGTTTGCATTTTCTATGGAAACTGAAGCACTTTAAAATCGATCAAACTATATTTTTTTTATTCAAAGTGTTGTGACCTTTAATTTCTTAAGTTGGTACGGAAACCTGTCTGCTCAGAATAAAAACAAACTCTCAAAAATTGTCAACACGGCTTAAAAAATTATTGAACTTCCTATTGATAGTCTCGGCAGTTATTATTCCAAGAAAACTTGCAAAATTCTAAGTGATTCATCTCACACTTTGTTTTCGGAGAACTTCACTACCGTCTGGACGTTGGCTGCGCATGCCGACTTGCAGAACAAACAGGTTTCGCCAAACATTTGTACCGAATATTATACGTTATTTTAATGGAAAATTATTTGTATAATTTAAGTGTCAACCATGCATGACTGGGAGATAGAAATGTAGCCAATCTATGTTCTTATGTTATTGATTATTTTCTCAATTGACATATATATTGAGTGATAATATGTGATGTGAATGTAACATTATATCTGTTTTTATCTTTGTTATTGTTTATTTACTGGAACACTGTATAAGATGTAAAACAAATTTCCCTCTGGGATAATAAAGCCATTATCTTATCTTATCTTATCTTATCTTGTTTATCAACGATATTAGAAGAACATTTTATCTATTTTGAAACGTCCTCTAAAGAGAAAAATAAGTTTGTTTCTTCTTTGAGAGGCATTTTTTAAGTTGGAGTGACAATAATGCAGAGGAGTATATGGATGACAACTTCTTTATTCATGGTATGCTACCCCTTCGACACTGGTTCTTGTGTCGTTCCCAACCAAAGGTAAAGAATCATCAAGTGTGAAAAACTTTTTTATCTTGGTCATAGTAGTCTTCCTTTTCGAAATACTTCATTGCTACAATGCGTTACACTTATCCATGACCATGTTATTAGGACATCTTTAACTAGAAGTTGCATACATATGTACACGAGAGCAATACATTTCTGGATAACAACTTCTCTATTGCGAAAATCACTTCACAACATGTTCACTGATTTTCACAATCAATAAGTTGTTATCAAGAAAATCGTGATGTTGCCATTAACATGCATACACGGTTATAACCCGAAGGGGTTGAGACAATGTGAATATGTTTATACCGTACCAGACTGTGATATGCCTTCAGTATCTTATGTGACAGAATCATACAATAGATATGGAAACCCTTTGTTAGAGATAATTCAGACCTCTTTTTTCGTATAGATAAGATAGATTTACAAATGAAAATGCAATTTTACCAACGATAAGAACCACTTTTCTAAGGGTGATTTGTTAACCAAACCAACATACCAACATTGGAAAGAAAAAGTTAAAATGCTTCTATGAAACAATGAAACAGTACACGTTCATTTATACTAAAAGGTCGCAACTTGCGCAAGAAGTGTAATCTTTGTTATTTTTTTGTTGTTTAATAAACGGCATCTGTATTGGCATTCCAATTTAAACAACATTTTAACCATTTATACAGACAGGGTTAGAACGATATGGTTGTTCCTGAAATAATGATAAGTTGGGTCTTTTTTACGTTCAAAATTAAGAAATTGTTTACACACCTGGGCCTAGATTTTCGAAGCTCTCTTAGTGCTATGACAGTCGTAAGTACCATACATTAACATTGGCCTACGACTATCTTAGCACTAAGAGAGCTTCGAAAATCCGGTTCCAGGTCACAAAATGGTTGATATCATCTCTGTAGGAAAGTTCATCATCTTGAATAAGTCCAACTAATGCAGTATCGTCAGAAAACTTCACTGTAAGGTTGTTTGGACAATTGCTAATATACAGTCATTTGTGAAGAGATTGAATAAATCAGGCGAAAGGACACAACCCTGAGGGGATCCGGAATTGTAATGCCCATGTATGCAAGATCGATGAGTGGGCGGAGTTTACCTTTACAAACTGAGGTCGAAAAGTTGAAAATGCCTCTATCCATGATATTATATTGCAATTAACACCCACAATAAACAGTTTGTCTAACAAGATGTGTGGATGGATGGTATTGAACGCAGAAGAATCTTCAAATAGAATTCTCACATTTTGGAAGCTCTAAATGCTTGTATAAACGCTATTCAAAATACTCAGTGTTTGCATCTTAACACCCCTTCTTGCTCTGTATGCAAACAGGAAAGGGTAAAGTAAATGTGCTACATCATGCAGCATTAAGTTTAAAATGATGTGCTCAAAACATTTGATTGAGGAAAGAGCGACTGGTCTAAAATCGTTCACTTTGTACTCTTCTTTGGTACTGGGACAATCTTATCAGCCATTAGCGACGGAAAACTACAAGAAAGCGCTGCGAATAATTGATTAAGTTTGCGTTTGAAGAATATTGACAAGACACATTTCATATTTGATACAATAAAAATTTATGATTTTCAACTTCACCGTCTTTACGAAAGAGCATTTTCATAATCCCTACTTGAAATGAATATTATATGCACGCTTCTTCGCAATTTTACGTTTTGATATATTTATCTTCAACATACTAAAACATCTTGATGTGTATTCAATTTAATTTGCAATTTTCATTCGTTTTTGAGTTGTTATTTAAACAATTGTTAAACGATGTTTAGTTGGAAAGGGAGGATTAATTCTTTTCATGAAATAAAGCATACTTAATTTTTTTAAAAAGTAGATGAAAACACTTTCAATGATATTTCCAATGCTCAATAGTTCAACAAGGAATGCAAATAATATACCGTGCCAAAAAAAACTTTAACATTTTTTTAGTTAAATCGGTTAACACGAAAGTAACCAAACCAAATAAATTTTATCGGTATGCATTTCGTAAAATTATCTCCCCTTATAACAGCATCGTCTGCCAAAATGGCTGCCTCAGCTGGCAGAGTTTTCAGGGTGAATTGTTATTTTGTTACCATGATAAGAGTAATTGACAATACCAATAGTTTTCGATTTGAATTGCACAATATCACAGTTTAATAACTTTAAATAGTTTAAGTGATTAATCCATGGCTGTTGAAATGACGAAGTTGCACATTTTGAGGTGACTTTCCTGTTCGTTTCCAATGTCAACATGGACAAGTTTTTTAAATAATGTTCATTTACAAGATACGACCTTGTGATACATGTCAATGTTGACAGTTGAATGTTAGATTGTTAATTGATAATATGTAATATTTTCAATGTGTGAGAGAACAGTAGATGTGTTATTTTGAAAAGTTATTTTTAATTATTATTATTTAATATAACAGGGCTAATTTCCTGATTAGAAAAGAACAGTGACAATCTAGCTATGACCTCAAAAAGATTTGAGAGTTGAAAATACGATTTCTGCGTTTCAGGGTAAGTAGCTAGGATAACAGCAATTATGAACTTACTTCCAAATGTTTTAGAATCACTTTTTAGAAGTTGAAAATATCAGAAAGATAATGAGTTTTCTTGATTGATAAACTTCTACTTTGTGGACAGGGACAGTAGCAACGTTTTGGTATAGATTAGATCCTTACACAGTTTTCAAGCAAACTTCTTTCCTGTCAACAATAAAGAAGTTGATCATCCATAAAACTCGTCTTCTTGTTACTTCCTATTATTAATGCTTGTTTATTTTTCAGAGTGTGAAGCCTCATATTCCAATGATACGGTTTCCAAACAGAGGTGCCCCAGGTACAACCATAACATCTGGTATATCAAGTTCACTTTGTAATCAATTTGTAGACTAGAACAACATGTCACTGTAGGAACATCCTGTGTGCGGCCCGACTTGAGATGTAGCCAATCAGATCATTTTCTCCCCACCTTCTCGATAAAATTTCAAGGAGAAAAATGATCTGATTGGCTCTATCCCAAGTCAGGCCTTGCGAGCTAATCAAGCTTCTGAGCCCAGGGTACAGATTAGTGGAGTTAGCGTAACGTTCATACCCCAGGGTTTTACGGGATGCAACTTTCTTGAGTATTTGACGCAGAAAATGTCAGGAGGACCCCCAAAAACTAATCATGTGGGTCCTCTGTGACTCAGTATTATTCTGATACGAATATCTAATTTTTCAATGAAAACACATTTCAGTATGATTTTCATGTCAAGATGGTATTATAACATCAACCAATAACCATCCCATTAAAGGCAATCTTTATCAACCTTTCCATTAAGTATGAATCTTCTATAATGTTTTTAAGGACTCCTGAAATAGGAAAAGGACTCCTAAAAATATATGCTTTGAGTCCCCAGCACTCTCGATTTCGATTGACTATGTAAAACCCTGATACCCTGAGACAGATGATGTAGGAAGGAGTTTCAAAGGATCAATTTAAATTTAGTATTATGTTTTTAGTTTTATGAGGCGCTTGACGTCTTGTCTAAAAAAAGTTCTGGTAGGGATGAGTCGATGACAGCATGAGAATCCACTATAGGATGCAGAGATGGGACCAACAAAAGTTGGTAGTAATCAAAAAAAGAGGGGGATAACCATTATCAACCCATGAAGTCAGCCGCCGAAGGAACAGGAGAGGCTGGATTTTGCAATTACATGTTTCGGGGTTCGACCCCCTTCATCAGAGTCTTCATTGATGGTTATCCCCCTCTTTTTTTAAATTTATTATTATTTACACCATTCAGGCTAATTGTGTCAAAATTGCTCATCATTATGTCATTTTGGTACCCTATTTAGACCTTTTTGCTGCTTACTTTTATCGAAGAGTTAAATACAGGCTGTAAGCCTTTTATTCTAAACGGCCAGATTACTTCACTTCTTTAGAAAAAAGATGATGTATTTCAAGACAAGTTTGTGATAGAAGACGAAAAGTATTTTATTTAAATATGACTCATTGTTTTTCATTTGTTTGTGCAACAGCCAGCATTTATCATACACAGTGATGAAATCGTAAAACGTTTCAACTGAATCAATTTGTTGCAGCTGCAGTTAGTAGTGTTGACTCTGCCGGGAAGAGTCCAGCTCAAGGCTCAAGCAAGGCTTTAGGAAGCGCACCCAGGGGGTCAGGGGTCGACTTGGCCGATCTACCTCTCAAGTACCAGCGGAGAAGCATAGATCCTGACGAAATGGAAGCAATTGAAGTAGGAATCTAAGAATCAGAATTGCTGATGGCAACAAAGATTCTGATTAAATGTATTGCAATTGAATCAATTGATGTGTTATGGTTTTTAGAGCAGTTTAGTACTTCCATTCAGCATGATGAATATAAAAATTGTTAATTAAAGAAACTGGGTTTCCTTTCATAAGATATTGTTCTTTCTTCAGTTCCAATGGGGTATGATTATTTAAGTTTAATGTAATGTAACTTCTATGCAACCTAATTTCCATAGTTACTGCCAACATGGTCAATAAGTATCAAATTTCTAGCGAATGATGAATTAAAGTTTTGTTGATGAGTGATAAAATCTCAACCTTTGCCTTCTACATTTATTGATTCAAGAACAAATATTGTGTAACACTTGAATTAACTAGTGTTGAAATATTCAACATTAGATCATGAAACTTTGATGATAATCATTTTCCTTCTCATATTTGAAAAGATATCTTGTATGCTTATTATGTCCCCCGCAAAGCTTTGCGGGAGACATAATGTTTTCAGTTCCGTCCGTAATTCCGTGGTTCCGTAATTCCGTAACGCTTTCGTTTCCGGACCATATCTCCAAAACCGTTCAATATTTTTTCACGAAACTTGGTGTGTGGTTAGATCTAATTCTGGAGTGGTGCCTTTTGCTATTTTGGTTATTCTAAATGTTTTATTTCTTCTGGTTTCCATGGAAACATTTTGAACTTAGTGCATATTGGGGGAGGCTTTTGTTTCCGGACCATATCTCCAAAACGGTAAACCGTTCAATATTTTTTCACGAAACTTGGTATGTGGTTAGATCTAGTACTGGAGTGGTCCCTTTTGCTATTTTGGTTATTCTAAATGTTTTATTTCTTCTGGTTTCCATGGAAACATTTTGAACTTGTGCATATTGGGGGAGGCTTTCGTTTCCGGACCATATCTCCAAAACCGTTCAATATTTTTTCACGAAACTTGGTATGTGGTTAGATCTAGTACTGGAGTGGTCCCTTTTGCTATTTAGGTCATTCTGAATTATATAATTTTTCCTGGTTTCCATGGCAACAGTTTCAACTTAGAACATATGGAGGGAGGACCATTTCTGGGCCATATCGCAAAAACTATTTAATATGATTTTACGAAACTTGGTATGTGGTTAGACCTAGTGGTGGAGTGGTGCCTTTTTCTATTTTAGTTATTCTGAATTATTTTTCTGGTTTCTATAGAAACAAGTTGAACTAGGTGTATATGGGGGGTAGGGTCTGTTTCCGTACTTGAGCTTAAAAACTATTCAAAATATTTTTACTAGACTTGATATGTGGTTAGAACTACTGGGGGAGTGGTGCCTTTTGCTACTTTGGTTATTCTGAATTGTTATTTTGCTGGTTTCCATGGAAACAATTGAAATTTGTACATAATGGGGGTAGGGTCACTTTCGGATTAAATGTTAGCGGGGGACATCACAGTGCATCACATGCACATATTTCTAGTTCATTATTGTACATGTGTAATTATTTTGTTTTACAGAAGGGAGGTCGAGTGTAGTCCAGCTGTGCCTTGTAGACGTCCACGCTCCACATAGAGACCAGACAACCAACTGTTACTGTTAGTCAGCTCCATCAACCTCTAGATTCTACAACAGCTGATATTTTCAATCTGCAAGCAAACTTAAAGTATGAATGATTCTCAAATGTTGATCATGGATATGTGTATTTGTTCAGTGTGAATGGGAACATGCATTTGTAATAAATTTGTTTTGAGTGTTGAAGTTGTTCATTGTTTGCTACAAAAGAAAATGGCAGAAACGATAAACGGTAGATTCAGATCTTGTGACACACATTGTCTGATCAGGCACTTGACACCATATCCACAGTGAGTCTTCTGTCAACCTAATTTCAATATTGTGCATGCCTGTCTGCCAATTGCTGGTTTCTTTCAGATTTGGTCTTTTTGGAGGAGAGGTCAGCAATTGGGGCTGGCTTTGTGTGAGTTTAGAGGTACTAACAGTCTTCACATTGCAGGGCTTGTTAAATGTTCAGGAGGGCTGGCAGATCTTTGAAACCACAAGTCGTGCTTGCTTGTAGGAAGTATTGAGTATTACATATTTCAAACACTGCTGTCAACATGACTAAACCTCTGAAGTCCTCATTGGGGTTTTCTTTACACAGAAGATATGGGAGATCACATGAATACAACATGAAAGAAATCCAAATGGCAAGAGGAAGATCCCTGCATAAAAATTCTAATTTTGAAATATCCCATCTTTTGCAACAAGAGTGCTGTGCAGCTAAACAAGCCGGCAGTGCCTTTTTGGTGTAGGGTGGATCCTCCAAAAACAGTAAAATAAAGCTAGGATATTATTGTAATCTTGATCTACATTTCAGATGAGATTGTATTTGATGGGCTTGAAAATGAATAACCTTATCTGAATAGTCAACCAACAAGGAACACACATTTCAAGAATCAAAGGCCATCAAGGTCCAAGCTTTCAGAAAATCCAACTTCAGACATGATCATGTCGAAATGGTTTGAGAAGTTACCGTGTTGAAAGGTGGAAATAAGGAATACAGTAGAAGAATCTACGGCTGATCACTGATAATTAAAACTAGAAGCCATGGTTAATGTTGACTTTCCGGCTTCAAGGAGTAAGACAAGAGCTCAAGGCAAAGAGACATTATATCCATTAATAGTTTTTGCTTGTCAGCATCAATAATATCTGTCCATGACATAACGTGTCAGACGGATTGATGAATTCTAGTCGAGGAGTTGGTTTTGCAACTAGTAGTCATTCTGGAAAGCCAAGTGCTCTGTCAAAGGGAAACAAAGGAGGGAAGAAAGATTTTAAATTGATATTTTTTATTGTAAGAAGACATCACATGATGACGTGTAAATCAAAATGACTGTCCGTTTACAACAAATTGAACTTCCAAACATGAACCTTGTACCAAAGGTTTCACCAACATTGAGGAAAAATAAAAACAATTGTTGAAAAAATTCTTCTGCACTGAAATTAATTTACAACACAATCAACCATTGGTTGATAACATACAATCAGAAAATAAACAGTTTACAGTTTCACCTCCAAAACATAGCTTACTTAATATTTCTAAGCTACTTAAGTTTTGATCAACCTTGCAAATATTTTAGTTGAAGCTGCTTCCTTAAAAGTAAAGACTTTCCTGGATTAGAATTCCAAAGTTTAAAATGGTATGGATCCAAATAATGTATGATATGTATTTACAACTAATATTTACTTAGAAAATTTCTGGCCCCCATTTAGGACAATATTTCCATTTACATCATAAATTAAATAAATAAATGTCATTTATCGCAAACTGACTTTTAACCTCTTTAACATTTAAAGTTTAATCATTGCCACTTTGGGAGTTACAAGCTCAAAACCTTTGATCGAAAAAAATGACAAACATTTAAAAAAATTTAAACCATTCACAAACACAAGCACCATTTCATCATTGTCAAGAACTAAAAGACTTGTTCTTTTCTTACTAAAACGAAGATTCCTAAAAAGACCATTTTCTTAGAATATTGAACACAAATTTCCTTGACAGAAGATACTTTCTTCTCTTTAATTATTCCATTATTAAATATTGTGATGTTAACATAAAGTAACATAAGGTCACATAATCTCAAATTGCATATGTATAGTAATGAATGAAAATGAATTGTCAGTGTATAAAGAAATGCCAATTAAACATTGAATCACCTTGTGTCCGGGCTGGTATGAGTTTTCTAACAACTAAATACACAAAATCACCCCTATTCATCCAATTTTTGATACACCGTTAATTTAAAGAAAACTGCAATTTGAAATGAAATTGACATCTCTGATGGCTGAATAATTGAGTGACTGTCTTGTTCAGTTGAGACAAAAACCTAGACAATTATGAAATTAGTTCTGACAATATTCAACATTACCTATATTTCCAACATATACATTTTCACAGTGTACACTTATTACAATTTGCTAAACATACATTTTGTACACTAGCAAAGGTGAGAAGTACTTCTCATCTTATGCTTCCTGAGACAGATATCATGTCAGGTTAAGGCAAGTAGTAAATGAATTTGATGCAATTAGCGCCCTCCAAGAAAACATGACTAATCAAATATTTGATGATAGGTTAAGCTTTTTCATTAAATTTTCAAAAGCCTTCTTTAGTACTTTAACATAACAGTTTGATTGTAACTTTCAGTTGGAAAACATGCTGATTTGGCACTTTATATAGGGAGCCTTAACCAGTATCAAACTAGCATTTGCCTTTGTCAAACATACAATTACATTGTAAAGTTATGGGATACATGTGAATTCTTTATGACTATTGTCATTTGTGTTTGAACCATCCATGAAGAATAATAAAGATTATGGATATACAACTTCTTTCCTCTGGAATCACAATGTTTTGAAACGCTACCTTTCAAGAATAAAGAAGTTGTATATTCTTAAACTTGCCTTCACGGATCCTCAACTACACATCTAGAATGCCCCTAAAAAAAGTGAACAATTTATGAAATCATTCTTTCTATATTTGCTATCAGAAACATACAAAAAAATATATCCATTGTTACTGTAATTTCTCGATTAATTTGTCTTTAGAATTTAACTGTACAATGTCTTCCTAGTGTCACAAATTCCTATCAAATCAATTGATTTGATAGGAAATGATACTCTATGATTCAAACATTTGCCAAAAAATTACACTTTGCAATAACCTCTTCTGCGATAATTTATCTTCGTAATGACAACATTGTCATCAATTAAAGCTATGCACTTGTATTATACATGGTATAAATATTTATCCAACATATTTAATCCACAGTTCCAAATGAGCGATCAAAAGTGAAAAATAATATTCTGAAAATCTAGTGAAAATTCAGGTCAAATTAAAAGAAATATTACAGTACATCAATTAAAAGACATTTCCAATGAGAATGTGTTAAAACATTGTTGTATTATACCAAAAATACCATTTCATCCAAATAGTTAACCATGATTAATTCATCTATAAAGAACAACAATTAACATTTGTTAGATATAGATCTTAAAGGGGCTGTAGCACTTTGTTCATGGAAAGATGAGAGATCACACCAGAGGATAACAATGTTACCAAATTATGATTTCTAAAACAAACAAACTGGGTGTCACCGTGTGGTTAATCTATGGCAACCCATTTCCCCTACCTACATTATTTAAAGTTGTTCTCACTGAAATTGCTTCATGAATTTTTCACTTAACAAGAAATACTTTTGTCTATGACCACAGATGATGAGGTTGAGGAATGAGACACCAACCCTCTGAAGAAATTGGTTTGCACAATCTTATACTTAACGGGCAAATTTGGAAAAAATAAAATTGATTATAAGGTAATATCACTGAGTACTGAAACTGTTGCCTGCATTTATCACTTGATGATGGGGAAAATTTGAATAAATAAAAAATTGAAAACATATGCTACAGTACCTTTGAATAATACCCACGATGAAATAAAGCTGCACCGAACATGAATCAAACATGAACAAGAATATTAACTCTAATATCAAATCTACAAACTTGAAATCAATTTGAGACATACTGTCTGAAAAACACTGATATGAAATGCATAGACATATAGCACAATAGTTATCAAAATGACCATTGCAAATTATCAAAACAAGATTTGGAAAACATCCCCTGCAATTGGTCACAATACAAAAAGCACTTTAATTGTCAACCTGATTCACTTGTAACAAACTCATACACCTTGAGACTAGTCAAGAAAATAAATGTGAAGGTGATTAAACAAAGATTAAGGAAGCTATAGCTGTTGAACTGATCAGTACCAAACCATACTGTGGGCAGTCTACAGGCATCAGAACTCTCTAGAGAGCGGATACACCGAAGATGGGCACTGGCTTAAGACAGACTTGACATGTGATGGGTAAATGTAAACTATTTACTGGTATCAATTTCTTGATTTGCAAACACAATTTTATGAACAAATGGACTAGGAAAATACGTTGATATTACACCTGATTTTTGGGGGGGGGGGGGGGGGGGAGACAAAAATTTGGGGATCAAGAAGGGGGATTTGGGGTTGCTTCCCTCCCTAGGGAATTCCAAATCTAGTAAATTGGAGGATTCATATTTATCATAATTTATATAAATAAAGTTTAAGACTTTTTTCTAAACACATTTTCTTTGATTAAAATATATTAATTCAATGGTCGAAAAGTTAACAGCCCTCAAAAATGAAATTCCTGTAATCGGGGAAGCGTGAGATGGGTGAAGAACCAGTAGTGAAGATATGATATTGACATGCTAATGTTGACTATAGAAGAGATCTCTGACGTCTACTATCTTACCCATAAGAAGATATTTCTTACAAACTCTTCAGCTGCACATCAAAGGTTAATTCTATTTGAAAATATATATTCATCTCTTAAAGCATAGATATTGAACCCTCTCATGTAAATTTCAGATATGCCATTTCCAAATGCAGTTTGAAGTACTGACAAAGATTCATAAAAACATTTTGATAAATATTATATTTATATCCATTTTTACAGTATATATTTACAGTACCAAAATGATTTCCTATAAACCTTGTCCTACTGAGAATCTAAAGCTGTGTTTGAAGAATAATCTGCCGAATCAAGGCCCTTCTCAAAGCAATAAGCGGTAAAAGTTGCTATTGAAGTGATTGTACAAATCAACAAGACTGCTAGTTATTGCCTGAGTGCTGTATTGACTGAACGTTGAGTCTTGTTGGCTCCTGGTTTTGAAATGAACCTTCAACTTAACAAAACTGCACTATATTGCCTTAGTACTGACAGTTGACTCTTCTTGGCGTCTAGTTGAGGTCATGAAATAATTGTACTATTCAACAAAACTGCACTATATTGCCTTAGTACTGTATTCTCTGACAGTTGACTTATAGTTTATTTCAAGGCGTACACACAATGAACACACTTCATGAGAGAGATTCAGATATGGCTGACTTGATCTTCTGAACAATGTCTGATTCGATGTTGCACAGATCAAAGCTGAAGTAGGTCTCAGAGACCTTGAACAGACCCGTTGGACCAATCAGATTGACCACATGTTGCAGTTTTCGTCTGTCTGTCATTCCACGGAGAATCACCTGCAGATCCAACAATTCCTTGATATTTTCTCCGTTCGGTGCCTTCTCCGGGACACCATTTTCACACTGTCCATTCTCCTTCTCTTTCTTCTCTCTCTTGTCTTTGTTAGCACGGGAATGTCTGGAGGAGGAACCTTCAGTCTTGTCTTTCTTGTCCTTGGAATCTTTTGATTTCGGCTCTGACTTTGAGGATGACTTTTTCGAACTGCTGTGTTTTGACTTTGATGACTTAGATTCTGGCTTCAAGGGTGAACTTTTTGAGTCTGTTTTGACTGGCGAGGATTTGTGTTCCATTGAACTGTTCTTTGAAACTTTGGGAGACATACTTGACAACCTTTGAGACTTAGTTTCAGAGTGATTAGATCGGATGTCATCGTCTGAATCACTTTCACTAGAACTTAGAGGCTTGACACTATTTCGCCCCATGTCACTCTTACTTGAACTGCTGCTTAAATCATCTTCACCCTTACCTTCCAAGATCTTTCTTGTCATTTCATCTGTGTCTTCAGCAGACAGAGATGAAATGGGAGAATCTTTGGGCGAGAGATCAAGCCTCTTATGGCTGCTATTAGAGTTACTGTCACTGTTAGAGTCAAGAAGATCTGGTTTTGAGCGAGGTGGACTGAGAGACCTAGGCGGACTGTCATGGAGGGGCGAGAGCAGTTCGTTCTTGAGCTTCAACTCTGGCATGGACTTACTAAGGCTGGAGGAACTCTTGGAGTGGGAACTTTCTGATTTGTCTTTCTTCTTCTTCTCCTTGTGTTCAGACTTCTCCTTGTGGTGCTTCGACGAGCTCGACTTCCTTTTCTCCGACTTGTCAGAGTCTGATTTCTTCTTGCTGGACTTGTGAGACTTGTGTTTGGAAGAGGACTCGGTGTTGGAGGTGGTTGAGGAGCTTCTCTTCATCTTCTTGCCTGACGTCTGCTCCGGGGACGAGACCGACGGTCTCTTCTGTCCGATGGTTTCCCGTGTGGACGAGGAGGAGCTGCTGGATGATTTGGATGACTTGGGTTCCTTGGAGGCGATTGGCTGAGTGGCAGGACCCGATGAGGAGGAGGACGAAGAGGACACAGTGGAGGACATGTGAGACTGGGGCGTGGACGGCTTCGAACCGCTCTTACCCTTCGAACTCTTGTCCTGTGAATAGAACATAAAGCTACAATTACTGACAGTTCAGACCAAGATAGGGGTGGTCTGTTACTATATGCACTTACTTTAAAAAAATAACAACTGAAAACACAGGTTATGAATGTTCGTAGGTTGCGAAAATTTTAGTTTGTACAAAGATGGCTTCATTAAAATGATAGATAACCCTTATGTTAAGATGCTTCATCAATTACCGTATTCCACGTAATGAGCGCCCAGGGCGCTTAAAAAATTGACTTGGGTGGGCGCTTATTAAAGTTGTGTGAATGACGACCGAAACTAAAGACTACTCAAATGAAACTGTGTTTAGATTGTCTTTGATAACTGATACAGACGTTCAAAACATACTTACACATTATTGAGTAGAAAATAACACATATTGCCGCTAAAGTATCCTTTAATTTCTCTTGTAACAAAGTGAATACGTTGAATTTATGATTTTATTACGGCTGGAACATGGGCGGTTATTAGACCTATAATAACAAAACCCTTTGGGGGGGGGGGGGGGGGGCGCTTATTGGAGCAGGGCGCTTATTACGTCGAATACGGTAGTTCTTATTTTATATTTTCGGAGCAGAAATAGCCTTGTAGATCAAGGGAAGGAAAGTATGTACTTAAACATCCCAGAGCTGGCATTTATTCAATACAAGCGACTATTCAAGGACTTGGGTATTTTGGTGAATAAAGTCTTGGTCAAATAGCATACAAACTGTTCGTTTGCAAAAAATGTATACAGAACTTACACCTTTTTTCCTTTTACATTGAAATGGATTTTCCAAAAGTAGTGAAGATAATTACAAACACGCCGTTCAACCCACTAAAAAAAATTATTTTTACAATTTTCCAATTACAAAGATTATCCATGGTCAACCTGACGTATCTAAGTTCAGCTATTGGAGAAGGTTACAGGGAACACCATAGAGCTTTTTCAACTAACGTGGTAATGACTACCAAATGTACTCAATTGTTACATAATAACACCTTTTCTATAGGATAACCTACAGTCGATGAGCTGATAGACTGCTAATTCTGTGCTAACGACACCAAATTACTGACTCGTTTAGCAATTACTATTCAAGATATTTGAATGAAATTGAACATCCTTAACTTACCTCACCAAAAGAAAACAGAATTATACTTGTATTAGCCCAATAATGTTTTTATTACAAGGAAACGCAAATGTCCTGCTTAAAAGGAATCTATTCCTCACAAATCATAAAAAGATTATTTGCTACCCAAAGCTTAATCATGTTTTTTTCAGGAAGGTCTTGTTCTATTAAAAGTTAATATGCAGCTTATATAGGGTGATAGCTTGCTGGAATTGGTTGTCTGTTAATTTCTTGAAATACTTTACTGAATTGGGGTGCGTGAGTTACTGTTTAGCAGCCATTAGCGGCGATACTTTACTGAAAATATTTGACTAAGTGCTTTATGTCGTAGAAGGGTCCTAGGGAAATGTGCCCACCCTTTAGGTTTGGTGTCAGTTAGAATTATGTGAAGTAGAATACTTTTACATCCTTTATGCCAGCTGATCATGTGGGAAAAACACTGCCTGACTATTATAAACTATCAAGGGGAAACAAGACTACAGACATACTGTATTTGATATGAACTTAATCATTTCCGAAAATAAAATAGGTGACTGGCAAACCAATTCAGCTGTTTTGGAAATTAACTTGGTCATTTCTGAAAATTAACATACATAACCGAGAACAAATTCCTGTTTACACAATGTGACCCACCTTGCCACTGGAGGACGTGCCGGCCGGTCGCTTGTTGCCGGTGTCAGGGGTGATTGGAGTCCCGAATATATCGAAGGATTGCTGCGAGCTGTTCCCGTAATGCACTTGCTGTAAAACAGGAACAAAGAGGTATGAAATCTTGTGTTTCTGTATTTAAAAAGATGCTAAGAGTTTAAGTCTTGTGTCTTTTTAAATAAAAAAATGGTAAGAGATTGACATATAGTTGGATAAGCAGTAAGATCATTACTTTCTTGATAAGAGATACATGCCATGTAATGTAATGCCAATGTAACATTGTTATATTCTGGGACCACATTATCTACATCTGTACAAATTCTTGTACTTTTTCAAAATTGAGTTCCATGTGATTATGAAATGACATACTAGCTACAAACCAACTCACCCGTTTATCATGTTCATACTTTTTTGGAAAGACAAATACTGATTACAACTCTTGTAAAACCATAATCTTTCAATAAACTGTAATTTAAGTCTTTTTATGGAAGACAAAATACAACAATAGCTTATTCTTGTTAAGTTTCTTTGGTTTTAGAGATGGTCAAATCTTTTATCTTATTTTGCTTCCTCACTTGACGCTTGAAACATAAGAATGGCACTGAACTGTGTCAATAATGATATCATTGTTATTTCAATCTCAAGAATATTTTTCAGTTTTCAGTTCTATTGAAAGAGTTGTTGACAAACTGAAACTACAATGTCACATTCCAATACTGATATTGCATGGCAACAGAATGTTTCTTACACTTGTTAGAAGTCAATTTCAACTTTAGAACACCGGATGTAAACAAAATACAAACTTATTTGATATTTGACTGGTGTCGAGGTATTAGACTTTGAAGTGATGGAGATAAGCAAATACAAAAGCATCAAATATTGGGGGAATAATACTAGTAATGAATTGCATAATGAACAAAACTAGTAATGAATTGCATAATGAATAATACTAGTAATGAATTGCATAATGAATAATACTAGTAATGAATTGCATAATGAATAATACTAGTAATGAATTGCATAATGAACTAGATTAGCGTTTGCGGGATACCGCAAAAGCAGAGCAGCCCCGGAACTTTGGGTTTCGCCTTACCCTGTTCCGCCTTTTACAGGCCTCACCAAATTGGGAATTTTCTCGTGACCTTGACCTTTGACACTCAAGGTCACACAATCAATGAACACATTTCATTGAGTATAACATTATTGTAATGAAATAAAGTGTTAAAAATTAAATTAATCCATTTTCTCCATATATGTTGACCTTGCTGTGACCTTGACCTTCGACAGTTCGTACCCAAAACTTTTTTTAAATGTTGTACTTCTCAAGAGATAATATATACAAAATCTAAACTTCATAGCACAAAAACTTTTCAAGTTATCATGTTTACAAGGAATTGCAATAACTCATATCTCATGACCTTGACCTTTGACCTTCAAGGTCACAATATAATTGAACACTTTTTATTGAGTATAACAATCATGTATTGATTAAAAGTCATCATAGTTAATATTAACCATTTTCGCTTAACC
Source organism: Steromphala cineraria (assembly GCA_916613615.1). Lineage (NCBI taxonomy): Eukaryota > Metazoa > Mollusca > Gastropoda > Trochida > Trochidae > Steromphala > Steromphala cineraria. The sequence goes on from OU744720.1 coordinate 97,548,693, forward strand.
ATGCTTAAGTCATGACCTTGCTGTGACCTTGACCTTTGTCAGATTGTAACCAAAATCTTTTCAAAATTTTTTACTTTTCCAAGGATGATATATACCAAGTTAGAGCTTCATAGCACAAAAACTTTTCAAGTTACCGTGTTTACAAAGAATTTTGTGGTGATTTTATAACTCGTGACCTTGACCTTTGAACTTGACAGTGAACATGTCATAATGATTCCCTGGAAGTATTAACATTTAGACATGTTCATGAGTTCTGAAAAGCTAAATGGGATAAAGTTATACCCCAATTTAGTGCATTTTGTAATAACTCATATCTCATGACCTTGACCTTTGACCTTCAAGGTCACACAATCATTGAACACTTTTCATTGAGTATAACAATCATGTATTGATTAAAAGTGTTCATAGTTAAAATAAAGCATTTTCGCTAAAACATGCTTACGTCATGACCTTGCTGTGACCTTGACCTTTGACGGATTGTAGCCAAAACCTTTTCAAAATTTTTTACTTTTCCAAGGATGATATATACCAAGTTAGAGCTTCATAGCACAAAAACTTTTCAAGTTATCGCGTTTACAAGGAATTCTTAGAGTGAATACATAGCTCGTGACCTTGACCTTTGACCTTGAAAGTGAACGTGTCAAAATCGTTCCCCCGAGGTATGAGTAGTAAAGTATGAATAAGAGTTCTGGAAAGCTTAGGGGAAAAAAGTTATAGCTAGTAGTACGAGTGCGGCGGCGGCGGCGGCGGCGGCGGCGGCGGCGATGGAAACTTCACAAAAACTGATAGCAGCCCCGTCCTTAGACGGGGCTGCTAATAATACTAGTAATGAATTGCATAATGAATAATACTAGTAATGAATTGCATAATGAATAAAACTAGTAATGAATTGCATAATGAATAATACTAGTAATGAATTGCATAATGAATAAAACTAGTAATGAATTGCATAATGAATAAAACTAGTAATGAATTGCATAATGAATAAAACTAGTAATGAATTGCATAATGAATAAAACTAATAATGAATTGCATAATGAATAATACTAGTAATGAATTGCATAATGAATAAAACTAGTAATGAATTGCATAATGAATAAAACTAGTAATGAATTGCATAATGAATAAAACTAGTAATGAATTGCATAATTTCAATACTATTTTATGGTTGAGGTGAGTTGGAGTATTTCCCTTATATCATGGCTGCTAGAATTATTGCAGGGAGAGAAGGAGAAGGTAAAAGAGGACAGTAGAACTACAGATAGAGGGAGGGAGGGAGGGAGGGAGGAAAGTGATCTGAGAGAATTGAGTGTCACAAAATGTAAATCTAAATGTAGCCTTCTAAATGATAGTACAATATTGTCTTTACTTCATTTAAGAAGAGTTACAAATCTAACAATGATTTTACCAACCACAGAAGAATGTTCCATAAGTGAACTGACAGAATTAAGTGTTAAGAGTTGGAATGTAAATATAGCCTTCTAAATGATAGTACAATATTGTCTTTACTTCATTTTAGAAGAGTTACAAGTATAACGATAATTTAACCAACCACAGAAGAATGTTCAATAATACATAACTTGTCTGAACACAACCAAACGTAAAGAATAAAGATGTCAAGTTGACATTATGCTATTATTGTATAAAGTAAAAAAATAATAATAAACTATAATCAGAATTCCCAATAATGTGAAAAAGTTCAATAATTGAAAAGCTATCATCACTGACATCCACAATACTTATTAGTTAAAATAATTTTTTTAAATAATTAGCCTTCATCCCAGATCGTGTATGAAACCTAAAGTAAGAATAAAAATGTTTTTATGAAATTTTTATGAAATATTTGTTACTTCTAGTCTCAACCAAAAATTACATCCTGTTGATTAATTTCTTACCTTCATAATAGAAGAGTTACAAAATTCTATCCAGGATACTACCTTTGAAGTGGTAGAGCTCCATGTCTGTAATGTTACTACCACAGACAATTGAGTAAGATCATGTGACTAGTCATGTGACCATGACATCCAAGCCGAAGTGACAATAACAAGCTTACCTGCCTAATTAGTGAACAGGTGTGCAGAGCAGGTGAGAAAACACCTGGAAATATTGACAAGGAGACAAGCTGACCATTCAATTACTTATTCTATTACAATGCACAGGAAGACTAACCATGTTGCTGCTGACATACCGTGTCTGTTTGATGTGGACTTTCCTTTAATTTGGAGAAATATGATAAGCTGATCAAACTAATTAATTATGACTATGTATAGGAAGATTATCCATGATATTTCTGACAAAGTTTCTCAGTGAGTGAATCATCTGGACACATTTCTCATATTCTGAGAAATCTGATTCTTGCATTTGCTCATCAAATCTAATTCAATAAAACAAGAAGGTAATTACGCTTGGTGATATTTTACACCTGAACACTATGATTAAATTGACTTGGAAATGTTGAACAATTTTGTGAAATTTGATTCAATGTTAATGACAACAAAATTACTAGAATCTAATATACCGGTAAGCTAATCAAATCTAAAAAATTAATCACAAATCTTAGTATATTAGTATAGTTTTGTTTTCGTACTTTGCTGGTGAAAGTCTCCAATAGTTGACTAATTTACGGAAGGTCTCCAATAGTTTGTTGGACCGATGCCAAGCATGTTGCCATTGAAATCAATGCGCTCGAACACAACTGCCTTAATCCCGAGAAAAGTGCTGAAATCCAAAAGTGTGTGCAAAACTAATGGTGACTTGGACGTAACCGACCAACAAGCATCGCAAAATTTTATTATAGTTTAAAGGGACATGTGAACGGTTTATTGTTATTGTCACAAATGTGACCATGTCCCCCGCCGCAATTGAGAATATCAGATGAAAACTGGTACCAAGTTTGAAGACTCAAGGTTTAAGGGTTCATGAGATATGGCGCTAACAACATTTTCAAAACTGGTCAAAGTCTCGCCGTGACCTTGAAAATTAGGTCAAGGTCACCGAAAACTCTTCAGGTCTGCGTATTCCCCAGATGAAGACTGGTACCAAGTTCGAAGATTCTAGGTTGAGTGGTTCATTAGATATCGCGCTAACAACATTTTCAAAACTGGTCAAAGTCTCGCCGTGACCTTGAAAATGAGATCAAGGTCACCGAAAACTTCTCAGGTCTGCGTATTCCCCAGATGAAGACTGGTACCAAGTTTGAAGATTCTAGGTTGAGCAGTTCATTAGATATCGCGCTAACAACATTTTCAAAACTGGTCAAAGTCTCGCTATGACCTTGAAAATGAGGTCAAGGTCACTGAAAACTTTTCAGGTCTGCGTATTCCCCAGATGAATATCAGTACAAAGTTTGAAGATTCTAGGTTGAGCGGTTCATTAGATATCGCGCTAACAACATTTTCAAAACTGGTCAAAGTCTTGCCGTGACCTTGAAAATGAGATCAAGGTCACCGAAAACTTTTCAGGTCTGCGTATTCCCCAGATGAAGACTGGTACCAAGTTTAAAGATTCTAGGTTGAGCAGTTCATTAGATATCGCGCTAACAACATTTTCAAAACTGGTCAAAGTCTCGCTGTGACCTTGAAAATGAGGTCAAGGTCACTGAAAACTTTTCAGGTCTGCGTATTCCCCAGATGAATATCAGTACAAAGTTTGAAGATTCTAGGTTGAGCGGTTCATTAGATATTGCGCTAACAACATTTTCAAAACTGGTCAAAGTCTCGCCGTGACATTGACAATGAGGTCAAGGTCACCGAAAACTTTTCAGGTCTGCGTATTCCCCAGATGAAGACTGGTACCAAGTTTGAAGATTCTAGGTTGAGCGGTTCATTAGATATCGCGCTAACAACATTTTCAAAACTGGTCAAAGTCTCGCCGTGACCTTGAAAATGAGATCAAGGTCACCGAAAACTTTTCAGGTCTGCGTATTCCCCAGATGAATATCAGTACAAAGTTTGAAGATTCTAGGTTGAGCGGTTCATTAGATATCGCGCTAACAAGAAGCGGGACAGACGTACTGACTTACGGACGGACGTACGGAGCTGAATACCATGTCCCCTGCTCCTCGCTTCGCGGCGGCGGGGGACAAAAACGAAAATAAGGTATTTCAAACACAAGAAACTGGAAATAAAACGCCTGTTATGCGAAAAAATAAACAATCCTATTTAAAACAGTATTTAGAATATGCAATGCCTATTACAAATAAGTTAAACAGACATATAAGTTTATTGATTTTTATTGAAACATTATAAGACTAAAAACATAATCTTTATAAAAAGATGAATATATAGTTATTTATGGACATATGTCCTGATTATTTGATAAATGTTTCTTTTTAAGATGATTTTCTCCTGATATGGAATGCTTATGTAATGATACTGTTAAGTTGATATACGATTATACTATTTATATCTAATAACGAGATTATATCATATTTACTTAACTTATTTTTATATTATCTCGATCGAATGAATTTTTAATCACCAAATTCAAATGTCTCTTAATGCCTTAACTAAATGCTAGGTATTCAATTATTACTTAGTAAGTACTACATATGAATTCTTATGTCATTACTAATTATCTTTTAATTAATATTTTAAGGGGCAGTAACATGTTTTTTGATAATTTTAATTTTAATTTTTTCACTGATAATTGTAATTTAATGTTAAATGTATTATTTTGACAGTGTCAAAAATCTCATTACACAAGCCAATAATCCATAGTCAGAGGACAAAGTATCAAGTATCACATGAAATCCATTCGGGGCCATTTTGTTTGAACACCTTTTATTTGGTATGTGAAAGAAAAAGGGTTTGCATGGCTGAACTTTACGTTATGTATTTGAATTATTACTGCTCCATTTAGTTCAAATTCATTGTCTTTCAATTGGAACCATTAATTTTCATTTTCATGACATCACCTTATATTCCCCCTAAAAACGTGCTACTGCCCCATTAAATTAAGATTTTTCTCTTAATCATAATCATAATCAAAATGATATTTCAAAAATAGGATATGGTACACGCTATTTGTTTCGTATTTGTAAGTACGATTGAGGATCGATGTTCTTGTTTCTTTTTATTCAAGTGTACAACTTCCAGTTAAGGATATTTATTATATGGCGAGCAGTAAAATACTGGGATTTATCAGTTAAATCAGTGTCTATCAAGCTACAGTGAAAATAACTTTTATTATATGACTGAGGGTGAGATACTCTGTTCTATCAGTGAAATAAACCCTCTATCTGGCTACAGTGGCGATAATCTTTATCGTCACTCTACTGAGTGGTGATAAACTTTACCACCACTCGAGTGACATCAAGTTCGAGAGTTTGGCGTCATGAAACAATGGTCTGACGTCATGAATTCTCGTATGACGTCACACTGCTACCGCGGTGACGGGCTCTTCCAAGCGGCCGCTCAACATGCAATTGGCCTTTTTTTACGTGATTCGAAGGATTTCATCATATAATAAATAGAATATCTGTCAATTCTTGACAAATACCATGTTTATCTCATCTCGTGAAAATATAAACTTTCTACCTCACTCGATGAGATAAACATGGTATTAGTAAAGAAAAGACAGATATCCTCTATATATTTTCACTGCGAACGGTGACTGATATAATTTGACGTCATAAAACAATGGTCTCACGCGGCGAATTGGCTTATGACGTCACAGTGTTACTGTGGTGACGGGCTGTGTCTAGCGGCCGCTCTGCGTGAAAATTACCCTTTTCGGACGTAATTACAATGGTAAAACCATATAATAAATAGAATATCCGTCAATTCTTGACAAATACCATGTTTATCTCATCTTGTGAGGTACAACAGTTATATATTTTCACTCGTGGCTGCGCCACTCTTAAAAATATAACCTTTCTACCTCACTCGATGAGATAAACATGGTATTAGTCAAGAAAAGACCGATATCCTCTATATATCACTGTGGATTATTAGATGTCAATTTCCCCAATAGGATTATCCTTTCTTAGTTCTTATGTTTATAATTCAGAAAAAGAAGAAATATTGCTTTTTTATTGGAAATAAATAACATAATTAAACTTTTAAAATATAAGAAATATATCAAATAATATACAGTAAAAGTAACATGTGTAAAATGCATCATAGTTTCGACGAAGTAAATTAATATAAATCATATGGAATTAGTGTGTACTTACTGTAACTAGGCAAACTTATTCTGTACGGATGTTTACTTGACAGGGGAGTGTTCGAAACTAACAGTCAAAAAGATCATGAAATACATATAGAGCATAAGTCGCAATTAGTTTTGCACATGAAAAGTTGCGTTGTGGCGATCATTCTTGCAGCAGGAACTCGTTTACTTAAACTTTGTTTTAAGTAAGAGAATGTCCTCAAACTGGCCAGTAGTGCTCCACGTGCAAAACAAATGGCCAGTTTTCGAACATTCTCCTACACTTACACTGGAGGACATTTTTCCATCAGTATAATTACTAGGAATGTAATAACTTCAAACTTGCTGAACACAACAAGACACAATACGGCTCTCTCGTTAAATTGTTCGCGAACACTGTTTCATCACCTGTATATTTCAGCCTCCCTGTATGGAGGCACATATCAGTGCAGTACACTCAGTCATAGCAGCAACGTCAAATGGAAGATATACTGCATTTTGTACTAATGTTTGACATCTAATGACAACATATTTCTTTAACATGATTTCTAAACAAGAGTTCACATACGTTGTCTGAAAATGTCATAAACATTCCTAACACACAGAAACAGTGTACCTAAAAATTTTCCTAACTGCAACTTCAGAAATTGTGAAAATTCAATTTACCCATTACCGTATGATCATCCTGTTAGAGCAATAGGTTATTGATGTGTATGTTTTGCATGGTTTGTTTTTAGCGTGTCCAGACAAAAGCCCTCCTTGACTAAACCCCACACCTATTTTTTGGTATGCGACAAAACCCAACCAATCCCATTAGTTAAGTAGATGATTTTGGTATAGTTGGTGTTTTATAGAATATTTAACAAAATCGACCAAACTCTGAGGAATAAACTTGTAAAAGTATTGACTCTTTTGATGTTTGAATGACATTGAGCTGTCTGACCACATCCCTGCTATGTCACATGTTCTGAAATAAGCTCATCTAGCCAATCACAAGAACTTTGGCAAAAGCTTTGGGTATCAGTAGCTAGGAGCAGATAACTCTGGTAGCTAGGAGGAGATAACTCTGGTATGCCATTTGTTAAACATAATCAGTGATCAATCTACAGTAATGACCTGCTGAGTTTAGGGACCTGCTAGAACTATCTCTTGGAGGTCCTTGAAAATTGAAATGAGTCTTTATATGGAAGTAATAGTACCATGAATTAAACCTTGTAGTCACAGCTTAAATGTCCTTTCAAAATGTTGCCAGTATATGAAGCAGGACTAGGGTAAATTTACCACTGAATAAATGCCCCAAAAAGCTTTTTAAGTCTGATGATCTAGTTACAGCAACATGCCAGTAGGTAGGCTGTATTCAGACCTGGTGGAGGAGAGCTGTCTGACAGAAAACATTTGATTCCTTTCATGTCAATATTTTGAAACTTTTATGGTACATGTACATGGTTGATTTTAATCAGACTGTGCTTCGTGACAAATATGGTGATGCAGCAGAATGCTTTGAAACTGACAAAGTTTACAGATGTATAGTTTCATAATACAGTGATCAATCTACAAATATGACTTGCTGAGTTCAGGGACTCACTTGCACAATGTTTTGTGAGTCTTTGCAGATTTAAATGAGTCCTTCAATGAGTAAGAAATAGCACCAAGCAAACAAACCTTGCATCCTGGGACTCACAGTTTATATTTCTATGAGTCCTTGAGATTTTGGGAGAATTTGAAGCAGGACTCGTGGGTAAATTTATCAATGAATAATAGTTTCATAAGCTTAATATGATAAAGTATAGTTTTAGTTCAGAGAAAAACTGATCTTAATTTTACATAAAGTTGGCTTCCCTTGACCACATAGTTTACTCAAGGCACTCCCTAACCCAGGTAGAGTTACTTCCCTTGTTGTAGAGGGCGTAACCACTCAGGAAGGGGCCGGCGTAATTCCGGTAGACATCTTATATATTTCAATATACAGTATGGAGATATTCAAAATTGTTGTATATTAATTAAACTGTATACATGTACGTCACCGCATGCTGACAAGCCTTTGAACATATTATCTTCCAGCCTGTTTGATTTATTAAATTTTCCCAACTTTCTATTGCTTTTTTTTTACACGAAAAATGTATTCTTTTATTAACCCGAAACAATATGCTAAGTTTAGAACTATCCTAATGGTAATGTATTCTTCCTACACAATGTAACAGTTTGAAACTTTTATTTTCCAGGAAGTGTATCGTTAACTGTACAATCTCAGCTTCCTCTCAACAGTCCCGTTGTAAACATACATGATAGATCATCTTAATAAATTCTGGTTTTCATCTCCAACTCAGACTCTGAACCATGAAGTCAGTGGAAGATTCATAAAAAACAACTTGAAATTCTTATGATAGATCTTTTGATTTGATGCTCTCAAATAACGTTGAAATATTCACACAAAAACTTTTTCCTGTAATTATGCTTTCTTATATGCGTCCTTAGACAGAATAGACAGAAAGAGAGAAGATATGGAAGTCTTTGGGAAGTTGGAAGGTGAAAACCACTAGGGACGTCACGATTCACTGATGTATTGTTGTGGTACACTTAATTATACTAATTTTGGTGAATACAAAAATCAAGAAATACAGAGTTTACTAAAATGATTAAAAAAATAGCGTTTCTTTTAATGTTTAAGCACACAAAAAAATTGTTCATAAAGAAGGTGGCTTGTTTTTGTGTTTATATGTATGTTACTCAAAAAATTATTTGTTAGAAGTTTTGAATTTGTATCTCCTCGTAATAGAATCGCATTTACTGTACCATATCATATATCACAACATGACCTTAATATCATATCATGAGGTATCAGTTTCGTGACATCCCTAAAAACCACAGACCAAATGATGGTCTAAGATGGCAGGGATCACCCTGGTTCAAAGTAGCAAAGGGAGAAAAATCTTCCTTTGGCCTAAAATAATGGGACTTTCAGAAGGGCAATGGGATATTTGAGAAGAAAAATAATAGATTTGATTTTTGCAATGAGACTTTCTCCCCTCATTAGTATTGATAATGGGATTTTTGATATATCAATGGGTAAATATCCCAAAATCCCTGTCCAAAGTGATCCCTGAGATGGTATAAAGTAAGCAAGTAAAACTTACCCCTCCAGCTTTAAGTAGCTTTTGTCGGAACTCTTCGGTAGGATTCTGGAATGTGAGTTTCTCACAGCGTGTGTGGTTGATGGGAGGTCCCCCCTCGGCATTGAGGTACAAGTCATACTTAAAACTAATCTTCTTTGGAAGTTCTTTGTTTCGGAAGTAAATGTCAATTGGCAAGAGGAAACTGGCATATCCTGACTCACTGACTTGATATGGGGGCTCTTTCACAGCTGTAAGCAGACAACATAGATTACATAAAGTGATTTCTTCAACTAAATCTGGTTGACTACAGTCTTATAAAAAACCTATAAAGACAGTGTTGTTCCTAGAGGGGGTCCTGGGGAAATTGCCCAACATTTTTGCTTGATGTCCTCTAAATGTTTTAGAAATAGGATACTAGGGGTGCAACGATACAGGTGGGTCACGATACGATACGTATCTCGATACTACTGCCGCGATACGATACGTATCCCGATACATTAATAATGGTAAATCTAAATAGATTTACTTTCTTTACTTATTTGTTGATGTTAAATCCTCTTTCAAAATAAATTATTTAAAATTTACAGTTATCTTTACAAAATTAATTTTAAATGTTTAGCAAGGAATCAAATTAAATTCATTTGTACACAGTTTTCTACATAATTTATAAAATAACCCTACCCTATATCATTGTCATTGTTAAAAAACTCAGTCTGTCATCTCAACCTTTGACCTGTTACTGTCGCTAATTATTTTTGTGTTGCCAGAGTCACTTTCAACACCACATGACAGGTTTGAATAAAAATTATTTAGAGGTGAAAGGGCATATGTAGAATAATGTTTTATCTGGTTACCATGTTTGTGATGTTAAAAAATGTTTTGACAGAGGTGAAAATGTGAATTTATATTGACTGACCTCGTAACACGAGTCGTAACTGAGAAAGTAAAAAGCAAACTTAATTTTATTTTATAAATCGCTGAATTGCCTAGTTGGAAATACTACAAGACAATGTCATGTTTAATTTTCTTTAGATCCTAAACAAGAATGAAAAATACCTTCCAACTATTTCTTTTTCAACGGGATATTGTTGTTTTGGTGAACGATCGGCAATGCAATGCAATGCAGGAAAATCCCAAAGAACGAAATCTGTATTCTGGTTGGTCAATGTATTAATAGCAGCCAATCAATTTAACGTATTTCAATGACGCTTGACTCGTGATAAATAGCCTGGAATAACACATGCTGACATGAAACTGCTTTGAAGGCTTTTTGGTTAGTTTTTTTGCGTTGATATTTATAATATATATATATAAATTTTCATTGTTAATTAGGCTGATAACCGGAAAAAACATCAACTTTGTCAATCATTTCCAGTGTTCTAATATCAAAAAGAAGTTGGTTGGCCATTTGGAAATGTAATCGGACATTGGATTGATGGAATGCCGACGACAATCTAAATTCCTGCAACATTGTTTTTGTCACGCAGTCAAAAGTTCAATTTCATGTGCTCCATGCACATATTTCTTACTTGTTTAGTTTATTACCTTACACATATTCATAATTTATTATGGGGAAATAATTACACTGTGACTGTAGCCTATATGAAGTTGCATATCGTAGCAAATCGATTTGCTGGCAGACATGTATCGTGTATCGTATCGTATGCCATGAATCGCGATGCATCGGAATATCGGTGAATCGTTGCACCCTTATAGGATACCACGATCATTGCAAAAGGTCTCTTTAAGTGTGAATATGCCAAAATAACCCCTCAGCTGAACAACACTGAAATAGGATTAAATATATTCTATGATGAGAATCAAGGATGAAAATGAATTCATTGCTATTCAACAAAACCTAAAAACACCATGATATTGCAATACCTATAAAATGATTGTACTGTAGTGTTCGATATGAAAAAGATTTGGGTGAATAATAGGTTTTCCAAAAACACTCCTAAAACTTTTATTAGAACATGAGGTAGGATTCCGGACGGCGCTAACCTACGCTATAGAAAAGAGGTTTAGTCAGAATGGCAAAACTATGGATCAAATGAATGATTCATAACGTTACAAAAAGTTAAATAAAGTAAAAGGGGGGTGGGGGGGGGGGGGGGGAGTACCGTCAAAACACAGTAATGACACTCGAAGAAAGTTCCACATTTTAATGTAACGTTTCGAGAGTCGATGGACCCCCTCAAACCCTGAAACGTTACATTAAAATGTGGAACTTTCTTCGAGTGTCATTACTGTGTTTTGACGGTACTTTCCCCCTCCACCCCCCTCCCCATTACTTTAAGAACATTAGGTAATGGCAAGCACATGACTTGATAATCTTAGGAGTGATAAACAACACCAGGGAAGAAGTCAACTCACTTCGCTTTGGCTTGTTGAATGTGTCGTGTAGGTTGAAGACTACCTTCTCTATGAAGTGCTGTATCTTGGACCCGTCTGGACCGCGGACAAAAACTGACCAATCATGAGTGAAGCCTTCCGCCGTCAGCTTCTTCCGTATAGAAGCTGTGTGACCTAGTTCAATGGTCACCTGCACTCGAGTGTTGGTCTGCCAAATATGGATATTTTATGAGCACATTGATACTAATTTTATTAGAAGAAAAAAATCCTCTTTTTTTAATGTTCATCATCAGACTGAAGTAGTCAACCAACTCTAAAACATGCAACATACTTCTTGGAATTTTGGCGGATAACTCATTGTGTTGTGAACGGTTTCTCCCCTTCTCTTAGCTTTATCTTACTTAGGTTGGCCCTGCCCATGCATCATTTAGTGGATCCGCATGCTCTTGCGCCATTTAACCACTTCTAGACAGGTCGTCTAGCGCATCTCAAACTACAATTCAATAGTTACTCTTCTAGGAGTAGATTGGAATAATAAGCCTGTTTTGCATTTCCCCAAAGCTTGATTGCAGTTTACCAAAGACATGATAATTTGAAACTATCATTGATGTAGCTATTCTGTGAATAAAGAAGTTGGGTATCGATAAAATCTTGAATTATGTGTACTTAATTAGCCCAAGGATTTTTTGCGATTATTCTTATTGAGTCTAACCTCTTATGAATAGTTTGCCAAGCTTTTGGGTTGGAACTCAATGTTAGCGTTTTGTGCAGTACTCTAAACACTTACTCTTACACTATGACGAAAACAGTGGACAAGACAGCCATTAAACATGTTCTTTCCTAGGGACAAATTTATGAAATTGGTTACAATTAAAAAAAAAATAATAATGTAAATTTACATCCATGAAGCAAATAATTATCATGGGAGAATTATTTATGATTTGAAACTGTAAATAATTTAAAATTTCAACTAATTTAGCTAGATTTCACATGACCAAGAATTATGAAAAAAACATCCCACTCAAATTTTTGACATTTCCATTTTTCTTATTTTCGGTTGGTTTTTATGAAATTAAGATGAATTATGAATAATTTTAAAAGAATACTTACGGTTTGGGCCATTTTAGTCCCGCGGACCCAATTTCATCGCGATAAATCTCTTTGTAAAATAACTTGATTTGTAAACAACCATTACTGCGACTGCACGGTGACCGGAAGTACTTCTATTTTCCAAACCGGAAATGCAAAATGGATGGGAGAATATAAAGTTAGGAGTTGTATTTATGTTTTCACACGGACAGAGAATCATTGTAACTTTCTGTATCATATTTTCGTAGATTTTGATAAGATACTTATTTACAGTGTGTTTGCATTTATAAATACAAATAAAATTTGCAAATGAAAGATCCGTTTGATTAACATAAATGTATATCGTTCTTTATTCCCTACATCAACAGTTCTTTTTGTAAAACCCATGTACTAAAGACCAAAAATATCGCGGGAATAAACAAAAACGAAGTTACCGATCTGGCATTACCTGAAGATTAAATGTTGCCTATTTTGTGATCTTGACAAGTTAGTTTGAATTCGATAAAAGAGAAACTGAAGGGATCTCAAAAGCGTGGAGATTGATACCTTAATATTCACTTCCACTTGAACAATTTGCAGGTGCTCGTTTGTTTCACATTACAGAACACGCATTGATACATGAGTATGTCATTTGTTTGAGAGTACACAATCCTTTTTTTGGTTTTAGGAAAAATAGAAATTTTAAAGAAGACAATACGTTTAAGTTACATCATTCTTCAGTGAGGAGGACGAGAGAAATTGTTATAAATGTTAATACAGTACACTTAGATGAGGAATTTTGGAGTGCATATCATGCATGTCGTGTTATTTATGTGTTTTTCTTTTTAATTGAAATTTACAACGATGCATTTAGAGAAGAATATAATCCTGGTAAGCAGTTCCCACCTATTTCTTAATAATCCGTTCCAACAGAATGCCCTTGAGTCAGTCAGTGAATACCTTTTTATTGATGCTAATTTTAGGCAATTGCACTAGAAATTAACACTAGATAAGACACCTTTATTACCGTTCGAGTTGCTTTAACGAATTAATTACTTACCGCCACATAATCCTCTGTCTGGCGGCAGAACGAAACTTTTGAGTCATTGCTGACAACTTACCTTTTCATCAAGCACTTCGACTAATCGCACTTTGACAAATCGCTGCTGATGGATGTTAAAATGATTATTCTTACCTGAATTATTCATCTATTTATTCATATATCAAAAAAAAATTATTTTTAAAAAAAAGAACAACAAACACGATTGTTGTTAACATGAAAGAGAGATACTTTCATACATTTAATATGTTTCCTTTTTAATGATATACCCGTAATTATTATGTCTACAAACGTCTACAAACCACCGCTCAATATGTCTCCGAAATCCGAATCCATCGTACTTTTCGTCTACGAACCGGTTGTGTCTACAAAATCACCTATAGCCGTTATGTTTGTATAATAGAACTTTGATGTTTGAACTTTGGTTTAACATAATGTATAAAAATGGTCCTGATTTAGAAGAAACTGTTTTCAAAATGATTACTAAAAATTTTTCAAGCTGTTGTACAGTCATTTTTCAATTTTGTAGTTTTTTGAATAAGGGCAAAGATATGGAAGGTGATCGAGATGAAATGGAGGAAGAGGACGATGATGATTGGATGGATACCAGATGGGCGGAGCCAGATAGTTGCCAATCAATGATAAGCGGTGGAGATGTTGCGACCTTCTGCAAACCTGGAAATAAAGTTAAAAGTTAGATTTTTAATTTGCAATTGTAAATTATTTGGATTTTTATGTAACTAAAACTTCACCTTTCTACATCTTTCTATGTTCCATGGAAACCTGGCTGTCTGTTTTGATTTCTGTAACTTAAATATTTTATTAAAGTATAATATTATTGCTTAAGTGAAATACAAAAAAGTTGTTGCCGTGTTGCACTTTGGCGAAATAATGAATTGTCCTTGGCTATAAGGGGTTGAAAAAGGTTCATTACATCTGACAAATGTTTTAATGAATCTACTTATATACCTTAAATGTTCTGTAAAACATGTATAAAAGCACAGGCTCAACGACAGCACCTTAAATAAGGCTGAAAATGTAACAAATGAGTATGTTTGTTCAGTACAAGATGCAAGCACAAGCTTGACAACAGCGCCTGGGAGGGCCGACACCGGAGCGGAGTTGATGACGCGCATGCAGCTGAATGACAACAAGGCGGGGATGGAAGGACTCGACAAGGAAAAGATTAACCAGGTCATCTTTGAGGCTAGCAAAGGTAAGTCATTTCATGATATTATATGTCCATCTTATCACCATCTTCGTACAAGGTATCTACCTGTATATTATCATAACTTCTCATCAAAGTTTAAGTTTATGGCACTTATAAATACACAAAATGATCAATTGTTATTTAAATTAGCTCTTTTTTGTGAAAAAATGTTTGTTACGAAAACACCTGAAAGGTTTAAGCGCTCTTGTATATATATATTTATTTATCACAGACTTCATGACCACTGTAATATTGGTCTCATGGCCATATATACGAAATAAATTCTGTTCTGTTTTTGTTCTGATATTATATGTTATTCATAAATTTCATCTAAACTAAATTATTTTGCTTTGTGGTGTAATGATTCATTGTTAGTATCAATATTTGTAGTGAAAACTGTGTGATATGAGTGCATCAATACAAAATTCTTTTCATCAATATGTATATTTGTTCGGTCCATGATACGATGATGTGTCACCAAAGTAATGATATACCCTGATTAACATAATATTCTAGTAAAAACAGAATAAAATGCAAGCAATGGATGGCGTTTCATAGATAAGATTTAACTCCCATATTTTTCATATAAATATGTGATCGGGTACATACATGGATTACCTCCCCGAACATTAGGTCAACCTTCCTGTTGATCTTGTGGAGGTGCATTCTTCTTTCTTAAATAATTAAAATAAATTTGCATTCATTGCAGGCTCAAAATATTTTGAGAATGAAAGAAAGAAGGAAGAACAAGTGAAGAAAAGAATTTTAGAGCAACAAATGAAGCAGGAAAAGATAACTGAGGCACAACTGAAGCAGGGTTTGGAAGAGGTAGTGTGTTATTCAGGCTTTGTCTTGTGTTCTTGCTTTATTGCAGGTGACGAAAACAATTATTAGAATATATTCCCTCTGTTAGTGATGTCTGAATAGTGATGTCTTTTATTTATAGTTATGGATAACAATTATTGATAACTTGAAATCAAAGTCTGTTTGAGATTCTATTTTCAACATATCTCTTTTCAGTGGAAAATGCATGAATAATTTCTATGGGTTCTTATATTTTTTTGTCATGAGTGTAACAAATATCTCAGTAAGTAGGTGATGAAAGCAGTGTTTTGCTGACTGCATACAACATATTTTTACTGGCTGTATACAACTAGTTTAGATGCAATAGATGCTGTTGGTTGACTATGATGTAGTAAGTATATGGGACGCATGGAACTAAATACAGTAGCATATTCCCCCCTGATATTTGTACGACCGTTACCGCCCCCAGGCTGACAGGATGGTAAATACAGTAGCATATTCCCCCCTGATATTTGTACGACCGTTACCGCCCCCAGGCTGACAGGATGGTAAATACAGTAGCATATTCCCCCCTGATATTTGTACGACCGTTACCGCCCCCAGGCTGACAGGATGCTAAATACAGTAGCATATTCTCCCCTGATATTTGACGACCGTTACCGCCCCCAGGCTGACAGGATGCTAAATACAGTAGCATATTCCCCCCTGATATTTGTACGACCGTTACCGCCCCCAGGCTGACAGGATGGTAAATACAGTAGCATATTCCCCCCTTACATTTGTACGACTGTTACCGCCCCCAGGCTGACAGGATGGTAAATACAGTAGCATATTCCCCCCTGATATTTGTACGACCGTTACCGCCCCCAGGCTGACAGGATGGTAAATACAGTAGCATATTCCCCCCTGATATTTGTACGACCGTTACCGCTGACAGGATGGTAAATACAGTAGCATATTCCAACCCTGATATTTGTAAGACCGTTACCAGGCTGAAAGGATGCTGAGAGAGTTGGAGGAGACGAGAGATCTGTGTCACACTATCGTCCACATCGACATGGACGCCTTCTACGCCGCCGTGGAGATGAGGGACGAACCCAGTCTACGAGACAAACCCATGGCTGTCGGTGGCACCGACATGCTGGTGAGTTGGCCATCACCCTGTTGATCAAATACTAAGCTTTGAAGAATCATGCAACGGATGATTTTGTGTACTCAACAGATATATGTTCAATCAAATCAAATCCGATCCATAGCCTTTGATCTGAATATAATCATTAATTTAAACTTTTGGCTCATTTTGCTGTCAGCATTTTAGTAATAATAAAAAATATTTTAATACAAATAACATCAGTGTCCTATTAAGCCAGGATTATTTTCAAGTTAAATACTTGACATATATATTTTCTGAAAACAAGGAACTTAGTCTCATGAATTGTTTGAACCTCTGTTCCAGTCCACCTCCAACTATCTAGCCAGGAAGTTCGGTGTTCGAGCAGCGATGCCCGGATTTATTGGTAAGAAGTTGTGCCCGGAGCTGGTGATAGTGAAGGCTAACTTCAAACAGTACCAAGTGGTGAGTCAGCAGGTCCGTCACGTCCTGGGTCAGTACGACCCAAACTTCTCCCCCATGAGTCTAGACGAGGCGTACCTAGACATGACGCAACACTTGAAGAAACGACAAACCATGAGTGAGTCTGAACGCACGTACTTATTGAGGTCGTGTGATAAGTGGGATTCAACTCTGTGTCTGTGTGACTTGAATGAAGTTCTCAACCAAAGTTCTGATATATTGGAGAATCAATCCCAGGTTAATGTGGGAGAACAACAGACTGGCATTTCAATTGATTCTGGGAAAGACTCAGGATCATTTCACAAAGGCAAAGACCAATTTGAAAGGCCAGTTAACACAATGAACCAATCAGATTCATCCATGAAGAACAATGACAAATCAGAAGCTTTGGCCTCGACCTTTGAAGAATCACAAGAGCGAATAGAGGGAAATCAGCCAGACAAGAGGACGAGAGCTGTGTGTTCTGTATGTGGGAAACTATTTCCTCCGTACGTTACGGAAGTGTTTGGTACAACTCCTGATGAAGCAGTACGGGAGATGAGGAGCCGGATAGAGCAGAAGACAAGACTCACAGCTAGTGCAGGTAACCATAGCAACAATAAGAGGTTTTGAAAGTATTATATATGCATTACATACATATTTTAATTTATCCTGAGCGTAAACCAATGACCTATTGAACAATAAAGTCTTAGATAGCTCCATAATAGACGTTTAAAATAATCATCAAATTTCTTGACCATGGTAAGCAGTACAAAGAACTGTATTGCTTGATTTTCCTTTTGGTTCACCAAATAAAGTTGGATGGCGCTTTTATTAATTACCAGTTACTAAATAGACTCTTTGATGGGCATTCTAGAAGTTGAGATGGTGAAGAATGATGATAGCTTTGTTTTATTCAAGGATATATGAATTAAGAAGTTGTTTATCAATAATGCCTTCATCACTCTACAATACATACATGGTGTGAGCTTCAGTCAATACTTAGTGACTAAATACATAGGAATTATTAGTTGATGACTTTACAGCTATGATGAGATTTCAAACTACCAATTAGAAACAGTATAGACTATAGTTCTTTTCATGATTGAAGCCTTAATGAGTGTCAAGAGGTTATGTTTTCCCCAGGTATTGCACCGAATACGATGCTAGCCAAGGTGTGTTCTGATAGAAACAAGCCGAATGGTCAGTACCGTATCCAGCCCACTAGACAAGCCGTGATGGACTTTATCCAGGACCTGCCTATACGGAAGGTCGGTTGTGAGAACTAAGGATTCAGAGGTTTTCGTCAAAATTTTATTTGAATTCAGGGTTTAAAAAATCAATTTAGATCATTATGTCATGGAGTTACTGGAGTTTTTTAGTTGAGTCACAGAACTCTGGTAGAAAGTCAAACCAATTTTACTCATCGCTAATGACTGAAATATATATAGAGGCGTTAAGCACGAACTCACTCGCTCACTCAAACCAATTTACTTGCAACTTATTTCTGAAATATTACCAAAGTAGCGTTAAGCACTCACTCACTCACTCATTTAAACCAGTTTCTCTCAGATTTCCTTTTCAGATATGTTGCATGGGAAAGGTTGTGCAGACAATATCATAAGTGCTTAGACAGTCTGATTAAAATTGACTGTGATTCGAGGAAAAAAGTGTAAAAATATTATCTCTAGCGGGGTTAGAACCTCACCCAGCCCAGCTTTCCTCTCATTCACAGTCTGAAGGCACCCCTATTGCCCGCATGTTCTGACACAAGCTCATCTAGCCAATCGAAAGGAGCACAGTGAAAGCTTTGGTATCCCTCAGGGGCAGGTAACTCCAGTGTACCATTCGTTATACATAATCGCCGCTAAACGCTATTTAAAGAACGAGGATGTGATTGGATAGCTTACGACTGGGTCTGTCTGCGCTAAACTGGTTATAGCAACACGCGATAGAGGTGGGTGCATTCAGACCGAGACGGAGAGGATATCCCAAATGGTTCGAGCCCTGATAGAGACAATATTTTTGATATTTTATTCCTCGGAGCACGGTCGATTTTAATCAGACTGAGTGCTTAGACTGAAAAGATTTTATCTGAATCCGCTTCTTCTAATCCTTCTGCAGATATCGGGTATAGGGAAGGTGTCGGAGACGATGTTGCGAGCCCTGGGTGTGGTGAAGTGTCCGGATCTGTACCGACGGAGAGATCTGTTGTATCATCTGTACTCACCCGTCAGCTTCAACCACTTCATGCGCATCTGCCTCGCCATCGGATCTACCACTGTCGAGAGGTCCGTCACTGAACTTTGTCATTGTTAGACTATTTACCAAAATGCTAGGTAAAATAATGAGTTTTAAATCTAATTTACCCATTCATTTGGAAATTGTCATAAAATGGTTTAAACAAACATTGATTCTTAATTTGTAGTTGCAAATGGATAAATTTGATCTGTTTCAGTTATGTACAGTTTACAAAAGTCTTTAAAGATAACAAAGTTCAGTGAAGTTTCTGATTTATCTTACAGAGATGGAGAAAGGAAGAGTATGAGCACTGAACGGTAAGGAAACCTTCGATTCTCAGATTATGTCTGAACTAGAGACATCTGTGTCGCAAAGATCTATTCATTTTGTCTAAGTCTTCATCAGTTTCAATAACAAAATTAAGGAACAGTTATGAGAAAATATTATGTATAGCTTGAAAGTGTGATTGTTTTCAACATTTATTTCCTGTATGTAAACAGGACCTTCGGTGAGTTGAGTCGACCCAGTGACCTTTACAGGAAGTGCTCGGAGCTCTGTGCAGCTCTTGTGGAGGATTTGACAGAGGAAGAGCTGAGGGTAAGATCCTGCACAGAACAATCAAATAATGTAATATGGTCTCCTACTTACAAAATTAAAACCTATTCAATTCATCTCCTTCTCCTTACCTCACAAAGTTTGAATTTATGGTTATTATTCAAAGAATTAAAATGATGTTATTTTTATAAAGGTAAACAAGGATAAAAGTGTAGTTTTCAAGCATTAGTTTGTTTTTTCCTGACTCACATATGTTTTTGAATTCATTTAATTATACCCCCGCTACGACGTAGTCGGGGGTATATAGCGCTCCGCGTGTCCGTCCGTCCGTCCGTGCGTGCGTGCGTGCGTCCGTCCGTCCGAAATCGTTTCCGGAGCATTACTCAAAAACTATACCACTTAGAAACTTCACATTTGGTATGGAAGTAGCCTATATGGTGCTGTGGTGCCTTTTAGGGGTTTCAGCTCAATGGTCCAAATAATTTTTGAAATTTTGACCAAAAACGGTTCGATTTTTGGACTTTGTCTCGTTTCCGGAGCATAACTGAAAAACTATACCACTTAGAAACTTCAAATTTGGTATGGAAGTAGCCTATATGGTGCTGTTGTGCCTTTTAGGGGTTTCAGCTCAATGGTCAAAATAATTTTTGAAATGTTGACCAAAAACCGTCCGATTTTTGGACTTTGTCTCGTTTCCGGAGCATAACTGAAAAACTATACCACTTAGAAACTTCAAATTTGGTATGGAAGTAGCCTATATGGTGCTGTTGTGCCTTTTAGGGGTTTCAGCTCAATGGTCCAAATAATTTTAGAAATTTTTACAAAAAATGGTCCAATTTTTTGACTTTGTCTTGTTTCAGGAGCATTACTAAAAAAATATACCACTTAGAAACTACAAATTTGGTATGGAAGTAGCCTATATGGTGCTGTTGTGCCTTTAAGGGGTTTCAGCTCAATTTTCTGAATAATTTTTTTAATTTTGACCAAAAACGGTCCAATTTTTGGACTTGTGTTGTTTCTGGAGCATATATAAATATCAAATGACTTGCACACTTCAAATTTTGTATGGAAGTATACAGTCGAACCTCGGATACCCAGACTCCGTATATCCGTAAATCTCACCTTACGGACAAAGATTTTTCAAACAATGTGTCTATATTTCTTAAGAAAAATGACCCAGTTAACCGGACGTTTTGCTATCCGGACGATTTTCACCTGTAACTAAAACAAGGTTCGACTGTATAGTGCTGTTGTGCCTTTTAGGGGTAATTCCAGGGTTCCCAGAATTTTATTCAAAAACTACATAGCCGGGGATGTTTTGAAGTGAAATAGTGTTTAGGGTTGCAAGATCATTGTGTTCAAAATCATATTCATTCAACGAGTAATTTGCATAAATTTTCAAATTAATGTTACATGAAGGCGGTCAAACTACAGGCGGGGGTATGTGAGCCGCGCTCACTTTTGCCTTGTTTCTAGAAGGCTTGATGTGAGAAATGTACTTATTGGTGGTGCACGCTGGTAGCAAGCATGTATAACATTTCTCCTTATCTCACAAGAAATCAATATATGTACCTCCTCCAGGGCAAGACAGTAGGCATCAAGATCAAGACCGTCAAGTTTGAGGTGAAGACCCGAGCTCACTCCCTCCCCCATCACACCGCGGACTATGAGGATATCTTCAAGGCTGCTCGGGAACTGCTGCGTGTGGAGATACTTGCTGTTCAGCCACAGCCTCTTAGACTCAGGCTCATGGGTACGTCAGTCAGAGATTCGGCTCAAGGATTGGTACCTTCTTTCTCGATTTCGGCATTGCTAGTCTTTGATTTTATGTTGAGTGAATACTTTTGATTAGCCACTAATTATTTCTATCTAATTCTATGTTTCTCTTAAACTTGGGTGTCAGACTTGGTACTTGTTTTCCTAAGTTACATAACATATCTGAATTTCAAGACATTTTAATTACATGACATCAAGTCTTATTTAAAACTTTGACTTCTGATCATCAATTCAGTTACATGACATAACATTATTGACCGCCATATAAAAAATCTGAGTTCCTATTCATCTAGTATTTGTTGTATTTGTTACAGGAGTGCGGCTGTCGAACCTACTGCACGCGAGCATGTGTGAGGAGAAGAAACAGGACACCATCACCGGACTCTTTAAGAAGATGGCTGCCAGGAGTCCTCAGAAGATGCAGACCACAATCTCCCGGCCTGATCCGTGTAACGATCCTCTGCCTCTCCTGCCTTCTCTAGACCTGGACTCCACTGGGCGGGAGTCCTGTGTGGAGGCTGATATAGGAGAACAACAGTCTGCTTCTTATAAACTGAATTCTTTAGATCGGGACTCCACTGGAAGAAAGTCTTCTGTGGATGCCGATCTTTTGCTTGATACCATAGCCGGAGGAAAACAGACACAGGCTTCTTATAAACTAAATTCAAATGTGCCAGACAGAACTTCTTCCTCAAGAGAAACAGGGTTCTTTAACACACAGGATGGAAGTGGTGGTGTAAGTGATGTCTGTGATAGAAATGAAGAGACCATGAATGAGAGCACTGATGTTCCTGAAGTAAATAGTGCTTCATCTCTCACATGTAAGCAGAAGACTGTAAAAAAGTTGTTCAAGCCAAAGGCCAAAGTTATCAAAAAAGAAATCAACAACAACACTGACCAGTTAATTATTGATGACTATAAGACAACAGTAAGTAAAACCATGGTCACAGCTTCAAGAGAAATGTCCAGTAGTGAACGAGGTATTGAACACTCAATAGAGAACATATCTACGGGCAAGAGTGCACTCAAACCGAGGGGCGGAAGTCGTGCTAAAGCAGTAAAATCAAAACAGTGTGGAACAGAGATGAATGGAAAGATTTATGAAAGTGATGAACTTGCTAAGACATCAAAAAGTGAGGGGATTGCTAATACAATTATTGACTATGATGATTTTAGAGCCGCTCTTGACTGTGAAGGTTCTGAGAAGAGAAAGATTGAGACTCCTCCTGGTAAAGCAAAGAAGAAACCTGCGAGAAGGAAGAAGAAGAGCTCCACAATGGTGGCAACACCAGCAGAGGTGGAAGAGTCTTCAGGGTACGAGAGTTCCATTCATTCAGATGAGAACAAATTGAGTGTTGTACCTACAGATCCTGTCTCTGGAAAGAAAGGGAAGAAAGCAAAGAACCAGAGCACAAGAACTAAGAAACAAAGATCTAGCAAACTGGAGACTTTGAAAGAAGACACTGAAAACTGTAGATCTCTCAGTGAAGAACAGACAAAATCTGAAATTTCACCGAAAGAGCCGTCTGCTGGTGATAAGGAAGTTTCGAAGAAGAAATCAGTTCCTAAAGAAGCTGAAGATGTCCAGCACTTGAAGCAGTTCCAGTGTCCCGTCTGTCACTCCTGGGTCGAGAGTAAGAATCTGAACTATTTCAACGATCATGTTGACGTCTGCCTCTTCAAGCAAATATCTTCACAGGAGCAGACGGAAGATCTGCCTCATTGTAAGGAGACATCATTGAATACTTGCACCCAGGGGACAGGGGTGGACAATAGTACTAAGAACATTGACAGTAATTCTTTTCGTCCCAAAGAACTGCAAGAGCAATCCAATGATCAACAAATAAATAGAAATCCAACAACATATCCTAAAGAAGGAATTAACAGGTCTTCATCATTGCTCAACCGTAAAAGTAAATCTACAAAAGCTTCAACATCACCATCAAATTCAACTGAAAGGGTAGAACATTCAAATTTAACAGCAAATGTTCTTATAAGTGATCCTTTAACAGCAGACAATGAGATTGGATTAGACAGAATATCAGCAGGGTTCCATTCAAAAAAGGAAGCTGCTTCTTCAATGACCAACCAAGATGTGATATCTTCAAAAGTGAGTGATGCTGCAAAATTAAATCAAGATTCTGGCTCATCAATGGCTGGTACATCAACATCGTACCATGAATCTAGTAAATCCGAACCAGTTAGTAGACTGGAAGAAGAAGAAGCCGAGTTCTATGCATGCCCCATCTGCAACGTGGAGAAGCTCGGCTGTAGTCTGCAGGAGTTCAACGAGCACGTGGACTCGTGTCTGAGCAGACGCGCTATCAAACAGATCCTGCAAGAGCAGAAGAACCTCCCTGGCAGTCTGCCCACGGGCAAGAGGTTTGTGTTCTCGTTGTTCTTCTAATCAATAGTCAGAGGTGTGAATGAATTTCCAATTAAAAGTAAGGTGTGAATTCAGTTATTTTGAATAGTTAGAGGGATAAATTCAGCTCTTTTCGACAGTAAGAGATGTGAATTCAGTTCCAGTTAACAGTTAGAGGTGTGACTTCTGACTTCCTGTGACAAAGGGTTGTTGTCCCCTTTGCTATACATTCTTTGATATTGACAGTGGACAAATTTGTTAAAAAATTTTCTCTGAAAGTAGCTAGATTTTAATGTACATTAGATGCCATTTTAACTTGAAGGAATTTGAACAAAACTTTAGATACAACATATGATTATTCTATTTTTGTGATGTGTATAATTCAGCGACCATACAGTTATAAAGAGAAAGAAAGAATATTTTTCTTATATATTTTTAATGTGTTTCAGAGTTGCGTCAACAAGTCCATCGCAGCCTCCAGCCAAGAGAAGGAAATCAGACGTGGGGAGCAAGATGAAAACTATTGACTCTTTCTTCAAAACATAACCACAGAGTTTATGACCAGCGTGTATCATGTAGTTTACTGTTAGGCAACACATCCATTCCTAGTACAAAACATAACCATTGACGTCTTCTCGTTCGTAGATTATGACCAATGTGTATCATCTAGTTGGGTAACAGATCCATTCCTAGTACAAAATCTTTTAAAATCTTTGTATTTATCATTAGCATCTAGATTCTTTTGATACTAATACAATTGAAATACTTATGATTATATTTATACTTGAAATACAAGATATGTCTATAAAATGTGAATTAGGAGTTTCACTATCAATGCTTAACATGATCCATTGATCGACGTGAACACCAACCACATGACAAGCTGATGCCAGGTTTGTAGCAGGTACAAGTTGATAAAGTAATAAGGTATATAATCCTACAGACAGGTAGAGGTCATTTCATTTTTTTTTAATGATGGTCTTTTTTAATCATTTTTGTAATGAATTGGAGATGACACTATCGTTTATGCATTCTATTGAAATACATGTGCAGTGGTTTTATTCTTGCATATGAGTTAATTGTTATTGTCAAAGTAATATGTAAAATGTTAGGATTATATTATCTTTGTTATATGCCCAATTTGCTGGTAATTTCAAACTGCACATACATGGTACGCTTGGACTCAATGAGGTGCATCCATTATTTTGGCTGTGAAAATTGGAAATTATGCCAGCTTAACCACTGAGCAAGTCAAAAGCAAAAATGATGATATGTGTTATCTGCTATGTTTTTTACACTGATGCAAATCTCCTTGTCTTTTGACTGAATTATGAAGAGTTTTATGGTGACAAACATGTACAGTAGAACATGAATATAAAGAACTCCAAGGGACCAAAGAATTCAGTTTGCTATATCCGGTGTGCGCTACTCATATTTTGCCGACATGCATAGGGCTTTTGACGGGACTTAAAAATTTGTTTACTATATCCGATTGTTTGCTATATCCGTGTTCTTCAATACATGAAAAAGATTTTGGTGAAATGTTAAAAAGATATGAATGGAATGACATGTTGGACTAGTGAAAGATTGGTGAGCTATGATTTTACATGTTGCAAGTATCCTGACTTACAATGCCAATGTATCATACTCCAGGCTTTAATAAATATATACATCATTTTTCAAGTTATGTGTCATTGTATGTTTTTACAGTTTTGCTGAGCATGAAGAGTTACTTCCCTTTCCTTAGTCACACGCAAACAACAGATTTACAAAGATATTATGTTAGTAGTGATAAATCAATACTTCTTTAATTTCCTCATTTCTTTGTAACTTTAAGCAATGTTCTGGAGATGCAACATTTTATTCAAATGTGAGACCTAATTTGTATGCAGTAAGAAGATTGTGTTTGCAAAACAGCAACTACATCTGATTTGTATTTCACAATGATCTACGTAAAGTTAGCCTCAATAATACTCGCTTTGCTTCAGATATTGAGTCGAGCAAGATGTAGTAGAGGGTTGCATCAGCCGATCTATCGATTAACCAATCAGGGATTGTCTTACCAAGCCGCAATAGTATGCATTCCCACAGATAACCTGCGAGCGTCATAGGTCGGCAAAAGGTGGGCTGACGCGACATGCTAATACATCTTGCTAGACTCAATATTGGGAGTGATGCGATTATTATTGAGGCTAGGTTTACTTACACTGGTAAAGTCATTCAGAAAAGACATACTGCTGAAACAAATATTAGATTATTTTATATATATACCGAACCATAATTTGGATTCTGAGATGAATTTCATTCGAATATACGTTATGTTAAATTACAATTTACAAGTACCCATGAACAATTTACATGGTCGACAACATATCAAAAACTCTAATTATTACACAAGTAGAAAGGTTGTATGTTACCCATGATAGATGGTTATGCACTTACAACTGTAGAAACATATATATAATAGTGTCAGTGAATACTGATTCCCAGAAGTGCCGGGAAAGAATGAAAACTGAACATCAATGGATTGTTTCCTGTAGCTCACCCTCTGTCTGGCCCATTGCAGAAGTGGTTAGAGTGCTTGCTTACCTGTTCAAGACATTCTTGGTTCAAATACAACTTGAAATTGTGCATTCTAGCAGATATCATTAGGTGTCATATTTGTGTAGGTTTTTAGGTAACTCTTTACTCGGGTAAATCTTTATTACTGAACACCAAAATTGTTGTATTACTATTTGAGTTGGTGGAAATGTTCATTGAAACGGTTGTCTGATATGTTTTTGTAATTGGCTTAAATTGTTTCAAAACACTAGAGAGAATTAAGTAATAGGGAAGCACCTTTCGTGAGGACTTTCCGTCAAAGAATGATAACACTTGTAACAATGTCTTGTATCCACACCACAAGAAAAACTAATGCCTTCTTGCAACAGCATGACACCAACATACCATTGCTTGCTATAAGTCCTGATCCCAACCCTATTGAACACTTGTTAGAGGCGTAAACACATCCCAATGATTCATTACTATTAACCTTCTTGTTTCCTCCATGTACAGACGGTGTGTCGCGATTCTGACGGCCAATGGTGGCCAGGGACATACTTCAGTTGACTTTGTGGTTACATGGTTTTGTGTTGATGGATAACATGATTGATTTCTGCAGCTTGCATATCATAATTTTTTTATGTTAAACTACATCATGTTTCCTCCAGCTGGGTCATTCTATACAATACTATACAAATATCTATGCTCTTTGAGTCGAAAGAGTGTGTAATCATTTTATTATCCTTCACATGATGGTAAGCGCAATGCAAGGAAGTCCCACCCTTCATCCTTTCATGTAACGTCTCACGGAAGACGGACTTTGCCATGAATATTTGCTTACGATTACCTTCTTGCAATTCTCTGCCGTCGTGTTGTAGCATCTTAGAAGGGCTTATTATTCAGATACGATAAACGTTGAAATCCTGTAATATATATTATCATGTGCAGGCCAAATCTGAAGTTGCAAGGATTCCCATTGTTTCTTATCCCATCTGTAAATAGTGAACATTGGTAAATGTTCATCAATTTAGAATTTTCTGAAGTTCCTTCACACCATTCCACGCCACATGATAATTTCTCATACACTGTTTTCTACTAGACTCTTTGCCAACTTAAAGAAGGAAAATAGGCGTAATACATAATTATATCGACAAGAAAACATGTGATGCCTTACAGTATCTGTTTCTCCACATTTCTCGCATAAATCCTTTTATTATCCCCCCGGCATATAATGCGGGGTATATAGTCGTTGGCTCCGTCTGTCCGTCCGTCCGTTTGTCTGTGATCACATTGTTTCCGGAGCAGAAATTGAAAACCGTTACAGTTACCTCAATGAAACTTGGTATTTTGACTCATCATCGCATGTAGTGCCTTTCGGGGTTTTCAACTTTCTGGAATTTTTTATTTTTGCGGATTCAATGGCGTTTCCGGAGCAGAATTTGAAAACTATTAGAGCTAGCTCAATGAAACTTAGTATATTGACTAATCATGACATGTAGTTGTGCCCTTTGAGATTTTCAACTTTCTGGAATTTTTCATTTTTCTGGTTTCCATGGAAACACTACTTAGAAATGTGTTTCGGAGCAGAATTTGAAAACAATTAGGGCTAATTCAATGAACTGTTTACAAATATGCCTTTTGGTGTTTTCAAATTGCAGGGAGTTTAAACTCAATGACATTCTTTATTCCAACATAACAATTAATTTCTAAACTGTGTCTCACCAAGGAATGAAGATGTTTTAATCAAACAGCATATTCAGTTGTACAGGATAGTTGTTTTCCTCTCTCTTCACATTCACATGAGGAAGTTGACGATGACATTACATAAGCATTTACTTATTAATAAGACCTAGCTGTGGTTTATCAAAGTCTTATTTTGGTTATTAAAAGTCAAACCAATCTATCTGCATGTATGCATACAGCATTATTCACACATTAAGTATATCAAAATATATGCTTTAACTGATCATTCAACTTCAGTGGGGCCGGGGGGATAAGCCATCTCTTCTGATGGCTCTTGTTTAATATTTTATCAGTTACGATGTTGACTACATGAAAGTATACATTTTTGTTTCTTAGGTACGTTTTTAAAAAGAGTTAAATCGGGTATTTCCTTGAGAGTTCATGTACGAAAATACTTGAGTAAACTCAAATTGGAAATTTCTTCTCGCCGACACCCCGTCAAAACGCCTCACATAAAATCTCGAACTAAACAATGCATGCAAATTATGAACTGAAGTTGATATCTTTGATTCTTAAGTAAATCTTGATGCGAGTTTGATTTCAAAGTCAGGATATGAGTTGAACAATTTACATGCACAGCATCGAAATACTGAACGCCGCTAATAGCTGAAACATTGCCCAAGCGGCGTAAAACAATAACTCACTCTCTCGTCATACTCAACCTTTTATTACCAAGTACGTCCTTGATGCAGTCTGGTTCTTGATGTTGACAAACATAATTTCATGCCCAGGCCAAGTTTCGTTATATTTTTGAAAAATGCAATTGACCTTTACATGGATGAATTTCGCTGATAATGCGTTTAGCATTGGGGATATTGCACGGTTGTCAAAATATTTTCATCTAATAGGAACGTTATTTCATTAAGAGACTTTATCACACACGCGTTGGCAAGAACTCTTTGAACAACTTTATCAAGACTTGACTGATCAGGTGATCAATTCTCCTGAAATACAAAAAGCACGCCTTATAACGTTTGACACAGGTAAATTACTTACATGGCTTCAATCCTTTGGAATCGAGGCATATTATGTATGATGTAAATACCTGACATTGTTTAAAAGTTGTTTTTGAAGACACAACCGTTTCAAAAGGTGTTACAATCTCTATGCTAACAACTGAAAACCAAGCATAACTATTCACATTTCAGTGTTTTAAGTTACTTTTAACCTATGTTATAGTATGTATTGAGCTAACATTCAACAATAAAGTCCTTGGAAATAAGGTCAAATAGTTTCATTTGAAAACGCATCTTTCAGTCAATATTCCATATGATGTCAAGTAACTGTCTTTGCAATGGAATTCTTCTCAATGATGTATCTATGAAATTTTCAGTTTATAGTACAGCTGATGAACGATTAAGCCAAATATTGTGCGCATTTGAAAGTAACAAATCAGCATCCTGTTTAATGTTGTCAACAATACAAACTATTTCTCTACATAAAATGACGGGAATATAGTTTAAATGTGTTTAAGCATCTCCATAATAATTAATATATCATATCCATGAACCTACGAGGCAAGCAACGCACCTTTGATTGTAACTTGCATAAGAGCAGATGGTAAGTTACTGAACCCATCTTTAGTTCTAAGGGGCATATCTTAGTAAAATATTTGTCTTGATGATCCATATCCTGTTTATATCTCTGATTTCGTTTTTCAATCCTTACCATATTTTTGCTTGAAGAAGAATATTTTTTTCTCATTTAAGTTTTTTTTCTCTCCACAAATCAAAACGAAAAATTGAAAATCGTTTTGGTTGATAGAATCTTTGTTTTTGACTGCAAATAAACACATTTAAAAAACAAACTTTTTCAACTTGTTTTGACAAAATCACAAGACACATACCCATCCAACTACCGTATTTCCTTAATTACACGCCTGCCTTGAATATACGCCTGCCTCGAATAGACGCCCTTGCATTAGACTTTCTGAAAATAATAAACGCCTGCCTTAATTAAACGCCGCAAACCAAGTTTAATATATAAAAACGCTTCTTATTGTTTGAATTATCTGATTTTATTTTACAAAATAGTCTAAACGGTTTCGCATTTTACGAAATAGACGCCTGCCTTGAATAGAAGCCTGCCTCAAATAGACGCCTATGGTGTAGACCTTTTGAAAATTATAGACGCCCGGCGTGTAATTAAGGAAATACGGTAAATATATTTTTTGACAATACCATAAACATTGTAGAAAAAACTTGTCAGGTGATCGGAGTGCGTCTCAGGCTAAATCGTCCATGTTGGAAACTATCCTGGCTTTATATCTTATCAATCTAGAAATACTTAAATTTTAGATGTAAACAAATGCTTTTCCACATGGAATAACATGTCTATCTTTGTACAGTGATATATTTCTTTTATGCACAGAAGCAAGACCAAAATCATATTATAAATATTACATATATCGTATGCATATATTTTTAGATAGCTTAAATAGAGTTAGGGCCCGGGGCCGATGAAAACGAATATTTCCATAAATCTTGCTAAAGTTGTTTTCAAAGATTTTAAACCATATCGAAGTCACCAAATTTGATTTATGATCATTTTGGCATTACTACTTACAGCAGAGACCATATATTTCAATATATGGTCGCTGCTTACAGAATGGTTCAAGTTAACATTGATTTCACAATAAGTATACATGTTATAATCAATACGTTAAGGAACTCTTTTAACTATATGTCAGTGGAAATAATATTTTTTTAAATAATTGCAAACCCATGCGCACGAAACTGAGGTACGAACTGCAAACTTTGCTGGAAAATTACCTCTTGCGCGAGACTCCCCTTAGCATTTAGAGTTATCCGCCCTTGAGTAGACGTATGCAATGGCGGATGCAGACTCTCTCCATAAACTAAAGAAGTACAAAGCGTATTTAGTGTCCCATCCCTGTGGGGATAAGGTACTTTGTTTGAGAACAGGAGTTGAGAAATGAGCACCCGAAACTCAAACAAAATCATTGGAAACTTGAAAAATCTAAGATTGCACAATTGCAATTTCTCTCTGAATAAATTCCCTGCTTTTAGACTTGGATTCCAACCTAGACTTTTGCACTGTTCTTTTTATCAAACGTTGTCTGCAGTGCTGTGTCCAATTTTGAAAAAAATGAATGCTCTTATAAAATGAAGATGGTTTCATCTTTTTAACTGGTTACTATTTCCTTTGGAGGAGCATCCTAAGAAAATTGATCTAGTGCTACCTGGAAATGTTTTTCCCAATTAACAACTGAAGTAAAAATCAAAGTTGACTAGTATCCAGTGCAATTCAATTAACGGCTCATTCATAGAAAATATCTCCTTGCCAACCATCCAACCTTTCTATGAATAAATTGCCGTACAATCTTGTGTTGTATCGATAATTGATCTTCAGTAAAGTGTAGTCTCTCGGGTAAAACTTTGCAATTGTTGTGGACACTTATTATTGATGTTTGCTAAGGTTCAACTAAACTAAGATTTACCTATCATCAAATATTTGTAACCTGTAGGCAGACATTGGCCAAACGTATTTCATCATTATAAACGGAAATTTTCATGCTTTTTTTTGTAATTTCTAAATTTCCAATAGGCCGTTTGCATTGCCCTGTTTACAATAGTAAACTTTTAATTTTTTTAAATGGCTTATTTGTTTATCCAAAGGGCCAAAATTATGATGAATAAATTTTTTCATCCAATGCATAAGATAGTCTATGACCCCTACCTTTTCAAATCACTGCCTGTAGGTTTTACTCTCATAATCAAAGCTTTAGAAAGATTATGTGACAAAGAAATAGACAACAATGTATATTTTCCTGTATGTATTCTTGTGTTCTTTCCAGGTTCTTACAGTTCTCAACAAACTGCTAGTTCTCCCAGTGTCTATCTCGGTTCTTCAGGTCAGTTCCATTAAACAACTAACGTCACCCTCGCAATGATTAGGGCTGTGCAATATTATGCAAAACAGATTGTGCAATACAGATATTGCAATATTAGTTTCATTGAGCAATATATTGCAATTTCTAGTCAAAATTATTCAAATATCTTGTTATGGGCACTTACATGCTTATCATGCAAACAAATTCGTTGGTGTGTATGAAAAGGGGTTGGGCTGTTTGTAACTGATTGTAGACTTCTTCCAACATATTGCAATATCATTGCATACGCTGTATACCGCAATATACTGCAATACTGCCCTTACAATGCTACATAAGAAACGGTCACATAAATATTGTCAAATATCGATAGAAATTATTTATTTTTTATTTTCATATATCTAATATTTATTCACTTCAGGTTATTTGACTACATATATTTTCTCAGAATAATTGCTTTTGTATTTAAGGAAACTGGTTTGGGAAAACTTGTGAATAAATTTCGCAAAACCGACAATGAGATTGGTGCCCGAGCAAGAGAATTGGTTGCAAAGTGGAAATCTCAAGTTGCCGATGAAGCAACCAGTTCAAAGAAGAAACAAAGAAGGTCGCCAACTCCTCCTTCAAGGTCGCCCTCCCGATCCCCCTCACCGTCACCAAGGAGGTATCAGGTTGATACTCCGTCCCGATCACCTTCGCCACCACCGCGGAGACATCATGATCGAACACCTTCGCCATCACCACGGAGACATCATAATCGATCACCTTCGCCATCACCACGGAGACATCATAATCGATCACCTTCCCCACCACCTCGGAGACATCATGATAGATCACCTTCCCCACCACCTCGGAGACATCATGATCGATCACCTTCCCCACCACCGCGGAGACATCATGGTCGATCACCTTCGCGGTCTCCGTCTCGATCGCCATCTCGATCACCCTCTAGGTCTCGATCCAGGTCTCCGTCTCAGTCCCCTTACAGATCACCTAGTCAACATTCACAACATAGTCAGCGTTCAGGTATTGAAATTTAATTGAAAATGCATAGTTTATTGATTGGTGACTACTGTGACTACATTAAATTAATTTTTCTGATTTAATGACTGTTAATCATTTGAACTATTTATTATTGACAGATTTTAACATCTTACAAATTACTTGAGTGAAGTTATTTCATTGTGGATACAATGGGATCTATGTTAAAAGTTTACATGATAAGAACATATATTTTTCAATATCCAACTGATATCAGAGCATTATGAGTAAATGAATGAATCTGTTGTTCAGCTTATTACATTGCTAATCTTCATGTTATTAAAGACATTGTTACAATCAGTAATGATTTCTGTTACAGAGGTAGAATCTGACAGATATTCAGATGGAGGGCAGTCGGACCGGTCAGGACAAGCCTCAGAGGAGGACGACGAAGAATATGATGCTCCTCCTTCGCGACCCAAGAACATGTTCATAGACAGCGAAGAAGAGGACTCGGATGAGGAGGAGGAGGATGAAGATGAAGATGATGAGGCTCCTAGAAGGAGGAGTTCATTCATAGCTGGTGACGGCAGTGAGGATGAAGAGGAGTTACCTCCCTCCAGGAGACACGGGGACTCTGATAGTGATGATAACTCCAATAGGGGGCGCTCCAGTCACTCTCAGAGTCCGGTCCATAGGAATCATAAATACCGGGACAGGTCGGTGAGCCCTCCCTATGTGGATAAACATGGTTACAACCGGGAGTCGGACAGTTCGGACGGGAGGGGCAGTAGGAGGGAGGATCAGCTCAAGCATAGGAGAGAGGACCGGCCGTCTCACACGGACAAACACCTGCAGGGCAGCCCTGTACCGGGTTCTCATAGGAAACCTGGACACAGTTCTTTAGCATCTTCTCAGAGTAAAGACAGACAACACAGTTCATCTGATAGACATCGGCAGAAAGATAGGAATGGTTTATCTCATCCCAGAGAGAAGTACCAGTCAAGTCCTCACAGTGACTCTGTGAGACATAGAGACAGTCCTAGTGCTAGGAGTACACATCAAGATAAAAAATTCTTGAAAGATGGCGAGAGACCTGGAGGACATCATCTGGATCAGAGGGCAGAGAATGGTGGCAGCCGTGCTCATCCACAGAAACATAAATCTGTAACCCACAGTCAACAGGAACCCAAATCTGTGAAACACAATCAACAATCTAGTGGTCACCAGTCTGTTGACAATGATCACAAAGCCTTTCATCAGAGCAGTAAATCTTCCCACGTAGACAAAAGTAGGCACAGTCAACAATCTAGTGTTCATCACTTGGACAAAGGTAACACATCTTCTCATCAGAGTAGTAAATCTTCCCATGTAGATAAGGGCAGGCACAGCGATCAGGGCTCATCCAAACAGCATCAAGACAGTATCCAATCAAAGCACAGTCATAAATCAGGGCGAGAGAGTGATATCAAGTCCAAGCATAGTGACAGTAGACATGTTGACAGACACAAGCTAGGTGGCTCCGAGCACAATAAGGAGTTGAAGAGCCATCATAGAGATAATAAATCTGAAAAGCCTATTCCGGCTTCTTCAGGAGCCTCTAGGCTTCAGCATGAGAGAAAGAAAGAGCATAGTGAAAATGCAGGTGAAAAGTCTCAAAAGTCGTCTTCTAGTAAATCAGGTAAATCTCATCATGTGAAAGATGATAAATATTCTAGTGCAGGATTGTTAAGCCCTGACAAAACTGAGAAAGTGTCCAAGAAAAAGTCGTTACCTGCGAGTCCTCGAGAGTCCATGTTTGACTTGTTCACTGTGGACACGAGTGAGAAAGTTAAAAAAGTGTCACAAAAACTGAAAGTTGAAAGTAAAAGTCTTTCAAAGCCAAACTTGCCAAACTCTGATCTTTCGTCCAAACACAGATCAAAGACAAGTAAACCAAATGTGCCTTCATCTTCAGGTAGTGCCAAAGTCAAGTCAGAGCTTGATGAGAAACACAGGATTAAGGAATCTAAGCATAAACACGAACACTCGAAGAATCATAGCGATAAGCAAAAAGAATCTCATTTGAAGCATCATAGCGATAAGCACAAAGATGCTCACTCAAAGAATCATAGCGATAAGCAAAAAGATGCTCATTTGAAGCATCATAGCGATAAGCACAAAGAAATTCACTCCAAAACAAGCAACCAACGCGATGATAGCAAGAAAGAGGCATCATCGAAACCTTCAAGTGGACTATCGAAACATGGCAGTGAGGGCAAGTCAAAAAGTTCTCATTCACAGGGCAAGTCAAAAAGTTCTGATTCCAACAGGAAGAAGAATGAGAAGCGGAAACACGAAGTCGTCAGCGAGGAAGGAATGTCGTTTGACGACTTCATGAACTGTGATACTTCCTCTGCTCCCAAACGTGCAAAGAATTCTCCGTTGCCGGCTCCAGTGGAAAAGAAGATGAACTATGAGAAGTTCAAGGTGAAGAAGGCGGAAGCTAAGGCATCAAAGGAAAGTTCCTCCTCTGGTTTTGAGGCCTCCATTCCTGCACCATCGTCAAAAGTAAGTAAAAAAAGAGTATCAACAAAAAGGACAATTAAATAAATAATATAATCGAAAAAACTGCTTTAGGGCAGAATATTTTGTAGTATAAACAATGTCATTTTTAACTGTTTGCATCATCAAATTTTTCTTATATTCTGTAAAACAACACGGTTTGCTATTTATTTCAACTTCTATATTTTGTACACACGATGTTTCTTGTCTTGTTGCACGCTGTTAATGGCTGAAATATTCCCCAAACAGCGTCAAACAAATACTCATTCTCTCACTCTAGGTTTATTTTTGTATGTCTCATTAGCAGCCCCGTCTAAGGACGGGGCTGCTATCAGTTTTTGTGAAGTTTCCATCGCCGCCGCCGCCGCCGCCGCACTCGTACTACTAGCTATAACTTTTTTTCACTAAGCTTTCCAGAACTCTAATTCATACCTTACTACTCATACCTCGGGGGAACGATTTTGACATGTTCACTTTCAAGTTCAAAGGTCAAGGTCACGAGATACGTATTCACTCTAAGAATTCCTTGTAAACGCGATAACTTGAAAAGTTTTTGTGCTATGAAGCTCTAACTTGGTATATATCATCCTTGGAAAAGTAAAAAATTTTGAAAAGGTTTGGCTACAATCCGTCAAAGGTCAAGTTCACAGCAAGGTCATGACGTAAGCATGTTTTAGCGAAAATGCTTTATTTTAACTATGAACACTTTTAATCAATACATGATTGTTATACTCAATAAAAAGTGTTCAATGATTGTGTGACCTTGAAGGTCAAAGGTCAAGGTCATGAGATATGAGTTATTACAAAATGCACTAAATTTGGGTATAACTTTATCCCATTTAGCTTTTCAGAACTCATGAACATGTCTAAATGTTAATACTTCCAGGGAACCATTATGACATGTTCACTTTCAAGTTCAAAGGTCAAGGTCACGAGTTATAAAATCACCGCAAAATTCTTTGTAAACACGGTAACTTGAAAAGTTTTTGTGCTATGAAGCTCTAACTTGGTATATATCATCCTTGGAAAAGTAAAAAATTTTGAAAAGGTTTCGGCTACAATCCGTCAAAGGTCAAGGTCACAGCAAGGTCATGACTTAAGCATGGTTTAGCGAAAATGCTTAATTTTAACTATGATCACTTTTAATCAATACATGATTGTTATACTCAATAAAAAGTGTTCAATTATTGTGTGACCTTGAAGGTCAGTGGTCAAGGTCATGAGATATGAGTTATTGCAATTCCTTGTAAACACAATAACTTTAAAAGTTTTTGTGCAATGAAGTTTAGATTTTGTATATATTATCTCTTGAGAAGTACAAAATTTTCAAAAAGTTTTGGGTACGAACTGTCGAAGGTCAAGGTCACAGCAAGGTCAACATATATGGAGAAAATGGATTAATTTAATTTTTAACACTTTATTTCATTACAATAATGTTATACTCAATGAAATGTGTTCATTGATTATGTGACCTTGAGTGTCAAAGGTCAAGGTCACGAGAAAATTCCCAATTTGGTGAGGCCTGTAAAAGGCGGAACAGGGTAAGGCGAAACCCCAAGTTCAGGGGCTGCTCTGCTTTTGGGGTATCCCGCAAACGCTAATCTAGTTTAATTAGTCTCTATTACGAGACTTGTTAAATCATTTTGGTTAAGAAGTAGGTAAGATGTAAGTAAGGAATTGTCAATCACCTGATAGAGGGGCAAGAACAAACCTAATCTAAACATTTAATTCACTTGATGAGATAGACATTGTATTTGTTAAGAAAAGACAGATATTCTCTATTGACTTGTTATGGTCCAGGTGAAGATATCGGAGCAAGACATCCTGGGCTACCTGCCGGAGACGCAGCCTCACTACCGACCCTGGAGGTTCTCAGACGTGGAGGAGAAGAAACAGGGTAGGCAACGCTCTTCGTTATTCTCGTAGTGACACTCACCTACCTAATGTATTGTACAGCTGCTATCATCATCATTAGCAGCCCCGTCTAAGGACGTGGCTGCAATCAGTTTTTGTGCAGTTTCCGCCGCGCTCATACTAATGGCTATAACTTTTTTCTACAAAGCTTTCCAGAACTTGTATTCATAACTTACTGCTTATACCTCGGGGGAACGATTTTGACATGTTCACTTTCAAGGTCACGAGCTATAAAATCACTAAAAAATTCCTTGTAAACGCGATAACTTGAAACGTTTTTGTGCTATGAAGCTCTAACTTGGTATGTATCATCCTTGGAAGATTAAAATTTTTGAAAAGGTTTTCGCTACAATCTGTCCAAGGTCAAGGTCACAGCAAGGTCACTACTTTAGCATGGTTTAGCGAAAATGCTTTATTTTAACAATGAACACTTTTAATCATTAGATGATTGTTATGCTCAATGAAAAGTGTTCATTGATTGTGTAACCTTGAAGGTCAAAGGTCAAGGTCATGAGATTTGTGTTATTGCAATGTGCAACTAATTTGGATATAACTTAATCCCATTAAGCTTTTCACAACTCATGAACATGTATAAGTGTTTACACCTCTGGGGAATTACAATGACATGTTCACTTTCAAGGTCAAAGGTCAAGGTCACAGCAAGGTCAACATATATTGAGAAAATGGATTATTTTAACTTTTAACACTTTAATTCGTTACATTAATGTTATATTCAATGAAATGTATTCATTGATTGCGTGACCTTGAGTGTCAAAAGTCAAGGTCACAAGAAAATGCCCAATATGCTGAGCCTTGTAGAAGGCGGAACAGGGTAAGGTGAAACCCCAAGTTTCGGGGCTGCTCTGCTTTTGCGGTGTCCCGCAAACGCTAATCTAGTTGAGTTCAGATCTAGAGAGGGGACTCTGGGTTTGATTTACATTGCCATCCCGAAAACTGTTCAATTCAAAAACTGAGATTTGTGGATGTATAAGCCTAATTTCATGGCAACAGGTCTTATCTGGATATCTGTTCTTATAAAAAAATCAAAATGAAAGTCTGGTAATCGTGATGGTCGTTTATTGGTTGTTCTAATTAATATACTGCCTTTTGATTATTAGCAGCCCCGTCTAAGGACGGGGCTGCTATCAGTTTTTGTGAAGTTTCCATCGCCGCCGCCGCCGCCGCCGCACTCGTACTACTAGCTATAACTTTTTTCCCCTAAGCTTTCCAGAACTCTTATTCATACCTTACTCCTCATACCTCGGGGGAACGATTTTGACACGTTCACTTTCAAGGTCAAAGGTCAAGGTCACGAGCTATGTATTCACACTAAGAATTCCTTGTAAACGCGATAACTTTAAAAGTTTTTGTGCTATGAAGCTCTTACTTGGTATATATCATCCTTGGAAAAGTAAAAAATTTTGAAAAGGTTTTGGCTACAATCCGTCAAAGGTCAAGGTCACAGCAAGGTCATGACGTAAGCATGTTTTAGCGAAAATGCTTTATTTTAACTATGAACACTTTTAATCAATACACGATTGTTATACTCAAAAAAAAGTGTTTAATGATTGTGTGACCTTGAAGGTCAAAGGTCAAGGTCATGAGATATGAGTTATTACAAAATGCACTAAATTGGGGTATAACTTTATCCCATTTAGCTTTTCAGAACTCATGAACATGTCTAAATGTTAATACTTCCAGGGAATCATTATGACATGTTCACTTTCAAGTTCAAAGGTCAAGGTCACGAGTTATAAAATCACCACAAAATTCTTTGTAAACAC
Organism: Steromphala cineraria; assembly: GCA_916613615.1. NCBI lineage: Eukaryota > Metazoa > Mollusca > Gastropoda > Trochida > Trochidae > Steromphala > Steromphala cineraria. The sequence continues at coordinate 97,588,299 of OU744720.1, forward strand.
GGTAACTTGAAAAGTTTTTGTGCTATGAAGCTCTAACTTGGTATATATCATCCTTGGAAAAGTAAAAAATTTTGAAAAGGTTTCGGCTACAATCTGTCAAAGGTCAAGGTCACAGCAAGGTCATAACTTAAGCATGATTTAGCGAAAATGCTTTATTTTAACTATGATCACTTTTAATCAATACATGATTGTTATACTCAATAAAAAGTGTTCAATTATTGTGTGACCTTGAAGGTCAAAGGTCAAGGTCATGAGATATGAGTTATTACAATTCCTTCTAAAGACAATAACTTGAAAAGTTTTTGTGCTATGAAGTTTAGATTTTGTATATATTATCTCTTGAGAAGTTCAACATTTTCAAAAAGTTTTGGGTACTAACTGTCGAAGGTCAAGGTCAAAGCAAGGTCAACATATATGGAGAAAATGGATGAATTGTATTTTTAACACTTTATTTCATTACAATAATGTTATACTCAATGAAATGTGTTCATTGATTGTGTGACCTTGAGTGTCAAAGGTCAAGGTCACGAGAAAATTCCCAATTTGGTGAGGCCTGTAAAAGGCGGAACAGGGTAAGGCGAAACCCAAAGTTCCGGGGCTGCTCTGCTTTTGCGGTATCCCGCAAACGCTAATCTAGTTATATAAATATTTTTTCAATTGATTTTGTCAAACAGCAAACATAGACTATGCGAGTATTGGGTGCAAGACGAACACTCGGACCCAAGTCTACTCTGGGCGGAAGCATAACACCACAGGTGAGTTCAAGATTGAAGCCTTGAATAAGAAACAAGTTTAGAAATTAAGTTTGGTTCAAGTTTCTATAGAACTGCTTTCTTAGTCATTTTGTCAGGAATAGTTTATAAGGTTTGGTTGAAGTGGTCAATAGGACTTGTTCCTTTATCATTTAGTCAGTTTGAAGAAATAACCCTTAGGAGGTTCAATGTTGATATAACTTGATTTCTTTTTAAAGGTTTCTGTTGGTGAATAACCGACATTGCAATCTGATCATTATTGAATGTCAATTTGATTGAAGCAAAGATTGATAATTAATCACTGAAAACTATTTAATTATCTATTCATTACTCTTTTTATAAACATCCCACTATAACTTTGGATAAAACACTTTGTCAAGCATCAATCAACAGAGCTCTGTACAATGTCTCTCTACTCGTGTGTGTCTCTGTGTTGCAGTGATGAAGTCCCTGTTCAACAACTGTATGCAGGTACTCATAGACAACATTGATGGTGAGTCTATTTACACTTTGTTCTGGCATGTATAATTCAATAATCAAGAAACCAAACCAACAAGTTGAAGAAATGTCTGCCTGCTTCAATCAAAACAAAAGTTTCAAAACAGTCGCCATATTTATTTAAGTAATTATCATGAAGAATGATCTTTTGTTGGATGAATTCATTATCTGTTTGCTATATTTGTTCTGTTTTTGAAATATTATGAAGGAACCTGAAGCAAATTTTCAATTTATCCATCCTCCTATCCAGATAAAGTTTTTTCCATGACCAGTTATATATGAGAAAAACAACGTGACAAGATATCTTTGAACTTTGATTAAATATGATAAATAAGTTTGGAAATATGCCATATTAAACATTTAGAATGGATAACAAGCCTTATAAAGCGATAGTTCTTGATAATATTTTGGGAATCAAATATTTCAATTCCCGATCGCTGATGCAAGTGAAGCCACATACATGACAGACGCCGGGTGAAATGTATCGGTCCTTTGTCCAAGCTAACATAATTATTATCTGTCATTTATAAAATTCATCAGACTATGGCCGATGACTGACGGCAATCTGAATCACTGATCCTGGTATGGTTGGAGCACCGCAGCTCACAGTTTTATAATGAAGCAGGAGTTATCATTTAGTTATCATAGACCTATTAAATGACAGCTAGCAGTGACCGTAATTGACTTTCTCAAAATTTCATATTTTGTCTGACGTCATCCATAAATGTAATCTAGCAAATGCCAGTTAAGAGAGTTAAGGTAACAATATCCATCTTATAACAGACTGCCACTTTGATTATGTTTTGTGCAGCTATCGACTGTGTGGGAGGAATCCCGGCCGATGTGCTGATGCCGGTGCTGGATCGATGTAATCCGACCCAACTCTTCAATCTGGAGAATCTTAATCCTGTAAGTGTGCCCAGCCATCCATGTGAATACTTTGCTGTAAACAGTTAATTGTTAAAAGTTGACTATTCCAAACTATGGAACATACCGGTATATAAAATCTTTGAAAAATCTATCATCTCTTGTAGCAATTCCTGGAGGATACAAACGAACTATGGCGCAACCATTCATCTGCAAATTTTCAAGCTGGCAAAGTTTTAAGCTTTATCACACACACACAAATAAATCATGTTTCCATGATCTATTATATCTTCGTAAGAAGTTATAACATTGAATAACTTCTGGTAATGTGAATCTTTCAATCTAAATTTTGATAATTGATAATATATTTTCAAAATTCCTCAAATGTGAATACTTTGCTGTAAACAGTTAACTGTTAAAACTTGACAGTTCTAAAATGTGGAACATAAGAAAATATAAAGTATTTGAAAAATCTCTCATGTAAATCTCTTGTAGCAATTCCTGGAGGACACTGACGAACTATGGCGCAAACATTGCCAGCGCGAGTTTCGGAGAGAAAGTCCTGACGAGATGGAAACATGGAGGGAGCTGTACCTGGTGAGTTGATGGAGATGGTTAGGACTTCTCATTACTTCTCTAGTGTGTTGATAATAACTCTAAGTTTATTTATACTGCCCAATATACATTATCAATGAATCTCATCAACATTCATAAACAAAATATCATTATTTGTCGACTTATACGTGGAATGTCCGATTGTGGAAAATTTGAATCTGCATCCCTGCATTATACATTATCAATGAATCTCATTCAGGGTCGAATCCTTGACCATGGCTAGTAATGTCTTAGCACAATTGTGGGTAACCTTTTCTCATACTTTTACAGAGGATGTTGGACGAGCGGAATGCCAAGTACGAGCGTCTGAAAGGTCGTATGTCGAGAACAGTCCAACACCTGGATACAACTGGTGAGCATTGAGGAAGGTCTACACCTTGTTTTCTGTCTGCCAGAATCAAAATCAAACAGATCTCATAACTCATCAGTGTAGATTCTACTGCTACCAAATAATGAATTATGTTTTTTTATGACGCTGACTTTTTAATCATAAGTGATAAAAGTATATCTATGTAGTGTATAAACGTAGGAACGAGTAACAAGCAGTGTCTTACTATATGTTTATTACTTGGCCATATATAGATAATAGTAGTATTTATACAGCAATATTAAACAAGTTTAATGTATGAAGTTTGATGACACATTGTTAGGTAGCTCTGCCATCAAAATGGACCCTTGACACAGAAATTGATGCACTGAAAACCCAATTTTTCTTGATTTATGGACCACTAAACTTTCAATCATTTAAAACCATTTTTGGTAAAGTCATAGATGATTTGGTAACTTTTTTTTGCTCATTTGATGCTAAATCTTTAATTAAGAAAGATGGAATAAAAATATATCTTATTTGAATGTTTTTTAATGTAATCTGTTTTCTGTCTTCACAGCCAAGAAGGTGAAGTTAGCGTATGTAGACAGCGTTGCTAAGCCGCCCCGTGACGTGAAGCGACAACAACAGAAGTTCGGTACGGCGACGGTGTCGACCAACCCCAACAAGGGCAACGTGGACATGAGCTGGTCTCGATCCAAGACTCACCAGGCTGTGAGGCCAGTCGCTCCTTCTAAACGTGAGTTGTCTCCCTTTGTTAGTTGATTTATTTGTGTAGACATTGTTGTTTTGTTTTATTGACCCTTTTATTCACACAAGCCAGATAAGCCAGACTTTAAAAAACAACTTGATGTAATGCGAAATAGAGCAATGAATAACATGCTGACAGTTACACGAGACATTTAATCTGATAGACAGCAAGGTATAGAAGCTTTATGGATTCAAATACTTTCATGTAGCAGGATGTAATCTGGTAAATGTTTCAGTTATATAGGCTGGTTCCTGCAAGACGAACAGGAAAACTTGTATCTATGAGCAAAACCTTTGAATGTGACAGCAAAACGAAAAGGAAAACTTGTATCTATGAGCAAAAACTTTGAATGTGACAGCAAGACGAAAAGGAAAACTTGTATCTATGAGCAAAACCTTTGAATAAGACTAAGTTCTTGACCTTTATGTCTGTTTATTTTTCAGAGATGAAGCGAGTTGCTCCTATGATGCAGAAGACAATGAAGATGATAAAGAAACTGCATCGCTGATAGTGAAGGGAGCTCTCAAGTATTCTGGTGACCTTAAGTTGCTTCGTGCCACGTTGACAGATGACATCGAATGAACCTTAATGATCAGTTTTTGTGCAATGGCCGCCTGATGTGTATACATCTCATTTGTCAAGTCTGTGATATTTGGCACTAAGGAAAAGTGTTTAACTTTTGACTCATTCATCATCTAAGTAAAAGTCTATATTATCACATCATCTTTATATGGAAAGCGTCATGTTAGGTTATAAATTCTTTATAAATTTTGAATATGGAAGCAAGCATAATTACCTAATATACCTATTAAACAAAATAATAACAAAGGCAATGTTATGAATGTACATCTCCTTTATTCAGTGTTGATGAAGTTGTACATCCATAATGTTACCTTCATTGTTCATCAATTCTCTAGAATGCCCATAGAATAAGTATTTTATAAAAAATGTCAAAATGTTGGAAAAGTTCACAATTGCTGTGTAAGTCTTTGAAACTGAGGGTTGTCCTTCAAATTCCATCAACTAAGATAATTCTCACAGAAGTATTCATAAATTCTAGTATAGATGTGTTTTTTTATGAGTTAAAATAGTTTCTCTCTCATGCAAAGTTTTGTTGCAACATTTTACTTTTTAAACTTGTGTGGCCTGATGTTTTTTGGAGCCGGTTCTTAATCGAAAAAGGATGAAAAATGTATATGAATTTTGGACCTCTTAATATGGCAACAATTAAACACCCTTAATATGATAATTTTCTAAAGAGTTCAGGTGATTTTTTTATGGCATCACCAAATCACATTTTTGACTAAACTCTTCAGTGTTACTGGCAATCGGCACAGGTTTACGTGACATGCATAGTTTTGTCTTAATTTAAGATATGAATGGAAATATGTGATGCAGATATTTGAATTTTGATAAAAACTGACATGTCCAACACTAAGTCAACTATGAATATTCTTCTGACATCAAAGGTATATTATCTTTAGTGATGTGGATGTTTGATTCATGTGCGAGTCTTATTGTATCACCTACCCCGACTAAAAGTGCTGAGGTACTGATGCTTTTATACCTTTTATTGTAAGTTCCTTTCTTTGCAAGTTATCATCACTGATACATGGACATTTTGTGGGTATCTTACTTATATAAGTATTTCAGTTATGATTTCTAGGATCATTTTCAACTTTAATTATAACATTGAGTACAAATTTAGCCCTTGGAAAATGCCATGATACTCTTTGTAATGTTAATTATTGATCTCTTCAAGGTTTTCACTGTGAGTTTGAACAAATCATTATTTTCATAAGATTTTAGATTCATTCCATGTAAATAGTTTCAAAGACATATAAGATGACCCTCTAAACTGTATTTTGATAACATTCCCATTCAAGTCAGGCTTTTGAAGAGCTTGACAAAAAATAGTTTTGATAACTTGTGAAATGGTATATTTCTGTATATAATTGTTGAGTATTTATGAAATGAATGCTTTTATGTTTGTTTTGTTTTTAATGAGGGTATTAAAGTGGTGATATTTTTACACATGTTTGTTTTTTATTTATACCCCTGCCATGAGTTTTTTAAAGATCATAAGAAAACAAGGTTAACTTTCTTTGATTTTACCATTGTAGTAAAATTGTGAAATTGTTTCGCTGTAACAGCAATAATGGAGACAGTGAATCATAATTGTTGAAATGACGACTTGGATGGCCTTATTTGGAATCAAACGTGTCTATTACAAAATGTGTCATTCAAAATGACTCAATATGTGTCAATATGAAAAGGAACAGACTACGGCCACTCATGAAACATAATTATAATTTTTACTTTTATTGGCTCCTACTAGTAATTTACAAGATTCTCTACTTATCTACTCAATAGTTTGAGCCTGACAAGAAAGTAGATCTGTTTTGTTAGTTTCCATTAATCTGACACCAGGTGAGTTAAACTGAGTAGCGTGGTCCAATGTCTACATCGTAGATTCTTTACATGTACATATAACAAATTTAGTTCAGTTTTGAATTAAACAGCATCAAATAATTGAATCTTTATTAGGTTCAATCATCAGTAATATCTTCATAAGAACACCAACAGAAGTGACAAATATACGAACCGTGTTTGAATGTCTATGATAAATAGTTCAAAATTGAATGTCTTGAATATCCATATTTGTTGTAAATCAATCATCTTCAATGTTATGAGTTATGAAAGAATAGATGGATAAGAACGAGTCTCAAGAGACAGTACAAGGGCAGCATTGGCTATAGAATTATCTGAAACAAAACTCAAGTATCTGACCAAAGAAAGGGAGAATTGAAGACAAAGCATAGCAAATTGAAGGAAGGTTGATTAACTGGACAGTTTCAAAAGGAATCACAATTGAATGTCAACTTTAGACAAGACATTACTTTCAATGTTATAACTTCTTGTTTGCATGTTATTATCCCCGCCACGAAGTGGAAGGGGGATATAGGTTTGGGCTCCATGCATCCGTCCGCCCGAGTTAAAGGGGACAGCTTTTCTCAGAAGCTATTTAAGATAGGATAACCAAATTTGCTGTGTGTCTTCAGGATATCAATACCTTGTTGGAGTTTGAAACTCAGGACCGCAAAATTATTTTTAACGGAGTTATTGACCTTTTTCGGTGTTTTTGGACTCTGAGGGTGTCGTCAAAGGTGACAACTCTTCTCAGAAACTATTTAAGATAGGTTAACCAAACTTGCTGTGTGTCTTCATTGTATCAATACCTTGATGGAGCTCGAAAATTAGAACCACAAAACTGATGTTTTACTGCGGAAGCACAATTATGAATTAAGCTAGCTACATTTACATTTTGCCGATTCTTTTATGTAACAATATTCTAGGTACTAATATCACAACAACCATGGATAATGTTCAGCCAATGAATTTCAAACAACAGTCAAGGAAATTATATGAAATGAACTTTATTCCGTTATCTATTAAATGTTTGAAAATAGCATGATATATTAGTTAAAAGTTGTATATATATATATATATGTTATAGCTTGATCGGCTATGATATAATGACTACAGGCCAACAAGCTCGTTTAACTTTAAATTAGAAGATGGAACTTTTGGGCATGTTATAAAGTCAAACTTAACAGAAATAATGTTAAACATAGGAACCGGGTCCTGTTCTCTATAAATCAAGCTTACTTATGTGCGAATGTTGTCTAGGTAACGGAGCTATTTCAGATTTTGACACATGTGGATTAAGCAGGTGCTGTTTATAGTTGTTTGCACAGACACTAAAACCGTTAGTTTTCTATATATAATTTGTAAGTTGTTTTCCAGATTAAGAGAAACAAAGGTAGGTCAGTGAAATAGGGGAAACAAAGCTATGTACATGAATAAACATTTTCGTATTGTTAATTTAAGTATCATTCCTGTACAGACATTTTATAACACATTTCACCACGTTTGCAAAACGAAAACAATTCTTATTATATTACTGCCTTCATTTAACGTCAAAACCTTAGAGCATTTATCACTTCGAACCTATCTTTTTATATATGAAATTTGACTTTCGATTGCATATACATTTGCTGCTCAAATGTTGCAAGGAAAATCGAAATGAAACCGATTAGACCATAAACTTTTTCGGATAAATGTTATTGAACTAGCATATGAGCGTATGGTCCAGGCGTCAAGTACAACGAGAGGCTTTAATAGACAAGTAAGTCACAGTATAACCATTAAGATTTCTTAATCTTTGTTGATGACCGAAAAATCACTGTTAAAATATATGAATGTTCCAGGTTTGCTTTCAGGCTCTTGATGATTTACAATTCGTTAAAGGTTTGAGTAGGTGCGATCGTCTCCAGATGTACCTGCCATGTTTTGACAAAGACAGGTACCCGTATGTAGAGTTTCAAACTGAGAATATCATTTCTTCTCCTGAGCGACACGCACATATTTCTTATGAAACAGAAGTCAGTTAGAGATGTTTAACATATTGTTACTGCATATTCATATCGCATTTACACTTAGAAAATTAATCCTCATGTACCAAATAATAGATTGGAAGAAATGACGTTACAAGCACCTTTGGAGGAAAAGATTCCCAATTTCATATGTACTTTCTTATATGCTAGGAATGAGTTACAATTTGAAACGGTGATCCATTGCTCTGCCTTTCTAAAGCGATAACAAATTTGTCGATGAAGGGGGAAGTTATTTTTATATCTGTTCTTTTCCTTCGACGCCGTTATAAAGGGTTAAATCCTTTATGAGTCTTATAGTTTGTAATTGCATATCACTTTGATAAGTTAATGATACATGTATATTTATATTGATGAACATGTCGGAGTCAATATCTATCATAAACATCAACACTCGTTGTCTTAATAAGAGTTTAAGTGTTTTCGTCCCACTGGCCATCTTATAGTATCCGTTAACATGCAAGATATTAACCACTTTTATTTAATTGAGACAATTTGAAAAAAAATGCAACTTATGAAAACCAATTCACTATCGTGAATGACTTATGGTACATATACATTAACTAGATTTTTAGTTTTAACTAGATTGAGTGTATTGGAAACTGAAATTACTTTGTGACTGACAAGTTAAACTAAGCGTCCAATCATAAATGTCAACACTTTAGTAAATATATAGCAGGTGTATACGACAGACTACGTAGTTTAATACGTTTGTGCAAATGAAGAAGTGTTGATTTAACTCAAAAATATTTTTTAAAAATGTGAACATCTTTTATCATTAAAGATATGATTATCATCGATGAAAAATATATCGTGAATGCCCTGCAAATTAACGGAAGAAGATTTTGGGAATATATGTTGTTTTTTATCAAAACATTTTATCTTTGTTACCTGTTTTCTCCCCCTTCTCGTTTGTTGTTATGTTATTTCGACAAACTGCTAAATATTCTACAATTTCAGCGCATTGTTTCCCAAACAAGGATTGTTCCAAGTGGCGCGTGTCTACACCTCATTCTCTACAGGTGAGGGACCGTCAAAAACACACACCTTTAATGACAGGTGAAAATTCCTCATTACGTGATCACAACTAAGTGATCATTTATGGTAATCAAGCGTATCTTAGTGACGTAACTCGACTTGGAACCTCATGCACCGCAATAAAGGAGCAACTTCACGTGTAACAAACATCCCCAGTAAATAGGTAAATAAGCGACCCTTTCTGAAGCAGGGAGGTGATAAGTGGCGTTTATGCTCTCTATTATGTATTGTGTTCCTGTCCTTGGTACATTCACGGTCCGACTAATGCCCACAAATTGGCGGCGATGTTGGTAGGTTCCGTCGTCACGAAGAATCCATAGTTTGCAGAGCACCCGTTATAGTCATAAGTGCGTAATTAGGAATGTGCCACTCCACTTTAGAGGAGTTCTGGTTTTGATATAGATTGACTTTCAATTGTTTGACAACATTTTGTCCAGGTATCGGTGTTTGAGTGGGTAGATTGGTAGCACAATCAGTGCTGTCTTACCACGAGGATGTTCGATTCCTGCAATTACTATTGTGCATATTGTGTGGTTCCATAAAATTACGATTAAGAAATTATCATATATTAACATTTGAAAATGGGAAAAAAGGGTAAACAAACGTCTATAAAATGAAAATTTCGCCGAGAAATCTTAAAATCGAATTTTTCAAAAAACGAAGAAAAAGGACGCTAGGATTTCATGATCTTGATGGTAGTCAAAGAATAGTGAAGCAGGATTGATTGCTTGGGGAGAGCAATAACAATTTCATAAATATTAATTTCAAATATCTCAACTTTGATTACATAATAAAAGAAGTTTTACATTACAGTATATCAAGATAGATTCATTTGTTTATATCATATGTGCCATCTCTTGTTTTATTTCATGTCGCCTCAACCTCCAGGGATAACAAGGAGATGATGACCCTAACGAAATCTAAAGAAAATATTTTTTTTAAATTCCTGCAAATTTTACAGCAAAGTCAGCCTGGTTGGATACCATAATACAACACCAGGATTTACAAAGATAGAGAAAAAACCAACAAACCAACATCTACATCATTCACACACTTTCATACACACACTACACACACACTAGAAGCTATGTATGAACGTATCTTAAAATGAAATTATAGAAGATTTTCATAAAAGAACCCATTTCTGATGGAATTCAATGTGCTTCGATTTGGATGGGTGTCTAGGTTTTCTTATCTGATAGTGGAATTAAACATCATTTTGAAAAAGTTGGTAGACTATTTTTCATTTTACATCTATAAATAACTCGAAATTTCATCGAAAAACATGAACACATTTGGAGATGGTGGCATCGACCAGGCTCGCACATCTCCAGGAGTCCAAAGATAGAGAAAAAAACCAACAAACCAACATCTACATCATTCACACACTTTCATACACACACTACACACAAACATGAAAGTATCTTAAAATGAAATTATAGAAGATTTTCATAAAAGAACCCATTTCTGATGGAATTCAATGTGCTTCGATTTGGATGGGTGTCTAGGTTTTCCTATCTGATAGTGAAATTAAACATCATTTTGAAAAAGTTGGTAGACTATTTTCATTTTACATCTATAAATAACTCGAAATTTCATCGAAAAACATGAACACATTTGGAGATGGTGGCATCGACCAGGCTCGCACAGGAGTCCAGGAGACGTAGGTGAATCATTTAGGGGGGATGGTGGGGGAGTCCAGGAGTCCAGGAGTCCAGGAGTCCAGGAGACGTAGGTGAATCATTTAGGGGGGATGGTGGGGGAGTCCAGGAGTCCAGGAGTCCAGGAGACGTAGGTGAATCATTTAGGGGGGATGGTGGGGGAGTCCACGAGTCCAGGAGTCCAGGAGTCCAGGAGACGTAGGTGAATCATTTAGGGGGGGATGGTGGGGGAGTCCAGGAGTCCAGGAGTCCAGGAGACGTAGGTGAATCATTTAGGGGGGGATGGTGGGGGAGTCCAGGAGTCCAGGAGTCCAGGAGATGTAGGTGAATCATTTAGGGGGGATGGTGGGGGAGTCCAGGAGTCCAGGAGTCCAGGAGACGTAGGTGAATCATTTAGGGGGGATGGTGGGGGAGTCCAGGAGTCCAGGAGTCCAGGAGATGTAGGTGAATTATTTAGGGGGGATGGTGGGGGAGTCCAGGAGTCCAGGAGTCCAGGAGATGTAGGTGAATCATTTAGGGGGGATGGTGGGGGAGTCCAGGAGTCCAGGAGTCCAGGAGACGTAGGTGAATCATTTAGGGGGGGATGGTGGGGGTGACAGCTTTCTCAAGAGGGATGGTACAGGTCGTCATCAATTAGTTGTCAGTGTTGTCATACACAGCTTGTTCCACAACCATCCTTCACAGGTATTCATAAACACTTACAGTATCTGCGATACCATACCAAGTCGGTATCGTCATTGTTTTGTCAGAATGCTCCAGAATAATTCTCTTTCAAAGCGCGCTTTTGCAACATAATATTTGTTTAGTAGAAACCCTCTTATGGAGTTCTTCGTCAACCAGGTGGGTTAACATGGGTTTACTTGGCTTTCTTTTGGCAAGACAGAGGCTTTCTTTAAAAGTTGGTTTCAATCAATCATTGTAGTACAGCATTAAGAATGTTCGCTTTATTGTTGTAAACGTTTTTCTAATTTGTATTTTTCAAAAGATTAGAGCATTTATTAAAAAATAAACATTAAAAATTAGGAGTTAGTGGTTTTTTTTCGAGATATGATACAACAAAGATCAATGTGTAAGTCAGAGTTTTAACATGGGAGTCTCTCTTAAATATTTATTATTTCCTATATTATACTTTTTCTCATATGTAGATATGTTACAGAAAACATAATTTTCTTCGGAAAAGAGTAAGAAATATATATGGTAGTGTTGGTTTTGTCCCACAAGGGCGCCATATATGATCTATCTTTTCAATAAAACCTCCAAAAATCTAAGCTAATTTTTACTCCAATGTTGTGTTCTACCTCTAATCAAGTATATAGTCACATGCATTCATATTTATCCATTTCCTACTTCCAAAACGACCATTCCTTTATTTAAAAAAACATATTAGAATCAAATTGATTTAATACTTAGAACTGAAAACTGATGAATCAGAAGAATTGAGAAAACCTTCAAATAGGCAAGAGAATGTTTTACCCCTGCTAAACAAGTCATGCATCATTAATTACAATAAATGAATATGCTAAATTTAAAAAAAAAACAATAAAAGAAATAGAAATTGCAATTTATTACTTTAAGATTAGACATAATGAAAAAGAGACAGCAAGTCCAAAAGTCATAAAGGGGAGCAACCGGTCGGCGAATCATTGAAGTACAGCTTTAATCATGAAGCTGTGTATTTGTGTTTTCTACTAGAAGACCCTGGTGATCCAAATCTTGTGAATGAAATTCCTACTTGAAATTTGTTGAATCAAAGTTTCCCTCCCATCAAACGACATAATTTGAAATCCACTTTTGAAAACTCAGTACTTTCATTGTTTGAAGGTTCCGTTCGTATGCTTCATGGACCGTCTTCCCAAACAGACTATAATTGACTTCGATAGTATTGATGACCGTTTGTCAATAAAAACCAGATGTTCCCCACGAGACGGAATGTTCATGCACTTCACGTGCACGGCATGGTAAGTCGGTTGAGAGCAGGTGAAGAGTGCGGCTGTGCCCTCCCCGCATATCAGTTAAACTCTAGAGGAAATATGAGTGAAGTCGTGTTTTGAAAAAAGGAGCATTTCTACTCATTTTTGTGCATGAGGTCGCCATTATTGCAGTTCAAAAGACAGATAAAACACGTACTCACGGTTCGGGTTAAAGACATGGAAACACGCCTAGGAGTCCCCGTATCCTTTACATAGTACTTGCCCTTGCTACTCTAATCTCGTGTATTTTTTAAAAGTGCTCTTCCTTGTCAGCAAATGTTTCTTCTTCTGAGTTTGATAAGCATTGTTTTTTAACAAAGAATACTCTCTCAGGGTCAAGTTGGGATTGAAATTGATTCTCCCCTCATACTTGATTTACAGTCAATTTGTAAGATCACTCACTATAATAAGTATACCTGTTTCTGTTTTGGATAACATTTTAGACGGTAGATCATCTAGATCATCTTCTGATTGTCTCTATTACACCACAAACATTAAACAAAGCACTAAATATTACATGGTGAGCAGAGGGAGCTATATTCAAACATTTTTATATCATCTATTCGTTACTATTTGAAAATTGAGTTACTTCAATCTTGTTGAAACTCAATTGCATGAGAAACATGACATTGTTGCATTATTGTTTTTATCACACGCATATCATTTAGTAGTCATCAGAATTGCAGGAATGTTTACTATACATCTAGAGATAATAACATTGCAAGTTATGTCAAATTTGTTAATAAATGTTTTGATCCATATCTCAACAGGTGCTTGCTCACATAAATCTTATCTTCCCCATCAGCTAATACGTATAATGACAGCGACTGATATCATTTCTTAATTCTACCCTTTTAAAAAATATAAAATTCAGAATAATTCGTCTCGAAAAAAGTATGTTTTGAATTTTCAAATTAAATAACGCAGTTGGGGTGTACGGCAAACAGGCACTATCGACAAAATGCTTCGGATTTTGAGTTACCATGTCCACCATTACCTTATACCCCACTGGTAGCACCCTGACGGAGATTATTTATAAAAAGTTATTTACATGTGATGCCCTATTCACATGTTTGTTTTATAAGCTTAATAACAATAACCGATTCAGGTCCGGGACAAATGTTCATTAGAGCAAAAGTTCCAAGGCATAGTTTTTATCCTTCCTTCCTCTCCCAAGAAGACCCCCTGCAGACTCTTCAGAAGAGCAATTCAAATGGCAGGATCATTGCCACCATTTATTTATACAACCTATGAAAACCCTAGCAATGGTTATTTGTAGTATTTGATATTAATATACATCAAAACTTAGTCATAGTGTTTATCCTGCCCTTCCTCTCCCAGGAAGAATCCCTGCTGACTCTTCAGAAGAGCGGTTCCATGATAGGCCTGTGGTAACCAAGTACTTATAAAACCTTGGAAAACTCTTGCAATGGTTATTTGTGCAATCTAATAACAATATTAAACAAATCCTAGGCATTGCCGAATAGCTGCTGTCAATCTGTCTGTCTCGGTAGATGGTAGGTCGCCCATGCAGATTACATGACAATGAATGTAAAAGTGTCTCAATATCTGATGAATTTCGTTACGATACCACCCCCCACCCGAGAGAGTGGACTCAAAGAAGTGAAGTCACTAAATGGTAACGCTCCGACGAATATGTTGTATATTACCCATCTTTTAATTATTTAATTGTATTCATTTTTAACTTCTCACACTGAAACCCATTTAGCGATGAAAGACAGCATTATTACAATGATGACTTCCATCAATTGAAAACTCACTCTGTACATCAACCTGTTTACTTCTAAAATGTACATGCTTTTCCATATGTTTATATTCTCAACCTTCTTAGTTCAGCAGCATTTGCTTGAAAACGGTGTTAGCATCTACACCAAACGTCGCATGTCTTTGTTATAAGGTTGTAAATTCATATAATTTTGTATATCTTTAAAATGATGATTGTTTTGTTTTCTTAAGGACAGAGGCCTCGCATGTGTACGACTTGTATTTTCTGATGTACGAATGATGTATGTTAGTGTGGTAAACTTCTGGTGTACGAATGGTGTTTCTCTGGTGTCATGAGGTGTACTTCTGGTGTACGTGTGGTGTACTTCTGCTGTATGTCTGGTGTACGACTTGTGAACATATTGTGGTTCTCTGGTGTACTTCTGGTGTACTTCTGGTGTACTTCTGATGTACTTCTAGTGCACGTGTGGTGTACTTCTGATGTACTTCTAGTGCACGTGTGGTGAATCTCTGGTGTACCTCTGTTGTACGTCTGTTGTACGTCAAAGTTAAATAATCAACTTTTGGTGTATCTCTTGTGTACTTCTAGTGTACTTCTGGTGTACTTCAAGTGACCATTAGTGTACTTCTGGTGTACACCTTGTGTACGACTAGTGTACTACGTCTTGTGTACATAGAGATTATTACCCAAGGAGATTTACCATATGACTTTCACGAGCCAACCATGAGATTTTGTTTTACCCGAGTGAGTTAAAAGATGAGAGATGAAAAAAATGAATTCGCACTACATCAGTCCTTGCTAGGCAAAAGTGATATGAGCACATGTGCGCTTATTGAAAATATGTCATTTTTTGTTATTCACCCTATAGGTTATTTTACCCATGTAGGTGATTCCAATCGTCCGGTTCGAGTTCCAGATAATAACTACTGTCCGTCTTAATACTGCGTCATATGCAGTTCTTTTATTAGTTATTGTATTGCTTAGTAACACTTAGTGTCAGCACGTTGCTCTATCGTCACGTCCTGTTCTAGCGTCACTCCTACAGTGAATAGGGGCCCAGTCTTCCTTTATTACACTTTCTACTCTCAGTCTTAATCTCCCTGCCACGTTTGAAGAAAAAACGACATGCGACATTAGTTAGCAGCATTAGTTAGAGCACTTATTTAACTTAGCTTAACCTTATTTGGTACATTCGTTTTTGAAAGTCTTCACTTTCGTCACTTCTACAGTCACTATTGCAATTTTATTCCATCTAATTCACACTATATGTTACAGGGTATTTAAATCCTCCGGTTATACCCAATTTTCCGAAAGTCGATGAATTCTGTCAAGCGAAAACTGCAACCTTTTAATAGTTTAATTAAGGGAAATATTTTTTTGAACTCCTTGCATTGACAAGAAATCTCAAGAATTAGGCCAATGTTCTTTCATTCCTAAAGAACGGTTCTACAGAGTCTCTTATACACGACGTAGTGTCTGCAGGGTTGGAGCAACCTGTTTCAAGAACAGGCTTCAATCTTCAAGACGATATCGCTCCTTCCATATCGAGAGTCCCTGTGAGAGCGCATTCTCCTCAATCTACGTGTGACAATTTAAGGAAAGCAAAGAGTATATGTGGGACTCTCTTTCGGAAGCAAGCCCTGCAACCGCGCTCCCAAGATTGAAAGGATTGAACTAAACAGCCGTCCTAAAGAAACTTTACAACATTTTGTAATCATTTTTATTTAGAATTTTGAAACAAAGTACTTCTTATTGATTTCTTATTTCACAATTTCTTTAATCAACCCACCAATCAAAATTTAAGTTAAATAATCAACTTTTCACCTATCAATGTTAAGTGAGAAGGGTCAAATTTTTGGCTCTCCAGGCGTTTGTCTAAATTATTTGTACGCAAGTATTTCTTTAAAGTAATAAAATGTTTGACTATGTATGAGCAACAAGTGTGTAATCACCTCCAAAACTGCCCTGTGTAACTAAAGAATTCAAACCTCAAACCTGTCATCACTTCAGCCTTCACACTAAATCTATACCGAAGGTTGTCCATAAAGAGGAAGGTTTCAAACACGTCATGCTATCCTCTTTAAGTAATACAATCGGCAACAAGTCTTGAGAGCAGATAAATCTCTTTCTTTTTTATTTTCGATGTTCTTACTTCGACTAAAATTTACCATTTGTGAACAATGACTATCATAGGGCAGTCAAAAGGCTTAGTCTAGTAGCAACGATTGCGGTTGTCTAACGTAACATATAGCTGCATTTATGCATTGAAGAAACAACTGGTTTTTGTGTTTCTGGGTTGTTAAAACTCCTCACAACCTTTCAGTATTGCCATTTTATATTACCAACAGATCTGAAGGAACAATGTCGATTCTTGTTACAACGGTAGTTATTGCTCTTTTTTTTATTAATTTCAGAGGGGGTTTAAGAAATTTTGCTACGCCGCTTTTAGGCTGTTTTGTAACTAAGGGTATGACCAAGAGTCGTTTTTGTAGTTATAGTTTTTTAAAAGTTTTTGGTCACGTGAGGCAGAACCGGACCAAGTTCACCTGATTTTGACTTTGTTACAATTTCACAAAAATACAGGGAAGTTGATCTAATATAAGTTTTAAACATAGACGTTTAGGTTTCAACTATGCAATAATTGCGAATTCAACTGACATCATTCATATTATATAGTTTTCGATTTTCATTTAAAAATTATTGAAGTTTCTTTACGACGTCAGTTTACATCGATTGATTTAATCATACATGTGGTACAGAGGAAACCGAAAGTAGCAAGGAGACTAATGCTTCTCATACCATGCATTTTCTACCTCCACATCGGACAATTAAAGTTTTTACTGAAAAATGCATTCTAATCAATGAAATTAATATATATATAACAGAGGTACTCTGTGGTCTTAGAAATTAAGACACGTCGAGCACTTGTGGGGATTCGTAGGATGGATTTTATGTGACAAGACAATATGGAATGAACAAACGGTCCTGCAACACACATGCAGACCATATTTATATTGTGTAAAACATAATAACATTCAATACATTACATAATAATACATTCGAATAATTTTTTTATGAGTATCGATAAATCACTATACTATTAATAAATACATGAAGTAATAATCCGTTTCCAGCATTACATTATTATAAGTATGAGGGTATAATCACATGGTATTCATTCATTAAAAGTTATATTACAAATCCATCCATCTAAATAAATCATAACACCACATGACTTCTATTCACTATTCACAAACACACATATAAATATACATTATAAATATACAGTTCAACAAACCTCGACTTAGGGTCCTACGCTAAAAAAGCTTTCATAAACCTATTAAGTATGAATGATAGAGGTAAATATAACATATTAAAATGCAATATTTACATTCGGTTAAATATATGAAATCAATGAAAGATGAAAAATAAGCAGAAAAGGAAACTGTTCGAAAATTAAAAACATCTAGGAGGTTTAATATTGTATATTAATAAAAATGTATGTGTGAAAATGTTTCCATCACTTAGTTGGACTGACACAAACAATGTCAGTTTGCAAATCAAGTTGTTTAATTTAAACAAATATTAACAACAACAAACTGTCTGATCACAGCATCACCATGGAAACATAGAAGTTAGATTTCACCTGCCGGGTAAAGCCTGATTTTTGGCCAACTTGAATGTGAAGGTGACGCGAAGAAATGATGACTCAGTTGGTGCCGAACAGTAAACAATCCGACATAGCTAAATAAAATATACTTTTATAGGAAAACATGCTTAAATAAATCATAGAGATAGTTTGTAGAAGATACCAGGTGCCCTTACATCAATGAGAGATTCTCTCTACAGAAAATATTCACTTAGCTTTTTACTTTAACGTTATAGCAGAGATATGGAAAGTAGGGCAAAATAATTATGCATATAGAATTCAAAAGTAAACATTCTCAAAGATTTTGTATTTTTACCCAGAGTTACGAAAATAATTATGAATGTAAATATTTTAAGTAACTTTCTCGCTGGCCGACCCCCTCCGATGCTGCTGTCAACACTTGGTAGTAGGCTTGTGTCAGGACCTAATTAAGACCTGTGGCTACCAAGTGGACTACAATACGTGGCATCGTACCGGCCTGGCAGTTTAGAACTGAACTCAGCGGATTAATCAACCACTTGACGGTTTGATCGCTAATTTGATTAGAGTCAACCATGCTTGAGCGAACCGGTCATGTTGTCGTGAATCTTGAATGTCTAATCTGTACACATGGAATGAAATCGTCAGAAATTTAGGTTTTGATATATACGTTGGTGAATTGAATTGGTAGAACTCAGGCAATATTTTCAACATCTTTCTGTATGCCGTGACCTACGGTCTTTATCTCGACAATCCATGTAATTTGTACTTGATATTAAAATATGATTTGTCGATCATTGTGTCTGTTTCAGATACATTTCTCCTCGGGCTGTCAGACTCACAAGTTGACAAATTCAAGCAAATTCATTTATTTCTCAAAACGCTACTGACGGTCGTACGTGAGGATTCAATTAAATCAGAAAGAAAAACCTAGTTTCCAAGACGGACAGAGGAACACTTCATGTAATGCTATCAAGGTCTGATGATGAATAACTGTATCGAATAAAACGTTCAGTTAGTGCACAAGCAATGTGAATCCAAATTATTTAGAGATGATTTCGATGAATTTCAATATTTTTTCGATTCTCTCTATTCCAATTCATCTATCTAAGAACGAATGGTTCAAAGATTTTCATCCCACAAAACTGATAGGTACAAGCAAAAACATGATCGACTAGCCGCTTTACTTCAATTATTGTAAATTTAGACCTAAAATATTCAAACAATGAAACGGAATGAAGTATCACACACAAAGTGCCCTTTATCATAAATCTATGCTCGACATCAAAATCGTTTCAATATTTCAAGCTACAAAGAACATTTCCGACAAATGATCTCTTCTAATGTTAGATATGGAATTTATGTAGCTTTTGTGAGATAGGAACGAATGCAACTTTTATTTATTGTAATATTGCCAAATTATATGAAATAAAATTAAGGAAAGGAAACAGACAGACAGACAGACAGACAGACAGAATTTATTCAGTTTTCAAGGCCTCTGGTCCAAACAACATACATTTAAAGGCAACATTTGTCTTGGATATCCTGAATAAAGAAACAGAACGGTAATTATAAATTTCACTATATTGAAAATGAAACAAACCAGATTGAAACCAAACTAAATGTACATCAAAACGACCTAAAGACATACAACATTGACAATTACAATGCATACTCTACTTGAAACTACTTTAAATTTAAAACCTCTCGTCAAACGGTCATTTACTATCTAATGACTAACAAATTTCTCTCTGTGTACACCATTGGTTCCACTATTGTTGAGAACCTTCATAGAATAGAATCGACATTTATATTTTGCAATCAAAACTGTCCAATATATGTGAATACCTAGTTGATTCACGTTGTAACCCATCTTTCAATCGATGTACCTAAACAGTGATTAAGAAATAAAATAGACGTAATCCAATGAACAGAACATTTCAAATAATTTTAGGAATAAAACCGAAAAACAATCTTTCTTTTATTTACACATGTCAATTAATAATTAGTTGAAGGCAAGAGGAAACACTCGTGCATTTAGCAATTAGTTGCTTCTAAAATAAATAACTTTTATTTATTCTTCTAGTTTTCCTTTGATCATAAAAATCATTTGCCTTTCTTCAAGTATGAACAATCTTAAAAATATGAAAAGAATGGGATTTTGCAAATAAATCCAGCTACTTTTCGTGATGCCTGTTTAAGAAGCACATTCATGTTTTGGAATCACCATATTCGATTTTGTATTTACAATAGATTCTTCGAAAATATACTGACTTTGTAATTAGATGGATTACGTTTTGCCTTAGTGAAGAAAACTGGCAACTTCATATCTCCCTTTTTGATCAGAACATTTAATTCATAGTGACAATGTTTTATGATGTACTCATGAGGGAAACTAAATGTGTTGAATAGGGAATTTATACAGAATTGTTGGAGGGCGTAGTTTTTTGACAACCGTGATGGAACCAAAACTTTCTACAAAACAGAGAGCGAATGTGAAAAATTGGTTGCTATGATTTGAAGCAATTGTGCAATTAAATAGAAAATAAATAAGTAAGATTTTGTATGTTTTCGGTCCTCATAAATCTAGATTCCAGATCTTCTGGACATAATGCATGAAAGGGGCAGCAGAACGTTTTTTTGAACATTTTATATTTTAATTTTTTTACTGATAAATGTAGGTTTATGCTATTATGTATTATTTTGATAGTGTCAAAAATATCATTTCACAAACCAAGCATCAATAGTCAGAGAACAAATTATATAGATTCACATTAAGTCCATTGACGACCATTTTTTGTGAAAAACTTTAATTCATTTTTTGTAAGAAGTGAATCGCATGGCTAAACTTTACATCATATTTTTGATTTATTACTGCTTCACTTAGTTTAAATACATTGTGTTATGTATATGCATAAAATATACATATATATAACAATTGTCTTTCAATTGGTACCATTTATTTTCATTTTCCTGACATCACCTTATATTCCCCTGAAAACGTAAACGTAAACGTAAGGATGGGTGTCGTTCCTTTTTTCTGTATTACAATATATCGCGACACAGAGAAGCTTAGTGCCAAATACTGGTATTTTTCAAATAAAATAAATTGAAAGCTATCTTGTCTAAATATGAGTGTTTAGAACAGTAAATCATTGCTATGCTACATGTCGTTTAGGAAAAGGTTATGTTTCAAACATTGGTAATAACCTGTATACATTATGAGTTATTTCCTAAACAAAATGCAATATTTTGTTAAGAACTTTCCCAAAAAAATCGTGTTTTATTTGGTTGCAGTTTTGTGCAAGTTTAGATTGAAATTGTTCATCTCAAAATATTCAATATATACACAAAGAACTTAATTAAGCACCCCCCTATTTTGTAAAGTGAACTTGGGTGCTCTTGGACTATTTGGATTATTTTGATGTATTGACCACTCCAGATATAACAATTTATTTATTATTGACTATTTAATTGTACTAAAAATCGCAAATGTGCAAAAATAATGAAAATATGCCAAAAACTGTGAGACTACTGAAATTTGGCCAAATATAACTATTGTCATAGGGGGAAAACTACACATAAAACTTTGAATGTAATGAATTAAAAATAACATTGGTGATCCCTAGTTGACATTCATACACTAAAACACTTTTTATCATGCATGATAAGAAGCTAGCTAGACATTGAATTTTCAGTACTTTTTTCATCAAAAATTGATAAAATGCCTACAATCTAAACATCTGTAAGGAAATTTGAGATTTCTTGAGTTGAACTTGTTGATTAAACACTTCTCCTTCCTTTAGATAAGCCATAATCTGTGACAAGGACCAATTAATGTCTTTGTGCAGTTTTCTTTAAATTCGATATTTGATAATTTTGTGATTTTGCAGGTTCATACTGCTTTAACGATTGACTTTTGCAATGGGGTTATTTACTAAAAAATCATTAATTCACTCAAGAGAATGATAATAATCACATTGCAGCAAAAAATATTGACTTTCATGTTCAATTTTAAGGTAACTTGGATTTTGACTAAAAAATACCAAGTTTTTGTAAAACAAGTTATTCAGTCACAGTGAATCGTAAACCGTATGAATTTTTCGTTTCTACACTGGTAGATGACCATTCTATTAAAACATCCTTATTGTTTGCCTGTACATTTGTTTTGTTTATTATTAGCAGTGTTTTTCTGTTTGAAAAAGTGGGGGGTGCTTAATTAAGTTCTTTGTGTATATTTGATATTTCAGAAGTGTGGCTTTTGTCCGGGTGGCTTTAGTCCTAGACCCTACCAATTCGTATCATGTTGTTCCTGTATTGCAATATACCGATATATCGATAATACCTCGCATCCTGATTTTTGTGGCTCAATGATTAGGAGCAAACGATGTGAATATTTCGTTTTGCATGTTTTCCGAACCAAAGTTTGCTTGTAGAAATATGTTTTGTGGCGTTACTTAACTACTTATAGGCAAGACAAACGAGTCGCAGGACATACGTTTAAATCAGAGACAAGTAAATAGAAACATGATGACCGGTTTACTTCCAAAATAACGTTACTACCAGGTGTATAAGTTGACCGATAAAGGTTTATTTGATTAATATTTGAAAACTACTTTATCAATAAGTTTCAATTGATTTGTTTACTGAAAAACAAATGTGATAGATTTATTTTAACAGTGATCATTATCAAACAAGGAAAAAACAGGTATACTTTAATCACCGATTGAAACATCTAAATGGGGGAAAGATTTATCGTGTATTGGTCATTGCTAAAAACCAATTGATTTGTAATGATCCCAAATAGATCTAGCGTCTCTGCAAGTTGAGTTTTAATGATCAATCGGCAAGTTATAGTCTACATTTTCATTTTCAATTCGAAAAGGCACGTATAAAACACTGTCTTAAATACTAGTGTATTGATACATTATGATTTTTAATTTTGACGAATAAATACTTTTTTTGTATTTTGAATTAAAAAAGTTATGATTACCAAAAAGTCCGTCCCGGAGACCATGCAGGCTTGTTTGGGAGCGCTCTGCCAGACTATCTGCAATTAGCGCGTGTCACGTCAGGCGCGTGACAAACATAGGCACGCAAAAGCTTGATTGGTCGTCACTTGTCATTGCCGCTATAAATACTCGTGAGTAGATTCACTTGTCATATCGACTTCATCTGCCAAAGCGACCAGATCTTATCGTTCAGAGCAGTTCTACCACACAACATGTTTAACTTCAGCGTTGATTACCTGACGGGAGAGAAAGCTTCCAGTCGGAGACGGGAGAGTAGCGAGGAGGAGTTCACCAGCCGGCCCGAGAGTTCCTCGTCTCCTGGTGCCAGCGATACCAGCACTGAGCACAAGCGGGAGTCCTTCTCTCCTCAGAGTCCTGATCTTCCCACATTCGGCACCGACACCGCTTCCCGCTCCGGCGCCAAGCCGCCCCACTCTTACATCGCGCTCATATCAATGGCCATCTTGAGTGCCGAGAGCAAGACGATGATGTTGAGCGACATCTACACCTACATCAAGGACAAGTTCCCTTACTACAACAACACCGAGAAGGCGTGGAGGAACAGCATCAGACACAACCTCTCCCTCAACGAGTGCTTCGTCAAGAGCGGCCGGGCCGACAGCGGGAAGGGTAACTTCTGGTCCATTCATCCAGCGTGCATCGACGACTTCAGCAAGGGTGACTTCAGACGCCGTCAGGCACGACGCAGAGCCCGGAAATCAACGATGGGTAGTAGCGAGGATGTGAGTGGTCTCCCCTTGACCTGCAGGTATAGTCTCGGGTATGTTCCAATGACGTCATCGGCTGTGTGTAGCTCCACCTACAGAACGTGTCTCACCCAGACCGCGCCCGTGTATTACTCCCAGGGGTCGCACACCTACCCCCCGGCCTCCGGGATGGTCCGGCAGGGCTTCTACTCCCCCTACGAGCCACAGAGCGCCTATGCTTCCCCCGGTCTCCACGTGGCATCCAGCGACCTGTACGCCAGCAAGGACTACTCCTATCAGACTCTCCCTTACATGAAGTAGATTCCCCTCACACGAAATAGACTTCCTTAAACTTCCTTAAACTGAGTAGATACGCCTCACATGGAAAAGACTTACTTACATTGAGTAGCTCCTGAGAAATACTTTTGTTATAAGAAGAAGACTTTTCTAATGAAATAGCCTTTCTTGCATGAACTAGAACAAAAATGAATGTTCCTGCGTGAACTAGACATCCCTCACATGATACAAACTTCGAAGGGATAATCTGTGTTTGATGAAATGTACATATTGGTTGGAAACTAGCTGTGATGTATGGTGAGTTTGGAAGAGTTGAACTTATCAAACTTTATAAACTCTGTCAAGTGTTTCTCATAGTGCCTATTCCGTGTGCACGGTAGGTCGCCTCGTGCTGTTAATGTATTTATATTGTTGTTATTATTGATCATTATTATCATCTTTTCAACGAAAAGTTGAATTTGTAAATAAATGAATATGTTTAAAATGCTTTTGTCATGTGTTTTATTATCCAACATTAACCCGTTGTTTTATATATGTACAATCTTAATCATTTAAACAATCATCAGAAAGTATTAATCATTTTCCTATGCTTGCTCTTTAAACCCCATTACGGAATGTCAAATTAAAGCCCTTCGATTCCTCAAGTATCTAAAAAGGAAAGTTTATTCATTAAGCTAAAAGATAACATGACTAGGACACCTTTCCTGCTTAAAAGATTGTGAAGCGTTACTCGCAGCATCCAAGCTGACATTACACGTGCACATTGAACACACGTGCAGACCATAGCAAGCATACGCTGCTCATCATTATGTTATTATCAAAATTCTTGTTTTCGGATATTCAAATTGGCACAGAGTACTTTACGGGCACATTGTCTAATCACTATGTGAAGAGATCATATTGGACAATATAAACGAGCTGAATGTTTATGCTCTATAGCCTACCGGAAACTACTCTGAGAATTGTTTAACCCTTACAACGGCGAGTGGCAAACAAGAACGCAACAACCGTCATCATCCGGGTGACGAGCAAACACACTACCAACTTCATTATACAAAGTAAAACATGTTTAGCTCGTGTTCTTTACAAGCAAACTGATAAGAACGAAGATCTATTAAGAAAGAAGACATATTGTATATAATTCAGCAGTTTTGGGGAGAAGAAAATTTCATTCATGATACCGTTTCTCATCGGTTTGATATTAGCTTTTATGAAATTGTGATATTTTTTTGTTAAAAAGCATGTGATACAGTATCTTGACAAATTAAAATGAATAGGGTGATTTTATGTGAGTAATTATCTTTCAAGCCAATTGGTCAACCTAATGTATCTGTCTTTCAGTCAAAACTCACTTGTCAGGTTGGTAACATAGATATTGATTTTGATATTTAACAAAGTTTAGTACGAAAATTCGATCCTGGGTATACTAATATCTAGTGACAATGCAGTAACCTGACTACGGTCGTAATTATATAAAATGTCAACTTGATGGATTTTTCGTTAATCATAAGTCGTCATAAGTTTTGGCAGAAAAGTCGTTGTAAAAGTCGACAGTGGAATTATATGGTTTGCTCTGTAGCGGCGTATGTGGACTGGTAGCCTTGATTTAGCAACGTCTACAAAGGACATGGTCAATTATTGTCTTTGGATACAAGCATTTAATTCGCCTTATTGAATACTATTCACCTTGATTTAAAAATATTTGAATTACATTTGGGTAGAAGTAAAGGATGCATAATAAGAGTGTAAAAGTATAAAAGGTAGTTTTTATTTTTCACTTTTTAAGTATTCTTTTTAAATATTCACCTGGGTTGCCATAGCAACTGTGCAGTTAACTATGAAAACATGAATGAACACGTTAAGACAGCAAGCAGGTTGATCACCCGCTAGTTTGAAGTTAAAGTAAACTAAGAGAAAATTCTAATTTTCACCGAAAATATCATTATTAAACTACCCAGTAAAGGAATACTTAAAAACATAATGTGTGTTATTTCTTAAAAACTTAACAACTTAACGAAGCAAGCGATATAATCATGAAAACATGGAAAAAATGAACGTGCATTCATTATTCATAAAAAAAATCAGAAGGGGCGTTTTATTTTTGGACGCAAAGGACGTTACACATTTAGAAACAAGTTGTTAGACACGCAGCACAGTATGGACGGGAAGATGCGTTTTCACCTGGGTTGCCATAGCAACTGTGCAGTTAACTATGAAAACATGAATGGACACGTTAAGACAGCAAGCAGGTTGATCACCCGCTAGTTTGTAGTTAAAGTAAACTAAGTGAAAATTCTAATTTTAATCGAAAATATCATTATTAAACTACGCAGTAAAGGATTACTTAGAAACATAATGTGTGTTATTTCAGTGATCGTATTGAGATTTAGTGCATACGTCAGAAACGCACATTTAAAAAAAAAATGAAGTAGGACAATAACTTCACTTTAATTTGTTCAAAATACAAAGTAAACACCAAGGGTGTCGTATTTTTACTTCTGATCCTTAACTACCAATATGACAACTATTGTATTTGTGTAAAGGCTGCCATTTACTGATTGTGGAATGTACAGGTGTTTGAAGTTTATCAACTCGTATTTTAATTTGATTTTTAATTGTGATATCTAAACCCAAAAGTAAAGGAATTACAATTATCATAAAATGTATGACGTACCTGAAAGTGTAGTCGTGTTTTGCAATAGCAAGTTTTAATGTGTTGTACAAACTAAAATAATATAAGTTATACCATTCACACGCGGGGGATTTGGGATATCTCAGCTTTTAGCTTGGTGTTATGCGCTTTGACTATACACTCAGGGGCAAACAAAACGATGACATATAAAAAGCATGATAGCTTAAACATGTCTTCAAGAGCTAACTGAACTAAGTTTTTAATCTCAACGTTCTATCTGTTATCGCTTTTAAAATACAGGCGTTTCAAAATACGCTGTTTTAAAATCGCCTTAACTAGACGAGATAGGATAGTGAAAATGACCCTTTTGCTTGTTTTAAACCGGCTTAAAGGCCAAATGCATGAACAAATTAATTAAGGTCCTTTAAATTGATAACATGTTTAATTTATCAATTTTAAAAGTTCTCAATTTTTTTTATTCCAATATCCAAAGATTATGGCCAAAAATAACACTAAAAATATGTTTTTTGGACCCCTCGTATATTTGAACAGAAATACAATTATAAGTATCATACTTTGATGTTTGAAATTGTGAGAACTGATGTGCCTCTCAAAAAGGTTCTTAGTCGCATTTCATTTACAACAGGATTTTGTTTAGTACTCTTTTGGCAAGTTGGTATCGTTTCTTTTGCCCCTGAGCGTAGTTTGTTCACAGCTACATATCGGTTGATCAAAAAGGTAACCTTGATGTGTTCGAGGTAACACACATTATACATGTCAAGACTCTCAATCTGCACGCTTTTTTCATGCGTTTCGTGTCGGGGTATACATAATTAAATCACCTCGCTCATAGGGTTATATCAGTATTTATCCAGGGTCACGTGGACCAATCGGAGATCGAGATTAATACATGAGTACCATCTATTTTTAGTGTCAGGATAATGTTGAATGAAATTTGATCTTTGACATCAAACACTTCTGATGATACGATTAGCATTCTGTCAATATTTTCGATGATAAATGGCCATTATAATCACAAATGAATAAAGGTAACTCCAGAATATAATTTACTTAAACATATGACTTAATACTTAAACTAAACAATATCTAAATACTACATAACCGATCTCAAAATAAACTCCAGAAACGGAATGGATCAGGGACAAGCATTTGACAGTGTTTCTCAACTCTTTATTATACAGGTGCTTGAAAAAGGAATTTTGATAATAATTTTTTATCTTGCATTATAAGAAAAAAATTCAGACTCTGTGCAGGATGCAATGTCTTATTTTTTAGCACAAATTTCGTAAAGTCTAGAGACTCTATTCTTCATGTCTTAGAATGAACGCAGTTAAATGATGCAGGGGCGGTAACAGCATTTTGAGAAAGGGCAGGGTTGACATTCCCAAACCCATCTTCCCTCGGGAAATTTGAAATGAAAATTTGGTAGTTAGGGTTTGACTTTGGGTTTCTGTGGCAGTCACATATTTCACCGTGTGTATATAATGTTTTCAATCATGTTTAATAAAGTTGTACACATGTATTCAAAATGTGTGTATTACATTTTATCCCTTTTAAGCCTCTCATTGTTTATAGTATCTTAAGGTGTTCATTTGTGTTGTAGATAGCAGGCTTGTCAATTTCAGAAGCCTGCACTTAGAGGGTTAGTCTATTTCACGGGTAGGGGTATGGCTTGGGTCAGTCTATTCCCTATTGTCTTTCTCTTGCTCTATTGTCTTTTCTCATGCATGATTAACTCATGTAGCTTGCATCACTAAGTCACAGCACTTCCGGTTCGAGGCTACATGGCGTAAGACGTGTTGTAGCTGAGCTCCATTAAATCCACCGCAATCCTATGACAATGGCCCAAAACACAAGGCAACAAGTAAAAAAAGTCACTGGGGAAAACAAAGGAGCGTCAAAAAATAAAAGTATGGACGAATTTCTGACAAATAAAGACAACCATGACAAAATAGTCGAAGAATCCATGACCACGCCGCCCGGCAATGAAGACATGAAAAATTTCATCGAGTCCCGACTCAAATCTCAGGCGGACAGCATTACAACGGCTATAAAGGTAGACATTAAAGTTTTGAGTACAAAAATAGATGATGTCATTAAATCTGTGGACTTTAATAGAGAAGACATACAAATAAACAAGACAGAAATTGAAAAACTCAAAACTGAACTCGTGGAGGCCAAACGTGAAACCGAAAAGAAAATGCTGACTATGGAAATGTACGTACGAAAGAATAACTTGCTGGTTTACGGCGTACCGGACATCGAAGACGCTGATAATGCCATCAAAACTCTGTTCACAGAATTGAACCTTTCTTCTGACATAGTTTTGGATAATATCCATAGGCTACCTCGACTCAGTACTACTGAAAGAACCAAGAATCAACCTAAACCAATCATTATGAAATTCGTCAGGCAGATAGACCGACAAAATGTTCTCAACGCTACTTACAGATCAAAGAAGAAATTGAGAGATATGAAGATATCGGTGAGAACGGACTTGCCCGTTATCTTGAAGAAATACAGAGGAAAACTAACGGCGAAAGCTTTCGAGATCAGGAGGGATTTCAAATATCACACGAGGGATCGACATTGTACTGCAGTACAGAAAAACCGTGGACGCAGAATGGAAAAGGATAGACTTGGAGGAAGAAATCAAGTAAAGAGATTTTTTCTTTTATAAACTCGCTCCTTTCATATCTGATGGAACATTACTGAAAGTTGATAAAGTATTCCTTATACAACATTACATGTGGTAATCCTATTTTCTACATGTGTGAAACCTGCCATACAGTATAATTATTTAATGGTTACAGCTGGTTCTAGCTACTATATCAAACTGTGTAATTGTTTTATTTTACAAGGCCTATTTTCTCTTCTTTTTTTTTAATTGACTAGATGGTTTGTAATACCAAACGCACAAGGGAGTCGTTGCAGCAATATGCAACTGTTTTCTTTGTTTTTATTTTTTTCTTCTCTTTTTTATTTTTGTTTATGGTTCAACCATTGCAAAAAACGTTCCCATCTCCTGTTATATAAAATCCACATGTCATATCTTTGTAAGTATTTTTTCCCCACATGCCTTTCTTTATATCTTAGTGCCTTTTATATTCCCTTTCCCCTTATATTATAAATTATTAGATTAACTTAAGATGGCTGTAAATAATGTAAAAAAGATAAAACTAGTTTCAGCAAATTGTAGAGGAGTAGCAGACAGAAATAAGAGAAAAGAAGTCATGGATATCTACAGAATTTTATTTTTTTTCAATTATTTGCCTTCAAGATATACACTTGGCTAAAGATAATACTAATATAATGAGAAATGAATGGGGATTACAAAGAATAATAGCACCTTTCAGGTCAAATGCTAGGGGAGTGGCCATACTCTTTAATAAAGATATAGACCTTACTATACACAAAACCATAGAAGATGAAAATGGTAATAATATAATTGCGGACATCACTGTAGACGGTAAAAGATTTACATTAACCAATATTTATGGCCCAAACAACGATGATCCTAATTTTTACATAAAGCTATTTGAAGACATATTTTCATTAGAAAATGACTCCTTAGTCATAGTTGGTGACTGGAATCTAGTGTTAGACCCCCCAGTTGACTTAGAAAATTACAAACATATAAATAATCCAAAATCCAGAGAAACCATCTTAGAAAAAATAGAACAGTATATGATCTTATTGATGTTTGGAGGGACTTAAATAAATCCCTCGAAAATATACCTGGTGGAAAAAGAACCCAAGACAGCAAGCAAGATTAGACTTTATTTTATTATCACAGGATATGTACCATATAAGCTTAGACACTGATATCCTACCTGGTTATAAGACTGATCACTCTGCAGTATCTCTAACTTTTTCTAATACTATTAATCAGGAAAGAGGAAATGGGTACTGGAAATTTAATACCTCTTTACTGCTCCACCCTGATTATGGAAATTTTGTGAAATCTATTTTACGTGAAACAATAGAAGAATATTCTGATTAAAAAATAACAGATAACTATACTGATTCTGACTGTAGTGATATTAAACTGAAAATTGATGATACTTTATTTCTAGAGACATTCTTAATGAAGGTACGAGGAAAATCAATA
Source organism: Steromphala cineraria (assembly GCA_916613615.1). NCBI lineage: Eukaryota > Metazoa > Mollusca > Gastropoda > Trochida > Trochidae > Steromphala > Steromphala cineraria. The sequence continues at coordinate 97,619,388 of OU744720.1, forward strand.
TCTTTCTCACCATTTCTTAAAAAAACAAAAACGACAAAACTGCTGAACTTGAAATTAAAATAAAAGATTGTGAAGATACAATTAGGAAATTTTTTTAAGACATTGAAGAAAATTTGCTTTCTGAACTTTCGAAACATCAAATGGAATTACAAAAATTAAAGGAAGAAGAAAACAAATCAAAACTAGAATATTATGGTATGAAGAAGGTGAAAAACCTACTAAATATTTTTGGAATAATAAATATAATTTGGAAAATAGAAATTTTGTAAGAAAATGAATTAATAAAATTATTTCAGATAATGATAAAGAAATTATTGATAGTTATTCTATTTTAAATGAAGTTAAATCTTTCTACAATAAATTATACTCTTCAAATAAGGACCTGGAGGAAGAGGTTGGTTTACAAAATGTTGTTACCCCTGCTATAATGATGATTTGAGAGACATACTAGAAAAAGATATCAGCATTGAAGAGATAACAGATGCAGTTAGAAATGTAAGCCAGAAAAATAACAAAAGCCCGGGTATTGATGGCTTTCCTATTGATTTTTTCAAATTCTTTTGGAAAGACTTGAAAATTTGGATTTTCAGATTTATAAAAAATGTATCAGCAAATAGAAAATTGCCTTTGACAATAAAAAGGGGGGTAATAACCTGTATCCCTAAACCAATAAAAAATTGGAGGCCAATAACCCTTTTGAATGCCCTTTATAAGATAATTAGCACTTGTATAACTAACCGTTTGAAGAAAACACTAGATTCTCTTATCCACGGAAATCAAACAGGATTTATCCCAGGTCGAACAATCAGTGAAAATACAAGAATGCTCTATGATGTTATGTTTGAAGCAAAAATAAGAAATATTCCAGGTTTACTGATTTTAATTGACTTTGAAAAAGCCTTCGATACAGTTTCCAAAAAAATCATTGACTTTGTACTAAAGAAATTTGGATTTGGCCCTCACATAAGAAGCTGGATAGACCTCTTAACTTTTGATACAACACCTTGTGTAATTCAAAATGGCCATTTATCAGATTTTTTTGTAAATGAAAGAGGATGTAGACAAGGAGACCCCCTTTCCCCATACCTATTTCTCTTTGTAGCTGAAATCCTAGGTTGTATGATACGAGCAAATAAAGACATAAAAGGAATTGTGATAGATGATAATGAATATAAGCTTGGACAACATGCTGATGATACAGAATTACTGCTTGATGGATCTGAAGAGAGTCTATATGCTGCTATCTCTACATTAAACAGATTTTACAAAATGTCAGGACTTAAGATTAATATAGACAAGACTAAAGCAATTTGGATAGGCTCAAAAGCAAATAGTCATGAAAAATTATGTAAGGATATAAAGATAGAATGGCATAGTGGGGAATTTGAAATATTGGGTATCAAATTTACTCCAACACTCTGTGACTTAGGGGTAGGTAATTAATACTAGGAAAAGGCTTGAAGAAATTAATAGATTATTAGCCAATTGGAGAAAAAGGCATCTGACTTTAATAGGAAAGATTACAGTTATTAAGACTTTAGCAGTTTCAAAATTAGTCCATATATTTAGCGCATTACCTAATCCCCCAGATTCCTTTATCTCTTCACTTGAAAAAATATTTTTAAATTTTATTTGGAATGACAAAAATGATAAGATAAAAAGGGTTACTATGAAAAGATTGAAAAAAGAAGGTGGTCTAAAGATGATTGATATAAAAACATTCATTGAAGCTTTAAAATTATCCACTTTGAGACTTTACTGTAAAAAAGAATCTGTAATTAATCCTTGCAAAATACCCTTTAACGATATATTCAAATTTGGGGCTTATGGTATAGAAGTTTTTAATATTAATAATCCATACTGGCTTGATGTTCTTAAGGCATGGAGTAGATACTGTAAGTGTAAGAAGAATGAAATAGATAATGATAATATTGATGATATCCTAGCTCAGCCCCTTTGGTTTAATCACAATTTTAAAAATACCCACCACTTTATAAAACATTGGGCTGACAGAGGAATATTATCAATTAAAGACTTATGCGACATATCAGGTTTTATGCCATTTGAAACACTTAAATCTATGTATGGCATCAGAGGAACAGTGTTAGATTACAATTATGTTATTAATGTATTGCCAAAGTCATGGATACAAACTATAAATAATACAATTATGATACCCATTAATAACATGAATATTACTTCCTGTAACAAAAGCCTTATTTCACTTTCAAAAGGATCTAGAATATTTTATGATAAACTAATGTCTGATGACAGACAACTTAAGATATGTTTGAAATGGGAAAACCTTTTTGACTGTGACATAGAATGTCATAAGATTTTTGACATTTATGGTTTTATGGATGTCAAACTTATTGATTTTCAATTTAAGTTTTTACATGGTATTATATATTCCAAAAGAGAGCTTTTAAAAATGAAACTGATGGATAATGACACTTGTAGCTTTTGTAATGACACACAGGAATCCATATGCCATGTTTATTGGGATTGTAATGAAACCAAGATATTTTGGAATGATGTTGAGAATTGGCTAAATACCTATCCCAAGCTGGAAATTAAAATAACAAAATATTTGGTTTGGTTTGGTAGTTTATATTTAAAAAAAATACTAAACCAAATTATTTTCTCAGCAAAAAGGCATATTCATATATGCAATATCAAAAACATTATTCCAAAACTTGGCAACTTTTTGAAAACATTAAAATTGATTTACCAGGCTGAAAAATTTATTGCTAAAAGAAATAATAATGAACAAAAATGTGAAAACAAATGGTGTCCTTTCATCCCATACCTTTGACTTAACATGCAATTTTATATATATATATATATAATTTTTTTTGTTGACTTTTCATAGATATGTTTTTGTAATGTCATCATGCCTCCTTTGTCGTGTCGCTGTTATGACATGGTTTGTGTAAACATGTAACTGGGAACGAATAATAAAAAAATATAAATAAAAAAAAAAGTAACAGCACTGAGGAGACAGACAGAACATTGATGAAGGTTAGTTTCTTACATTAAATAGTTTTACATAAATCTTATCTTTTATATTATAAATCTTATCTTATATCTTATATTTAGTAAGTAAATGTAATTAATTGATATTCTTAAGGTTATAATATTTTAATAGCAATTAGCTAAGTCAATATCTTTATTCATTGGTATGACCTGAAAGTAATTCAGTGCACTTTAATGTAAAGTACATGTATTAAAGGTAACTTATATCATTAGTATTTTATGTGAGATATTAGTTGTACATATTTCATGTCTCACATCTCTCATGATTATTCTGTAGATGGGTTAGATCCTGATTACCTGATTACCACATGCCCGGTAGGTTTATGTATTTGTATTATTTATGCATATAAGATGTATTATGTAATCATATAGTTTAAGCTATGTTTTATTATTAATAGTACTTAATATTTCCATTGAGGGTAATTATATTTGTAGACCACAAGTTATGCTCTATATGCATCCAGTAAATGTGTATTTTATGTAACCGCGAACCTTGCGTGTGTCATAATAATTCCATGATACATAAATAAGCATATTTTCTATAATCATCATGTATCATTTATATTTGTAATGAAGTATTGGTGAGACTAATGCTTGAGGAATATGTTATTATCAAAATGATGTATGTGTACATATATTTATGTGTGAATGTTATGTGTATGCATATGGATTATGTTTACTTATTATTATACAAATGTTTCAGGGTGTCTTTAATACCAGAGATTATTGATAATCATCAATAAACGTCCTCCACACCCCAGCAAGTGTTCGTCATCATTGGTTACGTTCACCCCTGCTACATTTCTGCCATCAAAAAGATAGTAGATAGATCAGGAAGAAAGGAATGGAAAGGGAAGGGAAAAGTCGTAAAGTTGTAAAGATGAAGCCACCAGAGAATTATCATTTGCTTTTCCGTGACTTTCTTCAGACATGACAGCAAAAGGGTGGTGCAATGCCTTTCGTTTGTGACTAGTTCGTTAACCATACGTACCCTTCATTATATGTGGTGATTTTCTCTCCCTAACAGTTGTTGAGAACAGGCTCTAAGCAGACAATGTCCATCACCATAGCATGCTATTGGAAGTCGGATGTTCGAGCATGTTATAGTTACTGGCATAGTTAATGGCATGCATCGGATAATTGCAGGGACACTTTGTCCGAGAGGCTTGTACGAGGCGCAGCCGAATACAGGCTCGAGGACAAAGTGTCCCTGCCGTTATCCGATGTATGCCATTAACTATGCAAGTAACTGACTTACACCTCACTTGATCCGAGTACAATCAACCACAACATTAATAGTTTTATATAAAATTTCAATTTTCAATAACCTTTCAAGGGCCCCTTTATTGCATTATGAGTGTGACAGTTCCTCTTTGGTTGGTATGCTTTTAGTCACACACAGTTTGAGGCAGAAAATTAGAGATGGATCGCCCTGGCATTTCTGATCTCATCTAAAATTTTATTCATTCAAAATGAAGCTCAAATACATTTCAGCAAAAGTTTAACACGACCCCGACGAGACTCAAACTCGCAATCTTCTGATTCGAAGTCAGACGCCTTATCCATTAGGCCACGAGGCCGACAGAAAGTTAGCCATTGTTTGACAGTTTCTCTTTGGTTGGTATGCTTTTAGTCACACACAGTTTGAGGCAGAAAATTAGAGATGGATCGCCCTGGCATTTCTGATCTCATCTCAGATTTAATTCATTCAAAATGAAGCTCAAATACATTTCAGCAAAAGTTTAACACGACCCCGACGAGACTCGAGCCTCGCAATCTTCTGATTCGAAGTCAGACGCCTTATCCATTAGGCCACGAGGCCGACAGAAAGTTAGCCATTGTTTGACAGTTTCTCTTTGGTTGGTATGCTTTTATCATGACCATAGTCACAAACAGTTTGAGGCAGAAAATTAGAGATGGATCGCCCTGGCATTTCTGATCTCATCTCAATTTTTATTCATTCAAAATGAAGCTCAAATACATTTCAGCAAAAGTTTAACACGACCCCGACGAGACTCGAACCTCGCAATCTTCTGATTCGAAGTCAGACGCCTTATCCATTAGGCCACGAGGCCGACAGAAAGTTAGCCATTGTTTGACAGTTTCTCTTTGGTTGGTATGCTTTTATCATGACCATAGTCACACACAGTTTGAGGCAGAAAATTAGAGATGGATCGCCCTGGCATTTCTGATCTCATCTCAGATTTTATTCATTCAAAATGAAGCTCAAATACATTTCAGCAAAAGTTTAACACGACCCCGACGAGACTCGAATTCGCAATCTTCTGATTCGAAGTCAGACGCCTTATCCATTAGGCCACGAGGCCGACAGAAAGTTAGCCATTGTTTGACAGTTTCTCTTTGGTTGGTATGCTTTTAGTCACACACAATTTGAGGCAGAAAATTAGAGATGGATCGCCCTGGCATTTCTGATCTCATCTCAGATTTTATTCATTCAAAATGAAGCTCAAATACATTTCAGCAAAAGTTTAACACGACCCCGACGAGACTCGAATTCGCAATCTTCTGATTCGAAGTCAGACGCCTTATCCATTAGGCCACGAGGCCGACAGAAAGTTAGCCATTGTTTGACAGTTTCTCTTTGGTTGGTATGCTTTTAGTCACACACAGTTTGAGGCAGAAAATTAGAGATGGATTGCCCTGGCATTTCTGATCTCATCTCAGATTTAATTCATTTAAAATGAAGCTCAAATACATTTCAGCAAAAGTTTAACACGACCCCGACGAGACTTGAACTCGCAATCTTCTGATTCGAAGTCAGACGCCTTATCCATTAGGCCACGAGGCCGACAGAAAGTTAGCCATTGTTTGACAGTTTCTCTTTGGTTGGAATGCTTTTAGTCACACACAGTTTGAGGCAGAAAATTAGAGATGGATCGCCCTGGCATTTCTGATCTCATCTCAGATTTTATTCATTCAAAATGAAGCTCAAATACATTTCAGCAAAAGTTTAACACGACCCCGACGAGACTCGAACTCGCAATCTTCTGATTCGAAGTCAGACGCCTTATCCATTAGGCCACGAGGCCGACAGAAAGTTAGCCATTGTTTGACAGTTTCTCTTTGGTTGGTATGCTTTTAGTCACACACAGTTTGCGGCAGAAAATTAGAGATGGATCGCCCTGGCATATCTGATCTCATCTCAGATTTTATTCATTCAAAATGAAGCTCAAATACATTTCAGCAAAAGTTTAACACGACCCCGACGAGACTCGAATTCGTAATCTTCTGATTCGAAGTCAGACGCCTTATCCATTAGGCCACGAGGCCGACAGAAAGTTAGCCATTGTTTGACAGTTTCTCTTTGGTTGGTATGCTTTTAGTCACACACAGTTTGAGGCAGAAAATTAGAGATGGATTGCCCTGGCATTTCTGATCTCATCTCAGATTTAATTCATTCAAAATGAAGCTCAAATACATTTCAGCAAAAGTTTAACACGACCCCGACGAGACTCGAACTCGCAATCTTCTGATTCGAAGTCAGACGCCTTATCCATTAGGCCACGAGGCCGACAGAAAGTTAGCCATTGTTTGACAGTTTCTCTTTGGTTGGTATGCTTTTAGTCACACACAGTTTGAGGCAGAAAATTAGAGATGGATCGCCCTGGCATTTCTGATCTCATCTCAGATTTTATTCATTCAAAATGAAGCTCAAATACATTTCAGCAAAAGTTTAACACGACCCCGACGAGACTCGAACTCGCAATCTTCTGATTCGAAGTCAGACGCCTTATCCATTAGGCCACGAGGCCGACAGAAAGTTAGCAATTGTTTGACAGATTCTCTTTGGTTGATATGCTTTTAGTCACACACAGTTTGAGGCAGAAAATTAGAGATGGATCGCCCTGGCATTTCTGATCTCATCTCAGATTTTATTCATTCAAAATGAAGCTCAAATACATTTCAGCAAAAGTTAACACGACCCCGACTAGACTCGAACTCGCAATCTTCTGATTCGAAGTCAGACGCCTTATCCATTAGGCCACGAGGCCGACAGAAAGTTAGCCATTGTTTGACAGTTTCTCTTTGGTTGGTATGCTTTTAGTCACACACAGTTTGAGGCAGAAAATTAGAGATGGATCGCCCTGGCATTTCTGATCTCATCTCAGATTTTATTCATTCAAAATGAAGCTCAAATACATTTCAGCAAAAGTTTAACACGACCCCGACGAGACTCGAACTCGCACTCTTCTGATTCGAAGTCAGACGCCTTATCCATTAGGCCACGAGGCCGACAGAAAGTTAGCCATTGTTTGACAGTTTCTCTTTGGTTGGTATGCTTTTAGTCACACACAGTTTGAGGCAGAAAATTAGAGATGGATCGCCCTGGCATTTCTGATCTCATCTCAGATTTTATTCATTCAAAATGAAGCTCAAATACATTTCAGCAAAAGTTTAACACGACCCCGACGAGACTCGAACTCGCAATCTTCTGATTCGAAGTCAGACGCCTTATCCATTAGGCCACGAGGCCGACAGAAAGTTAGCCATTGTTTGACAGTTTCTCTTTGGTTGGTAAGCTTTTATCATGACCATAGTCACACACAGTTTGAGGCAGAAAATTAGAGATGGATCGCCCTGGCATTTCTGATCTCATCTCAGATTTTATTCATTCAAAATGAAGCTCAAATACATTTCAGCAAAAGTTGAACACGACCCCGACGAGACTCGAACTCGCAATCTTCTGATTCGAAGTCAGACGCCTTATCCATTAGGCCACGAGGCCGACAGAAAGTTAGCCATTGTTTGACAGTTTCTCTTTGGTTGGTATGCTTTTAGTCACACACAGTTTGAGGCAGAAAATTAGAGATGGATCGCCCTGGCATTTCTGATCTCATCTCAGATTTTATTCATTCAAAATGAAGCTCAAATACATTTCAGCAAAAGTTGAACACGACCCCGACGAGACTCGAACTCGCAATCTTCTGATTCGAAGTCAGACGCCTTATCCATTAGGCCACGAGGCCGACAGAAAGTTAGTCATTGTTTGACAGTTTCTCTTTGGTTGGTATGCTTTTAGTCACACACAGTTTGAGGCAGAAAATTAGAGATGGATCGCCCTGGCATTTCTGATCTCATCTCAGATTTTATTCATTCAAAATGAAGCTCAAATACATTTCAGCAAAAGTTTAACACGACCCCGACGAGACTCGAACTCGCAATCTTCTGATTCGAAGTCAGACGCCTTATCCATTAGGCCACGAGGCCGACAGAAAGTTAGCCATTGTTTGACAGTTTCTCTTTGGTTGGTATGCTTTTATCATGACCATAGTCACACACAGTTTGAGGCAGAAAATTAGAGATGGATCGCCCTGGCATTTCTGATCTCATCTCAGATTTTATTCATTCAAAATGAAGCTCAAATACATTTCAGCAAAAGTTTAACACGACCCCGACGAGACTCGAACTCGCAATCTTCTGATTCGAAGTCAGACGCCTTATCCATTAGGCCACGAGGCCGACAGAAAGTTAGCCATTGTTTGACAGTTTCTCTTTGGTTGGTATGCTTTTAGTCACACACAATTTGAGGCAGAAAATTAGAGATGGATCGCCCTGGCATTTCTGATCTCATCTCAGATTTTATTCATTCAAAATGAAGCTCAAATACATTTCAGCAAAAGTTTAACACGACCCCGACGAGACTCGAATTCGCAATCTTCTGATTCGAAGTCAGACGCCTTATCCATTAGGCCACGAGGCCGACAGAAAGTTAGCCATTGTTTGACAGTTTCTCTTTGGTTGGTATGCTTTTAGTCACACACAGTTTGAGGCAGAAAATTAGAGATGGATTGCCCTGGCATTTCTGATCTCATCTCAGATTTAATTCATTTAAAATGAAGCTCAAATACATTTCAGCAAAAGTTTAACACGACCCCGACGAGACTTGAACTCGCAATCTTCTGATTCGAAGTCAGACGCCTTATCCATTAGGCCACGAGGCCGACAGAAAGTTAGCCATTGTTTGACAGTTTCTCTTTGGTTGGTATGCTTTTAGTCACACACAGTTTGAGGCAGAAAATTAGAGATGGATCGCCCTGGCATTTCTGATCTCATCTCAGATTTTATTCATTCAAAATGAAGCTCAAATACATTTCAGCAAAAGTTTAACACGACCCCGACGAGACTCGAACTCGCAATCTTCTGATTCGAAGTCAGACGCCTTATCCATTAGGCCACGAGGCCGACAGAAAGTTAGCCATTGTTTGACAGTTTCTCTTTGGTTGGTATGCTTTTATCATGACCATAGTCACACACAGTTTGAGGCAGAAAATTAGAGATGGATCGCCCTGGCATTTCTGATCTCATCTCAGATTTTATTCATTCAAAATGAAGCTCAAATACATTTCAGCAAAAGTTTAACACGACCCCGACTGGACTCAAACTCGCAATCTTCTGATTCGAAGTCAGACGCCTTATCCATTAGGCCACGAGGCCGACAGAAAGTTAGCCATTGTTTGACAGTTTCTCTTTGGTTGGTATGCTTTCAGTCACACACAGTTTGAGGCAGAAAATTAGAGATGGATCGCCCTGGCATTTCTGATCTCATCTCAGATTTTATTCATTCAAAATGAAGCTCAAATACATTTCAGCAAAAGTTTAACACGACCCCGACGAGACTCGAACTCGCAATCTTCTGATTCGAAGTCAGACGCCTTATCCATTAGGCCACGAGGCCGACAGAAAGTTAGCCATTGTTTGACAGTTTCTCTTTGGTTGGTATGCTTTTAGTCACACACAGTTTGAGGCAGAAAATTAGAGATGGATCGCCCTGGCATTTCTGATCTCATCTCAGATTTTATTCATTCAAAATGAAGCTCAAATACATTTCAGCAAAAGTTTAACACGACCCCGACGAGACTCGAACTCGCAATCTTCTGATTCGAAGTCAGACGCCTTATCCATTAGGCCACGAGGCCGACAGAAAGTTAGCCATTGTTTGACAGTTTCTCTTTGGTTGGTATGCTTTTATCATGACCATAGTCACACACAGTTTGAGGCAGAAAATTAGAGATGGATCGCCCTGGCATTTCTGATCTCATCTCAGATTTTATTCATTCAAAATGAAGCTCAAATACATTTCAGCAAAAGTTTAACACGACCCCGACTGGACTCAAACTCGCAATCTTCTGATTCGAAGTCAGACGCCTTATCCATTAGGCCACGAGGCCGACAGAAAGTTAGCCATTGTTTGACAGTTTCTCTTTGGTTGGTATGCTTTCAGTCACACACAGTTTGAGGCAGAAAATTAGAGATGGATCGCCATGGCATTTCTGATCTCATCTCAGATTTTATTCATTCAAAATGAAGCTCAAATACATTTCAGCAAAAGTTTAACACGACCCCGACGAGACTCGAACTCGCAATCTTCTGATTCGAAGTCAGACGCCTTATCCATTAGGCCACGAGGCCGACAGAAAGTTAGCCATTGTTTGACAGTTTCTCTTTGGTTGGTATGCTTTTAGTCACACACAGTTTGAGGCAGAAAATTAGAGATGGATCGCCCTGGCATTTCTGATCTCATCTCAGATTTTATTCATTCAAAATGAAGCTCAAATACATTTCAGCAAAAGTTTAACACGACCCCGACGAGACTCGAATTCGCAATCTTCTGATTCGAAGTCAGACGCCTTATCCATTAGGCCACGAGGCCGACAGAAAGTTAGCCATTGTTTGACAGTTTCTCTTTGGTTGGTATGCTTTTAGTCACACACAGTTTGAGGCAGAAAATTAGAGATGGATTGCCCTGGCATTTCTGATCTCATCTCAGATTTAATTCATTTAAAATGAAGCTCAAATACATTTCAGCAAAAGTTTAACACGACCCCGACGAGACTTGAACTCGCAATCTTCTGATTCGAAGTCAGACGCCTTATCCATTAGGCCACGAGGCCGACAGAAAGTTAGCCATTGTTTGACAGTTTCTCTTTGGTTGGTATGCTTTTAGTCACACACAGTTTGAGGCAGAAAATTAGAGATGGATCGCCCTGGCATTTCTGATCTCATCTCAGATTTTATTCATTCAAAATGAAGCTCAAATACATTTCAGCAAAAGTTTAACACGACCCCGACGAGACTCGAACTCGCAATCTTCTGATTCGAAGTCAGACGCCTTATCCATTAGGCCACGAGGCCGACAGAAAGTTAGCCATTGTTTGACAGTTTCTCTTTGGTTGGTATGCTTTTATCATGACCATAGTCACACACAGTTTGAGGCAGAAAATTAGAGATGGATCGCCCTGGCATTTCTGATCTCATCTCAGATTTTATTCATTCAAAATGAAGCTCAAATACATTTCAGCAAAAGTTTAACACGACCCCGACTGGACTCAAACTCGCAATCTTCTGATTCGAAGTCAGACGCCTTATCCATTAGGCCACGAGGCCGACAGAAAGTTAGCCATTGTTTGACAGTTTCTCTTTGGTTGGTATGCTTTCAGTCACACACAGTTTGAGGCAGAAAATTAGAGATGGATCGCCCTGGCATTTCTGATCTCATCTCAGATTTTATTCATTCAAAATGAAGCTCAAATACATTTCAGCAAAAGTTTAACACGACCCCGACGAGACTCGAACTCGCAATCTTCTGATTCGAAGTCAGACGCCTTATCCATTAGGCCACGAGGCCGACAGAAAGTTAGCCATTGTTTGACAGTTTCTCTTTGGTTGGTATGCTTTTAGTCACACACAGTTTGAGGCAGAAAATTAGAGATGGATCGCCCTGGCATTTCTGATCTCATCTCAGATTTTATTCATTCAAAATGAAGCTCAAATACATTTCAGCAAAAGTTTAACACGACCCCGACGAGACTCGAACTCGCAATCTTCTGATTCGAAGTCAGACGCCTTATCCATTAGGCCACGAGGCCGACAGAAAGTTAGCCATTGTTTGACAGTTTCTCTTTGGTTGGTATGCTTTTATCATGACCATAGTCACACACAGTTTGAGGCAGAAAATTAGAGATGGATCGCCCTGGCATTTCTGATCTCATCTCAGATTTTATTCATTCAAAATGAAGCTCAAATACATTTCAGCAAAAGTTTAACACGACCCCGACTGGACTCAAACTCGCAATCTTCTGATTCGAAGTCAGACGCCTTATCCATTAGGCCACGAGGCCGACAGAAAGTTAGCCATTGTTTGACAGTTTCTCTTTGGTTGGTATGCTTTCAGTCACACACAGTTTGAGGCAGAAAATTAGAGATGGATCGCCCTGGCATTTCTGATCTCATCTCAGATTTTATTCATTCAAAATGAAGCTCAAATACATTTCAGCAAAAGTTTAACACGACCCCGACGAGACTCGAACTCGCAATCTTCTGATTCGAAGTCAGACGCCTTATCCATTAGGCCACGAGGCCGACAGAAAGTTAGCCATTGTTTGACAGTTTCTCTTTGGTTGGTATGCTTTTAGTCACACACAGTTTGAGGCAGAAAATTAGAGATGGATCGCCCTGGCATTTCTGATCTCATCTCAGATTTTATTCATTCAAAATGAAGCTCAAATACATTTCAGCAAAAGTTTAACACGACCCCGACGAGACTCGAACTCGCAATCTTCTGATTCGAAGTCAGACGCCTTATCCATTAGGCCACGAGGCCGACAGAAAGTTAGCCATTGTTTGACAGTTTCTCTTTGGTTGGTAAGCTTTTATCATGACCATAGTCACACACAGTTTGAGGCAGAAAATTAGAGATGGATCGCCCTGGCATTTCTGATCTCATCTCAGATTTTATTCATTCAAAATGAAGCTCAAATACATTTCAGCAAAAGTTGAACACGACCCCGACGAGACTCGAACTCGCAATCTTCTGATTCGAAGTCAGACGCCTTATCCATTAGGCCACGACGCCGACAGAAAGTTAGCCATTGTTTGACAGTTTCTCTTTGGTTGGTATGCTTTTAGTCACACACAGTTTGAGGCAGAAAATTAGAGATGGATCGCCCTGGCATTTCTGATCTCATCTCAGATTTTATTCATTCAAAATGAAGCTCAAATACATTTCAGCAAAAGTTTAACACGACCCCGACGAGACTCGAACTCGCAATCTTCTGATTCGAAGTCAGACGCCTTATCCATTAGGCCACGAGGCCGACAGAAAGTTAGCCATTGTTTGACAGTTTCTCTTTGGTTGGTATGCTTTTAGTCACACACAGTTTGAGGCAGAAAATTAGAGATGGATCGCCCTGGCATTTCTGATCTCATCTCAGATTTTATTCATTCAAAATGAAGCTCAAATACATTTCAGCAAAAGTTTAACACGACCCCGACGAGACTCGAACTCGCAATCTTCTGATTCGAAGTCAGACGCCTTATCCATTAGGCCACGACGCCGACAGAAAGTTAGCCATTGTTTGACAGTTTCTCTTTGGTTGGTATGCTTTTAGTCACAAACAGTTTGAGGCAGAAAATTAGAGATGGATCGCCCTGGCATTTCTGATCTCATCTCAGATTTTATTCATTCAAAATGAAGCTCAAATACATTTCAGCAAAAGTTGAACACGACCCCGACGAGACTCGAACTCGCAATATTCTGATTCGAAGTCAGACGCCTTATCCATTAGGCCACGAGGCCGACAGAAAGTTAGCCATTGTTTGACAGTTTCTCTTTGGTTGGTATGCTTTTAGTCACACACAGTTTGAGGCAGAAAATTAGAGATGGATCGCCCTGGCATTTCTGATCTCATCTCAGATTTTATTCATTCAAAATGAAGCTCAAATACATTTCAGCAAAAGTTGAACACGACCCCGACGAGACTCTAACTCGCAATCTTCTGATTCGAAGTCAGACGCCTTATCCATTAGGCCACGAGGCCGACAGAAAGTTAGCCATTGTTTGACAGTTTCTCTTTGGTTGGTAAGCTTTTATCATGACCATAGTCACACACAGTTTGAGGCAGAAAATTAGAGATGGATCGCCCTGGCATTTCTGATCTCATCTCAGATTTTATTCATTCAAAATGAAGCTCAAAAACATTTCAGCAAAAGTTTAACACGACCCCGACGAGACTCGAACTCGCAATCTTCTGTTTCGAAGTCAGACGCCTTATCCATTTGGCCACGAGGCCGACAAAAAGTTAGCCATTGTTTGACAGTTTCTCTTTGGTTGGTAAGCTTTTATCATGACCATAGTCACACACAGTTTGAGGCAGAAAATTAGAGATGGATCGCCCTGGCATTTCTGATCTCATCTCAGATTTTATTCATTCAAAATGAAGCTCAAATACATTTCAGCAAAAGTTTAACACGACCCCGACGAGACTCGAACTCGCAATCTTCTGATTCGAAGTCAGACGCCTTATCCATTAGGCCACGACGCCGACAGAAAGTTAGCCATTGTTTGACAGTTTCTCTTTGGTTGGTATGCTTTTAGTCACACACAGTTTGAGGCAGAAAATTAGAGATGGATCGCCCTGGCATTTCTGATCTCATCTCAGATTTTATTCATTCAAAAGGAAGCTCAAATACATTTCAGCAAAAGTTTAACACGACCCCGACGAGACTCGAACTCGCAATCTTCTGATTCGAAGTCAGACGCCTTATCCATTAGGCCACGAGGCCGACAGAAAGTTAGCCATTGTTTGACAGTTTCTCTTTGGTTGGTAAGCTTTTATCATGACCATAGTCACACACAGTTTGAGGCAGAAAATTAGAGATGGATCGCCCTGGCATTTCTGATCTCATCTCAGATTTTATTCATTCAAAATGAAGCTCAAATACATTTCAGCAAAAGTTGAACACGACCCCGACGAGACTCGAACTCGCAATCTTCTGATTCGAAGTCAGACGCCTTATCCATTAGGCCACGACGCCGACAGAAAGTTAGCCATTGTTTGACAGTTTCTCTTTGGTTGGTATGCTTTTAGTCACACACAGTTTGAGGCAGAAAATTAGAGATGGATCGCCCTGGCATTTCTGATCTCATCTCAGATTTAATTCATTCAAAATGAAGCTCAAATACATTTCAGCAAAAGTTTAACACGACCCCGACGAGACTCGAACTCGCAATCTTCTGATTCGAAGTCAGACGCCTTATCCATTAGGCCACGAGGCCGACAGAAAGTTAGCCATTGTTTGACAGTTTCTCTTTGGTTGGTATGCTTTTAGTCACACACAGTTTGAGGCAGAAAATTAGAGATGGATTGCCCTGGCATTTCTGATCTCATCTCAGATTTTATTCATTCAAAATGAAGCTCAAATACATTTCAGCAAAAGTTTAACACGACCCCGACGAGACTCGAACTCGCAATCTTCTGATTCGAAGTCAGACGCCTTATCCATTAGGCCACGAGGCCGACAGAAAGTTAGCCATTGTTTGACAGTTTCTCTTTGGTTGGTATGCTTTTAGTCACAAACAGTTTGAGGCAGAAAATTAGAGATGGATCGCCCTGGCATTTCTGATCTCATCTCAGATTTTATTCATTCAAAATGAAGCTCAAATACATTTCAGCAAAAGTTGAACACGACCCCGACGAGACTCGAACTCGCAATATTCTGATTCGAAGTCAGACGCCTTATCCATTAGGCCACGAGGCCGACAGAAAGTTAGCCATTGTTTGACAGTTTCTCTTTGGTTGGTATGCTTTTAGTCACACACAGTTTGAGGCAGAAAATTAGAGATGGATCGCCCTGGCATTTCTGATCTCATCTCAGATTTTATTCATTCAAAATGAAGCTCAAATACATTTCAGCAAAAGTTGAACACGACCCCGACGAGACTCTAACTCGCAATCTTCTGATTCGAAGTCAGACGCCTTATCCATTAGGCCACGAGGCCGACAGAAAGTTAGCCATTGTTTGACAGTTTCTCTTTGGTTGGTAAGCTTTTATCATGACCATAGTCACAAACAGTTTGAGGCAGAAAATTAGAGATGGATCGCCCTGGCATTTCTGATCTCATTTCAGATTTTATTCATTCAAAATGAAGGTCAAATACATTTCAGCAAAAGTTTAACACGACCCCGACGAGACTCGAACTCGCAATCTTCTGATTCGAAGTTCGACGCCTTATCCATTAGGCCACGAGGCCGACAGAAAGTTAGCCATTGTTTGACAGTTTCTCTTTGGTTGGTATGCTTTTAGTCACACACAGTTTGAGGCAGAAAATTAGAGATGGATCGCCCTGGCATTTCTGATCTCATCTCAGATTTTATTCATTCAAAATGAAGCTCAAATACATTTCAGCAAAAGTTTAACACGACCGCGACGAGACTCGAACTCGCAATCTTCTGATTCGAAGTCAGACGCCTTATCCATTAGGCCACGAGGCCGACAGAAAGTTAGCCATTGTTTGACAGTTTCTCTTTGGTTGGTATGCTTTTATCATGACCATAGTCACACACAGTTTGAGGCAGAAAATTAGAGATGGATCGCCCTGGCATTTCTGATCTCATCTCAGATTTTATTCATTCAAAATGAAGCTCAAATACATTTCAGCAAAAGTTTAACACGACCCCGACGAGACTCGAACTCGCAATCTTCTGATTCGAAGTCAGACGCCTTATCCATTAGGCCACGAGGCCGACAGAAAGTTAGCCATTGTTTGACAGTTTCTCTTTGGTTGGTATGCTTTTATCATGACCATAGTCACACACAGTTTGAGGCAGAAAATTAGAGATGGATCGCCCTGGCATTTCTGATCTCATCTCAGATTTTATTCATTCAAAATGAAGCTCAAATACATTTCAGCAAAAGTTTAACACGACCCCGACTGGACTCAAACTCGCAATCTTCTGATTCGAAGTCAGACGCCTTATCCATTAGGCCACGAGGCCGACAGAAAGTTAGCCATTGTTTGACAGTTTCTCTTTGGTTGGTATGCTTTCAGTCACACACAGTTTGAGGCAGAAAATTAGAGATGGATCGCCCTGGCATTTCTGATCTCATCTCAGATTTTATTCATTCAAAATGAAGCTCAAATACATTTCAGCAAAAGTTTAACACGACCCCGACGAGACTCGAACTCGCAATCTTCTGATTCGAAGTCAGACGCCTTATCCATTAGGCCACGAGGCCGACAGAAAGTTAGCCATTGTTTGACAGTTTCTCTTTGGTTGGTATGCTTTTAGTCACACACAGTTTGAGGCAGAAAATTAGAGATGGATCGCCCTGGCATTTCTGATCTCATCTCAGATTTTATTCATTCAAAATGAAGCTCAAATACATTTCAGCAAAAGTTTAACACGACCCCGACGAGACTCGAACTCGCAATCTTCTGATTCGAAGTCAGACGCCTTATCCATTAGGCCACGAGGCCGACAGAAAGTTAGCCATTGTTTGACAGTTTCTCTTTGGTTGGTATGCTTTTATCATGACCATAGTCACACACAGTTTGAGGCAGAAAATTAGAGATGGATCGCCCTGGCATTTCTGATCTCATCTCAGATTTTATTCATTCAAAATGAAGCTCAAATACATTTCAGCAAAAGTTTAACACGACCCCGACTGGACTCAAACTCGCAATCTTCTGATTCGAAGTCAGACGCCTTATCCATTAGGCCACGAGGCCGACAGAAAGTTAGCCATTGTTTGACAGTTTCTCTTTGGTTGGTATGCTTTCAGTCACACACAGTTTGAGGCAGAAAATTAGAGATGGATCGCCCTGGCATTTCTGATCTCATCTCAGATTTTATTCATTCAAAATGAAGCTCAAATACATTTCAGCAAAAGTTTAACACGACCCCGACGAGACTCGAACTCGCAATCTTCTGATTCGAAGTCAGACGCCTTATCCATTAGGCCACGAGGCCGACAGAAAGTTAGCCATTGTTTGACAGTTTCTCTTTGGTTGGTATGCTTTTAGTCACACACAGTTTGAGGCAGAAAATTAGAGATGGATCGCCCTGGCATTTCTGATCTCATCTCAGATTTTATTCATTCAAAATGAAGCTCAAATACATTTCAGCAAAAGTTTAACACGACCCCGACGAGACTCGAACTCGCAATCTTCTGATTCGAAGTCAGACGCCTTATCCATTAGGCCACGAGGCCGACAGAAAGTTAGCCATTGTTTGACAGTTTCTCTTTGGTTGGTAAGCTTTTATCATGACCATAGTCACACACAGTTTGAGGCAGAAAATTAGAGATGGATCGCCCTGGCATTTCTGATCTCATCTCAGATTTTATTCATTCAAAATGAAGCTCAAATACATTTCAGCAAAAGTTTAACACGACCCCGACGAGACTCGAACTCGCAATCTTCTGATTCGAAGTCAGACGCCTTATCCATTAGGCCACGAGGCCGACAGAAAGTTAGCCATTGTTTGACAGTTTCTCTTTGGTTGGTATGCTTTTAGTCACACACAGTTTGAGGCAGAAAATTAGAGATGGATCGCCCTGGCATTTCTGATCTCATCTCAGATTTTATTCATTCAAAATGAAGCTCAAATACATTTCAGCAAAAGTTTAACACGACCCAGACGAGACTCGAACTCGCAATCTTCTGATTCGAAGTCAGACGCCTTATCCATTAGGCCACGAGGCCGACAGAAAGTTAGCCATTGTTTGACAGTTTCTCTTTGGTTGGTATGCTTTTAGTCACACACAGTTTGAGGCAGAAAATTAGAGATGGATCGCCCTGGCATTTCTGATCTCATCTCAGATTTTATTCATTCAAAAGGAAGCTCAAATACATTTCAGCAAAAGTTGAACACGACCCCGACGAGACTCGAACTCGCAATCTTCTGATTCGAAGTCAGACGCCTTATCCATTAGGCCACGAGGCCGACAGAAAGTTAGCCATTGTTTGACAGTTTCTCTTTGGTTGGTAAGCTTTTATCATGACCATAGTCACACACAGTTTGAGGCAGAAAATTAGAGATGGATCGCCCTGGCATTTCTGATCTCATCTCAGATTTTATTCATTCAAAATGAAGCTCAAATACATTTCAGCAAAAGTTGAACACGACCCCGACGAGACTCGAACTCGCAATCTTCTGATTCGAAGTCAGACGCCTTATCCATTAGGCCACGACGCCGACAGAAAGTTAGCCATTGTTTGACAGTTTCTCTTTGGTTGGTATGCTTTTAGTCACACACAGTTTGAGGCAGAAAATTAGAGATGGATCGCCCTGGCATTTCTGATCTCATCTCAGATTTTATTCATTCAAAATGAAGCTCAAATACATTTCAGCAAAAGTTTAACACGACCCCGACGAGACTCGAACTCGCAATCTTCTGATTCGAAGTCAGACGCCTTTTTTTTTTCTTTGATAATATTTTATTCACAGAAGTATTTACATGTTAAAAGAGGACATTATGTACAATTTAAAAGGTTTGTCCTTAGACATACATATTCTCATTGAAAAATATTAAATGCAGATAAGTTTTAGCACAGTGGATGTTTAAGAACTATTTCCTCATGATCATTAATTGTAATGATATTTAATGGAAGGACATATCTGTTAATAAAAACTGCAGTCTTGTTGATACTGCGATAATGATACCAAAGTAATTTAAAATGGTGTTTTACACTGTTTTTGAAAAATATGCCCAAGTTGAGTTTTTTATTTTGTAATGAGGAAATTGCTCTTCGTTTATAAACACACATTCGGAAAATTGCTAAAATGATATTTAAACAATCACTGCTTTCACATGCCTCGGGAGAATAAATCCCGAACAATAACCAAGAGATAAGATCATTTAAGGAATAACCCTTATCACGAAAGATATTTGTGAATAAATCTCTGAAAATATTAATTGTGTCATAGAGATCATCACAGAAAACAAACATATGAAACATATCTTCAGTAGAGTCTGTACACACTGGGCACAAATCAGTGTCAGATTTTCCATATTTATACATTTTTACATTTGTATATACAATGTTGTGACATATCCTATAATCTAGATCCCTTTGTTGAGAAGATTTATCATTATTAAATACTAATTTCCAAACTTTAGACCAATTTATGTCTAAAAAGTATTGTTCCCAAAAGGTTATTGAGGTTGCTGTTACAAAAGTTTTATCAACAAAAAATGAATAACAAAATTTAACATTGAGCTGATGAGAAAGAATATTACCGTTATCAGTAACAATACAAACATCAGTTACAGATTTACTGGTGGTGGGATATGAACAAACATGCTGAAACCATTCTCTTGGTAATGATTTAACAATGATAAAATATGCACATTTAATTTGTGAAACAGATACATTATCATTACAATTATGCACCATTTCAATAATGGCTGACATCTTAAAAAATCCAGGGATAGCTTCATAACATATATCAGAGAGTGTACTAATACCACACTCAATGAAAAATTTAAAGTACAACACTTTTCCCTCGAAACGCACGTGGGGATTATGAAACAAAGGTTGGTGCATGATAAGCTCGGGATTTGTCACGAGATCTCGTTGAGCGCACGTGATTTTATCCCACGCACGTAAGACTTCTGCATAGAAGGGATTCATCTGTTTAAGAGCGCCCTCATTATAAACAATAGCAAAAATATTTTCCCTTAGACCCATGTTTAGATATTTTTGGAAAAATAGCATAGCAGAATGTTTCCATAATGCTATGTAATTAGCGTTAAATAGTTTAGTTACTAATTTTAAACGAAAGGAGTGAATTTTGAATTTCAAATTGGTAAGAGATAAACCACCTTCTTTGAAGTGTCCAATTGTTGTTGTGCGTTTGATAAGATTTGCCTTACCTGACCACATAACATTAGAAATACATGAATCCAACTCATTTATGAACCATTGTGGAACAGGTAAAACATAAACACTATACCATAATTTTGAAAGCATAAAAGTATTAATAATTATTGATTTGCCCTGAAGTGTTAGCTGTCTTTGTGACCACAGGCCAAGCAAAGATTTTATTTTGTTTAATTTACATTTCCAATTTTTGCTTTCACAAGCTAATTTATCTGGACCCAAATATATTCCCAAAATTTTTAGACAGTCAGATTTGACTGTTATTGGAAGGTCGAAATTAAAAACAATGTGTTGATTTAATCTCCCCAATGCTAACACTTCAGATTTAGTAAGGTTAATTTTTGCTCCTGTAGCAGAACAATAGTAATCTAATGATTTAAATGTTGCAATTACAGATTGCTTGTTACACACTGTTACAGTTGCATCATCTGCATGTTGATATAACAATGATTTGTGATTATTATTAAATACAATTGGATTAATGTCAGGGTTGGTTTTGATAAGCTGATTGAGTGATTGACTTACAATAACAAAAAGTAAACTGCTAAGAGGGTCGCCCTGGCGGACTGACCTTGTAACAGGAAAATATGGCGTTAAGTGACCATTGATTTTTACACTACTCTGTAAGCCAGAATACAATATTTTTATCCAAGTTATAAAATAATCGCCAAAATTCATTTTCTCAAGCACCTTTATAATAAAGGACTGAGATACACGATCAAAAGCTTTTTCTTGATCAAGTGAAATAATATAACTTTCATCCATATTTTCTGACATATCAATGACATCTCTCAAACAATGAATATTATCAGCAATATCACGCCCGGGTATGCCACAAGTTTGCTCAGGGGAGATGATCGTGTCCAAAACATGCTTCAAACGTGAAGCAAGAACTTTTGAAATTAATTTACAGTCAACATTTAAAAGTGAAATAGGTCTAAAGTTTTTAATGTCTCTTTTGTCTCCTCTCTTTTTATAAAATAAACTGATTACGCCTTTTTTCATGGAACGTGATAATTGCTTTTCATTAAAAACATGATTAACAATGTGAACAAAAATTGGTTTAAAAACATCCCAAAAATGTACATAAAATTCGACTGTGAGTCCATCATTCCCGGGACTTTTATGACGCTTCATTGCGTTAAGAGCTGTAGTGAGCTCGTCTACAGTGATGTTATTATCTAACACAGTCTTATCGTCCTCTGTGAGGACATCTTTTAATAAATCAACGAGTTCATCTTGTTTTGCTTCATCTAAATCTTCTGCTTGATACAATTTTGAATAAAATTTAAAAGCATGATCTAAAATTTCTTCAGTTTTGTTAGTAACACCTTTATCAGTAATGAATTCCTTTATGCAGTTAGATTCCTGCTTAGCCTTTTCCAAGTTTAAAAAGAATGAAGTATTTCTATCTGATTCTAAAGCCCATTGTGCTTTAGATCTTAAAACAGCACCATCACATTTAATTTTTTCAAAAGATTCTAATTCTTTTTCTAAACTTTGAATAAGAGAGATATCACGTGATGGATTTCTAGAAAGCTTATCATATTCTATCCTTAACCTGCGCTGTAAGTCGAAATGTTTGGATTTTTCTTGTTTTCTCCTTTTACAAGAGAAGTAAATACTACACTTTTTAATTTTATATTTTAAATTATCCCACCATAACAATGGTTCCAATGAATACATCGGACATAATACATTTTCATTGATTAAATCTATGATGATATTTGAATATACAGAATCTGACAGGATTTGATTGTTGATGACCCACATGCCAGGTCCACGTTCTACTTTAGAAAAATCAAATTTAACAAAATTAATGGAGTGATCACTTATTGAAGAATATTGAATATAGGCATGTGTAGCAAACGGAATTAGAGATTTTGAAATCAAAGTAAGGTCAATTCGACTTTGTTTACACACTCCATTTACGATTTGTTTTCTTGTAAATTCCCTCCTGTCGGGATTTCTGTATCTCCAAATATCACATAAGTTATAATCATCCACAATTTTACAAAGTTTGTAACTACTTCTGGAATTAAAAGTTTTAATATTTACATTCTTATCGAGGAAAACATCAAGCAATTCATTATAATCTCCAGGGGCAATAATATGATCCCCAGTAAGGTAAGTTATAAATTCATCATAAAAATCGATTCTATCCAAAGTGGTATTTGGAGCATAAACATTTATACATGAGAAAACTTCATTATCAATGGTAAATGATACTTTCAACATTCGTCCATTACTATCACATTTTTCAAAATTGGTGTTATATTGAAAAGATGGTGAAAATAAGATAGCAATACCTTTTCTATTTTCTTCAGAACAATTGTTGAAAAATATCTTACCGGGCCATTTGTGTGAATATTGATTGATAAAATCATCACTCCAAAATGTCTCCTGAAGGAAAATAATGTCGGCACGAGAGTCCTTTGCCGTTTCAAAAACACAATCCATCTTTGATATATCTCTTAGTCCATTAACGTTCCAGGATAAGATTATCATGAGAAGAAGAAAGTTAACACGTGTATCCATCACTTAAATAGAAGGTTATCAGCAATGTCACGCTTCACATTAGCTCTTTCCTCTTTCTTCTTCCTCAGTTCAGATTTTCTTGTCTCTCGAAGTTTATTCTTCAGCTTGTTTTTCATCAGAACTGTTTCTGACAGCTTAGCCTGCCGTCTCCTTGACCCCTTGCTGTGAACAGTTGCCCACCCATGAGCAGTGTTGTTTTCTTCACTTCTGAAAGTCTCCTCTCGTGTCATAGGCCCGATGAAAGACACACCTGTCTCCTTCTCCTCGTGCACCTCGGGTTCACCACACTTTCTATCCTCGCTCTTCACGTTCTCGCCGTCTGAGGGTGTATCACTGTCTTCACTAAGGTGTTCATCACGCATTTCTTGTTCGTTATGCACGGGTTTTGAATCCTTTAGAGAAGGAAAGTCGGCCTGGTATTCTCTCCATGCATCTTGGAAATCTTCCTCATTAGATTCATGAATGTCACAGTCACAATTTTCCTCAAATTCACCACATTCCTCACATTTCATTCCTTTACAATCTTTTGCCATGTGTCCGAACTCCTGACACTTGAAGCACTTAGTATTAGGGCAGTTCTTTACTTCATGGTCAGTCTCCCCGCACTTAAAGCAAACCTTCACTTGGTTATTGTGAATAACCCTAAAGTACTTGCGTCCTTCACACGTCACAAACCCCACAGAATATGGTAACGACTTGAGATTTTCAGGAAACTTAACACGCACATATCTGGTACCGTCTGATACATCTGTGCCCTTAAACATCCGATGTTTGATGGGACTTTCAAGTGTTACACCCTTCGATAACAAAAACCTCTCGATCTCCAAGTCTTCTATGTAGGGTGGCAAGTGCATAAACGACACTACAACAGTTTCTGATACCAGGAGTCTAGATCTAATTTTACACTTCTCGATCTCAATCTCGTCATTTTCCACTAGTCTCCTAGCTTCGTCCACACTCGGGAGAGTCACATCATAACAATCACCACTCTTGGGAACAACCGCATATACATCTGACACAACTCGGAGTAAAGCATTAATCAAGAGCGTACCAGTAACTATCTTGCGATCTTCAACATGCACCTCAACTGTGCACTCCTTCTTGTACCTCCTCTTGTCCGCCATCTTGGTATTCTCGTTCAACATGTCAACACACAGATGAATGTCACACACTAAACTGCACTACAGTGCAGATTTAGCAGAATACTCAATCACAAACGTATCACATCCTTCAGATAAGGAAAATCCAGCTCTTGAAATCACAATTCAAAGTCAAATTCAAAGTCGAAAATCGCAAGTCGGGAGAGAAGAAAAACACGTCCTCACTCAACGATCCACTAGGTGGCGCCAGAAAGTTAGCCATTGTTTGACAGTTTCTCTTTGGTTGGTATGCTTTTAGTCACACACAGTTTGAGGCAGAAAATTAGAGATGGATCGCCCTGGCATTTCTGATCTCATCTCAGATTTTATTCATTCAAAATGAAGCTCAAATACATTTCAGCAAAAGTTTAACACGACCCCGACGAGACTCGAACTCGCAATCTTCTGATTCGAAGTCAGACGCCTTATCCATTAGGCCACGAGGCCGACAGAAAGTTAGCCATTGTTTGACAGTTTCTCTTTGGTTGGTATGCTTTTAGTCACAAACAGTTTGAGGCAGAAAATTAGAGATGGATCGCCCTGGCATTTCTGATCTCATCTCAGATTTTATTCATTCAAAATGAAGCTCAAATACATTTCAGCAAAAGTTGAACACGACCCCGACGAGACTCGAACTCGCAATATTCTGATTCGAAGTCAGACGCCTTATCCATTAGGCCACGAGGCCGACAGAAAGTTAGCCATTGTTTGACAGTTTCTCTTTGGTTGGTATGCTTTTAGTCACACACAGTTTGAGGCAGAAAATTAGAGATGGATCGCCCTGGCATTTCTGATCTCATCTCAGATTTTATTCATTCAAAATGAAGCTCAAATACATTTCAGCAAAAGTTGAACACGACCCCGACGAGACTCTAACTCGCAATCTTCTGATTCGAAGTCAGACGCCTTATCCATTAGGCCACGAGGCCGACAGAAAGTTAGCCATTGTTTGACAGTTTCTCTTTGGTTGGTAAGCTTTTATCATGACCATAGTCACACACAGTTTGAGGCAGAAAATTAGAGATGGATCGCCCTGGCATTTCTGATCTCATCTCAGATTTTATTCATTCAAAATGAAGCTCAAAAACATTTCAGCAAAAGTTTAACACGACCCCGACGAGACTCGAACTCGCAATCTTCTGTTTCGAAGTCAGACGCCTTATCCATTTGGCCACGAGGCCGACAAAAAGTTAGCCATTGTTTGACAGTTTCTCTTTGGTTGGTAAGCTTTTATCATGACCATAGTCACACACAGTTTGAGGCAGAAAATTAGAGATGGATCGCCCTGGCATTTCTGATCTCATCTCATCTCAGATTTTATTCATTCAAAATGAAGCTCAAATACATTTCAGCAAAAGTTTAACACGACCCCGACGAGACTCGAACTCGCAATCTTCTGATTCGAAGTCAGACGCCTTATCCATTAGGCCACGACGCCGACAGAAAGTTAGCCATTGTTTGACAGTTTCTCTTTGGTTGGTATGCTTTTAGTCACACACAGTTTGAGGCAGAAAATTAGAGATGGATCGCCCTGGCATTTCTGATCTCATCTCAGATTTTATTCATTCAAAAGGAAGCTCAAATACATTTCAGCAAAAGTTTAACACGACCCCGACGAGACTCGAACTCGCAATCTTCTGATTCGAAGTCAGACGCCTTATCCATTAGGCCACGAGGCCGACAGAAAGTTAGCCATTGTTTGACAGTTTCTCTTTGGTTGGTAAGCTTTTATCATGACCATAGTCACACACAGTTTGAGGCAGAAAATTAGAGATGGATCGCCCTGGCATTTCTGATCTCATCTCAGATTTTATTCATTCAAAATGAAGCTCAAATACATTTCAGCAAAAGTTGAACACGACCCCGACGAGACTCGAACTCGCAATCTTCTGATTCGAAGTCAGACGCCTTATCCATTAGGCCACGACGCCGACAGAAAGTTAGCCATTGTTTGACAGTTTCTCTTTGGTTGGTATGCTTTTAGTCACACACAGTTTCAGGCAGAAAATTAGAGATGGATCGCCCTGGCATTTCTGATCTCATCTCAGATTTTATTCATTCAAAATGAAGCTCAAATACAATTCAGCAAAAGTTTAACACGACCCCGACGAGACTCGAACTCGCAATCTTCTGATTCGAAGTCAGACGCCTTATCCATTAGGCCACGAGGCCGACAGAAAGTTAGCCATTGTTTGACAGTTTCTCTTTGGTTGGTATGCTTTTAGTCACACACAGTTTGAGGCAGAAAATTAGAGATGGATCGCCCTGGCATTTCTGATCTCATCTCAGATTTTATTCATTCAAAATGAAGCTCAAATACATTTCAGCAAAAGTTTAACACGACCCCGACGAGACTCGAACTCGCAATCTTCTGATTCGAAGTCAGACGCCTTATCCATTAGGCCACGAGGCCGACAGAAAGTTAGCCATTGTTTGACAGTTTCTCTTTGGTTGGTATGCTTTTAGTCACAAACAGTTTGAGGCAGAAAATTAGAGATGGATCGCCCTGGCATTTCTGATCTCATCTCAGATTTTATTCATTCAAAATGAAGCTCAAATACATTTCAGCAAAAGTTGAACACGACCCCGACGAGACTCGAACTCGCAATATTCTGATTCGAAGTCAGACGCCTTATCCATTAGGCCACGAGGCCGACAGAAAGTTAGCCATTGTTTGACAGTTTCTCTTTGGTTGGTATGCTTTTAGTCACACACAGTTTGAGGCAGAAAATTAGAGATGGATCGCCCTGGCATTTCTGATCTCATCTCAGATTTTATTCATTCAAAATGAAGCTCAAATACATTTCAGCAAAAGTTGAACACGACCCCGACGAGACTCTAACTCGCAATCTTCTGATTCGAAGTCAGACGCCTTATCCATTAGGCCACGAGGCCGACAGAAAGTTAGCCATTGTTTGACAGTTTCTCTTTGGTTGGTAAGCTTTTATCATGACCATAGTCACACACAGTTTGAGGCAGAAAATTAGAGATGGATCGCCCTGGCATTTCTGATCTCATCTCAGATTTTATTCATTCAAAATGAAGCTCAAAAACATTTCAGCAAAAGTTTAACACGACCCCGACGAGACTCGAACTCGCAATCTTCTGTTTCGAAGTCAGACGCCTTATCCATTTGGCCACGAGGCCGACAAAAAGTTAGCCATTGTTTGACAGTTTCTCTTTGGTTGGTAAGCTTTTATCATGACCATAGTCACACACAGTTTGAGGCAGAAAATTAGAGATGGATCGCCCTGGCATTTCTGATCTCATCTCAGATTTTATTCATTCAAAATGAAGCTCAAATACATTTCAGCAAAAGTTTAACACGACCCCGACGAGACTCGAACTCGCAATCTTCTGATTCGAAGTCAGACGCCTTATCCATTAGGCCACGAGGCCGACAGAAAGTTAGCCATTGTTTGACAGTTTCTCTTTGGTTGGTAAGCTTTTATCATGACCATAGTCACACACAGTTTGAGGCAGAAAATTAGAGATGGATCGCCCTGGCATTTCTGATCTCATCTCAGATTTTATTCATTCAAAATGAAGCTCAAATACATTTCAGCAAAAGTTTAACACGACCCCGACGAGACTCGAACTCGCAATCTTCTGATTCGAAGTCAGACGCCTTATCCATTAGGCCACGAGGCCGACAGAAAGTTAGCCATTGTTTGACAGTTTCTCTTTGGTTGGTATGCTTTTAGTCACACACAGTTTGAGGCAGAAAATTAGAGATGGATCGCCCTGGCATTTCTGATCTCATCTCAGATTTTATTCATTCAAAATGAAGCTCAAATACATTTCAGCAAAAGTTTAACACGACCCCGACGAGACTCGAACTCGCAATCTTCTGATTCGAAGTCAGACGCCTTATCCATTAGGCCACGAGGCCGACAGAAAGTTAGCCATTGTTTGACAGTTTCTCTTTGGTTGGTATGCTTTTAGTCACAAACAGTTTGAGGCAGAAAATTAGAGATGGATCGCCCTGGCATTTCTGATCTCATCTCAGATTTTATTCATTCAAAATGAAGCTCAAATACATTTCAGCAAAAGTTGAACACGACCCCGACGAGACTCGAACTCGCAATATTCTGATTCGAAGTCAGACGCCTTATCCATTAGGCCACGAGGCCGACAGAAAGTTAGCCATTGTTTGACAGTTTCTCTTTGGTTGGTATGCTTTTAGTCACACACAGTTTGAGGCAGAAAATTAGAGATGGATCGCCCTGGCATTTCTGATCTCATCTCAGATTTTATTCATTCAAAATGAAGCTCAAATACATTTCAGCAAAAGTTGAACACGACCCCGACGAGACTCTAACTCGCAATCTTCTGATTCGAAGTCAGACGCCTTATCCATTAGGCCACGAGGCCGACAGAAAGTTAGCCATTGTTTGACAGTTTCTCTTTGGTTGGTAAGCTTTTATCATGACCATAGTCACACACAGTTTGAGGCAGAAAATTAGAGATGGATCGCCCTGGCATTTCTGATCTCATCTCAGATTTTATTCATTCAAAATGAAGCTCAAAAACATTTCAGCAAAAGTTTAACACGACCCCGACGAGACTCGAACTCGCAATCTTCTGTTTCGAAGTCAGACGCCTTATCCATTTGGCCACGAGGCCGACAAAAAGTTAGCCATTGTTTGACAGTTTCTCTTTGGTTGGTAAGCTTTTATCATGACCATAGTCACACACAGTTTGAGGCAGAAAATTAGAGATGGATCGCCCTGGCATTTCTGATCTCATCTCAGATTTTATTCATTCAAAATGAAGCTCAAATACATTTCAGCAAAAGTTTAACACGACCCCGACGAGACTCGAACTCGCAATCTTCTGATTCGAAGTCAGACGCCTTATCCATTAGGCCACGAGGCCGACAGAAAGTTAGCCATTGTTTGACAGTTTCTCTTTGGTTGGTAAGCTTTTATCATGACCATAGTCACACACAGTTTGAGGCAGAAAATTAGAGATGGATCGCCCTGGCATTTCTGATCTCATCTCAGATTTTATTCATTCAAAATGAAGCTCAAATACATTTCAGCAAAAGTTTAACACGACCCCGACGAGACTCGAACTCGCAATCTTCTGATTCGAAGTCAGACGCCTTATCCATTAGGCCACGAGGCCGACAGAAAGTTAGCCATTGTTTGACAGTTTCTCTTTGGTTGGTATGCTTTTAGTCACACACAGTTTGAGGCAGAAAATTAGAGATGGATCGCCCTGGCATTTCTGATCTCATCTCAGATTTTATTCATTCAAAATGAAGCTCAAATACATTTCAGCAAAAGTTTAACACGACCCCGACGAGACTCGAACTCGCAATCTTCTGATTCGAAGTCAGACGCCTTATCCATTAGGCCATGAGGCCGACAGAAAGTTAGCCATTGTTTGACAGTTTCTCTTTGGTTGGTATGCTTTTAGTCACACACAGTTTGAGGCAGAAAATTAGAGATGGATCGCCCTGGCATTTCTGATCTCATCTCAGATTTTATTCATTCAAAATGAAGCTCAAATACATTTCAGCAAAAGTTGAACACGACCCCGACGAGACTCTAACTCGCAATCTTCTGATTCGAAGTCAGACGCCTTATCCATTAGGCCACGAGGCCGACAGAAAGTTAGCCATTGTTTGACAGTTTCTCTTTGGTTGGTAAGCTTTTATCATGACCATAGTCACACACAGTTTGAGGCAGAAAATTAGAGATGGATCGCCCTGGCATTTCTGATCTCATCTCAGATTTTATTCATTCAAAATGAAGCTCAAAAACATTTCAGCAAAAGTTTAACACGACCCCGACGAGACTCGAACTCGCAATCTTCTGTTTCGAAGTCAGACGCCTTATCCATTTGGCCACGAGGCCGACAAAAAGTTAGCCATTGTTTGACAGTTTCTCTTTGGTTGGTAAGCTTTTATCATGACCATAGTCACACACAGTTTGAGGCAGAAAATTAGAGATGGATCGCCCTGGCATTTCTGATCTCATCTCAGATTTTATTCATTCAAAATGAAGCTCAAATACATTTCAGCAAAAGTTTAACACGACCCCGACGAGACTCGAACTCGCAATCTTCTGATTCAAAGTCAGACGCCTTATCCATTAGGCCACGAGGCCGACAGAAAGTTAGCCATTGTTTGACAGTTTCTCTTTGGTTGGTAAGCTTTTATCATGACCATAGTCACACACAGTTTGAGGCAGAAAATTAGAGATGGATCGCCCTGGCATTTCTGATCTCATCTCAGATTTTATTCATTCAAAATATAGCTCAAATACATTTCAGCAAAAGTTTAACACGACCCCGACGAGACTCGAACTCGCAATCTTCTGATTCGAAGTCAGACGCCTTATCCATTAGGCCACGAGCCCGACAGAAAGTTAGCCATTGTTTGACAGTTTCTCTTTGGTTGGTATGCTTTTAGTCACACACAGTTTGAGGCAGAAAATTAGAGATGGATCGCCCTGGCATTTCTGATCTCATCTCAGATTTTATTCATTCAAAATGAAGCTCAAATACATTTCAGCAAAAGTTTAACACGACCCCGACGAGACTCGAACTTGCAATCTTCTGATTCGAAGTCAGACGCCTTATCCATTAGGCCATGAGGCCGACAGAAAGTTAGCCATTGTTTGACAGTTTCTCTTTGGTTGGTATGCTTTTAGTCACAAACAGTTTGAGGCAGAAAATTAGAGATGGATCGCCCTGGCATTTCTGATCTCATCTCAGATTTTATTCATTCAAAATGAAGCTCAAATACATTTCAGCAAAAGTTGAACACGACCCCGACGAGACTCGAACTCGCAATCTTCTGATTCGAAGTCAGACGCCTTATCCATTAGGCCACGAGGCCGACAGAAAGTTAGCCATTGTTTGACAGTTTCTCTTTGGTTGGTAAGCTTTTATCATGACCATAGTCACACACAGTTTGAGGCAGAAAATTAGAGATGGATCGCCCTGGCATTTCTGATCTCATCTCAGATTTTATTCATTCAAAATGAAGCTCAAATACATTTCAGCAAAAGTTTAACACGACCCCGACGAGACTCGAACTCGCAATCTTCTGATTCGAAGTCAGACGCCTTATCCATTAGGCCACGAGGCCGACAGAAAGTTAGCCATTGTTTGACAGTTTCTCTTTGGTTGGTAAGCTTTTATCATGACCATAGTCACACACAGTTTGAGGCAGAAAATTAGAGATGGATCGCCCTGGCATTTCTGATCTCATCTCAGATTTTATTCATTCAAAATATAGCTCAAATACATTTCAGCAAAAGTTTAACACGACCCCGACGAGACTCGAACTCGCAATCTTCTGATTCGAAGTCAGACGCCTTATCCATTAGGCCACGAGCCCGACAGAAAGTTAGCCATTGTTTGACAGTTTCTCTTTGGTTGGTATGCTTTTAGTCACACACAGTTTGAGGCAGAAAATTAGAGATGGATCGCCCTGGCATTTCTGATCTCATCTCAGATTTTATTCATTCAAAATGAAGCTCAAATACATTTCAGCAAAAGTTTAACACGACCCCGACGAGACTCGAACTTGCAATCTTCTGATTCGAAGTCAGACGCCTTATCCATTAGGCCATGAGGCCGACAGAAAGTTAGCCATTGTTTGACAGTTTCTCTTTGGTTGGTATGCTTTTAGTCACAAACAGTTTGAGGCAGAAAATTAGAGATGGATCGCCCTGGCATTTCTGATCTCATCTCAGATTTTATTCATTCAAAATGAAGCTCAAATACATTTCAGCAAAAGTTGAACACGACCCCGACGAGACTCGAACTCGCAATCTTCTGATTCGAAGTCAGACGCCTTATCCATTAGGCCACGAGGCCGACAGAAAGTTAGCCATTGTTTGACAGTTTCTCTTTGGTTGGTAAGCTTTTATCATGACCATAGTCACACACAGTTTGAGGCAGAAAATTAGAGATGGATCACCCTGGCATTTCTGATCTCATCTCAGATTTTATTCATTCAAAATGAAGCTCAAAAACATTTCAGCAAAAGTTGAACACGACCCCGACGAGACTCGAACTCGCAATCTTCTGATTCGAAGTCAGACGCCTTATCCATTTGGCCACGAGGCCGACAGAAAGTTAGCCATTGTTTGACAGTTTCTCTTTGGTTGGTAAGCTTTTATCATGACCATAGTCACACACAGTTTGAGGCAGAAAATTAGAGATGGATCGCCCTGGCATTTCTGATCTCATCTCAGATTTTATTCATTCAAAATGAAGCTCAAATACATTTCAGCAAAAGTTTAACACGACCCCGACGAGACTCGAACTCGCAATCTTCTGATTCGAAGTCAGACGCCTTATCCATTAGGCCGCGAGCCCGACAGAAAGTTAGCCATTGTTTGACAGTTTCTCTTTGGTTGGTATGCTTTTAGTCACACACAGTTTGAGGCAGAAAATTAGAGATGGATCGCCCTGGCATTTCTGATCTCATCTCAGATTTTATTCATTCAAAATGAAGCTCAAATACATTTCAGCAAAAGTTTAACACGACCCCGACGAGACTCTAACTCGCAATCTTCTGATTCGAAGTCAGACGCCTTATCCATTAGGCCACGAGGCCGACAGAAAGTTAGCCATTGTTTGACAGTTTCTCTTTGGTTGGTAAGCTTTTATCATGACCATAGTCACACACAGTTTGAGGCAGAAAATTAGAGATGGATCGCCCTGGCATTTCTGATCTCATCTCAGATTTTATTCATTCAAAATGAAGCTCAAAAACATTTCAGCAAAAGTTTAACACGACCCCGACGAGACTCGAACTCGCAATCTTCTGTTTCGAAGTCAGACGCCTTATCCATTTGGCCACGAGGCCGACAAAAAGTTAGCCATTGTTTGACAGTTTCTCTTTGGTTGGTAAGCTTTTATCATGACCATAGTCACACACAGTTTGAGGCAGAAAATTAGAGATGGATCGCCCTGGCATTTCTGATCTCATCTCAGATTTTATTCATTCAAAATGAAGCTCAAATACATTTCAGCAAAAGTTTAACACGACCCCGACGAGACTCGAACTCGCAATCTTCTGATTCGAAGTCAGACGCCTTATCCATTAGGCCACGAGGCCGACAGAAAGTTAGCCATTGTTTGACAGTTTCTCTTTGGTTGGTAAGCTTTTATCATGACCATAGTCACACACAGTTTGAGGCAGAAAATTAGAGATGGATCGCCCTGGCATTTCTGATCTCATCTCAGATTTTATTCATTCAAAATATAGCTCAAATACATTTCAGCAAAAGTTTAACACGACCCCGACGAGACTCGAACTCGCAATCTTCTGATTCGAAGTCAGACGCCTTATCCATTAGGCCACGAGCCCGACAGAAAGTTAGCCATTGTTTGACAGTTTCTCTTTGGTTGGTATGCTTTTAGTCACACACAGTTTGAGGCAGAAAATTAGAGATGGATCGCCCTGGCATTTCTGATCTCATCTCAGATTTTATTCATTCAAAATGAAGCTCAAATACATTTCAGCAAAAGTTTAACACGACCCCGACGAGACTCGAACTTGCAATCTTCTGATTCGAAGTCAGACGCCTTATCCATTAGGCCATGAGGCCGACAGAAAGTTAGCCATTGTTTGACAGTTTCTCTTTGGTTGGTATCCTTTTAGTCACAAACAGTTTGAGGCAGAAAATTAGAGATGGATCGCCCTGGCATTTCTGATCTCATCTCAGATTTTATTCATTCAAAATGAAGCTCAAATACATTTCAGCAAAAGTTGAACACGACCCCGACGAGACTCGAACTCGCAATCTTCTGATTCGAAGTCAGACGCCTTATCCATTAGGCCACGAGGCCGACAGAAAGTTAGCCATTGTTTGACAGTTTCTCTTTGGTTGGTAAGCTTTTATCATGACCATAGTCACACACAGTTTGAGGCAGAAAATTAGAGATGGATCACCCTGGCATTTCTGATCTCATCTCAGATTTTATTCATTCAAAATGAAGCTCAAAAACATTTCAGCAAAAGTTGAACACGACCCCGACGAGACTCGAACTCACAATCTTCTGATTCGAAGTCAGACGCCTTATCCATTTGGCCACGAGGCCGACAGAAAGTTAGCCATTGTTTGACAGTTTCTCTTTGGTTGGTAAGCTTTTATCATGACCATAGTCACACACAGTTTGAGGCAGAAAATTAGAGATGGATCGCCCTGGCATTTCTGATCTCATCTCAGATTTTATTCATTCAAAATGAAGCTCAAATACATTTCAGCAAAAGTTTAACACGACCCCGACGAGACTCGAACTCGCAATCTTCTGATTCGAAGTCAGACGCCTTATCCATTAGGCCACGAGGCCGACAGAAAGTTAGCCATTGTTTGACAGTTTCTCTTTGGTTGGTAAGTTTTTATCATGACCATAGTCACACACAGTTTGAGGCAGAAAATTAGAGATGGATCGCCCTGGCATTTCTGATCTCATCTCAGATTTTATTCATTCAAAATGAAGCTCAAATACATTTCAGCAAAAGTTTAACACGACCCCGACGAGACTCGAACTCGCAATCTTCTGATTCGAAGTCAGACGCCTTATCCATTAGGCCACGAGGCCGACAGAAAGTTAGCCATTGTTTGACAGTTTCTCTTTGGTTGGTATGCTTTTAGTCACACACAATTTGAGGCAGAAAATTAGAGATGGATCGCCCTGGCATTTCTGATCTCATCTCAGATTTTATTCATTCAAAATGAAGCTCAAATACATTTCAGCAAAAGTTGAACACGACCCCGACGAGACTCGAACTCGCAATCATCTGATTCGAAGTCAGACGCCTTATCCATTAGGCCACGAGGCCGACAGAAAGTTAGCCATTGTTTGACAGTTTCTCTTTGGTTGGTATGCTTTTAGTCACACACAGTTTGAGGCAGAAAATTAGAGATGGATCGCCCTGGCATTTCTGATCTCATCTCAGATTTTATTCATTCAAAATGAAGCTCAAATACATTTCAGCAAAAGTTTAACACGACCCCGACGAGACTCGAACTCGCAATCTTCTGATTCGAAGTCAGACGCCTTATCCATTAGGCCACGAGGCCGACAGAAAGTTAGCCATTGTTTGACAGTTTCTCTTTGGTTGCTAAGCTTTTATCATGACCATAGTCAGACACAGTTTGAGGCAGAAAATTAGAGATGGATCGCCCTGGCATTTCTGATCTCATCTCAGATTTTATTCATTCAAAATGAAGCTCAAATACATTTCAGCAAAAGTTTAACACGACCCCGACGAGACTCGAACTCGCAATCTTCTGATTCGAAGTCAGACGCCTTATCCATTAGGCCACGAGGCCGACAGAAAGTTAGCCATTGTTTGACAGTTTCTCTTTGGTTGGTATGCTTTTAGTCACACACAGTTTGAGGCAGAAAATAAGAGATGGATCGCCCTGGCATTTCTGATCTCATCTCAGATTTAATTCATTCAAAATGAAGCTCAAATACATTTCAGCAAAAGTTTAACACGACCCCGACGAGACTCGAACTCGCAATCTTCTGATTCGAAGTCAGACGCCTTATCCATTAGGCCACGAGGCCGACAGAAAGTTAGCCATTGTTTGACAGTTTCTCTTTGGTTGGTATGCTTTTAGTCACACCCAGTTTGAGGCAGAAATTAGAGATGGATCGCCCTGGCATTTCTGATCTCATCTCAGATTTTATTCATTCAAAATGAAGCTCAAATACATTTCAGCAAAAGTTTAACACGACCCCGACGAGACTCGAACTCGCAATCTTCTGATTCGAAGTCAGACGCCTTATCCATTAGGCCACGAGGCCGACAGAAAGTTAGCCATTGTTTGACAGTTTCTCTTTGGT
The DNA here is from genome assembly GCA_916613615.1 of Steromphala cineraria. Lineage (NCBI taxonomy): Eukaryota > Metazoa > Mollusca > Gastropoda > Trochida > Trochidae > Steromphala > Steromphala cineraria. Next base: position 97,655,616 of record OU744720.1, read on the forward strand.
TGGTATGCTTTTAGTCACAAACAGTTTGAGGCAGAAAATTAGAGATGGATCGCCCTGGCATTTCTGATCTCATCTCAGATTTTATTCATTCAAAATGAAGCTCAAATACATTTCAGCAAAAGTTTAACACGACCCCGACGAGACTCGAACTCGCAATCTTCTGATTCGAAGTCAGACGCCTTATCCATTAGGCCACGAGGCCGACAGAAAGTTAGCCATTGTTTGACAGTTTCTCTTTGGTTGGTAAGCTTTTCTCATGACCATAGTCACACACAGTTTGAGGCAGAAAATTAGAGATGGATCGCCCTGGCATTTCGATCTCATCTCAGATTTTATTCATTCAAAATGAAGCTCAAATACATTTCAGCAAAAGTTTAACACGACCCCGACGAGACTCGAACTCGCAATCTTCTGATTCGAAGTCAGACGCCTTATCCATTAGGCCACGAGGCCGACAGAAAGTTAGCCATTGTTTGACAGTTTCTCTTTGGTTGGTATGCTTTTAGTCACACACAGTTTGAGGCAGAAAATTAGAGATGGATCGCCCTGGCATTTCTGATCTCATCTCAGATTTTATTCATTCAAAATGAAGCTCAAATACATTTCAGCAAAAGTTTAACACGACCCCGACGAGACTCGAACTCGCAATCTTCTGATTCGAAGTCAGACGCCTTATCCATTAGGCCACGAGGCCGACAGAAAGTTAGCCATTGTTTGACAGTTTCTCTTTGGTTGGTATGCTTTTAGTCACAAACAGTTTGAGGCAGAAAATTAGAGATGGATCGCCCTGGCATTTCTGATCTCATCTCAGATTTTATTCATTCAAAATGAAGCTCAAATACATTTCAGCAAAAGTTTAACACGACCCCGACGAGACTCGAACTCGCAATCTTCTGATTCGAAGTCAGACGCCTTATCCATTAGGCCACGAGGCCGACAGAAAGTTAGCCATTGTTTGACAGTTTCTTTTTGGTTGGTAAGCTTTTATCATGACCATAGTCACACACAGTTTGAGGCAGAAAATTAGAGATGGATCGCCCTGGCATTTCTGATCTCATCTCAGATTTTATTCATTCAAAATGAAGCTCAAATACATTTCAGCAAAAGTTTAACACGACCCCGACGAGACTCGAACTCGCAATCTTCTGATTCGAAGTCAGACGCCTTATCCATTAGGCCATGAGGCCGACAGAAATTTAGCCATTGTTTGACAGTTTCTCTTTGGTTGGTATGCTTTTAGTCACACACAGTTTGAGGCAGAAAATTAGAGATGGATCGCCCTGGCATTTCTGATCTCATCTCAGATTTTATTCATTCAAAATGAAGCTCAAATACATTTCAGCAAAAGTTTAACACGACCCCGACGAGACTCGAACTCGCAATCTTCTGATTCGAAGTCAGACGCCTTATCCATTAGGCCACGAGGCCGACAGAAAGTTAGCCATTGTTTGACAGTTTCTCTTTGGTTGGTATGCTTTTAGTCACAAACAGCTTGAGGCAGAAAATTAGAGATGGATCGCCCTGGCATTTCTGATCTCATCTCAGATTTTATTCATTCAAAATGAAGCTCAAATACATTTCAGCAAAAGTTGAACACGACCCCGACGAGACTCGAACTCGCTATCTTCTGATTCGAAGTCAGACGCCTTATCCATTAGGCCACGAGGCCGACAGAAAGTTAGCCATTGTTTGACAGTTTCTCTTTGGTTGGTAAGCTTTTATCATGACCATAGTCACACACAGTTTGAGGCAGAAAATTAGAGATGGATCGCCCTGGCATTTCTGATCTCATCTCAGATTTTATTCATTCAAAATGAAGCTCAAATACATTTCAGCAAAAGTTTAACACGACCCCGACGAGACTCGAACTCGCAATCTTCTGATTCGAAGTCAGACGCCTTATCCATTAGGCCACGAGGCCGACAGAAAGTTAGCCATTGTTTGACAGTTTCTCTTTGGTTGGTATGCTTTTAGTCACACACAGTTTGAGGCAGAAAATAAGAGATGGATCGCCCTGGCATTTCTGATCTCATCTCAGATTTAATTCATTCAAAATGAAGCTCAAATACATTTCAGCAAAAGTTTAACACGACCCCGACGAGACTCGAACTCGCAATCTTCTGATTCGAAGTCAGACGCATTATCCATTAGGCCACGAGGCCGACAGAAAGTTAGCCATTGTTTGACAGTTTCTCTTTGGTTGGTATGCTTTTAGTCACACCCAGTTTGAGGCAGAAATTAGAGATGGATCGCCCTGGCATTTCTGATCTCATCTCAGATTTTATTCATTCAAAATGAAGCTCAAATACATTTCAGCAAAAGTTTAACACGACCCCGACGAGACTCGAACTCGCAATCTTCTGATTCGAAGTCAGACGCCTTATCCATTAGGCCACGAGGCCGACAGAAAGTTAGCCATTGTTTGACAGTTTCTCTTTGGTTGGTATGCTTTTAGTCACAAACAGTTTGAGGCAGAAAATTAGAGATGGATCGCCCTGGCATTTCTGATCTCATCTCAGATTTTATTCATTCAAAATGAAGCTCAAATACATTTCAGCAAAAGTTTTAACACGACCCCGACGAGACTCGAACTCGCAATCTTCTGATTCGAAGTCAGACGCCTTATCCATTAGGCCACGAGGCCGACAGAAAGTTAGCCATTGTTTGACAGTTTCTCTTTGGTTGGTAAGCTTTTCTCATGACCATAGTCACACACAGTTTGAGGCAGAAAATTAGAGATGGATCGCCCTGGCATTTCTGATCTCATCTCAGATTTTATTCATTCAAAATGAAGCTCAAATACATTTCAGCAAAAGTTGAACACGACCCCGACGAGACTCGAACTCGCAATCTTCTGATTCGAAGTCAGACGCCTTATCCATTAGGCCACGAGGCCGACAGAAAGTTAGCCATTGTTTGACAGTTTCTCTTTGGTTGGTATGCTTTTAGTCACACACAGTTTGAGGCAGAAAATTAGAGATGGATCGCCCTGGCATTTCTGATCTCATCTCAGATTTTATTCATTCAAAATGAAGCTCAAATACATTTCAGCAAAAGTTTAACACGACCACGACGAGACTCGAACTCGCAATCTTCTGATTCGAAGTCAGACGCCTTATCCATTAGGCCACGAGGCCGACAGAAAGTTAGCCATTGTTTGACAGTTTCTCTTTGGTTGGTATGCTTTTAGTCACACCCAGTTTGAGGCAGAAAATTAGAGATGGATCGCCCTGGCATTTCTGATCTCATCTCAGATTTTATTCATTCAAAATGAAGCTCAAATACATTTCAGCAAAAGTTTAACACGACCCCGACGACACTCGAACTCGCAATCTTCTGATTCGAAGTCAGACACCTTATCCATTAGGCCACGAGGCCGACAGAAAGTTAGCCATTGTTTGACAGTTTCTCTTTGGTTGGTATGCTTTTAGTCACACCCAGTTTGAGGCAGAAAATTAGAGATGGATCGCCCTGGCATTTCTGATCTCATCTCAGATTTTATTCATTCAAAATGAAGCTCAAATACATTTCAGCAAAAGTTTAACACGACCACGACGAGACTCGAACTCGCAATCTTCTGATTCGAAGTCAGACGCCTTATCCATTAGGCCACGAGGCCGACAGAAAGTTAGCCATTGTTTGACAGTTTCTCTTTGGTTGGTATGCTTTTAGTCACAAACAGTTTGAGGCAGAAAATTAGAGATGGATCGCCCTGGCATTTCTGATCTCATCTCAGATTTTATTCATTCAAAATGAAGCTCAAATACATTTCAGCAAAAGTTTAACACGACCCCGACGAGACTCGAACTCGCAATCTTCTGATTCGAAGTCAGACGCCTTATCCATTAGGCCACGAGGCCGACAGAAAGTTAGCCATTGTTTGACAGTTTCTCTTTGGTTGGTATGCTTTTAGTCACATACAGTTTGAGGCAGAAAATTAGAGATGGATCGCCCTGGCATTTCTGATCTCATCTCAGATTTTATTCATTCAAAATGAAGCTCAAATACATTTCAGCAAAAGTTTAACACGACCCCGACGAGACTCGAACTCGCAATCTTCTGATTCGAAGTCAGACGCCTTATCCATTAGGCCACGAGGCCGACAGAAAGTTAGCCATTGTTTGACAGTTTCTCTTTGGTTGGTATGCTTTTAGTCACACACAGTTTGAGGCAGAAAATTAGAGATGGATCGCCCTGGCATTTCTGATCTCATCTCAGATTTTATTCATTCAAAATGAAGCTCAAATACATTTCAGCAAAAGTTGAACACGACCCCGACGAGACTCGAACTCGCAATCTTCTGATTCGAAGTCAGACGCCTTATCCATTATGCCACGAGGCCGACAGAAAGTTAGCCATTGTTTGACAGTTTCTCTTTGGTTGGTATGCTTTTAGTCACACACAGTTTGAGGCAGAAAATTAGAGATGGATCGCCCTGGCATTTCTGATCTCATCTCAAATTTTATTCATTCAAAATGAAGCTCAAATACATTTCAGCAAAAGTTTAACACGACCCCGACGAGACTCGAACTCGCAATCTTCTGATTCGAAGTCAGACGCCTTATCCATTAGGCCACGAGGCAGAAAGTTAGCCATTGTTTGACAGTTTCTCTTTGGTTGGTAAGCTTTTATCATGGCCATAGTCACACACAGTTTGAGGCAGAAAATTAGAGATTGATCGCCCTGGCATTTCTGATCTCATCTCAGATTTTATTCATTCAAAATGAAGCTCAAATACATTTCAGCAAAAGTTGAACACGACCCCGACGAGACTCGAACTCGCAATCTTCTGATTCGAAGTCAGACGCCTTATCCATTAGGCCACGAGGCCGACAGAAAGTTAGCCATTGTTTGACAGTTTCTCTTTGGTTGGTAAGCTTTTATCATGACCATAGTCACACACAGTTTGAGGCAGAAAATTAATGATGGATCGCCCTGGCATTTCTGATCTCATCTCAGATTTTATTCATTCAAAATGAAGCTCAAATACATTTCAGCAAAAGTTTAACACGACCCCGACGAGACTCGAACTCGCAATCTTCTGATTCGAAGTCAGACGCCTTATCCATTAGGCCACGAGGCCGACAGAAAGTTAGCCATTGTTTGACAGTTTCTCTTTGGTTGGTATGCTTTTAGTCACAAACAGTTTGAGGCAGAAAATTAGAGATGGATCGCCCTGGCATTTCTGATCTCATCTCAGATTTTATTCATTCAAAATGAAGCTCAAATACATTTCAGCAAAAGTTTAACACGACCCCGACGAGACTCGAACTCGCAATCTTCTGATTCGAAGTCAGACGCCTTATCCATTAGGCCACGAGGCCGACAGAAAGTTAGCCATTGTTTGACAGTTTCTCTTTGGTTGGTAAGCTTTTATCATGACCATAGTCACACACAGTTTGAGGCAGAAAATTAGAGATGGATCGCCCTGGCATTTCTGATCTCATCTCAGATTTTATTCATTCAAAATGAAGCTCAAATACATTTCAGCAAAAGTTTAACACGACCCCGACGAGACTCGAACTCGCAATCTTCTGATTCGAAGTCAGACGCCTTATCCATTAGGCCACGAGGCCGACAGAAATTTAGCCATTGTTTGACAGTTTCTCTTTGGTTGGTATGCTTTTAGTCACACACAGTTTGAGGCAGAAAATTAGAGATGGATCGCCCTGGCATTTCTGATCTCATCTCAGATTTTATTCATTCAAAATGAAGCTCAAATACATTTCAGCAAAAGTTTAACACGACCCCGACGAGACTCGAACTCGCAATCTTCTGATTCGAAGTCAGACGCCTTATCCATTAGGCCACGAGGCCGACAGAAAGTTAGCCATTGTTTGACAGTTTCTCTTTGGTTGGTATGCTTTTAGTCACTAACAGCTTGAGGCAGAAAATTAGAGATGGATCGCCCTGGCATTTCTGATCTCATCTCAGATTTTATTCATTCAAAATGAAGCTCAAATACATTTCAGCAAAAGTTGAACACGACCCCGACGAGACTCGAACTCGCAATCTTCTGATTCGAAGTCAGACGCCTTATCCATTAGGCCACGAGGCCGACAGAAAGTTAGCCATTGTTTGACAGTTTCTCTTTGGTTGGTAAGCTTTTATCATGACCATAGTCACACACAGTTTGAGGCAGAAAATTAGAGATGGATCGCCCTGGCATTTCTGATCTCATCTCAGATTTTATTCATTCAAAATGAAGCTCAAATACATTTCAGCAAAAGTTTAACACGACCCCGACGAGACTCGAACTCGCAATCTTCTGATTCGAAGTCAGACGCCTTATCCATTAGGCCACGAGGCCGACAGAAAGTTAGCCATTGTTTGACAGTTTCTCTTTGGTTGGTATGCTTTTAGTCACACACAGTTTGAGGCAGAAAATAAGAGATGGATCGCCCTGGCATTTCTGATCTCATCTCAGATTTAATTCATTCAAAATGAAGCTCAAATACATTTCAGCAAAAGTTTAACACGACCCCGACGAGACTCGAACTCGCAATCTTCTGATTCGAAGTCAGACGCCTTATCCATTAGGCCACGAGGCCGACAGAAAGTTAGCCATTGTTTGACAGTTTCTCTTTGGTTGGTATGCTTTTAGTCACACCCAGTTTGAGGCAGAAAATTAGAGATGGATCGCCCTGGCATTTCTGATCTCATCTCAGATTTTATTCATTCAAAATGAAGCTCAAATACATTTCAGCAAAAGTTTAACACGACCCCGACGAGACTCGAACTCGCAATCTTCTGATTCGAAGTCAGACGCCTTATCCATTAGGCCACGAGGCCGACAGAAAGTTAGCCATTGTTTGACAGTTTCTCTTTGGTTGGTATGCTTTTAGTCACAAACAGTTTGAGGCAGAAAATTAGAGATGGATCGCCCTGGCATTTCTGATCTCATCTCAGATTTTATTCATTCAAAATGAAGCTCAAATACATTTCAGCAAAAGTTTAACACGACCCCGACGAGACTCGAACTCGCAATCTTCTGATTCGAAGTCAGACGCCTTATCCATTAGGCCACGAGGCCGACAGAAAGTTAGCCATTGTTTGACAGTTTCTCTTTGGTTGGTAAGCTTTTATCATGACCATAGTCACACACAGTTTGAGGCAGAAAATTAGAGATGGATCGCCCTGGCATTTCTGATCTCATCTCAGATTTTATTAATTCAAAATGAAGCTCAAATACATTTCAGCAAAAGTTTAACACGACCCCGACGAGACTCGAACTCGCAATCTTCTGATTCGAAGTCAGACGCCTTATCCATTAGGCCACGAGGCCGACAGAAAGTTAGCCATTGTTTGACAGTTTCTCTTTGGTTGGTATGCTTTTAGTCACACACAGTTTGAGGCAGAAAATTAGAGATGGATCGCCCTGGCATTTCTGATCTCATCTCAGATTTTATTCATTCAAAATGAAGCTCAAATACATTTCAGCAAAAGTTTAACACGACCCCGACGAGACTCGAACTCGCAATCTTCTGATTCGAAGTCAGACGCCTTATCCATTAGGCCACGAGGCCGACAGAAAGTTAGCCATTGTTTGACAGTTTCTCTTTGGTTGGTAAGCTTTTATCATGACCATAGTCACACACAGTTTGAGGCAGAAAATTAGAGATGGATCGCCCTGGCATTTCTGATCTCATCTCAGATTTTATTCATTCAAAATGAAGCTCAAATACATTTCAGCAAAAGTTTAACACGACCCCGACGAGACTCGAACTCGCAATCTTCTGATTCGAAGTCAGACGCCTTATCCATTAGGCCACGAGGCCGACAGAAAGTTAGCCATTGTTTGACAGTTTCTCTTTGGTTGGTATGCTTTTAGTCACACACAGTTTGAGGCAGAAAATAAGAGATGGATCGCCCTGGCATTTCTGATCTCATCTCAGATTTTATTCATTCAAAATGAAGCTCAAATACATTTCAGCAAAAGTTTAACACGACCCCGACGAGACTCGAACTCGCAATCTTCTGATTCGAAGTCAGACGCCTTATCCATTAGGCCACGAGGCCGACAGAAAGTTAGCCATTGTTTGACAGTTTCTCTTTGGTTGGTATGCTTTTAGTCACACACAGTTTGAGGCAGAAAATTAGAGATGGATCGCCCTGGCATTTCTGATCTCATCTCAGATTTTATTCATTCAAAATGAAGCTCAAATACATTTAAGCAAAAGTTGAACACGACCCCGACGAGACTCGAACTCGCAATCTTCTGATTCGAAGTCAGACGCCTTATCCATTAGGCCACGAGGCCGACAGAAAGTTAGCCATTGTTTGACAGTTTCTCTTTGGTTGGTATGCTTTTAGTCACAAACAGCTTGAGGCAGAAAATTAGAGATGGATCGCCCTGGCATTTCTGATCTCATCTCAGATTTTATTCATTCAAAATGAAGCTCAAATACATTTCAGCAAAAGTTGAACACGACCCCGACGAGACTCGAACTCGCAATCTTCTGATTCGAAGTCAGACGCCTTATCCATTAGGCCACGAGGCCGACAGAAAGTTAGCCATTGTTTGACAGTTTCTCTTTGGTTGGTAAGCTTTTATCATGACCATAGTCACACACAGTTTGAGGCAGAAAATTAGAGATGGATCGCCCTGGCATTTCTGATCTCATCTCAGATTTTATTCATTCAAAATGAAGCTCAAATACATTTCAGCAAAAGTTTAACACGACCCCGACGAGACTCGAACTCGCAATCTTCTGATTCGAAGTCAGACGCCTTATCCATTAGGCCACGAGGCCGACAGAAAGTTAGCCATTGTTTGACAGTTTCTCTTTGGTTGGTATGCTTTTAGTCACACACAGTTTGAGGCAGAAAATAAGAGATGGATCGCCCTGGCATTTCTGATCTCATCTCAGATTTTATTCATTCAAAATGAAGCTCAAATACATTTCAGCAAAAGTTTAACACGACCCCGACGAGACTCGAACTCGCAATCTTCTGATTCGAAGTCAGACGCCTTATCCATTAGGCCACGTGGCCGACAGAAAGTTAGCCATTGTTTGACAGTTTCTCTTTGGTTGGTAAGCTTTTATCATGACCATAGTCACACACAGTTTGAGGCAGAAAATTAGAGATGGATCGCCCTGGCATTTCTGATCTCATCTCAGATTTTATTCATTCAAAATGAAGCTCAAATACATTTCAGCAAAAGTTTATCACGACCCCGACGAGACTCGAACTCGCAATCTTCTGATTCGAAGTCAGACGCCTTATCCATTAGGCCACGAGGCCGACAGAAAGTTAGCCATTGTTTGACAGTTTCTCTTTGGTTGGTATGCTTTTAGTCACACCCAGTTTGAGGCAGAAAATTAGAGATGGATCGCCCTGGCATTTCTGATCTCATCTCAGATTTTATTCATTCAAAATGAAGCTCAAATACATTTCAGCAAAAGTTTAACACGACCCCGACGAGACTCGAACTCGCAATCTTCTGATTCGAAGTCAGACGCCTTATCCATTAGGCCACGAGGCCGACAGAAAGTTAGCCATTGTTTGACAGTTTCTCTTTGGTTGGTATGCTTTTAGTCACACACAGTTTGAGGCAGAAAATTAGAGATGGATCGCCCTGGCATTTCTGATCTCATCTCAGATTTTATTCATTCAAAATGAAGCTCAAATACATTTCAGCAAAAGTTTAACACGACCCCGACGAGACTCGAACTCGCAATCTTCTGATTCGAAGTCAGACGCCTTATCCATTAGGCCACGAGGCCGACAGAAAGTTAGCCATTGTTTGACAGTTTCTCTTTGGTTGGTATGCTTTTAGTCACAAACAGCTTGAGGCAGAAAATTAGAGATGGATCGCCCTGGCATTTCTGATCTCATCTCAGATTTTATTCATTCAAAATGAAGCTCAAATACATTTCAGCAAAAGTTGAACACGACCCCGACGAGACTCGAACTCGCAATCTTCTGATTCGAAGTCAGACGCCTTATCCATTAGGCCACGTGGCCGACAGAAAGTTAGCCATTGTTTGACAGTTTCTCTTTGGTTGGTAAGCTTTTATCATGACCATAGTCACACACAGTTTGAGGCAGAAAATTAGAGATGGATCGCCCTGGCATTTCTGATCTCATCTCAGATTTTATTCATTCAAAATGAAGCTCAAATACATTTCAGCAAAAGTTTAACACGACCCCGACGAGACTCGAACTCGCAATCTTCTGATTCGAAGTCAGACGCCTTTTTTCTTTGATAATGTTTTATTCACAGAAGTATTTACATGTTTAAAGAGGACATTATGTACAATTTAAAAGGTTTGTCCTTAGACATACATATTCTCATTGAAAAATATTAAATGCAGATAAGTTTTAGCACAGTGGATGTTTAAGAACTATTTCCTCATGATCATTAATTGTAATGGTATTTAATGGAAGGACATATCTGTTAATAAAAACTGCAGTCTTGTTGATACTGCGATAATGATACCAAAGTAATTTAAAATGGTGTTTTACACTGTTTTTGAAAAATATGCCCAAGTTAAGTTTTTTATTTTGTAATGAGGAAATTGCTCTTCGTTTATAAACACACATTCGGAAAATTGCTAAAATGATGTTTAAACAATCACTGCTGTCACATGCCTCGGGAGAATAAATCCCGAACAATAACCAAGAGATAAGATCGTTTAAGGAATAACCCTTATCACGAAAGATATTTGTGAATAAATCTCTGAAAATATTAATTGTGTCATAGAGATCATCACAAAAAACAAACATATGAAACATATCTTCAGGAGAGTCTGTACACACTGGGCACAAATCAGTGTCAGATTTTCCATATTTATACATTTTTACATTTGTATATACAATGTTATGACATATCCTAAAATCTAGATCCCTTTGCTGAGAAGATTTATCATTATTAAATACTGATTTCCAAACTTTAGACCAATTTATGTCCAAAAAGTATTGTTCCCAAAAGGTTATGGAGGTTGCTGTTACAAAAGTTTTATCAACAAAATATGAATAACAAAATTTAACATTGAGCTGATGAGAAAGAATATTACCGTTATCAGTAACAATACAAACATCATTTACAGATTTACTGGTGGTGGGATAAGAACAAACATGCTGAAACCATTCTCTTGGCAATGATTTAACAATGATAAAATATGCACATTTAATTTGTGAAACAGATACATTATCATTACAATTATGCACCATTTCAATAATGGCTGACATCTTTAAAAATCCAGGGATAGCTTCATAACATATATCAGAGAGTGTACAAATACCACACTCGATAAAAAATTTAAAGTACAACACTTTTCCCTCGAAACGCACGTGGGGATTATGAAACAAAGGTTGGTGCATGATAAGCTCGGGATTTGTCACGAGATCTCGTTGAGCGCACGTGATTTTATCCCACGCACGTAAGACTTCTGCATAGAAGGGATTCATCTGTTTAAGAGCGCCCTCATTATAAACAATAGCAAAAATATTTTCCCTTAGACCCATGTTTAGATATTTTTGGAAAAATAGCATAGCAGAATGTTTCCATAATGCTATGTAATTAGCGTCAAATAGTTTATTTACTAATTTTAAACGAAAGGAGTGAATTTTGAGTTTCAAATTGGTAAGAGATAAACCCCCATCTATGAAGTGTCCAATTGTTGTTGTGCGTTTGATGAGATTTGCCTTACCTGACCACATAAAATTAGAAATACACGAATCCAACTCATTTATGAACCATTGTGGAACAGGTAAAACATAAACACTATACCATAATTTTGAAAGCATAAAAGTATTAATAATTATTGATTTGCCCTGAAGTGTTAGCTGTCTTTGTGACCACAGGCCAAGCAAAGATTTTATTTTGCTTAATTTACATTTCCAATTTTTGCTTTCACAAGCTAATTTATCTGGACCCAAATATATTCCCAAAATTTTGAGACAGTCAGATTTAACTGCTATAGGAAGGTCGAAATTAGAAACAATGTGTTGATTTAATCTCCCCAATGCTAACACTTCAGATTTAGTAAGGTTTATTTTTGCTCCTGTAGCAGAACAATAGTAATCTAATGATTTAAATGTTGCAATTACAGATTGCTTGTTACACACTGTTACAGTTGCATCATCTGCATGTTGATATAACAATGATTTGTGATTATTATCAAATACAACTGGATTAATGTCAGGGTTGGCTTTGATAAGCTGATTGAGTGATTGGCTTACAATAACAAATAGCTGCTAAGAGGGTCGCCCTGGCGGACTGACCTTGTAACAGGAAAATATGGCGTTAAGTGACCATTGATTTTAACACTACTCTGTAAGCCAGAATACAATATTTTTATCCAAGTTATAAAATAATCACCAAAATTTATTTTCTCAAGCACCTTTATAATAAAGGACTGAGATACACGATCAAAAGCTTTTTCTTGATCAAGTGAAATAATATAGCTTTCATCCATATTTTCTGACTCGAAGTCAGACGCCTTATCCATTAGGCCACGAGGCCGACAGAAAGTTAGCCATTGTTTGACAGTTTTTCTTTGGTTGGTATGCTTTTAGTCACACACAGTTTGAGGCAGAAAATTAGAGATGGATCGCCCTGGCATTTCTGATCTCATCTCAGATTTTATTCATTCAAAATGAAGCTCAAATACATTTCAGCAAAAGTTTAACACGACCCCGACGAGACTCGAACTCGCAATCTTCTGATTCGAAGTCAGACGCCTTATCCATTAGGCCACGAGGCCGACAGAAAGTTAGCCATTGTTTGACAGTTTCTCTTTGGTTGGTAAGCTTTTATCATGACCATAGTCACACACAGTTTGAGGCAGAAAATTAGAGATGGATCGCCCTGGCATTTCTGATCTCATCTCAGATTTTATTCATTCAAAATGAAGCTCAAATACATTTCAGCAAAAGTTTATCACGACCCCGACGAGACTCGAACTCGCAATCTTCTGATTCGAAGTCAGACGCCTTATCCATTAGGCCACGAGGCCGACAGAAAGTTAGCCATTGTTTGACAGTTTCTCTTTGGTTGGTATGCTTTTAGTCACACACAGTTTGAGGCAGAAAATTAGAGATGGATCGCCCTGGCATTTCTGATCTCATCTCAGATTTTATTCATTCAAAATGAAGCTCAAATACATTTCAGCAAAAGTTTAACACGACCCCGACGAGACTCGAACTCGCAATCTTCTGATTCGAAGTCAGACGCCTTATCCATTAGGCCACGAGGCCGACAGAAAGTTAGCCATTGTTTGACAGTTTCTCTTTGGTTGGTATGCTTTTAGTCACACACAGTTTGAGGCAGAAAATTAGAGATGGATCGCCCTGGCATTTCTGATCTCATCTCAGATTTTATTCATTCAAAATGAAGCTCAAATACATTTCAGCAAAAGTTGAACACGACCCCGACGAGACTCGAACTCGCAATCTTCTGATTCGAAGTCAGACGCCTTATCCATTAGGCCACGTGGCCGACAGAAAGTTAGCCATTGTTTGACAGTTTCTCTTTGGTTGGTAAGCTTTTATCATGACCATAGTCACACACAGTTTGAGGCAGAAAATTAGAGATGGATCGCCCTGGCATTTCTGATCTCATCTCAGATTTTATTCATTCAAAATGAAGCTCAAATACATTTCAGCAAAAGTTTAACACGACCCCGACGAGACTCGAACTCGCAATCTTCTGATTCGAAGTCAGACGCCTTATCCATTAGGCCACGAGGCCGACAGAAAGTTAGCCATTGTTTGACAGTTTTTCTTTGGTTGGTATGCTTTTAGTCACACACAGTTTGAGGCAGAAAATTAGAGATGGATCGCCCTGGCATTTCTGATCTCATCTCAGATTTTATTCATTCAAAATGAAGCTCAAATACATTTCAGCAAAAGTTTAACACGACCCCGACGAGACTCGAACTCGCAATCTTCTGATTCGAAGTCAGACGCCTTATCCATTAGGCCACGAGGCCGACAGAAAGTTAGCCATTGTTTGACAGTTTCTCTTTGGTTGGTAAGCTTTTATCATGACCATAGTCACACACAGTTTGAGGCAGAAAATTAGAGATGGATCGCCCTGGCATTTCTGATCTCATCTCAGATTTTATTCATTCAAAATGAAGCTCAAATACATTTCAGCAAAAGTTTATCACGACCCCGACGAGACTCGAACTCGCAATCTTCTGATTCGAAGTCAGACGCCTTATCCATTAGGCCACGAGGCCGACAGAAAGTTAGCCATTGTTTGACAGTTTCTCTTTGGTTGGTATGCTTTTAGTCACACACAGTTTGAGGCAGAAAATTAGAGATGGATCGCCCTGGCATTTCTGATCTCATCTCAGATTTTATTCATTCAAAATGAAGCTCAAATACATTTCAGCAAAAGTTTAACACGACCCCGACGAGACTCGAACTCGCAATCTTCTGATTCGAAGTCAGACGCCTTATCCATTAGGCCACGAGGCCGACAGAAAGTTAGCCATTGTTTGACAGTTTCTCTTTGGTTGGTATGCTTTTAGTCACACACAGTTTGAGGCAGAAAATTAGAGATGGATCGCCCTGGCATTTCTGATCTCATCTCAGATTTTATTCATTCAAAATGAAGCTCAAATACATTTCAGCAAAAGTTTAACACGACCCCGACTAGACTCGAACTCGCAATCTTCTGATTCGAAGTCAGACGCCTTATCCATTAGGCCACGAGGCCGACAGAAAGTTAGCCATTGTTTGACAGTTTCTCTTTGGTTGGTATGCTTTTAGTCACAAACAGCTTGAGGCAGAAAATTAGAGATGGATCGCCCTGGCATTTCTGATCTCATCTCAGATTTTATTCATTCAAAATGAAGCTCAAATACATTTCAGCAAAAGTTTAACACGACCCCGACGAGACTCGAACTCGCAATCTTCTGATTCGAAGTCAGACGCCTTATCCATTAGGCCACGAGGCCGACAGAAAGTTAGCCATTGTTTGACAGTTTCTCTTTGGTTGGTATGCTTTTAGTCACACACAGTTTGAGGCAGAAAATAAGAGATGGATCGCCCTGGCATTTCTGATCTCATCTCAGATTTTATTCATTCAAAATGAAGCTCAAATACATTTCAGCAAAAGTTTAACACGACCCCGACGAGACTCGAACTCGCAATCTTCTGATTCGAAGTCAGACGCCTTATCCATTAGGCCACGAGGCCGACAGAAAGTTAGCCATTGTTTGACAGTTTCTCTTTGGTTGGTATGCTTTTAGTCACACACAGTTTGAGGCAGAAAATTAGAGATGGATCGCCCTGGCATTTCTGATCTCATCTCAGATTTTATTCATTCAAAATGAAGCTCAAATACATTTCAGCAAAAGTTGAACACGACCCCGACGAGATTCGAACTCGCAATCTTCTGATTCGAAGTCAGACGCCTTATCCATTAGGCCACGAGGCCGACAGAAAGTTAGCCATTGTTTGACAGTTTCTCTTTGGTTGGTATGCTTTTAGTCACAAACAGCTTGAGGCAGAAAATTAGAGATGGATCGCCCTGGCATTTCTGATCTCATCTCAGATTTTATTCATTCAAAATGAAGCTCAAATACATTTCAGCAAAAGTTGAACACGACCCCGACGAGACTCGAACTCGCAATCTTCTGATTCGAAGTCAGACGCCTTATCCATTAGGCCACGAGGCCGACAGAAAGTTAGCCATTGTTTGACAGTTTCTCTTTGGTTGGTAAGCTTTTATCATGACCATAGTCACACACAGTTTGAGACAGAAAATTAGAGATGGATCGCCCTGGCATTTCTGATCTCATCTCAGATTTTATTCATTCAAAATGAAGCTCAAATACATTTCAGCAAAAGTTTAACACGACCCCGACGAGACTCGAACTCGCAATCTTCTGATTCGAAGTCAGACGCCTTATCCATTAGGCCACGAGGCCGACAGAAAGTTAGCCATTGTTTGACAGTTTCTCTTTGGTTGGTATGCTTTTAGTCACACACAGTTTGAGGCAGAAAATAAGAGATGGATCGCCCTGGCATTTCTGATCTCATCTCAGATTTTATTCATTCAAAATGAAGCTCAAATACATTTCAGCAAAAGTTTAACACGACCCCGACGAGACTCGAACTCGCAATCTTCTGATTCGAAGTCAGACGCCTTATCCATTAGGCCACGAGGCCGACAGAAAGTTAG
The DNA here is from genome assembly GCA_916613615.1 of Steromphala cineraria. Classification (NCBI taxonomy): domain Eukaryota; kingdom Metazoa; phylum Mollusca; class Gastropoda; order Trochida; family Trochidae; genus Steromphala; species Steromphala cineraria. Next base: position 97,671,760 of record OU744720.1, read on the forward strand.
CCATTGTTTGACAGTTTCTCTTTGGTTGGTAAGCTTTTATCATGACCATAGTCACACACAGTTTGAGGCAGAAAATTAGAGATGGATCGCCCTGGCATTTCTGATCTCATCTCAGATTTTATTCATTCAAAATGAAGCTCAAATACATTTCAGCAAAAGTTTAACACGACCCCGACGAGACTCGAACTCGCAATCTTCTGATTCGAAGTCAGACGCCTTATCCATTAGGCCACGAGGCCGACAGAAAGTTAGCCATTGTTTGACAGTTTCTCTTTGGTTGGTATGCTTTTAGTCACACACAGTTTGAGGCAGAAAATAAGAGATGGATCGCCCTGGCATTTCTGATCTCATCTCAGATTTTATTCATTCAAAATGAAGCTCAAATACATTTCAGCAAAAGTTTAACACGACCCCGACGAGACTCGAACTCGCAATCTTCTGATTCGAAGTCAGACGCCTTATCCATTAGGCCACAAGGCCGACAGAAAGTTAGCCATTGTTTGACAGTTTCTCTTTGGTTGGTATGCTTTTAGTCACACACAGTTTGAGGCAGAAAATTAGAGATGGATCGCCCTGGCATTTCTGATCTCATCTCAGATTTTATTCATTCAAAATGAAGCTCAAATACATTTCAGCAAAAGTTTAACACGACCCCGACGAGACTCGAACTCGCAATCTTCTGATTCGAAGTCAGACGCCTTTTTTTTTTCTTTAATAAAATTTATTCAAGGAAATTTACAGTACATGGTTATGGTGAAGAGGATAGCAAAGTAAAATAAATATCACAGTTCGGTTTTGCTATCCAGCTTTACAATACAGTTCAATATATTTATACAAGTGGGTATTTGAGGATGATGTCATTTCCTTTAACCTCCAAAAAGTCAACCGGCAATATGAATCTGCTCATAAAGATGTGCTGGCGGTAGTCAATAGTATACTTATGCAGCAATAACTGAAAATGCTTTTTGACATATAGTTGAAACAACTTAACCAAATTCAGTTTACGGTTTCCAAGGGAAACAATCTTCCTCCTCTTGACAATGGCAATTCTATAAACTGAAAGAAGTAGATTGATTGTTTCACTCATAGAGTTTTTCTTCTTGGGTACAAAACCAAACAAAAGCCACGTTGTGAGCTCATTAAATGAGTACCCTATGTCACGATACATATCCGTGAAAACATTTCTAAATATAGTTATTGTATCATAAAGTTCATCGCAGAACACAAACATGTGGTACATATTTTCAACTTCGCAATTACACACAGAACATAAATTATTATCAATCATGCCATAATTGTAAAGTTTTTCATTCGTGAATAATACATTGTGAAATACTCTAAAATCATTATCAATTTGTTCTGAGGATTTATCATAACAAGAAAGCAACTTCCAAACCTTAGGCCAATCAATATCAACTGCATATTGGTCCCAATAGGCATGTGCTGTAGGTTCAACAAAATGTTGAGAAGACAATATTTCATACGAAAATTTGACAGATAGGTCTTTATGGGATATGCATCTATCACAAGAACTGAAGGATACACCACTAAAAGATGCTCCTGTAACACACTGATCATCACATATCATATTTTTCCAAGTATCAGGCAAAGCATTAATCAATATTCTGTAAGATGATACAATGTAGTCATACGATAAATCAGGCATTTTATCCTGCACTATTTCAACAATGGCATCTTTTGATAAAAATCCAGGTACAACTTCAAAAGATATATCCGCTATTGTAGTAATTTCTGATTTTATCCAGAAATCAAAACATATAACCTTTCCATTGTGAACAATGTTTGGGTTGTAAAATAACGGCTGGTGCATGACATCAGCACGTGCTGCCGCGAGTTGCCTCTTGCCGCACGTGATATCGTCCCAAGCACGTAAAACCTCAGCATAAAACGGGTTTATGTGGGTCAGGTGCTTTGTGTTGTAAACAATATCAAATATGTTGTGTCCTAGCTTCATGGTGGCATACTGGTTGAAGAAAACAATACACGTTTCCTTCCACAGTGCTTTGACATTTGTGTCAAATAACTTTTTGATAAGCTTTAATCTAAATGCAGAGATTTTATCTCTGATAAGAGGTATATTTAACCCCCCTTGGGAAAATTTACCCAGACATGTTGATTTTTTAACTAATGGGCTTTTACCAAACCATAAAAAATCTTCAATACATTTTGTGAGCTGAGCAATAGCCCATTCAGGAACTGGCTGTACATAAATCAAATACCAAAGTTTTGACAAAATAAATGTGTTGACAATTATAGATTTTCCTTGCAAAGAAAGCTTCCTTTGCGTCCACAAGGAAAGTAACTTCTTAAGTTTTGATAACTTCATGTTCCAGTTCTTATGGTGACATAATTCTTTGTCTGGTCCTAACCAAATTCCCAATATTTTGATACAGTCTATCTTGACAACTATCGACAGTAGGGGATCTAAATCTGAAGGTTTAGCACTTCCAAGGCATAAAACTTCTGACTTTTTCATGTTAACTTTTCCACCAATTGCTTTACAAAACCTGTCTACTGTTTCAAAAGTAGAGACTACTGAGGCTGGATCGGAAACAGTAACTGTTGCATCGTCAGCGTGTTGATAGAGAAGGGATGTTAGTTTTGGGCAAATTGGTATACCATGAATATGCCCATTGTTCTTAATTAATACATTTAATGGTTGACTGATAATGACATAAAGCATACTGCTCAAGGGGTCACCTTGTCGTACAGACTGACTTATTGCAAAATATGGTGTTAAATGTCCATTCACTTTTACACAACTTCTCAAGTTTGTGTATAGGGTTTGTATATATGAAATAAAATTTGGTCCAAAGTTCAACCTCTTCAAGGTTTTGAACATGAAATCATGCGAAACACGATCAAAGGCTTTCTCCATGTCTATGGAAATGACAAAATGTTTACCTTCTCCTTCGCTATCAATAACATCTCTTAGAGACAATAAATTGTCTGCAATGTCCCTTCCGGGTATTGAACACGTCTGTTCAGGGGAGATAACTGTACCTATGACCTGTTTTAGTTTCAATGCTAAAGCTCTTGATATAATCTTAGCATCAACATTTAGAAGGGATATTGGTCTAAAATTCCTTATGTCTGTTTTATCACCTTTGTTTTTGTAAAAAAGACTTATCACCCCTCGTTTCATTGTACGAGACATTTCGTGTTGCTCAAATATACATTGCATAACACGAACAAATAAAGGTTTTATGACTGGCCAGAACTTAGTGTAAAATTCTACTGTCAACCCATCATTACCTGGGCTTTTATTTCTCTTCATTCCATTTAAAGCATTTGTGATATCATCGCCTGTGACTTCATTATCAAGAAATGTTTTTTCTTCTTCAGATAATCTATCATCCACATTGTCCAGAATAACATTCTGTTCACAACTATCAGTTACACCCTCTGAATACAGGTTTTTATAGAAGGAGTATGTATAGTGTAAAATCTTTTCAGTGTCCCTCGTTATACCAGCATCTGTTTCGAGTTCCCTGATACAATTAGTTTCTTGTTTAGATTTCTCTAAACCCAGGAAAAATGCTGTATTTCTATCAGACTCTAAAGAGGATTGAACTTTTGATCTTAGTATCGCCCCCTCACATCTTTTGTTCTCATATTCCTGCAGCTCAATTTCAAGCGCCTGAATAGTAGTCATTTCATGGTTTGGATTCTTAGCCAGCTTTTCAAATTCTTTTCTTAACCTAGTTTGTAATTTGAAATATGCTTTGCTTTGATTTGTCGAATTTCTACAAGCCTGGTATATGGCACATTTCTTGAGCTTAAACTTCAAGTTGTCCCACCAGATAAGTGTCTCTGACAAATAAAGCGGACATAAAATGCTTTCCCTAACGATTTTGTGGACATTTTCAACAAATTCCTGGTCCTTTAATAACTGGTTATTGAAGATCCAAATACCTGGACCCCTTTCTATCCCTGATAGATCGAGTTTTAGACATATCATATTATGGTCACTTTTTGAAGTATATCTTATAAATGAACTTGAAACGAGTGGAACAAGATCTTTAGAAACTAACATAAGATCAATCCTTGACTGCTTCAATATGCCACTTACAACCTGTTGTCTTGTGAATTGTTTTTTATCAGGGTTCTTATATCTCCATATGTCATAAAGATTATGTTTAGATATTAGCTCGATTAATCTCTGACTACTACATTTGTTAAACGTAGTCATATGACATGCCTTATCTTCAAATCTGTCCACTATTTCATTAAAATCTCCTGTCACAATAACTCTTTTCGTGGAGATATAGGTATCTAGATCATCAAAAAAGGCCATTCTGCGCCTGTAATCATTAGGTGCATAGATATTAACACATGTGTATTCATCACCATCAATTTCAAAGATAACCTTTAAGATTCTGCCTTCAGAATCAAAACTATGATATTTTATGTCATAGGGAAATAGCTTTGACACGAGTATGGCAACACCTTTTCTGTTATCATGCACATTATTGTTAAACAGAATTTTTCCGTCCCATAAATGTCTATATCTATCTATAAAACTATCGTCCCAAAATGTTTCTTGTAGGAAACAAAGGGAGGAATGAGAGTCCTTAATTTGGGCAAATATTTCTTCCATCTTCCTGACGTCGCGTAGACCATTAACGTTCCATGACGTGAAGAACATGAAATATAAGGGAAAAAGCAGCAGAAACATTGTCACCAAGTTATCCATTATTGCTATGATTTATTGATACTCTCTTCATTCATTCCCTCATTCACACTATTAGCATCAGCTAAAGCATTAAGCTTTTTGGTCATGCGTCCATCCTCATTGTTTCCATTAGTCTTTCTCTTTCTTTCCTCAACCAGATGTTTTACCTTTGTAACATCAACTTTTGTTACCAATCGTCTTCTCCTTTCTCTCTTGTTCACACCTTTGCTCTCACCTTTGCTCAAATTTTCCTTTTCGTTCTTAAAACAGACTCCTCCTTTACCAGTCTCATTTATTCTGTCACTCACATCATCAATTTCTATCACATCATTATCACTTTCTATTACACCATCATCACCCTCTGCCACACCATCATCACCCCCTTTCGCTCCATCACCACCCCCTACCACATCATCATCACCCCCTGCCACACCATCATCACCCCCTGCAACACCATCATCACCCCCTTTCGCTCCATCATCACTTTCTATCTCCACTTCTTCACATTCAGACTTCTCACAGTCAGTTTCTTCACCATTTCTAACATCACCCTCAGAGTCTTCACTCATTTCAATCTCGTTAATATTCTGGTTTTCATCATTTTCTCCCAAAACAGAAACATTCTCACCTTCTTTATCTTTCTTGCAATAAGACCAGTCTCCTACTTCCGTCTCCTCATCACCTGGTCCTTTCAACTGGAAGCCTTCAAACTGCTTTTCTTTCACATCAGAAGTTTTCTCTCTTTTATCGCAAGCACAATCAAACTTTTTGTGTTTGCACACAAAACATTTCTTCTCTGAACAATCTCTGCTGATGTGACCCCGGTGTTTGCATATTTTGCATAAAACGTCAGGGCATTCCGCAAGGGTATGGTCAGTTTCAAAACACTGATTACAAGTTTTTACTTGACCGTTGTGCACCACCCGGAAGGGCTGAAACCCATCACATGTTTCAAATCTGACACTGTAAGGCAGTGATTTTAGGTTTGGGGGAAATTGAACTCTGACATACCTCGTTCCATCTGTGACTTTCTTATTTGGGAGCTTCAAGAAATGTCTCTTTATCGGCGACAGAATTTCAATATTGTGTGATTTCAAAAAGTTTATTATATCTTTATCTTCAACGTAAGGGGTCAGATGAATAAAGGATACAACAACTGACTTGTCAGAAACAATTCTGCTTTTGTAACTAGTGCCGCTTATTACAATACCCTCCGCAGCAAGTCTAGCTGTATCCTTGTCACACAGAGTGACTTCAAAAAATCCACCACGAGGGACGCATGCAAACACTGAATTTTCTCCAAAATCACTCTCTATTTTGTCAATAATTTCCCCTGCAGTCACTTTATCAAACCCGATGTCTATCCTTATTGTAGCATCTTTATCGTACTTCCTGTGTAGAAAGTGAGATATCCCTTTCTCATGTCCGCCATCTTGCTTGTTATCAATATCACTAACCTCCATTTCGAGGGAAATTACAGTGCACAAAGTGCACTTTCGTGCAATTCCACCCAATAATTAATCAGAAAGTTATAACACACAGGCTGTGTAAAGTTATGATACTCAAAAGCAACAAGAAACACTCACAACACGCTGATAAGCGAGAGCACACCATAAACACGTCAACCACCATGAAAACCAAGGGAGGCAACCAGTTTAACACGACCCCGACGAGACTCGAACTCGCAATCTTCTGATTCGAAGTCAGACGCCTTATCCATTAGGCCACGAGGCCGACAGAAAGTTAGCCATTGTTTGACAGTTTCTCTTTGGTTGGTATGCTTTTAGTCACACACAGTTTGAGGCAGAAAATAAGAGATGGATCGCCCTGGCATTTCTGATCTCATCTCAGATTTTATTCATTCAAAATGAAGCTCAAATACATTTCAGCAAAAGTTTAACACGACCCCGACGAGACTCGAACTCGCAATCTTCTGATTCGAAGTCAGACGCCTTATCCATTAGGCCACGAGGCCGACAGAAAGTTAGCCATTGTTTGACAGTTTCTCTTTGGTTGGTATGCTTTTAGTCACACACAGTTTGAGGCAGAAAATAAGAGATGGATCGCCCTGGCATTTCTGATCTCATCTCAGATTTTATTCATTCAAAATGAAGCTCAAATACATTTCAGCAAAAGTTTAACACGACCCCGACGAGACTCGAACTCGCAATCTTCTGATTCGAAGTCAGACGCCTTATCCATTAGGCCACGAGGCCGACAGAAAGTTAGCCATTGTTTGACAGTTTCTCTTTGGTTGGTATGCTTTTAGTCACACACAGTTTGAGGCAGAAAATTAGAGATGGATCGCCCTGGCATTTCTGATCTCATCTCAGATTTTATTCATTCAAAATGAAGCTCAAATACATTTCAGCAAAAGTTGAACACGACCCCGACGAGACTCGAACTCGCAATCTTCTGATTCGAAGTCAGACGCCTTATCCATTAGGCCACGAGGCCGACAGAAAGTTAGCCATTGTTTGACAGTTTCTCTTTGGTTGGTATGCTTTTAGTCACAAACAGCTTGAGGCAGAAAATTAGAGATGGATCGCCCTGGCATTTCTGATCTCATCTCAGATTTTATTCATTCAAAATGAAGCTCAAATACATTTCAGCAAAAGTTGAACACGACCCCGACGAGACTCGAACTCGCAATCTTCTGATTCGAAGTCAGACGCCTTATCCATTAGGCCACGAGGCCGACAGAAAGTTAGCCATTGTTTGACAGTTTCTCTTTGGTTGGTAAGCTTTTATCATGACCATAGTCACACACAGTTTGAGGCAGAAAATTAGAGATGGATCGCCCTGGCATTTCTGATCTCATCTCAGATTTTATTCATTCAAAATGAAGCTCAAATACATTTCAGCAAAAGTTTAACACGACCCCGACGAGACTCGAACTCGCAATCTTCTGATTCGAAGTCAGACGCCTTATCCATTAGGCCACGAGGCCAACAGAAAGTTAGCCATTGTTTGACAGTTTCTCTTTGGTTGGTATGCTTTTAGTCACACACAGTTTGAGGCAGAAAATAAGAGATGGATCGCCCTGGCATTTCTGATCTCATCTCAGATTTTATTCATTCAAAATGAAGCTCAAATACATTTCAGCAAAAGTTTAACACGACCCCGACGAGACTCGAACTCGCAATCTTCTGATTCGAAGTCAGACGCCTTATCCATGAGGCCACGATGCCGACAGAAAGTTAGCCATTGTTTGACAGTTTCTCTTTGGTTGGTAAGTTTTTATCATGACCATAGTCACACACAGTTTGAGGCAGAAAATTAGAGATGGATCGCCCTGGCATTTCTGATCTCATCTCAGATTTTATTCATTCAAAATGAAGCTCAAATACATTTCAGCAAAAGTTTAACACGACCCCGACGAGACTCGAACTCGCAATCTTCTGATTCGAAGTCAGACGCCTTATCCATTAGGCCACGAGGCCAACAGAAAGTTAGCCATTGTTTGACAGTTTCTCTTTGGTTGGTATGCTTTTAGTCACACACAGTTTGAGGCAGAAAATAAGAGATGGATCGCCCTGGCATTTCTGATCTCATCTCAGATTTTATTCATTCAAAATGAAGCTCAAATACATTTCAGCAAAAGTTGAACACGACCCCGACGAGACTCGAACTCGCAATCTTCTGATTCGTAGTCAGACGCCTTATCCATTAGGCCACGAGGCCGACAGAAAGTTAGCCATTGTTTGACAGTTTCTCTTTGGTTGGTATGCTTTTAGTCACAAACAGTTTGAGGCAGAAAATTAGAGATGGATCGCCCTGGCATTTCTGATCTCATCTCAGATTTTATTCATTCAAAATGAAGCTCAAATACATTTCAGCAAAAGTTTAACACGACCCCGACGAGACTCGAACTCGCAATCTTCTGAATCGAAGTCAGACGCCTTATCCATTAGGCCACGAGGCCGACAGAAAGTTAGCCATTGTTTGACAGTTTCTCTTTGGTTGGTATGCTTTTAGTCACACACAGTTTGAGGCAGAAAATTAGAGATGGATCGCCCTGGCATTTCTGATCTCATCTCAGATTTTATTCATTCAAAATGAAGCTCAAATACATTTCAGCAAAAGTTTAACACGACCCCGACGAGACTCGAACTCGCAATCTTCTGATTCGAAGTCAGACGCCTTATCCATTAGGCCACGAGGCCGACAGAAAGTTAGCCATTGTTTGACAGTTTCTCTTTGGTTGGTATGCTTTTAGTCACACACAGTTTGAGGCAGAAAATTAGAGATGGATCGCCCTGGCATTTCTGATCTCATCTCAGATTTTATTCATTCAAAATGAAGCTCAAATACATTTCAGCAAAAGTTTAACACGACCCCGACGAGACTCGAACTCGCAATCTTCTGATTCGAAGTCAGACGCCTTATCCATTAGGCCACGAGGCCAACAGAAAGTTAGCCATTGTTTGACAGTTTCTCTTTGGTTGGTATGCTTTTAGTCACACACAGTTTGAGGCAGAAAATAAGAGATGGATCGCCCTGGCATTTCTGATCTCATCTCAGATTTTATTCATTCAAAATGAAGCTCAAATACATTTCAGCAAAAGTTGAACACGACCCCGACGAGACTCGAACTCGCAATCTTCTGATTCGTAGTCAGACGCCTTATCCATTAGGCCACGAGGCCGACAGAAAGTTAGCCATTGTTTGACAGTTTCTCTTTGGTTGGTATGCTTTTAGTCACAAACAGTTTGAGGCAGAAAATTAGAGATGGATCGCCCTGGCATTTCTGATCTCATCTCAGATTTTATTCATTCAAAATGAAGCTCAAATACATTTCAGCAAAAGTTTAACACGACCCCGACGAGACTCGAACTCGCAATCTTCTGAATCGAAGTCAGACGCCTTATCCATTAGGCCACGAGGCCGACAGAAAGTTAGCCATTGTTTGACAGTTTCTCTTTGGTTGGTATGCTTTTAGTCACACACAGTTTGAGGCAGAAAATTAGAGATGGATCGCCCTGGCATTTCTGATCTCATCTCAGATTTTATTCATTCAAAATGAAGCTCAAATACATTTCAGCAAAAGTTTAACACGACCCCGACGAGACTCGAACTCGCAATCTTCTGATTCGAAGTCAGACGCCTTATCCATTAGGCCACGAGGCCGACAGAAAGTTAGCCATTGTTTGACAGTTTCTCTTTGGTTGGTATGCTTTTAGTCACACACAGTTTGAGGCAGAAAATTAGAGATGGATCGCCCTGGCATTTCTGATCTCATCTCAGATTTTATTCATTCAAAATGAAGCTCAAATACATTTCAGCAAAAGTTTAACACGACCCCGACGAGACTCGAACTCGCAATCTTCTGATTCGAAGTCAGACGCCTTATCCATTAGGCCACGAGGCCGACAGAAAGTTAGCCATTGTTTGACAGTTTCTCTTTGGTTGGTATGCTTTTAGTCACAAACAGCTTGAGGCAGAAAATTAGAGATGGATCGCCCTGGCATTTCTGATCTCATCTCAGATTTTATTCATTCAAAATGAAGCTCAAATACATTTCAGCAAAAGTTTAACACGACCCCGACGAGACTCGAACTCGCAATCTTCTGATTCGAAGTCAGACGCCTTATCCATTAGGCCACGAGGCCGACAGAAAGTTAGCCATTGTTTGACAGTTTCTCTTTGGTTGGTATGCTTTTAGTCACACACAGTTTGAGGCAGAAAATTAGAGATGGATCGCCCTGGCATTTCTGATCTCATCTCAGATTTTATTCATTCAAAATGAAGCTCAAATACATTTCAGCAAAAGTTTAACACGACCCCGACGAGACTCGAACTCGCAATCTTCTGATTCGAAGTCAGACGCCTTATCCATTAGGCCACGAGGCCGACAGAAAGTTAGCCATTGTTTGACAGTTTCTCTTTGGTTGGTATGCTTTTAGTCACAAACAGCTTGAGGCAGAAAATTAGAGATGGATCGCCCTGGCATTTCTGATCTCATCTCAGATTTTATTCATTCAAAATGAAGCTCAAATACATTTCAGCAAAAGTTTAACACGACCCCGACGAGACTCGAACTCGCAATCTTCTGATTCGAAGTCAGACGCCTTATCCATTAGGCCACGAGGCCGACAGAAAGTTAGCCATTGATTGACAGTTTCTCTTTGGTTGGTATGCTTTTAGTCACAAACAGCTTGAGGCAGAAAATTAGAGATGGATCGCCCTGGCATTTCTGATCTCATCTCAGATTTTATTCATTCAAAATGAAGCTCAAATACATTTCAGCAAAAGTTTAACACGACCCCGACGAGACTCGAACTCGCAATCTTCTGATTCGAAGTCAGACGCCTTATCCATTAGGCCACGAGGCCGACAGAAAGTTAGCCATTGTTTGACAGTTTCTCCTTGGTTGGTATGCTTTTAGTCACAAACAGCTTGAGGCAGAAAATTAGAGATGGATCGCCCTGGCATTTCTGATCTCATCTCAGATTTTATTCATTCAAAATGAAGCTCAAATACATTTCAGCAAAAGTTGAACACGACCCCGACGAGACTCGAACTCGCAATCTTCTGATTCGAAGTCAGACGCCTTATCCATTAGGCCACGAGGCCGACAGAAAGTTAGCCATTGTTTGACAGTTTCTCTTTGGTTGGTATGCTTTTAGTCACACACAGTTTGAGGCAGAAAATAAGAGATGGATCGCCCTGGCATTTCTGATCTCATCTCAGATTTTATTCATTCAAAATGAAGCTCAAATACATTTCAGCAAAAGTTTAACACGACCCCGACGAGACTCGAACTCGCAATCTTCTGATTCGAAGTCAGACGCCTTATCCATTAGGCCACGAGGCCGACAGAAAGTTAGCCATTGTTTGACAGTTTCTCTTTGGTTGGTATGCTTTTAGTCACACACAGTTTGAGGCAGAAAATTAGAGATGGATCGCCCTGGCATTTCTGATCTCATCTCAGATTTTATTCATTCAAAATGAAGCTCAAATACATTTCAGCAAAAGTTGAACACGACCCCGACGAGACTCGAACTCGCAATCTTCTGATTCGAAGTCAGACGCCTTATCCATTAGGCCACGAGGCCGACAGAAAGTTAGCCATTGTTTGACAGTTTCTCTTTGGTTGGTATGCTTTTAGTCACAAACAGCTTGAGGCAGAAAATTAGAGATGGATCGCCCTGGCATTTCTGATCTCATCTCAGATTTTATTCATTCAAAATGAAGCTCAAATACATTTCAGCAAAAGTTGAACACGACCCCGACGAGACTCGAACTCGCAATCTTCTGATTCGAAGTCAGACGCCTTATCCATTAGGCCACGAGGCCGACAGAAAGTTAGCCATTGTTTGACAGTTTCTCTTTGGTTGGTAAGCTTTTATCATGACCATAGTCACACACAGTTTGAGGCAGAAAATTAGAGATGGATCGCCCTGGCATTTCTGATCTCATCTCAGATTTTATTCATTCAAAATGAAGCTCAAATACATTTCAGCAAAAGTTTAACACGACCCCGACGAGACTCGAACTCGCAATCTTCTGATTCGAAGTCAGACGCCTTATCCATTAGGCCACGAGGCCAACAGAAAGTTAGCCATTGTTTGACAGTTTCTCTTTGGTTGGTATGCTTTTAGTCACACACAGTTTGAGGCAGAAAATAAGAGATGGATCGCCCTGGCATTTCTGATCTCATCTCAGATTTTATTCATTCAAAATGAAGCTCAAATACATTTCAGCAAAAGTTTAACACGACCCCGACGAGACTCGAACTCGCAATCTTCTGATTCGAAGTCAGACGCCTTATCCATGAGGCCACGAGGCCGACAAAAAGTTAGCCATTGTTTGACAGTTTCTCTTTGGTTGGTATGCTTTTATCATGACCATAGTCACACACAGTTTGAGGCAGAAAATTAGAGATGGATCGCCCTGGCATTTCTGATCTCATCTCAGATTTTATTCATTCAAAATGAAGCTCAAATACATTTCAGCAAAAGTTTAACACGACCCCGACGAGACTCGAACTCGCAATCTTCTGATTCGAAGTCAGACGCCTTATCCATTAGGCCACGAGGCCAACAGAAAGTTAGCCATTGTTTGACAGTTTCTCTTTGGTTGGTATGCTTTTAGTCACACACAGTTTGAGGCAGAAAATAAGAGATGGATCGCCCTGGCATTTCTGATCTCATCTCAGATTTTATTCATTCAAAATGAAGCTCAAATACATTTCAGCAAAAGTTGAACACGACCCCGACGAGACTCGAACTCGCAATCTTCTGATTCGTAGTCAGACGCCTTATCCATTAGGCCACGAGGCCGACAGAAAGTTAGCCATTGTTTGACAGTTTCTCTTTGGTTGGTAAGCTTTTAGTCACAAACAGTTTGAGGCAGAAAATTAGAGATGGATCGCCCTGGCATTTCTGATCTCATCTCAGATTTTATTCATTCAAAATGAAGCTCAAATACATTTCAGCAAAAGTTTAACACGACCCCGACGAGACTCGAACTCGCAATCTTCTGAATCGAAGTCAGACGCCTTATCCATTAGGCCACGAGGCCGACAGAAAGTTAGCCATTGTTTGACAGTTTCTCTTTGGTTGGTATGCTTTTAGTCACACACAGTTTGAGGCAGAAAATTAGAGATGGATCGCCCTGGCATTTCTGATCTCATCTCAGATTTTATTCATTCAAAATGAAGCTCAAATACATTTCAGCAAAAGTTTAACACGACCCCGACGAGACTCGAACTCGCAATCTTCTGATTCGAAGTCAGACGCCTTATCCATTAGGCCACGAGGCCGACAGAAAGTTAGCCATTGTTTGACAGTTTCTCTTTGGTTGGTATGCTTTTAGTCACACACAGTTTGAGGCAGAAAATTAGAGATGGATCGCCCTGGCATTTCTGATCTCATCTCAGATTTTATTCATTCAAAATGAAGCTCAAATACATTTCAGCAAAAGTTTAACACGACCCCGACGAGACTCGAACTCGCAATCTTCTGATTCGAAGTCAGACGCCTTATCCATTAGGCCACGAGGCCGACAGAAAGTTAGCCATTGTTTGACAGTTTCTCTTTGGTTGGTATGCTTTTAGTCACAAACAGCTTGAGGCAGAAAATTAGAGATGGATCGCCCTGGCATTTCTGATCTCATCTCAGATTTTATTCATTCAAAATGAAGCTCAAATACATTTCAGCAAAAGTTTAACACGACCCCGACGAGACTCGAACTCGCAATCTTCTGATTCGAAGTCAGACGCCTTATCCATTAGGCCACGAGGCCGACAGAAAGTTAGCCATTGTTTGACAGTTTCTCCTTGGTTGGTATGCTTTTAGTCACAAACAGCTTGAGGCAGAAAATTAGAGATGGATCGCCCTGGCATTTCTGATCTCATCTCAGATTTTATTCATTCAAAATGAAGCTCAAATACATTTCAGCAAAAGTTGAACACGACCCCGACGAGACTCGAACTCGCAATCTTCTGATTCGAAGTCAGACGCCTTATCCATTAGGCCACGAGGCCGACAGAAAGTTAGCCATTGTTTGACAGTTTCTCTTTGGTTGGTAAGCTTTTATCATGACCATAGTCACACACAGTTTGAGGCAGAAAATTAGAGATGGATCGCCCTGGCATTTCTGATCTCATCTCAGATTTTATTCATTCAAAATGAAGCTCAAATACATTTCAGCAAAAGTTGAACACGACCCCGACGAGACTCGAACTCGCAATCTTCTGATTCGAAGTCAGACGCCTTATCCATTAGGCCACGAGGCCGACAGAAAGTTAGCCATTGTTTGACACTTTCTCTTTGGTTGGTATGCTTTTAGTCACAAACAGCTTGAGGCAGAAAATTAGAGATGGATCGCCCTGGCATTTCTGATCTCATCTCAGATTTTATTCATTCAAAATGAAGCTCAAATACATTTCAGCAAAAGTTTAACACGACCCCGACGAGACTCGAACTCGCAATCTTCTGATTCGAAGTCAGACGCCTTATCCATTAGGCCACGAGGCCGACAGAAAGTTAGCCATTGTTTGACAGTTTCTCTTTGGTTGGTAAGCTTTTATCATGACCATAGTCACACACAGTTTGAGGCAGAAAATTAGAGATGGATCGCCCTGGCATTTCTGATCTCATCTCAGATTTTATTCATTCAAAATGAAGCTCAAATACATTTCAGCAAAAGTTGAACACGACCCCGACGAGACTCGAACTCGCAATCTTCTGATTCGAAGTCAGACGCCTTATCCATTAGGCCACGAGGCCGACAGAAATTTAGCCATTGTTTGACAGTTTCTCTTTGGTTGGTATGCTTTTAGTCACAAACAGCTTGAGGCAGAAAATTAGAGATGGATCGCCCTGGCATTTCTGATCTCATCTCAGATTTTATTCATTCAAAATGAAGCTCAAATACATTTCAGCAAAAGTTTAACACGACCCCGACGAGACTCGAACTCGCAATCTTCTGATTCGAAGTCAGACGCCTTATCCATTAGGCCACGAGGCCGACAGAAAGTTAGCCATTGTTTGACAGTTTCTCTTTGGTTGGTATGCTTTTAGTCACACACAGTTTGAGGAAGAAAATTAGAGATGGATCGCCCTGGCATTTCTGATCTCATCTCAGATTTTATTCATTCAAAATGAAGCTCAAATACATTTCAGCAAAAGTTTAACACGACCCCGACGAGACTCGAACTCGCAATCTTCTGATTCGAAGTCAGACGCCTTATCCATTAGGCCACGAGGCCGACAGAAAGTTAGCCATTGATTGACAGTTTCTCTTTGGTTGGTATGCTTTTAGTCACACACAGTTTGAGGCAGAAAATTAGAGATGGATCGCCCTGGCATTTCTGATCTCATCTCAGATTTTATTCATTCAAAATGAAGCTCAAATACATTTCAGCAAAAGTTTAACACGACCCCGACGAGACTCGAACTCGCAATCTTCTGATTCGAAGTCAGACGCCTTATCCATTAGGCCACGAGGCCGACAGAAAGTTAGCCATTGTTTGACAGTTTCTCTTTGGTTGGTATGCTTTTAGTCACAAACAGCTTGAGGCAGAAAATTAGAGATGGATCGCCCTGGCATTTCTGATCTCATCTCAGATTTTATTCATTCAAAATGAAGCTCAAATACATTTCAGCAAAAGTTGAACACGACCCCGACGAGACTCGAACTCGCAATCTTCTGATTCGAAGTCAGACGCCTTATCCATTAGGCCACGAGGCCGACAGAAAGTTAGCCATTGTTTGACAGTTTCTCTTTGGTTGGTAAGCTTTTATCATGACCATAGTCACACACAGTTTGAGGCAGAAAATTAGAGATGGATCGCCCTGGCATTTCTGATCTCATCTCAGATTTTATTCATTCAAAATGAAGCTCAAATACATTTCAGCAAAAGTTTAACACGACACCGACGAGACTCGAACTCGCAATATTCTGATTCGAAGTCAGACGCCTTATCCATTAGGCCACGAGGCCGACAGAAAGTTAGCCATTGTTTGACAGTTTCTCTTTGGTTGGTATGCTTTTAGTCACAAACAGTTTGAGGCAGAAAATTAGAGATGGATCGCCCTGGCATTTCTGATCTCATCTCAGATTTTATTCATTCAAAATGAAGCTCAAATACATTTCAGCAAAAGTTTAACACGACCCCGACGAGACTCGAACTCGCAATCTTCTGATTCGAAGTCAGACGCCTTATCCATTAGGCCACGAGGCCGACAGAAAGTTAGCCATTGTTTGACAGTTTCTCTTTGGTTGGTATGCTTTAAGTCACACACAGTTTGAGGCAGAAAATTAGAGATGGATCGCCCTGGCATTTCTGATCTCATCTCAGATTTTATTCATTCAAAATGAAGCTCAAATACATTTCAGCAAAAGTTTAACACGACCCCGACGAGACTCGAACTCGCAATCTTCTGATTCGAAGTCAGACGCCTTATCCATTAGGCCACGAGGCCGACAGAAAGTTAGCCATTGTTTGACAGTTTCTCTTTGGTTGGTATGCTTTAAGTCACACACAGTTTGAGGCAGAAAATTAGAGATGGATCGCCCTGGCATTTCTGATCTCATCTCAGATTTTATTCATTCAAAATGAAGCTCAAATACATTTCAGCAAAAGTTTAACACGACCCCGACGAGACTCGAACTCGCAATCTTCTGATTCGAAGTCAGACGCCTTATCCATTAGGCCACGAGGCCGACAGAAAGTTAGCCATTGTTTGACAGTTTCTCTTTGGTTGGTATGCTTTTAGTCACAAACAGCTTGAGGCAGAAAATTAGAGATGGATCGCCCTGGCATTTCTGATCTCATCTCAGATTTTATTCATTCAAAATGAAGCTCAAATACATTTCAGCAAAAGTTGAACACGACCCCGACGAGACTCGAACTCGCAATCTTCTGATTCGAAGTCAGACGCCTTATCCATTAGGCCACGAGGCCGACAGAAAGTTAGCCATTGTTTGACAGTTTCTCTTTGGTTGGTAAGCTTTTATCATGACCATAGTCACACACAGTTTGAGGCAGAAAATTAGAGATGGATCGCCCTGGCATTTCTGATCTCATCTCAGATTTTATTCATTCAAAATGAAGCTCAAATACATTTCAGCAAAAGTTTAACACGACACCGACGAGACTCGAACTCGCAATCTTCTGATTCGAAGTCAGACGCCTTATCCATTAGGCCACGAGGCCGACAGAAAGTTAGCCATTGTTTGACAGTTTCTCTTTGGTTGGTATGCTTTTAGTCACACACAGTTTGAGGCAGAAAATTAGAGATGGATCGCCCTGGCATTTCTGATCTCATCTCAGATTTTATTCATTCAAAATGAAGCTCAAATACATTTCAGCAAAAGTTTAACACGACCCCGACGAGACTCGAACTCGCAATCTTCTGATTCGAAGTCAGACGCCTTATCCATTAGGCCACGAGGCCGACAGAAAGTTAGCCATTGTTTGACAGTTTTTCTTTGGTTGGTATGCTTTTAGTCACACACAGTTTGAGGCAGAAAATTAGAGATGGATCGCCCTGGCATTTCTGATCTCATCTCAGCTTTTATTCATTCAAAATGAAGCTCAAATACATTTCAGCAAAAGTTTAACACGACCCCGACGAGACTCGAACTCGCAATCTTCTGATTCAAAGTCAGACGCCTTATCCATTAGGCCACGAGGCCGACAGAAAGTTAGCCATTGTTTGACAGTTTCTCTTTGGTTGGTATGCTTTTAGTCACAAACAGCTTGAGGCAGAAAATTAGAGATGGATCGCCCTGGCATTTCTGATCTCATCTCAGATTTTATTCATTCAAAATGAAGCTCAAATACATTTCAGCAAAAGTTGAACACGACCCCGACGAGACTCGAACTCGCAATCTTCTGATTCGAAGTCAGACGCCTTATCCATTAGGCCACGAGGCCGACAGAAAGTTAGCCATTGTTTGACAGTTTCTCTTTGGTTGGTAAGCTTTTATCATGACCATAGTCACACACAGTTTGAGGCAGAAAATTAGAGATGGATCGCCCTGGCATTTCTGATCTCATCTCAGATTTTATTCATTCAAAATGAAGCTCAAATACATTTCAGCAAAAGTTTAACACGACCCCGACGAGACTCGAACTCGCAATCTTCTGATTCGAAGTCAGACGCCTTATCCATTAGGCCACGAGGCCGACAGAAAGTTAGCCATTGTTTGACAGTTTCTCTTTGGTTGGTATGCTTTTAGTCACACACAGTTTGAGGCAGAAAATTAGAGATGGATCGCCCTGGCATTTCTGATCTCATCTCAGATTTTATTCATTCAAAATGAAGCTCAAATACATTTCAGCAAAAGTTTAACACGACCCCGACGAGACTCGAACTCGCAATCTTCTGATTCGAAGTCAGACGCCTTATCCATTAGGCCACGAGGCCGACAGAAAGTTAGCCATTGTTTGACAGTTTCTCTTTGGTTGGTATGCTTTTAGTCACACACAGTTTGAGGCAGAAAATTAGAGATGGATCGCCCTGGCATTTCTGATCTCATCTCAGATTTTATTCATTCAAAATGAAGCTCAAATACATTTCAGCAAAAGTTGAACACGACCCCGACGAGACTCGAACTCGCAATCTTCTGATTCGAAGTCAGACGCCTTATCCATTAGGCCACGAGGCCGACAGAAAGTTAGCCATTGTTTGACAGTTTCTCTTTGGTTGGTATGCTTTTAGTCACAAACAGCTTGAGGCAGAAAATTAGAGATGGATCGCCCTGGCATTTCTGATCTCATCTCAGATTTTATTCATTCAAAATGAAGCTCAAATACATTTCAGCAAAAGTTGAACACGACCCCGACGAGACTCGAACTCGCAATCTTCTGATTCGAAGTCAGACGCCTTATCCATTAGGCCACGAGGCCGACAGAAAGTTAGCCATTGTTTGACAGTTTCTCTTTGGTTGGTAAGCTTTTATCATGACCATAGTCACACACAGTTTGAGGCAGAAAATTAGAGATGGATCGCCCTGGCATTTCTGATCTCATCTCAGATTTTATTCATTCAAAATGAAGCTCAAATACATTTCAGCAAAAGTTTAACACGACCCCGACGAGACTCGAACTCGCAATCTTCTGATTCGAAGTCAGACGCCTTATCCATTAGGCCACGAGGCCAACAGAAAGTTAGCCATTGTTTGACAGTTTCTCTTTGGTTGGTATGCTTTTAGTCACACACAGTTTGAGGCAGAAAATAAGAGATGGATCGCCCTGGCATTTCTGATCTCATCTCAGATTTTATTCATTCAAAATGAAGCTCAAATACATTTCAGCAAAAGTTTAACACGACCCCGACGAGACTCGAACTCGCAATCTTCTGATTCGAAGTCAGACGCCTTATCCATGAGGCCACGAGGCCGACAGAAAGTTAGCCATTGTTTGACAGTTTCTCTTTGGTTGGTAAGCTTTTATCAGGACCATAGTCACACACAGTTTGAGGCAGAAAATTAGAGATGGATCGCCCTGGCATTTCTGATCTCATCTCAGATTTTATTCATTCAAAATGAAGCTCAAATACATTTCAGCAAAAGTTTAACACGACCCCGACGAGACTCGAACTCGCAATCTTCTGATTCGAAGTCAGACGCCTTATCCATTAGGCCACGAGGCCAACAGAAAGTTAGCCATTGTTTGACAGTTTCTCTTTGGTTGGTATGCTTTTAGTCACACACAGTTTGAGGGAGAAAATAAGAGATGGATCGCCCTGGCATTTCTGATCTCATCTCAGATTTTATTCATTCAAAATGAAGCTCAAATACATTTCAGCAAAAGTTGAACACGACCCCGACGAGACTCGAACTCGCAATTTTCTGATTCGTAGTCAGACGCCTTATCCATTAGGCCACGAGGCCGACAGAAAGTTAGCCATTGTTTGACAGTTTCTCTTTGGTTGGTATGCTTTTAGTCACAAACAGTTTGAGGCAGAAAATTAGAGATGGATCGCCCTGGCATTTCTGATCTCATCTCAGATTTTATTCATTCAAAATGAAGCTCAAATACATTTCAGCAAAAGTTTAACACGACCCCGACGAGACTCGAACTCGCAATCTTCTGAATCGAAGTCAGACGCCTTATCCATTAGGCCACGAGGCCGACAGAAAGTTAGCCATTGTTTGACAGTTTCTCTTTGGTTGGTATGCTTTTAGTCACACACAGTTTGAGACAGAAAATTAGAGATGGATCGCCCTGGCATTTCTGATCTCATCTCAGATTTTATTCATTCAAAATGAAGCTCAAATACATTTCAGCAAAAGTTTAACACGACCCCGACGAGACTCGAACTCGCAATCTTCTGATTCGAAGTCAGACGCCTTATCCATTAGGCCACGAGGCCGACAGAAAGTTAGCCATTGTTTGACAGTTTCTCTTTGGTTGGTATGCTTTTAGTCACACACAGTTTGAGGCAGAAAATTAGAGATGGATCGCCCTGGCATTTCTGATCTCATCTCAGATTTTATTCATTCAAAATGAAGCTCAAATACATTTCAGCAAAAGTTTAACACGACCCCGACGAGACTCGAACTCGCAATCTTCTGATTCGAAGTCAGACGCCTTATCCATTAGGCCACGAGGCCGACAGAAAGTTAGCCATTGTTTGACAGTTTCTCTTTGGTTGGTATGCTTTTAGTCACAAACAGCTTGAGGCAGAAAATTAGAGATGGATCGCCCTGGCATTTCTGATCTCATCTCAGATTTTATTCATTCAAAATGAAGCTCAAATACATTTCAGCAAAAGTTTAACACGACCCCGACGAGACTCGAACTCGCAATCTTCTGATTCGAAGTCAGACGCCTTATCCATTAGGCCACGAGGCCGACAGAAAGTTAGCCATTGATTGACAGTTTCTCTTTGGTTGGTATGCTTTTAGTCACACACAGTTTGAGGCAGAAAATTAGAGATGGATCGCCCTGGCATTTCTGATCTCATCTCAGATTTTATTCATTCAAAATGAAGCTCAAATACATTTCAGCAAAAGTTTAACACGACCCCGACGAGACTCGAACTCGCAATCTTCTGATTCGAAGTCAGACGCCTTATCCATTAGGCCACGAGGGAGACATTTAGTCATTGTTTGACAGTTTCTCTTTGGTTGGTATGCTTTTAGTCACAAACAGCTTGAGGCAGAAAATTAGAGATGGATCGCCCTGGCATTTCTGATCTCATCTCAGATTTTATTCATTCAAAATGAAGCTCAAATACATTTCAGCAAAAGTTGAACACGACCCCGACGAGACTCGAACTCGCAATCTTCTGATTCGAAGTCAGACGCCTTATCCATTAGGCCACGAGGCCGACAGAAAGTTAGCCATTGTTTGACAGTTTCTCTTTGGTTGGTAAGCTTTTATCATGACCATAGTCACACACAGTTTGAGGCAGAAAATTAGAGATGGATCGCCCTGGCATTTCTGATCTCATCTCAGATTTTATTCATTCAAAATGAAGCTCAAATACATTTCAGCAAAAGTTTAACACGACACCGACGAGACTCGAACTCGCAATATTCTGATTCGAAGTCAGACGCCTTATCCATTAGGCCACGAGGCCGACAGAAAGTTAGCCATTGTTTGACAGTTTCTCTTTGGTTGGTATGCTTTTAGTCACAAACAGTTTGAGGCAGAAAATTAGAGATGGATCGCCCTGGCATTTCTGATCTCATCTCAGATTTTATTCATTCAAAATGAAGCTCAAATACATTTCAGCAAAAGTTTAACACGACCCCGACGAGACTCGAACTCGCAATCTTCTGATTCGAAGTCAGACGCCTTATCCATTAGGCCACGAGGCCGACAGAAAGTTAGCCATTGTTTGACAGTTTCTCTTTGGTTGGTATGCTTTAAGTCACACACAGTTTGAGGCAGAAAATTAGAGATGGATCGCCCTGGCATTTCTGATCTCATCTCAGATTTTATTCATTCAAAATGAAGCTCAAATACATTTCAGCAAAAGTTTAACACGACCCCGACGAGACTCGAACTCGCAATCTTCTGATTCGAAGTCAGACGCCTTATCCATTAGGCCACGAGGCCGACAGAAAGTTAGCCATTGTTTGACAGTTTCTCTTTGGTTGGTATGCTTTAAGTCACACACAGTTTGAGGCAGAAAATTAGAGATGGATCGCCCTGGCATTTCTGATCTCATCTCAGATTTTATTCATTCAAAATGAAGCTCAAATACATTTCAGCAAAAGTTTAACACGACCCCGACGAGACTCGAACTCGCAATCTTCTGATTCGAAGTCAGACGCCTTATCCATTAGGCCACGAGGCCGACAGAAAGTTAGCCATTGTTTGACAGTTTCTCTTTGGTTGGTATGCTTTTAGTCACAAACAGCTTGAGGCAGAAAATTAGAGATGGATCGCCCTGGCATTTCTGATCTCATCTCAGATTTTATTCATTCAAAATGAAGCTCAAATACATTTCAGCAAAAGTTGAACACGACCCCGACGAGACTCGAACTCGCAATCTTCTGATTCGAAGTCAGACGCCTTATCCATTAGGCCACGAGGCCGACAGAAAGTTAGCCATTGTTTGACAGTTTCTCTTTGGTTGGTAAGCTTTTATCATGACCATAGTCACACACAGTTTGAGGCAGAAAATTAGAGATGGATCGCCCTGGCATTTCTGATCTCATCTCAGATTTTATTCATTCAAAATGAAGCTCAAATACATTTCAGCAAAAGTTTAACACGACACCGACGAGACTCGAACTCGCAATCTTCTGATTCGAAGTCAGACGCCTTATCCATTAGGCCACGAGGCCGACAGAAAGTTAGCCATTGTTTGACAGTTTCTCTTTGGTTGGTATGCTTTTAGTCACACACAGTTTGAGGCAGAAAATTAGAGATGGATCGCCCTGGCATTTCTGATCTCATCTCAGATTTTATTCATTCAAAATGAAGCTCAAATACATTTCAGCAAAAGTTTAACACGACCCCGACGAGACTCGAACTCGCAATCTTCTGATTCGAAGTCAGACGCCTTATCCATTAGGCCACGAGGCCGACAGAAAGTTAGCCATTGTTTGACAGTTTCTCTTTGGTTGGTATGCTTTTAGTCACACACAGTTTGAGGCAGAAAATTAGAGATGCATCGCCCTGGCATTTCTGATCTCATCTCAGATTTTATTCATTCAAAATGAAGCTCAAATACATTTCAGCAAAAGTTTAACACGACCCCGACGAGACTCGAACTCGCAATCTTCTGAGTCGAAGTCAGACGCCTTATCCATTAGGCCACGAGGCCGACAGAAAGTTAGCCATTGTTTGACAGTTTCACTTTGGTTGGTATGCTTTTAGTCACACACAGTTTGAGGCAGAAAATTAGAGATGGATCGCCCTGGCATTTCTGATCTCATCTCAGATTTTATTCATTCAAAATGAAGCTCAAATACATTTCAGCAAAAGTTTAACACGACCCCGACGAGACTCGAACTCGCAATCTTCTGATTCGAAGTCAGACGCCTTATCCATTAGGCCACGAGGCCGACAGAAAGTTAGCCATTGTTTGACAGTTTCTCTTTGGTTGGTATGCTTTTAGTCACAAACAGCTTGAGGCAGAAAATTAGAGATGGATCGCCCTGGCATTTCTGATCTCATCTCAGATTTTATTCATTCAAAATGAAGCTCAAATACATTTCAGCAAAAGTTGAACACGACCCCGACGAGACTCGAACTCGCAATCTTCTGATTCGAAGTCAGACGCCTTATCCATTAGGCCACGAGGCCGACAGAAAGTTAGCCATTGTTTGACAGTTTCTCTTTGGTTGGTAAGCTTTTATCATGACCATAGTCACACACAGTTTGAGGCAGAAAATTAGAGATGGATCGCCCTGGCATTTCTGATCTCATCTCAGATTTTATTCATTCAAAATGAAGCTCAAATACATTTCAGCAAAAGTTTAACACGACACCGACGAGACTCGAACTCGCAATCTTCTGATTCGAAGTCAGACGCCTTATCCATTAGGCCACGAGGCCGACAGAAAGTTAGCCATTGTTTGACAGTTTCTCTTTGGTTGGTATGCTTTTAGTCACACACAGTTTGAGGCAGAAAATTAGAGATGGATCGCCCTGGCATTTCTGATCTCATCTCAGATTTTATTCATTCAAAATGAAGCTCAAATACATTTCAGCAAAAGTTTAACACGACCCCGACGAGACTCGAACTCGCAATCTTCTGATTCGAAGTCAGACGCCTTATCCATTAGGCCACGAGGCCGACAGAAAGTTAGCCATTGTTTGACACTTTCTCTTTGGTTGGTATGCTTTTAGTCACAAACAGTTTGAGGCAGAAAATTAGAGATGGATCGCCCTGGCATTTCTGATCTCATCTCAGATTTTATTCATTCAAAATGAAGCTCAAATACATTTCAGCAAAAGTTGAACACGACCCCGACTGGACTCAAACTCGCAATCTTCTGATTCGAAGTCAGACGCCTTATCCATTAGGCCACGAGGCCGACAGAAAGTTAGCCATTGTTTGACAGTTTCTCTTTGGTTGGTAAGCTTTTATCATGACCATAGTCACACACAGTTTGAGGCAGAAAATTAGAGATGGATCGCCCTGGCATTTCTGATCTCATCTCAGATTTTATTCATTCAAAATGAAGCTCAAATACATTTCAGCAAAAGTTTAACACGACCCCGACGAGACTCGAACTCGCAATCTTCTGATTCGAAGTCAGACGCCTTATCCATTAGGCCACGAGGCCGACAGAAAGTTAGCCATTGTTTGACAGTTTCTCTTTGGTTGGTATGCTTTTAGTCACACAGAGTTTGAGGCAGAAAATTAGAGATGGATCGCCCTGGCATTTCTGATCTCATCTCAGATTTTATTCATTCAAAATGAAGCTCAAATACATTTCAGCAAAAGTTGAACACGACCCCGACGAGACTCGAACTCGCAATCTTCTGATTCGAAGTCAGACGCCTTATCCATTAGGCCACGAGGCCGACAGAAAGTTAGCCATTGTTTGACAGTTTCTCTTTGGTTGGTAAGCTTTTATCATGACCATAGTCACAAACAGTTTGAGGCAGAAAATTAGAGATGGATCGCCCTGGCATTTCTGATCTCATCTCAGATTTTATTCATTCAAAATGAAGCTCAAATACATTTCAGCAAAAGTTGAACACGACCCCGACGAGACTCGAACTCGCAATCTTCTGATTCGAAGTCAGACGCCTTATCCATTAGGCCACGAGGCCGACAGAAAGTTAGCCATTGTTTGACAGTTTCTCTTTGGTTGGTAAGCTTTTATCATGACCATAGTCACACACAGTTTGAGGCAGAAAATTAGAGATGGATCGCCCTGGCATTTCTGATCTCATCTCAGATTTTATTCATTCAAAATGAAGCTCAAATACATTTCAGCAAAAGTTGAACACGACCCCGACGAGACTCGAACTCGCAATCTTCTGATTCGAAGTCAGACGCCTTATCCATGAGGCCACGAGGCCGACAGAAAGTTAGCCATTGTTTGACAGTTTCTCTTTGGTTGGTAAGCTTTTATCATGACCATAGTCACACACAGTTTGAGGCAGAAAATTAGAGATGGATCGCCCTGGCATTTCTGATCTCATCTCAGATTTTATTCATTCAAAATGAAGCTCAAATACATTTCAGCAAAAGTTTAACACGACCCCGACGAGACTCGAACTCGCAATCTTCTGATTCGAAGTCAGACGCCTTATCCATTAGGCCACGAGGCCGACAGAAAGTTAGCCATTGTTTGACAGTTTCTCTTTGGTTGGTATGCTTTTAGTCACACACAGTTTGAGGCAGAAAATTAGAGATGGATCGCCCTGGCATTTCTGATCTCATCTCAGATTTTATTCATTCAAAATGAAGCTCAAATACATTTCAGCAAAAGTTGAACACGACCCCGACGAGACTCGAACTCGCAATCTTCTGATTCGAAGTCAGACGCCTTATCCATTAGGCCACGAGGCCGACAGAAAGTTAGCCATTGTTTGACAGTTTCTCTTTGGTTGGTAAGCTTTTATCATGACCATAGTCACACACAGTTTGAGGCAGAAAATTAGAGATGGATCGCCCTGGCATTTCTGATCTCATCTCAGATTTTATTCATTCAAAATGAAGCTCAAATACATTTCAGCAAAAGTTTAACACGACCCCGACGAGACTCGAACTCGCAATCTTCTGATTCGAAGTCAGACGCCTTATCCATTAGGCCACGAGGCCGACAGAAAGTTAGCCATTGTTTGACAGTTTCTCTTTGGTTGGTATGCTTTTAGTCTCACACTGTTTGAGGCAGAAAATTAGAGATGGATCGCCCTGGCATTTCTGATCTCATCTCAGATTTTATTCATTCAAAATGAAGCTCAAATACATTTCAGCAAAAGTTTAACACGACCCCGACGAGACTCGAACTCGCAATCTTCTGATTCGAAGTCAGACGCCTTATCCATTAGGCCACGAGGCCGACAGAAAGTTAGCCATTGATTGACAGTTTCTCTTTGGTTGGTATGCTTTTAGTCACAAACAGCTTGAGGCAGAAAATTAGAGATGGATCGCCCTGGCATTTCTGATCTCATCTCAGATTTTATTCATTCAAAATGAAGCTCAAATACATTTCAGCAAAAGTTGAACACGACCCCGACGAGACTCGAACTCGCAATCTTCTGATTCGAAGTCAGACGCCTTATCCATTAGGCCACGAGGCCGACAGAAAGTTAGCCATTGTTTGACAGTTTCTCTTTGGTTGGTAAGCTTTTATCATGACCATAGTCACACACAGTTTGAGGCAGAAAATTAGAGATGGATCGCCCTGGCATTTCTGATCTCATCTCAGATTTTATTCATTCAAAATGAAGCTCAAATACATTTCAGCAAAAGTTTAACACGACCCCGACGAGACTCGAACTCGCAATCTTCTGATTCGAAGTCAGACGCCTTATCCATTAGGCCACGAGGCCGACAGAAAGTTAGCCATTGTTTGACAGTTTCTCTTTGGTTGGTATGCTTTTAGTCACACACAGTTTGAGGCAGAAAATTAGAGATGGATCGCCCTGGCATTTCTGATCTCATCTCAGATTTTATTCATTCAAAATGAAGCTCAAATACATTTCAGCAAAAGTTTAACACGACCCCGACGAGACTCGAACTCGCAATCTTCTGATTCGAAGTCAGACGCCTTATCCATTAGGCCACGAGGCCGACAGAAAGTTAGCCATTGATTGACAGTTTCTCTTTGGTTGGTATGCTTTTAGTCACAAACAGCTTGAGGCAGAAAATTAGAGATGGATCGCCCTGGCATTTCTGATCTCATCTCAGATTTTATTCATTCAAAATGAAGCTCAAATACATTTCAGCAAAAGTTTAACACGACCCCGACGAGACTCGAACTCGCAATCTTCTGATTCGAAGTCAGACGCCTTATCCATTAGGCCACGAGGCCGACAGAAAGTTAGCCATTGTTTGACAGTTTCTCTTTGGTTGGTAAGCTTTTATCATGACCATAGTCACACACAGTTTGAGGCAGAAAATTAGAGATGGATCGCCCTGGCATTTCTGATCTCATCTCAGATTTTATTCATTCAAAATGAAGCTCAAATACATTTCAGCAAAAGTTGAACACGACCCCGACGAGACTCGAACTCGCAATCTTCTGATTCGAAGTCAGACGCCTTATCCATTAGGCCACGAGGCCGACAGAAAGTTAGCCATTGTTTGACAGTTTCTCTTTGGTTGGTAAGCTTTTATCATGACCATAGTCACACACAGTTTGAGGCAGAAAATTAGAGATGGATCGCCCTGGCATTTCTGATCTCATCTCAGATTTTATTCATTCAAAATGAAGCTCAAATACATTTCAGCAAAAGTTTAACACGACCCCGACGAGACTCGAACTCGCAATCTTCTGATTCGAAGTCAGACGCCTTATCCATTAGGCCACGAGGCCGACAGAAAGTTAGCCATTGTTTGACAGTTTCTCTTTGGTTGGTATGCTTTTAGTCACAAACAGCTTGAGGCAGAAAATTAGAGATGGATCGCCCTGGCATTTCTGATCTCATCTCAGATTTTATTCATTCAAAATGAAGCTCAAATACATTTCAGCAAAAGTTTAACACGACCCCGACGAGACTCGAACTCGCAATCTTCTGATTCGAAGTCAGACGCCTTATCCATTAGGCCACGAGGCCGACAGAAAGTTAGCCATTGTTTGACAGTTTCTCTTTGGTTGGTAAGCTTTTATCATGACCATAGTCACACACAGTTTGAGGCAGAAAATTAGAGATGGATCGCCCTGGCATTTCTGATCTCATCTCAGATTTTATTCATTCAAAATGAAGCTCAAATACATTTCAGCAAAAGTTGAACACGACCCCGACGAGACTCGAACTCGCAATCTTCTGATTCGAAGTCAGACGCCTTATCCATTAGGCCACGAGGCCGACAGAAAGTTAGCCATTGTTTGACAGTTTCTCTTTGGTTGGTATGCTTTTAGTCACAAACAGCTTGAGGCAGAAAATTAGAGATGGATCGCCCTGGCATTTCTGATCTCATCTCAGATTTTATTCATTCAAAATGAAGCTCAAATACATTTCAGCAAAAGTTTAACACGACCCCGACGAGACTCGAACTCGCAATCTTCTGAGTCGAAGTCAGACGCCTTATCCATTAGGCCACGAGGCCGACAGAAAGTTAGCCATTGTTTGACAGTTTCTCTTTGGTTGGTATGCTTTTAGTCACACACAGTTTGAGGAAGAAAATTAGAGATGGATCGCCCTGGCATTTCTGATCTCATCTCAGATTTTATTCATTCAAAATGAAGCTCAAATACATTTCAGCAAAAGTTTAACACGACCCCGACGAGACTCGAACTCGCAATCTTCTGATTCGAAGTCAGACGCCTTATCCATTAGGCCACGAGGCCGACAGAAAGTTAGCCATTGATTGACAGTTTCTCTTTGGTTGGTATGCTTTTAGTCACACACAGTTTGAGGCAGAAAATTAGAGATGGATCGCCCTGGCATTTCTGATCTCATCTCAGATTTTATTCATTCAAAATGAAGCTCAAATACATTTCAGCAAAAGTTTAACACGACCCCGACGAGACTCGAACTCGCAATCTTCTGATTCGAAGTCAGACGCCTTATCCATTAGGCCACGAGGCCGACAGAAAGTTAGCCATTGTTTGACAGTTTCTCTTTGGTTGGTATGCTTTTAGTCACAAACAGCTTGAGGCAGAAAATTAGAGATGGATCGCCCTGGCATTTCTGATCTCATCTCAGATTTTATTCATTCAAAATGAAGCTCAAATACATTTCAGCAAAAGTTGAACACGACCCCGACGAGACTCGAACTCGCAATCTTCTGATTCGAAGTCAGACGCCTTATCCATTAGGCCACGAGGCCGACAGAAAGTTAGCCATTGTTTGACAGTTTCTCTTTGGTTGGTAAGCTTTTATCATGACCATAGTCACACACAGTTTGAGGCAGAAAATTAGAGATGGATCGCCCTGGCATTTCTGATCTCATCTCAGATTTTATTCATTCAAAATGAAGCTCAAATACATTTCAGCAAAAGTTTAACACGACCCCGACGAGACTCGAACTCGCAATATTCTGATTCGAAGTCAGACGCCTTATCCATTAGGCCACGAGGCCGACAGAAAGTTAGCCATTGTTTGACAGTTTCTCTTTGGTTGGTATGCTTTTAGTCACAAACAGTTTGAGGCAGAAAATTAGAGATGGATCGCCCTGGCATTTCTGATCTCATCTCAGATTTTATTCATTCAAAATGAAGCTCAAATACATTTCAGCAAAAGTTTAACACGACCCCGACGAGACTCGAACTCGCAATCTTCTGATTCGAAGTCAGACGCCTTATCCATTAGGCCACGAGGCCGACAGAAAGTTAGCCATTGTTTGACAGTTTCTCTTTGGTTGGTATGCTTTAAGTCACACACAGTTTGAGGCAGAAAATTAGAGATGGATCGCCCTGGCATTTCTGATCTCATCTCAGATTTTATTCATTCAAAATGAAGCTCAAATACATTTCAGCAAAAGTTTAACACGACCCCGACGAGACTCGAACTCGCATTCTTCTGATTCAAAGTCAGACGCCTTATCCATTAGGCCACGAGGCCGACAGAAAGTTAGCCATTGTTTGACAGTTTCTCTTTGGTTGGTATGCTTTAAGTCACACACAGTTTGAGGCAGAAAATTAGAGATGGATCGCCCTGGCATTTCTGATCTCATCTCAGATTTTATTCATTCAAAATGAAGCTCAAATACATTTCAGCAAAAGTTTAACACGACCCCGACGAGACTCGAACTCGCAATCTTCTGATTCGAAGTCAGACGCCTTATCCATTAGGCCACGAGGCCGACAGAAAGTTAGCCATTGTTTGACAGTTTCTCTTTGGTTGGTATGCTTTTAGTCACAAACAGCTTGAGGCAGAAAATTAGAGATGGATCGCCCTGGCATTTCTGATCTCATCTCAGATTTTATTCATTCAAAATGAAGCTCAAATACATTTCAGCAAAAGTTGAACACGACCCCGACGAGACTCGAACTCGCAATCTTCTGATTCGAAGTCAGACGCCTTATCCATTAGGCCACGAGGCCGACAGAAAGTTAGCCATTGTTTGACAGTTTCTCTTTGGTTGGTAAGCTTTTCTCATGACCATAGTCACACACAGTTTGAGGCAGAAAATTAGAGATGGATCGCCCTGGCATTTCTGATCTCATCTCAGATTTTATTCATTCAAAATGAAGCTCAAATACATTTCAGCAAAAGTTTAACACGACACCGACGAGACTCGAACTCGCAATCTTCTGATTCGAAGTCAGACGCCTTATCCATTAGGCCACGAGGCCGACAGAAAGTTAGCCATTGTTTGACAGTTTCTCTTTGGTTGGTATGCTTTTAGTCACACACAGTTTGAGGCAGAAAATTAGAGATGGATCGCCCTGGCATTTCTGATCTCATCTCAGATTTTATTCATTCAAAATGAAGCTCAAATACATTTCAGCAAAAGTTTAACACGACCCCGACGAGACTCGAACTCGCAATCTTCTGATTCGAAGTCAGACGCCTTATCCATTAGGCCACGAGGCCGACAGAAAGTTAGCCATTGTTTGACAGTTTCTCTTTGGTTGGTAAGCTTTTATCATGACCATAGTCACACACAGTTTGAGGCAGAAAATTAGAGATGGATCGCCCTGGCATTTCTGATCTCATCTCAGATTTTATTCATTCAAAATGAAGCTCAAATACATTTCAGCAAAAGTTTAACACGACCCCGACGAGACTCGAACTCGCAATCTTCTGATTCGAAGTCAGACGCCTTATCCATTAGGCCACGAGGCCGACAGAAAGTTAGCCATTGTTTGACAGTTTCTCTTTGGTTGGTATGCTTTTAGTCACACACAGTTTGAGGCAGAAAATTAGAGATGGATCGCCCTGGCATTTCTGATCTCATCTCAGATTTTATTCATTCAAAATGAAGCTCAAATACATTTCAGCAAAAGTTTAACACGACCCCGACGAGACTCGAACTCGCAATCTTCTGATTCGAAGTCAGACGCCTTATCCATTAGGCCACGAGGCCGACAGAAAGTTAGCCATTGATTGACAGTTTCTCTTTGGCTGGTATGCTTTTAGTCACAAACAGCTTGAGGCAGAAAATTAGAGATGGATCGCCCTGGCATTTCTGATCTCATCTCAGATTTTATTCATTCAAAATGAAGCTCAAATACATTTCAGCAAAAGTTTAACACGACCCCGACGAGACTCGAACTCGCAATCTTCTGATTCGAAGTCAGACGCCTTATCCATTAGGCCACGAGGCCGACAGAAAGTTAGCCATTGTTTGACAGTTTCTCCTTGGTTGGTATGCTTTTAGTCACAAACAGCTTGAGGCAGAAAATTAGAGATGGATCGCCCTGGCATTTCTGATCTCATCTCAGATTTTATTCATTCAAAATGAAGCTCAAATACATTTCAGCAAAAGTTGAACACGACCCCGACGAGACTCGAACTCGCAATCTTCTGATTCGAAGTCAGACGCCTT
The DNA here is from genome assembly GCA_916613615.1 of Steromphala cineraria. Lineage (NCBI taxonomy): Eukaryota > Metazoa > Mollusca > Gastropoda > Trochida > Trochidae > Steromphala > Steromphala cineraria. The sequence goes on from OU744720.1 coordinate 97,703,998, forward strand.
ATCCATTAGGCCACGAGGCCGACAGAAAGTTAGCCATTGTTTGACAGTTTCTCTTTGGTTGGTAAGCTTTTATCATGACCATAGTCACACACAGTTTGAGGCAGAAAATTAGAGATGGATCGCCCTGGCATTTCTGATCTCATCTCAGATTTTATTCATTCAAAATGAAGCTCAAATACATTTCAGCAAAAGTTGAACACGACCCCGACGAGACTCGAACTCGCAATCTTCTGATTCGAAGTCAGACGCCTTATCCATTAGGCCACGAGGCCGACAGAAAGTTAGCCATTGTTTGACAGTTTCTCTTTGGTTGGTATGCTTTTAGTCACAAACAGCTTGAGGCAGAAAATTAGAGATGGATCGCCCTGGCATTTCTGATCTCATCTCAGATTTTATTCATTCAAAATGAAGCTCAAATACATTTCAGCAAAAGTTTAACACGACCCCGACGAGACTCGAACTCGCAATCTTCTGATTCGAAGTCAGACGCCTTATCCATTAGGCCACGAGGCCGACAGAAAGTTAGCCATTGTTTGACAGTTTCTCTTTGGTTGGTAAGCTTTTATCATGACCATAGTCACACACAGTTTGAGGCAGAAAATTAGAGATGGATCGCCCTGGCATTTCTGATCTCATCTCAGATTTTATTCATTCAAAATGAAGCTCAAATACATTTCAGCAAAAGTTGAACACGACCCCGACGAGACTCGAACTCGCAATCTTCTGATTCGAAGTCAGACGCCTTATCCATTAGGCCACGAGGCCGACAGAAAGTTAGCCATTGTTTGACAGTTTCTCTTTGGTTGGTATGCTTTTAGTCACACACAGTTTGAGGAAGAAAATTAGAGATGGATCGCCCTGGCATTTCTGATCTCATCTCAGATTTTATTCATTCAAAATGAAGCTCAAATACATTTCAGCAAAAGTTGAACACGACCCCGACGAGACTCGAACTCGCAATCTTCTGATTCGAAGTCAGACGCCTTATCCATTAGGCCACGAGGCCAACAGAAAGTTAGCCATTGTTTAACAGTTTCTCTTTGGTTGGTAAGCTTTTATCATGACCATAGTCACACACAGTTTGAGGCAGAAAATTAGAGATGGATCGCCCTGGCATTTCTGATCTCATCTCAGATTTTATTCATTCAAAATGAAGCTCAAATACATTTCAGCAAAAGTTGAACACGACCCCGACGAGACTCGAACTCGCAATCTTCTGATTCGAAGTCAGACGCCTTATCCATTAGGCCACGAGGCCGACAGAAAGTTAGCCATTGTTTGACAGTTTCTCTTTGGTTGGTATGCTTTTAGTCACAAACAGCTTGAGGCAGAAAATTAGAGATGGATCGCCCTGGCATTTCTGATCTCATCTCAGATTTTATTCATTCAAAATGAAGCTCAAATACATTTCAGCAAAAGTTTAACACGACCCCGACGAGACTCGAACTCGCAATCTTCTGATTCGAAGTCAGACGCCTTATCCATTAGGCCACGAGGCCGACAGAAAGTTAGCCATTGTTTGACAGTTTCTCTTTGGTTGGTAAGCTTTTATCATGACCATAGTCACACACAGTTTGAGGCAGAAAATTAGAGATGGATCGCCCTGGCATTTCTGATCTCATCTCAGATTTTATTCATTCAAAATGAAGCTCAAATACATTTCAGCAAAAGTTGAACACGACCCCGACGAGACTCGAACTCGCAATCTTCTGATTCGAAGTCAGACGCCTTATCCATTAGGCCACGAGGTCGACAGAAAGTTAGCCATTGTTTGACAGTTTCTCTTTGGTTGGTATGCTTTTAGTCACACACAGTTTGAGGAAGAAAATTAGAGATGGATCGCCCTGGCATTTCTGATCTCATCTCAGATTTTATTCATTCAAAATGAAGCTCAAATACATTTCAGCAAAAGTTGAACACGACCCCGACGAGACTCGAACTCGCAATCTTCTGATTCGAAGTCAGACGCCTTATCCATTAGGCCACGAGGCCGACAGAAAGTTAGCCATTGATTGACAGTTTCTCTTTGGTTGGCATGCTTTTAGTCACACACAGTTTGAGGCAGAAAATTAGAGATGGATCGCCCTGGCATTTCTGATCTCATCTCAGATTTTATTCATTCAAAATGAAGCTCAAATACATTTCAGCAAAAGTTGAACACGACCCCGACGAGACTCGAACTCGCAATCTTCTGATTCGAAGTCAGACGCCTTATCCATTAGGCCACGAGGCCGACAGAAAGTTAGCCATTGTTTGACAGTTTCTCTTTGGTTGGTAAGCTTTTATCATGACCATAGTCACACACAGTTTGAGGCAGAAAATTAGAGATGGATCGCCCTGGCATTTCTGATCTCATCTCAGATTTTATTCATTCAAAATGAAGCTCAAATACATTTCAGCAAAAGTTTAACACGACACCGACGAGACTGGAACTCGCAATATTCTGATTCGAAGTCAGACGCCTTATCCATTAGGCCACGAGGCCGACAGAAAGTTAGCCATTGTTTGACAGTTTCTCTTTGGTTAGTATGCTTTTAGTCACAAACAGTTTGAGGCAGAAAATTAGAGATGGATCGCCCTGGCATTTCTGATCTCATCTCAGATTTTATTCATTCAAAATGAAGCTCAAATACATTTCAGCAAAAGTTTAACACGACCCCGACGAGACTCGAACTCGCAATCTTCTGATTCGAAGTCAGACGCCTTATCCATTAGGCCACGAGGCCGACAGAAAGTTAGCCATTGTTTGACAGTTTCTCTTTGGTTGGTATGCTTTAAGTCACACACAGTTTGAGGCAGAAAATTAGAGATGGATCGCCCTGGCATTTCTGATCTCATCTCAGATTTTATTCATTCAAAATGAAGCTCAAATACATTTCAGCAAAAGTTTAACACGACCCCGACGAGACTCGAACTCGCAATCTTCTGATTCGAAGTCAGACGCCTTATCCATTAGGCCACGAGGCCGACAGAAAGTTAGCCATTGTTTGACAGTTTCTCTTTGGTTGGTATGCTTTAAGTCACACACAGTTTGAGGCAGAAAATTAGAGATGGATCGCCCTGGCATTTCTGATCTCATCTCAGATTTTATTCATTCAAAATGAAGCTCAAATACATTTCAGCAAAAGTTTAACACGACCCCGACGAGACTCGAACTCGCAATCTTCTGATTCGAAGTCAGACGCCTTATCCATTAGGCCACGAGGCCGACAGAAAGTTAGCCATTGTTTGACAGTTTCTCTTTGGTTGGTATGCTTTTAGTCACAAACAGCTTGAGGCAGAAAATTAGAGATGGATCGCCCTGGCATTTCTGATCTCATCTCAGATTTTATTCATTCAAAATGAAGCTCAAATACATTTCAGCAAAAGTTGAACACGACCCCGACGAGACTCGAACTCGCAATCTTCTGATTCGAAGTCAGACGCCTTATCCATTAGGCCACGAGGCCGACAGAAAGTTAGCCATTGTTTGACAGTTTCTCTTTGGTTGGTAAGCTTTTATCATGACCATAGTCACACACAGTTTGAGGCAGAAAATTAGAGATGGATCGCCCTGGCATTTCTGATCTCATCTCAGATTTTATTCATTCAAAATGAAGCTCAAATACATTTCAGCAAAAGTTTAACACGACACCGACGAGACTCGAACTCGCAATCTTCTGATTCGAAGTCAGACGCCTTATCCATTAGGCCACGAGGCCGACAGAAAGTTAGCCATTGTTTGACAGTTTCTCTTTGGTTGGTATGCTTTTAGTCACACACAGTTTGAGGCAGAAAATTAGAGATGGATCGCCCTGGCATTTCTGATCTCATCTCAGATTTTATTCATTCAAAATGAAGCTCAAATACATTTCAGCAAAAGTTTAACACGACCCCGACGAGACTCGAACTCGCAATCTTCTGATTCGAAGTCAGACGCCTTATCCATTAGGCCACGAGGCCGACAGAAAGTTAGCCATTGTTTGACAGTTTCTCTTTGGTTGGTATGCTTTTAGTCACACACAGTTTGAGGCAGAAAATTAGAGATGGATCGCCCTGGCATTTCTGATCTCATCTCAGATTTTATTCATTCAAAATGAAGCTCAAATACATTTCAGCAAAAGTTGAACACGACCCCGACGAGACTCGAACTCGCAATCTTCTGATTCGAAGTCAGACGCCTTATCCATTAGGCCACGAGGCCGACAGAAAGTTAGCCATTGTTTGACAGTTTCTCTTTGGTTGGTATGCTTTTAGTCACACACAGTTTGAGGAAGAAAATTAGAGATGGATCGCCCTGGCATTTCTGATCTCATCTCAGATTTTATTCATTCAAAATGAAGCTCAAATACATTTCAGCAAAAGTTTAACACGACCCCGACGAGACTCGAACTCGCAATCTTCTGATTCGAAGTCAGACGCCTTATCCATTAGGCCACGAGGCCGACAGAAAGTTAGCCATTGTTTGACAGTTTCTCTTTGGTTGGTATGCTTTTAGTCACAAACAGCTTGAGGCAGAAAATTAGAGATGGATCGCCCTGGCATTTCTGATCTCATCTCAGATTTTATTCATTCAAAATGAAGCTCAAATACATTTCAGCAAAAGTTTAACACGACCCCGACGAGACTCGAACTCGCAATCTTCTGATTCGAAGTCAGACGCCTTATCCATTAGGCCACGAGGCCGACAGAAAGTTAGCCATTGTTTGACAGTTTCTCTTTGGTTGGTAAGCTTTTATCATGACCATAGTCACACACAGTTTGAGGCAGAAAATTAGAGATGGATCGCCCTGGCATTTCTGATCTCATCTCAGATTTTATTCATTCAAAATGAAGCTCAAATACATTTCAGCAAAAGTTTAACACGACACCGACGAGACTCGAACTCGCAATCTTCTGATTCGAAGTCAGACGCCTTATCCATTAGGCCACGAGGCCGACAGAAAGTTAGCCATTGTTTGACAGTTTCTCTTTGGTTGGTATGCTTTTAGTCACACACAGTTTGAGGCAGAAAATTAGAGATGGATCGCCCTGGCATTTCTGATCTCATCTCAGATTTTATTCATTCAAAATGAAGCTCAAATACATTTCAGCAAAAGTTTAACACGACCCCGACGAGACTCGAACTCGCAATCTTCTGATTCGAAGTCAGACGCCTTATCCATTAGGCCACGAGGCCGACAGAAAGTTAGCCATTGTTTGACAGTTTCTCTTTGGTTGGTATGCTTTTAGTCACACACAGTTTGAGGCAGAAAATTAGAGATGGATCGCCCTGGCATTTCTGATCTCATCTCAGCTTTTATTCATTCAAAATGAAGCTCAAATACATTTCAGCAAAAGTTTAACACGACCCAGACGAGACTCGAACTCGCAATCTTCTGATTCAAAGTCAGACGCCTTATCCATTAGGCCACGAGGCCGACAGAAAGTTAGCCATTGTTTGACAGTTTCTCTTTGGTTGGTATGCTTTTAGTCACAAACAGCTTGAGGCAGAAAATTAGAGATGGATCGCCCTGGCATTTCTGATCTCATCTCAGATTTTATTCATTCAAAATGAAGCTCAAATACATTTCAGCAAAAGTTGAACACGACCCCGACGAGACTCGAACTCGCAATCTTCTGATTCGAAGTCAGACGCCTTATCCATTAGGCCACGAGGCCGACAGAAAGTTAGCCATTGTTTGACAGTTTCTCTTTGGTTGGTAAGCTTTTATCATGACCATAGTCACACACAGTTTGAGGCAGAAAATTAGAGATGGATCGCCCTGGCATTTCTGATCTCATCTCAGATTTTATTCATTCAAAATGAAGCTCAAATACATTTCAGCAAAAGTTTAACACGACCCCAACGAGACTCGAACTCGCAATCTTCTGATTCGAAGTCAGACGCCTTATCCATTAGGCCACGAGGCCGACAGAAAGTTAGCCATTGTTTGACAGTTTCTCTTTGGTTGGTATGCTTTTAGTCACACACAGTTTGAGGCAGAAAATTAGAGATGGATCGCCCTGGCATTTCTGATCTCATCTCAGATTTTATTCATTCAAAATGAAGCTCAAATACATTTCAGCAAAAGTTTAACACGACCCCGACGAGACTCGAACTCGCAATCTTCTGATTCGAAGTCAGACGCCTTATCCATTAGGCCACGAGGCCGACAGAAAGTTAGCCATTGTTTGACAGTTTCTCTTTGGTTGGTATGCTTTTAGTCACACACAGCTTGAGGCAGAAAATTAGAGATGGATCGCCCTGGCATTTCTGATCTCATCTCAGATTTTATTCATTCAAAATGAAGCTCAAATACATTTCAGCAAAAGTTGAACACGACCCCGACGAGACTCGAACTCGCAATCTTCTGATTCGAAGTCAGACGCCTTATCCATTAGGCCACGAGGCCGACAGAAAGTTAGCCATTGTTTGACAGTTTCACTTTGGTTGGTATGCTTTTAGTCACACACAGTTTGAGGCAGAAAATTAGAGATGGATCGCCCTGGCATTTCTGATCTCATCTCAGATTTTATTCATTCAAAATGAAGCTCAAATACATTTCAGCAAAAGTTTAACACGACCCCGACGAGACTCGAACTCGCAATCTTCTGATTCGAAGTCAGACGCCTTATCCATTAGGCCACGAGGCCGACAGAAAGTTAGCCATTGTTTGACAGTTTCTCTTTGGTTGGTATGCTTTTAGTCACAAACAGCTTGAGGCAGAAAATTAGAGATGGATCGCCCTGGCATTTCTGATCTCATCTCAGATTTTATTCATTCAAAATGAAGCTCAAATACATTTCAGCAAAAGTTGAACACGACCCCGACGAGACTCGAACTCGCAATCTTCTGATTCGAAGTCAGACGCCTTATCCATTAGGCCACGAGGCCGACAGAAAGTTAGCCATTGTTTGACAGTTTCTCTTTGGTTGGTAAGCTTTTATCATGACCATAGTCACACACAGTTTGAGGCAGAAAATTAGAGATGGATCGCCCTGGCATTTCTGATCTCATCTCAGATTTTATTCATTCAAAATGAAGCTCAAATACATTTCAGCAAAAGTTTAACACGACACCGACGAGACTCGAACTCGCAATCTTCTGATTCGAAGTCAGACGCCTTATCCATTAGGCCACGAGGCCGACAGAAAGTTAGCCATTGTTTGACAGTTTCTCTTTGGTTGGTATGCTTTTAGTCACACACAGTTTGAGGCAGAAAATTAGAGATGGATCGCCCTGGCATTTCTGATCTCATCTCAGATTTTATTCATTCAAAATGAAGCTCAAATACATTTCAGCAAAAGTTTAACACGACCCCGACGAGACTCGAACTCGCAATCTTCTGATTCGAAGTCAGACGCCTTATCCATTAGGCCACGAGGCCGACAGAAAGTTAGCCATTGTTTGACAGTTTCACTTTGGTTGGTATGCTTTTAGTCACACACAGTTTGAGGCAGAAAATTAGAGATGGATCGCCCTGGCATTTCTGATCTCATCTCAGATTTTATTCATTCAAAATGAAGCTCAAATACATTTCAGCAAAAGTTTAACACGACCCCGACGAGACTCGAACTCGCAATCTTCTGATTCGAAGTCAGACGCCTTATCCATTAGGCCACGAGGCCGACAGAAAGTTAGCCATTGTTTGACAGTTTCTCTTTGGTTGGTATGCTTTTAGTCACAAACAGCTTGAGGCAGAAAATTAGAGATGGATCGCCCTGGCATTTCTGATCTCATCTCAGATTTTATTCATTCAAAATGAAGCTCAAATACATTTCAGCAAAAGTTGAACACGACCCCGACGAGACTCGAACTCGCAATCTTCTGATTCGAAGTCAGACGCCTTATCCATTAGGCCACGAGGCCGACAGAAAGTTAGCCATTGTTTGACAGTTTCTCTTTGGTTGGTAAGCTTTTATCATGACCATAGTCACACACAGTTTGAGGCAGAAAATTAGAGATGGATCGCCCTGGCATTTCTGATCTCATCTCAGATTTTATTCATTCAAAATGAAGCTCAAATACATTTCAGCAAAAGTTTAACACGACACCGACGAGACTCGAACTCGCAATCTTCTGATTCGAAGTCAGACGCCTTATCCATTAGGCCACGAGGCCGACAGAAAGTTAGCCATTGTTTGACAGTTTCTCTTTGGTTGGTATGCTTTTAGTCACACACAGTTTGAGGCAGAAAATTAGAGATGGATCGCCCTGGCATTTCTGATCTCATCTCAGATTTTATTCATTCAAAATGAAGCTCAAATACATTTCAGCAAAAGTTGAACACGACCCCGACGAGACTCGAACTCGCAATCTTCTGATTCGAAGTCAGACGCCTTATCCATTAGGCCACGAGGCCGACAGAAAGTTAGCCATTGTTTGACAGTTTCTCTTTGGTTGGTATGCTTTTAGTCACAAACAGTTTGAGGCAGAAAATTAGAGATGGATCGCCCTGGCATTTCTGATCTCATCTCAGATTTTATTCATTCAAAATGAAGCTCAAATACATTTCAGCAAAAGTTGAACACGACCCCGACTGGACTCAAACTCGCAATCTTCTGATTCGAAGTCAGACGCCTTATCCATTAGGCCACGAGGCCGACAGAAAGTTAGCCATTGTTTGACAGTTTCTCTTTGGTTGGTAAGCTTTTATCATGACCATAGTCACACACAGTTTGAGGCAGAAAATTAGAGATGGATCGCCCTGGCATTTCTGATCTCATCTCAGATTTTATTCATTCAAAATGAAGCTCAAATACATTTCAGCAAAAGTTTAACACGACCCCGACGAGACTCGAACTCGCAATCTTCTGATTCGAAGTCAGACGCCTTATCCATTAGGCCACGAGGCCGACAGAAAGTTAGCCATTGTTTGACAGTTTCTCTTTGGTTGGTATGCTTTTAGTCACAAACAGTTTGAGGCAGAAAATTAGAGATGGATCGCCCTGGCATTTCTGATCTCATCTCAGATTTTATTCATTCAAAATGAAGCTCAAATACATTTCAGCAAAAGTTGAACACGACCCCGACTGGACTCAAACTCGCAATCTTCTGATTCGAAGTCAGACGCCTTATCCATTAGGCCACGAGGCCGACAGAAAGTTAGCCATTGTTTGACAGTTTCTCTTTGGTTGGTAAGCTTTTATCATGACCATAGTCACACACAGTTTGAGGCAGAAAATTAGAGATGGATCGCCCTGGCATTTCTGATCTCATCTCAGATTTTATTCATTCAAAATGAAGCTCAAATACATTTCAGCAAAAGTTTAACACGACCCCGACGAGACTCGAACTCGCAATCTTCTGATTCGAAGTCAGACGCCTTATCCATTAGGCCACGAGGCCGACAGAAAGTTAGCCATTGTTTGACAGTTTCTCTTTGGTTGGTATGCTTTTAGTCACACAGAGTTTGAGGCAGAAAATTAGAGATGGATCGCCCTGGCATTTCTGATCTCATCTCAGATTTTATTCATTCAAAATGAAGCTCAAATACATTTCAGCAAAAGTTGAACACGACCCCGACGAGACTCGAACTCGCAATCTTCTGATTCGAAGTCAGACGCCTTATCCATTAGGCCACGAGGCCGACAGAAAGTTAGCCATTGTTTGACAGTTTCTCTTTGGTTGGTAAGCTTTTATCATGACCATAGTCACAAACAGTTTGAGGCAGAAAATTAGAGATGGATCGCCCTGGCATTTCTGATCTCATCTCAGATTTTATTCATTCAAAATGAAGCTCAAATACATTTCAGCAAAAGTTGAACACGACCCCGACGAGACTCGAACTCGCAATCTTCTGATTCGAAGTCAGACGCCTTATCCATTAGGCCACGAGGCCGACAGAAAGTTAGCCATTGTTTGACAGTTTCTCTTTGGTTGGTAAGCTTTTATCATGACCATAGTCACACACAGTTTGAGGCAGAAAATTAGAGATGGATCGCCCTGGCATTTCTGATCTCATCTCAGATTTTATTCATTCAAAATGAAGCTCAAATACATTTCAGCAAAAGTTGAACACGACCCCGACGAGACTCGAACTCGCAATCTTCTGATTCGAAGTCAGACGCCTTATCCATGAGGCCACGAGGCCGACAGAAAGTTAGCCATTGTTTGACAGTTTCTCTTTGGTTGGTATGCTTTTAGTCACACACAGTTTGAGGCAGAAAATTAGAGATGGATCGCCCTGGCATTTCTGATCTCATCTCAGATTTTATTCATTCAAAATGAAGCTCAAATACATTTCAGCAAAATTTAACACGACCCCGACGAGACTCGAACTCGCAATCTTCTGATTCGAAGTCAGACGCCTTATCCATTAGGCCACGAGGCCGACAGAAAGTTAGCCATTGTTTGACAGTTTCTCTTTGGTTGGTATGCTTTTAGTCACACACAGTTTGAGGCAGAAAATTAGAGATGGATCGCCCTGGCATTTCTGATCTCATCTCAGATTTTATTCATTCAAAATGAAGCTCAAATACATTTCAGCAAAAGTTGAACACGACCCCGACGAGACTCGAACTCGCAATCTTCTGAGTCGAAGTCAGACGCCTTATCCATTAGGCCACGAGGCCGACAGAAAGTTAGCCATTGTTTGACAGTTTCACTTTGGTTGGTATGCTTTTAGTCACACACAGTTTGAGGCAGAAAATTAGAGATGGATCGCCCTGGCATTTCTGATCTCATCTCAGATTTTATTCATTCAAAATGAAGCTCAAATACATTTCAGCAAAAGTTTAACACGACCCCGACGAGACTCGAACTCGCAATCTTCTGATTCGAAGTCAGACGCCTTATCCATTAGGCCACGAGGCCGACAGAAAGTTAGCCATTGTTTGACAGTTTCTCTTTGGTTGGTATGCTTTTAGTCACAAACAGCTTGAGGCAGAAAATTAGAGATGGATCGCCCTGGCATTTCTGATCTCATCTCAGATTTTATTCATTCAAAATGAAGCTCAAATACATTTCAGCAAAAGTTGAACACGACCCCGACGAGACTCGACCTCGCAATCTTCTGATTCGAAGTCAGACGCCTTATCCATTAGGCCACGAGGCCGACAGAAAGTTAGCCATTGTTTGACAGTTTCTCTTTGGTTGGTATGCTTTTATCATGACCATAGTCACACACAGTTTGAGGCAGAAAATTAGAGATGGATCGCCCTGGCATTTCTGATCTCATCTCAGATTTTATTCATTCAAAATGAAGCTCAAATACATTTCAGCAAAAGTTTAACACGACACCGACGAGACTCGAACTCGCAATCTTCTGATTCGAAGTCAGACGCCTTATCCATTAGGCCACGAGGCCGACAGAAAGTTAGCCATTGTTTGACAGTTTCTCTTTGGTTGGTATGCTTTTAGTCACACACAGTTTGAGGCAGAAAATTAGAGATGGATCGCCCTGGCATTTCTGATCTCATCTCAGATTTTATTCATTCAAAATGAAGCTCAAATACATTTCAGCAAAAGTTTAACACGACCCCGACGAGACTCGAACTCGCAATCTTCTGATTCGAAGTCAGACGCCTTATCCATTAGGCCACGAGGCCGACAGAAAGTTAGCCATTGTTTGACAGTTTCTCTTTGGTTGGTATGCTTTTAGTCACAAACAGTTTGAGGCAGAAAATTAGAGATGGATCGCCCTGGCATTTCTGATCTCATCTCAGATTTTATTCATTCAAAATGAAGCTCAAATACATTTCAGCAAAAGTTGAACACGACCCCGACGAGACTCGAACTCGCAATCTTCTGATTCGAAGTCAGACGCCTTATCCATTAGGCCACGAGGCCAACAGAAAGTTAGCCATTGTTTGACAGTTTCTCTTTGGTTGGTAAGCTTTTATCATGACCATAGTCACACACAGTTTGAGGCAGAAAATTAGAGATGGATCGCCCTGGCATTTCTGATCTCATCTCAGATTTTATTCATTCAAAATGAAGCTCAAATACATTTCAGCAAAAGTTTAACACGACCCCGACGAGACTCGAACTCGCAATCTTCTGATTCGAAGTCAGACGCCTTATCCATTAGGCCACGAGGCCGACAGAAAGTTAGCCATTGTTTGACAGTTTCTCTTTGGTTGGTATGCTTTTAGTCACAAACAGTTTGAGGCAGAAAATTAGAGATGGATCGCCCTGGCATTTCTGATCTCATCTCAGATTTTATTCATTCAAAATGAAGCTCAAATACATTTCAGCAAAAGTTGAACACGACCCCGACGAGACTCGAACTCGCAATCTTCTGATTCGAAGTCAGACGCCTTATCCATTAGGCCACGAGGCCAACAGAAAGTTAGCCATTGTTTGACAGTTTCTCTTTGGTTGGTAAGCTTTTATCATGACCATAGTCACACACAGTTTGAGGCAGAAAATTAGAGATGGATCGCCCTGGCATTTCTGATCTCATCTCAGATTTTATTCATTCAAAATGAAGCTCAAATACATTTCAGCAAAAGTTTAACACGACCCCGACGAGACTCGAACTCGCAATCTTCTGATTCGAAGTCAGACGCCTTATCCATTAGGCCACGAGGCCAACAGAAAGTTAGCCATTGTTTGACAGTTTCTCTTTGGTTGGTAAGCTTTTATCATGACCATAGTCACACACAGTTTGAGGCAGAAAATTAGAGATGGATCGCCCTGGCATTTCTGATCTCATCTCAGATTTTATTCATTCAAAATGAAGCTCAAATACATTTCAGCAAAAGTTTAACACGACCCCGACGAGACTCGAACTCGCAATCTTCTGATTCGAAGTCAGACGCCTTATCCATTAGGCCACGAGGCCGACAGAAAGTTAGCCATTGTTTGACAGTTTCTCTTTGGTTGGTATGCTTTTAGTCACACAGAGTTTGAGGCAGAAAATTAGAGATGGATCGCCCTGGCATTTCTGATCTCATCTCAGATTTTATTCATTCAAAATGAAGCTCAAATACATTTCAGCAAAAGTTGAACACGACCCCGACGAGACTCGAACTCGCAATCTTCTGATTCGAAGTCAGACGCCTTATCCATTAGGCCACGAGGCCGACAGAAAGTTAGCCATTGTTTGACAGTTTCTCTTTGGTTGGTAAGCTTTTATCATGACCATAGTCACAAACAGTTTGAGGCAGAAAATTAGAGATGGATCGCCCTGGCATTTCTGATCTCATCTCAGATTTTATTCATTCAAAATGAAGCTCAAATACATTTCAGCAAAAGTTGAACACGACCCCGACGAGACTCGAACTCGCAATCTTCTGATTCGAAGTCAGACGCCTTATCCATTAGGCCACGAGGCCGACGGAAAGTTAGCCATTGTTTGACAGTTTCTCTTTGGTTGGTAAGCTTTTATCATGACCATAGTCACACAAAGTTTGAGGCAGAAAATTAGAGATGGATCGCCCTGGCATTTCTGATCTCATCTCAGATTTTATTCATTCAAAATGAAGCTCAAATACATTTCAGCAAAAGTTGAACACGACCCCGACGAGACTCGAACTCGCAATCTTCTGATTCGAAGTCAGACGCCTTATCCATGAGGCCACGAGGCCGACAGAAAGTTAGCCATTGTTTGACAGTTTCTCTTTGGTTGGTAAGCTTTTATCATGACCATAGTCACACACAGTTTGAGGCAGAAAATTAGAGATGGATCGCCCTGGCATTTCTGATCTCATCTCAGATTTTATTCATTCAAAATGAAGCTCAAATACATTTCAGCAAAAGTTTAACACGACCCCGACGAGACTCGAACTCGCAATCTTCTGATTCGAAGTCAGACGCCTTATCCATTAGGCCACGAGGCCGACAGAAAGTTAGCCATTGTTTGACAGTTTCTCTTTGGTTGGTATGCTTTTAGTCACACACAGTTTGAGGCAGAAAATTAGAGATGGATCGCCCTGGCATTTCTGATCTCATCTCAGATTTTATTCATTCAAAATGAAGCTCAAATACATTTCAGCAAAAGTTGAACACGACCCCGACGAGACTCGAACTCGCAATCTTCTGATTCGAAGTCAGACGCCTTATCCATTAGGCCACGAGGCCGACAGAAAGTTAGCCATTGTTTGACAGTTTCTCTTTGGTTGGTAAGCTTTTATCATGACCATAGTCACACACAGTTTGAGGCAGAAAATTAGAGATGGATCGCCCTGGCATTTCTGATCTCATCTCAGATTTTATTCATTCAAAATGAAGCTCAAATACATTTCAGCAAAAGTTTAACACGACCCCGACGAGACTCGAACTCGCAATCTTCTGATTCGAAGTCAGACGCCTTATCCATTAGGCCACGAGGCCGACAGAAAGTTAGCCATTGTTTGACAGTTTCTCTTTGGTTGGTATGCTTTTAGTCTCACACTGTTTGAGGCAGAAAATTAGAGATGGATCGCCCTGGCATTTCTGATCTCATCTCAGATTTTATTCATTCAAAATGAAGCTCAAATACATTTCAGCAAAAGTTTAACACGACCCCGACGAGACTCGAACTCGCAATCTTCTAATTCGAAGTCAGACGCCTTATCCATTAGGCCACGAGGCCGACAGAAAGTTAGCCATTGTTTGACAGTTTCTCTTTGGTTGGTATGCTTTTAGTCACACACAGTTTGAGGCAGAAAATTAGAGATGGATCGCCCTGGCATTTCTGATCTCATCTCAGATTTTATTCATTCAAAATGAAGCTCAAATACATTTCAGCAAAAGTTTAACACGACCCCGACGAGACTCGAACTCGCAATCTTCTGATTCGAAGTCAGACGCCTTATCCATTAGGCCACGAGGCCGACAGAAAGTTAGCCATTGTTTGACAGTTTCTCTTTGGTTGGTATGCTTTTAGTCACACACAGTTTGAGGCAGAAAATTAGAGATGGATCGCCCTGGCATTTCTGATCTCATCTCAGATTTTATTCATTCAAAATGAAGCTCAAATACATTTCAGCAAAAGTTTAACACGACCCCGACGAGACTCGAACTCGCAATCTTCTGATTCGAAGTCAGACGCCTTATCCATTAGGCCACGAGGCCGACAGAAAGTTAGCCATTGTTTGACAGATTCTCTTTGGTTGGTAAGCTTTTATCATGACCATAGTCACACACAGTTTGAGGCAGAAAATTAGAGATGGATCGCCCTGGCATTTCTGATCTCATCTCAGATTTTATTCATTCAAAATGAAGCTCAAATACATTTCAGCAAAAGTTTAACACGACCCCGACGAGACTCGAACTCGCAATCTTCTGATTCGAAGTCAGACGCCTTATCCATTAGGCCACGAGGCCGACAGAAAGTTAGCCATTGTTTGACAGTTTCACTTTGGTTGGTATGCTTTTAGTCACACACAGTTTGAGGCAGAAAATTAGAGATGGATCGCCCTGGCATTTCTGATCTCATCTCAGATTTTATTCATTCAAAATGAAGCTCAAATACATTTCAGCAAAAGTTTAACACGACCCCGACGAGACTCGAACTCGCAATCTTCTGATTCGAAGTCAGACGCCTTATCCATTAGGCCACGAGGCCGACAGAAAGTTAGCCATTGTTTGACAGTTTCTCTTTGGTTGGTATGCTTTTAGTCAGAAACAGTTTGAGGCAGAAAATTAGAGATGGATCGCCCTGGCATTTCTGATCTCATCTCAGATTTTATTCATTCAAAATGAAGCTCAAATACATTTCAGCAAAAGTTGAACACGACCCCGACGAGACTCGAACTCGCAATCTTCTGATTCGAAGTCAGACGCCTTTTTTTTTTTTCTTTCATAATGATTTATTCACAGAAGTATATACAGGTTAAGATGAAGGTGGAAAATATACAGTTTTAAAACATGTGTCCTTACATGGACATACACACAACCAGTTGAATTACTATTTACAGATTTTCAACACAGTGGATATTTAAGAATAATTTCCTCATTATTGCCAATTGAAATGATGTTTAAAGGAACTACATATTTATAAATGAATAACGTAGATTGATTGTTTTTGCGATAATGAAACCAAAGCAGTTTGAAATAATGTTTTACACTGTTTTTGAAAAAATTTAACAAATTAAGGGATTTATTTTGTAATGAGGAAATAGCTCTTCTTTTATAAACACACAATCTGTAGATTGATAAAAGCATATTTATACAATCATAGCTTTCAGGTGCTTGGGTGGATTGAAATCCAAACATAAGCCAAGATACTAAACTGTTAAAGGAGTATCCTTTGTCACAAAATACATTCGTGAAAATATCCCGAAAAATATTGATGGTGTCATACAGCTCATCACAAAACACGAACATGTGAAACATATTTTCTTCTTCAGCTGTACATTCTGGACACAAATCAGTGTCAGATTTACCATATTTATACATTTTATGATTGGTATAAACAATATTATGGCAAA
Organism: Steromphala cineraria; assembly: GCA_916613615.1. Classification (NCBI taxonomy): domain Eukaryota; kingdom Metazoa; phylum Mollusca; class Gastropoda; order Trochida; family Trochidae; genus Steromphala; species Steromphala cineraria. The sequence goes on from OU744720.1 coordinate 97,720,318, forward strand.
TTTTAAAATCAAGGTTTCTTTGCTCAGCTGATTAATCATTAAGAAAAACAGATTTCCAAACTTTAGACCAATTTATGTCTAGAGCATAATTATCCCAAAAGTCAATTGAAGTTGGTTGAATAAAATTTTTGGAGACAAAAATTGAATAGCAGAATTTTACATTTAATTTATGGGAATGTATGATATCATTATCTGTGATAATGGAAACTTCTTTTAAAGCTTTAGTAATTATTGAATGTGAGCAAATATATTGAAACCAGTCGCATGGGAGCGATTTTAAAATAATGAAATATGCACTCTTAATGTAGGAAAGAGAAACATCAAATTCATGATTATAAATAATTTCTGAAATGGCAGAAGCCTTTAAAAATCCTGGTACAACTTCATAGCAAATATCTGACAATGTGGTTATACCACTATCAATGAAGAATTTGAAATAAAGCACCTTCCCTTGATACTGCACGTGTGGATTGTGGAACAAAGGTTGATGCATAATGAGCTCGGGATTTGTCACGAGCTCGCGTTGAGAGCACGTGATTTCGTCCCATGCACGTAGAACTTCTGCATAGAAAGGGTTTATCGCTTTGAGGTTGACCTCATTATAAACAATGTAGAAAATATTCTCTCTGAGTCCCATATTTGAATATTTTTGAAAAAACAACATAGCAGAATGTTTCCATAGTGCTACAAAATTAGAATCAAACAGTTTATTTACAACTTTTAAGCGAAAAGAATGTATTTTGAATTTCAAACTAGGAAGAGATAAACCACCTTCTATGAAGTGTTCTATTGTTGTTGTGCGTTTTATGAGTACTGTGTTATCTGACCAGATAAAGTTGGAAATACAAGTCTCAAAATCCTTTATAAACCATTCTGGAACAGGTAAAACATATACACTATACCACAATTTTGATAACATGAAAATATTTACAACAATTGATTTGCCTTGAAGTGTCAGTTGTCTCTGCGACCATAATCCAAGCAGAGATTTAATTTTACTTAATTTAGATTTCCAATTTTTGATTTCACAAGCGGCTTTATCAGGACCCAGATAAATCCCAAGAATTTTTAAACAATCATATTTGACTGATATCGGAAAATCAAAATTAGAAACAGAGATTTGATTAGATTTCCCCAAGACCAACACTTCAGACTTTGTTAAATTAATTTTAGCTCCGGTGGCTGAGCAATAATAATCTAATGAATCAAAGGTGGCAGTAATTGATTGTTGATTGCTGACAGTCACCGTAGCATCATCAGCATGTTGGTATAACAATGATTTGTGATTGACATCAATAGAAATTGGAGTAATGGCTGGGTTAGCTTTGATAAGCTGATTAAGTGATTGACTGACAATAACAAAAAGTAAGCTGCTAAGTGGGTCACCTTGACGGACCGACCTAGTTACAGGGAAATAAGGCGTGAGATGTCCATTAATTTTAACACTACTAAGTAAACCTGAATACAGTATTTGAATCCATGAGATAAAATAATCACCAAAATTCAATTTCTCAAGGACCTTTATAATAAAGGGTTGAGAAACTCGATCAAAGGCCTTTTCTTGATCAATTGATATTATATAAGCTTCATCCAAATCATCAGACAAATCAATTACATCCCTTAAAGAATGAATATTGTCAGCAATATCACGTCCAGGAATACCACAAGTTTGATCAGAGGAGATGATTGTTTCCATAACATGCTTCAAGCGTGAAGCTAGGACTTTTGAAATTAATTTGCAATCAACATTTAAAAGTGAAATAGGTCTAAAGTTTTTAATGTCCTTTTTGTCTCCTCTCTTTTTATAAAATAAACTGATTACACCTTTTTTCATTGAACGTGATAATTGCTGTTCAACAAAAACATTATTTACAATATGAACAAAAATAGGTTTTAAAACATCCCAAAAATGTACATAAAATTCAACAGTGAGTCCGTCATTGCCTGGACTTTTACGACGCTTCATAGCGTGCAGAGCTGTTGTAAGCTCGTCTTCACTGATGTTTTCATCCAGCACAATCTTATCTTCCTCTGAGAGGACATCTTTTAATAAAAGTAATAATTCATTTTGCTTATTGATATCTAAATCTTCTGCTTTATATAAATCAGAATAAAATTTGAAGGCGTGATCTAAAATATCTTCAGTTTTATTTGTAATACCTTTATCTGTAATAAGTTCTTTAATACAATTTGATTCTTGTTTCGCCTTTTCCAAATTCAAAAAGAAGGAAGTATGCTTATCTGATTCTAAAGCCCATTGGGCTTTAGATCTTAAGATTGCACCATCACATTTACTTTTTTCAAAAATTGCTAATTCAGCTTCTAAATCTTGAATGAGGGATATATCTCGTGATGGATTTTTGGAAAGTTTGTCATATTCTAATCTTAACCTACGCTGTAAATCAAAGTGCTGTGCCTTCTCTGCTTTTCTCTTTTTACAAGAGAAATAAATACTAGATTTTTTAAGCTTATATTTTAAGTTATCCCACCATAACAGTGGTTCCGATAAATACAATGGGCATGATAAACTGTCATTGATTAAATCTTTGATGATATTTGAATATACAGGATCTGACAGGATTTGATTATTTATGACCCACATGCCAGGTCCACGTTCTACTTTAGAAAAGTCAAATTTGACAAAATTTATGGAGTGGTCGCTTAGTGAAGAATACTGAATATAGGCATGTGTAGCAAATGGAATTAAAGATTTTGATATTAAAGTAAAGTCAATGCGACTTTGTTTGCACACTCCATTTACAATTTGTTTACGAGTAAATTCCTTCCTGTCAGGATTTCTGTATCTCCAAATATCACAAAGATTATAATCACTGATAATTGTACATAATTTGTTGCTACTTTGCAAATTGAAAGTTTTGATGTTAACATTCTTATCAAGAAAAACATCCAGTAACTCGTTATAATCTCAAGGAGCAATAATATGATCTCCTGATAAATATGAGATAAATTCATCATAAAAATCCATTCTATTAGCAACCACATTTGGTGCATACACATTAATGCAAGAGTATGTTTCATCATCCACATCAAAACTAACTTTGAGCAGTCTGCCATTATTATCACACTTTACAAAAGTGGGGTTATAGGGAAAATTAGAAGTGAATAAAATAGCAACACCTTTACGTTTTTCATCAGAACAATTATTATAAAAAATCTTACCGGGCCACTTATGCTGATATTGCTTTATAAAGGAATTATCCCAGAAAGTTTCCTGTAGAAATATTATGTCCGCATGAGAACTTATTGCCTTTTGAAAAACACAGTCCATCTTAGCAATGTCTCTTAGCCCGTTAACGTTCCATGCACAAATTAACATGATGAAGTGGAATAATGATGTATCCATTACTTTATGTTGTCAAGGATATCTCTCTTCACATTCACTGTTTCTTCTTTCTTCTTTTTCAGTTCGTCTTTCCTGTTTTCCCTTAACTTGTTTTTCAGTTCATTCTCCTTCAATACTGAGTCAGTAAGTTTAGGATTGAGTCTTTTCCAGGTTCTCTGATGCTTTACAGTATTCCACCCTTGGGTCTTACTAATGTTGTTTGTGTCGGGCTTGGAGACTTTCTTCTGAGGAGAGATGTCTTCGTCCTCGTGTGTCTGCTCTAGTGTTTGTTCACTTGCACGTGCATCCACTGTATGGCCCTGTGTTGTGGTACAAGTTGGCACAGACTCCTCGTGCACGTCTGATTGCTCACCTTCGTTGTCAATGGAGATAGACTGCTCGGCTGTCTCTGTTTCGGATTCCGTGTCATAATCACTCAGGTCGGTGTTATTGTCTCCCGACAGTAATGGAAACTCTTTCTCAAAGTTCTTCCGAAATGTTTGATCGTCTGTGCAAATGCAATTATCATCAAATTTTCCACAATAGTCACACTCAACTTTCTCACAGTATTTGGCCATGTGTCCGTAGCTGTTGCAATTGAAACACTTTGTTTCAGGACATTCTTTCATTTCGTGATCTGTTGAGTTGCATTTGAAACACACCTTTACTTGATTATTGTGGATTACACGGTAATACTTGAATCCGTCACAAGTGTTGAAACCAACAGAGTGGGGAAGAGATTTCAGGTGATCAGGAAATTTTACACGCACATACCTAGTCCCATCTGATACCTTTGTGTCCTTTATCATACGATGGTTGATATTTCCTTCCAGTTTGATACCTTTTGACTCTAGATAGTTCTTGATGACACTGTCTTCAATATAGGCGGGTAGGTGCATAAAGGACACCACAACTGTTTCAGTTACAAGTAATCTAGTTCTCACTTTGTTGTTGCAGACGAATAGTTCACTCTCAACCACTTTACGAGCCTCTTCTACACTTGGGAGAGTCACCTCATAACTATCACCATTCTTAGGCACACAAGCAGAAACATCAGATACCACACGTAACAAAGCTTGAATAAGTAAAGTACCTGAAATTGTCTTCCGATCTCCGACATGAACTTCCACAGTACTCTCCTTCTTGTATCTACGATCCGCCATCTTGAATGAGTCCAATCCGAATTCGAAACCACAACACTGAACAGATATGAAATCTACACGCAAATGTAGATTTCACAGATCGAGCAGTTAGATAGGTTTATCACATTGTGAACACACGACAATAATCCAACATGAAAGGTCAGTAAATAACCAAAAATCCACAAAGAATCAGAGCTGCTGTGAGACACGTCTGCACTCTGCAATCCACTAGGTGGCGCTCATCTTCTGATTCGAAGTCAGACGCTTTATCCATTAGGCCACGAGGCCCACAGAAAGTTAGCCATTGTTTGACAGTTTCTCTTTGGTTGGTATGCTTTTAGTCACAAACAGTTTGAGGCAGAAAATTAGAGATGGATCGCCCTGGCATTTCTGATCTCACGTCAGATTTTATTCATTCAAAATGAAGCTCAAATACATTTCAGCAAAAGTTTAACACGACCCCGACGAGACTCGAACTCGCAATCTTCTGATTCGAAGTCAGACACCTTTTTTTTTTCTTTAAGAAAATTTTATTCATGAATGAATGTATTTACATGGGTATATACATGTTAAAATTGTGATATTACACATGGTTTATCCTCCGGCAAATTAATCTTCAAAAGGATGTTTAAAGCATAATTGATTATTATCAATCGAAAGAAAATCTAGGGGCATGATATATTTTCGAATGAAAACATTTGATTGATTTTTGAATCTGTAATGTGCCCACAATAATTTGAAATGACGTTTTACATAACATTTGAATAATTTCACAAGATTGAGGTGAGAATTTTGAATTGATGATATTGTTCTCCTTTTGAAGACAGAAATTCTGTATATAGAGAGTAGAATTTCTATACATTGCTCACAGTCAATCTTATATACAGGTTGAAAACCAAACAAAAGCCATGATAAAAGCATATTGAAGGTATACCCAGTGTCTTTGAAAATATCAATGAAGATTGATTTAAAAATGGAAATTGTGTCATATAATTCATCACAGAAAACAAAAAGATGTAACATGTCTTCTTTTTCTTGATTACAGACAGGACAAAGATCGGTGTCAGCCATACCAAATTTGTGAAGTTTTTCATAAGTGAAAATGATGTTATGACATATTTTAAAGTCTAGTTCACACTGCTCCGAGGATTTGTCTTGGTTATTTACATTATTCCAGACCTTTTGCCAATTAACATCAATTGCATAATCAGCCAAGTAATCATAAGAAGTGGGTGGTTCAACTAGGGTTTGTAAAAGGTAGGAATAACAAAATTTGACATTAAAATCTTTAACCGAAATATCCCTACCATCAGGATTTGGGAAGCAAACATCTTTCAATGCTTTATCAATGTTGTTTGAAGCAGCAGTATTTACAGTTTTGACCCACTCTTTTGGTAGTGATGTTATTACTACAAAATAAGCATTTTTTTATAAAAATATGAGATATATCTGGCCTTTTGTCATTTACAATTTCTGCAATTGCAGTTAATGATAAAAACCCGGGCACAAATTCATAACATAAGTCTGAAACAGTGACAATTCCCGAATCAACGAAAGAATTGAAATATAACACTTTGTCTTGATACAAGATATGTGGGTTGTGAAACAAAGGCTGTTTCATTATATCAGCGTGTTTTACAACAACTGCACGCTTTTTGCACGTGATATGGTCCCATGCACGTAATACCTCTGCGTAGAAAGGTTTGACCCGTGACAAAGCATGACAATCATAAATCATGCTGAAAACATTGAGGTGGAGACCCATATCTAAATACTTGGCAAGATATAGACAGCATGTGTGTTTCCACAAGGTATGAAAAGAATCATCAAAACGTTTTCTTACAAATTTTAATCTGAAAGCAAACAATTTATATTTAAAATCCGGAATAGAAAGACCACCTTTATTAAGAGGTGCTATGATTGTGGATTTTTTTACTAGAGGGTTTTTGCCACACCATAGAAATTTGTTTACACACTTCTCTATTTCTTGCCTCGCCCAATCTGGTACAGATTGTACATAAATTATATACCATAATCTTGAAAATATGAATGTGTTAAGTATCAATGATCTTCCTTGAAGTGACAAGCGCCTCTGCGACCACAATCCTAGTAATGATTTCATTTTTGAGATTTTCATTTTCCAGTTATTCTGATCGCAGAGTCTCTTATCTGGTCCAAGAAAAACTCCCAAAATTCTAACACAGTCATATTTTATGCTGACAGGTGAATGTAAATTTATATCGGTGAGTTTGGCTTTGCCAAGACATAACACTTCTGATTTATTATGATTGACCTTTCCACCTGTAGCATGACAAAAATGGTCTATAGTATTAAAAACAATATTTACAGATTCCCTGTTTGAAACTGTTACAGTTATATCATCAGCATGTTGGTACAACAGGGAAGAGCACTCAGGAGTGATTTGAATGCTTGACATTTCATTATTACATTTAATCAGTGCATTGAGTGGTTCACTGACTATAACATATAATAGGCTACTCAGTGGATCTCCTTGTCTAACAGATCTTGAGACCGGAAAATAAGGACTTAAGTGGCCATTGATCTTTACACAACTTTTCAAATCAGTGTATAAAATATTAATCCATGAAATGAAATTTGGGCCAAAATTTAGTTTTTCTAAAACTTTAAAAATGAATTGATGACTGACCCGATCAAAAGCCTTTTCCATATCAACAGCAATGAGATATCCTTCCTTATTTTCCTCATCTACAAGATCTATAACATCACGAATAGCTATAATGTTGTCAGCTATATCTCTCCCAGGTACAGAACAGGTTTGCTCAGGGGAGATAATTGATGGCATGACTTTTGTAAGCTTTATAGATAGTGATCTTGATATAAGCTTAGCATCAACATTAAGAAGTGATATTGGTCTAAAGTTTTTGATATCACTTTTATCACCTTTCTTCTTATAGAAGAGACTTATTACACCTTTTTTCATACTTTTAGACATTTCTTTTTCTCCAAAAATATGATTTAAAATTTTAGAAAAAATGGGACATAGAATGTCCCAAAATTTTGAATAAAATTCAACCGTTAAACCATCCTTGCCAGGGGATTTCTTGCGTTTCATTCCCTTTAATGCCTCAGTTAGATCTGCAGGTGAAATATCTTTTTCTAAATATTCCTTATTTTCTGTGCTGAGACCATCAGTAATATTCTCTAATATTTCATCTTGAATATCTGGATAAATATCTTCACATGAATACAGATTTGCATAAAAAGAGTGAATGTGAGCGATTATTTCTTCCGTCTTACGAGTAAGACCATCACTTGTTCTTATTTCTTTTATGCAATTACTTTCCTGTTTTGATTTTTCAAGATTAAGAAAAAAAGAAGTATTTCTGTCAGATTCAAGTGCCCACTGGACTTTAGATCTTAAGATAACCCCTTCACATTTTTGCATTTCAAAATGTTCTAGATCATTTTCTATAGCTTGAATAGTATCTAACCTGTGATTGGGCAATTTGGAAAGTTTTTCATATTCAATTCTTAATCTTCTTTGAAGTTGAAAATAATCATTTTTTTCTTTTTTGGATTTCTTACAGGAAAAATAAACAGCACTTTTTCGAAGTTTATATTTGAGATTATCCCACCAGATGAGAATCTCTGAATCATACAATGGGCAGCCTAGACTTTCTGCAACAATTGATCTAACATTACCAATAAATTCTAGGTCTTCAAGTAATTGGTTGTTAAAAACCCATAAGCCTTGACCTTTCTCAACATTTGATAGATCAAGCTTTAAACACAAAATATTATGATCACTTAATGTTGTATACTTGACAAAGGTGTTTGACACGAAAGGAATGAGGGATTTTGATATGAAAATATAATCAATGCGAGATTGTTTCATCACATCTTCTACAATTTGTTGCCTTGTGAATTCCCTTTTGTAGGGGTTTCTGTATCGCCAGATATCACACAAATTATTATTATTGCAAAATTTAAGTAATGCATCGCTGCTGCGTTTACAAAACGAGGTTGTATTAACACCTTTGTCAAGAAATGGGTCAACAATTGAGTTAAAATCACCAGGAACTAAAGTCCGTTCTCCATCAAAATAATCTGACAATTCTGTTAGAAGAAGAAGTTTTTCATTCACATCATTAGGAGCATATACATTAATGCATGAATATTTTACATCATCTACATGAAAAGAAACTTTAATAATACGTCCATTATTATCACATTTGTCAAAAACAACTTTATGAGGGAAACGTTTTGAAAAGAAGATGGCAACTCCTTTCCTATTTTCATTTGGAGAGTTATTATAGAAAATATCACCTTTCCACAAATGTTTGTACTTTTCAATGAAACTGTCGTCCCAAAACGTTTCTTGCAAGAAGTTTATTGATGCATATGAGTTCTCTAAAGTTTCAAATACACGTTCCATTTTCGATAAATCTCTTAGTCCATTAACAATCCAGGTCGTGAAAAACATGTAGAGAAGAAGTAAGTTTATGAGTGTCATTATCCTTTTCCTTTTTCCTCACCATTCTCATTTTCTTTCTTCATCTGTTTCTTGTTTGAATCTTTGTCCTGGCTTTTCTTTCTCTTTCTCTCATCCACAAGTTGGACGACCTTCTCTTCCTTCATCCCTTTTATCTTCTTAAATTTCTTCTTTGATTCACTGTCTCCCACCTCTCCCTTTGACTCACTGGGTGTAGCTGTATCTTTTACGAGCGCTTCATTCTCGTTCTCATTCACTGTCTCCGCTGTTGTCTCTTCTACTGTTTCGGTGTTTTCCTCATTCATGCTAGCCTCGGACTCAGACCCCCGTTCTTGCTCTGATCCAAGTCATGCTCTTCCTCGCTGTCAGTCTCACTCTCCATTTCATCATAGCATGTACATTCAAATTTTCTCATGTCACAAATGTCACATCTTTCCTTCATAGGGCAGTCTCTTTGAATGTGTCCCTTTGCACGGCAGAAACGACACTCCACTTGTGGGCAGACTGCCATCACATGGCCACACTCGAAACACAAGTTGCACGTCTTAATCTGTCCATTGTGAATCACCCTAAAAGACTGAGGCCCATCACAAGTAACAAATTTTACTGCCCATGGCAGAGATTTCAGTTCAGGGGGAGAATTTTACACGGACATATCGCGTTCCATCAGTGATTTTTCTTTTGCTGTCCTTAATATAATGTCTTTTCACTCCCGAGACCACAGTGCATTTAAATCTCTCCAAAAAATCAAGGATCTGTTTATCTTCAATGTATGGGCTTAGATGGAGGAAAGAGACCACTACTGAATCATCTGTCACAACTCTACAATTATGAGCCACATTCTTTATGAAAAAGTCTCCCGCCAAAACATTGGCTGTTTCAATGTCACAAACAGTCACTTCATACCATGCACCCCTGGGCACTACAGCAAAAACGCTATCTTCTCCAAAATCTTTCTCTATCGCCTCAATAATGTCAATAGCCTTCACATTAGTATCTCCTGTTTCTATGCGAATCGTAGCTTCTTTGATGTACTTACGGGTTTGGTGTCCGCCATCTTGAATATCCGAGTTGGCCATCACACTAGCCATGAATATGTGCACAAAGTGCACAACACACAAACTACAATCCTTGAATCACAAGAGAGTCACACACACAGTACGAATCCAAATAGAAACAGGGTGAATTTCCGATAGATATCCTTCAGAAACGTTGAAAGCAAGGAAAACATAGGAGCTGTGAAAAACACGTCCTATCAAGGCAAACCACTAGGTGGCGCTCTCTAGAAAATTTGGCCATTGTTCGACAGTTTCTCTTTGGTTGGTATGCTTTTATCATGACCATAGTCACACACAGTTTGAGGCAGAAAATTAGAGATGGATCGCCCTGGCATTTCTGATCTCATCTCAGATTTTATTCATTCAAAATGAAGCACAAATACATTTCAGCAAAAGTTTAACACGACCCCGACGAGACTCGAACTCGCAATCTTCTGATTCGAAGTCAGACGCCTTTTTTTTCTTTGATAATGGTTTATTCACAGAAGTATTTACAGATTAAAATGTAATGGCATTATGTACAGTTTTAAAAGTTGTGTCCTGGGACATAAATATAATGTATCAGTATCATACACAGGTCACATAGATATTTCCTAACCCAAAGGGTGATTAAGAGTTATTTCCTCATTGTTACCAACTGTAATAATATCTAAAGGGAATACATATTTATTAAAGAAAACTGTAGATTGATTAATTTTACTTTAATGAATCCAAAGCAATTTGAAATAGTGTTTAACATAATTTTTGAAGAAATAAACTAAGTTAAGTTTTTTATTTTCCATTGAGGAAATAGCTCTTCTTTTAAAAACACATACTCTATAAATAGACAAGAGTATATTAATACAATCATGATGTGCACCTGCCTCAGCAGAGACAAAACCAAACATAAGCCATGAAACCAAATTGTTAAGTGAATAACCTCTGTCACGAAAAACATTCGTGAAAAGATCTCGAAAAATATTAATAGTTTCGTACAAGTCATCACAAAATACAAACATGTGAAACATATCTTCAATGTCGTCCTTACATTCTGGACACAAGTTTGTGTCAGACCTGCCATACTTAAACATTTTGGAATTTGTGTAAACAATGTTATGACAAATTTTGAAATCAAGGTCTCGTTACCAATTTCCAAACTTTTGGCCAGTTAATGTCAAGAGCATACTGATCCCAAAAAGCAATTGAAGTTGGATTAACAAAAGTTTTACAAATGAAATGTGAATAACAATATTTTACATTTAAAAGACAAGATGAAATATTACCGTTATCCGAGATAATACAAACATCCTTTAAAGCTTTAGTAATGGTAGGATAAGAGCAAATATGCCTAAACCATTCGGTTGGTAAAGATCTTAAAATGATAGAAAATGCACATTTTATGTTTGAAACCGGGACATTAAGATCATAATTATCAACAATCTCTATTAAAGCTGAAGCTTTTAGAAAACCAGGAACAACTTCATAACAAATATCAGCCAGAGTACAAATTCCACAATCAATGAAAAAATTGAAATACAACACTTTCCCTTCAAACCTCACGTGGGGATTGTGAAACAGGGGTTGATGCATGATTAGGTCGGGAATAGTCACGAGTTCTCGTTGAGAGCACGTGATTTCGTCCCACGCACGGAGAACTTCAGCATAGAAAGGGTCTACCTTCTTTAGATTTTCCTCGTTATAAATGATACAAAAAATATTTTCTTTCAAACCCATATTTAGGTATTTTTGGAAAAACAACACAGCCGAGTGTTTCCACAGTGCTGTGTTATTAGAATCAAAAAGTTTCTTTACCAGCTTTAAACGAAATGAATGAATTTTGAATTTTAAGCAAGTTAGAGATAAACCACCTTCTGTGAAATGCCCGATTGTAGTAGTGCGTTTTATAAGTGTGTTTTTGCCTGCCCAAATAAATCCAGATATACATTGTTCAAGTACCTTAATGAACCATTCTGGTACAGGTAAAACATATACACAATACCACAATTTGGATAACATAAAAGTATTTACAACAATTGATTTGCCTTGTAGTGTTAGCTGTCTTTGCGACCACAAACCAAGCAAAGATTTAATTTTACTCAATTTACATTTCCAATAATTTTTTTCGCAAGTGTGTTTATCAGGACCCAAATAAATACCAAGGATTTTTAGACAGTCTCGTTTCACTGTTACTGGAATGTCAAAACATGGAATAGCATTTTGATTGAATCTCCCCATTGCTAACACTTCAGACTTGGATAGGTTAATCTTAGCTCCTGTAGCTGAGCAATAATAATTAAAAGATTTGAATGTTGCAATAACAGATTGCTTGTCACTTACAGTGACAGTGGCGTCATCAGCATGTTGATATAACAAAGAGCTATGATTATCATCGATTACAATGGGATTAATAGCAGAGTTGGATTTTATGAGCTGGTTAAGTGATTGGCTAAATATGACAAATAATAAGCTGCTAAGTGGGTCGCCTTGGCGGACCGACCTAGTTACAGGGAAATATGGCGTCAGGTGACCATTGATCTTAACACTGCTTTGTAAGCCAGAATATAGTACGTTTTTGATTAAACGTCATTATTTATACTTACCGTAGACAAGTGACCTTAGCCTGTTAGCCATATAACATGCAATCGACTCATTCCCACTGATGTAATGAAACTTCATTACCAAGAACAATCGGAGTTATCCGCCCGTCACTAGCCCACTAGGTGGCGTGACCTGTCATCCAATTAGATTCATTCACATTACCTAGGAGTCCCAATTAACGACGGATACGTAAGAGGGGAGGCGGGCGGGAGTGACGACGGTCACTTGTCTACGGTAAGTATAAATAATGACGTTTAATCAAAAACGTACTATTATTTGGATACTAACCTCCGACAAGTGACCTTAGCCTGATACCACAGAAGGTGGCGGGAAGGATTCGTCGTCAGAGCGGTAACTCTTAAGATTGTCCTGAAGGTCGACGACCTAGCTAGCGACTGTTTTAATCGGGAAATTGTCTGACCTCCTAGGTCGACGACCCTCAACTAAAACCCACACCACACCATAGTTGTTAGATTAAAATGAATTAACCAACTCACTATATGAGTGACTACATCGACGGGTCGGGAGTCACTAATGTGGAAGGTTGCGCCCCCTACCTTGGGGAGCCCTTGTGGTTCGCTGCTGTGCAACAACCTGCGCCCCTAGACGGCTCTAGGTTCCCCGTAGAGACATCGTGCAAGTAGTGGTTGACGAACGCCAAGCTCGACTCACAAAGCAGCCGGCCATGACGTCCGCCACCGAGAGATTACTGTGATGGCCATTGTCACCAAATAGGCTCGAATCTCGTGCGGGTCGATCTGCGCAGGCCCTTATAGGCGTCTACTATCGGTAGACTCCCTCCAACTGCCTCCTGTCAATCTTCAATGAGCTCGTTTGGGAGTGGGACAGGAAAACCTGCGCCTCCTCTGTCTCAGTGTCCGCGTCCCCCTATGAAGACACATAGAGCACGCACCGGACATGAGACGTCCCGCTCGTCCGCCGGTTCAACGGACGGAGAGATTGAGTGTGAAAGTCCTCGCGTTCGTCAGCGCTTTGGTTCTTGCATTAAACACTGGTGCAAGTCCCAAAGTCGTTGAACCTCATATCTCACCCCAACCCTGAGCAAATCGCCTTGCAACACGTGCAATTCTGATATCCTGGCCGCTGACCCCATAGCCACCAAGAAGGTGGTTCTAATGTTGAGACGCAGCAGCGCCGTGTTTGTCAGCGGTTCATAGTGTTCAGATAGGAGGTGATTACGCAACACAACCAAGACCCCCTTCCGGCGGTCTTAACTTAACGATGAATATCTCCTCCCGGAGTCCTTCTAGCGAAGGACGGCCCTAATGACTGCGAGACTCGTGTTGAAGAAAGAGGCCTTAGGCTCCTTCCCGTGCGCAGGCGGACGGGGAACTCAGCGATCTGAGTTAGCGTCACTACTCACACATCAAGCCCTTCCCGCAAAAGTCATAAAAGGAAACCCATTGAAATCGTACAGTTTGCGCGTGGAGGACTGCTAAGAGGCCGCCACTGCGCTGGCCACCGTCTCCCAAAACCCAGCGCCCTTCAATCCGTCTTCCCTGAGGAGCCTAGATGGGTGGTGAGGCGACCGGGAGTTCCGACCTCTGGCGATCGTAGATCACTAGAGGCGAGAGAAGACGGGTCGGCCACTGGTGACACGTAAATTGGCAACTGCTGATTGCCTCGTGTCGCGAAAAGCAGACATTCGGTTCGAACACTCGAGGGTGCCACACCCACTCCATGAAACGGAGGATGATCAGGGTGTATACCGCTCTGATTGAGCTGTTTAGATTGTTCACAAGCGAAACAACTCTATAGCCAGATGTAACAGTGATCCGGCCTAGGCCGCTCCCAGTTGTTGATCAATCAAGCCGATGTTGAGCTGTTTGTGTGAATACACAATACCTGGTTCATGCGATGGTTTAACCATCCTCAGGTGTGCGTTACAGACCTGTGTAGACGCGTCAACGTACCACTGACTCTTGTCTAGAGGTTGCCCGAGGGGCACTCCTGCTAGAGCATGAAGTTGTTCTGCCACTATAAAAGGTGGTGAGTGAACTCTTGCCGCCTCCTGAAGCGGCGGCCGCCAGCCCCTCATGAACGTGAGCGCTGAAGGCTATCTGAAGAAGCCTCCCTCGTATAGACTTGAGCTGACGTCAAGAACCCTAGAAAGCGTTACTACTGCTAACACTTCCCCGTGGCATCCCATGCCCTCCCTGGCGACCAGGGCTTGTCTTAGCCACCGGCCAGACGCCTAAGGAGACGAACGTTGTCGTCGGTATAAAACCCCCCCTTGCCTCTGTCCTCAACCTGGAGCCCTGGCGAGAAGGCACTGATGTGTCAGACGGCGAGGAGACCAGCGACACGCTGGTCCAAAGGGAGCAGGCCGATGGACGCCTCCCTGACTGGCGCAATGACGTCGTCCTTAAACGCCTTAAGGTCGAAGTGATGAGGCGTGGGCGCGATGTAACGCTTCCTCGCCTTCTAGGGCACCCCCACGCCATGGGGAGTCAGCCGTGAAGGTTAAAGGGCCATCCTGAGACGTATCCCACGAAAGGGAAGCGTCGGGAAACCATTCAAGTGCCAGGGGGTCCCAAGGGACCTGTCCAAGCTCAAGGACCCCAAGTCCGACGCCAGGGAGGACGGTTCGTCAAACACGCCGACATCCTTACAGATGTCGAGGACACTCGTTCAGCCTGTGGTAGAAATCGGACCCGGGGTGGGTCACCTGGCCGCCCTGGAGCGCTGTTGCAGCTCACTCTTCCGGATGGAAAAGCGGAAGCACTAGCGCCTGTGCTGCTCGGGGGAGAGATCCTCACACTCCACGCACCGGTTATCCTCCAGACAATTGTTCCTACACAGGAGACAGACGACATGAGGGTCGTAGCTCGCCGACTTGCGTGACCTGCATCGTCCGCAGAACGCCCGGTACGGGGTCGCTGAGTCGCAGCGAACTAAGTCCATCCCATGTAAGGGTTGTGACAAGCGAGCGCTAGGCGTCTGCGAGTCAATCCAATGGGGGAGAGAACGCGTAGAGCGTCTCTAACACCCCTGTCCAACAGGGGGGGGAGAGCGCGGCCGCGCCTCACTCACCGAATCCTATCCTGAACCTCAGGCGCCAGCGGCAGCCCATGCAGCGCAGGTCAGACGAACTTGCACGACAAGCGCACACAAGTGCCACGCGTCAGTCGACCCTCCGCTCAGACCCTTCCCATGGAGGGAGCTCCCCTGAGTTAAGGGCGAGAGCCACGAGCACGAGGTAACGCCCACGCACAAGCACACGTCCAACCAAACACCACGCGACTAGCGCACAGCGGTAGAAGTCCAGTGCGCGAGAGACCTAGCGCCAGGAAGGCGGCAGGCGGCAAGCGCAGGCGAAAACCAACGGCACACAAGTCACCAAGCGTCAGGAAGACGACAGGCGACAAGCGCGGCCTAATCCAAACGCCACTAGCGTGCGAGACACCTAGCGGCAGGCGGCAAGCGCAGGCGAAATCCAACGGCACATGAGTCACCAACCGTCAGGAAGACGGCAGGCGACAACCGCGGCCTAATCCAAACGCCACTAGCGTGCGAGACACCTAGCGCCGGGAAGGCGGCAGGCGGCAAGCGCAGGCGAAATCCAACGGCACACAAGTCACCAAGCGTCAGGAAGACGACAGGCGACAAGCGCGGCCTAATCCAAACGCCACTAGCGTGCGAGACACCTAGCGGCAGGCGGCAAGCGCAGGCGAAATCCAACGGCACATGAGTCACCAACCGTCAGGAAGACGGCAGGCGACAACCGCGGCCTAATCCAAACGCCACTAGCGTGCGAGACACCTAGCGCCGGGAAGGCGGCAGGCGGCAAGCGCAGGCGAAATCCAACGGCACACGAGTCACCAACCGTCAGGAAGACGGCAGGCGACAACCGCGGCCTAATCCAAACGCCACTAGCGTGCGAGACACCTAGCGCCGGGAAGGCAGCAGGCGGCAAGCGCAGGCGAAATCCAACGGCACAAGAGTCACCAACCGTCAGGAAGACGGCAGGCGACAACCGCGGCCTAATCCAAACGCCACTAGCGTGCGAGGCACCTAGCGCAGGCGAAATCCAACGGCACACGAGTCACCAACCGTCAGGAAGGCAGGCGACAACCGCGGCCTAATCCAAACGCCACTAGCGTGCGAGACACCTAGCGCCGGAAAGGCGGCAGGCGGCAAGCGCAGGCACACGAGTCACCAACCGTCGGGAAGACGGCAGGCGACAAGCGCGGCAAGCGCTAATCCAAGCGCCACACGAGATACCTAGCGCTAGGCAGGCGACAGGCGATCAAGTGTAGGCGGCAGTAGCGCTAGCTGTCACTGCAGCGAGGTAGAGCGACCGTCCGTCGCCCGGGCTGCACGTGCTGCACGACCGCAATCGACAACCCGTGCACCACCAGTCCAAGTTAACACGGCTGTGTCAACTAGCAAAAACCCCTGTCTGAAACACAGAATTCACTCGCGAGGAATGAAAACGAGAAGGACAGATGGAATACCTGACTAAGGTAAGCAATAGAGTCAATAAACAACAAAACACGTTAATTAATATAGCTCAATACAATCGGAAGAGATACAGAAACACGTCTGCACACTACCGACTCTGTAATGTGAATGAATCTAATTGGATGACAGGTCACGCCACCTAGTGGGCTAGTGACGGGCGGATAACTCCGATTGTTCTTGGTAATGAAGTTTCATTACATCAGTCGGAATGAGTCGATTGCATGTTATATGGCTAACAGGCTAAGGTCACTTGTCGGAGGTTAGTATCCAAATAATAGTATTTTAATCCATGAAATAAAATTATCATCAAAATTCATTTTCTCAAGCACTCTTATAATAAAAGATTGAGAAACACGATCAAAAGCTTTTTCTTGATCAATTGAAACAACATAGGCTTCATCCAAGTCCTCAGACAAATCAATTACATCTCTTCAAAGAATGAATATAATCGGCAATATCACGTCCCGGTATGCCACAAGTCTGATACGAGGAGATGACAGTTTCCAAAACATGTTTCAAACGAGAAGCGAGAACTTTTGAAATTAGTTTACAATCAACATTTAAAAGAGATATAGGCCTAAAGTTTTTAATGTCTCTTTTGTCTCCCCGTTTTTTATAAAATAAACTAATTACACATTTTTTCATGGAACGTGATAACTTCTTTTCACTATATACATTGTTGACAATATGAACAATAATCGGTTTTAAAACATCCCAAAAATGTACATAGAATTCAACTGTGAGCCCGTCATTACCAGGGCTTTTATTACGCTTCATTGCGTTGAGAGCTGATGTAAGTTCATCATTATTGATGTTGTTGTCTAGCACAGTCTTATCTTCCTCTGAGAGGACATCTTGTATTAAATCTAATAAATCATTTTGCTTAGAGATATCGACATCTTCTGCTTGATATAAATTGGAATAGAAATTGTAGGCATGGTCTAAAATGTCTTCAGTTTTGCTTGTGATACCTTTATCAGTAATAAGCTCTTTTATACAATTTGATTCTTGTTTACCTTTTTCCAAATTTAAAAAGAAAGCAGTATTTTTATCTGATTCTAAAGCCCATTGTGCTTTTGATCTTAGAACAGCACCATCACACTTAATTTTTTCAAAATATTCCAATTCACTTTCTAAATTTTAAATATGGGAAATATCCCGTGATGGGTTTTTTGAAAGCTTGTCATACTCTAATCTTAAACTGCGTTGTAAATTAAAATGCTGTGCTTTTTCTTCCCTTCTCTTTTTACAAGAGATATAAATACTACATTTTTTAATTTTGTATTTTAAATTGTCCCACCATAACAGTGGTTCAGATAAATACAAAGGACAAGATAAATAATCATTGATTAAATCTATGATGGTATTTGAATATACAGAATTCGACAGAATTTGATTGTTGATGACCCACATGCCAGGTCCACGTTCGACTTTAGAAAAATCAAATTTTACAAAATTAATGGAGTGATCACTTAATGAAGAATATTGAATATAAGCATGTGAAGCAAACGGAATTAAAGATTTTGAAATTAAAGTGAAGTCAATGCGATTTTGTTTACACACTCCATTTACAATTTGTTTGCAAGTGAATTCTCTTCTGTCGGGATTTCTGTATCTCCAAATATCACAGAGATAATAATCAGCGATAACATAACACAAAGCATTACTGCTTTTTAAATTGAAATATCTAGCATTCACATTCTTGTCAAGGTATACATCTAATAACTCATTATAATCACCAGGGGCAATTATACGTTCTCCAGACAAATATGATTTAAATTCATTAGGCCACGAGGCCCACAGGGAGTTAGCCATTGTTTGACAGTTTCTCTTTGGTTGGTATGCTTTTATCATGACCATAGTCACACACAGTTTGAGGCAGAAAATTAGAGATGGATCGCCCTGGCATTTCTGATCTCATCTCAGATTTTATTCATTCAAAATGAAGCTCAAATACATTTCAGCAAAAGTTTAACACGACCCCGACGAGACTCGAACTCGCAATCTTCTGATTCGAAGTCAGACGCCTTATCCATTAGGCCACGAGGCCGACAGAAAGTTAGCCATTGCTTGACAGTTTCTCTTTGGTTGGTATGCTTTTAGTCACACACAGTTTGAGGCAGAAAATTAGAGATGGATCGCCCTAGCATTTCTGATCTCATCTCAGATTTTATTCATTCAAAATGAAGCTCAAATACATTTCAGCAAAAGTTTAACACGACCCCGACGAGACTCGAACTCGCAATCTTCTGATTCGAAGTCAGACGCCTTATCCATTAGGCCACGAGGCCGACAGAAAGTTAGCCATTGCTTGACAGTTTCTCTTTGGTTGGTATGCTTTTAGTCACACACAGTTTGAGGCAGAAAATTAGAGATGGATCGCCCTAGCATTTCTGATCTCATCTCAGATTTTATTCATTCAAAATGAAGCTCAAATACATTTCACCAAAAGTTTAACACGACCCCGACGAGACTCGAACTCACAATCTTCTGATTCGAAGTCAGACGCTTTATCCATTAGGCCACGAGGCCTACAGAAAGTTATCCATTGTTTGACAGTTTCTCTTTGGTTGGTATGCTTTTAGTCACACACAGTTTGAGGCAGAAAATTAGAGATGGATCGCCCTAGCATTTCTGATCTCATCTCAGATTTTATTCATTCAAAATGAAGCTCAAATACATTTCAGCAAAAGTTTAACACGACCCCGACGAGACTCGAACTCGCAATCTTCTGATTCGAAGTCAGACGCCTTATCCATTAGGCCACGAGGCCGACAGAAAGTTAGCCATTGTTTGACAGTTTCTCTTTGGTTGGTATGCTTTTAGTCACAAACAGTTTGAGGCAGAAAATTAGAGATGGATCGCCCTGGCATTTCTGATCTCATCTCAGATTTTATTCATTCAAAATGAAGCTCAAATACATTTCAGCAAAAGTTTAACACGACCCCGACGAGACTCGAACTCGCAATCTTCTGATTCGAAGTCAGACGCCTTATCCATTAGGCCACGAGGCCGACAGAAAGTTAGCCATTGTTTGACAGTTTCTCTTTGGTTGGTATGCTTTTAGTCACACATAGTTTGAGGCAGAAAATTAGAGATGGATCGCCCTAGCATTTCTGATCTCATCTCAGATTTTATTCATTCAAAATGAAGCTCAAATACATTTCAGCAAAAGTTTAACACGACCCCGACGAGACTCGAACTCGCAATCTTCTGATTCGAAGTCAGACGCCTTATCCATTAGGCCACGAGGCCGACAGAAAGTTAGCCATTGTTTGACAGTTTCTCTTTGGTTGGTATGCTTTTAGTCACAAACAGTTTGAGGCAGAAAATTAGAGATGGATCGCCCTGGCATTTCTGATCTCATCTCAGATTTTATTCATTCAAAATGAAGCTCAAATACATTTCAGCAAAACTTTAACACGACCCCGACGAGACTCAAACTCGCAATCTTCTGATTCGAAGTCAGACGCCTTATCCATTAGGCCACGAGGCCGACAGAAAGTTAACCATTGTTTGACAGTTTCTCTTTGGTTGGTATGCTTTTAGTCACACACAGTTTGAGGCAGAAAATTAGAGATGGATCGCCCTGGCATTTCTGATCTCATCTCAGATTTTCTGCCTCAAACTGTGTGTGACTAAAAGCATACCAACCAAAGAGAAACTGACAAACATTTGTGGAAAGGTGATATTTTCTATAATAACTCTCCAAATGAAAATAGGAAAGGAGTTGGCATTTTATTTTCAAAACGTTTCCCACATAAAGTTGTTTTTGACAAATGTGATAATAATGGACGTATTATTAAAGTTTCTTTTCATGTAGATGATGTAAAATATTCATGCATTAATGTATATGCTCCTAATGATGTGAATGAAAAACTTCTTCTTCTAACAGAATTGTCAGATTATTTTGATGGAGAACGGACTTTAGTTCCTGGTGATTTTAACTCAATTATTGACCCATTTCTTGACAAAGGTGTTAATACAACCTCGTTTTGTAAACGCAGCAGCGATGCATTACTTAAATTTTGCGATAATAATAATTTGTGTGATATCTGGCGATACAGAAACCCCTACAAAAGGGAATTCACAAGGCAACAAATTGTAGAAGATGTGATGAAACAATCTCGCATTGATTATATTTTCATATCAAAATCCCTCATTCCTTTCGTGTCAAACACCTTTGTCAAGTATACAACATTAAGTGATCATAATATTTTGTGTTTAAAGCTTGATCTATCAAATGTTGAGAAAGGTCAAGGCTTATGGGTTTTTAACAACCAATTACTTGAAGATCTAGAATTTATTGGTAATGTTAGATCAATTGTTGCAGAAAGTCTAGGCTGCCCATTGTATGATTCAGAGATTCTCATCTGGTGGGATAATCTCAAATATAAACTTCGAAAAAGTGCTGTTTATTTTTCCTGTAAGAAATCCAAAAAAGAAAAAAATGATTATTTTCAACTTCAAAGAAGATTAAGAATTGAATATGAAAAACTTTCCAAATTGCCCAATCACAGGTTAGATACTATTCAAGCTATAGAAAATGATCTAGAACATTTTGAAATGCAAAAATGTGAAGGGGCTATCTTAAGATCCAAAGTCCAGTGGGCACTTGAATCTGACAGAAATACTTCTTTTTTTCTTAATCTTGAAAAATCAAAACAGGAAAGTAATTGCATAAAAGAAATAAGAACAAGTGATGGTCTTACTCGTAAGACGGAAGAAATAATCGCTCACATTCACTCTTTTTATGCAAGTCTGTATTCATGTGAAGATATTTATCCAGATATTCAAGCTGAAATATTAGAGAATATTACTAATGGTCTCAGCACAGAAAATAAGGAATATTTAGAAAAAGATATTTCACCTGCAGATCTTACTGAGGCATTAAAGGGAATGAAACGCAAGAAATCCCCTGGCAAGGATGGTTTAACGGTTGAATTTTATTCAAAATTTTGGGACATTCTATGTCCCATTTTTTCTAAAATTGTAAATAATATTTTTGGAGAAAAAGAAATGTCTAAAAGTATGAAAAAAGGTGTAATAAGTCTCTTCTATAAGAAGAAAGGTGATAAAAGTGATCTCAAAAACTTTAGACCAATATCACTTCTTAATGTTGATGCTAAGCTTATATCAAGATCACTATCTATAAAGCTTACAAAAGTCATGCCATCAATTATCTCCCCTGAGCAAACCTGTTCTGTACCTGGGAGATATAGCTGACAACATTATAGCTATTCGTGATGTTACAGATCTTGTAGATGAGGAAAATAAGGAAGGATATCTCATTGCTGTTGATATGGAAAAGGCTTTTGATCGGGTCAGTCATCAATTCATTTTTCAAGTTTTAGAAAAACTAAATTTTGGCCCAAATTTCATTTCATGGATTAATATTTTATACACTGATTTGAAAAGTTGTGTAAAGATCAATGGCCACTTAAGTCCTTATTTTCCGGTCTCAAGATCTGTTAGACAAGGAGATCCACTGAGTAGCCTATTATATGTTATAGTCAGTGAACCACTCAATGCACTGATTAAATGTAATAATGAAATATCAAGCATTCAAATCACTCCTGAGTGCTCTTCCCTGTTGTACCAACATGCTGATGATATAACTGTAACAGTTTCAAACAGGGAATCTGTAAATATTGTTTTTAATACTATAGACCATTTTTGTTATGCTACAGGTGGAAAGGTCAATCATAATAAATCAGAAGTGTTATGTCTTGGCAAAGCCAAACACACCGATATAAATTTACATTCACCTGTCAGCATAAAATATGACTGTGTTAGAATTTTGGGAGTTTTTCTTGGACCAGATAAGAGACTCTGCGATCAGAATAACTGGAAAATGAAAATCTCAAAAATGAAATCATTACTAGGATTGTGGTCGCAGAGGCGCTTGTTACTTCAAGGAAGATCATTGATACTTAACACATTCATATTTTCAAGATTATGGTATATAATTTATGTACAATCTGTACCAGATTGGGCGAGGCAAGAAATAGAGAAGTGTGTAAACAAATTTCTATGGTGTGGCAAAAACCCTCTAGTAAAAAAATCCACAATCATAGCACCTCTTAATAAAGGTGGTCTTTCTATTCCGGATTTTAAATATAAATTGTTTGCTTTCAGATTAAAATTTGTAAGAAAACTTTTTGATGATTCTTTTCATACCTTGTGGAAACACACATGCTGTCTATATCTTGCCAAGTATTTAGATATGGGTCTCCACCTCAATGTTTTCAGCATGATTTATGATTGTCATGCTTTGTCACGGGTCAAACCTTTCTACGCAGAGGTATTACGTGCATGGGACCATATCACGTGCAAAAAGCGTGCAGTTGTTGTAAAACACGCTGATATAATGAAACAGCCTTTGTTTCACAACCCACATATCTTGTATCAAGACAAAGTGTTATATTTCAATTTTTTCGTTGATTCGGGAATTGTCACTGTTTCAGACTTATGTTATGAATTTGTGCCCGGGTTTTTATCATTATCTGCAATTGCAGAAATTGTAAATGACAAAAGGCCAGATATATCTCATATTTTTATAAAAAATGCTTATTTTGTAGTAATAACATCACTACCAAAAAAGTGGGTCAAAACTGTAAATACTGCTGCTTCAAACAACATTGATAAAGCATTGAAAGATGTTTGCTTCCCAAATCCTGATGGTAGGGATATTTCGGTTATAGATTTTAATGTCAAATTTTGTTATTCCTACCTTTTTGTTTTCTGTGATGAATTATATGACACAATTTCCATTTTTAAATCAATCTTCATTGATATTTTCAGAGACACTGGGTATACCTTCAATATGCTTTTATCATGGCTTTTGTTTGGTTTTCAACCTGTATATAAGATTGACTGTGGGCAATGTATAGAAATTCTACTCTCTATATACAGAATTTCTGTCTTCAAAAGGAGAACCACATCATCAATTCAAAATTCTCACCTCAATCTTGTGAAATTATTCAAATGTTATGTAAAACGTCATTTCAAATTATTGTGGGCACATTACAGATTCAAAAATCAATCAAATGTTTTCATTCGAAAATATATCATGCCCCTAGATTTTCTTTCGATTGATAATAATCAATTATGCTTTAAGCATCCTTTTGAAGACTAATTTGCCGGAGGATAAACCATGTGTAATATCACAATTTTAACATGTATATACCCATGTAAATACATTCATTCATGAATAAAATTTTATTAAAGAAAAGGTGTCTGACTTCGAATCAGAAGATTGCGAGTTCGAGTCTCGTCGGGGTCGTGTTAAACTTTTGCTGAAATGTATTTGAGCTTCATTTTGAATGAATAAAATCTGAGATGAGATCAGAAATGCCAGGGCGATCCATCTCTAATTTTCTGCCTCAAACTGTTTGTGACTAAAAGCATACCAACCAAAGAGAAACTGTCAAACAATGGCTAACTTTCTGTCGGCCTCGTGGCCTAATGGATAAGGCGTCTGACTTCGAATCAGAAGATTGCGAGTTCGAGTCTCGTCGGGGTCGTGTTAAACTTTTGCTGAAATGTATTTGAGCTTCATTTTGAATGAATAAAATCTGAGATGAGATCAGAAATGCATCCATCTCTAATTTTCTGCCTCAAACTGTTTGTGACTAAAAGCATACCAACCAAAGAGAAACTGTCAAACACTGGCTAACTTTCTGTCGGTCTCGTGGCCTAATGGATAAGGCGTCTGACTTCGAATCAGAAGATTGCGAGTTCGAGTCTCGTCGGGGTCGTGTTAAACTTTTGCTGAAATGTATTTGAGCTTCATTTTGAATGAATAAAATCTGAGGTGAGATCAGAAATGCCAGGGCGATCCATCTCTAATTTTCTGCCTCAAACTGTGTGTGACTAAAAGCATACCAACCAAAGAGAAACTGTCAAACAATGGCTAACTTTCTGGCGGCCTCGTGGCCTAATGGATAAGGCGTCTGACTTCGAATCAGAAGATTGCGAGTTCGAGTCTCGTCGGGGTCGTGTTAAACTTTTGCTGAAATGTACTTGAGCTTCATTTTGAATGAATAAAATCTGAGATGAGATCAGAAATGCCAGGGCGATCCATCTCTAATTTTCTGCCTCAAACTGTGTGTGACTAAAAGCATACCAACCAAAGAGAAACTGTCAAACAATGGCTAACTTTTCATTATTTACTGACCTTTCATGTTGGATTATTGTGGTGTGTTCACAATGTGATAAACCTATCTAACTGCTCTCTCTGTGAAATCTACACTTGCGTGTAGTTTTCATATCTGTTCAGTGTTGGAATTCGGATTTGACTGATCAAAGATGGCGGATCGTAGATACAAGAAAGAGAGTACTGTGGAAGTTCATGTTGGAGATAGAAAGACAATTTCAGGTACTTTACTGATTCAAGCTTTGTTACGTGTGGTATCTGATGTTTATGCTTGTGTGCCTAAGAATGGTGATAGTTATGAGGTGACTCTCCCAAGTGTAGAAGAGTCTCGTAAAGTGGTTGAGAGTGAACTATTCGTCAGCAACAACAAAGTGAGAACTAGATTACTTGTAACTGAAACGGTTGTGGTCTCCTTTATGCACCTACCCGCCTATATTGAAGACAGTGTTATAAAGAACTATCTAGAGTCAAAAGGTATCAAACTGGAAGGAAAAATCAACCATCGGATGATAAAGGACACAAAGATGTCAGATGGGACTAGGTATGTGCGTGTGAAATTTCCTGATCACCTGAAATCTCTTCCCCACTCTGTTGGTTTCAACACGTGTGACGGATTCAAATATTACCGTGTAATTCTCAATAATCAAGTAAAGGTGTGCTTTAAATGCAACTGAACAGATCATGAAATGAAAGAATGTCCTGAAACAAAGTGTTTCCATTGCAACAGCTACGGACACATGGCCAAATACTGTGAAAAAGTTGAGTGTGACTATTGTGGCAAATTTGACGACAATTGCATTTGCACAGACGATCAAACATTTCGGAAGAACTTTGAGAAAGAGTTTCCATTACTGTCGGGAGACAATAACACCGATCTAAGTGACTATGACACGGAATCCGAAACAGAGACAGCCGAGCAGTCTATCTCCATTGACAACGAAGGTGAGCAGTCAGACGTGCACGAGGAGTCTGTGCCAACTTGTACCACAACACAGGGCCATACAGTGGATGCACGTGCAAGTGAACAAACACTAGAGCAGACACACGAGGACGAAGACATCTCTCCTCAGAAGAAAGTCTCCAAGCCCGACACAAGTAACACTAGTAAGACCCAAGTGTGGAGTGTAGTAAAACAGAGAACCTGGAAAAGACTCAATCCTAAACTTTCTGACTCAGTATTGAAGGATAATGAACTGAAAAACAAGTTAAGGGAAAACAGGAAAGACGAACTGAAAAAGAAGAAAGAAGAAACAGTGAATGTGAAGAGAGATATCCCTGACAACATAAAGTAATGGATACATCATTATTCCTCTTCATCATGTTAATTTGTGCATGGAACGTTAACGGGCTAAGAGACATTGCTTAGATGGACTGTGTTTTTCAAAAGGCAATAAGTTCTCATGCGGACATAATATTTCTACAAGAAACTTTCTGGGATAATTCCTTTATAAAGCAATATCAGCATAAGTGGCCCGGTAAGATTTTTTATAATAATTGTTCTGATGAAAAACGTAAAGGTGTTGCTATTTTATTTACTTCTAATTTTCCTTATAACCCCACCTTTGTAAAGAGTGATAATAATGGCAGAATGCTCAAAGTTAGTTTT
This sequence comes from Steromphala cineraria, assembly GCA_916613615.1. Lineage (NCBI taxonomy): Eukaryota > Metazoa > Mollusca > Gastropoda > Trochida > Trochidae > Steromphala > Steromphala cineraria. The sequence continues at coordinate 97,747,161 of OU744720.1, forward strand.
GATGTGGATGATAAAACATACTCTTGCATTAATGTGTATGCACCAAATGTGGTTGCTAATAGAATGGATTTTTATGATGAATTTAAATCATATTTATCAGGAGATCATATTATTGCTCCTGGAGATTTTAACGAGTTATTGGATGTTTTTCTTGATAAGAATGTTAACATCAAAACTTTCAATTTGCAAAGTAGCAACAAATTATGTACAATTATCAGTGATTATAATCTTTGTGATATTTGGAGATACAGAAATCCTGACAGGAAGGAATTTACTCGTAAGCAAATTGTAAATGGAGTGTGCAAACAAAGTCGCATTGACTTTACTTTAATATCAAAATCTTTAATTCCATTTGCTACACATGCCTATATTCAGTATTCTTCACTAAGCGACCACTCCATCAATTTTGTCAAATTTGACTTTTCTAAAGTAGAACGTGGACCTGGCATGTGGGTCATAAACAATCAAATCCTGTCAGATCCTGTATATTCAAATATCATCAAAGATTTAATCAATGACAGTTTATCATGCCCATTGTATTTATCGGAACCACTGTTATGGTGGGATAACTTAAAATATAAGCTTAAAAAATCTAGTATTTATTTCTCTTGTAAAAAGAGAAAAGCAGAGAAGGCACAGCACTTTGATTTACAGCGTAGGTTAAGATTAGAATATGACAAACTTTCCAGAAATCCATCACGAGATATATCCCTCATTCAAAATTTAGAAGCTGAATTAGCAATTTTTGAAAAAAGTAAATGTGATGGTGCAATCTTAAGATCTAAAGCCGAATGGGCTTTAGAATCAGATAAGCATACTTCCTTCTTTTTGAATTTGGAAAAGGCGAAACAAGAATCAAATTGTATTAAAGAACTTATTACAGATAAAGGTATTACAAATAAAACTGAAGATATTTTAGATCACGCCTTCAAATCTTATTCTGATTTATATAAAGCAGAAGATTTAGATATCAATAAGCAAAATGAATTATTACTTTTATTAAAAGATGTCCTCTTAGAGGAAGATAAGATTGTGCTGGATGAAAACATCAGTGAAGACGAGCTTACAACAGCTCTGCACGCAATGAAGCGTCGTAAAAGTCCAGGCAATGACGGACTCACTGTTGAATTTTATGTACATTTTTGGGATGTTTTAAAACCTATTTTTGTTCATATTGTAAATAATGTTTTTGTTGAACAGCAATGATAACGTTCAATGAAAAAAGGTGTAATCAGTTTATTTTATAAAAAGAGAGGAGACAAAAAGGACATTAAAAACTTTAGACCTATTTCCCTTTTAAATGTTGATTGCAAATTAATTTCAAAAGTCCTCGCTTCACGCTTGAAGCATGTTATGGAAGCAATCATCTCCTCTGATCAAACTTGTGGCATTCCTGGACGTGATATTGCTGACAATATTCATTCTTTAAGGGATGTAATTGATTTGTCTGATGATTTGGATGAAGCTTATATAATATCAATTGATCAAGAAAAGGCCTTTGATCGAGTTTCTCAACCCTTTATTATAAAGGTCCTTGAAAAATTGAATTTTGGTGATTATTTTATCTCATGGATTCAAATACTGTATTCAGGTTTACTTAGTAGTGTTAAAATTAATGGACATCTTACGCCTTATTTCCCTGTAACTAGGTCGGTCCGTCAAGGTGACCCACTTAGCAGCTTACTTTTTGTTATTGTCAGTCAATCACTTAATCAGCTTATCAAAGCTAACCCAGCCATTACTCCAATTTCTATTGATGTCAATCACAAATCATTGTTATATCAACATGCTGATGATGCTACGGTGACGGTCAGCAATCAACAATCAATTACTGCCACCTTTGATTCATTAGATTATTATTGCTCAGCCACCGGAGCTAAAATTAATTTAACAAAGTCTGAAGTGTTGGTCTTGGGGAAATCTAATCAAATCTCTGTTTCTAATTTTGACTTTCCGATATCAGTCAAATATGATTGTTTAAAAATTCTTGGGATTTATCTGGGTCCTGATAAAGCCGCTTGTGAAAGCAAAAATTGGAAATCTAAATTAAGTAAAATTAAATCTCTGCTTGGATTATGGTCGCAGAGACAACTGACACTTCAAGGCAAATCAATTGTTGTAAATATTTTCATGTTATCAAAATTGTGGTATAGTGTATATGTTTTACCTGTTCCAGAATGGTTTATAAAGGATTTTGAGACTTGTATTTCCAACTTTATCTGGTCAGGTAACACAATACTCATAAAACGCACAACAACAATAGGACACTTCATAGAAGGTGGTTTATCTCTTCCTAGTTTGAAATTCAAAATACATTCTTTTCGCTTAAAAGTTGTAAATAAACTGTTTGATTCTAATTATGTAGCACTATGGAAACATTCTGCTATGTTGTTTTTTCAAAAATATTCAAATATGGGACTCAGAGAGAATATTTTCTCCATTGTTTATAATGAGGTCAACCTCAAAGAGATAAACCCTTTCTATGCGGAAGTTCTACGTGCATGGGACGAAATCACGTGCTCTCAACGCGAGCTCGTGACAAATCCCGAGCTCATTATGCATCAACCTTTGTTCCACAATCCACACGTGCAGTATCAAGGGAAGGTGCTTTATTTCAAATTCTTCATTGATAGTGGTATCACCACATTGTCAGATATTTGCTATGAAGTTGTACCAGGATTTTTAAAGGTTTCTGCCATTTCAGAAATTATTTATAATCATGAATTTGATGTTTCTCTTTCCTACATTAAGAGTGCATATTTCATTATTTTAAAATCGCTCCCATGCGACTGGTTTCAATATATTTGCTCACATTCAATAATTACTAAAGCTTTAAAAGAAGTTTCCATTATCACAGATAATGATATCATACATTCCCATAAATTAAATGTAAAATTCTGCTATTCAATTTTTGTCTCCAAAAATTTTATTCAACCAACTTCAATTGACTTTTGGGATAATTATGCTCTAGACATAAATTGGTCTAAAGTTTGGAAATCTGTTTTTCTTAATGATAAATCAGCTGAGCAAAGAAACCTTGATTTTAAAATTTGCCATAATATTGTTTATACCAATCATAAAATGTATAAATATGGTAAATCTGACACTGATTTGTGTCCAGTATGTACAGCTGAAGAAGAAAATATGTTTCACATGTTCGTGTTTTGTGATGAGCTGTATGACACCATCAATATTTTTCGGGATATTTTCACGAATGTATTTCATGACAAAGGATACTCCTTTAACAGTTTAGTATCTTGGCTAAAGTTTGGATTTCAATCCACCCAAGCACCTGAAAGCTATGATTGTATAAATATGCTTTTATCAATCTACAGATTGTGTGTTTATAAAAGAAGAGCTATTTCCTCATTACAAAATAAATCCCTTAATTTGTTAAATTTTTTCAAAAACAGTGTAAAACATTATTTCAAACTGCTTTGGTTTCATTATCGCAAAAACAATCAATCTACGTTATTCATTTATAAATATGTAGTTCCTTTAAACATCATTTCAATTGGCAATAATGAGGAAATTATTCTTAAATATCCACTGTGTTGAAAATCTGTAAATAGTAATTCAACTGGTTGTGTGTATGTCCATGTAAGGACACATGTTTTAAAACTGTATATTTTCCACCTTCATCTTAACCTGTATATACTTCTGTGAATAAATCATTATGAAAGAAAAAAAAGGCGTCTGACTTCGAATCAGAAGATTGCGAGTTCGAGTCTCGTCGGGGTCGTGTTAAACTTTTGCTGAAATGTATTTGAGCTTCATTTTGAATGAATAAAATCTGAGATGAGATCAGAAATGCCAGGGCGATCCATCTCTAATTTTCTGCCTCAAACTGTGTGTGACTAAAAGCATACCAACTAAAGAGAAACTGTCAAACAATGGCTAACTTTCTGTCGGCCTCGTGGCCTAATGGATAAGGCGTCTGACTTCGAATCAGAAGATTGCGAGTTCGAGTCTCGTCGGGGTCGTGTTAAACTTTTGCTGAAATGTATTTGAGCTTCATTTTGAATGAATAAAATCTGAGATGAGATCAGAAATGCCAGGGCGACCCATCTCTAATTTTCTGCCTCGAACTGTTTGTGACTAAAAGCATACCAACCAAAGAGAAACTGTCAAACAATGGCTAACTTTCTGTCGGCCTCGTGGCCTAATGGATAAGGCGTCTGACTTCGAATCAGAAGATTGCGAGTTCGAGTCTCGTCGGGGTCGTGTTAAACTTTTGCTGAAATGTATTTGAGCTTCATTTTGAATGAATAAAATTTGAGATGAGATCAGAAATGCCAGGGCGATCCATCTCTAATTTTCTGCCTCAAACTGTGTGTGACTAAAAGCATACCAACCAAAGAGAAACTGTCAAACAATGGCTAACTTTCTGTCGGCCTCGTGGCCTAATGGATAAGGCGTCTGACTTCGAATCAGAAGATTGCGAGTTCGAGTCTCGTCGGGGTCGTGTTAAACTTTTGCTGAAATGTATTTGAGCTTCATTTTGAATGAATAAAATCTGAGATGAGATCAGAAATGCCAGGGCGATCCATCTCTAATTTTCTGCCTCAAACTGTGTGTGACTAAAAGCATACCAACCAAAGAGAAACTGTCAAACAATGGCTAACTTTCTGTCGGCCTCGTGGCCTAATGGATAAGGCGTCTGACTTCGAACAATCAATCTACGTTATTCATTTATAAATATGTATTTCCTTTAAACATCATTTCAATTGGCAATAATGAGGAAATTATTCTAAAATATCCACTGTGTTGAAAATCTGTAAATAGTAATTCAACTGCTTGTGTGTATGTCCATGTAAGGACACATGTTTTAAAACTGTATATTTTCCACCTTCATCTTAACCTGTATATACTTCTGTGAATAAATCATTATGAAAGAAAAAAAAGGCGTCTGACTTCGAATCAGAAGATTGCGAGTTCGAGTCTCGTCGGGGTCGTGTTAAACTTTTGCTGAAATGTATTTGAGCTTCATTTTGAATGAATAAAATCTGAGATGAGATCAGAAATGCCAGGGCGATCCATCTCTAATTTTCTGCCTCAAACTGTGTGTGACTAAAAGCATACCAACTAAAGAGAAACTGTCAAACAATGGCTAACTTTCTGTCGGCCTCGTGGCCTAATGGATAAGGCGTCTGACTTCGAATCAGAAGATTGCGAGTTCGAGTCTCGTCGGGGTCGTGTTAAACTTTTGCTGAAATGTATTTGAGCTTCATTTTGAATGAATAAAATCTGAGATGAGATCAGAAATGCCAGGGCGACCCATCTCTAATTTTCTGCCTCGAACTGTTTGTGACTAAAAGCATACCAACCAAAGAGAAACTGTCAAACAATGGCTAACTTTCTGTCGGCCTCGTGGCCTAATGGATAAGGCGTCTGACTTCGAATCAGAAGATTGCGAGTTCGAGTCTCGTCGGGGTCGTGTTAAACTTTTGCTGAAATGTATTTGAGCTTCATTTTGAATGAATAAAATTTGAGATGAGATCAGAAATGCCAGGGCGATCCATCTCTAATTTTCTGCCTCAAACTGTGTGTGACTAAAAGCATACCAACCAAAGAGAAACTGTCAAACAATGGCTAACTTTCTGTCGGCCTCGTGGCCTAATGGATAAGGCGTCTGACTTCGAATCAGAAGATTGCGAGTTCGAGTCTCGTCGGGGTCGTGTTAAACTTTTGCTGAAATGTATTTGAGCTTCATTTTGAATGAATAAAATCTGAGATGAGATCAGAAATGCCAGGGCGATCCATCTCTAATTTTCTGCCTCAAACTGTGTGTGACTAAAAGCATACCAACCAAAGAGAAACTGTCAAACAATGGCTAACTTTCTGTCGGCCTCGTGGCCTAATGGATAAGGCGTCTGACTTCGAACAATCAATCTACGTTATTCATTTATAAATATGTATTTCCTTTAAACATCATTTCAATTGGCAATAATGAGGAAATTATTCTAAAATATCCACTGTGTTGAAAATCTGTAAATAGTAATTCAACTGCTTGTGTGTATGTCCATGTAAGGACACATGTTTTAAAACTGTATATTTTCCACCTTCATCTTAACCTGTATATACTTCTGTGAATAAATCATTATGAAAGAAAAAAAAAAAGGCGTCTGACTTCGAATCAGAAGATTGCGAGTTCGAGTCTCGTCGGGGTCGTGTTAAACTTTTGCTGAAATGTATTTGAGCTTCATTTTGAATGAATAAAATCTGAGATGAGATCAGAAATGCCAGGGCGATCCATCTCTAATATTCTGCCTCAAACTGTGTGTGACTAAAAGCATACCAACCAAAGAGAAACTGTCAAACAATGGCTAACTTTCTGTCGGCCTCGTGGCCTAATGGATAAGGCGTCTGACTTCGAATCAGAAGATTGCGAGTTCGAGTCTCGTCGGGGTCGTGTTAAACTTTTGCTGAAATGTATTTGAGCTTCATTTTGAATGAATAAAATTTGAGATGAGATCAGAAATGCCAGGGCGATCCATCTCTAATTTTCTACCTCGAACTGTTTGTGACTAAAAGCATACCAACCAAAGAGAAACTGTCAAACAATGGCTAACTTTCTGGTCTCGTGGCCTAATGGATAAGGCGTCTGACTTCGAATCAGAAGATTGCGAGTTCGAGTCTCGTCGGGGTCGTGTTAAACTTTTGCTGAAATGTATTTGAGCTTCATTTTGAATGAATAAAATTTGAGATGAGATCAGAAATGCCAGGGCGATCCATCTCTAATTTTCTGCCTCAAACTGTTTGTGACTAAAAGCATACCAACCAAAGAGAAACTGTCAAACAATGGCTAACTTTCTGTCGGCCTCGTGGCCTAATGGATAAGGCGTCTGACTTCGAATCAGATGATTGCGAGTTCGAGTCTCGTCGGGGTCGTGTTAAACTTTTGCTGAAATGTTTTTGAACTTCGTTTTGAATGAATAAAATCTGAGATGAGATCAGAAATGCCAGGGCGATCCATCTCTAATTTTCTGCCTCAAACTGTGTGTGACTAAAAGCATACCAACCAAAGAGAAACTGTCAAACAATGGCTAACTTTCTGTCGGCCTCGTGGCCTAATGGATAAGGCGTCTGACTTCGAATCAGATGATTGCGAGTTCGAGTCTCGTCGGGGTCGTGTTAAACTTTTGCTGAAATGTTTTTGAGCTTCATTTTGAATGAATAAAATCTGAGATGAGATCAGAAATGCCAGGGCGATCCATCTCTAATTCCTGCCTCAAACTGTGTGTGACTAAAAGCATACCAACCAAAGAGAAACTGTCAAACAATGGCTAACTTTCTGTCGGCCTCGTGGCCTAATGGATAAGGCGTCTGACTTCGAATCAGAAGATTGCGAGTTCGAGTCTCGTCGGGGTTGTGTTAAACTTTTGCTGAAATGTATTTGAGCTTCATTTTGAATGAATAAAATCTGAGATGAGATCAGAAATGCCAGGGCGATCCATCTCTAATTTCTGCCTCAAACTGTGTGTGACTAAAAGCATACCAACCAAAGAGAAACTGTCAAACAATGGCTAACTTTCTGTCGGCCTCGTGGCCTAATGGATAAGGCGTCTGACTTCGAATCAGAAGATTGCGAGTTCGAGTCTCGTCGGTGTCGTGTTAAACTTTTGCTGAAATGTATTTGAGCTTCATTTTGAATGAATAAAATCTGAGATGAGATCAGAAATGCCAGGGCGATCCATCTCTAATTTTCTGCCTCAAACTGTGTGTGACTAAAAGCATACCAACCAAAGAGAAACTGTCAAACAATGGCTAACTTTCTGTCGGCCTCGTGGCCTAATGGATAAGGCGTCTGACTTCGAATCAGAAGATTGAGAGTTCGAGTCTCGTCGGGGTCGTGTTAAACTTTTGCTGAAATGTATTTGAGCTTCATTTTGAATGAATAAAATTTGGGATGAGATCAGAAATGCCAGGGCGATCCATCTCTAATTTTCTGCCTCAAACTGTGTGTGACTAAAAGCATACCAACCAAAGAGAAACTGTCAAACAATGGCTAACTTTCTGTCGGCCTCGTGGCCTAATGGATAAGGCGTCTGACTTCGAATCAGAAGATTGCGAGTTCGAGTCTCGTCGGGGTTGTGTTAAACTTTTGCTGAAATGTATTTGAGCTTCATTTTGAATGAATAAAATCTTAGATGAGATCAGAAATGCCAGGGCGATCCATCTCTAATTTTCTGCCTCAAACTGTGTGTGACTAAAAGCATACCAACCAAAGAGAAACTGTCAAACAATGGCTAACTTTCTGTCGGCCTCGTGGCCTAATGGATAAGGCGTCTGACTTCGAATCAGAAGATTGCGAGTTCGAGTCTCGTCGGGGTCGTGTTAAACTTTTGCTGAAATGTATTTGAGCTTCATTTTGAATGAATAAAATCTGAGATGAGATCAGAAATGCCAGGGCGATCCATCTCTAATTTTCTGCCTCAAACTGTGTGTGACTAAAAGCATACCAACCAAAGAGAAACTGTCAAACAATGGCTAACTTTCTGTCGGCCTCGTGGCCTAATGGATAAGGCGTCTGACTTCGAATCAGAAGATTGCGAGTTCGAGTCTCGTCGGGGTCGTGTTAAACTTTTGCTGAAATGTATTTGAGCTTCATTTTGAATGAATAAAATCTGAGATGAGATCAGAAATGCCAGGGCGATCCATCTCTAATTTTCTGCCTCTAACTGTGTGTGACTAAAAGCATACCAACCAAAGAGAAACTGTCAAACAATGGCTAACTTTCTGTCGGCCTCGTGGCCTAATGGATAAGGCGTCTGAGTTCGAGTCTCGTTTGGGTCGTGTTAAACTTTTGCTGAAATGTATTTGAGCTTCATTTTGAATGAATAAAATCTGAGATGAGATCAGAAATGCCAGGGCGATCCATCTCTAATTTTCTGCCTCAAACTGTGTGTGACTAAAAGCATACCAACCAAAGAGAAACTGTCAAACAATGGCTAACTTTCTGTCGGCCTCGTGACCTAATGGATAAGGCGTCTGACTTCGAATCAGAAGATTGCGAGTTCGAGTCTCGTCGGGGTCGTGTTAAACTTTTGCTGAAATGTATTTGAGCTTCATTTTGAATGAATAAAATCTGAGATGAGATCAGAAATGCCAGGGCGATCCATCTCTAATTTTCTGCCTCAAACTGTGTGTGACTAAAAGCATACCAACCAAAGAGAAACTGTCAAACAATGGCTAACTTTCTGTCGGCCTCGTGGCCTAATGGATAAGGCGTCTGACTTCGAATCAGAAGATTGCGAGTTCGAGTCTCGTCGGGGTCGTGTTAAACTTTTGCTGAAATGTATTTGAGCTTCATTTTGAATGAATAAAATTTGAGATGAGATCAGAAATGCCAGGGCGATCCATCTCTAATTTTCTGCCTCAAACTGTGTGTGACTAAAAGCATACCAACCAAAGAGAAACTGTCAAACAATGGCTAACTTTCTGTCGGCCTCGTGGCCTAATGGATAAGGCGTCTGACTTTGAATCAGAAGATTGCGAGTTCGAGTCTCGTCGGGGTCGTGTTAAACTTTTGCTGAAATGTATTTGAGCTTCATTTTGAATGAATAAAATCTGAGATGAGATCAGAAATGCCAGGGCGATCCATCTCTAATTTTCTGCCTCAAACTGTGTGTGACTAAAAGCATACCAACCAAAGAGAAACTGTCAAACAATGGCTAACTTTCTGTCGGCCTCGTGGCCTAATGGATAAGGCGTCTGACTTCGAATCAGAAGATTGCGAGTTCGAGTCTCGTCGGGGTCGTGTTAAACTTTTGCTGAAATGTATTTGAGCTTCATTTTGAATGAATAAAATCTGAGATGAGATCAGAAATGCCAGGGCGATCCATCTCTAATTTTCTGCCTCTAACTGTGTGTGACTAAAAGCATACCAACCAAAGAGAAACTGTCAAACAATGGCTAACTTTCTGTCGGCCTCGTGGCCTAATGGATAAGGCGTCTGAGTTCGAGTCTCGTTTGGGTCGTGTTAAACTTTTGCTGAAATGTAGTTGAGCTTCATTTTGAATGAATAAAATCTGAGATGAGATCAGAAATGCCAGGGCGATCCATCTCTAATTTTCTGCCTCAAACTGTTTGTGACTAAAAGCATACCACCCAAAGAGAAAGTGTCAAACAATGGCTAACTTTCTGTCGGCCTCGTGGCCTAATGGATAAGGCGTCTGACTTCGAATCAGAAGATTGCGAGTTCGAGTCTCGTCGGGGTCGTGTTAAACTTTTGCTGAAATGTATTTGAGCTTCATTTTGAATGAATAAAATCTGAGATGAGATCAGAAATGCCAGGGCGATCCATCTCTAATTTTCTGCCTCAAACTGTGTGTGACTAAAAGCATACCAACCAATGAGAAACTGTCAAACAATGGCTAACTTTCTGTCGGCCTCGTGGCCTAATGGATAAGGCGTCTGACTTCGAATCAGAAGATTGCGAGTTCGAGTCTCGTCGGGGTCGTGTTAAACTTTTGCTGAAATGTATTTGAGCTTCATTTTGAATGAATAAAATTTGAGATGAGATCAGAAATGCCAGGGCGATCCATCTCTAATTTTCTGCCTCGAACTGTTTGTGACTAAAAGCATACCAACCAAAGAGAATGCCAAACAATGGCTAACTTTCTGTCGGCCTCGTGGCCTAATGGATAAGGCGTCTGACTTCGAATCAGAAGATTGCGAGTTCGAGTCTCGTCGGGGTCGTGTTAAACTTTTGCTGAAATGTATTTGAGCTTCATTTTGAATGAATAGAATTTGAGATGAGATCAGAAATGCCAGGGCGATCCATCTCTAATTTCTGCCTCGAACTGTTTGTGACTAAAAGCATACCAACCAAAGAGAAACTGTCAAACAATGGCTAACTTTCTGTCGGCCTCGTGGCCTAATGGATAAGGCGTCTGACTTCGAATCAGAAGATTGCGAGTTCGAGTCTCGTCGGGGTCGTGTTAAACTTTTGCTGAAATGTATTTGAGCTTCATTTTGAATGAATAAAATTTGAGATGAGATCAGAAATGCCAGGGCGATCCATCTCTAATTTTCTGCCTCAAACTGTGTGTGACTAAAAGCATACCAACCAAAGAGAAACTGTCAAACAATGGCTAACTTTCTGTCGGCCTCGTGGCCTAATGGATAAGGCGTCTGACTTTGAATGAGAAGATTGCGAGTTCGAGTCTCGTCGGGGTCGTGTTAAACTTTTGCTGAAATGTATTTGAGCTTCATTTTGAATGAATAAAATCTGAGATGAGATCAGAAATGCCAGGGCGATCCATCTCTAATTTTCTGCCTCAAACTGTGTGTGACTAAAAGCATACCAACCAAAGAGAAACTGTCAAACAATGGCTAACTTTCTGTCGGCCTCGTGGCCTAATGGATAAGGCGTCTGACTTCGAATCAGAAGATTGCGAGTTCGAGTCTCGTCGGGGTCGTGTTAAACTTTTGCTGAAATGTATTTGAGCTTCATTTTGAATGAATAAAATCTGAGATGAGATCAGAAATGCCAGGGCGATCCATCTCTAATTTTCTGCCTCTAACTGTGTGTGACTAAAAGCATACCAACCAAAGAGAAACTGTCAAACAATGGCTAACTTTCTGTCGGCCTCGTGGCCTAATGGATAAGGCGTCTGAGTTCGAGTCTCGTTTGGGTCGTGTTAAACTTTTGCTGAAATGTATTTGAGCTTCATTTTGAATGAATAAAATCTGAGATGAGATCAGAAATGCCAGGGCGATCCATCTCTAATTTTCTGCCTCAAACTGTTTGTGACTAAAAGCATACCACCCAAAGAGAAAGTGTCAAACAATGGCTAACTTTCTGTCGGCCTCGTGGCCTAATGGATAAGGCGTCTGACTTCGAATCAGAAGATTGCGAGTTCGAGTCTCGTCGGGGTCGTGTTAAACTTTTGCTGAAATGTATTTGAGCTTCATTTTGAATGAATAAAATCTGAGATGAGATCAGAAATGCCAGGGCGATCCATCTCTAATTTTCTGCCTCAAACTGTGTGTGACTAAAAGCATACCAACCAATGAGAAACTGTCAAACAATGGCTAACTTTCTGTCGGCCTCGTGGCCTAATGGATAAGGCGTCTGACTTCGAATCAGAAGATTGCGAGTTCGAGTCTCGTCGGGGTCGTGTTAAACTTTTGCTGAAATGTATTTGAGCTTCATTTTGAATGAATAAAATTTGAGATGAGATCAGAAATGCCAGGGCGATCCATCTCTAATTTTCTGCCTCGAACTGTTTGTGACTAAAAGCATACCAACCAAAGAGAATGCCAAACAATGGCTAACTTTCTGTCGGCCTCGTGGCCTAATGGATAAGGCGTCTGACTTCGAATCAGAAGATTGCGAGTTCGAGTCTCGTCGGGGTCGTGTTAAACTTTTGCTGAAATGTATTTGAGCTTCATTTTGAATGAATAGAATTTGAGATGAGATCAGAAATGCCAGGGCGATCCATCTCTAATTTCTGCCTCGAACTGTTTGTGACTAAAAGCATACCAACCAAAGAGAAACTGTCAAACAATGGCTAACTTTCTGTCGGCCTCGTGGCCTAATGGATAAGGCGTCTGACTTCGAATCAGAAGATTGCGAGTTCGAGTCTCGTCGGGGTCGTGTTAAACTTTTGCTGAAATGTATTTGAGCTTCATTTTGAATGAATAAAATTTGAGATGAGATCAGAAATGCCAGGGCGATCCATCTCTAATTTTCTGCCTCAAACTGTGTGTGACTAAAAGCATACCAACCAAAGAGAAACTGTCAAACAATGGCTAACTTTCTGTCGGCCTCGTGGCCTAATGGATAAGGCGTCTGACTTCGAATCAGAAGATTGCGAGTTCGAGTCTCGTCGGGGTCGTGTTAAACTTTTGCTGAAATGTTTTTGAGCTTCATTTTGAATGAATAAAATCTGAGATGAGATCAGAAATGCCAGGGCGATCCATCTCTAATTTTCTGCCTCAAACTGTGTGTGACTAAAAGCATACCAACCAAAGAGAAACTGTCAAACAATGGCTAACTTTCTGTCGGCCTCGTGGCCTAATGGATAAGGCGTCTGACTTTGAATCAGATGATTGCGAGTTCGAGTCTCGTCGGGGTCGTGTTAAACTTTTGCTGAAATGTTTTTGAGCTTCATTTTGAATGAATAAAATCTGAGATGAGATCAGAAATGCCAGGGCGATCCATCTCTAATTTTCTGCCTCAAACTGTGTGTGACTAAAAGCATACCAACCAAAGAGAAACTGTCAAACAATGGCTAACTTTCTGTCGGCCTCGTGGCCTAATGGATAAGGCGTCTGACTTCGAATCAGAAGATTGCGAGTTCGAGTCTCGTCGGGGTCGTGTTAAACTTTTGCTGAAATGTATTTGAGCTTCATTTTGAATGAATAAAATCTGAGATGAGATCAGAAATGCCAGGGCGATCCATCTCTAATTTTCTGCCTCAAACTGTGTGTGACTAAAAGCATACCAACCAAAGAGAAACTGTCAAACAATGGCTAACTTTCTGTCGGCCTCGTGGCCTAATGGATAAGGCGTCTGACTTCGAATCAAAAGATTGCGAGTTCGAGTCTCGTCGGGGTCGTGTTAAACTTTTGCTGAAATGTATTTGAGCTTCATTTTGAATGAATAAAATTTGAGATGAGATCAGAAATGCCAGGGCGATCCATCTCTAATTTTCTGCCTCAAACTGTGTGTGACTAAAAGCATACCAACCAAAGAGAAACTGTCAAACAATGGCTAACTTTCTGTCGGCCTCGTGGCCTAATGGATAAGGCGTCTGACTTCGAATCAGAAGATTGCGAGTTCGAGTCTCGTCGGGGTCGTGTTAAACTTTTGCTGAAATGTTTTTGAGCTTCATTTTGAATGAATAAAATCTGAGATGAGATCAGAAATGCCAGGGCGATCCATCTCTAATTTTCTGCCTCAAACTGTGTGTGACTAAAAGCATACCAACCAAAGAGAAACTGTCAAACAATGGCTAACTTTCTGTCGGCCTCGTGGCCTAATGGATAAGGCGTCTGACTTCGAATCAGATGATTGCGAGTTCGAGTCTCGTCGGGGTCGTGTTAAACTTTTGCTGAAATGTTTTTGAGCTTCATTTTGAATGAATAAAATCTGAGATGAGATCAGAAATGCCAGGGCGATCCATCTCTAATTTTCTGCCTCAAACTGTGTGTGACTAAAAGCATACCAACCAAAGAGAAACTGTCAAACAATGGCTAACTTTCTGTCGGCCTCGTGGCCTAATGGATAAGGCGTCTGACTTCGAATCAGAAGATTGCGAGTTCGAGTCTCGTCGGGGTCGTGTTAAACTTTTGCTGAAATGTATTTGAGCTTCATTTTGAATGAATAAAATTTGAGATGAGATCAGAAATGCCAGGGCGATCCATCTCTAATTTTCTGCCTCAAACTGTGTGTGACTAAAAGCATACCAACCAAAGAGAAACTGTCAAACAATGGCTAACTTTCTGTCGGCCTCGTGGCCTAATGGATAAGGCGTCTGACTTCGAATCAGAAGATTGCGAGTTCGAGTCTCGTCGGGGTCGTGTTAAACTTTTGCTGAAATGTTTTTGAGCTTCATTTTGAATGAATAAAATCTGAGATGAGATCAGAAATGCCAGGGCGATCCATCTCTAATTTTCTGCCTCAAACTGTGTGTGACTAAAAGCATACCAACCAAAGAGAAACTGTCAAACAATGGCTAACTTTCTGTCGGCCTCGTGGCCTAATGGATAAGGCGTCTGACTTCGAATCAGATGATTGCGAGTTCGAGTCTCGTCGGGGTCGTGTTAAACTTTTGCTGAAATGTTTTTGAGCTTCATTTTGAATGAATAAAATCTGAGATGAGATCAGAAATGCCAGGGCGATCCATCTCTAATTTTCTGCCTCAAACTGTGTGTGACTAAAAGCATACCAACCAAAGAGAAACTGTCAAACAATGGCTAACTTTCTGTCGGCCTCGTGGCCTAATGGATAAGGCGTCTGACTTCGAATCAGAAGATTGCGAGTTCGAGTCTCGTCGGGGTCGTGTTAAACTTTTGCTGAAATGTATTTGAGCTTCATTTTGAATGAATAAAATCTGAGATGAGATCAGAAATGCCAGGGCGATCCATCTCTAATTTTCTGCCTCAAGCTG
Organism: Steromphala cineraria; assembly: GCA_916613615.1. Classification (NCBI taxonomy): domain Eukaryota; kingdom Metazoa; phylum Mollusca; class Gastropoda; order Trochida; family Trochidae; genus Steromphala; species Steromphala cineraria. The sequence goes on from OU744720.1 coordinate 97,762,283, forward strand.
TTTGTGACTAAAAGCATACCAACCAAAGAGAAACTGTCAAACAATGGCTAACTTTCTGTCGGCCTCGTGGCCTAATGGATAAGGCGTCTGACTTCGAATCAGAAGATTGCGAGTTCGAATCTCGTCGGGGTCGTGTTCAACTTTTGCTGAAATGTATTTGAGCTTCATTTTGAATGAATAAAATCTGAGATGAGATCAGAAATGCCAGGGCGATCCATCTCTAATTTTCTGCCTCAAACTGTGTGTGACTAAAAGCATACCAACCAAAGAGAAACTGTCAAACAATGGCTAACTTTCTGTCGGCCTCGTGGCCTAATGGATAAGGCGTCTGACTTCGAATCAGAAGATTGCGAGTTCGAGTCTCGTCGGGGTCGTGTTAAACTTTTGCTGAAATGTATTTGAGCTTCATTTTGAATGAATAAAATCTGAGATGAGATCAGAAATGCCAGGGCGATCCATCTCTAATTTTCTGCCTCAAACTGTGTGTGACTAAAAGCATACCAACCAAAGAGAAACTGTCAAACAATGGCTAACTTTCTGTCGGCCTCGTGGCCTAATGGATAAGGCGTCTGACTTCGAATCAGAAGATTGCGAGTTCGAGTCTCGTCGGGGTCGTGTTAAACTTTTGCTGAAATGTATTTGAGCTTCATTTTGAATGAATAAAATCTGAGATGAGATCAGAAATGCCAGGGCGATCCATCTCTAATTTTCTGCCTCGAACTGTTTGTGACTAAAAGCATACCAACCAAAGAGAAACTGTCAAACAATGGCTAACTTTCTGTCGGCCTCGTGGCCTAATGGATAAGGCGTCTGACTTCGAATCAGAAGATTGCGAGTTCGAGTCTCGTCGGGGTCGTGTTAAACTTTTGCTGAAATGTATTTGAGCTTCATTTTGAATGAATAAAATCTGAGATGAGATCAGAAATGCCAGGGCGATCCATCTCTAATTTTCTGCCTCGAACTGTTTGTGACTAAAAGCATACCAACCAAAGAGAAACTGTCAAACAATGGCTAACTTTCTGTCGGCCTCGTGGCCTAATGGATAAGGCGTCTGACTTCGAATCAGAAGATTGAGAGTTCGAGTCTCGTCGGGGTCGTGTTAAACTTTTGCTGAAATGTTTTTGAGCTTCATTTTGAATGAATAAAATCTGAGATGAGATCAGAAATGCCAGGGCGATCCATCTCTAATTTTCTGCCTCAAACTGTTTGTGACTAAAAGCATACCAACCAAAGAGAAACTGTCAAACAATGGCTAACTTTCTGTCGGCCTCGTGGCCTAATGGATAAGGCGTCTGACTTCGAATCAGATGATTGCGAGTTCGAGTCTCGTCGGGGTCGTGTTAAACTTTTGCTGAAATGTTTTTGAGCTTCATTTTGAATGAATAAAATCTGAGATGAGATCAGAAATGCCAGGGCGATCCATCTCTAATTTTCTGCCTCAAACTGTGTGTGACTAAAAGCATACCAACCAAAGAGAAACTGTCAAACAATGGCTAACTTTCTGTCGGCCTCGTGGCCTAATGGATAAGGCGTCTGACTTCGAATCAGAAGATTGCGAGTTCGAGTCTCGTCGGGGTCGTGTTAAACTTTTGCTGAAATGTATTTGAGCTTCATTTTGAATGAATAAAATCTGAGATGAGATCAGAAATGCCAGGGCGATCCATCTCTAATTTTCTGCCTCAAACTGTGTGTGACTAAAAGCATACCAACCAAAGAGAAACTGTCAAACAATGGCTAACTTTCTGTCGGCCTCGTGGCCTAATGGATAAGGCGTCTGACTTCGAATCAGAAGATTGCGAGTTCGAGTCTCGTCGGGGTCGTGTTAAACTTTTGCTGAAATGTATTTGAGCTTCATTTTGAATGAATAAAATCTGAGATGAGATCAGAAATGCCAGGGCGATCCATCTCTAATTTTCTGCCTCTAACTGTGTGTGACTAAAAGCATACCAACCAAAGAGAAACTGTCAAACAATGGCTAACTTTCTGTCGGCCTCGTGGCCTAATGGATAAGGCGTCTGAGTTCGAGTCTCGTTTGGGTCGTGTTAAACTTTTGCTGAAATGTATTTGAGCTTCATTTTGAATGAATAAAATCTGAGATGAGATCAGAAATGCCAGGGCGATCCATCTCTAATTTTCTGCCTCAAACTGTGTGTGACTAAAAGCATACCAACCAATGAGAAAGTGTCAAACAATGGCTAACTTTCTGTCGGCCTCGTGGCCTAATGGATAAGGCGTCTGACTTCGAATCAGAAGATTGCGAGTTCGAGTCTCGTCGGGGTCGTGTTAAACTTTTGCTGAAATGTATTTGAGCTTCATTTTGAATGAATAAAATCTGAGATGAGATCAGAAATGCCAGGGCGATCCATCTCTAATTTTCTGCCTCGAACTGTTTGTGACTAAAAGCATACCACCCAAAGAGAAAGTGTCAAACAATGGCTAACTTTCTGTCGGCCTCGTGGCCTAATGGATAAGGCGTCTGACTTCGAATCAGAAGATTGCGAGTTCGAGTCTCGTCGGGGTCGTGTTAAACTTTTGCTGAAATGTATTTGAGCTTCATTTTGAATGAATAAAATCTGAGATGAGATCAGAAATGCCAGGGCGATCCATCTCTAATTTTCTGCCTCAAACTGTGTGTGACTAAAAGCATACCAACCAATGAGAAACTGTCAAACAATGGCTAACTTTCTGTCGGCCTCGTGGCCTAATGGATAAGGCGTCTGACTTCGAATCAGAAGATTGCGAGTTCGAGTCTCGTCGGGGTCGTGTTAAACTTCTGCTGAAATGTATTTGAGCTTCATTTTGAATGAATAAAATTTGAGATGAGATCAGAAATGCCAGGGCGATCCATCTCTAATTTTCTGCCTCGAACTGTTTGTGACTAAAAGCATACCAACCAAAGAGAAACTGTCAAACAATGGCTAACTTTCTGTCGGCCTCGTGGCCTAATGGATAAGGCGTCTGACTTCGAATCAGAAGATTGCGAGTTCGAGTCTCGTCGGGGTCGTGTTAAACTTTTGCTGAAATGTATTTGAGCTTCATTTTGAATGAATAAAATTTGAGATGAGATCAGAAATGCCAGGGCGATCCATCTCTAATTTTCTGCCTCAAACTGTGTGTGACTAAAAGCATACCAACCAAAGAGAAACTGTCAAACAATGGCTAACTTTCTGTCGGCCTCGTGGCCTAATGGATAAGGCGTCTGACTTCGAATCAGAAGATTGCGAGTTCGAGTCTCGTCGGGGTCGTGTTAAACTTTTGCTGAAATGTTTTTGAGCTTCATTTTGAATGAATAAAATCTGAGATGAGATCAGAAATGCCAGGGCGATCCATCTCTAATTTTCTGCCTCAAACTGTGTGTGACTAAAAGCATACCAACCAAAGAGAAACTGTCAAACAATGGCTAACTTTCTGTCGGCCTCGTGGCCTAATGGATAAGGCGTCTGACTTCGAATCAGATGATTGCGAGTTCGAGTCTCGTCGGGGTCGTGTTAAACTTTTGCTGAAATGTTTTTGAGCTTCATTTTGAATGAATAAAATCTGAGATGAGATCAGAAATGCCAGGGCGATCCATCTCTAATTTTCTGCCTCAAACTGTGTGTGACTAAAAGCATACCAACCAAAGAGAAACTGTCAAACAATGGCTAACTTTCTGTCGGCCTCGTGGCCTAATGGATAAGGCGTCTGACTTCGAATCAGAAGATTGCGAGTTCGAGTCTCGTCGGGGTCGTGTTAAACTTTTGCTGAAATGTATTTGAGCTTCATTTTGAATGAATAAAATCTGAGATGAGATCAGAAATGCCAGGGCGATCCATCTCTAATTTTCTGCCTCAAACTGTGTGTGACTAAAAGCATACCAACCAAAGAGAAACTGTCAAACAATGGCTAACTTTCTGTCGGCCTCGTGGCCTAATGGATAAGGCGTCTGACTTCGAATCAGAAGATTGCGAGTTCGAGTCTCGTCGGGGTCGTGTTAAACTTTTGCTGAAATGTATTTGAGCTTCATTTTGAATGAATAAAATCTGAGATGAGATCAGAAATGCCAGGGCGATCCATCTCTAATTTTCTGCCTCGAACTGTTTGTGACTAAAAGCATACCAACCAAAGAGAAACTGTCAAACAATGGCTAACTTTCTGTCGGCCTCGTGGCCTAATGGATAAGGCGTCTGACTTCGAATCAGAAGATTGCGAGTTCGAGTCTCGTCGGGGTCGTGTTAAACTTTTGCTGAAATGTTTTTGAGCTTCATTTTGAATGAATAAAATCTGAGATGAGATCAGAAATGCCAGGGCGATCCATCTCTAATTTTCTGCCTCAAACTGTGTGTGACTAAAAGCATACCAACCAAAGAGAAACTGTCAAACAATGGCTAACTTTCTGTCGGCCTCGTGGCCTAATGGATAAGGCGTCTGACTTCGAATCAGATGATTGCGAGTTCGAGTCTCGTCGGGGTCGTGTTAAACTTTTGCTGAAATGTTTTTGAGCTTCATTTTGAATGAATAAAATCTGAGATGAGATCAGAAATGCCAGGGCGATCCATCTCTAATGTTCTGCCTCAAACTGTGTGTGACTAAAAGCATACCAACCAAAGAGAAACTGTCAAACAATGGCTAACTTTCTGTCGGCCTCGTGGCCTAATGGATAAGGCGTCTGACTTCGAATCAGATGATTGCGAGTTCGAGTCTCGTCGGGGTCGTGTTAAACTTTTGCTGAAATGTTTTTGAGCTTCATTTTGAATGAATAAAATCTGAGATGAGATCAGAAATGCCAGGGCGATCCATCTCTAATTTTCTGCCTCAAACTGTGTGTGACTAAAAGCATACCAACCAAAGAGAAACTGTCAAACAATGGCTAACTTTCTGTCGGCCTCGTGGCCTAATGGATAAGGCGTCTGACTTCGAATCAGAAGATTGCGAGTTCGAGTCTCGTCGGGGTCGTGTTAAACTTTTGCTGAAATGTATTTGAGCTTCATTTTGAATGAATAAAATCTGAGATGAGATCAGAAATGCCAGGGCGATCCATCTCTAATGTTCTGCCTCGAACTGTTTGTGACTAAAAGCATACCAACCAAAGAGAAACTGTCAAACAATGGCTAACTTTCTGTCGGCCTCGTGGCCTAATGGATAAGGCGTCTGACTTCGAATCAGAAGATTGAGAGTTCGAGTCTCGTCGGGGTCGTGTTAAACTTTTGCTGAAATGTTTTTGAGCTTCATTTTGAATGAATAAAATCTGAGATGAGATCAGAAATGCCAGGGCGATCCATCTCTAATTTTCTGCCTCAAACTGTGTGTGACTAAAAGCATACCAACCAAAGAGAAACTGTCAAACAATGGCTAACTTTCTGTCGGCCTCGTGGCCTAATGGATAAGGCGTCTGACTTCGAATCAGATGATTGCGAGTTCGAGTCTCGTCGGGGTCGTGTTAAACTTTTGCTGAAATGTTTTTGAGCTTCATTTTGAATGAATAAAATCTGAGATGAGATCAGAAATGCCAGGGCGATCCATCTCTAATGTTCTGCCTCAAACTGTGTGTGACTAAAAGCATACCAACCAAAGAGAAACTGTCAAACAATGGCTAACTTTCTGTCGGCCTCGTGGCCTAATGGATAAGGCGTCTGACTTCGAATCAGAAGATTGCGAGTTCGAGTCTCGTCGGGGTCGTGTTAAACTTTTGCTGAAATGTTTTTGAGCTTCATTTTGAATGAATAAAATCTGAGATGAGATCAGAAATGCCAGGGCGATCCATCTCTAATTTTCTGCCTCAAACTGTGTGTGACTAAAAGCATACCAACCAAAGAGAAACTGTCAAACAATGGCTAACTTTCTGTCGGCCTCGTGGCCTAATGGATAAGGCGTCTGACTTCGAATCAGATGATTGCGAGTTCGAGTCTCGTCGGGGTCGTGTTAAACTTTTGCTGAAATGTTTTTGAGCTTCATTTTGAATGAATAAAATCTGAGATGAGATCAGAAATGCCAGGGCGATCCATCTCTAATTTTCTGCCTCAAACTGTGTGTGACTAAAAGCATACCAACCAAAGAGAAACTGTCAAACAATGGCTAACTTTCTGTCGGCCTCGTGGCCTAATGGATAAGGCGTCTGACTTCGAATCAGAAGATTGCGAGTTCGAGTCTCGTCGGGGTCGTGTTAAACTTTTGCTGAAATGTATTTGAGCTTCATTTTGAATGAATAAAATCTGAGATGAGATCAGAAATGCCAGGGCGATCCATCTCTAATTTTCTGCCTCAAACTGTGTGTGACTAAAAGCATACCAACCAAAGAGAAACTGTCAAACAATGGCTAACTTTCTGTCGGCCTCGTGGCCTAATGGATAAGGCGTCTGACTTCGAATCAGAAGATTGCGAGTTCGAGTCTCGTCGGGGTCGTGTTAAACTTTTGCTGAAATGTATTTGAGCTTCATTTTGAATGAATAAAATCTGAGATGAGATCAGAAATGCCAGGGCGATCCATCTCTAATTTTCTGCCTCGAACTGTTTGTGACTAAAAGCATACCAACCAAAGAGAAACTGTCAAACAATGGCTAACTTTCTGTCGGCCTCGTGGCCTAATGGATAAGGCGTCTGACTTCGAATCAGAAGATTGCGAGTTCGAGTCTCGTCGGGGTCGTGTTAAACTTTTGCTGAAATGTTTTTGAGCTTCATTTTGAATGAATAAAATCTGAGATGAGATCAGAAATGCCAGGGCGATCCATCTCTAATTTTCTGCCTCAAACTGTGTGTGACTAAAAGCATACCAACCAAAGAGAAACTGTCAAACAATGGCTAACTTTCTGTCGGCCTCGTGGCCTAATGGATAAGGCGTCTGACTTCGAATCAGATGATTGCGAGTTCGAGTCTCGTCGGGGTCGTGTTAAACTTTTGCTGAAATGTTTTTGAGCTTCATTTTGAATGAATAAAATCTGAGATGAGATCAGAAATGCCAGGGCGATCCATCTCTAATTTTCTGCCTCAAACTGTGTGTGACTAAAAGCATACCAACCAAAGAGAAACTGTCAAACAATGGCTAACTTTCTGTCGGCCTCGTGGCCTAATGGATAAGGCGTCTGACTTCGAATCAGAAGATTGCGAGTTCGAGTCTCGTCGGGGTCGTGTTAAACTTTTGCTGAAATGTATTTGAGCTTCATTTTGAATGAATAAAATCTGAGATGAGATCAGAAATGCCAGGGCGATCCATCTCTAATTTTCTGCCTCAAACTGTGTGTGACTAAAAGCATACCAACCAAAGAGAAACTGTCAAACAATGGCTAACTTTCTGTCGGCCTCGTGGCCTAATGGATAAGGCGTCTGACTTCGAATCAGATGATTGCGAGTTCGAGTCTCGTCGGGGTCGTGTTAAACTTTTGCTGAAATGTTTTTGAGCTTCATTTTGAATGAATAAAATCTGAGATGAGATCAGAAATGCCAGGGCGATCCATCTCTAATTTTCTGCCTCAAACTGTGTGTGACTAAAAGCATACCAACCAAAGAGAAACTGTCAAACAATGGCTAACTTTCTGTCGGCCTCGTGGCCTAATGGATAAGGCGTCTGACTTCGAATCAGAAGATTGCGAGTTCGAGTCTCGTCGGGGTCGTGTTAAACTTTTGCTGAAATGTATTTGAGCTTCATTTTGAATGAATAAAATCTGAGATGAGATCAGAAATGCCAGGGCGATCCATCTCTAATTTTCTGCCTCAAACTGTGTGTGACTAAAAGCATACCAACCAAAGAGAAACTGTCAAACAATGGCTAACTTTCTGTCGGCCTCGTGGCCTAATGGATAAGGCGTCTGACTTCGAATCAGAAGATTGCGAGTTCGAGTCTCGTCGGGGTCGTGTTAAACTTTTGCTGAAATGTATTTGAGCTTCATTTTGAATGAATAAAATCTGAGATGAGATCAGAAATGCCAGGGCGATCCATCTCTAATTTTCTGCCTCGAACTGTTTGTGACTAAAAGCATACCAACCAAAGAGAAACTGTCAAACAATGGCTAACTTTCTGTCGGCCTCGTGGCCTAATGGATAAGGCGTCTGACTTCGAATCAGAAGATTGCGAGTTCGAGTCTCGTCGGGGTCGTGTTAAACTTTTGCTGAAATGTTTTTGAGCTTCATTTTGAATGAATAAAATCTGAGATGAGATCAGAAATGCCAGGGCGATCCATCTCTAATTTTCTGCCTCAAACTGTGTGTGACTAAAAGCATACCAACCAAAGAGAAACTGTCAAACAATGGCTAACTTTCTGTCGGCCTCGTGGCCTAATGGATAAGGCGTCTGACTTCGAATCAGATGATTGCGAGTTCGAGTCTCGTCGGGGTCGTGTTAAACTTTTGCTGAAATGTTTTTGAGCTTCATTTTGAATGAATAAAATCTGAGATGAGATCAGAAATGCCAGGGCGATCCATCTCTAATTTTCTGCCTCAAACTGTGTGTGACTAAAAGCATACCAACCAAAGAGAAACTGTCAAACAATGGCTAACTTTCTGTCGGCCTCGTGGCCTAATGGATAAGGCGTCTGACTTCGAATCAGAAGATTGCGAGTTCGAGTCTCGTCGGGGTCGTGTTAAACTTTTGCTGAAATGTATTTGAGCTTCATTTTGAATGAATAAAATCTGAGATGAGATCAGAAATGCCAGGGCGATCCATCTCTAATTTTCTGCCTCAAACTGTGTGTGACTAAAAGCATACCAACCAAAGAGAAACTGTCAAACAATGGCTAACTTTCTGTCGGCCTCGTGGCCTAATGGATAAGGCGTCTGACTTCGAATCAGAAGATTGCGAGTTCGAGTCTCGTCGGGGTCGTGTTAAACTTTTGCTGAAATGTATTTGAGCTTCATTTTGAATGAATAAAATCTGAGATGAGATCAGAAATGCCAGGGCGATCCATCTCTAATTTTCTGCCTCGAACTGTTTGTGACTAAAAGCATACCAACCAAAGAGAAACTGTCAAACAATGGCTAACTTTCTGTCGGCCTCGTGGCCTAATGGATAAGGCGTCTGACTTCGAATCAGAAGATTGAGAGTTCGAGTCTCGTCGGGGTCGTGTTAAACTTTTGCTGAAATGTTTTTGAGCTTCATTTTGAATGAATAAAATCTGAGATGAGATCAGAAATGCCAGGGCGATCCATCTCTAATTTTCTGCCTCAAACTGTGTGTGACTAAAAGCATACCAACCAAAGAGAAACTGTCAAACAATGGCTAACTTTCTGTCGGCCTCGTGGCCTAATGGATAAGGCGTCTGACTTCGAATCAGATGATTGCGAGTTCGAGTCTCGTCGGGGTCGTGTTAAACTTTTGCTGAAATGTTTTTGAGCTTCATTTTGAATGAATAAAATCTGAGATGAGATCAGAAATGCCAGGGCGATCCATCTCTAATGTTCTGCCTCAAACTGTGTGTGACTAAAAGCATACCAACCAAAGAGAAACTGTCAAACAATGGCTAATTTCTGTCGGCCTCGTGGCCTAATGGATAAGGCGTCTGACTTCGAATCAGATGATTGCGAGTTCGAGTCTCGTCGGGGTCGTGTTAAACTTTTGCTGAAATGTTTTTGAGCTTCATTTTGAATGAATAAAATCTGAGATGAGATCAGAAATGCCAGGGCGATCCATCTCTAATTTTCTGCCTCAAACTGTGTGTGACTAAAAGCATACCAACCAAAGAGAAACTGTCAAACAATGGCTAACTTTCTGTCGGCCTCGGGGCCTAATGGATAAGGCGTCTGACTTCGAATCAGAAGATTGCGAGTTCGAGTCTCGTCGGGGTCGTGTTAAACTTTTGCTGAAATGTATTTGAGCTTCATTTTGAATGAATAAAATCTGAGATGAGATCAGAAATGCCAGGGCGATCCATCTCTAATTTTCTGCCTCAAACTGTGTGTGACTAAAAGCATACCAACCAAAGAGAAACTGTCAAACAATGGCTAACTTTCTGTCGGCCTCGTGGCCTAATGGATAAGGCGTCTGACTTCGAATCAGAAGATTGCGAGTTCGAGTCTCGTCGGGGTCGTGTTAAACTTTTGCTGAAATGTATTTGAGCTTCATTTTGAATGAATAAAATCTGAGATGAGATCAGAAATGCCAGGGCGATCCATCTCTAATTTTCTGCCTCGAACTGTTTGTGACTAAAAGCATACCAACCAAAGAGAAACTGTCAAACAATGGCTAACTTTCTGTCGGCCTCGTGGCCTAATGGATAAGGCGTCTGACTTCGAATCAAAAGATTGAGAGTTCGAGTCTCGTCGGGGTCGTGTTAAACTTTTGCTGAAATGTTTTTGAGCTTCATTTTGAATGAATAAAATCTGAGATGAGATCAGAAATGCCAGGGCGATCCATCTCTAATTTTCTGCCTCAAACTGTGTGTGACTAAAAGCATACCAACCAAAGAGAAACTGTCAAACAATGGCTAACTTTCTGTCGGCCTCGTGGCCTAATGGATAAGGCGTCTGACTTCGAATCAGATGATTGCGAGTTCGAGTCTCGTCGGGGTCGTGTTAAACTTTTGCTGAAATGTTTTTGAGCTTCATTTTGAATGAATAAAATCTGAGATGAGATCAGAAATGCCAGGGCGATCCATCTCTAATGTTCTGCCTCAAACTGTGTGTGACTAAAAGCATACCAACCAAAGAGAAACTGTCAAACAATGGCTAACTTTCTGTCGGCCTCGTGGCCTAATGGATAAGGCGTCTGACTTCGAATCAGATGATTGCGAGTTCGAGTCTCGTCGGGGTCGTGTTAAACTTTTGCTGAAATGTTTTTGAGCTTCATTTTGAATGAATAAAATCTGAGATGAGATCAGAAATGCCAGGGCGATCCATCTCTAATTTTCTGCCTCAAACTGTGTGTGACTAAAAGCATACCAACCAAAGAGAAACTGTCAAACAATGGCTAACTTTCTGTCGGCCTCGTGGCCTAATGGATAAGGCGTCTGACTTCGAATCAGAAGATTGCGAGTTCGAGTCTCGTCGGGGTCGTGTTAAACTTTTGCTGAAATGTATTTGAGCTTCATTTTGAATGAATAAAATCTGAGATGAGATCAGAAATGCCAGGGCGATCCATCTCTAATTTTCTGCCTCAAACTGTGTGTGACTAAAAGCATACCAACCAAAGAGAAACTGTCAAACAATGGCTAACTTTCTGTCGGCCTCGTGGCCTAATGGATAAGGCGTCTGACTTCGAATCAGAAGATTGCGAGTTCGAGTCTCGTCGGGGTCGTGTAAAACTTTTGCTGAAATGTATTTGAGCTTCATTTTGAATGAATAAAATCTGAGATGAGATCAGAAATGCCAGGGCGATCCATCTCTAATTTTCTGCCTCGAACTGTTTGTGACTAAAAGCATACCAACCAAAGAGAAACTGTCAAACAATGGCTAACTTTCTGTCGGCCTCGTGGCCTAATGGATAAGGCGTCTGACTTCGAATCAGAAGATTGAGAGTTCGAGTCTCGTCGGGGTCGTGTTAAACTTTTGCTGAAATGTTTTTGAGCTTCATTTTGAATGAATAAAATCTGAGATGAGATCAGAAATGCCAGGGCGATCCATCTCTAATTTTCTGCCTCAAACTGTGTGTGACTAAAAGCATACCAACCAAAGAGAAACTGTCAAACAATGGCTAACTTTCTGTCGGCCTCGTGGCCTAATGGATAAGGCGTCTGACTTCGAATCAGAAGATTGCGAGTTCGAGTCTCGTCGGGGTCGTGTTAAACTTTTGCTGAAATGTATTTGAGCTTCATTTTGAATGAATAAAATCTGAGATGAGATCAGAAATGCCAGGGCGATCCATCTCTAATTTTCTGCCTCTAACTGTGTGTGACTAAAAGCATACCAACCAAAGAGAAACTGTCAAACAATGGCTAACTTTCTGTCGGCCTCGTGGCCTAATGGATAAGGCGTCTGACTTCGAATCAGAAGATTGCGAGTTCGAGTCTCGTCGGGGTCGTGTTAAACTTTTGCTGAAATGTATTTGAGCTTCATTTTGAATGAATAAAATCTGAGATGAGATCAGAAATGCCAGGGCGATCCATCTCTAATTTTCTGCCTCAAACTGTGTGTGACTAAAAGCATACCAACCAAAGAGAAACTGTCAAACAATGGCTAACTTTCTGTCGGCCTCGTGGCCTAATGGATAAGGCGTCTGACTTCGAATCAGAAGATTGCGAGTTCGAGTCTCGTCGGGGTCGTGTTAAACTTTTGCTGAAATGTATTTGAGCTTCATTTTGAATGAATAAAATCTGAGATGAGATCAGAAATGCCAGGGCGATCCATCTCTAATTTTCTGCCTCTAACTGTGTGTGACTAAAAGCATACCAACCAAAGAGAAACTGTCAAACAATGGCTAACTTTCTGTCGGCCTCGTGGCCTAATGGATAAGGCGTCTGAGTTCGAGTCTCGTTTGGGTCGTGTTAAACTTTTGCTGAAATGTATTTGAGCTTCATTTTGAATGAATAAAATCTGAGATGAGATCAGAAATGCCAGGGCGATCCATCTCTAATTTTCTGCCTCAAACTGTTTGTGACTAAAAGCATACCACCCAAAGAGAAACTGTCAAACAATGGCTAACTTTCTGTCGGCCTCGTGGCCTAATGGATAAGGCGTCTGACTTCGAATCAGAAGATTGCGAGTTCGAGTCTCGTCGGGGTCGTGTTAAACTTTTGCTGAAATGTATTTGAGCTTCATTTTGAATGAATAAAATCTGAGATGAGATCAGAAATGCCAGGGCGATCCATCTCTAATTTTCTGCCTCAAACTGTGTGTGACTAAAAGCATACCAACCAAAGAGAAACTGTCAAACAATGGCTAACTTTCTGTCGGCCTCGTGGCCTAATGGATAAGGCGTCTGAGTTCGAATCAGAAGATTGCGAGTTCGAGTCTCGTCGGGATCGTGTTAAACTTTTGCTGAAATGTATTTGAGCTTCATTTTGAATGAATAAAATCTGAGATGAGATCAGAAATGCCAGGGCGATCCATCTCTAATTTTCTGCCTCAAACTGTGTGTGACTAAAAGCATACCAACCAAAGAGAAACTGTCAAACAATGGCTAACTTTCTGTCGGCCTCGTGACCTAATGGATAAGGCGTCTGACTTGGGCGCCACCTGGTGATCTGAGGAGTGAGGACGTGTTTTTCTGCTGCTCTTACACTTTGTGCCTTACAACGTTTGGATTATATTTTCACTGTGGATTTTCACGAACTACGATCATGTGATACTGTGGATTAGCAATTGTTGTGTGGAATCTGCATTTTCGTGCAGATTTCTAGCCTTTAGGGGCACATATTCGAAGGAGTGATTTGTGTTGTGAATTCCAAGATGGCCGACCGGCAATACAAGAAGGAGTCGACAGTTGAAGTTAATGTTGGAGACAGAAAGACTGTGACTGGTACGTTGCTTATTCAAACCCTTCTGAAATTTGTGTCAGATGTATTTGCGTGTGTCCCGAAGAACAATGATTGCTATGAGGTTACTTTGCCCAGTGTGGAGGAGGCACGAAAGCTTGTGGAAAGTGAAATGTACATTGATGATCACAGACTTACTGCAAGGCTTTTAGTGTCAGAGACGGTTGTTGTTTCCTTTATGCATTTGCCAGCCTATATTGACGATCGGGAAATTAAACACTTTCTAGAGTCAAAAGGAGTAAAAATCGAAGGGGACATCAAACATCGCATGATCAAAGGAACCACAATTTCTGATGGTACTCGGTATGTACGGGTTAAATTCCCTGAACATGTTAAATCACTTCCCTATTCAGTTGGATTCAATACTTGTGATGGATACAAATACTTTCGTGTAATTCACAACAATCAGGTGAAAGTGTGCTTCAAGTGTAATGCTGACGATCATGAAATGAAAGACTGTCCTAACACGAAATGTTTCAAATGTAAAGGTTATGGACATATGGCAAAAGACTGTGACCGAGTGGCGTGTGAGATATGTGGCTTGTATAGTGACAATTGTGACTGTTTTGAGGATGCATCTGAAACAGAGGACACAGCCTACGAAAACGAATGGAACACTAACTATCCACCACTTTCACGTGAGACTTCACCTAAGAAGGACTCGACAGAGCGTAGTAGTGACTCTATCCCGGACAAACAGACCAACACTGATATGGACAAGTCCGACCAGGGCGAGGAGCCCGAGACAAGCACGGAGTCCACGGCCGACAGCAGTCACCAAACAAGCAAGTCGCAAGTGTGGAATGTTGCTAAACACAAGCGGAACAGGATAAGACATAACGCGAAGCTATCAGAGACTGTGTTGCGAGAGAATGAACTGAAAAACAAGATTCGGGAATCTAGAAAGGATGAACTGAAAAAGAAGAAGGAAGAACTAGTGAACGAGAAGCGGGACATTGTGGAATTAATAAAGAAATGAATCTATCAATAACATTAACAATCGTCATGCTGATATGTTCATGGAATGTAAACGGACTCAGAGAAATTAATAAACTGGAAAGTGTGTTTCAAAAGGCTATAGATTCCAAAGCTCATATAATATTCCTTCAGGAGACTTTCTGGGATAATGTTTTCATTGATAAATATAAACATAAATGGCCAGGTAAGCTTTTTCATAATAACTGTCCGCTTCAGAATAGAAAAGGAGTAGCTATTTTATTCTCTCCATCTTTTCCTTATCCTACAAATTTTGACATGTGTGATGGTTATGGCCGTTTATTAAGAGTTAATTTTACAATTGATGAAGATATATATTCATGCATTAATGTTTATGCTCCAAATATTGCTTCAGAGCGAACTGATTTTTATGATGAATTTAAATCATATTTGTCTGGAGAACGTATTATTGCCCCTGGTGATTATAATGAGTTATTAGATGTATACCTTGACAAGAATGTGAATGTAAGATATTTTAATTTAAAAAGCAGTAATGCTTTGTGTAATGTTATCGCTGATTATAATCTCTGTGATATTTGGAGATACAGAAATCCCGACAGAAGAGAATTCACTCGTAAACAAATTGTAAATGGAGTGTGTAAACAAAGTCGCATTGACTTCACTTTAATTTCAAAATCTTTAATTCCGTTTGCTTCACATGCTTATATTCAATATTCTTCATTAAGTGATCACTCCATTAATTTTGTAAAATTTGATTTTTCTAAAGTCGAACGTGGACCTGGCATGTGGGTCATCAACAATCAAATTCTGTCGAATTCTGTATATTCAAATACCATCATAGATTTAATCAATGATTATTTATCATGTCCTTTGTATTTATCTGAACCACTGTTATGGTGGGACAATTTAAAATACAAAATTAAAAAATGTAGTATTTATATCTCTTGTAAAAAGAGAAGGGAAGAAAAAGCACAGCATTTTAATTTACAACGCAGTTTAAGATTAGAGTATGACAAGCTTTCAAAAAACCCATCACGGGATATTTCCCATATTCAAAATTTAGAAAGTGAATTGGAATATTTTGAAAAAATTAAGTGTGATGGTGCTGTTCTAAGATCAAAAGCACAATGGGCTTTAGAATCAGATAAAAATACTGCTTTCTTTTTAAATTTGGAAAAAAGTAAACAAGAATCAAATTGTATAAAAGAGCTTATTACTGATAAAGGTATCACAAGCAAAACTGAAGACATTTTAGACCATGCTTACAATTTCTATTCCAATTTATATCAAGCAGAAGATGTCGATATCTCTAAGCAAAATGATTTATTAGACTTAATACAAGATGTCCTCTCAGAGGAAGATAAGACTGTGCTAGACAACAACATCAATAATGATGAACTTACATCAGCTCTCAACGCAATGAAGCGTAATAAAAGCCCTGGTAATGACGGGCTCACAGTTGAATTCTATGTACATTTTTGGGATGTTTTAAAACCGATTTTTGTTCATATTGTCAACAATGTATATAGTGAAAAGCAGTTATCACGTTCCATGAAAAAAGGTGTAATTAGCTTATTTTATAAAAAACGGGGAGACAAAAGAGAAATTAAAAACTTTAGGCCTATATCTCTTTTAAATGTTGATTGTAAACTAATTTCAAAAGTTCTCGCTTCTCGTTTGAAGCATGTTTTGGAAACTGTCATCTCCTCGGATCAGACTTGTGGCATACCGGGACGTGATATTGCCGATAATATTCATTCTTTAAGAGATGTAATTGATTTGTCTGAGCACTTGGATGAAGCCTATGTTGTTTCAATTGATCAAGAAAAAGCTTTTGATCGTGTTTCTCAATCTTTTATTATAAGAGTGCTTGAGAAAATGAATTTTGGTGATAATTTTATTTCATGGATTAAAATACTATATTCTGGCTTACAAAGCAGTGTTAAGATCAATGGTCACCTGACGCCATATTTCCCTGTAACTAGGTCGGTCCGCCAAGGCGACCCACTTAGCAGCTTATTATTTGTCATTGTTAGCCAATCACTTAACCAGCTCATAAAATCCAACTCTGCTATTAATCCCATTGTAATCGATGATAAGCATAGCTCTTTGTTATATCAACATGCTGATGACGCCACTGTCACTGTAAGTGACAAGCAATCTGTTTTTGCAACATTCAAATCTTTTAATTATTATTGCTCAGCTACAGGAGCTAAGATTAACCTATCCAAGTCTGAAGTGTTAGCAATGGGGAGATTCAATCAAAATGCTATTCCATGTTTTGACATTCCAGTAACAGTGAAACGAGACTGTCTAAAAATCCTTGGTATTTATTTGGGTCCTGATAAACACACTTGCGAAAAAAATAATTGGAAATGTAAATTGAGTAAAATTAAATCTTTGCTTGGTTTGTGGTCGCAAAGACAGCTAACACTTCAAGGCAAATCAATTGTTGTAAATACTTTTATGTTATCCAAATTGTGGTATTGTGTATATGTTTTACCTGTACCAGAATGGTTCATTAAGGAACTTGAAGAATGTATATCTGGATTTATTTGGGCAGGCAAAAACACACTTATAAAACGCACTACTACAATCGGGCATTTCACAGAAGGTGGTCTATCTCTAACTTGCTTAAAATTCAAAATTCATTCATTTCGTTTAAAGCTGGTAAAGAAACTTTTTGATTCTAATTACACTGCACTGTGGAAACACTCGGCTGTGTTGTTTTTCCAAAAATACCTCAATATGGGTTTGAAAGAAAATATTTTTTGTATCATTTATAACGAGGGAAATCTAAAGAAGGTAAACCCTTTCTATGCTGAAGTTCTCCGTGCGTGGGACGAAATCACGTGCTCTCAACGAGAACTCGTGACTAGTCCCGACCTAATCATGCATCAACCCCTGTTTCACAATCCGCACGTGAGGTTTGAAGGGAAAGTGTTGTATTTCAAATTTTTCATTGATTGTGGAATTTGTACTCTGGCTGATATTTGTTATGAAGTTGTGCCTGGTTTTCTAAAAGCTTCAGCTTTAATAGAGATTGTTGATAATTATGATCTCAATGTCCCAGTTTCAAACATAAAATGTGCATTTTCTATCATTTTAAGATCTTTACCAACCGAATGGTTTAGGCATATTTGCTCTTATCCTACCATTACTAAAGCTTTAAAGGATGTTTGTATTATCTCTGATAACGGTAATATTTCATCTTGTCTTTTAAATGTAAAATATTGTTATTCACATTTCATTTGTAAAACTTTTGTTAATCCAACTTCAATTGCTTTTTGGGATCAGTATGCTCTTGACATTAACTGGTCAAAAGTTTGGAAATTGGTATTTCATAAAGATAAATCTGCAGAGCAACGAGACCTTGATTATAAAATTTGTCATAACATTGTTTACACAAATTCCAAAATGTTTAAGTATGGCAGGTCTGACACAAACTTGTGTCCAGTATGTAAGGACGACATTGAAGATATGTTTCACATGTTTGTATTTTGTGATGACTTGTACGAAACTATTAATATTTTTCGAGATCTTTTCACGAATATTTTTCGTGACAGAGGTTATTCACTTAACAATTTGGTTTCATGGCTTATGTTTGGTTTTGTCTCTGCTGAGGCAGGTGCACATCATGATTGTATTAATATACTCTTGTCTATTTATAGAGTATGTGTTTTTAAAAGAAGAGCTATTTCCTCAATGGAAAATAAAAAACTTAACTTAGTTTATTTCTTCAAAAATTATGTTAAACACTATTTCAAATTGCTTTGGTTTCATTATAGCAAAATCAATCGATCTACAGTTTTCTTTAATAAATATGTATTCCCTTTAGATATTATTACAGTTGGTAACAATGAGGAAATAACTCTTAATCACCCTTTGGGTTAGGAAATATCTATGTGACCTGTGTATGATACTGATACATTATATTTATGTCCAAGGACACAACTTTTATAACTGTACATAATGCCATTACATTTTAATCTGTAAATACTTCTGTGAATAAACCATTATCAAAGAAAAAAAAAAAAAGGCGTCTGACTTCGAATCAGAAGATTGCGAGTTCGAGTCTCGTCGGGGTCGTGTTAAACTTTTGCTGAAATGTATTTGAGCTTCATTTTGAATGAATAAAATCTGAGATGAGATCAGAAATGCCAGGGCGATCCATCTCTAATTTTCTGCCTCAAACTGTGTGTGACTAAAAGCATACCAACCAAAGAGAAACTGTCAAACAATGGCTAACTTTCTGTCGGCCTCGTGGCCTAATGGATAAGGCGTCTGACTTCGAATCAGAAGATTGCGGGTTCGAGTCTCGTCGGGGTCGTGTTAAACTTTGACTGAAATGTATATGAGCTACATTTTGAATGAATAAAATCTGAGATGAGATCAGAAATGCCAGGGCGATCCATCTCTAATTTTCTGCCTCAAACTGTGTGTGACTAAAAGCATACCAACCAAAGAGAAACTGTCAAACAATGGCTAACTTTCTGTCGGCCTCGTGGCCTAATGGATAAGGCGCCTGACTTCGAATCAGAAGATTGCGAGTTCGAGTCTCGTCGGGGTCGTGTTAAACTTTTGCTGAAATGTATATGAGCTACATTTTGAATGAATAAAATCTGAGATGAGATCAGAAATGTCAGGGCGATCCATCTCTAATTTTCTGCCTTAAACTGTGTGTGACTAAAAGCATACCAACCAAAGAGAAACTGTCAAACAAAGGCGCCACCTAGTGGATCGTTGAGTGAGGACGTGTTTTTCTTCTCTCCCAACTTGCGATTTTCATCTTGGACTTTGACTTTGTGTTGCGAATTTATGAACTGGATTTTCCCTATCTGAAGGATGTGATATATTTGTGATTCAGTGTTCTGCTAAATCTGCACTGTAGTGCAGCTTAGTGTGTGACATTCATCTGTGTGTTGAATGTTAAACGAGAATACCAAGATGGCGGACAAGAGGAGGTACAAGAAGGAGTGCACAGTTGAGGTGAATGTTGAAGATCGCAAGATAGTTACTGGTACGCTCCTGATTAATGCTCTACTCTGAGTTGTGTCAGATGTATATGCAGTTGTTCCCAAGAGTGGTGATTGTTATGATGTGACTCTCCCGAGTGTGGACGAAGCTCGGAGACTAGTGGAAAATGACGAGATTGAGATCGAGAAGTGCAAGATTAGATCTAGACTTCTGGTATCAGAAACTGTTGTAGTGTCGTTCATGCACTTGCCACCCTACATTGAAGACTTGGAGATGTTTTTGTTATCGAAGGGTGTTACACTTGAAAGTCCCATCAAACATCGGATGTTTAAGGGCACAGATGTATCAGATGGTACCATAAATGTGCGTGTGAAATTTCCCGAGAATTTCACTGAAGTCGCTACCATATTCTGTGGGGTTTGTGACGTGTGAAGGACGCAAGTACTTTAGGGTTCTAAGCTTTCTAAGATTTCAGAAACAGTTCTTATGAAAAACAAGCTGAAGAATAAGCTTCGAGAGACAAGTAAATATGAACTGAGGAAGAAGAAAGAAGAAAGAGCTAATGTGAAGCGATACATTGCAGATAACCTTCTATATAAGTGGTGGATACACGTGTTAACTTTATTCTTCTCATGATAATCTTATCCTGGAACGTCAATGGACTTAAAGACGTATCAAAGATGGATTGTGTTTTGGAAACGGCGCTGTCTCTTGCCGACATTATTTTCCTTCAGGAGACATTTTGGAGTGATGCTTGTATCAACCAGTATTCACCAGATGGCTCGGTGAGATATGTTTCAACAATTGTTCTGAAGAAAATAGAAAATATAACACCAATTTTGAAAAATGTGATAGTAATGGACGAATGTTGAAGGTATCATTTACCATTGATAATGAAGTTTTCTCATGTATTAATGTTTATGCTCCAAATACAACTCTGGATAGAATCGATTTTTATAATGAATTTATAACTTACCTTACTGGGGATCATATTATTGCCCCTGGAGATTATAATGAATTGCTTGATGTTTTCCTCAATAAGAATGTAAATAGTAAAACTTTTATTTCAAGAAGAAGTTACAAACAATGCGTCTTACATCGAATCAGAAGATTGTCGTGTTAAAGTTTTGCTGAAATGTATTTGCGCTTCATTTTGAATAAATAAAATCTGAGATGAGTATAGAAAGGTCAAAAACTCAAGACGCCTATTGGATAAGGCGTTTGGATAAACCTGTTGTTATCCTTGGCTGAACTTTGGTTGGCTTACACAGAAACGTGACACTTCCTGAAATGATTGTTGTTTGACGTCAGAGTAGTATTGGCATCCATTGTTCGATCAAGTATTTAACTATTCACTTTTGGGGCGAAATCATATTAATATTCTCAACATCGGAAGAGTCCGTCTTGTTCAGAGATAACAACCTTGCTATAGCTTTGTGTACATATGTTTTAACAAGCGGACAATTTTACCGAAGGTGACAAATTCAAACATGAAATAATATACATATTAAACAAGAGAACAATAATTAATCCAACAGGTTGATTGAAAAGAGATCAGGAACCAATTTGTATACTTTCATTTATTTGAAACTTTCTGAAACATCAAATAGAGGTATGATCAAGCAAGTGAAGTGTTAAGAAAGACATAACAGGTGATGTTAAAGTTACTATAGCACGTTGGATGTTTAATGTTATATATTCCAAATCACATATCATTATATACAATCATATATCATTATATACAATACGTTCCAAAGAGGGCCAAACAATCTGTACTTAACCTGCTTATCATGACTATAGATCAAATGTTAGTATGTTACTAGCGAAAACTTCATTTGGGCTTAACTGATTCGACACATTCGATAAAAAAAACTTCTTTTATTGCTTAAATATGTTTTTGCATATCCTATCATTGGTTTTCCCATTCATTTTGTTCCTATAACGCGTAGAAGGGCCTTGAGGGACATACGTGTAGTGAATACTGCTACAAAGTTATACATTTGGATGTGACTTCATCAGATATTCAATCATGGTTGGAAATGATTGACATTATCAGAAAAGAACAGAACGTGACATGAACATATACGGGTTTGAGATAAACAGAGTGTTTCATGATCAGGAGGTTAAATAAATAAATAAATAAAGCTATATATGATAATTCTTCCCCTTAAAGGGGTAGTAGCACGTTTTAAGGGGAACGAAAGGTGATGTCAGGAAAATGGAAATAAATGGTGCCAAGTAAAGGACAAAGTATTCAAACTAGATGAAGCAGTAATATATCAAATATATGATGTGAATTTCAGCCATGCGATTCCCTTTTATTACACAAAATGAATAAAAGGTGTGTACAAAATGGCCGCCAATGGACTGTATGTGATTCTTTATAATTTGTTTTCTGACTATGGATGATTGGTTTGTGTAATGAGATTTTGACGCTACGAAATAATACATTTAGCATTAACGTACGATTATCAGTGAAATATTTGAAATATAAATTTAAAAAAAACGTGCTACTGCCACTTCAAGCTCAATGTGTGTTTGTTAACGATATACTAAGGTTATCAACGAACAATACGTCATCACCATTATTTACAGAAACCCTATCAAAGACATCCTTGAAAAAGCTTTATATGGAAACAACGTGAACAGTGATTCAACTTGACTGAAGAAAGGAAATTATCAATCACTTGAGATGAATGTTGTGAACAAGAAGAAATAATTTGCTAGTTTATATAGCTCTGATAATCTATTTAAAAAACTTCCAGATACTTAAAAAAAACAAGTATATCAAAGCAACAGATATACCAAAAAGTTCAACAGCGATACAAACTCTCAAACAACAATACTGGAAACTCCAATATATACATAATCTTATACGTATATACATATTGAGTTAGAAATTAAACTGTAGACATATACAGCAATGGTAACGTGCTTTGTGTACACTTGAGCGATAAGTTGCATGGAAGAAGGCCACGTTCAACATTCATGGCGATGAAAGTGCTGTCTGTCAGCGGTCTCTTATACAACACTATAAGGACTGGATATCAAACATCAACAATACTGTACGGTGAGATCTGCGGGTAGAGAACTAGACTTCCTCAAATCGTCTCATGACATATTCAGACAAAATACAATTCATTTTCCAATAATCACATCTTTAAAACTATTCCCCCAGCATATTTCTTATAAACGTCTCATGACATTCAAACATAATTCTAGTTATAAGTAAAAGCATATCTTAAATAGCTCCTCGTACAGGTTCACCTCCAGTCCATGTTCTCTCAATAGCCAATCAAAAGTTTCCTTTCCAATATCTCCTGCCTCGTGGCAATCTGTGCACATCGCACAAGTGGCGAAACAGTTTGGAAAGGTTTCGCTGTTTTTACCACAAACCTTCAGTATAATCAGGATAAAAGAGTATCCCCACATTTCAATATGTACAATATGGTTGCCTGAGTCTACTTAAGTGCAGCTCCGTGAATCCACCATCATTTGTACAGCGACCTTATTAGGGACCCCCAATAAAAATTCCATTACTAAAACAATGTCAATGTCAAACAAAACATATCATAAAGTCCACTTCTTGAGGATCACCTTGTGTCATATTTACACCTCTGCAACCCGGATGGCTCAACACGACAATACAACTTGTCCATTTGAATGATTTAACATATGCAGTATAAACACGAGGAATTATCTCTCGGACGTGCTCTGGTCGAGTTTGATGGGGAAATCGTTCTTAGTGTGAAGTTTGATCCTCTGTATCTTCAAACCGGAAGCTAGCCACGACCCTGCAGTTTGTGGTCGTCTGTTCTGGTACTGCAGGCGACCTCTGAGCCCGTTCGAAGAGTTGAAGTAGCGACCAGTTGTGGTTGAGGGACGCGATTGGGGAACATGGTCCCTGTGCGCCAGGCGGGAGCTGGGCTGGCTGTACCTGCAAGGATATGGTGATGATAGAGTACAGTATGAATGTAACTTCTATGAACACAATTTGTAATATGTGTAAGCCCCCTTTAATGCGGAACTATCTTCCTTTAGATGGTAACTCTTAGTTGAAGCCTATATGTAAGCATCTCCTACGTAGGTAAGTTATCTCATAATCACGTTGGTTGCTTACGAAATGGTCAACAAATGCAAACAGTTGAACTTGTAAAATTTGGAGGTTTTCTATCAAACAAGAAAGTTAAGATCTATGACCAACGAAAATGGGATACGAACACAGGACCTCTATGTTGTCAAACGCAACATAGAACAAAGCTCTTATTTTTAAAACTCAAGGTAGGAGTGTAAAACAAATATACACTTACGTTTTGTTGGTCAGTACACATTTAACCGGCTAAGTGTATTGTTTTAACGTTTATGCATTAATTATATGGACAAAACTCAGTTGAAATCATTGCAGGAGTGTTCCCTGGGATTATACACCAAATGATAACCCAATTGCCTCGGGTTATGGCAATAAACTCAGCTCAGGCTCCGACATCTTGAGTTATTTTATTTTGCCCTAATCCCTCGTTACCAGGATGTTATTTACTTCTTAGGCTACTAAAGTGGACAAGTTTTGATAGTTATTTCAACTTTTAGATTTGCACTCTACAGAAACTGTGACATCCATGGTCATCGGTTCACTTTATCGTATACCTAAAACTTAAGCCCTCATTGTATATCTATGACGCAAAATGATAGTATTTACATTTGCCCTTGAC
The DNA here is from genome assembly GCA_916613615.1 of Steromphala cineraria. Classification (NCBI taxonomy): domain Eukaryota; kingdom Metazoa; phylum Mollusca; class Gastropoda; order Trochida; family Trochidae; genus Steromphala; species Steromphala cineraria. The sequence goes on from OU744720.1 coordinate 97,786,299, forward strand.
CAGAATCCCGAGATCTATCGACTGATCGTGCTATCTGAAGCGTCATAAGATCTTCTCCGTCGCCATTTTGAATCGGAACAGGCGTGAGCATTTGGTCTGCACTGCGAGATCTCGTGTAGGTGAGGCGAGATCTCAGTCTGGCGCTTCTCTGAACATTCTCTCGGTGTATTGGGTTATCTCCCCTCTGTGTGAGATATCCAGAGCCCCGGTGCGTGAGACGCTGCGTTAGGAATGGCCGACACGTCAAGGCGTTATGGCGTTCTGAGAGAAATGGTTGTGATCCGTCCTCGTCTGAAAAAAAGACAATACAATTAATAAATTCTTAAATATACTTTGCGACAAAAATGTATCATTGACGGTCATTGTAACCATGACTAGTGCTCTCTACATCCCAGTACCATGCAATTAACGTTTATGGATATTGTGCATCATGTGGCTTTACAAATAATGATATATTAAGGTTTTTGCATCCAAACTATCAATAACGTTACAGTATCATCAGCTAAAAGGTCTGGTGCAATTTGCATTTTAGACCTGGACAAATACGTCTTTCAACTTTTACGAAGTATGTTGCTTGCATTTTTCTCAGCCAATGAAATGTCAATCTTCATATGAGCGGGTGCCAATATCTAGCATTAGATAACCTTTCATCCCGGAGCTGCATATTTGCATGGTAATTTAGTTATTCATAGATATGCCAGGCATTTGTCATAATAGGTTTTAATGGGTACTCTTAGCGGATAGAACACTCTATAGCTGACGTAGGCATTGACCATGAAGCTATCTAGTCTTGCAAAACGATGCAACTCATAGTTTGATCTTATTTCCTAAATATCTTTTATCACAGGTGAAATATGATAATTTGTTAAATTTACAAATATTCATATCTTAGCTCGGACATTATAAGCCATATATAATCTGTTTTCGGTTTTCGGGGAAAAACTCCATTCCGAGCTTTAAGTAATCACATCTACATGCGACAGTGTTCACAAACATGGAACTGTCGATCTACATTTCTAGATTGATCTACATTAGGTGTTTATGTTTAAATCTAGAACACGTGCTGACTAAGTGAGAATAACGTTAAACATGTCAGCTGACGTGCTATAGACAGCTCCTATTCTTATCCTGCCCAGAAGATGTGTGTTGCACATACCCATGGTAACTATCAAATAAACAATTTGATGACTGATTCATGCTTAATTGCATTCAGACAAGCACTTTGTTGAAAAAAAAACGTGGACTCAAGCATTATTAGAACCTTAACAATCCCCAATTTTAGAGAAAAACATTTACGCTGTTCGATTTATTTCATTATTTTTTTTTATTTTTTTTTTGAAAGTTTTTGTATTCATTTGGATACAATCAAGTATGTTTGGTAATGAACAGTGAGATAGTAATAAGATAACTGGATGAACAATGGCAACGGCATACATTTTTACAAGTAGTAAGTAAGTAACAAAAAGGGTGTACATTAGTATCAATTGTGATCAATAGCATTAGAGGAAATCCTCAAGGATGTTCCACTCCCAAACAATTCATATTGACATTTTTTCTATATTTAATTTTACTTAAGTTGTTTACAAACTCAAATAATAAATCTCATTTAGTAATTTTTCGATTATTAACTGAACCAATGTACATTTAACCTTTTAATTATCAGAATAAACCACAAACCTACCAGATATACCTACCTACCTGTTAACATATAGCTATATATATATTGATTAGCTTGATATCGATCTGATTGATCGCCACTACCGTTATCAGCAGGTATAGCCTAAGGGTCAAACAGGGGTGTGATAATGCGAGTTAAAGCCCGACATGTTGCCTCACAGCGGTATGTTATTGGTATGCGACTTAAATGAGAGCCAAAACACTATATCCGGAGTTATTTTTAAATCATCGAACCAAACTTGCATGTCATCGCTGAAATGCCAAAGCTTTTATGATTTATCGTTTTTAATTAAAATCGGCCCTACAAATAAAATGAAGTCGAAATTCTAAGTACCATTTACAAGTATACTTGTTATATTACCTGGAGCACACTGTCAACTAATAATTGTCATTGTCCTTTTAAGTCTTTGACGTACGTCATTGTCCGGTTTTCGATCTCAAATCAAGAAGTTAAGATGTTTAACCTATCATTTGACTTAAATGATGAACATTGAAATGACAAGTTTGAAGACGTTCAGTATTTCCCGATAAAACATCATCATTTTCGGCATATTTGGCTTCAACAACACAGTTTATACCCTTTTAAATGTCGCCCACATAACAGTTTTTTCATTCCCTTATTAAACAGAAAAGAATTTCTATAACTAAAGGAACTGTCGATGTTTTATTGCCTATATACGCTTTTTAATAAGGCAGATGTAAGATAGTTGACCGCCAAATGACTCCACAATCATCACACCATGGACACCTGGAACGTATTGACATCTATTTAGAGAGGGTATTGGGGCACCCATCTCTTTAATATGGGTCACCATTGGTAAAGGAACCCTACAAAAGTCCACCATGAAGAATAGTTCACATGCAAGTGTTTTACAATATTGCCAACATGACCAATAATTGCGTTTCAAGTGTTACTCATCACCAGGTGTCATAACACAGCAGCCATCTTTGCGAGTTGACTTGAAAAACCCCGTATTTCAGAATATGAAGTAGTAGAGACTGCCGGAACGGTTGTAGCGTAATTCTAGGATGTCCAAGGTTTTGTGGGTATCTAACATGATGCTTGAAATCGGTATAATGATCTTTATCTAAACGTAGATTTTCTTCGAAAGTTGAATTTCCATTTAATCTTGGACTTAAGTACGAAATGCATGATTATTGAGACGCGACACCCACCTGATGAACTGGAGAGACTGCGGGAGGGGGGATTCAGTTGACCCCCCAGGTCCTGCACGGCAGGTTTGAGCTGCTCCCTCCCCGTCCAGCACGTGAACCTCCGGGGGGTCAGCGTTGCCTGGGTAACCACGCTGATACCGTTCATATCAGAGCTGCAACAGAAAGATACAGCCAGGATATAGTGGATATTGTATGAGTCTCCATGACATACTATGTTTACGACACGAGTGCCTAAATATTAGCATTTCCCGAACGAGAGCGAGGGATATACTGATATTCAGGCACGAGTGTCGTAAACATAGTATGTCATTGGCACGAATATAATATTCTGTTTATTACCGTAGTTCCAAAATTAAAGAAAAAACTCAAAACCTACTTCTCAGTAAAGGCGGACTAGCCGCCGCGGACCTGTATAGATTGTGACGTCATAGGTGAACCGTGACGTCAAATCACTGTTTTTAACGTGACGTCACAATGATAAAGTGATTTCTTGCACTAGGCAACATATGAAAAATATGAACCTCGGTATGACTGCCCTCGTAGGTAATAGGTTATAGAAGTAGCGTCGACATACTAGTTTACAAGATGTGTAGTACTACCCGAACAACCATATTAGTCCGTATTCCCCGTATTCAGGTACCAATTAAGTTGTACAACTGGGTGGACCGAGTGCAATGTTGATGAAGTGCCTTACCAGTCACAATTTGTGGCGGCTCAACCTGGATTCGAACAGCCCACGCTAACCACTGCACCACTATGCTCCACACACAGAATTCATTAGATACATTAGCTATACCATAAGTACTTTAAGTACACTTTTCTTATGAACATAACCTTCTTTACAACTCCGTTTCTTTTATGGTGTCAATCTCATCACATGTAATATGCATTGTAATAACAAAGTTCCTTGAATATGCTGGTATTATCAGTGCAAAAAAATCATATTCAGTCAAAGCAAAAATCAACATCGAAACAAAACTAAATATGCCATATATCCCATATTTTATCGAAAACATAGCTACAAAGAAAAAAGGATGTCGAATTTTTTATGATATACTACAGGAGTCAGAAAACACAGTGAGATTACATAAATACAGAAATAAGTGGGAACAACATTTAAATTGTAAAATCGATGAATTTGAATGGAATCAAATAATCAAGATGCCATTCGTCTCAAATCTAAACTCAAAAACAAAATGGTTTCAATATTCCATTCTTCATAGAATTCGACCGACAAACGAACTTTTGCATAAGATGAAATTCAAAGATGAAAATAAATGCAGCTTTTGTGATGAAGAAAAAGAAACCACCAGTCATCTTTTTTTCGATTTTCCAATTGTTAAAGATGCATGGAAAAAACTTAAGGAATGGATAGAGACATGTACCCAAGATGACATTGATCTGTCCAAACATAACATTTGCTTAGGATATCCTGAAAACAGAAACAGAGTACTGAACACGATAATCACAACTGTTAAGTACAAACTATTCAAAATAAAACAATATTGAATAACACCAAATTTAAACTCCATTATAAATGACATTAAGAAAACATATAATATTGATAAGTATAATGCTTTCCCAACATGCAGTTACTCAAAATTTATGAAATTTTGGTCAACCTGCCACTTGCTGTTTAATGACTAACAAAACTCTCTTCGCATATACCTTTGGAAGTTTGGAAGTTCATACCTTTTCCTATGTTACCAATTCTATCAAGTTGTCCATATCAAACTATCAAGTTGTCCATATCAAACTGTATACTGTATCCTGTTACTACTATCATGTTGTATGTTAACGAAAATCGCATGTAACCATATGTACCACAAAAAAAGAATAATAAAAAAAAAAAGAAAAAAAAGTTTAATATATATAAAAAAAAAAAATTAAAAAAAAAGAGAAACCGATCATATCAAAGCTGCAGCATAGATATATCATATTATCGTTTTTACATTTATATGTATACCTTACCTTGTCGCTACTTTAAGTACACTTTTCTTATGAACATAACCTTCTTTACAACTCCGTTTCTTTTATGGCGTCAATCTCATCACATGTAATATGCATTGTAATTGCAGTTGTAAGTTGTAGACTATCAGATGCCATAGAAGCCTTTGCTAGTAAACGCTATAGTTTCTTAATAATGTTTTGCTGTTTGAATGAAATCGTCATGTTTTTTTTTTCAGAAACTTTCCGTAGTAAGCAATGTACTAAACATACCAGTAACCCGTGAAACCTCACACTCTCAAAGCCAATGCTTATGCCTTAAATGTAGTTAATCTCATGCACTTTCTTGGTTGCCAACTTGCGGTTTGGGGGATTAATAATGTAAGAAATGTAAGAGTCCCAACACTAGGGGTCAGTTGAAATGGGAGGCTTTAGAACGGTTATCGTTGTCATTTTGAAGAAAAATAAACTTTTCAAAGTCACCTTCAACAGAGTTTTATACAGTGCAAAAGAAAGTTATACTCGAATTGCTACATCAAATCTTAATCGTCATCCTCACCCTTAAGAACTTAGAGTCCCCCCTCCCCCTGTGACTATAGACAAAAGAGGGGTACATCTACATAACAGAACTCTACATATAGAAGATACATCAGACAGAAAAACACTGCTTCATTTAGTTTAAATGCATTGGCTTTCAATTGTAACCATTTATTTTCATGTTCCTGTCATCACTCTACATGTATATTCCCCCTAAAAACCTGCTACTTTCCCTCTTAGGGTCAATATATTAGCTGTATGATGAAAGATACGGTTTTACGGTTTTACCATGAGACATGCTGTTGTGCTCTAATTACATTTTGGCGCAAGAATTACAATTTGGACCAATCATTACAATTTGAACACGACACGATCATTTTTACCATGCTTTCATCGTATATGCTGCAACATGGATATATCATATCACTATTATCGATCATATCAGAACTGCATTACGATAGCCCCAATAGTTATACTACAGCTTCAAAGTGTCATTACTTCCAGGCAAATTTCATGTCATTTAGTGATTTGATTAAACATGGCTTATTTCATTAACAGGAATCCATTTCCCCAACACAAATGATAAAAAAATTCAAACACAAATAGCCGTAAGCAGTTTTCGCTTGTTATACTTCCACAGGAAAGGTAAGATGACCATCTGAACATAATCAATTTGGCTTGACTTGACTAATTTGGCACAAACTAATATTTATTCTGGGAAAGATGAAGAAATAAATGTTCCAAAAATGTGCTACTATCCTTTTGAATAAAACTTGTGAAACATCTTACACGATTTCGTGAAAAAAACTAATATGCGAAAAGAAAGCTAATGCGATCTCACCACTCCCTCTCCGTGTTGGAATGAGTCAGACTCTTACGGTATCGACCTCCCGGCCTCCCCTCCCCCCTAGAGAAATACAAGAGTTTCCTCCCATCAATAATAGATACAGATCTTGCTTAATGTTACCCCGTCTTCTCCTTCTCTCTCCAGCTACGTGTATGGCTGTCACGGTACGCACACGAACTGCATCGGAACATACATTAAATATACACCGGTGAATTGCGCTCCTTTCACGGTAACGGTTGCGCAAATTGGAGGTTTCTTGCTTTGTGTTGATTACTGGCTCAGTTGTGATAGATATGAGATCTATCTGCTAATATTATTTAAATATACCATTTCCTTCATCAATAAGGCCTGTCTGTGAGCCTCATTTTGTCGCTTTATCGTTCAATACATGAGAATGTATCATTAATTCCGGAACCTTGGTTGGGTGTTTTATTGTCGGTGTGGTATATTTCTATATTCACTTTAAAAAAATAAATAACATGGTTTTTGATCGAGCGCCTATTAACCAATATGTTTCCTTGTGTTACCAACCCCGGAAACCCAGCAAAATGTCTGAGCCCGGTCGTGGTATAGAGTTGATTAACTATTTCATCTTATATTTTTTTGAAATTCGATATCTGAAAAAAACAAAACGTTTATTTTCTGTCAGTCTAAGTAAACCTAACCTCAATATTACCCGTTTCAAATATACTGAAGTGAAACGGATAATATTGAGACTAGGTTTACTTGGACTGATTTTCTGTTGACTCTATCAAGAAATATGTATGCATGACATGAGGGCGATCACTAGTAACAAGCCAAGATGCACGCTAGCAGAGACCCCTGTATTTACAATTGACATCAAAAGTTAAATCAAGGTTAAATCATAATTTTCATAAACTACAACCATTTCTTTCTTAAAGGGCCAGTAGAACGTTTTTAGGGGGAATATAAGGTGATGTCAGGGAAATGAAAATTATTGGTTTCAAATGAAACTAAATAAAGCAGTGATGAATCAATTATATAACTTAAAGTTTAGCCATGCGAATCCTTTTTCATACACAAAATGAATTAAAGGTGTTCACACAAAATGGCCGCCAATGGATTTTATGTGAATCTGCATACTTTGTCCTCTGACTATGGCGGATTGGTTTGTGTAATGAGATTTTGACACTGTCAAAATAATACATTTAGCATTAACGTACAATATTATCAGTGAAATAGTTAGAATAAAAAATTATCAAAAAACGTGCTACTGCCCCTTTAAAGGGGCAGTAGCACGTTTTTAGGGGGAATATAAGGTGATGTCAGGAAAATGAAAATAAATGGTTCCAATTGAAAGACAATGTATTCAAACTAAATGAGGCAGTAATAATTCAAATATATAACGTAAAGTTCAGCCATGCGATTCATTTCTCTTACAAAAATGAATAAAAGGTGTTCACACAAAAATGGCCGCCAATGGATTTTATGTGAAGCCTCATTCTTTGTCCTCTGACTATGAATTATTGGCTTGTGTAATGAGATTGTTGACACTGTCAATATGATACATTTAGCATTTACTTACAATTATAAGTGAAATATTTAAAATGTAAATTTATCAAAAAACGTGCTACTGCCCCTTTAAAGTGTTGTTTAAGTCATGCAGTTGTTTTGTTCAATTGATCGGACAAGATAAAACAGCGTACAGGCAAGTGACGTTCGATTGACTTAATGTCTCTTATTCTAGTTTTTAAGGCAAATCCTGAACCTTTAATGATAATGAAAAGTCGTACAGCTGTAGTAGTTAAAACCTTTTAGGAAATTATGAAAAAGATTAATGCGCTTTTTACAAGCGCACTTTATACCTGAGCGTATAATTACTCCTAGGAGTATGTTTGTGCCTATAGACGTAAAAGTATATTTACTTTACGTTCCATTGGAATTTAAGGACCCTTAAGTATATCATGAATTGCTTACAGTGAAAATATGTGTTTTAGAAAACTCAATGCGTGAAATGCATATCTTGAGACAGAGAAAACATTACCACTATTTTCCACAGATTTTGGTTGGTCAATCAACTACCAGTGTAAAAGGGTTAAAAGCAAGTTTTCAGTTTGGAGAGAATGACACTCAACATAAAAACACCAAATTTCTTTCATGAGGCATCATGCTCTCGACAAGTTAAAACGAATGATCTTGAATGGAAGTTGTTATTGATGAAAAAACAGTATTGTCTATAAACTCTATAAATTCAAGCCAATTACCTCAACCTAATCATTCAACTATGCTAATGCTATAGAACGTGACACGTTTACTTACACGAGTAAAAGTAAATATACTTTTACTTTACCTCTTGGGTTGGAGTATTTAACTCCTAGGAGTAAAAAATACTCTTGTAAGTAAATTAGTTTTGGACTGTTTACATGGCATGTTTACACCCTGTAAGTATATTAAGGTCTACTCCTAGGATTAAATATACTAAGAGGAGTAAACGTGTGAATTTAAAAAGGGCTTTTAAAATTTTCCCGCCGTAGGCAAGTTGTATGTGTATAAGACTTAGTCAAAGTGTAAAGATTAGAATAAGACCGAAGATCAAAATAAATCCGATCAATGTTTTAAATACCAAATACCAGTTTGTCCGACATAGTCAATCGTCTAAAGCATGTGTCCACAGCTGTTACTGCGGAACACGTCGGGTGCAATTCAACATGACTTTTATTTAAAGACGCGGTACGCCTTGTCTTAGACAACGGGCAGGGGCAGTAGTGTTTGAAGTTCAATAGAATGCAAGCACAAATCTAGAAATAAAATTGACTACCCGAACATGCCTTTAAACGACTTTTTGTTACCCATAATTTCCAAACACGATATCGATATTTTCGTATCCATAAGAATATTTAGTTATTGTGTAATAACAACACTCAGGGGCGGGTACTGTGAATACAAGATTTAAGGTCTTCCGCGAACTGATGTTGCATTCATGTGTTTACATTTCCATTGAAAACAGGCATTAATCCTATAATTGCCACTACCGGGTTAACTTGTGAGATATTTTGGACTTCTATATAACGAATCGTGGCATTAAGGTTCGTATCAAAACAGAGCAAAATAGCGATACTATTCACGGGTGGCTCTTTAAAACCTGGATTTACAAGGGTGCAGCTGAACTACCCTTAAACTGTTAGGATGAATTGAGGACGTGAGTGAATAGTAGTAATAGTGAGTGATATTATTCATCTAGAAAGAAATACTCACTTGAAAACCTGTGCTCCACGTGGTGTATTTTGTACATTAACTTTGATCATTTCATCGATGTTAATAACACCCAGCGAAAGTTCCTGTTCCCAACACGAGATGTGTTAAGCTTAACAAGGGTAATATGTATATTAAACCGTTGTCGTGACGTGCATTGTGATTAAACATTGGCCTTGAAGTCCACTATCTACAACATGGGGTATCCCTGAACGCTTTTCAACGAGTTAAAATCCCTAATTGATCACCTTTTATCATCAAGAAATCAATTGCACTTTTTAAACTTTATAAAATGTCCATTTCTTGATGACATATTGACATCTGTAACTGAACATATTGATCGAGTTTAATTAAGTTTGTCATTTGAGACAAGATGATCTCACAGTTGTTTTCTCCTGAGTTGAGATGTTTCACCAAAGTTATCAGAATATCTCCCTTTAGATTTGAATTGATCACAGTTTGCAGTCAACGTGAAATGTCAAATAACATTTAAAGGTTATGTCTGTTTTGAACAGAAGTCTTTTTTTGATACTGTGTTTATAACATTTTCGTTTCAGAATTAATCCGAGATAAACTTGATTTACTTCTGAAAATGTCAGGTCAATAAATCCGAGCTTCACCACACGCGTATTGTCATGTGTTCCAAACACGATACTAAAGTATTGCTGTCGTAAGATTTCGCACTTATTGTACACATACGAGCTCAATCAGCATGATAGCAATACCAGTACACCAGACTCGATAGCAATGAAACTTATGTTTCTTTAGTAGCCCCCTTGCATGGCATTCAGTGTATAAACTCAGAACAGGTTTTAATGTTCTCTCCACATGCTTTATTTGGACGTTTTTACATAACACTTTAGCCTTTGAAATCTGTTTTCTTGATCCGTCGTCAGTCGGTTATACAAAACGCGAAAAGAATTGGATATAGAAATGAGCCTTGTCGAACACACGTCTCTTTGTATGTAAATCCAACACAACTCCAAGATCTTGGAATATAGAGCAACTGTGAAAGGCATAGTTTACATTTGAAAACACATCTATTGAATCTCACCTAGAAGTCAAAGTTGAAAAGCTACCGGTAAACTGACTTTGTCACAGTGTAGTTATATACAATCTTCTCGACGTAAGTCCGTAGCAACGTAGGGTAGTCGCTTCATATAAATCTATCTGAACCCTCGGTGTATGACAGCGGGAAGCCGGGTATTACTGTCAGGGCTGGCACTCCTACCGGGTACACACATACCGACAGGTGGTGAATGTCGCTCTTACAATACTAGGAGGCACCCTACCACTTACAGTTAGCGCTCCCTGTCAGAGTTGTCCCCATACATACCACTGGAGCATTGTCTATAGGAGATGTTCCTTGGTACCTGTCAGCATCTACCGACCCACCAGGCCAGGCTATCGGACGAAGCCTTCAATGTTTAATGAGCGCAGCACGGGACTATCTCCACAAAGCATAGCTACCTTAAATAGCGTGACCATGTAGGTACTTGCAAGTAATCAATTTCTGACCGAAGGAATTATTTAAGTCATCGATCGCGAAACAGGGGCATGGGTTAGCAACCAAGTCTCTTGACTTGACTTGACTAATGCAGGGTTTTTATGCTTATAAAACATTCTAATATATCTCTCGTGAGATGATATGAAATATGATAATATGTATTATGTCTCTGGTGACATACAATCATGTAAGTGCCTTATTGAAGAGTAGTCATATCGAATGTGATGTAATGAGTAATGAGTGTATAAGACTTTCCAGGCCACACTCTGAAACTCATCTTACCACTCGACTGTTCGGGATAGTCGACATACATCATTAATGGTTTGGCAACTCTAACTATCCACCGTTTGATTACAGTAGATGGGCCTCATTAAAACAGGTCCTCTGTGTTATGTTCCACACCTTCCCTCCGTATAACTTAAAAGCTTGTGTAACAAACGTTAGTTATGGTTTCATTTAGTAAGTCTTCCTACCTAGATGATAACTAAATCGTAAGCCATGGAAAACATCAAACCATGTTTCCGCTCCTTACCCTATAATTCCCTGTTGTTCCATGTATCTGATTCGTAGAGCGCATAAGGCACCAAAACAGCTCTTATTTGTTTAATTTTCACTTCCGTATAACTATTATCTCTTTTTTATCAAACATCAATTGAACAAAATTACTCTTAAATGTCTCTTTCGATGATGAAACATTAATTCACTTAAAACCAAGTGAACAGATAATACAAGATAATTATCAAATATTTACCACTTGTCATACGAAAAACCTGGTTTTATTACATCACGCGCATCTAAATACTCCCTAACGATCCTTAATGATAACTATTAAAAAATAATGACTACAATAAAGTTAACGACAAATATCAGTTAAAAATATATCTTCAAAATGTTGTCCATGACGTCATTCAATTCAAAGCAAACACATTGTTTTAAGATGATTATTTGGGTTTTGATAACACATTTTCTTTTTGCTTTAAATATGACATAGTATCTGAATATATTAACATCTTTGACATGAAAGCAATTGATCATAATTGATGAATTTATGTTAAAAATATATTATATGATATCAACCATACCACATTTAAGGTGAACGAAATGTATGTGTTGAGAACTACGAACGAAAGTACGTCTCTCTGCGATACGTGTGACCGTTAATTGGTGTAAACACTCTTTTCTTACTAAGCGTTTCACAACCTTGCCATGCGTCAGCATTCCTCATATGTATATTTAACACTAGATGATAGAAATAGATTGCCAAACTTTAAATGATCTTTAACTGTTAAATTTTTTATTTTAAATTTGATTACCATGATCCAATATTTACATTCTTAATCAAAAACTACTCAATATACTATTTTCTTTTTTAAAACTTTCTTAACTTCGATGAGCAATCTGATAGAAGAATATATATTTATACATGATATATTATTAACGATAATCAAGTAATCAATCTATAAGCCACACTAAAATATTTATCATAATTATTTATAAGTAATCTTTCTTGCGTCTCACACTCACAAACAAGATGCAAAGTTTACCCAAATTGAAAGAATAACAATTGTGTAAAGAACAGAACCCTCGTATATTGGAGCTATGTCTACGACGGTATTGAAATCCGATCTAAATCAATACCCCCATGTAATGTCCTCCCACAATGAAGCAAGACCCGGGGATCAATCAGGTAGATCTCAGGTATCTAATCAACGAACTAATATCCAGGTGTAGCCACCCAGCACCTGATCTCTGAACCGGTGTCACTTCATCATTGTACCCGCACGAAAATTCTACCCTGGATAGATCTTACTGACTCGAACAACTATTTCCCCCTGCGCTTGGTCGGTTTCTGCTGATCAAATGACAGCTTAGTTTAGATAGGTATGGGAGATAAGTCAAGATATGTCTATCAAATAATATATATGTCTTATTGTGATTAGGTTTTGGATGTTACTTCTGAAAGAAGTAAATTCTTGGAAATGCATGTCCTGAAACTAATAAGGTTTGATCACAATTCTTCAGTTCAACATCTATCTCTTTCTCAAAGACACATTCATTTGTCCTGGTTTGTTCTGCTATAGTTAACCATATGTGTATGCATTTAGAACATCACTCGTTTTACATGTTCATCCCTTATCCAACCATTTCCAATGTCAATTGCATAACAGTTTTATGTAGTCGCGCGTACTATGAAATGAAAATTGTTAAGTAACCTTTCACATCACACCAATCCTTATATTTGTTAATGAAAGATAAAGTAAAGTTCACGAAAACATTTGAGTAGTTTGCGCATGTACATTGTCTGATTCTCAGGACGTTTTCCTACACACTATAACCAATCTTCTTCACTAAAACCAATCTTCATGTTGAAATAACATAGTTGATAACGTTAAACAGAAATCTATAAACCCCTAAACAAATATGAATTGTCTTAAAACAAGTTCTTTAAAACCTTCTAAATGGAATCACGTCTCTGGGAAACACTGAACATGAACATGAACATGACCTGCTCAACCAGTAGCGCCTGTCAATCATATTTTCATTTCAATAAGAAACATGTTCTATCTTTAAGGGAGAGTACGATGTCACCATGTAGACTACCTTCATAAGTGTACTCCTGTTTCTTCATTTGTTAAATAGAGTTAAGAAATATATCAAACTTAAGGTTTCATGATTGGCTGTCAAGTTTAAAAAATATTTATAACTTATTCTGTTTCCGCTGTTTGAGTGGCATTCTAGAAGTTAATGGTATAAGGAAAACAAGAGTAATTCTATGGATACTACTGTCAAATAGTCAAATAAAGGAGTTGTTCATCCATTGAATTAATAAAGTCTTCCTTAATTCTAGTTCCTCTTCAGAATTCATATCTCTTTTTTAAAAATAACAATTAAATCAGCAAAGGTTATGTAAACTCGTGTCCAAAAGAAACGCTACTGCGTGTTTGCATCGACATAAAATAAAAACAAACCCATATAGAAATATCATTTTGGTTTAACTTTTAAGAGTGTCCTTTTCCCACAATGTGTATAAAGTTTCATATTAATCCAAGTCAGAATAACCGTAAGGATAAGCCTGTAAAGATGGGTGGGGTCAAAAATTTGAAAAATCGTTTAAGCACTGATCGCGAAAGCGTGGAGAAATGTCACAATACATGTTACAAAGTGATGTCAGTAACGGGTATGTACACCATGAGAGTCTATACAGGCAAAAACACGTCTACGGACTGACGTCGTCAAACGTCTGATGACGTCTGCGGTGATCCGTTGCCATTCATGGAGGGGGCATTGTGGATTGACGCACAAGGCGACTTCTGACATTCCGTTCGAGACAATCCCATACATGTTCTATAGGGTTCATATCAGGTCGTGCCCAGTCGCAACCGACTAACTCGCCGGGCGATCAGTCTGTTTGTCAGGTATCAGGAACCGTCCGCGGTAGGATGGAGTGGCCGGACACCGTGTTGTCGCAGTATCCGGTACACGGTCTATCAACTGAATCTGTTTCCCAGTGCTGTAACCACTGTTGACGCTATTGTGATGGAGCAGTTCCGAAGGTGTTATAACTGGATGTAGTGGTCTTCACTGGCAGAGGTCAAGGGTGGTCTGTCGATTATGGGCCAGTCTGATGTCTAACCAGTTTCACGTAACCGCTACATTTATCTGCGGCCTGTTATGCGCGGACAACCAAATGGTTTGGCGACGTCGGCGTGTGAGGCCCCTTGTAGGTCATTTCCAAGGACTCTCTCTCTTTCATTGACTGTCAAACATGGCATTCTTTGGTGTTCTTTTTGTTGCTTTGACAATAACGTGTGGTTCGAGCCGTTTTATACAATTTATCTGCACATGCAAAACTTGCTACAGTCAATAATTCCTTTTTCACAAAGTTCCGGATTTAACCGGAAGTGATGGCATGTTCCCGGTATTTTCGATGAAATACACAGTATTTAGTATACCTGATATACACAATCATGTTTCCAACGAAATGAAAACAAAGTAAAAAAAATTATTTGGAAAAAAAAGTTGGTAGCGTTTCTTTTGGACACTAGTTTAGTTACATAACAACCAATGATAACAATGTACCATGAATACTAATACAAAATACACTAGACAAACACTATCATTTGAAAAGCAAAAACGAACCTTTTGATGTCAGCAGTTTACAGTAATAATGAGGTGTTCACTCTAAGAAATGTCTTCACTTAGATGCACATATTATTTTGGATTACAGAATGGTTGTCTATCCATGATTCGTTTAAATACAATGGTTCACTCGTATTTGTTTTGAACACATTAGGGCAAGATTCTCTCTATGTATCCATGATCGTCCATTAATGACTGTGAAATTGAGTTTTCTGATTTTACTGACACACATTGCGTAATACAAGCGAGGTTACAGTTCATATAAATAAACAAATAGGTATGAACAATTGATTGCTGAAGTCAAAGCAAACAGGACTCACCTTAAATCAAGTTTGTATATTTGCCCGTCCATTGTGACTAACTGTCAAACTATGCAAACAAGTGTGTTGAACAAGAATCACATACAGTAGAGTGTTACACACATACACACACAGCATTGACGGGTGTACTGTACATAGATATGAGTACCCCTTGTGCCGCTGATTGTTGTGACCAAGTGACTTGATTCCTCGGTGCTGTGTTTACTTCTGGCATGATTCATGGTCTCATTCGTGCAACACTGCCGAATTGATCGTAGATCTTCTCTCAAGCACCCGGTGACCACATTCGGTCCAAAGTGGGTAAGACATATGAAATGACTTTAAAGGAGCAGTAGCACGTTTTTTTGACAATTTTATATTTTAAAAATTTCACTGATTATTGTACGTTAATGCTTAATATATCATTGTGATAGTGTCGAAAATCTCATTGCACAAACCAATCATCCAAAGTCAGAGACGAAATTTTAAAGATTCAAACAAAGTCCATTGGCTGCCATTTTTATGTGAACACCTTTAATTAATTTGTGTAAAAAGGAATCGAAAGGCTATACTTTACATCATATATTTGGTTTATTATTGCTTCGTTTACATTGTCTTTCAAATGGAACCAATTATTTTCATTTTTATGACTTCACCTTATATTCCCCCTAAAACGTGCTACTGTCCCTTTAATGTTAAATATATCAATAATGAAGATTATGATCCGTTTCATATTTTGGATAAAGGCGGAAATACATATAATCCATTAATATTTGGAAAATACGGTTTGGGTAGACAAGCAATAAGACTCGAACATGAAAATCTAAAACTTGAAATATATATTTGATAATGCGAGAAGCAGAAATTTATTCATTTGATAATTGGGTTTTGACAGATAAATGTTCCTATTGTTACATTGGTATGTCTTGCAAACGCTTATCTGCATATGTTTTAGCGTTAAGCGTCTTTTTATTCCTTCTTATCACTGCATAGCTGTAACATACCGAGCGCCATTTTGTTCATATGTGCAAACATCTGAATTGCCCAACATATGTTGTTGTAAGGCGAGTTTATCGATAATCTATTCTTTGACAAAGTATACGATTTTATGGATGTCCAACTTCTTTATTCATATCCGTTCCAGATCCAAACCAAACACCACGAGGAATTTACAAAACGAAGACCATCAACGACAGGAAGACGTATTGGTCGATAACGGTTGGCCCAGCAGACGAGGTCAAGACCACTGTCACGTAAGCACCACTGAAGGCCATCCACGCCAAGACTCTTCAGCAGCTTAACCTGCGACCAAACTACCTCAACTGAGTCTGCATTTAAAGAGCCACTCCGCGATTTTGATTATATATGTGTTTGCTTTGATACGGACATAAGTCATTGTATAAATCAGAAAAACCTCACACATTCATCTCAAATATACGATGAGTACTTGTCTTTAATCAAAATCTTTAGAAAACCAGTCAGTCGAGGTAAGTTAAAATGCATGTCCAATTTACCTGGATACTAAACTAAAATCCAAAAGAAACGTCCCCTTTTGTTTTTTCACACACATAAAAAAGCACGAAAGATATTTAAAAAATGACACCATTCTTATATATGCCAAGACACTATCTGAAGAAACACATCGCTTAAACGCACAAAATGCAGTGGTTAAGGTACAAAAATATCGTTTTGTTATATTTTTTCTATCGAGAATCGAGAATCAAATATAGAGAGGACGTTTCTTTTGATTTTAGTTTAGTTGTATAAAACATTGAACAGAATCGACTAGTAACTGTCATTCTGAATGTTTTCGATAAGTTTCCAAAATTACGTGTTTATGATGAACGCGCGTCCTCGATCACCATCGCGACTTCAAACTTTCCCATTGTCAATATACAACGCCGATTAGCTTAACAATGATACTTACCTGAAAAAAACATAGTTTGTTACCCCAACAACTGAGGGATCCTTTACGAAGCAACCTGTAGTCAACCTTAGTGTAAAGACAGTCACCCAGATCATCTCAACGTCCTGTCTAAGTGCAACCCAACCTCCTCACTATCCAACTATGATCACTTCATCTCAAACATCCAGCAAGACCTCAATGGCACATAGTGGCAAACCCTCCGCCATCAGATTACTGACATCTTGTCAAATCCAGAGGCTAGCATCTCAAGTTGGAAACATAACTAGAGCATTGCAACGCAGGCCATAGGCGACCAGAGTAAGGACGGGTCTATCATTGTTGTCCATGCAGACGGGTCAAGGCCGCTAGCTGCTATCCCCAATTTACTGTCCAAAAATATATTGTATATCCATAAAATATTGTACTTTATAACTGTATAACCCCTATAACTTAAATGGAACTAAAATATATCTATTCTGTTACGTCATTTAACTAATGAAGTTGAAATATGGGTGAGCTATTTGACAAGTTTAAGGTGATTTATATGAAACAAACAATGGGTAATAAACATTCAAGGTGTGTTATACTATTTTTTTCGGAATCAATGAAGTGTTGTTTTATTCACTCGATTTGTAGACAAATTCCTGTTAAAGAGCCATTCCGTGAGTTTCAGGGCTCAAATATGCAAAATATACCAAAAGTGGCATCTGATAGAGAAGTATCGATTGTTGAAGGAAGGTACCAGTTTAAAGCTAATCGACGTCGTATGGCGCCATCAGGAAGGTTTAAATGTGCGATGTTGATCGAAAACCGGACAACGACGGGCGTCGATTACTCAAACGTCATTTTGGCAACTTATCCACATCAGTCACAATGACAATAACGGGTTGACCATGTTGGATAGGTTATATAACTAGTAAATTGGACGTGTGACTTTGGCTCACGCGATCATTTGTGACTGTTTTAGAACTTTCACTGAAGATAGTTAGGCCTATTTGACATTGACATTGACAATGTGAGATATTTTGAATGTATATATAATGTATCTTTTCATACCAAAACGACATATATTTCATTCATTACATAAGTACAATCTGTATCAGTTATGCAGACCTTTTAATGATTATATTAGCATCAATCAGTTTACTCCAATTTCGGTAACCTCTTCCCAATGTTATTGACGCATGTTGTTATATCCAAAGATAAATAGAAGAAAAAAATGATGTCAAGCCCAATGTTTTCGTACGAGACTCGGAGTGGATAGCATTTACACATTTCAAGATTATTGAAATATACCCTTTTGATTTAAGAGTGAAGTGTTCAATAACGAGCGCCTGTTGATCGCAATAAAATGCACCCAATGTTCTGACGCGTATCCGTTAAATCTCCTCTCCACACGCAACCGGCACACGTTCCTACCCTACCTTCAGTCATGCGTGCAAATACCTTTAATCCGCGTTCTAATTTTCCTAAATTAGTTTTAATCGCAATCAATTCAAACGTGTGAACCATCTTCGCATTTTAGTTCATGTGATACCCTCACAAGATCCAATTAAGGAGGAGATTAAATATGTATGTTCAATTATGTTACAATGTAAATTTTTCTCTTTGATAATTTTTAATAATTGAACGATTAAATTCTTAACACAAATTTTAGAATAGTGTACAAGAGATAAACAACATTTGTAAAATTATTATATTTATCATTTGTCTGGCATACAAATATAGCCACCGTGAATCAGATTGTGTATATGATGGTGTATGATGTTCATGTCATAACAAATATAAAAACAGCAAAATTTATAAGCAATGCCAATGTGTAGGTTTCTTGACTCCAGACATATATGTTTCCATCAACGCTACACGGCGTGTCCACAATGATTACACTATAAGATTAGGGGGCGCCCCATTTGTCAGACACCTCACTTGTCAGACACTTAATTAAGCAGATTAAACTGAGGCTGTTACCCATCAAGAAAATGGAACCTTCCAACGAATACCCCACTTGTTAGACAGCAAGGCCAAACATGACAGAAATGGATCCTTCCTTAAGTTGAACCCAACTCATATCCCACTTTTTGTTGCCACTTGGTAAGAAAGATTGTACAATGACAAAAAAGAAGATATGTTTTACAAATTTAATAGATAATAATGTTTATAATACTAATGTTAATTCTAGTATTGTATATATACTTGCAATACTTAAAACAATATACAACCAACATTGGAATGAACTTATCATTTTTCAAAAAGTATATGCTACAAGAGAAGCCGTAATGAACAAATATGGACTATTTAAATATTTTCGTGGATGTAACTTATAGAACAGATACTGTACTCTACTGTCAATATATCATTATATCATAAATTATTGCAGATCAAAATGGAACGATTGCTTCTTTTAAAAATTGTTTTTAGCATATATAGACGTAATGATTTTCAACATAAACATTCAAGGAAATGTATGGATTGGAATAATACTTGTTGGCCAATCCATTCATGTATATGTACATATCATGAATAAAATATGTTTAAATCAATCAATTCTTATCAATATTCTATGGGAAAATGTTTTTTTTTAACTCACTTTCGTGATTGATGATTGATTGAGTTTTAATTTGTGCATAAATTTTGTAATGAGAATCAGAAAACCAGAATTATATATATTTTTTTAATAGTTTTTTTGAATGATTATAGAAATATTAAAATTATTGTGTCTACGATTTAGCAAAATAACATTAAGAGTATATAATCATTAAAAATCATACCAAATGAACCATTGCACAGAAAGAATGTTATAGCAAAGATAGAGTTTATCGAGAATAGTCTTGAAAATTAATAACAAAAACATGATAATGCTTTTAAAACGTAAAACAATATCTCCTATATATAGCTTTATTTCAACTCCTAACAATTCCCGGTATCTCAGGATTAATTAGGATTGGTTCATTGTAACAGTAGGTGAGCGCTTGGTCTACTCCAACTCCTTTGTCTGACAACTGAGTCGTCTGACTATTGGGGTGTCTGACTATTGGGGTATCACCAGATTACACTATGGTCTAACAGCAATACTTAGTTTGGCAACCGTCACATGTAGTCGCAGCACAGTAACAGGACCGTTGATAGCGTTCGTGAGAATACGGTTTTACGCGCACTTCATAAAGTTCTATTATTGGCACACAACAAAATCCTTAAATACAAGCCACGACTTACTGGCTGCCGACGATATGAAGCGTTTGAAAGTGAAAGGTACCGGGCCATTCCGGGAGTTGCTTTTTAAAATTCAATTACTTTATGGGAATCTGGGCAACTGGAGAAATGTTAGCCCTTTCATTGTATTTTCAGAATTTTTCGGCATTCGTTTAAGAAGTTATACAGTCAACTACCACTGTCATGAGCTGTTATATTTTTCAACCCGAGTTTTACCTTACCGTTATAACTATAATACATTTAGAATTGCACTTGCACATTCCCGATTCAGTTCACATAAATTAGTGTCTATACACATGTTATGTATTGTTTTAATTTATGATTTATTAATATTAATTTGGAGTTAAGTGTCTCGTAGGCGTAAAGGTCGGATGTTACATTCTTCGTGGGATACTTCAATTTATTTTACAATTGTAACATATGATACTATAATAAAACAATGTTCTTCTTCTTTTCTTCTAATCCTGCATATTGGTCGATCGGCAACTCCACAAACAGTCAGAGGTAGGGACGCCATTCACTACGGGTCAATCAGTATATTAAGGTATTTAAATCAAGGACAAGATTGTCATACCAAGAAGATGACGTAATTCAAAGGAAAGAAAACGATTGCGAGTACTTGGGTGCTGAAAATGAATGTAACTGTTAGGCTCTAATGGTTGAAATTTACTCTTTGGTAGTAGTAGCCCTTTCGAGTAAATGTGACACTTATCAAATGTTTAAATGTAACATCCAAACCGAATAATATTTAACGTTAACATAGAGTATGCCTAGCACGTTTTAGGTACTCGTCTCATGAACTAATTATCGAGAGAGGAAGATATAAAAATATACTAAGAGAACAAAGATTCTGTCAGATATGCCATTCAAATGTAATTGAAGACGAATACCATTTCTTACTTGTATGTCCTTGCTAGAATAACATCCGAAAGAAATATATCAAAGAAAAATATTATTTATATACCCAAATATGCTTAAATTTAACAACCCGCTAAACAGTTTGAATAATAAGAAATTGAAACCCTGCCCATGTATATATTTTTTCGCATCTGTATATAGATACCACATTGTGTCCTGAATGTAAAAAATGTATAAACAAATGTATATGTATATGTAATGTACTATAGTCCTGAGGCCTTTTAAGTACCGAACATGCTTCCTGACCAGACGGCCTATGACGGTGGAGTGGAAGTGAGTTCTTCTGGCAATTTTCTTGTAAGAAAGTCCTGCCCGATGAGGCCCAATGGTCTGCCATCTCAATGCATTTGAAATTCTCCTTCGTGCCATTGTCAATGAGAAGTGAAACAAGTGGTAATGAAGTCGGAACCGATCCTTGAATACCCAATACTTGTGATTGTTTGAAATTCTCGTGCATGTGATTGTGTTCTTGAGACACGTATTTTCAAAAAATAAAACCTTACATTTTTTTATCACCAATAGAACACTCCTTGATTTGCCATAATGAGGGTTAAATTTGGGTTTCAGCATATACTGAACATTCAACTTTCATTTGGGGGTGCTTAAATTTTTTTGGTGTGTATATTATCTAGAATACACTTCATATTCAAAATTGTTGAAAAAGTTGTTAACCTCTTAAAATCAGACGCTGTGAAACATTTTAGCAAAATTTGAATTTAAGAATGAAGAAACGGAATAACATTAATAAGACTTATAGGGTGCGTTAGCTAAATCAATGTATATTGAATATTTCTTTATATGCCATGTAGATGTAGCGCTCCACATCAACAGTTCAACGTTCAAACAGTGGAGGAAGTGCGAGTTGACTAAGTAAGATAAAGTGTTGTGATGAAACATAATGTTAACATTTGAGCATGGGGAAATAAGGTAAAAGATGGTAAAGTCGACACTCTAGCAAAATATGGACATTATTCTTTACAAATTATATCAAGTTACAAATCAGCTTTTTACATAAAAAAACCCCTTCCAAACCAGAAAATACAATTCTCCAATATCCTCGATAATCGCACACGACGGCATGCACGGAGTCTATTGTTACATTTTACGGGCGCTTCTAATCTCACATTCAGTTTTACAGGTGTCAATATCTTTAGGAACATTATGATATAACGGGGATCATATAAGACTGTCTTATATGATCCCTTGATATAACGTGACGGTTCACAACTGTTCAGCTTTATTCATTGGAATTGCTTATCTACAAAACCAAAATTATTTGTTCAGAAGGGGTGGGGGAGGGTTGGTTTTCTGTTGGTGTTTCTGGAGAGATTTTAAGATAATACGAAACATAAGTACTTATGATGCAAACTTATACAGCCATGTTTTCACGAAAACAATACCATTTGAACATCATACATTGCCACAAAGTGACATTTCCCATCTCCTGTTTTTGACTTACAAAACAGGAACAGATCGTACTTAAAGTATTGCATAAGACAATTCATGTAGATTGCGAACAAACAAACACACACACACACACACACGCACACACACACATTTACAACTCATAACTGTCTGTCACAGGTCTGTATTGGACGGGTTCTCTGTAGACTAATATTTATTCCCTGAAAAAAAAAAGAGTTCTTTACTAATTTTATTTTTTTATTTTCATTTAAAAAGAAATAAAAGGAGCAACGAGCAATACTTAATATCAGGCTAAAGCTGATGCATCTAGATATGACAATGTTTTCTAGCTAATTTTGTGATTTTGAAGGTTCTTACTGCTTTAATGATTGACTTTTGCAATGGGGTTATTTACTAAAAAGTCATCAATTCACTCAAGAGAATGATAATAATCACATTGCAGCAACAAATATTGACTTTCATTTTCAATTTTAAAATAACTTGGATTTAAAAAAAATACCAAGTTTTGTAAAACAAGTTATTCAGTGACAGTGAATCGTAAACCGTATGAAGATGATGACGCTACTAGATGATCGTTCTTTTAAAACACCCATAATTATTGTTTGCCTGTACATTTGTTTTGTTTATTATTAGAAGTGTTTTTCTGTTTGAAAAAGTGGGGGGTGCTTATTTAAGTTCTTTGTGTATATATATTAGAATGCATGAGAGCTTTTCGTTGTCAAAGTGTGAAAAACTCAGTAACCAAAATTACGTTCCAGTAACATGTTTCAAATGAAATTTCTTATGATCACGTAACATAACCAACTTGTTAAATATGTTGAATATATATAAATCACAGGAACCCGATATCGTAAATAAAATGTAGGTAAAACTTAGTTATCAATAACAAATCAGCTGAATCTATCGTGTTGATAGTATTATATATTTTTATTTTATCGTTTATTACTAAAAGTCAATCAGAGACATTATATAGGGTCTCTGAGTCAATATTCAGCAATTTTAAGCATGCTCGAACATGTGATATCACAACGCAGCCCGTATTCCCTAGATCAGCTAGTTATACGCCGATATTGTCCGATATTCAACCGTGCCACGTTAAGATACTTTCAGCCAATGAAAATACACCACATGTGTCTTCGTTCGCCATTCGAAGGAAGTCGCGTGGCGTGCAAACAATATCCACCATATCTTCCTTCTATAGCTCTGTTGCTCGCCGGTTTTGGGCGTTTCGGAGAGTGGCACCGAAGACTAAATACCTCATCATGTTGGCGGCCACTGTTATTTTTGTGGTGGCGGTACCATTCCTTGTTTTTGGAGGCGACGCCGCTAAAGGGCCGAAAGTAACCGACAAGGTTTGTTGTGCCGGTGTTGCTAGCTTCGAGTTGACATTCAATATTTGCAATGACGAAACGTTTTTGTTTGACTAGAGTCAATATAATTATTTGGTTTGTACAGTGAACATTGAAGTCGAATCTTTGCTATGATTTGTTCAGACCTCGATGCCACGCAGAGCTCGGTCACCTTTGTAATGGAAAAGCATAAAAAGAGTTGCCTCCCTTGCACCACTGTATTCCGGCTGATAGTGCATTAATGATTAATCTCATTTGTAAACATGAAAATTGTCCCCTTTTTATTAGGGATTTCCCCCTCTTTATTATTTTGGGTGATTGATAATTGATAAACCATTTTTTCGTCTACCAAATGTTAACTATTTGGTATTTTCATGAATACATTTGCAGGAATCAATATTTAGGTCTATCTCAGAATTGTTAAAAAAGGGAATTACTTTGTGAGTTTTTTTTCTTAAAAAAACCCTGAAAATCAAGTTTCGCAGTGTGCGCAAATATGAAAATACCAAGCTTTCCTAGTACCTTCTGTGCAAAGTGATCCCAGCCTGATCAAAAGTTAACTCGTTTGGTTCTCGTTTTTTGTGTGTCTAAATTTCATCATTGTTCCAAAGTTCAAAATAGACAAAGATGTAACCACAGGGTTTCTAAGTTCGATCCACAAGTATTTCAATACCTTGCGCCGATTAATCATGGTTTTGATTTGTTCTTTTGGTTCA
This sequence comes from Steromphala cineraria, assembly GCA_916613615.1. Taxonomy (NCBI): domain Eukaryota; kingdom Metazoa; phylum Mollusca; class Gastropoda; order Trochida; family Trochidae; genus Steromphala; species Steromphala cineraria. Next base: position 97,811,166 of record OU744720.1, read on the forward strand.
TTACCCCCACAGACAAAAACCTAGCTATAGCCCATAGATATTAACCTAATTATTTAGGGCTGGTTTAAAATTTTATTGATATCTTATCTCAAAATGTTTTGAATTACTTTAATGTTATGTAGCATCGTGCTGCTTAAATTGTAGGATAAGCCTTAAGCCGATATTTGTGTCCCTTTTGGCTTGGTGTTCATTAAAGTTTGAGAAGAAAGATACTGCTATCATTGCAAAGGGTCCCATAATCTTCAGAATTGGTAAAAATGATCCCCATGGCTGATCACCTGGGAACAACACGGCCTTCAAGACAAAAAAAGACTACCGGTATTGTTAAAATGTAAGGGGGGTAACTCCTCAGTTACTATTGCAGGATATCCATAACCAATTAACCATGTACACTGTATATGGTATAGGTTAGGAAATGTGATATTTGCTTCAATTGCAACTAATGTATTACGTCAAGTATTTAGAGATAGTTCTCCCATCTTCCACTTTAATCCAAATCAATGACAGCCTCAGCTGTCATTTTGAATTCCCTGATGAGTTTTAGTGATAACATGTTCGTTCCTTCACGTTTCTGTTGCTGAAGTTCATTGCACAAAGCTGCATAATGATTTTGATATACTTTTCCCATTGCTTCTTAATCTTTTAAGTTGGCAGTTTGTTTGTTTCAGGTTTATTTTGACATCACCATTGGCGGAGAAAAAGCTGGAAGAGTTGTTATTGGCTTGTTTGGCAAGACCGTCCCTGAGACAGTTAAAAACTTTAAGGCTCTTGCAGAAGGTTTTGTAAGTATTATGCTTGAATAAAATATATTCAGAAAGAAAAGATTTGCGGATTACAGCCTTGCATGTTGGGAGGGACTGTGATCATAAGTTTTTTGTCTATCATACATTTCTTCTGTAGAAACTTTCTTTTGTAGAAAATTTGCTCCTCTGCCCATTGCATAAAGGATCAATATTTTCAAAGCTTGTTTTCTTCCTTTCAAAGGCTCGCTTCAAGAGCATGAAATAAGATGTTTCTTCACAACTCAGAACTGAGAGTAGTTTTGGCAGTCTATGATTTTTGTTTTTACAAGTCTCTGTTTGTTTAGACAGTCACACATCTTTTCTCCCTGTAAAACTGCATCAGAATGTATAGTGGGACCCAGGATTGTTGAAAGAGGAGGGATAGGACACACATTGAGTCACAAATCACCCCCAGATCCAATTAATCTAATGTTCATGTGTGTGTCTTCTCTCCAGGTGGATGATGCTGGGACCACACTTACCTACAAGGGCAGCAAGTTCCACAGAGTCATCAAGGACTTCATGATCCAGGGCGGAGATTTCACTCGCGGGGACGGCACTGGAGGTAATTGTTCAGTATTGCAGTGTATAAAATAGATTGGAAACTTAGCCTGTCCTATAAATTAATTGGTCAATTCGTAAGGGGAAAATAAAGAAAAACATTGAAAAGTTACCAGTCCTGACAAAAAAATAACCAGTCCTTGCAAAAAGTAGCCAGTCAAGGACTGGCGGACGGGCTATATTTTAATTTAAACACTGAGTATTGCCATTTTGTGAAGTTTCAGTTTCTCAAAGCACTGAAGCTGTTAATGGCTGAAATATGTCCAAGTTCTAACTCATTGGCACTGAAATGTTGATTTTATTTGAATGTTTTAAGTTTTCCTCATTTGATATCACTTAATGCAAAAATATTTCCTCAGTATTTCTCAATATTTCTCATTACTTTACCCGATTCATTGTCAGAGTAATTAAGATATCACAAATTAATCACATACTTCAGTTGGTCATTTTGATCTAACCACCTCATCATTCAAGTTTAGGAAACCACCTGATAATAAACATATTTGGATTTAAACTTGTCAAGTCGTCATCCACGCCCAACAAACACTGTTCCGTATTTGTTAGCTTGACAAATCCGCAGGATTGTTTCAAATACTGATAATGTAATTATTAATTAAATGAATCAAAAGATCTATTATAAAAAGACAATATCCAAGTAATTGATGACATGTACATTTTATGAAGGATAAAATGCAGAGCTGAAGTATTAAGAAAGGCTAAATTTGAACAGTCAAGCCAAACGAAAAGGAATGAAGTCCCCAATCTGTGGGTACACATTGATCGTCATGAGTTGTGCGCCCTTTGTTCTGTGATGTTATCGCATGGCAGTATACACCAAATGTAGAGTAGGACAATAATGGTTGATCCCGTTCTCTCCAGGAAAGAGCATCTACGGGGACAGGTTTAAGGACGAGAACTTCAAACTGAAGCACTACGGGTCAGGCTGGTTGTCGATGGCTAACGCTGGCAAGGACACGAACGGATCCCAGTTCTTCATCACCGTCAAGAAGACTGAGTGGCTGGACGGGAGACATGTCGTGTTTGGAAAAGTCTTGGAAGGAATGGTAAGAGGCAAATGGATGGCAATCATTCTCTTGTGATGTTAGTAGTACCAGCAAAGTTTACCCAAGATGTGTTTATTTCAAAGTTCAAGCAAGAATCTTGTTGGTACTTGGTCAAGAAGTCATAGTTGGCTTGGGGGATCTGTTTAGTTTTAAGACTTCTGTCCGTTTTGGGTATACTAATGCCAATCTTCAGAGACCGTCTGTTGCCATGGGTATAAATTAATTATATTTTGATTGAGGTTTTGACTAAACCAGGTCTAATAGCACGACTTATGTGGTACACATCTTCATTGTTGAAATTTCAACATGGGTAATGAAAAAGCTTTTCCAGTTATCGTTCTTTCTGTTTAGTTTATCCATTTTGATTTTTGGTAAAAGATCCAATTCATGATTTGTGCATGCTTTTTAGCTTTTACAACTAGGGCTTCCATCGGTCAAAAGAACCGGACTCAAGGGGTCAGTCTTAGACTCGACAGAACCGGAGTTCCCTTTTATCCTTACCCTAAGATTTTCAGATTTTTATAGCCCATTAGTCTTTGGCTTACCTAAAGAACCTTGAATTGTTGTATAGCCTAGATATTATAACATATAATTCGACATTTAAATGGTCATATATTGAATAAGTTTGACATCAACGCTTGAAATGGTAATGTTGATCACCTCTCTTCACACAATACAGACAGACTGAAATAATTAAAATAATTAACAGTGCTAAACACTTTTCGAGTCGTCGAGTTTCAAATAACGGACTCGAGTCCAGCTGGACCCGACTCAGGCCCGCTCAAGTACTTGAGTACCCGTGGAAGCCCTATTACAACTTCTATAATCTGAAGAAACTTTCAACTTGCTTGAATCTCAGAGTATGTTAAACAAAATTTTATTAAGAAGAAATAAGTATGTCCATCACAAAGTCTTCACTCTTTAGATATCCAACTTCTAGAATGTTTATACTTTGTATGATTTTCAAGACAATATTCTGTTCCAGGATGTTATTAGGAAGATAGAGAAAACCAAAACCGATACAAGAGACAAGCCAGAAAAGGAAGTTGAGATAGCAGATAGCGGATCCCTCAAGGTGGACGAACCCTTCAGCACTGAAAAAGCGGCATCTAAAGAGTAGAGACAACCATGGGTGAATGTCAGGGTGGCATGATGAGAGGTGCAGGGGTGCGGTTCAAGTTTAGAGTGCAACGTCATTGTACCACTTTTCTTAGGGAAATATTGAGATCTCGCTAAAATAAAAAACAAATTTTACCGTTTGCAAGAAAAGCTTACCCTTCCAGCCCTAGAAAGTAAAAACCATCACACATAGTTTTGTGGCTTCTAGGATTAATTCATCTACTGATTTCTTAGACCAACTAACTGTTTTCTGTCCATTTCCAATACTTGCATAGTGGGTTTAGTTGTTCCCAATGAAATGGCCAGAGTTTTTACTTTGAAAATGACTTGATTTAAAGACTTTAAATTTGAGTTTAGTATCAAGATGTTTTGACCCCAGAAGAAAATGTTTGCAAAAAGTAATTAAAAAAATTTTAACAAATAAAATCATAAGAACCGGTACACCGTCTTTAATCATTGGAAAAATACTAATGGTCACTTTGCGATAGAAGTCACCATCAGTACATTCTCATTTCTTAATGTCACCCTGAATCTTGTAAATGGTGAGTGAATGCGTTTGTGTAAATGATAATGTAAATAAATGAATTCCATAGATCTTAAAACATTTATTTTCTGAGAATTTCAACCTTTTGTTCCAAGACAACTTCCAATAACTGATTTTCAGTTTTATTAAAAACTTTAATGTATCATTTGAAAGATAGTTTTCGGGATATATTCAAAGAACTTCGATAAATATTGTAACAAGATATGGTAGCTAGTCTGTAAATCATTTTAAATAAGAGAAGGGACCATATTTTTGTTTACATAATTCAGTTTTGTCACCTTTGTTCTACTGTAAGCATTATTTTGTCATGTTGAGTGTTTCTGACATCAAGTGTTTTTGACATCAAGTGTTTTTTTTAAACTTTTCTATACAAGGTACAAGGTAATAGTGTTATTATAGTTTCCTCTAGCTGTTGCACATTTAGGTATGTAATAAGTTGATGCAATATTTAAATTCGGCTCCATTTAATCATACTTGTTGTAATGTTTTGTATTTACAAAACATAAACTATCACAAATTGTCAGAAAAGTGTAACTTGCATTTTGAGTCTAATACTAGAACAATAAACAATTTTGTTAAAATGTGGTGTATGTGTTATTGTTTAGCCTATTGTCTTTGTTTCGCACTTTCTGAGTGCAAAGCATATACTTCAACATTTATGTCCATCTTCCGTACGACGTTTGCAACCATTTCTACTATTCTAGCAGTCATAATTGGAGGTCAAGCTGCCCGACCTCTCCTCTTGTCTTGAAACATCACTAGTCAATACTGGAGGTCAAGCCGCCCGACCTCTCCTCTTGTCTTGAAACATCACTAGTCAATACTGGAGGTCAAGCCGCCCGACCTCTCCTCTTGTCTTGAAACATCACTAGTCAATACTGGAGGTCAAGCCGCCCGACCTCTCCTCTTGTCTTGAAACATCACTAGTCAATACTGGAGGTCAAGCCGCCCGACCTCTCCTCTTGTCTTGAAACATCACCAGCTACGTCACTCGTAGTAGTCTTCATTGTAGAGCTGATACTCGCAATTGATTTCATCGATTTATAAGAAACGCTGGACATTTTGATGTGGAGCATATCGTGTGATGTCTCTGTGGCTGAGAGGGTAAACTGTTTGGACAATCAGTGCTTCTAATAGCTGCCAGAGGGTTGTGGGTTGGAAGTTAGCAATCAACAAGTCTAGAAAATGTATACACTGTAAAAAATTGTGATTTCAAAAATTAACACTAGGTGCCTCAAATGAAAGGGAGACAACTCCTGATGGTTTATATGTGACAAATCATATCACAAAGAGCTACTCACATTTTGAAAGCGTTGCCCTCAGCTTTTCAATATGGCTTGACCTGCTAATAGTGTGTTTCTATGTTATGTGCCTCTTTTCACATGATTGAGGTGAGTGATTTTATGAGTACTTTTATGAATATTCCTCAAATCATGGTTGCTAATTTAAGTCATAGTTCCAAGTTTTGCGAGGCAAATATTTATGCAAGCCATGTAAAAATATTTCATAACCTACATCAAGCGAATCAGGTGCATTTTCGCAATGGGAGTGTGGTATTGGTGGTACTCTAAATATGACTTTTGTGTGTCTTATGTCATCAGTTTATGACTGAGGTGCAGTCAAAAGTTTTGCTACATTATTCCTCGAGCTCAGTCGACTTAATCTGACCGGAGTGAGTTGATGAGGCTCCTCAAACAACAATGTGTGGAGGGTACTCGTGCTAGATTGATGTATAAATATTGGGATAGGAAGTACACATATATCTAACAATGGCTCCAAAGTTCTGAGAGGAAAAACTGATTAGGTAAGTGATGGACTCTTTACCTGATTTGTATAAATGTTTGCCTTGAAAACTGTAAGCTTAATAAAATTTAGATCAACCGGTTTTTATGTAAGGTCATACTGTCGCAACTGTTAATCTAAATGTACCCAAGATTGCCCTGAGACTTGACTGAATCTGCAGGAGGAACCCCTCACCACTGATGACTACACAATGCAGTGAAACCTGCAACCACAGCTTGTACTCGTATAAGAAGCATGCACCCAAACATTCTGCTGGTAGAATACTTCTCTACAGCAAAGCTACAGGATTCGAACCCAGAGTCTCTTAATCTTAGTCCAACATGCTCAGCATTGTGCTTTCTTACCCCTTCTGATTATGGCAGTCTAAGTAAACCTAGCCTCATTAATATCCGTTTCACTCCTAAAAAGGTCTAGTAGAGGGTCGCGTCGGCCGACCTTTCTGCGACCTATGACCTTCCAACGTTATACGTGCGAAGACTGACTATTGTGGCTTGGTAAGCTGAGTTCTGATTTGTCAATTGGATACGTGGGCTGACTTGACTCTCTACTAGGCCTTTTTAGACTCAGTACAGGAGTGAAACAGATGATATTGAGGCTAGGTTTACTTAGACTGCGATTATGGAATCGTAATTTTTAATGGGAGGTGTCTTTATGTATAAATTTCTTTTTCTATAACAAAGTTTATGTGAATGATGAACAAGACATGAAACCCTCATTTGGATAACAAACATAATGAGTCTTGTTAGTTTAGAAGCAGGAAATCATGAGATTTAGTGCAATGGTTTACAAACAATAAGAAGCAGACCAACCATAGTTGCAGATAAACACCAGGATTCTCACAAGTTTCCTCATATGGTCACGTATCCTCCTACATTAGCATATTTATATCCTCGCGTATCCTGCTACATTAGCATATTTCTATCCTCACAGCGCCTACAGTACCCTGATGTCTATCAAGCTGAATGCCTCGATTCGAAACATTGACTGTTGAATTATTTATTGCTTTGTGTAGCTTAAACATAATTTTTATGCCCCCGAATCGGAGATTCCGGGGGTAAATTGTTTTTCACCTGTCCGTCTGTCTGTCCGTCCGTCTGTCTGTCCGTCTGTCCGTCTGTCTGTCCGTTTGTCCACAAAAACTTTAACCTTGGTCATAACTTTTGATTGGTCAGAGCTAGCTCTTTGATACTTGACATGGATCCCTTGTGATGAGACCTTTCAGATGACACCATGACATTTGACCTTGTGACCTTGACCTTGACACAGCGAGCCTTTTCCGAAAACTTTAACCTTGGCTATAGTTTCTATACTGTCAGTGCTAGGTCTTTGATACTTGACATGTGTATCACTTGTGATGAGACCTTTCAGATGACACGATGATATTTGACCTTTTCCGTCCGTCCGTCCGTCTGTCCGTTTGTCCACAAAAACTTTAACCTTGGTCATAACTTTTGATTGGTCAGAGCTAGCTCTTTGATACTTGACATATGGATCCCTTGTGATGAGACCTTTCAGATGACACCATGGCATTTGACCTTGTGACCTTGACCTTGACACAGCGAGCAGGATGCATCCGGGGGCATTTGTGTTTCACAAACACATCTTGTTTATCTTACGATAATCATTTTACGCCATCTCGTATAAATTGCGGATCATCTTTTGAACAACCCTTTTTTTAAACTTTTTGATGCAAACACTATTTTAACATGTGATTTCACTCATTTATGTTTATTTCACTGCTTTTGATAGCATTGAGATTCAGTAGGCTTGATGGATGGAGGAAATATCTCGTTGTTGCTTTGTTGTTAGACGGAGTCATTCCAATTGCTGGGTACAGAAATATCAACGAGGCATTTGACCTGATGGATATCAAGGTATTGTAAGAGCTCACGGATAAAAAAACACTGATTGCAGGATAAAATATTTTGAACCTCTTTCAGGCTTTGAATCAGTCAAATGAATCCAAAATCAAACTTCAAAGACACAAAGAACAAACACTGATTTTATGAACAACACTTTAGTTTATAACCATATTATCAATCTGAATTATATTACAACAAACTGACTTCATAATTACAGATGCAATATTTACAGAACAAAATAACATAATAACAATAGAATTTGTAACAATGTTACAATACAACAATTGCCTCAGAAGTATCTGTATGAGCACTACATGTGACGTCATGTAGATTGTTACACCGTAATGTGACGTCATGTAGATTGTTACACCGTAATGTGACGTCATGTAGTCTGTTACACCTTGCTATAAGTAGCATGTACCGTACCGGACAGAATTTACAACCCCCCAACTGTCAAGTCTGAAGCTTGCACATTATACAAATTACCCGGTTCATTTCTCTTTATATAGCCCAATTTTCCATATCTTATAGGTCCTTATTTTATTCATCCAAATTTCTATAATTTATAGTTATTTTAAAAAAAATTTGTTATCATTTAACTTTGACAATTATTAAGAAATATTAGTAAATTAATCATTATGTTAATTACTTAATGATCAGCGTTATCATATTTCCCCTTTTTTTTGGTATTTTGAAATATTGGATCAGTTATTTTATATGAATTATATATGAAAGATCATTTCTATAAATGAGATTCTAAACTAAATTTTAAAGATCATTGTATATTAAACTTCAACAATGTTTCAATGGGGTTGATTTAAGAATATGCTTGAAGAATCCTATGTAAGATCCTAGATTTGTTATCAACATTTTGATAACGTTTTTGTAGTACAAGTTGTATCCTAGACTGGAAATATACAGAATATCACAGATTGGTAACTTCGGAAAGGATCATAATAAAGAAATTAATATTAAATGACTTTCAATTCCTTTATGTTAATGAGGTCAATAATTTGAGAACTGGCTCGTCCTAGCTGTGTACACAGATAGACCCATGCTTTACATGAATAGCTCTATCCCTTATACTGACCTTACAAACTAAACTATCAAGGTTTCTATGGACAGATTAAATGTACAATAAAAATGGTATTCTTGCTCAAAGAGTTTTATTAAACTTGTAACGGTGTTAAACAAACCATGGGCCTAAATGTGATTTTCGAAAATGAAATGGTATTAAAACCATGTGGTGACTTCTCAAGGATCCAATAATGACTTGATGAAGATAATCATATACTTTTATATACAATAACACTATCACAGACTAATATGCCATTAACAAGAGTAAACAAAATTAAGTTTTTCAAAATATATATCAATATTTGAAAACTTAAATAGATGACATGTTTCTCATAAAGATAAAAAATTGTTTTATGAATATCTAACATAAACATTTACCTCATCACCGCCAGTGTAGTTTATTTGGTTATTTTAACATTTCTTGTTTCTAAAAATAGGAGATACCCATCCTAACATGTAAAACAAGTACCGGTATCTGTTCATTTTAAACTAGGTTGTCTAATATACAATTACGTATTATAGTAAATCTTCAATATCACCAAAACATTATCTATAAAACATCACTATTATCATAATGATTTTTGAATTACCAGTATCTTTTCCCCCATTTATTCTTAAGTTCTTACTTCAACTTGAATGTATAGACATCTAGACAAGAGTTGATAAAACTCAAAATGCTCGTACTCATTTACTTGCACATTATGAATGGTATGTGAATTAATCTTGAAGAAAATTTGATCATGTTTACAGAGAATATCACATCGGACATGACTTCTATTGTGTAAAGTATCATATTAATGTAATAAAATATCCTTCATTTTCTCTCCTCGCCGCTAATGGCTGCAATACTGGCCAAGCGGCGCTAAACAATAACTCACTCACTCATTCATTCTCTCCCACAGAGGTAGCTCAAGTCAATGAATCTTAAAGTGACACAGAGTTTCTTTCTTAAAATTTTATTTGGTTTTGATAAGCTACAAAATATCTTATATGCTGATTGAAGTTCATATCTCATCACTGGACTTGCAAATATATCCATTTATGCATAATATCTCTAAAATTCTTGATTTTATGGAAAAATCAAGAAAACATCTCAAATACATTTACTATTCGAAATTATGCATCCAATTAATCTACCTATTAGTTACAATACCTAATTAACACTATGGAATCGAATATATCTTCCTGTCAGCTTATGACAAGGTTTCAAAATTACGTGTGGCGAATTTGCGCGCGCCGGTCGAGCCACATTGTCCGGTTTTCGATCAAAATGGCGGTATTTTCGCTCTAATGTACTGATTGACCTTTAACTTGTTATTTTCAGTAACAGTTAGTGGTTCCCGATGTAATAACATCGATTTCAAAACTTGACATATGTGATCCTATCAACATACTCTGTGTCTCTTTAACACAACCCCTGTAATACCAGTAGTTATCGAGCTAGAAAGGGAGGTTGGGTAAAGGAGTTGTGCAATCAAGAAATTATTTCAAAATCCTCAGACATTTCCTTATGCTTTTTTTAGGACTATGCAATTTGAGTCACCTCAACAGGGCATGGTTATATAATTATGAAACTAAATCTTGGCTTGGTCTTGGGTTAGTTTGTGGAGCAAATTCTTGTGCTAGATACCCTGGTACTGCTGGTATTACAACAGAGGATGCATTTTACTTTACTTCCTCTTTGGGGAGAGAATGAATATCCTCTTGACTTCGTCATCTTTATTTATTGACTTCTTTTCAGATAAATTTTCTTAAATCAAATACAAACATAAACTGAGTACTGACCTGGTATAAGTCATAATATGATATCATTTGTTTAAAGATATTCTATCATAAGAGCGTAATAGAAATATAAAATTTGTCTCAAATATAACAATGTAGGCACAGTGACAGAAAACTCTTAAAGGGGATTTAGAACAGTAACTGTCTATCATCGATATTGAGCCAAACTTGATTGTAAGACAAGTATTATGAAACATAAGATAGATCATTTAAAAAAAATAAAAAATTACTGTAACCAATACATAAAAACATGGTCAAAACAACTACTGAGCTCATATATTTCACTGACGCTACTGGCTGAAATATTGCCCAAGGACGTTAAGAATGAACTCACCCACTCACTCCTATATTTCAATGTGATTCAGTCAACAAAATGTTACAAAACAGATAATTTACATCTGTTCAAAATCCCCTCTATGAAAGTTAGCTGATTACAAGGAAGTAAGATATGTAGACTGAGCCTGTGCCACCAACCAGCATGTTGAACCAGTGCAGAGGATGAAAGTTCTTGATTAGAGAAATATTCAGATGGAAAAATAGTATCTAACACCATGTACATTCATGTAACATTACCCTCCATCGGACATGATTCAATGAAGTAAAAAACAGTTAGTTGATAAGCAAATCACACTACAAAAATAACAGCTAAGTTGAATTTAGAATTTGAAAAAAGGTTAATAAATTGGACTATTTTGTCCTACTATATATATATACATTGATCTCACAGTGACAAATATAAAAACTATTATTCACACTCTTATTTTGATTTATTCACTGACAAATGGAGGCATTTGAAAATTCTTCATTCAAGGCCTTAGTAACTTATATATCATCATCAGTTGTGTACATTTTTTTCCACTTGGTATTACTGTTTAATGCAAATTTTTCCTTAGATTTTTCAGAAGTGAATCCCTTGAAAAACAATCTTAGGAAACAGAAACATAAGCTCAAAAATGCAAGATCTTTACTCAGGATGATAATTTAAAAAAACAAGTATGTTAATTCATATAATTCACGTAGCATTTCAACTTTTACATTTCAATATTACCACACTGCTCTAATGTTCCAAATCCAAATCTTACAGAAGGAAATTTCAGTGACTCTTCATCTGAGACGAGTTGACAGTATGTTGATGATTGCCTTGAAGAAGAACATCATAATCATAATCATAATCACACGACTCAAGTTCACACAGTCTGTACATAACTAAGTAGAGGAAGATTCATATTTGTCTTTGCCATGTTTTGAAGGGTATATACCTGTTTTAATGATGGCCACTGCAATAAAATCGATTTTTATCTAATACCAAAAACTCTAAAATTGAATATGAATTTTTTATTGATAAATTCTTATTTAGTGACACTAGCTAAACCCCTATGTTAACTTGTTCAATCAGTGTATTTCATTAGAATAATTTTGATTTTAAAAAATAATGTTTATTTTTTGTTTTGATCTTTGAATCTGAATTGTTTTCAAATGCTTGAACAAAATAATACAATTAAGTTGGTGAAAGGCATATTTCACGGATCAAAATCTTAAATTATTGACTCAGTTGATATATATTGCTAAATATGAAATGGTAAGTATGTTACATTCACATGTTAGAAATAAGAAAAGATTGTTTTTATGATGAAGGTTGTAAACATTTCAATATGAACTCATCAAACAGGAAGAAAACCCATCAAATTACTTAAACAAATACTACATAAATTATTACTGCTTCTAATATGATTTAAACAAATAAGCTTAACATTTGCAAAGAACATTGATAAATCAATGACAAGTGACATTTGTAAAACAGTTGTCATACCAGCAGTATCCATAAAAGAAAAATAATTGCTGTACTTTCAATGAGCAAAATTATTCCACCAGTCAATCACAACAAGCTATGAAAGGTCAATATCAACAAATATCCATAAAAGTAACCACTAATGAATCCCTCATTTGAAGGTCATGATTTATTACATGGAAAAATAGAATATCACAAATAAATAATGTACAAAATAGTCAAAGTAACAGTTATTAACAAACTCACTGCAATGAGGAAGGGTAAGCTGACTTCGCGTTCAGGGGTTCAGACAAGGGGATACTATTTCAGCATGTTCATTGATATGTTTTGAATAACTTATATAAAATGTCATATCTGATTTAAGATTGGACACTTGTCTCATCCTGGGCTGTGCACGAATACTGAGAAGGAAATCCATTATCACTGTTAGTCTGGCTTCAAATGACTTCCTTTGATCTTGCACTGGAACTTCTCCAAGTTAAATCAAATTCATATGAGCCATTTCACAATAAATCCATTTCATAAAATCCATTTCGTAAAATCTATTTCATGTTAAAATCCATTTCACGATAAATCCAATTGGTAAAATCCATTTCATACTAAAATTCATTTCACAATAAATCCATTTGTAAAATCACTGATCAGGTTTCCTTGGTTACTCCAAAATTATGTCATATATGGTAAACAAATCACCTGTTTCAGCAAATCAAGACATTCTTGTTGCCATAGAAACTATCAGTATCCATGGCGACCATGGGTTCTGGAGGAACTGAGAGAGTGTATAGCACTTCCTGCTAGCTCTACGGAGGGATTGATTGGTTGGTTCAAACAGCACTTCATCACAATGTAACTGCCATTACTATATTCAGGATCAGGGCTTCATCCACACCTTGATTACTATATTCAGGATCAGGGCTTCATCCACACCTTGATTACTGGTAACTGTTATTTGTCTGTGAACTGTTGACAAGCTGTAAACTTGTTCATACATTCCAGGGATTAAATCAACTTTGGAACACATCCACTATTGCAGGGACACAATCTTGATAGTCCCTAAATGCTTTGTGCAATGTTCTGACTTCAGGTTTCACTTCTCTCTGTTCAATAAAGTATGTAGTGTTTCTTCACTGGCGGAAAACAGGAAAATAATTTGATATGTCCCCTCAATTCATATCAACCTTCACAAAAATATTTCCCATCTGCAAACAGTTTTCAGGAAAGAAGTTTATGAGGAGTTGTTTATCTTTGCTGGTGGTTGTGTTGATGTATCCAAAATAGAAATATTTTCGGCAAGAAGTATCTGGTACTCAGGCATTCTTCACTCTTCTTATATCCTTGAAATTGAAAGCCTTTTCTTGAGTCCTTTCTAGTTTCCAAGATGTACAGAGTTTTGAGGCAAATTGTACCTAGGCAGGAGTAGGATCAGCTGTAAGGAGAGGAGTACCTACAGGGACAGACAGACAGACAGACACACCGGGAATGAAGATGAGATCATGTCTTTTCAGAATCTTCCTCAATACTTTCCTGACCACTCTCTCCCTCCTTGTTAAAGTCTTGTATTACTTTCCCCTCCTTCCCTTCCTTGGACTCCTTGGACTCCTTGGACTCTTTGGACTCCTTGGACTCCTTCTCCTGGTCGTCCTGCTGCTTCCAGTATCGGTAGTTCTCCTGCAGATGGTTCATCAGCTCCGGGATGTCGCAGAACTCTGCAGGAGGAGGAGAAAGGGTGTTAGATTATACTTACAGAGCTTTAACAAACAAACATATATATTGGGCAAAGAGAATGATGTTGGGGTCAATGTGATTAGTTACTGTCATAGTCTCAATACAAAGATTTAACGTGACAAACGTGATGAACGGGTCAAATATGTCACAGAATTCTGCAGGAAACAGCAATGATGGTTAGGTAATACTGATATTGTCTCGAAACAAAGAGATAAAGGGACAAAGAGAAATATAGTTGCAAAGCAACCATGAAGGGATTCAGCAATATATAGGAGCTACTGTGACCAAGGATTAAGTGAGATAAGTCTAATTTATATTCCATCCATGTTTGCACAAAACATACCTACAACCAGCCTAAAGCTTTCAGGTGGGAGGAAATGCATATTTCAACAATGCACAAGGACAAAAGGTATTTTGAAAAAGAGAGTCAACTGAATGCCACATCCTGCTGAGTCAAATCTGCCCAAATATGAATTCACAAACCTACTTAATATAAACCATGCCTGCAAAGTCAAGACCCTTTTCATTAGGGGAAGGTTCCATTGCTTGTGCGTAACCGTACCATTTGCTCTTGTCTCCCTAGCACAATATTTTAATGATCTGTAGTGTTAACAAATGATAAATCTCAAATGTGTGATATCCTTACCGTCCCACGACTCGAACATGTTCTGGATGAAGACGTCGATGAAGCTGAGTTGAGACTTGGGAATACTGCAGGTCTTACGGTCGAACACCGGCATCACCACCGGCAGCATCCGCGTCTTCTCCTCCTCCGTCTGCAGCCAGCAACAGTATACAATTAGTCATAGGGGAGGAAGCATGTTTTTCAAAAAAAAATTCTTCAACTTTTCAAGTGAAACTGCCGGCTTCCATATTATTGTGAACATATTGTGATCATTTGAGATGGAAAATAGCTGAGTGTATTTCAACCAATCATTAGAACTGCCACAAAAGTTGATCAAAATTCTTGGAATTAAAAAAGAAACAATCATTAATGTTTTCATAAGATACCTTTGATTCCCTTAAAAGGGCCTACATTTACAAGTTCTGCTCAAGTAACTGAATGAAATGGAACAGAAAAACAGTGAGATGATTCTTTGATGTCTTGATAAAAAGAGGTTATATGCAAGTTTCCATCATATGGAACCAACTTCAAATAATCACTTCCATCTCAAGCAGTACCTGACTGAAGTACTCATCCGCTATTCGCTTGGCCCATTCCACACAGAGGTCAAGAGGTCGGACCGGGTTGGAAACGTCGGCACACTTGATGAGCATCCTCTTGATGAGCGTGCGGTTCTCGGGCGTGGACAGGACCTGGGAGTCGTGGGACGAGTGACTGCACTGTAGGACAGGAGGAAGAACAATGGTGAGTTAATGATAAAAGAAATATGGTGATGCAGTGAAAACACTGACAAACTTCTGTCACAGGGGAAGAGAAGAAATGGTTCCTACAAAGCTAATCGAAAAGTTGCATCCGTAAACTAATAATTCCTTAATTGGCCACATTATACAAACATAGAAATCCTTTCAAGAGTGTTATTAAGGTCCTTTATGAACCATAAAGAATGAATAGAAGGCAAGAATTCAAACATTTATCTTTACTATCTAGTGTTAGAAGATACAAGATTGACAGTTCAAGGTAAATCTCAGTATGTTGTTACAATAGTGCACAGCTTGAAGATCTTCAACCATATTTACCTCAGACAGTTCTTCTTCAGATCGGATGACGTTCTTGTTGATGCTATTTACAAACTTTGACAGATGCTCGAAGTGTTGTTTCATCTCGGTGGCCAGGACCATGTCTATAATCATCTGTCTCACCTGTCGGTACTCGTCTCTGGAACATCGTCATGGCAACATATAGCAGATAAAGGTATATTTCTTAATGTTAATCGTATTAAAAATATCAGTAAGGTTTTCTGGATAACAAATTCTTCATTGCAAAATCTAAATTATTTCGCACCAATTGCTTCCTCTTTTGTCTAGTGGATTGTTCAGAAGAACAGAACAAGAATACCTATGTTTTCAATTTTTTTCCCTTTCTATTTCCCAATGTGTTGCCAATGTGCCTCCATTACAAGTAAGTGATGTGACAATTGTACATGTAGGCAGGGATAAGATATTGATAAATCTATTGATAATATTCATTATCTATGTTATTAAAAAGATTTAAACTAACCGTTCTAGATTCTTGAAGATGTTGACAGCTTCGTCCTTGTGTGTTAGCTGGAATGCCAAGGCTGCGTGATGGTTCTCGAGTACAGCTCTGTAACAAGTGGACACAATTGTCATTAGATAGATTGCAGAGGTAGTACACTCAATACATACATTTTGTCTTGGCATAAGATAGTAGACTGGTTGTTAAACCAACCTGTTTTCCCCCTCCTAACAGTCATCAAAGGCAATAGCCTTAAAACATTCATTTTGGTTTGGCTTAAGTTTGAAGACTTATATTTTTTCATAAATTTTGATGACTACAGCTATCACAATGGGAGAGGTTGCTTTCTTGCTTAGTGTTCAGAACATCACTTGAATTGACTGGTGAGTGCCACAGACACACAAAGAATTTCAGATATCACTTTGTGGTGTTCAATGATAGTTATTATTAATTACTAAATAGTCCAATAAGGGTCAATAATCACACATTCTAATAACTACACGAGGTAAGCAAGACTGGTACATACACATCATTGTAGAGCACTGCGAGGTTGTTACTGTCGTTGATAAGAAACGCGTTGGTCCTGGCGGGGTGGTCAACGTCGTGGATGACCGCAGCAATCAGGGCAGCTACCTCGTCAGCTTGGTCAAATACATTCTGCAGCATGGAAGTACATGGCATGTGATATTTCAACAAGGCAAGGCAGGAAAATCACTTAACTGCAGGTAAGGTCATTGTTGGTAGTATTGTCTGATTTGCACTATTGCAGATAAAGTGTCACAACACAAATATTGGCATGCTGATGAATTGGTATTTTTAATATCTTATTACTACATCCTGCTACAATAGCGTTTATCTTACCTTACAGTAAAATACTCGTTTTTGATTGGCTGACGATCGACTCGTTTTATTTCATGTACACCGCGAGTCTCACCTCTCACTCTCACGGTGTACAAATTTCATGTACCCCGCTGCCATAGCAACAGCTCCTCTCCGAGAAGAGGTGTCGCATAGCGTAAAGATGACGTTACCAAATGACGCACGCGGTGTCCAGAGTATACATACGTTCGATCAGCTGTTTTCGTGATCATTAATTATATAATTGTTTTCTCATCATTCTATGTTTTGTTTGGAACTAAATTCTGCATTGCATTACTTGTACATGATATAGGATTAAAATCAAATAGTTTTTAAGCATGTTTAGGGTAATAGTTTTATGTAACACGATTCATAACATTGCAACCGGGTTGGACGACGCCATTTTGTTTACATTTAGGGCCAAGGCCGTTCATACCGTGATGGCTCATCCGTTAACGGCAGTCAAACTAAAATTAATATATTTTCTTCTGACGTGACGGTAAGATAAATACGTTGTATGCTTCTCCCTCGGGTAATACGGTCTGATGTACCATCTTTGTAGAAATGTCAGCCCTCGCCTTGCGGCTCGAGCAACATTTCTACAAAGATGGTACATCAGACCGTATTACCCTCGTGAGAAGCAAACAACTTATAATATGCTCCAACTTATACCCTGATATTCAACGGGCCAAAACTCTCATTTCGCTGATGGTTTTGCTGGTGGCAAGTTAGACAGTCAATCATAATTCAACTGACCTTGACCCTCTCCCTCTCAAGGAAGAACGCAGTGGCGTGGAGGACGTCTGCAGCGTGGGTGGAGTTGTGGTAGGGGTTGCACGAGTGGTAGCTCGCCTCTATCAGGTGCAACCAGTTCGTCAAACACGTCTCACTGATGTCCAGAAACTCACACACACCAAACCGGGTCAAAATTTGTAATCCTAAATACACTAGAGGCCTGCAAAATAATTTAAAAGTATTTAGTAAAGATTTCTTTATGTTTCTGACTTAATGATATTCAATATCGCTTTCCTTTCCTCTTTTCAGTTCATGAACCTTCTAATGTAAGCTGAAACTTATTTTCAATAATAAAAAAGCACTGAAAATTATAAGTAAATGTTGCCAGGAGGTTGTACCTCTTATTGGTGACCTTCTCCAGTTCTATGATATGGAAGTCCCAGGCCTGCTCCTTCTGAAGGACCTCAAGCACCTCCTCGGGGATCTGGGAGAGGGCGGCCGGGTTAGACGGAATGTGAGCATGAGGGTGGTGATCTGCGAGAGCAACAAGAGGAGGATAATTGTTTATAATAGATATTTGTAACATAGTGATTGTGAGATCACCTTCAGTTGGATTTGAACCTGAGACATCTGGGTGAGAGTTAGTCTTCACTGTGCAACCAAAGAGATATGCACATAGACAAAGCCAGAGGGAATCTCATCCTCCAAAAATTTGAAGAAATTGTTGTTAATCAACTCAAAAATACCATAATATAATTTTTTTCTGGTGCTTGGATTAAAAGTAAACCTTGTAAGTCTGGTTTTACTTTTTGTTTCAAGTCTTTCAAGCCTTTGTGTTTGTAAATGTGTACAAGGCACCCACTTCTGTTTCTTCTCCATTCAGGTTGAATAGAGAGATAACTTGTCTTGAAAATTATCATTGGACAAAACAAAATTTCAACCATTACTAGATTTCTTATTTGTTTTGCTTGAATGAAATACCCATGGCTACAATCTAGTATTGATAGGTGGATGGAGTAACACTCACTTGTCTTGGGTATATGGGTGTCATGTCCGGATAGTCGACGCTTCATGTTTTGCTGAAAATTGAAATGGGTTCTTACATTTATTTGTATTTGGTATGACTATGGTATTCTTATCCCTGCAGCATATATTTAACAGAAAAGCTCCCCATATTGCCTTAAAAATTTTAAAATTTTAGTATAGGGCAAACTGACCGAGGTTCAGATGGTGTTCCAATCCAAATATTTTCAAAGATTGATTAGTGAGTTATTATTTATGAGAATCATTTTGAGCAACACAAGCCCTGCAAATCATTTCTCAGATAAGCATCACTTTGAGGTTTGGGTGATAGGTTCAAACTGATTTCAATGAGATTGACAGTACAATAGACAATGTTTATGGTGAGTACATACAGACACGAGGCCCCCAACAAGGTCTGATGTCATGGGGTCTTCATCCTTCATGCGTTGAGCGAAGTAGGGTGAGTAGAGCTCGCTGGTGCGGAGGATGTCGAGGACCTTGTCCAGGGCCTGCACCACCGTCAGCGGACAGTTCTCCTGCGCAGCGTTGATGATGTTGATCACCTGCAGATTTATATCATGCGTGAATAAATAGTCTAACAGACACTGAATGAACTTATGTAAAAGTCTATCTTATTGTAGTATGTCTAGATCACTGCTGTTTCAGGGTCTGTCACAATCGGCTTAGTAAATCTCCTGCGCAGCGTTGATGATGTTGATCACCTGCAGGTATACATCATGTATGAATAAATAGTCTTACAGACACTGAAATTTTTTTTTAGAAAGAGCAACACCAGTCTACATAATAGTACTGCTGTTTCGAGTCTGTAATAATCCGGTTAGTAAATCTCCTAGGCAGTGTTGATAATGTTAATCATCTACCAGTATACATGAATAGATATAGTCTGTCTAACAGATACTGAAACCAAACATTTCTAGTCTGGGCCAGGCTTCTTATTATATCTTTGTTTGTCTGATGGTTTAGAATTGGCATTTAATTATTGAGGGAAATGTAATAGTAAATTATTTGATATAATATATATAAAAACAAACCATTCCCAACTTACCTTAGTGATGGGAGCCTCAATAGTCATGGAGTGTATTCGAGCTATGGACTCGCGTCGTTTGGGAAAGCCATGGATTCCACCTGCACACAGAGGAACAATATAGAAGAATGGTAAAACTGAAGTAAATTTAATATAAATTAGGGTCACATAAACTTGTAACAGCTTTCCTGGTATCGTTTGTAAAATTAATTTTTTTTATATTTCTCATGTTTATTTAACAACATTTAAAGAGCGTACTAATTTAGCATGGCATTGGGTTGAGACATTGCGAAATACTTGTCACAATAAGCAAATGCTTTTTTCCAATTGACATTGAGTGCAACGGCTCAAGACATTTGGCGTTAACAAGAGCCTCAGAAAGATACCACTATATAATAGTAACATGACCCTGATACATGTAATATGTACCCAGTGCTGTACTATGTCGCCCTCACAACGATAGCCAGTCACAAACATGTGAGTATAATACACTGTCTGCAATTACGTTTTATTTATGTGGGCAAGTAATAAACAGAATACTAAGTTTCCTTCCATTTGATACTACTTGATACTATATTTAATTAAAGCGACACAGAGTATCTTTCTTAAAATTTTATTTGGTTTTGATAAGCTACAAAATATCTAATATGCTGATTGAAGTTAATATCTCATCACTGGACTTGCAAATATATCCATTTATGCATAACATCTCTAAAATGCTTGATTTTATGGAAAAATCAAGAAAACATCTCAAATACGTTTAATATTCGAAATTATGCATCCAATTAATCTACCTATTAGTTACAATACCTAATAAGCACTATCGAATATATCTTCCTGTCAGCTTATGACAAGGTTTCAAAATTACGTTTGGCCAATTTGCGTAAGCCACTCGAGCCACATTGCCCGGTAATATACTGATTGACCTTGAACTTGTTATTTTCAGTAACAGTTAGTGGTTCCCGATGTAATAACATTGATTTCAAAATTTGACATATGTGATCCTATCAACATACTCTGTGTCTCTTTAAGCCCATGAATGATTTGGTATCAAACTTGCCTTCCCTCATTTATACCAAGTGATTAATAAAAATAGTACAAAATGGAAGGTCGTTTAGTATCCTCAGTGAATCACATTCTATAAACATTCCTGTTCTATATACTGAGCAACAATGTAATGTGTATGTTATTTTCAGAACTTCTTAAGGCACATTAAGCTGCACAATGAATCTGGATGGCCTTGATTAGTTTTCTAACGAGAGTAATTATATCCTACATTAAAACTGATCCTCTGGACGACTGACGATGCATCCTAATTGCTAGTAATTAGCTAGATGAGCTGTAGCATGTCCTCAGAACAATAGAGTCACAGATGAACCGACTACACTAATTATCACATATCTCATCTGTCGAAAAGTACTTGTTACCGTATATACTAACTAAGCAGCCCTTACAAAATAAGATATCCCTTGAGCAAAGAAGCACCATGATAAATACAGCTCAAACATGTCAGTGATGTAACTTCAGCGACCAACTTCACTTTGTTATTAACTTCTAAACAAAACCTATTAACATTTCTGAAAAAACATGACTTTACAACAATTTAGGAAAGTCAAAAAGAGTTTTTATTTTGCTTGCTTTCTTTCATAAGGCTACCAAAAAACCAATTAATATCTATGAAGTTTATAAAGTGGATTACATCTCTTATTTATCAAATTTCTAAATTTTATGATTTTTTAACTTATCTATGCCAAACTTGGTGACCAAAAAACAGTTTGAAAAGTGATTTCAGAAACCCAGGAACATTTGAAAAGACAAACACATTAAAGCATCATACTCTGTTAAATCAAAAAGTGAGAACTTCTATACAACATGAGGAAGAGTATATGTCTCTCAAAGAAGTTCTATACAACATGAGGAAGAGTATATGTCTCTCAAAGAAGTTCTATACAGCACATTTGTCTATATCATCATATCTTCTTGTGCTCTGATGGAATGTGATATAAGGTATAAGATATAAGGTATAAGGAACAAGATAGAAGGTATAAGATAGAAGGTATAAGATAGAAGGTATAAGGTATATGGTATAAGATATAAGGTATAAGATAGAAGGTATAAGGTATAAGAATTGAAGGTATAAGATATAAGATAGAAGGATTAAGGTATAAGGAATAAGGTATAAGGTATAAGATAGAAGGTATAAGGTATAAGGTATAAGGTATAAGGTATAAGGTATAAGGTAGAAGGTAGAAGGTAGAAGGTAGAAGATATAAGATATAAGATATAAGATATAAGATAGAAGGTATAAGGTATAAGGTATAAGGTATAAGATATAAGATATAAGATATAAGATATAAGGTATAAGATAAAAGATATAAGGTATAAGGTATAAGGTATAAGATATAAGGTATAAGGTATAAGATATAAGGTATAAGGTATACGGTAGAGGTTACCGTTAGCCAGCTGTGTGTAGTCGGTGTCCTTGACCCGGTCCAGATGCTGGTACAGATCGAGGGGAGCGGTCCTCACCGACACAAACTGACAGATCTTCCTGCAACACACCAACAATAATTCTTTAAAGATCCGAGAAAAACAGTATTGACCGAGGAGGAAGTCTTGTGCATGTAATATCTTTAAATCAGCTAGAAATGCATACTTCTCTATAGTTCTGTTTCAGCATTGAATGATTGAGTGTGAGACTTAATAGGAAATACAACACTTTGCAAAATGAAACTAGTGATGTCGACAACTTCAGTACCTGTTTTTATTGACACAGTAAAACAGTATTGACCAGGGTCTTGTATTGTGCGAAAATCTGAAGACAGTATAACATGAGTTTAACTAACTGAACACTTATTTTTAGGACAGCCATGCAAGCCATCAAGATGCTTATTCATACCCTCTAACACGAATACTGCTTACCCCCCTGGTCCTAGGACTGGCGCCACGCGGCAATGATGCGGTATCGTCTCCCCACTTTTCCTACGGGTGTGGTATGTGCCTTCCCAATACTGAAAATCATAGAATTGGATGTAATTTTCGTAAATCTAAATAACATCACTAAAAAATCATTACTTAAATATTTCATAAAATGAAAATTCATATATTGTATTCCAGGCGTGTCTACAATCATAATAATTTAAAATTTTACCATATTCACGACATTTTCTCTATACCAGGTAATTGAATAGCATCACTTTATTTTCAATTTTTCTAAAACTACGAACCAAAGAGGTTAAAGGTCAAGAAAAACTCAACATCAATTTGTTAACTTATTTGCATATAAACTTTTAATGACTGTTGGTCACCTTTCCCTTCTTGAGTTGTCCGTTGATGGTTTCCTGTAGTTCTGGTTTGTTCTTGTCAGATCTAGCGAGTTCCCGAGAGTCACGGCCACACACCTCCTCGCTCGTGTAGCCCGTCAACCGCTCGTACCCGTGGTTCACATACTGAAATACACATATATATATTTTTATATATAACTTTAAAAGCAGGACTTATATCATGTATGTAACTTTAAAGAATATAAAACATGTCTTGAATAAATATCATATTATGTGTGTTCACATGTTCGGAAGCCAAATAGATACCATCGAAATCAGTGAGCCTCTCTTTAAGGACAGATAAATTATTTGTTTAGCGTTGATGTTGGTTTACTCGTCTCGTTGATAATCAAGATTGTATAAATTTAATTAAACCAGCCTCCGACCTGTAACTTGGCCAACAAGGAAAACCTAACTTGATGACATAAAGATTATGATACAGAATCATGACACCAAATGCTTCTCTCTGTATTGGAACTAGACAATATGTAATTTGTTTTTGGTTTGTCCACATCAGTTTTACACCCACACACAAAGGCTATCATCCAGATGTTAACAAGTAACAAAGAACTTTACTGACGAAACCTACAAACAAAGACCTTTAAAATTCAATCCGATACTATTCTTGTTTGCTTCTTAAGATGCTTTTTTTGCAGTGATAAAGTAATATAGTGTTTATTATTCATGTTAAAAAGATATTTTGTTGTAAAAGAACAAAAGTCTGAGTCCTGACATCTCTTAAGTCTATCTATTAATGGTACCACTCGAGCAGCTTTCTGGGTCCTGACATTTCTTAAGTCTATCTATTAATGGTACCACTCGAGCAGCTTTCGTTCCCCATTTTGAAAGGTTAGCATTGCAAGGAGACAAATGTGCTGTAATATGCTAATTCATTAACAAAATTAAGTAATAACTACTTGATTGATAGAAGAGGAGCATATTTACAAATAATTCATAATAAAAGTTATCAGTTGCAAAAGCATTTTGTCGTAGTAATGCATTCCAGGATTGTAGCTTTGATGATAGGCTTCAGTTTTTATGTTTTTGAGCGATACACTTTACTTTTTTGTCAAATTGTCAAATCTTTAAAAACTAAAATGCTTATCTCACAAACATATATGAAATTAAGTTTAAAATTGTCATGTAAAAATCATATATAATTGTAAACAGGAAAGTCCTCGTGAATTTTGTTCCCGCAAAAAGTACCCCGCTCGAATGGTCCCTTTAAGAACCAGAAACACGTTTATATTTTCCGTAGGCCTTATCCTGTACATTGATGTCTGTCAACCAACTGCATGACCATCTACTAACGAACCAATCACGCACCTGTATTTCATTATCTTCATTAGTCACCTCCACAGCGTCGGCTATATTGTCAAGCGCTGTAAAGAGGGCGCTGCAAGCCTTCAGCTTGATCTGGGAGCGAACCTCGCTATATTCCAGCGAGAGCAGCTCATTTATACAACAACCTATATTCGAGTTCTCGGTGTATCTCTGAAATTCAGAAACAGATTGCTGTTTTAAACAAACAATAAACAAACATGATTATTATTCACACATAATTAAAGTAATCATTTACATGAATATTCAATAAGTATTTAAAGGAATTCTTACGTAAGTAATTTATAAATATGTCAAGGAATTCTCACATAAATAGATATATAAAAAATTCCTATGTAAACATTATTCAAAATTTGTTTAAATATTGTTCATAATGTTATAACAAAAATGTAAAATCATCCTGGGATTGTGATGACTCAAGACATGATTATGCAATATCAATCATTTTTTCATCAACTTTTCCTTCCCTCCTCATACTTGATAACTTCAATTTAAACTAAATTGATAAAATAAACTCAAAGAAACCACGATTGATAAGTTTAACCTCCCTTTAAAGGGGCAGTAGCACGTTTTCAGAGGGCATATAAGGTGATGACAGGAAAATGAAAATTAATGGTTCCAATTGAAAGACAATGTATTTAAACTAAATGGAGCAGTAATAATTCAACTATATAACGTAAAGTTTAGCCATGCAATTCCTTTTTCTTACACAAAATGAATTAAAGGTGTTCACATAAAATGGCCGCCAATGGATTTTATGTGAATCTTCATACTTTGTCCTTGACTATGGATGATTGGCTTGTGTAATAAATTTTTGACACTGTCAAAATATTACATTTAGCATTAACGTACAATTATCAGTGAAAACTTTAAAATATAAAATTATCAAAAAACGTGCTACTGCCCCTTGAAAATATAAGATATTGTACTCACCCTATTAAATCCTGATTTTAATAATGGTAAAATAGAGGCTTCTTCTTTATCTGTAGTGCTGAAACAATGCAGATATCATTATCTTATACATAGCAAATTCATCACTTTTGTCTTAAGGTTTGAATTCAAAAACAAGATTATTAACTATTAACAAAGATATATAATTAAACATACTTACTGTCGTTTCGTGACTGCGACTATTGTTGTATGTTCACTTGCTTTGGTAGCCCTTATGGATCTGAAATGAAATAAAACTCTTTTTATAACAGAGATGCCCATCCATTGAAAGGAAACTGATCTATTATTCTTACATCCCTTAAAAACTTTGTTTAGGGGCTTAATGTGTGAAAAATTTGAAAATGTTTCAATTTTTTTTTCAAATGTCATTGAATATAATTGAATACATTGTTATAACTCAATATTGAAAATGTTCATTTTGCTAAACATTAAGATAATTTGACAATTTATAGATAAATGTAACTCTAAAACCCTGATACGTCCTTATACATCAAACATACAAGCTTAATTAAGAATATTCAATGAGTTTAAATAAAACTCAAAGCAAAAACCATCAAAAAACAGTTTAAATAAAATGATAATACTTGTGAAACAACCTATCATTTGAACAAAAAAAATATATCAAAATGCGATAAGATGCATCAAATGAAATATCTATTTTTACATGAAAAAAAAAAGATTCTGACTTTGTCAGATTTTATCTATTTTGCATTATCCAAATATTGATACTTGCAAGTCTATATGTTAAGTATATAAGAATAATGTGATAAAGAAATCAAGAAAGAAATCAGAGTTTCACAATAAAAAGGTATTCTTAAATTGCTGGTTGTCATGATATCAATACACATAACATTTTATCACATGCTGCTCCATGGGTCAATGCCTTGTATCAATGGAAATCCTCACGTCAAAACATCCTGCACAATATACATAAATCATACCAACATGATCTCACCAATCAACATAAATATCAATAATATGAAATAGACAGCATTCACATGTCTGTACAACTGACAATAACATCAGCTGTCTTACTTAAGGTCTGTTGAATATGTATGGAGCTTGTGACTCTAAAACTCAATAATATTTCTACATGATATCTGTTTTCTTTCGCATATGTCCTTTGAAAAGCTCATAAATAAAAGAGATAATATAACCAAATAACATAACAACCGCAATCAATGTCTTGCATACAATGTAATCTAGGTATCGCAAATATCTAATAATAATGGAGGTCTAAATATACATCCTTGCCGACCCCCTCTGAAGATTACCTGCAAAACCCAGGCCTAGAAGTATTGTATTTTCACTTAAAGAAGGCGTAGTATTAAAATTGCAATATACAACACAGCTTTAGTGATATGAATAGAAACTTACTTCAGCATGAAATAAATGTCAACCAATTTATCATAATCTTTCAATGAACATTCATATGTGTACATCCGATAGCAAGAATCAATCTCTCGATGATCGGGATTAAGTATACAATGTGTTACATGTAATTGAAAACCAAAATTGGCAATGAGGGGGATCTCTCCACACAGTAAAGTGCACATCTTGAATGTGTATTCAATAAAATGCTATAAGTTTCAACTAGATATATGTGAATGACCATTCTACTGTTTTTCATACATTACTACTTTCAAATCTTGTAATCCTTTTCACACTCTTCAAATATTTTAATCCTTTTTATGAAGTCATTAGTAAGAATGGGTATCATTCCTCATTTCTGTTTTGCAATATATACAGAAAAGTGTATTGCAATGCATATTGCAAAATATTGGTTCTTTTCAAATTCAAGAATCTGCATGTTATCTTTTCAAAATATGAGCATTAAGAATGATCATCGTTGCTCATCTATGAGGATATTTACAGGTTATTTTTCAATCACTGTTGATGACATGTATGTTTGAGCTATTTTCACACCTCTTCCTTTTAAAACGTTCGATATATTGGATATTCTCAGTGTGTTTACCAATTTGTATCATATTGTTCCTGTATGGCAATATACCAATATATCGATAATACAGCGAGTCCTTGGTCATAGGTTAAATGTTTAATTACTGATATTCTGCAATCAAGAGTATGAGGAATAAACAGTTAATCCAACACAACAAGAAAGTCTTAATCTTGGTCTGAGAATTGATGAGAAGTGATTGGAAAGTCAACTGATTACGTATCAGGCTAGGGATCGATGCAGCAACAAGATAGCCGTAAGGCAGTCAGAGAAACTTCATATTTTATTGATTAACTGTCAAAGCAATCCAAACTCATGGCAGCATCAGTGGCATTTGGAGACAGAGGAATGATGTCTCTTAGAGATTCCCAATTACTTCCTGACATGTGCTATTTTCCTGAAACTTTGATTCCAATTGTGACAGGAAAAAATAAGATGAAAATATTAATGCTTCATTACATGCGAGATCAGAAACAAAAAGATTTAATTTGGATGACATCATTTTGACCTTGTACAAATTTTCTCTCCTCTTCAAGGATAACAGTCAAATGAATGTGATAATTGGTGCATTATCAATTTGGAAAATCTTTTTGTGCATACAAATTAAGGAAAGAATGCCAATTGCATGCAATTTTACAAATGATATCACAATAGGTCATCTCTCGTAGGAGACCTTTTCTGTCTAATATCCTAGTTGTGGAGTGTCACATGAAAAACTTTTTACCAATTGCAAAACCAAGTTTTTAATGAGATTTGATTCATTTATTTCAGAAAACTATTAATTATTAAGGGCACTGAATCTGGTCATAATTTGAAAACAAGATTTATATAAAATTATAATAAAAATAAATAGGTTTGAAGTGTTTTAACTTAAACAAAAATATCGGATGAAAGTCTTAAAAATAATCATTCACTACCTGAAGTATCTCAACATTTTATATTGTATTTCTGAAACAACCAAGTTTTAAACTATCTTAAACAGAACAGCTACCTCTTTTAAAAAATACTCAAACTAATTCCTTGGCTTGTTATCAAACTGATTTTCCTGTTAAACTTGCGGTCCCTCTACATGTCGTTAATACACCTCAAAGAAAAGTTAAAAAAAACAAAATCAACAAAACTCAACAACACCAAACAGTCAACAAATAAAAACAAAAATTATATAAAAGTCCTTAACCATCTGCAAATGAATAGCCGCCAACAAAATTATTTTCTTATAAATTGTTTAGCCCCTAGGAAGAGATCCAAATGTTTTTCATCATGTGAATGTTGATTTACTTTCCAACTGTTTTCACTGCATTCAGGTCAATACGTCTCCATTACAAGATTAACAGGAATCTAGAGGATGATTCTCTCACCGACAAAGTGCCTCGGCATCGAAGTGTTTGGATGTTCGATGATCGATGATGATAACATCGTGATGTTTGTCCAGGTAACATTCAACGGCCCCTTCTGGGTTTCCCGAGATGTTGCACTTGTAACCAATCCGCTCGGCGGCCCACCAGAATCCATCGCTCTGAGCATCTTCCTTCGCAAATACTAGCAGGAGCTGCAACATGGCAACAATTACATTAAATCATCAACAGTTTGATTGAAAATTAAAATAACTGTCGAAATTGAATGATTGTGTAACAACAATTTCTGAGAATACTGAATAACTGAAAATTTGAATAAAAATGATGACACTCGGTGAATATGTTACAAACAGAAAATACAGATGGAGGAAAGTTCCTTATATTGAATAGTGTTGTTCTTAGAGGGGTTCCTTGGGATATTTGTTACCCTTTTGCTTGGTGTCCCTTAACAAATTGAGAGGTAGGATACTTTTACCATTGCAAAGAATATGCCAAAATGAGCCCCGACTGCTGATCAGCTAGGAACAACACTGTATTTCCCTCTCATACTCTCATGAGCAATGAAAAATGGCCATTAATTATTTAGTATCAAGAGTACTGAGTTCTTCTCAAAACAGCAGTTATTGTGTGAGGACAGTTCCTTAAAGTGTCCCTCTGTGAGTTGTTGGGGGTCCCATATGCAAACATTATCAATAGTGTCATTTATGAAGAAGTATTGACTGTTGAAGGAAGGTTTCCATCTAAAGCTATGAGACGTTGTATAGTGACAATAAGAATGTGTGAAGTATGGGTTCTTCTAAAAACCAATGATGCTTATCAATCTGTTGAAATCTTATCGAAAGCAGTCAGAATGACAGAGATGAGTTAATAATGTTTGATAGGATATAACTAGAATAACTAGAATACATGTAAATTGGACAAGTGAATTTGGCTTCCTTGAATATATATCACTGTCATAAGTGGTTTTTTTTAAACAAATTGAAAAATTACCGAGTTGCTTACAAGTATGATCAAGAATGCCAAGGTGGAGGTGTAGCTGTCAGATAGTTGAAGAGAGAGCAAATACATGATTGTAAACTTTCCTTCAAAATCAGGAATACTTTTGAGATACTGTACTAAATCAATAATGATCTAATATAATATCTAATACATCTAAATATTAACAATAGTTCTTATAAAGCAAGAATACTTAAAAAACAAATGCTGCACAAGACCAATTGGATCATTAAAATGGCTTATTCAGATAGTGAGAATGAGTGAGTTGGTGATAAACCTGTTTTGAACAATGTGGCAGTTATTAAACACATGGATGTTGCCATCCAAAAGAGAGTAAACAGATCAGGGAGAAAGGGATCGAAAGGATGTGAAAAAGCATCTATTATCATTATTTTCAAAGGCATGATGGGCTTACAAATATTGTCCCTTATATTGCAGTTAAATTTGAGAATCATAAAAATTATATAAAAGTTAGTGATATATTATTGAAAAGAATATTGCAAATAGAATAATGCATAAAATAAATATGAAATGATACTAAAAGTTCTGAAAAAGCTATTATTTGTTGGAACCTATTCACTTTTCATTTCGTTTATGTTTGAATTGTGATAAGATTCTTTGATTAAAAATGTGCTCTGATATAATAAAAAAAACTTGTAAAAGTGAAAAGAAAATTGATTTTGAGAAATTTTTAACTGAATAATACATTTAACAATCTAAAACCTTTAAAAATCTCATACAAATGACTCACAAGAGTCCTTTACTTTGCTGATGTCAAACATCTCTTAATACTCTTGCCATAGTTTTTTAGGATTACATAATGTTTCATGCTCTTTGTTTCATAAAACAGAGAGAGAACAACAAAAAATCTGTGTCAATGGTCTAGAAGAAAAACCATTAATCAAATGTCAAGAAAAAAGAAATGGATGAAATTTGCTTTTAACTCGAGGGAATATGTTCTTCCCCTTAGTCTTATATCATTGAGCATCTAAAAAGAAAAAGGGGATATCCAAAAATAACCATAATTGTTGCATAACAACCATTATTTTCACATGACACCTTCGGCGCTAAGAAACATGGTCATTACGATACATATATCCCATATATGGAGACTTCCAGGAACCTGAATAGGGATGCAGGAACAAGAAGCTGCAAGGCATCTAGTTATAGAGAGAAAGTAAGAACTGTTCTTCTGTACCGCACAATTACCCAGCAGTGTTGAATGCAGCTCGGGAGTCTTGCACCAGAGTCTGACAGCTATGCCAGGCGGTTTGGCGCTCTCAGACTCAGGGTAAGAACTGTCTGAGACTACAGAAACGCTTATAGAAGCTGTCAGCGCCAGTCATGCTTCTCCATCGATTATCAATTATTTCATCCAACTGACATTTGCAGCAATATTTCCAATCAACACCTACATTGATCAAAACAAACTACTTCTCCTCTGAGTGGCTACTGGAGAAGGTTTTGCAAGCCAGCTAGCAAGGAAATGTGACATAAATCTTTGAATCGCCAATACCTAGCTCTATAATTCAAAGCTTTGCGTTATTTTGGTTGGGATATCAGACACTTTTTCATATCTTTGTCACCAGATTTTCTACCAATCAGAGAAGTAGTACAATGGTTATAAATACAGTTGCATACAGAAAAAACTTGGTCAACTTCTGTAACCTGACGTCTTGTAACCTGTATGAATATCCATATTATCATAAATGGTCTTATTCACTATCTAGTATGATACGATTATCTCAATATGCCTTGACATCAATGCACCAATGAAAATTAATACATAAAATAAGAACCCTTTGTGAATGTGGCCCAGCTAATCTTATCGACACATCCATGTCCAGTCCTCCATAGATGTTTACTGTTGATTCCTTTTGAAGTTCTCAACTACATTATTACATATATAATTGAATTGATAATTTCCTGAAGACATCCTGTCTTATTTGTGGTTTCTTGTTTGGTCCGACGCCTTGCTTCATTTTTTTCCGAAATGGTAATATAATTTTGAACCTGGTGCTCCAACATTAAAAAAATTTGCACAATGTGTCATTATAAAGCTAAAACAGAAGCTTTAAATCAGCTGTGATTTACTTCAATCTCACAAATGTCACTAATATGATAAAGTAAATGAGAAAAATCGCTTCTCTGAGTCTAAAATATCTTAATAAGAAATATTTTAGTACAAATCTTTGACAGGCATATCCGTCTTGATTGTGGAGATCATGTACCCCTCGTCTGATGAAGCAGTAAGCATATTCTTTAAATGTGATTTTCACTAAATAGAAAATCTGGCCGTTCTTTAATTGAATTCAAGAGATAAGATGTTGTATATATGTATGTATGTATGAATATAGTCTCTAGCCTATAGCTAGTATGAATAGAGCTATAGACCGAGTGTTTCCCTCCCCATCATCTGACATCTCTGTACTAACCCAGGAGGATGTGACCATTAGCTTGTGTTTCTACGCTTATATTCAGAGGGTCAGGAGAAATCCTCCGGTGTGAAAGCATTCATCAACAAGCAATGTTTGCCTCGTACTGACTCTCCAGTTGCCACAATGTTAAAGTGTTAATGGATTTCTCTATCTTGAAATGGTTCCTATCAGGGGGAAAACCTTATAAACAGCTTTCTGTTGGTTTCTGCAAAAAGGGCAATTATTTGAAATAATAGTCACAATATTGATTGTTGCCTCCTTTAATCAAAACCTTTTTTAATATGCAATTTTAGCACTCAAGAACAAGCCAAGGAAAAGGACAAAGATATACCACCCATGTTCCATTATTTATATAGGATACTTCAGCAGTTTAACATCTTAAAGTAAACTTTCACAAAATGAATGATTTAGCAACATTACCTTAAAAAATGTCAAACAGAAGTCCAGGTTTACTCAAAGATTCACATATTTCATACATCATCACTTTTACAATAACTAATTTGGTTTTCATAACTATCATTTGGATCAAAACAAGACTTTATTACAACACTTTAAAAACCAATTATGAAAGTGGTGGATTTCTTCTCATGCCCAGAAATATCAACAACAACAACAACAACAACAACAACGTTTAATTGATGTTTTGTCAACAGTCCACGTGGTTGTGGAGATCTATGCCTCACTGAAGCAACTTTATCAACGGACTTGAGTCAGTGGGTGAAACGTTAGCTCCCCTTATCGGCTGTGTGTAAAAAGAGAAGATACATAGGAAATGCCATTGTGAACAGACGGAAGAAGACCCACAACTCTGGCCTGGATTTGTGCCAAACTTGGAAAACATTCTTTCATAGCCTGCTGATTATTTCACATTCATTACAGATCACATGACCTGACTGATATATTTCATGGACACTTGTGAATGAAGTCTCGCTGCCCATCCAACGTTACGTCCTACAGCAGACTATGCCCGTCTCTTCCGAAAATACCTCTTTGGGTGGGAAATGGCGATAATTATTTCACATAAGAGATGACATGCCCCTGAGTAATCAACTCTTTCCATGCACACTTGTGAATTGGGTCTTAAGCATACTACAAATAGCCACAGGTTTCTCCAGAACCTATCTGGCATGCATCTCTGAATTAACTTGGAAAAATGGTTTATTTCATGTTCATCACAGATCACATGACCCTGGCTGACCTACTTCTTTGACTCTCATGAATGAAGACTTGCTGCTCCACCAGGGTTCTATTCTACAAATAGACTTCAGCCCCTTCCGATAATATCTCGCATCTATCATTTGCTTGACAAATGGTTATGATTATTTCTTATCACAAGATGTCCCTATCATTTTATTTATTTCATGGACTCTTTTGAATCAAGTCTTGAAGCTCGATGGTTTCTCTTACAAATAAACTACTTCTAAAATATCTTTCATGCATCAATGGCATGGCAAAATGATGATGGTCACGTGACTTCATGTATCACCTGACCTGGGTGCTATACTTCATGGACTCTTGTGAATCAAGTCTTGAATTACCTCGGTCTCCTACAAATAGACTACAACTTTCTTCCCAGAATATCTCACATGCATCCATGAATTAAAGTGGCAAAATTAGTTCCTATTGACAGTGCTCGCTTAAAGGAAATCAATCACAGTTGGAAAGCGTCTTTTGAGCTGATTTCTTTCAAATCGGTGCAAAGTTTATATGACTCTGATTACTTTCCCTAAAAATATAGATCTACTATGTCTGGAAAGATAAACATAGAAATCTGCCTAGGAATAGATATTCAAACCAAAATAAATGTTCCTATTGTTAAATACAAGATAAAACAACTTTTCCTGAATTATGGAAGATAGACAGAGACAAAAGATATATGTAAAGTAAGTGTTTCAATAGCTAAACATTTATAAAAGCCCTTCATGTCGGTCCAGACAGAGAGTCAGGTCAAATTGTTTCAGAAATTGAAGACATGGGGGTGCTTAATTAAACAGTTAATAATACAATGAAATATATGTATTTTCTCAATGTTCAGGAAAAAGTGTTTATCAAACAGGAACCGTAATTAGAGATGCACTTGCATTGAGCATGCGAAACTAACAGTGACCAGCTGACAGTCTAGCATGAGAAACTGACAGTGACCAGCTGACAATCTAGGATGAGAAACTAACAGTGACCAGCTGACAGTCTAGGGTGAGAAACTAACAGTGACCAGCTGACAGTCTAGGATGAGAAACTAACAGTGACCAGCTGACAGTCTAGGATGAGAAACTAACAGTGACCAACTGACAGTCTAGGATGAGAAAAGAACTGTGACCAGCTGACAGTCTAGGATGAGAAACTTACAGTGACCAGCTGACAGTCTAGGATGAGAAACTAACAGTGACCAGCTGACAGTCTAGGATGAGAAACTAACAGTGACCAGCTGACAGTCTAGGATGAGAAACTAACAGTGACCAGCTGACAGTCTAGGATGAGAAACTAACAGTGACCAGCTGACAGTCTAGGATGAGAAACTAACAGTGACCAGCTGACAGTCTAGGATGAGAAACTTACAGTGACCAACTGACAGTCTAGGGTGAGAAACTAACAGTGACCAGCTGACAGTCTAGGATGAGAAACTAACAGTGACCAGCTGACAGTCTAGGATGAGAAACTAACAGTGACCAACTGACAGTCTAGGATGAGAAAAGAACTGTGACCAGCTGACAGTCTAGGATGAGAAACTTACAGTGACCAGCTGACAGTCTAGGATGAGAAACTAACAGTGACCAGCTGACAGTCTAGGATGAGAAACTAACAGTGACCAGCTGACAGTCTTGGATGAGAAGCTAACAGTGACCAGCTGACAGTCTAGGATGAGAAACTAACAGTGACCAGCTGACAGTCTAGGATGAGAAACTAACAGTGACCAGCTGACAGTCTAGGATGAGAAACTAACGGTGACCAGCTGACAGTCTAGGATGAAAAACTAACAGTGACCAGCTGACAGTCTAGGATGAGAAACTAACAGTGACCAACTGACAGTCTAGGATGAGAAACCAACAGTGACCAGCTGACAGTCTAGGATGAGAAACTAACAGTGACCAGCTGACAGTCTAGGATGAGAAACCTACAGTGACCAGCTGACAGTCTAGGATGAGAAACCTACAGTGACCAGCTGACAGTCTAGGATGAGAAACTAACAGTGGCCAGCTGACAGTCTAGGATGAGAAACTAACGGTGACCAGCTGACAGTCTAGGATGAGAAACTAACAGTGACCAGCTGACAGTCTAGGATGAGAAACTAACAGTGACCAGCTGACAGTCTAGGATGAGAAACTGACAGTGACCAGCTGACAGTCTAGGATGAGAAACTTACAGTGACCAGCTGACAGTCTAGGATGAGAAACTAACAGTGACCAGCTGACAGTCTAGGATGAGAAACTAACAGTGACCAGCTGACAGTCTAGGATGAGAAACGTACAGTGACCAGCTGACAGTCTAGGATGAGAAACCAACAGTGACCAGCTGACAGTCTAGGATGAGAAACTGACAGTGACCAGCTGACAGTCTAGGATGAGAAACTGACAGTGACCAGCTGACAGTCTAGGATGAGAAACTGACAGTGACCAACTGACAGTCTAGGATGAGAAACTAACAGTGACCAGCTGACAGTCTAGGATGAGAAACTAACAGTGACCAGATGACAGTCTAGGATGAGAAACTAACAGTGACCAGCTGACAGTCTAGGGTGAGAAACTGACAGTGACCAGCTGACAGTCTAGGATGAGAAACTGACAGTGACCAGCTGACAGTCTAGGATGAGAAACTGACAGTGACCAGCTGACAGTCTAGGATGAGAAACTTACAGTGACCAACTGAAAGTCTAGGGTGAGAAACCAACAGTGACCAGCTGACAGTCTAGGATGAGAAACTAACAGTGACCAGCTGACAGTCTAGGATGAGAAACTTACAGTGACCAGCTGACAGTCTAGGATGAGAAACTAACAGTGACCAGCTGACAGTCTAGGATGAGAAACTAACAGTGACCAGCTGACAGCCTAGGATGAGAAACTTACAGTGACCAGCTGACAGCCTAGGATGAGAAACTTACAGTGACCAGCTGACAGTCTAGGATGAGAAACTAACAGTGACCAGCTGACAGTCTAGGGTGAGAAACTAACTGTGACCAGCTGACAGTCTAGGGTGAGAAACTAACTCTGACCAGCTGACAGTCTAGGGTGAGAAACTAACAGTGACCAGCTGACAGTCTAGGATGAGAAACCTACAGTGACCAGCTGACAGTCTAGGATGAGAAACTGACAGTGACCAGCTGACAGTCTAGGATGAGAAACCAACAGTGACCAGCTGACCGTCTAGGATGAGAAACTGACAGTGACCATCTGACAGTCTATGATGAGAAACTGACAGTGACCAGCTGACAGTCTAGGATGAGAAACTGACAGTGACCAGCTGACAGTCTAGGATGAGAAACTGACTGTGACCAGCTGACAGTCTAGGGTGAGAAACTAACAGTGACCAGCTGACAGTCTAGGATGAGAAACCTACAGTGACCAGCTGACAGTCTAGGATGAGAAACTTACAGTGACCAACTGACAGTCTAGGGTGAGAAACTAACAGTGACCAGCTGACAGTCTAGGATGAGAAACTAACGGTGACCAGCTGACAGTCTAGGATGAGAAACTAACGGTGACCAGCTGACAGTCTAGGGTGAGAAACTAACAGTGACCAGCTGACAGTCTAGGATGAGAAACTAACGGTGACCAGCTGACAGTCTAGGATGAGAAACTAAAGGTGACCAGCTGACAGTCTAGGATGAGAAACCTACAGTGACCAGCTGACAGTCTAGGATGAGAAACTTACAGTGACCAGCTGACAGCCTAGGATGAGAAACTTACAGTGACCAGCTGACAGTCTAGGATGAGAAACTTACAGTGACCAGCTGACAGTCTAGGATGAGAAACTAACAGTGACCAGCTGACAGTCTAGGATGAGAAACTAACAGTGACCAGCTGTCAGTCTAGGATGAGAAACTTACAGTGACCAGCTGACAGTCTAGGATGAGAAACCAACAGTGACCAGCTGACAGTCTAGGATGAGAAACTGACAGTGACCAGCTGACAGTCTAGGATGAGAAACTGACAGTGACCAGCTGACAGTCTAGGATGAGAAACTGACAGTGACCAGCTGACAGTCTAGGATGAGAAACTGACAGTGACCAGCTGACAGTCTAGGATGAGAAACTAACAGTGACCAGCTGACAGTCTAGGATGAGAAACTTACAGTGACCAGCTGACAGTCTAGGATGAGAAACTAACAGTGACCAGCTGACAGTCTAGGATGAGAAACTAACAGTGACTAGCTGACAGTCTAGGATGAGAAACTAACTGTGACCAGCTGATAGTCTAGGATGAGAAACTAACAGTGACCAGCTGACAGCCTAGGATGAGAAACTTACAGTGACCAGCTGACAGTCTAGGATGAGAAACTTACAGTGACCAGCTGACAGTCTAGGATGAGAAACTAACAGTGACCAGCTGACAGTCTAGGATGAGAAACTAACAGTGACCAGCTGACAGTCTAGGATGAGAAACTAACTGTGACCAGCTGATAGTCTAGGATGAGAAACTTACAGTGACCAGCTGACAGTCTAGGATGAGAAACTAACAGTGACCAACTGACAGTCTAGGATGAGAAACCAACAGTGACCAGCTGACAGTCTAGGATGAGAAACTAACAGTGACCAGCTGACAGTCTAGGATGAGAAACTAACAGTGACCAGCTGACAGTCTAGGATGAGAAACTAACAGTGACCAGCTGACAGTCTAGGATGAGAAACTAACAGTGACCAGCTGACAGTCTAGGATGAGAAACTAACAGTGACCAGCTGACAGTCTAGGATGAGAAACTTACAGTGACCAGCTGACTGTCTAGGATGAGAAACTAACAGTGACCAACTGACAGTCTAGGATGACAAACTAACTGTGACCAGCTGACAGTCTAGGATGAGAAACTAACTGTGACCAGCTGACAGTCTAGGATGAGAAACTTACAGTGACCAGCTGACAGTCTAGGATGAGAAACTAACAGTGACCAGCTGACAGTCTAGGATGAGAAACTAACAGTGACCAGCTGACAGTCTAGGATGAGAAACTTACAGTGACCAGCTGACAGTCTAGGATGAGAAACCAACAGTGACCAGCTGACAGTCTAGGATGAGAAACTGACAGTGACCAGCTGACAGTCTAGGATGAGAAACTAACAGTGACCAGCTGACAGTCTAGGATGAGAAACTAACAGTGACCAGCTGACAGTCTAGGATGAGAAACTAACAGTGACCAGCTGACAGTCTAGGATGAGAAACTAACAGTGACCAGCTGACAGTCTAGGATGAGAAACTAACTGTGACCAGCTGACAGTCTAGGATGAGAAACCAACAGTGACCAGCTGACAGTCTAGGATGAGAAACTTACAATGGCCAGCTGACAGTCTAGGGTGAGAAACTAACGGTGACCAGCTGACAGTCTAGGGTGAGAAACTAACTGTGACCAGCTGACAGTCTAGGGTGAGAAACTAACAGTGACCAGCTGACAGTCTAGGGTGAGAAACTAACGGTGACCAGCTGACAGTCTAGGATGAGAAACTTACAGTGACCAGCTGACAGTCTAGGGTGAAAAACTAACAGTGACCAGCTGACAGTCTAGGATGAGAAACTTACAGTGACCAGCTGACAGTCTAGGATGAGAAACCAACTGTGACCAGCTGACAGTCTAGGATGAGAAACTAACTGTGACCAGCTGACAGTCTAGGATGAGAAACTAACTGTGACCAGCTGACAGTCTAGGATGAGAAACCAACAGTGACCAGCTGACAGTCTAGGATGAGAAACTTACAGTGACCAGCTGACAGTCTAGGGTGAGAAACTAACGGTGACCAGCTGACAGTCTAGGATGAGAAACTAACAGTGACCAGCTGACAGTCTAGGATGAGAAACTAACAGTGACCAGCTGACAGTCTAGGATGAGAAACTAACAGTGACCAGCTGACAGTCTAGGATGAGAAACTAACAGTGACCAGCTGA
The DNA here is from genome assembly GCA_916613615.1 of Steromphala cineraria. Taxonomy (NCBI): domain Eukaryota; kingdom Metazoa; phylum Mollusca; class Gastropoda; order Trochida; family Trochidae; genus Steromphala; species Steromphala cineraria. The sequence continues at coordinate 97,850,541 of OU744720.1, forward strand.
CAGTCTAGGATGAGAAACTAACAGTGACCAGCTGACAGTCTAGGATGAGAAACTAACAGTGACCAGCTGACAGTCTAGGATGAGAAACTAACGGTGACCAGCTGACAGTCTAGGATGAGAAACTAACGGTGACCAGCTGACAGTCTAGGGTGAGAAACTAACTGTGACCAGCTGACAGTCTAGGATGAGAAACTTACAGTGACCAGCTGACAGTCTAGGATGAGAAACTAACAGTGACCAGCTGACAGTCTAGGATGAGAAACTAACAGTGACCAGCTGACAGTCTAGGATGAGAAACTAACAGTGACCAGCTGACAGTCTAGGATGAGAAACTGACAGTGACCAGCTGACAGTCTAGGATGAGAAACTAACAGTGACCAGCTGACAGTCTAGGATGAGAAACTAACTGTGACCAGCTGACAGTCTAGGATTAGAAACTAACAGTGACCAACTGACAGTCTAGGATGAGAAACTAACAGTGACCAGCTGACAGTCTAGGATGAGAAACTAACAGTGACCAGCTGACAGTCTAGAATGAGAAACTAACTGTGACCAGCTGTCAGTCTAGAATGAGAAACTTACAGTGACCAGCTGACAGTCTAGGATGAGAAACTAACTGTGACCAGCTGACAGTCTAGGATGAGAAACTAACTGTGACCAGCTGACAGCTACCTGTTGCAAACCCAGACAATCAAAGCTGCAGCAGCCTTCTGCTTAATGATAAATCAATATAAATGATTGTCATAAATATACCACAATTGTCATTCCACAGCTGTGTCAAAAATGTTTTATCGATAAGAATTGATGAATTGTGAGTGTATAAGGATGACTACATAGAAAGTATGTGTATGTTTGTGACATAACAAAAATGAAGAGAAAAAAAAAATAAAAATCATGATCATATCAAGCATATTTAAACAATATGTGAAACTATATCATAATTCACAAAAACCTGTTATTTTTATGAATTTCTGAAGTATGTAGTAATATGAAAAGTAATCATTGCAATAATAATTCAACAAACTCATGCCACCATATGACAATATATAAATCAATGACCTCACTAACAACAAGTAACAATATCATAACAGGTATGTGGGGGAACTAATGTTTGATATTAGACATTATGACAGCATTGACCTTCCACAATAAACAGGCCATTGTGATCTGCCTTCTTGGCTGAAGTCAGGTAAAACACTTTCTACTTAACAGAGTAGGAAATACATATATGCAAAACGTGATACACTTATTTTATTTATCATTTACTTATTTTGTTATTCTTAATTTATTTATATATCATTAGATATCATCATATCTATAAATATAAATGGCATGATAAACAGAAGGAATATCCTTGAATACCTAACTTCACGTGGGAACTGCTCTTGTCCTATACAATATCAGTTTACTATATGAAACTAGTATCAGTTTACTATATGAAACTAGTATCAGTTTACTATATGAAACTAGTATCAGTTTACTATATGAAACTGGTATCAGTTTACTATATGAAACTGATATCAGTTTACTATAGGAAACTAGTATCAGTTTACTATATGAAACTAGTATCAGTTTACTATATGAAACTAGTATCAGTTTACTATATGAAACTAGTATTAGTTTGCTATATGAAACTAGTATCAGTTTACTATATGAAACTAGTATCAGTTTGCTACATGAAACTAGTATCAGTTTACGATACGAAACTGGTATCAGTTTACTATATGAAACTAGTATCAGTTTACTATATGTAACTAGTATCAGTTTACTATACGAAACTGGTATCAGTTTACTATATAAAACTAGTATCAGTTTACTATATGAAACCGTTATCATGTCCGAAGAAGTTAAACACACATAGTTCACCAAGATTGATCAACCTGACTAAGTGTTTCTGAAAATGTTTGATTATCCTAATCTTGCAATGTCTCTAATATCCTCAATATTGTAACAATAAAGTCATATTATCAATTGGATTTGAGGAAAAAGAGCACACAAGACTATCGACAAATTTGCAAATTTAGTTTGTGATAACTATCTTTAGAGCAATGACTGTGACTTAAGATAACGTAGATTAACAACCTTCATCATGCCACCTACCCATTAGGTAAAGAGAAGGAAACGTGAAGTAAATTGAACAGCTTTTATCCAAACACATTTCACTATCTTAACCTCACGGCATGGATAAATGACATCATTTATATTGTTACTGAAAACTCATTCTGCTGTCAAGTGGAACTCTGCCTGCATCAGCTGCCAGGATCGTAAAGACTCACTAGACCATTTTAACCTTACTTGGTATGGAGCAGTGACTTCAACATCTTTAGATTGGTATGACTACATCTCGTTGTTCTATCAATTTCTCTGTAACCTCTCCAGTAATATTTCCTGAGCAGAACACTGGTCATCCAATACATGATTTTAAACACCCCAATGACTTTAATCTACCTGATAGATTGTCTCTGGACTGCTACACTCTCCCAGTCTTCACTCACCAAAGGAAATTGATTGGACAATTTTGCTCGACCTATTACTTGACCCATACCTCTAAATCTCAAACTCTCCTTAATTAAAGCAAGCTCTGTTATACTGCCACATATAATGACTAGACGCGAGGGTAAGCCATAAAACCAGTGGATTCTTCATGGAATCTTCATGGAATCTGTGCAAGTCTTTGGGTCGTTCTGCTGTAGAATATCTTTCTCAAATAGTGGCGGCAAGTTCTCCACAAGTATCCGACTAGCCCTTTGTCAAGAGATAACCCCCTTTTCATATCAGATTATGTTACTTACTTACGAGTATTGATATATATAAATATATCACAAGGCACAAGGATGATATTCTATTTATCATCAAAATCATTCATTAGGTTTGCATGATGATGTACATCTATGGACTACCCATTAACCCCTAGTGCAGTCATGTCATAGCACTGTCATGTAATCAAGTTAATGATCTCATAACCTTGTGACATCATTGTGTCCATGACTTCATAATTACTGACGATGAAAAAATGCTTTTGACATCATGTACTTGCTGATTGCAGGACTTTGTTAAAAATCTACTGTCAAAACAATATCTTCTAGGAAGATCAAGCGATATCTCCTGTGAAAAACAGTTTTGGGTGATAATTACAATATATTGCAGTATGAATTGCAACACGGTTATCTGTTAAACAGAAATAAAGGACAACACCCATCCCAAGTAAAAGCATTTTCCTGCAGATTATTCTCATCACTGTGAATAACAAACATGTTCCACTTTCTTTTTCATCATAAGGGTAATCAAGTCAATTTATATTTTACGAATGATTAAACCATTTTTTTCAAATTATTTGGTATCATTAACACTTGACTTGATGAATGAGAAGCTAGACTGTATTAGAGGCTCCGGATCTATTGAAATCAGTCATGACGCAGTACTAGATAATATATATCGGATGGTGTTCACACCACTTATAGTGTCCGTCACCCATCACATTCTGGTAGCGTGACGCAGTACTAGATAATATATATCAGATGGAGTTCACATGACTTATTGTGTCCGACCCATCAGATTCTGGTAGCGTACTCAGGTGACCATAAAGCAATGAGACGTACCTTCCAATCACCATACACTACTGCTTCACTCGTTGTCCTCCAGGTAACGGACATGCAGGGGGGACAAGTCTCTTTAAGATGTCTGCACTGTGTCTCACTAGCATCATACATGGCATTGCCAGAGAATGGGAAAGGGCTTTTATGGTCTAAAATTTACTTTTTGCAAAGAGGTTTTTAGCACTTAACTGTTTTATTTTCTAATAATATAAATCATATATGCTTACATATAAGTCTAAAAACTTTATCAAATGTTAAGTTGTTTACCAAATCGACTAATACACCTTTTTATTGATAGTTTTTAAACATAAGCAAATAGGACAATTATATATTTAAACCTGCTACTTACAACAGATACTCTTTTGAAAAACATGTTTGTCACCCAAAGATTAGTTAGAGAATGATTAACTGTTTTACAGTTAGAATCAACATAACATTCTAACTTGGCAGTACAATTTTCCTGTGACTTCTTCATTATATTGAAAAAAAAACATGTGAAATAATTAAAGTCACTTAAAGGGGCAGTAGCACGTTTTTTGATAATTATATTTTCTAAATTTGTCACTGATAATTGTAAGTTAATGCTAAATGTATTATTTTGACAGTGTCAGAAATCTAATTACACAAGCCCATCATCCATAGTCAGAGGACAAAGTAAGAAGATTCATGTAAAATCCATTGGCGGCTATTTTTGTGTGAACACCTTTAATTCATTTTGTGTGAGAAAAAGGAATCGCATGGCTAAACTTTACGTTATATACTTGAATTATTACTGCTCCATTTAGTTTAAATACATTGTCTTTCAATTGGAACCATTAATTTTCATTTTCCTGACATCACCTTATATTCCCCATAAAAACGTGCTACTGCCCCTTTAAGGTATTATCAATTACTATTTCTTATCAATTATGAAGTGACAGAAATTTAATTGCTTTATCAATAATAATCATAAAGAGAGAATGTAAGATTTATTTTTATAGAATACCAGATAACAGCTTATTTTCTTCATTTCAATTATATATTTTTTGGAACATTTTCATTCACATACCATTTCTTCCATTAGGCATTCAAAGAGAAAATGATGATTTAATATAACTATTCATCTAAACTATTGCTACTATTGTCATTCGTGCATCTTTATACAATTTACACGTCAGATCGGACACCTTTCAATATCCTACAAGAATCGTCTTCATCAGACTGCAGGTGAATACAATATAATATCTCGCCTTGCCGTGTTTATTACAATATAATATCTCGCCTTGCCGTGTTTATTACGATATAATATCTTGCCTTGCCTGTTTATTACAACCAATGACTGTCACTCATCTGATTTGCTTCTCTTTTCATCAGCACTGTTTGATGGCCGGTGTTTGATTTGAGTGTCAGTTTCTCTGCTCATGTCAATAGCAAGGTGACAGTGATTGACATTTACTGGAGGGAGACTGACAGCTGATTGTATACAAGCAAAACGTGTGGAAGAAGATGTATGTAATTATAGGTATTGCAATAGGAAAATAATGCTATGTATGATGGTTTTGAAAATGTTCAATTCAAAGCATTACTTTATAATAACTTGGTAATCATTCCAAGCAAAAATTTGGTAAAATATGTATTTAAGTGTAGGTAATGTAATAAGACAAATATTGCCAAGTGAAATAAACTGGAGTTCTGTACTTTTTAAAACAACATTTAGATGTTGAATTCTAAGCTGTATTCTATTAAGTTGAGGTATTTTAAAAAGAAAATGTATATAATTGAAAGTACTGAAGGAAGATAAGGGTATACTGCTTGGTGATATATATTTGAAGTCTAACGGTGTTATTGAAAGGAAAACTTTGATGCTTAACTTCAAGCAAACTTTTTTCTTAATTTCTTGTTGTATTGAAGAACATGATATGAAGAAAATGCATGTTTTCAGAAGTAATGTCACAAGGGATGATGAACATCCACTGGAGACATAAGGGTGGTCTATGCATAAAGGAAAAAATATCATGTTGAATTCAAAGATTATTTTACTGGGTTTTCTTTATTTGGCCACTTGTTGGAAAATGATGCATATAGTTATTGGTAATGTCACCGAGTCAAATATATGCTTGAGGTCTTTGAAATGAAAAGAAAACATCCGGTCACTATTCAACCATAATTCAGTCTTGTATTCACGGACAATGTGTGGAGAAGATAACAAACAATTATAGTCTGGTGATGTCGTTGACGTCATTTATATAAAAAATCATTATAGCTATTTTTAATGTTTTAATTGTATTCTCATTAAATTATAGCATTTTGTTATACTCCTTACCTTCACAAAATATACTTTTTGAAAGGAAAAATTAATTATCAATTCAAATCAACTCCGCTTTGGGAGTATGGCTGAGTACAAAGTCAAAGATGATAAATCATATTTTCATACTTTGTGGAAAAAATGTCCTAAAGTTTGAGAGAGTCGACTGGGACACAGCACAATACAAATGTCTTCTAGAGACATTCATAGGACACTTGGGAACAATTTACATTTTTATAACCATTTATAACAATAGAATAATGAATAATTTGATAAACATTTTCCTCTTAAACTCTAAATAGGCAATTTCTTTTCATTTCAATCTAGTGCATGACAAGAAAGCAACATTGAAAATACAAACCCTATAAAATGCTTGATTAGTTTCAAAACATGATCAATTTATTTAGAAATTTTGAATTTTATCTACCAATAGAATTGAATTTCATAAAGTACAGGAAATACGATGCTTATATAATTTTATTGAGATAGTCTCAAGTTGAGTTTTTCTACTAGTTAGTGATGTGCTAATCATTGTCAAAATCATGAACAACTGTAATCTGTAAATTAATCTCTATCCAAATAATTGAAACTGATAAAATGACTTGAAAGATGTTTCTGTAGAAATCAATTGCTTTTTATCTATTATATAGTTGATCTTTTTGCTTGTATTTCTTGTAACTCAACATGGTTTGTATTCCTTGTAACTCAACTGTATTCCTTGTAACTCAACATGGTTTGTATTCCTTGTAACTCAACTGTATTCCTTGTAACTCAACATGGTTTATATACCTTGTAACTCAACATGGTTTATATTCCTTGTAACCCAACATGGTTTGTATTCCTTGTAACTCAACATGGTTTATATTCCTTGTAACTCAACATGGTTTGTATTCCTTGTAACTCAACATGGTTTATATTCCTTGTAACCCAACATGGTTTGTATTCCTTGTAACTCAACATGGTTTATATTCCTTGTAACTCAACTGTATTCCTTGTAACCCAACATGGTTTGTATGCTTGTAACTCAACATGGTTTATATTCCTTGTAACTCAACTGTATTCCTTGTAACTCAACAGGGTTTGTATTCCTTGTAACTCAACATAGTTTCTATTTCTTGTAACTCAAATGGTGTAATGTACCAGAGAAGACAGTTCTAAGCATATGCTTCCAGCCCAACATGAAACAAAGCTGTTTTAAATTAGGTTTAATTGTTTGCTGCTATTTAGAGTCGAGGCAAGCATTCTTGATCCTCTGTATTTCTTTTCACAAATTCATGTTACGTAAACTTAGACATTCCATTTTTCAGGGACCTACATCTTTGTGTTAACTTTGTTCTATTTATTCCAGCAGGAGTTGACTGATGTTATCGAAACATTTATCACATATTTCCAAACTAAACCTGCAAATCAATTTTATAATAAATCCAAACGAATTGCATAAGTATTCTTATCATGTTACTTGTAGATCTAGTTGAAGTAGATATATCTACCTTGTTTGAAACAAAACAACTTCTGCATATCTAAATAAAGCCTGCTTTAGATTCCGTATATTCCATATGTTCCATAGGTGTTTCTAAGTGTTTATGTGGTGCATCACTTATAAGATCATAAGCAAAAGCCTCTGTTTATCAGTTATTTTCAAAGGATGAACCATACTCCCCCAACCAATTTTATGTAATGCAATGGGTCTGGGGAAGATGGTTCACCCACGAGGTTTGTCTCTTTCAGGGGCAATGTTTGTAAATTCAAAAGGAGTTGGGGTTGGGTTTGAAACACCTGAAACGTTGATCTGCTACTAACATCACACAGTATCAACAACCTCTTGTGCATCAAACTCCAATAATAACCTAAACCTAGACTAGACTGATAGCTGAAACACCTCTAGCCTAGCAGAGTATAAGAATCTTTACCGAAACGTCGCCACCATCAAATAAAGAAGTTGTTCATCCATAGAATTACTCTTGTCTTCCTTACACCATCAACTTCTAGAATGCCACTCAAACAGTACATTTCTCTAATTATGCATTCTGCATTATTTTCTCATAATGATATGAATTTATATTCCTACAGGTGTCTTAAATAGCAGAAGATCACTTATGGAAAAGGATGACTTTATTCTAAACATTCATTTATCCACGCCCATCATTAATTGTGAAAAATATAAAAATAAATAAAAAGTCTTCATATTGTTTACAATGACTCAGAAACTTGGAACTTGGATAACCTCTTTGTACTTGTCTTGGAATTATTTTGACCGAGCTTTGGGATAAGAAATCTGGCAAATTACCATTTTCTGCCTGAGAATTAATGAGTCTTAGCATTATGTACTCTCCTAAAATCCTGCAAAAACTGTTTTTTTCCCATTGTTTCATCACTCATAAATCCAGCTAATTGTTCAGAACAAGGTAACAGTGTGGTTTTATACAAAGATTAGATAGATATCCAAAGCTCGTTACAATGATTGAGGGAGTGTGTGGCACATGAATACACTATATTTGTGCTTAATGGTACATTGAATGTTTTAACAGTACAAATACACCTTAGAACCATCAAGAATGTCATAATTCAAATGTTTAGAAAAGTCTAGAAGCACTGACACTAAGAAATGTTTGACAGGACAGGAAAAAGTTGTTTTTCAGTCAAGTGTCTGATGCTTGATGCCTCATTTATAAAACAAATATCGGAGATGGGAGTTGTTTGTTCTCTACCTTGCATAAGCATTATGGGGATAAAAACCTGCTCACATCTTACTGGCTACTATTTTGTTATCGTTGTTGCAGGTTGTTAGTTGTTGATTTCCTACCTGGCAGTGACCATGAGGGTATTGCTGCATCAGGTTATATGTTGCAGGTTGTTAGTTGTTGACTTCCTACCTGGCAGTGACCATGAGGGTATTGCTGCATCAGGTTATAGGTTGCAGGTTGTTAGTTGTTGATTTCCTACCTGGCAGTGACCATGAGGGTATTGCTGCATCAGGTTATATGTTGCAGGTTGTTAGTTGTTGATTTCCTACCTGGCAGTGACCATGTGGGCATTGCTGGATCAGGTTATATGTTGCAGGGAATACTGAACATGGGGTACAGGTTACACAGAGCAGTCATAGTAGGAGATGGTTATAGCATTTCATTTTAAAACAATCTATGATCCATTTCCAAAACTTATATGCAAAATGTTTTTAACAACAAATACAACTCAGTATCAATAAAGATCTTAATTAAAAAATTTGATTTAATTCAACAACACTGAATCATCAAAAATCAAGTTATTATTTAAAAACTTGTTAAACTTGGTAAGAAATTTCACAAACATGTTTTGATTACAATGAAGGTCATTGTTTCCTATGTGGGTGGGGAATACAAAGGTCATGTGAATATTTCAATCTCGTTACAGATATCTCCCACCCCTGAACCCTTTATAACTCAAGATGAACCCTAAATAGCCCGATCAGACCCCTATCAGCTGACCAATTCACCTCTTTCTACTTTTAGACACACTTTAAGCTATTTCTAGACCCTCAACAAGTTTAAAAGATAAAATTGGATTAAAGATATTTTGGGAAGTCAAATCCCCATTGTTTCAAACTTGAAATATTTATCTGTAGCAATAAGGAATTTGTATATCAATTTTGTTTTTGAATATTGTTTTTCAAAACAAAAGTTGATGACTAAATCACAACATACTTAACACAGTGAAATAAACATGTTTTGAATGGATTTGGAAGGTCAACCAATTTTGTGTTATTAAGGAATGAAGCCTTCAAAATGAAGAAATTAATCTTAAAAGGTTGCCATACATCATAAAAAGTTTTCTTTATTAAATTCATTCATTTCAACAATCTGTAATCATTAAAACTTCATACACATGACAACTAGCATCGGAATACGGAACTCTCAAAATAAATTGTAAATCTTTCACTCCAAGATCCTTCAAGAAATTAACACAACTTAAATCTTCTATTCAGTATTGCTGAACAGCCCCCTTTGTTTCAGAGTGCGATCACCAGGAGTCCAAGATTTCAATTTTCATTCAGAAATAGAACTCATTTGCCCTCTATTGCCCATTCATATCAATCAGCCAGGGACTGAGCCATATGAAGAATTCAGCAATCACGCTGGAGACATCTCTAACTAGATGCTAATGTCCTTGTGCTGGCCGCCACATCTCAGATACACCATATTGTCTTCCATATCTGATAACCATTGTTATCACTTTTTTGGCAGTCCAATGCAAAAAAATCGGAGCTATTTCTGATGATGGCTGTAATTGAAGGCAATGTGGCGGAGCGCAGATAAGGGGGAAGCTGGGCACTGGTTATCTACCCTGGAATTCTTGCTGCTCGTAAATGAGGAATCTTCAAGGACCGAAGGCTCGTAATCTCAGTGACGCCAGTTCCTCGTTGCCGATTTTCTTTGATTTTATTGATGACAGGGGTGAACTAGCGACAAGGACAGGCTATCATCTACAGAGTCACTATGACAGGGGTGAACTAGCGGCAAGGACAGGCTATCATCTACAGAGTCTCTATGATTTTCTGTCTATCATCGACAGGATTATCCTCGAACCCTCCATGATTTCTGTCTCCTTACAGACTCTATCAGAAGTAAGTGGCTTCAGTTATGTTGCAGGGGTAAAAGTCACCAGACTAAGATCAAAGACATAAATAGATAGGAGAAAACTGCTGTTCTATTTTGCAAAGTATAGATTAGAGACTTCCTGTTCCTGTTGTGTTTTCACTACACTGCCCACTTTATAGATCACAGTGCTGTGCAATTCTAATCTTGTTGAATTTTTCAAATGCAGACTAAATAAAGACACACAAAAACTGATATTTTACCTTCTTAAAAAAACAGATATATATGAATTTTTCTGTTCCAGAATAAAGGTCTTATACTACTATTTCTGCATCAGACTAAAATGGACATAATCATTTGAACTTTGCAGACTGAAATGGATCAGTAGTATGGCACAAAGTTTCATTTTTCAGGCAAATATCAGATATTTCTTTTTTATTCTATTTCATTATCAACATTAAGATCCGAAGCATAATGGTGTATTTCACATGGAGTACACAAGATGAAAGGTAGCATATATACAGTACAAGATGTTGTCAACAGGCCACATGTAGAATTACTCAACTGGAAATCATGTTTGAGATTTTGAATATTGTTTTATTGTTTTCTTGAGAAGGATGGCATGTGATATTTCCTAGAATATTGGATCTTGATATAACAACAATTAAAACACACAAACACTACATGATATTAGATCTTGATATATCAACAATTAAAACACACAAACACTACATGATATTGACGCATACGCTAATGGGAAGCATGTCCAAGTTCCTCAAAATATGATTTTTATTATTATTATTATTATTTTCTTTATAATATGAATATTTATATAGCGCACATATCCATTCACTCGTGGTTGCTCAAGGCGCTGACATTGTTTCCCCTGGTCAATGGCATTCTTTCACCGGGTATATGAGTCCCAGATATACCAAGTCTTATTCGATCACAAAAGATATCATGGATTAAGAGAATAGCCAACTCCGAATCAAAGATAAAGAAATTATCACAAACAAATATGCAGTGCGACATCGACAGCTTCATACAGACAAGCGAACAAAACATATTAAGAACAGTCATAACACCACAAACAAATCCTTTTTTGAAAGACACTTTAAAGTCATGAGGTAAATTTATAACCAAAAAGGCAGAAAATGCCAAAAATGCATCAGATGTTTTATCACAACCTTTATGGCTAAATAACAATATCAAAATAGATGGACAATCAATCAATTATAAGCATTACTCAAGTAAAGGAATAACTTACATCAATGATATGTTGGATAATAATGGTAATTTTCTAGATATTGAAGAAATGAGAAAACTATTTGAATGCAAAACTAATTTTCTGGAATATCAAGGAATAATCAAATCTATCAAATTTTATTGTAACTCTATAAATGTACATATTGAAAAGAAACTTCAACTACCAATTTTACCATATCTATTACAAAACATAGTTGGAGAACCAAAGGGTTGTAGAGAAATCTATGATATACTCATAGCAGAAAACAATCCAAAGCCGTTAAAATACCGAGAAAAATGGCAAAAAGAATTAAACGAAACCACTGATGATAAAACATGGGAAACTATAGAAAAAACTAGATTAGCGTTTGCGGGATACCGCAAAAGCAGAGCAGCCCCGGAACTTTGGGTTTCGCCTTACCCTGTTCCGCCTTTTACAGGCCTCACCAAATTGGGAATTTTCTCGTGACCTTGACCTTTGACACTCAAGGTCACACAATCAATGAACACATTTCATTGAGTATAACATTATTGTAATGAAATAAAGTGTTAAAAATACAATTAATCCATTTTCTCCATATATGTTGACCTTGCTGTGACCTTGACCTTCTAAGGTTAGTACCCAAAACTTTTTGAAAATGTTGAACTTCTCAAGAGATAATATATACAAAATCTAAACTTCATAGCACAAAAACTTTTCAAGTTATTGTGTTTAGAAGGAATTGCAATAACTCATATCTCATGACCTTGACCTTTGACCTTCAAGGTCACACAATAATTGAACACTTTTTATTGAGCATAACAATCATGTATTGATTAAAAGTGATCATAGTTAAAATTAAGCATTTTCGCTAAACCATGCTTAAGTCATGACCTTGCTGTGACCTTGACCTTTGACAGATTGTAGCCGAAACCTTTTCAAAATTTTTTACTTTTCCAAGGATGATATATACCAAGTTAGAGCTTCATAGCACAAAAACTTTTCAAGTTACCGTGTTTACAAAGAATTTTATGGTGATTTTATAGCTCGTGACCTTGACCTTTGAACTTGAAAGTGAACATGTCATAATGATTCCCTGGAAGTATTAACATTTAGACATGTTCATGAGTTCTGAAAAGCTAAATGGGATAAAGTTATACCCCAATTTAGTGCATTTTGTAATAACTCATATCTCATGACCTTGACCTTTGACCTTCAAGGTCACACAATCATTGAACACTTTTTTTTGAGTATAACAATCATGTATTGATTAAAAGTGTTCATAGTTAAAATAAAGCATTTTCGCTAAAACATGCTTACGTCATGACCTTGCTGTGACCTTGACCTTTGACGGATTGTAGCCAAAACCTTTTCAAAATTTTTTACTTTTCCAAGGATGATATATACCAAGTTAGAGCTTCATAGCACAAAAACTTTTCAAGTTATCGCGTTTACAAGGAATTCTTAGTGTGAATACATAGCTCGTGACCTTGACCTTTGACCTTGAAAGTGAACATGTCAAAATCGTTCCCCCGAGGTATGAGCAGTAAGGTATGAATAAGAGTTCTGGAAAGCTTAGGGGAAAAAAGTTATAGCTAGTAGTACGAGTGCGGCGGCGGCGGCGGCGATGGAAACTTCACAAAAACTGATAGCAGCCCCGTACGTAGACGGGGCTGCTAATTACATTTAAGTCTTATAACAGTGTACAACACTCTTGGTTCCAATATAGTATAATACATAGGTTTCTGCCAACAAATGACCTCCTGGCAAAAATGAAATATAAAGAATCTAATGCGTGTACTTTTTGCCAATCCGAGAAAGAATCGATTATGAATTTCTTTTCTGAATGTATACTCATCAAAACTAATTGGGAAAAAATAGAAAAATGGATTTTTGATAAAACAGGAACTGATATTAAATTCTCGAAGAAAAACATCATTTTAGGTTATTGTGAGAAGAGAAATTATGTCATTAATTTGATAATTACTGTCTGTAAATACAATACATATAAAATGAAGCTACAGGAAATGATTCCAAACTTTAAACATGTAAAGGAAGAAATTAAGACAGCATATTACATTGACCGCTTTAATTCCTATTCAAAGTGCAATTATGAACGCTTTCTCAAATTCTGGTCAGTTTGTCACAACCTTTTTTGATACCATTCTACATACTTGTATACTCAAATGTACCTTTCCTATCACATATTTGCTTGTTTTTCAAACCTTTTTGTTAATACAATGTTGTTATGTACTGAATTGACTTTGTGATTTGTATTGTATGGAGATTCAAAAATAAAAGATAAAAAAAATAAAAATTCTTTCACCGTTCGATCCTTTTTCCAATTCAACTCCCTGGGGAGTATTCAACCGGCATCCATATGTGGTGCTCAGGTTAGGGACCATTTTATGCCTCACAGGGTACCCATTCACAGCTGGGTGAACTGAGACACATAGTCACAGCAGTTTGTCCAACACTGCTGAACGCTGATAACCGACAGTTCGGCGTATGCACGTGATCAATTGTATCCACCATTCAGCCACTGACATGAATTCATGGGATCTTTTAAGTGCACAGTTTTGTTGCACTACACACTAGGGCTCCAGGGTGACACATATATAGTTCTAACAGAGATTTTAACACCTTGGTGCGGATGGGATTCGAACCCCAGACCTCAGCAATGTGAGACCAGCGCTCTTGCTGTACCAGCTTAATGTTATCTGGAGACCCATTTTCAAAAACAAGGACTTCTTAATATCCATCCCTAGGTACAATGTAGATTCAATGAATGTAACTGAAATATTTTACTTACCGACATTGTGTGTTGGCGTAATTTCATAGGTCCAAATGATATATCATTTTCCGAGTTCTGGAAAAGAAGAAAATACATTAATTAGGACACCTCCTCATTCATCAGACCCTCGTGACATAAGAACGGATTATTGAACACAAAAACAGCAATGACATATATGTTGGATGTTCAGTTTTGTCAGTTCTTTTTGATCAATGAGGATAAGAATCTTTTTGAAGAATAAATATATAGAACATATGGATCATATTCATGTTTTACTTTTTTCATAATAAAAACAAAGTTTGAACGTGATTTGCCATGTGAACACAAAAAGTGTTACAGGTTGTGGAATTGTGGTAAATCTGGTTGGAGATTACAGAGATATTGATAATCTTTTTTTCTATCTTAATTGGAACAGCAATATTTCATGGATAACAACTCAAAAATGCTATAGAAGGACATATGAGGTCATGTTCACTCACTTTAGCATTATATCGATGAAATGATATGCTTTTAAGTTTTACAAATGACCTGTTGTCCATGATGAAGTAAAGCCAGCTAAAGTCAGTAAAAGTCAGTAAAAGTCAGTAAAAGTCAGTAAAAGTCACTAAGGATATCAAACATCAAACAGTTGTACGCAAAATTGGAGCTGAGGATTAATTAGAAACAGTTGAACAATGACTGTGTTAACAAACTCTTTATCTTATTCGAGAACAAACATTTTATTATTTATTGTAAGTCATCACCAAATTCTTAAGTAAAATATAAGCAATGGCATGCTGTTGGATCTCTTTTTGTTTTCAGATTTTATGAAAACATATCTAATGAAATATTGCATTAACTCCTTTGGTCATTTTGAATTTATTCTATAGCTTAGATGTAGACATTTTCCATGGAAGATAATCTGTGCAGGTTGTTAGTAACATGGAGGGATTTCATCATCTGTTCATTATTTACATTGATGAAATATGGGTTTGTTAGTACATGTACCTTTAAAAACTGCAGAGAGCTTCTTTTGAATATATATTTGTGTGGTACTAATTTCAGATTTCAGTAATCTTCAGGTAAATAAATACATTCATTTCCTTACTCTTGTTTTTTTTTGACACTATAAAATGTGATAAAGGTAAGCATATTGTACACATTTGCAGATTGTTAACTTGTTGAGCTAGACCAAGTGGTTTGTGGTCTTCTAGTATTTATTTGGTTGATCTGCTCCACATCATAGCTGTACTGAACCTGCCGTAAGTGTGTTGGAGATCTGGATGAGATCTTGAGATTTACTTTCACATGAACATCACTCCATGGAAATAACAATGTGCAGGTTTTCATATGTTTCATGACCTTGCAACAGATATTGGAATCTGCTAAGGATAAACTTATTGATTGATTTAACCATATTTTATTCACGAAGAAAAGGATTATGAACAAGTTCTCTAACTTAGAACACCTCCTTCTAATAGTGAATGATTCAACACAATATTGGAATATGAAGTCAATTTGATTGAAATGTATAAGATTGAGTTATTGGTTGCACATCAGTATTTGAAGGAAACTCCAGACATATACGTGCCACATCTAGAACTGTTAGACAGAGGGAAAACAGGATGGTGATGTGAGTATGATACTGAGAGCAGAAAGTTGCGGTGAGAAAAGAGGATCAGAAAGATTTACATTGAAAAAGAATAAAAAGATAGTGAAAGAGAGAAAGTAAGAGAGAAGGAGGGTGACATACAGACAGAAAATGAGCAAGGCAAGAAGAAAGACATAGAGAGAATGATAGACAGTGACTGACAGACAGATAGATAGGGTGAAACCAAGAGTGAAACAAAATGAAAGTGTCCGAGATAAGAAAGCTGAAAGCATCAAAGATAGGGATGTTGTTATCTCACATTCATCAACTTGCTACATTAAAAGCGTGTTTGTTTATCCGATGTCAAAAATATTTTGCCTCTGACCCTCACACATGCAGAGACGAGTCTGGAGAGAGTCTGGAGAGGGTGTACATATGGTCGGAGGCATGTATATATGTATATAAATATCTACAGACCCTGCCTCCGCTGCCTGGTTGTAGAGCACATCTTGTAGTGAGTTCTAGCGGTCTCTAGATACACCAGCCTTCCTCATTCTTCTAGCTCTCTATCTCTACCATCTAGTAATTCTACATTATGAAGTATCTCTTGTTTTCGTCCCTGTTTACACTCAGAATGAATGATAAGCATTTGGAGAGAACTGCAGGCTTTAGTCTTCCCCATTTTTTACCATTCTTCCTTTGTCTTTTTTTCAAATTTTACCAAGGATATAATAAATATATCTAATTTTGTTTGCTGATTCAGTTTCTTAGAGTAGAACTATCATTCTACTTTACACCCTTTTTATCCATTAACAAGACAACTTTTTTCTGTTCATATTCTTTTGCACTTATGATTATTTGTAATAAGATAATGTTAATATCAAATATGATAATGTAAGACATCATATGTGTTTCTTGAAATATTTTTCCCTCTTGCCAATTTTTAATTTTGGAAACCAATAATTATTGTTTTGTTTTTCATCTTTTTAGGCACTAAATATGAATGGGTGAGACAGGTCTTCTTTCTACTGTTTCTCAGTATTGAAATATATACCGGGGTAAAGGAAAAAATATGTTCTGGACAAAGTTGGTAGGAACAAATTTTAATTTTTATGAATGATATTTAATCAATGTGGCAATTAATTATTCATGATTGCAAGGGTTTCTTATTTGTAACAAACTCTCATGTCAAATCATAAATATTACCCGAAAATTTGAATAACAAAGATTTGAATGAATACAATGTGAGTGAGGACACATATCTTCATACATAAAGGCATGTCAGAGGTTTCCTCTGGCTATATATATATTGCAATATATAGAGGATATTATATGCGTGTCCATGACATACTATGTGTATGACAGAAGTGGCTAAATATTAGTATTTCCCGAGAGAGAGAGAGAGCGAGGGATATACTGATATTTAGGCATAAGTGTCGTAAAAATAGTATGTCATGAGCACAAATATAATATTCTGTTTATTACAGTAGCCCCTAAATTGGAAAAAAAACTCAAAACCTACTTCTCAGCATAGGCTGACTAGTCGCTGCCGGTTCATATAGATTGTGACGTCATAGGCGAACCATGATGTCAAAGTATTGTTTATAATGTGACATTACTTAGGAAAAAGTGATATTTTGTTCTTGGACATCATATGGAAAATATAAACCTCGATATGACTGCCCTTGTAGGTAATAAACCAAAATACTTGGGTTAAAATCTCAGTGTTGTAGTGAGGTGATTAAAGTAGGCATAAATATCTACATTCCCATTTATATAGTAAGATGATATCCTCATTATCTGAGTGAAAGCCAATCTACTCATTGTGATGAAGATGATCCTGACAGTATTGTAGTTGGGACAATTTACAAGCTATCATTGTTGTATGGCCATCTGTTGTATGTTAGGTCTGTGTGTGAATTCATAAACATAGATAAGATGGATCACATATGTTGCCATTTACCACTTATCATTTTGATTGACAAAAACATCACTGACATTTTATCATCTATCATCTTAATTGAGGCGGAAGTTATATTAGTCTAAATGCATATAAAAGACAAAGTAATGTTTTTCAAGATTATGTAGGTAGGGTTTAAGATTCTGTCAAAATAAGTCTGAACTAAACTAAAACATTCATTCATCTCCTTTCTGAAAGGAAACAATTGTTTGATATGAACAGAAAGTAGCTTGATCTTCTGACATGTGACACAAGCCATCCAAATCTTCACTGGCTTTGTAAGAAGTTATGCTTGGGTTGAGAAATTAAATGGTGAAATTTCATAAACTTTAACAACATAAATATTTATAAAAAAAAATTTTAAACTTTTTATGAAAATCTGTTTAAGCATAAATGTTACATTATTGAAATAATCATAAGAATTCTCATCATATAATGTTCACAAACAGAAACTTTACAGAAAGAAACACAGATTCACAGTTCTGTCCACCCTATTGACATGAGCAGAAGTATTGAACATTCTTGAAAAATTATAGTTAGTAATATTTCTATATCTAAATTCTTAAACCCGTAACGTGTATTTTAGAAATTAGATTTTCATGTTTGATGAAACTATATATTATTTATTTTAACAGGAGGGTAGTTTTTGCTCATTTTCCTCAAGACATCAAAGTTAATTATATCTGATTCACAGAGTCCTTACTATAGAAGTACCGGTAATAGCTCCAATACTGTCAGACTAAACTAGAACAATATCTGAGCAACTAAAGTGTTTTACCTTTTTGACCTTAAAGATGAATAAAAAAGTCTAGATTTTGGGCAAAATAAAAGCTTTCAATATGCATTTAATCAGGCTGCCATTTACACAAGCTGCTAAAAATTCTGTAAAGAATGTTGAGTAATTTCTATATCAGGCAGTTGGTCCTCTGTGATAAGTTTCATCAAAGATGTAAAAACTTTAGTTCAGATCCAACCCTTTTGGAAATGTTTAAAGGTCCAAACTCTTTGAAGTGAAGTTGGAAGTCTGTGTCGGGTTCCCTATAGGCATCACTACATCTGTATTACTGCAACTAGTTCTAAATCGCATTACAAATCCAACTGGCAAAGTTCGAGATTGGATTTCAGTCCCACACATTCAATCTAAACACTTTTTAGCCTTTTATCTTTTCAGTGCCCTAAGCACTTTAACTCTGCATGCTCTACTCTGAGCCTCCAGACATCCTCAACTGCCGCTAACCTCCCTAACCCACTTAAATCTTGCAGTTCTCTCCTCTAACCTTGCAACAACTTGTTCTTTGACACCAGTCTCTCACACCCTTCAATTGTCACCACTGAATAATCGAATATAGCATTTACTTCATATTACTTCTTCCCCCGACGATGGTGTGCTCTTAATTTCGCGACTATTATTCCGTCAGTGGCTCCCAGAGGGGTATTCACCATGAATCAATAGCCTCGTGAACTGGCTGCGTATTACGCTGGTGTGGTCAACACCACTTTCCTCAAATTGTTTTTCATATTTGCAGCCTATATGACTGTTGGAGGCACATTATCAGTGGGCAGATCTAACCTAATGAAACCTTCCTTAATCATGGCATCAGAGTTCCACATAGACAAGCACATGTATAATGGGGTCTTTACCAGGTGTCCGAAATAACTTCCATTAGACTAAATATATTGTATGATTTTTCAGATATTCAGATAATGCAAAGGTGTAAATGTGAATTACAATTTGGATAGAAAGAAGCAATTTGTCACAATTCATTAAGATTTCAAGGCCAGTTAAGAATGAATGTGAAAAGCAAGGAAAAGGTTTAGTTTCATATAACAACTCACAGTAATGACGTGTGTAGTCAACTAGTTCTTCATTCAAACAAGAAGGTGTTACCATATGGGTGTTCTAAGTTACTCAACATTAGATCTTCAAGTTTTTTTGTGAAACATAGCTGTAATGTAAACATACCAATAATGTGTAGTCTAAAAATGTTAACACAACTTATGATAAGATTATATAAAATCTTGTTGTCAATATCAGTTTATACATCTATCTTAATTCAAATGAATATGAGCTATATTTGAATTGTTACATATGCATTTGAGTTGATTTTTAAAAGGAGGGGTGAGATACAATCATTTCTTCTAAATGAAAGTTTGCAGAGATGCATTTTTTCAAAAGCAATTTGACTTTTGAAAAGATCAATGAATTAAAGAGAAATGCATCAAACGAGATTAAATAGCTCGCAAATGTTACGACAGATTTCTATCTGACAGTCAATTGTGTTTCCCATAGCATTTGTTATTGGTGAATAAAACATGTTTTGATCATGCAATATCAGTTCTGCGAAATATGGTATAACATCAATATATGTGAGTATTAAGTTTTCCTATTTAAAGGAAAAAGATAAAAGCAAATGAAAGAAAGAGTTTACAGCAACGTGCATGTACACACGTACACCATTCACAGTAACACAATAGTTATATATATATAAACGCAATATCTGAATATCGTTACAATCATGTTTCTTCTCATCTACGTACGACTCAAATCAAAACACCACTTGACTCAGACCGCGAGTAAACATAACACATTGGCCAGACAGTATGGCGAAGAACATGCACCATATTGACACGCCACCAATTCCCTGGACACCTTTACCTGTTGTGATTCCTCCTCACAGGACAGACAGGGGGAGACTACACACGGATATCCACTCGTCTCCTTCACCAGGCTGCCTTGCTTCCCCCCGCAACACAGGAGAAAATGGCAAGACATATTGCCGGCGCCCTCCCTGCTTGATCAACCTTGTGCCGTGACAGTCCTTCTGCTAAAATCCGCACTGTCAAATGACATAGGTGGCTCGAAACGCATTTGGAAGTGCCATCTCGCCCAAATCGATTCTGGCTAGGGTAAGACAAATCGCGGCGCTCGCAAGGCAGCGCTGGACTGGAGCTTGTTCCAAGCCGTCGCAGTATCCGCTCTGAGTGCAAAACTCGTGTAGAAAGATAATACTTGAGCGGTATCTACTGACGGGGCTTTATTAACTTTAACCAGGGCACTACATACCCACCGGCAGATAAACACAAATCTATAACAGATAAAGCCTCACTCTGACCCTCTTCCTCTATAATTGCCTTCCATATTTATAGCATAGTTGAAATTGACTTATTTTGGTACCAAATTTGAATATATGGTGTGAACCTTACTGGTCTGTTTTTCGCACATGAGAGTCAGAATAAATGGTATTACAGTCTGACAAAAAAGTAAATAGTAACATGCAAGATGTTATTAACTTTCTTAAGCAGTCCATGTTATGTTAACCCTATACATCTTTTGTCTCACGTGTTTACAAGGACATATTACAAGGGCAACCTCACTAACCCCTGCATTCGCCTCTATGTTCTCTATATTTAAACACACGTAGAACAGGTCACGTGATTGTCGAAGAACCGTGATAATATACTATCAGAAAATGATTACATTTGCATATATACCAAACTTTACGAACTTTTTTCAAAGAAAGGCCATGCATATTTTCATAATATTAGTGTTAATAATCGAACCTGTTCAATTAATTATTAATTAAATCTGCATAAAAGGCAAATTTATCTGTCATTTATCAACAACAAAGCGATATAATATGTTATAAAATTCATGTCTTAAGCACTGACAATTTAAAAATGAAGTATAGATTTTCAAGACAATATTTAAAATGACACTCATGAAATAGTTTCTGCACTTGATATCACTGCCAAATAACACTGACAGTAAAAACACTAGGCAAAGGTACCTTTGGATATTCAAATAATATATATACATATGACGTGGTCGTCTTTCTCATAGACAAACAAACATAACCCACGTGTATATGTAAAACGTACCTGTACCTAGTAAGAAAATACATAAACTGGCACTCATCATAATATCAAAGTTGCTGAAGTTGAGAAAACCGATTTTGTATTGATATAGCGCGCATATCCATCCACTCGTGGTTGCTCAAGGTGCCCAAGGCGTGCTTGCTCAATTCACATTCAACATATAACCTAAACGTTCCTTTTGATATTTCGCATTGTTAACGTACCTTGTGGATATTTCAAGAGCATATATACTGTACTGACACTCATCTCTAGTTGTAGTTGGTGTTGTTGCTGTAGTTGATACAGCGTTGATTACGGCCGATCTAACGGGTGTTATCATTATATACCGGTCACACGCAGTCTTCTGGGACTCGATATATCCCTGTTTGTTTTGTAGTGTGTGTGACGTCAATGGGAGCTATCTGTGAGGCAAAGATAACAATTCACTACCTTTTTCATACAGGCTTAAAGTTCACCTTATCTCTGGTCAGTCGGGATCGGACTGTACGTAAACACTGAGAACAGAATATCACAAGCTACACCTACATCCTGGCATTTGATGGGAAATCATTATTAGTCTGAAGTGATTTGAGATAGGAGAGAACTTGATGAATCTATTCTACCCTCTCTGCTAGTTTGTTATTGGATGGACAGTATGTGATTAACTTGATACCACATTGCATACAATCTAAAATGTTCCGTTTGAAATCAGTATGTTCCAATGAAATTATCCACTTGATACTACGTGAGCAGATACAGTATGGTCTAACTGGGACAACGCAATAATGAATACTATATTCTCCATTGCGTGATATTTCCAATAGCCTGTGACCCAAGGGGTAAATGCATGTGATTGGTTGAATACCATGTGATCAGTTGAATACCAGGCCATGCGATCAGTTGAATACCATGCGATCAGTTGAATACCATGTGATCAATTAATTATTCTGTATTGTGATACATTCAGTACCACACGATTCAATGGATATCAAATGCAGTTATGACAAGAACTTTAGATTTATATAATATCTACTGTGATGCAACAAAGATATCGTTGCTATACAAATAGCATTTTTACACAACGACGACGAACATTCTGCTCAACAATTGCAGTTAGTATTAGAAGAAGTAGATTGCTTCAAGATATATAGTTAAATATCATTGAAACGTTATCATTTCCATTTTAAGTTTCTCTTTATGATTTTCAATTTGTTTCGTGTTATTGAACTTTTTACCACATAGTAATGATGTTAGATATAAGGCACATATTTCCATACACTAGTTCATGCTCTTGGCACTACCATCCTTATTTCCCTTGTGTAAACCATATTTGTAGCTAGAAGGTTACATCTAACACAACTCTTGCCAGGAAGCCATTTCCTGCTGGGTGAACAGAGGCACATAATGAATAAAGTTTCTTGCCCAATGAAACATCACACGTGTCTCAACTTGTGTCTCAGTTTCTGGTAGGGAATCAACCCTTCCAACTCTCAGATTATTCAGCAAGGAGCGGGTCCTCAACCCAGCTGCGAGCTGCGCTTGTTGTTGCTGAACCATACTGATAGCGGTTGACTGAGAATTGCACAGGGCCATGTGCCACTACGATACACTCTTGTGTAATACCTATAATTGATTATTCCTCTGCCATGGGTTAAAGCATTGTGATTGTACCAACACTGTATCACAAATTGCGGTCATTGACGCCCTGTTTCATTTCCAAAACATATCCTCAAACCAGCTCGCTCTTTTCTCTCCACGCTTCCATTTACACAATCTTAATTGGAACGTTTTTGAATGGTAGAATATGAAAAGCTCGAGAGTATAATGACAACCATACGCGCAATGCCCCAAACCTACATTAACCGTAATCTTGCTCTATAAATACAAGCGGAAATTGCTTGGAGTGATTTCTTCTTTAAAACGTTACCAAAGGCTCTTCAAATTTGTACAGAACAAAGTTGAAGTGTATAAAGAATGTCTTACATCACGACATTGGTTGATGGTCACGAGATTTAAACATTAAACTCGCAAATGGGCGTCACGTGCCGAAATTTAGTCCATAAGACTAAGGAATCCTTGCAACCAGAAAAGCTTGTACAGAATCTGGACTGTATCAACACGAGCATCTGGTGGGTTTAATTAAAGCATAACGTGTTCCTGTACTGGTAGAAGTGATAATGAGCTATTCGCAATAATGAGAGAGAAACTTAATTGCAATTGCAAAGCGGACACCTCAACTATACACAGTATATTGTTTTAATTAGTAAAAATATATACATTTATCAGTTTTGTCATCAAAAGCAAGTAACAGCTAAGTCTACGTGGTTGCGATCGTCACCCAACACTTTTGACTCAAGCACGCACATAAATATCTGTTTCGACATTTATAGCTCATTAATAAAATCAAATGCTAATGAGGGATTTTAATTCCTTTAGCTACAACAGAGGGGAGAAAATGCTGCTCCGATTGACATACAGACAATTGAAGGGAATATAGAGATGAAATGCTGCTCCGACTGACAGACAGACAATTGAAGGGAATATAGAGATGAAATGCTGCTCCGATTGACAGACAGACAATTGGAGGGAATATAGAGATGAAATGAACACATTTCTTCGTGCAAACTTTTCAACTTTCAAACTTCACATATTGTATTTCATGATCAGATTATCAGAGTATGAGCTATCCAAATTCGTCATTTATCGAAAAGTTCTACTAGTCGACATAGAGCCTTCTTTGAAATGACATATATTCTTTAATCCTGGTGCATTAACTTACATTAAAATGAATAAAACGACATGTTTAGTTTTTGAGATATCTCATTGACATTTCCTTGACTAATTGAATGATTCTGATGAACGTGACCAAGTGATCATGTCGTTGTCAATCCATTCCGAATCACTTCTTTAACATTGTTTTTAACTTAACTGTTTTGGACACTAGAGATATACTTAGCCCAGGGCATTTCTCAAATTATTAATCAGGTATATCACGAAATAAATATATGAGATATACATGTTATCATTAGCATTATGTGAACATGTTTGACTGTGTCTTGGTGTGTTAACGTGTTGATCTTCTGTCCTTAATATGAATTTCTATTTGTTTATATTACATTAAGGTAAAATTCTTGCACCCCCAAGGTGGTTTATCGGAAAGAAGACTATACCAGTATCGAGTCCCATGTCCAGTGAGCTGCATGCTGTCAACATTGTACCTTCGGGGTGCAGGAATTCCTTGCAGAACTTCAGGTCATGCTGTCAACATTGTACCTTCGGGGTGCAGGAATTCCTTGCAGAACTTCAGGTCCAGTGAGCTGCATGCTGTCAACATTGTACCTTCCGGTGCAGGAATTCCTTGCAGAACTTCAGGTCATGCTGTCAACATTGTACCTTCGGAGTGCAGGAATTCCTTGCAGAACTTCAGGTCATGCTGTCAACATTGTACCTTCGGGGTGCAGGAATTCCTTGCAGAACTTCAGGTCATGCTGTCAACATTGTACCTTCGGGGTGCAGGAATTCCTTGCAGAACTTCAGGTCATGCTGTCAACATTGTACCTTCGGAGTGCAGGAATTCCTTGCAGAACTTCAGGTCATGCTGTCAACATTGTACCTTCGGAGTGCAGGAATTCCTTGCAGAACTTCAGGTCCAGTGAGCTGCATGCTGTCAACATTGTACCTTCGGGGTGCAGGAATTCCTTGCAGAACTTCAGGTCATGCTGTCAACATTGTACCTTCGGAGTGCAGGAATTCCTTGCAGAACTTCAGGTCATGCTGACAACATTGTACCTTCGGGGTGCAGGAATTCCTTGCAGAACTTCAGGTCATGCTGTCAACATTGTACCTTCGGGGTGCAGGAATTCCTTGCAGAACTTCAGGTCATGCTGTCAACATTGTACCTTCGGAGTGCAGGAATTCCTTGCAGAACTTCAGGTCATGCTGACAACATTGTACAATCGGGGTGCAGGAATTCCTTGCAGAACTTCAGGTCATGCTGTCAACATTGTACCTTCGGAGTGCAGGAATTCCTTGCAGAACTTCAGGTCATGCTGACAACATTGTACCTTCGGGGTGCAGGAATTCCTTGCAGAACTTCAGGTCATGCTGTCAACATTGTACCTTCGGGGTGCAGGAATTCCTTGCAGAACTTCAGGTCATGCTGTCAACATTGTACCTTCGGAGTGCAGGAATTCCTTGCAGAACTTCAGGTCATGCTGACAACATTGTACAATCGGGGTGCAGGAATTCCTTGCAGAACTTCAGGTCATGCTGTCAACATTGTACCTTCGGAGTGCAGGAATTCCTTGCAGAACTTCAGGTCCAGTGAGCTGCACGCTGTCAACACTGTACCTTCGGGGTGCAGGAATTCCTTGCAGAACTTCAGGTCCAGTAAGCTGCATGTTGTCAACATTGTACCTTCGGGGTGCAGGAATTCCTTGCAGAACTTCAGGTCCAGTGAGCTGCATGCTGTCAACATTGTACCTTCGGGGTGCAGGAATTCCTTGCAGAACTTCAGGTCCAGTGAGCTGCATGCTGTCAACATTGTACCTTCGGGGTGCAGGAATTCCTTGCAGAACTTCAGGTCCAGTAAGCTGCATGCTGTCAACATTGTACCTTCGGGGTGCAGGAATTCCTTGCAGAACTTCAGGTCCAGTGAGCTGCATGCTGTCAACATTGTACCTTCGGGGTGCAGGAATTCCTTGCAGAACTTCAGGTCCAGTGAGCTGCACGCTGTCAACACTGTACCTTCGGGGTGCAGGAATTCCTTGCAGAACTTCAGGTCCAGTAAGCTGCATGCTGTCAACACTGTACCTTCGGGGTGCAGGAATTCCTTGCAGAACTTCAGGTCCAGTAAGCTCTCCTCTAACCACGTTAAAAATGGAAGAAAAACATAATTGCTCCTTCTCCTTTGGTTCCAGGCGTTCAACCTTTTCCGAACATTCAAAAGTGAAACTGTTACTTAGTTACATTATTCAATTTCTGTAAGATGATTTGCAAGACGCGTTTACCGAATTGTAAGAATTCTAGAGCGCCCGAGGACCATGATAATGAGTTCGGGTCCCTGTCTTTATCAACCTGTCATTATGTTTAGTGGGAACTCCTTGAAAATCAAAATGGTTCCACAAATGACTTTAGCATGTTGGTCTATTTGTTTTTTATTCATGTCTCATCTTAACCGATATAATGAAAGCGGTTGTTTGAAAATTATTAATTTCATAAAAAGATGTAAGTGAATATTGCAAGTAAGATAATCATTACTGAAGTAACCAATTGCATATTTGGTAATATTAAACTGATAAAACTGCTTTGTATTGATAACAATATTGAACAGTTGGCAAAATAGTATTAAAAACATAATCTTAAAATAATCAAGCGTGTGAAAATGTCACATGAATATTGATACATATCTGATATATATATATATATATATCATCATCGACAGCAACAACAAAAGCGTCAGGAAAACCAAAGAAAAACCAACTGAAAAAACCTGCAACTGCAGAAGTCCAAAAACTTGCCCCCTTAAAGGAAACTGCCTTGCCAAATCAGTAATCTACCAGGCTAAAGTCACAACAGAAAACAAAACTGAAACTTACGTTGGCCTTACAGAAACAGAATTTAAAACCAGGTTTAACAACCACAAAACATCCTTCAACAACCCCAGCAAAAAGAACGTCACAGAACTCAGCAAATACATCTGGCTGCTAAAAGATGAAAACACAGACTTCAATATGGAATGGTCAATCATTGGCAAGGCAAATCCATACTCAAACACAAGCAAAAGATGCAACCTCTGCATAAACGAAAAATTTATTATCATCTGCAAACCTCAAATGGCAACCCTTAACAAACGTAACGAGTTGGTCAACACATGTAGACACAACAATAAATTTCTGCTCAGAAACAGCCAAAGCCAAAAACCAGCCCCAAAACGCAGCAACCCAAGAAACAAAGAAACACATAGCCAAAACGCAACCAATGGGCGCCAATCAGTCAACAAGCCCAAGCGCACACATGTAACAAAAGGTGGCCAAAACCTGACATAATCTATCACTTGACAAATGCACTCAGCATGAAACAGAGCTGTAGTGATAGAAAATATTGATAATGTAGAAAACATCGACTTGTATACTACATTTATCTTGCTCCATTCACAAATGTCGAGCACTCTTCCAAACTCCTACAAGGCTAAACAACACAAAACCACTTTGGTTTGTGCTATTTGTCTATATATATTATATATGTATTTTTCTATTCCAAAATTGTATCAAATCTTATTGTTACGTTGCTAGGTTATTGTCTGTTACAACTGTCTGAATTTGTCACGACAATTAGAGAAAATAACTTGCGATTAAATTGTAGCATGAAATCGTGAGTAGCTTTGGAAGACCACGGATTAATCCATGTCAAGCACAATATAACAAAACAAAATTTATTTCTGAATGTCAAATAAAAATATTTTTTGGTTATGCCAGAGTGAAAAAGTGTCTGTCTCTTGTTGAAGATGAGCGACGTATTATAGTCTCAGGTTAGGTGCTGTGGGATTTATCGCCACTTTCAAAAATATTTCACTCATATCGCGGCTGCTAGTATTAATGCAGGGAGAAAGCCCGAGACACAATTGTGGCTATGTATTGCGGTGAAACCCGCGAGCATCGACTGGAACTAGCGAACCATGGGTGGTACTTCGGTGAAGTGTAGCATTGCACCCAAACCTGACTACATGAAGAACAGTTCTCTCCTGCAGACAAAGTTTTTCGAGTCCCTGGCGGGATTCTAATGATGGACCTCCTGTTCCGAAGCCGAACGCGCTAACCACTGAGCTATCCCGCCCCCATAATCTCAGGTACTCCACTGCTGCCAGGACCGTAGCGTGTTGTCCAGTGAAGATGCGAGAATAATCATGTTTATGAGTTAAATGACTTCAGTATATCAATTAAAATACACAAAACTATTTATATCTATTACAAACTAACCCCTTTAGATATCGCCTGATGTTGCGTAATAGATGTAAAACAACCTACAACTGCTGATAAAGATATTATTAAATTGTTTCTGTTAACATAGCATTTGATTATCACTATAAGATATAGGTTATCAATAGTCTACCTCTGCCGACCACTATTGGAGTAAACCATCTGCATCCTGGAAACAAAAGACTCGGACAATCCGCATATACAATGTTCTCGGTGACTTGAGCTTTGGTTCTCTTCTTTTATGGATTTGGAATCCATTGCGTAAAATCATTTAAAACTGATGATATGATGAATTAGTGGACCATACTAACATTTAATTTTCATTTCAGCAATGTTTTGGCACTGAAATCAGTCCAGGCATACTAATATCGTAAGACCTACCCAGGGTTCAAAGTGTATATCTGAAATCTGGGTAGAGAGGGCAAAGAAGGGGGCTGCAATGATAAAGGTTACATGTGAGATTGTTCCGATAGATTGGGAGGAACTTGTTCAAGATGATGATTCTTATAACCGGAGAGGAGGGGACACTGTCGTAAACAGCGTGTAAAGGTGATTTTATATCGATTAACCCCTCAATTCTCTTGAGTTTGACATCTCAACCTGTCCAGCCGTGCTCTGTGGAAACTGAAGCACTATTTACATCAACAGATCAAAGTTCTGTGATAGAACAGATCACAGAGGTCTAGAGACAAATTACTGAGGTCTAGAGAACAGATCACAGTGGTCTAAAGAACACACCACAGAGGTTTAAAGAACACACCACAGAGGTCTAAAGAACATATCACTGAGGTCTAAAGAACATACCACAGAGGTCTAAAAAACACACCACAGAGGTCTAAAGAACATATCACAGAGGTCTAAAGAACACACCACAGAGGTCTAAAGAACACACCACAGAGGTCTAAAGAACATACCACAGAGGTCTAAAGAACACACCACAGAGGTCTAAAGATCATATCACAGAGGTCTAAAGAACATATCACAGAGGTCTAAAGAACATATCACAGAGGTCTAAAGAACATATCACAGAGGTCTAAAGAACACACCACAGAGGTCTAAAGAACACACCACAGAGGTCTAAAGAACATATACCACAGGTCTAAAGAACACACCACAGAGGTCTAAAGATCATATCACAGAGGTCTAAAGAACACACCACAGAGGTCTAAAGAACACACCACAGAGGTCTAAAGATCATATCACAGAGGTCTAAAGAACACACCACAGAGGTCTAAAGATCATATCACAGAGGTCTAAAGAACACACCACAGAGGTCTAAAGAACACACCACAGAGGTCTAAAGAACATATCATAGAGGTCTAAAGAACATATCACAGAGGACTAAAGAACATATCACAGAGGACTAAAGAACATATCACTGAGGTCTAAAGAACATATCATAGAGGTCTAAAGAACATATAAAAGTATTGTTTGGCGCTGTGTTCAAGCAACCTGGTCAATGAACAGATTTAAGGTTATGTATCCTTGAAGTTATTCTGAACAGATATTCTTGATACCTTATTGTATGTGAGGAGTATAGCAGTAAGAGCATGAGCTAAGACTTCTCGCACGAATGATTGAGAAGGATGACATCATGAGAGCCGC
The DNA here is from genome assembly GCA_916613615.1 of Steromphala cineraria. NCBI lineage: Eukaryota > Metazoa > Mollusca > Gastropoda > Trochida > Trochidae > Steromphala > Steromphala cineraria. The sequence goes on from OU744720.1 coordinate 97,880,978, forward strand.
AATAATGAATTCATTATGATGTCTGATACCAATTCTATGTAACACATATCTTCTTATTCGAGTGTAATTTTTACCTAATGATTAAAGTATATAATCATGATATTGGCATCACCTAACTCATGTGAGTGTTTTAAGGTCGTAAAATGACCATTAGCATTGACGCTCTTATAAAAGAATTCTGTAACTTTGTGGAAAACGTAATGGAACAAGAAACGTCGATGATACAAACGTCATGTGTAGTAATAAAGCATTCTGCCTTTGATCTCCTTCCAGACAAATGACAACACATAGCCAGACAGAAGAACAACACTTGACGTGTTATTTTAGTGTTAACCAACTGTCTCGGGACAAGAACAAGTTATTACAGCCCGTGTGTCATTGCAAGAAAACATAACACTCTACAAAAACCCCCATCATCGCCATATCCGACACGCCTTAGACACCCTCTTCGCGACAATGACGTCACGTTACCCTTGGCAACCTCATCGTCACTGACCAGATCTCCACTGGACATGTAGCAAACAAAGTGTTGCTAGGCAACCGCTTAAACATATGGCGCTAACCTAACCCACTACTGTTTGAACTCCGGTCACTGCTTGTACGACATGATGCCGTTCATAATAACAGATGACTAACATCAGCTTCTCGGAACGGAGCTCTTGCATAACTTGTGATATTAAATCATCAGGGAAACATGTTCGAGCATGTCGTTTTGTAAAAATACCTGTTTTCATTGAGGTTCCTCAAAGCGATGTTTCCAATAATATAACAAGATTTTTAAATATGAACGTGGTACATGGAGATAATGATCTTAATAACCAGCTGGTGAATATCGAGCTTTCATCAGTATGAGATTGAAAACTATACTAGACAGCAATAATTAGGGATACACACAACTGTTGTTGAATTGTAAATGATGATAACATCTCAATTAGTCACCTGATGGTTTATTGGCATGACAATAATATTCCCAACCTGTTTCTGTCCAATATGTCATTTTCCCTTAAATCATTATATATTGAAATAAATGGCTTTATCAATTTATTTTATTTCCTTATTTATTTAATTATTTACAAATCTGTACGAAAATGTTTAGAGGTTAAATGATATCATTTAAAAGAAAACGATAAAACATTTCAAGATTGTTTTTATGAGAGATTTTCGGAATCTTCCTCGAATATACATCCCCTGTAGAACTTGTGCCACCTGTGTATCGAACATTGCATTACAACGTCAGTCTACAGGATAGTTGTATGATACACGGGATCTTCACGATACAATTATACATTGAAGATCATTACTTGCAATAGACAAAGGTTAATGATTTGTTGGTCAATGATGTCTGCTGAATGAATAGCTTGTAATGATAGGGAGTACAGAAGTAAAACCTTGCCTCTGTTTTCTGAGAAGAACTATGTCGTGTTAAACAAACCTCCCTGAAAACAAACACAGAAAGTAAGTAGACAGAGCGGATCGAGAAATAATAATATATATTCTACAATAATAAATATCGATATAAACAAAGTTTATCATAAACAAATAAAAATCATAGGAAATGACAAGATACAAGTCATATCTTTTTAATGTCGTGATGAACAAATATCTATTCTAAAACAAAACAGTTTTATCCTTTCAACAATCAGTCGAGAACAATATACTAGATGATAATCATAATTATTATGGTTTTATGATAAATTAAACTCTAAATCGGATAAACAAATATAATGTTTTATCTAACGGTTGAATAAAGTTGTCCCTGTCGTTTTGAAAGCTCACGTTATTATCCATGATAGATACATTGTACTATGTTATTAGATATTGAGCATTTTAAAACCTGTTATTGAGTATCATCATTCGTTGTCTATACCCCTCGTTATGAGGCATGTTGTACAGTGAAGACCTGAACCTGACTGTACAGGAGACCTCTCTGGCTTGAACAAAACAGAATCTTACAATATTTCCATGAATTGCTAGATAGTACATCAAACTTTGGCAAATACTGCCGGATTCATTATATTGTTATCATATATTATATTATTCATTATTGATCCGCATCAGTGCAAACGACAATTACGACCCCTTTGAGTAAAAATCTCAATATGTCATTAGCGTCGGTTTCCGAAAGCTCGTCAGCAGTGCTTGTCCACGGTAAATGTTATAACGAAGGCAATGATTGTTGCTGTAAGGAGTTGATTATATCGTATATAAGGATAACAAGCTAAAAGTACATTTCGATTTGTAGGTTGGCGTTTAGAAAATAGAGAAAGCGTTATATTATTTATACAAGTCATAGAAAAAGATTGTTTATTCTTAAAGGGTTCTTTGAAAATAAAATAACCCTATGTCGACTATTAACATGGTGCCTATCATTCATACTGATCCTTTCATGCTATACTAGGTTATTACGCTGGAAAAGATAAAGATAATATGATTGTACATTTTGCATGTCTTTAAAGATGCACGGTCTGACGGTGTGAAAATATATTCCAGCCAATTGATAGTCACATACAGTGTACAAGATCATATCCCAATTTTATGGGGACTTTTTTTACGCACCTAGGTTAGCAGGACATTGAGATACCATTGATTACCCAGCTAATGACCAATCGAGAACCACATCAAGATATTTGTACTCGTAAAGGGCCTATATTATATATTGGCTATATAAAAATATGTGAAAATAGTAAATGCAATATTAATATTTAGTTGAAAATATATGGACTTAAAGTTAAGTTACATGTGTATACAAGACACTATATGAGTTGCAAATTGGACCATTTTACCTGGCTAATCGAAAAGAGGCACGAGTGTTACTACCAGACGAGAGTTTAGACTGAATCAATTACATATGTAGGTAGCAATGTAAGTGTCTCTAAACATTCCGCGTGTATGTTTTCTCCATTAGGTGTGGTCGTTACAGATAAGTTATGAAGGGTTTGTTATGACACCGTGCCGGTAAGTAGAGCGAGATTGGAGCGTGGTTCTCCCTGGCTTCTGTTGACGTTAACCAACAGTCCACATGCTCTACTCGAGTAGCACTGTAAATCTTCAACCATAACTTCACGATCTGCGTCCCTAAATAACCAATACAAGGCCCTGAGACACTTTTTGATCCCAACTCTTTTCTCTGTTTGTATAGATTGTCCAGAACTCTTCATGTGTGTATTTGCTTTTACAATACCAATTTTATATGTAACAGTAACATTAACATTTAGTTAGTACCTACTATGATTCCTTAATTATTGATTAGTTGTTCAATATATTATCTCCTTTGATGCATGCTCTTTGTATTCGGGTTTCATTACATAATCAATTGTTTCAAACGTATACAATCGATACGGACATGAGTCAAGCAATGGGACGTGATAACCTATCATAGTGAGATACGATGCAGTGATAAGTATGATATCAGATGTCTATGTGTCTCACAGTATCAGTATCACTAATCATGAATATGTTCGGCTTAAATACTTCATAACGTTTTGGGTACAAATAGATGCATCTGGTTTCACAGACTGTCTAATGACATGACCAAAGCAATTTACAATAAAACACAATGATTTTAAAAATGACACATCTGTTGCTGAGTGTGAGTGAAATGAATCAATCAATCGGAGCTCTGCTTGACACGCCACTGTGTGTGTTGCGCCTGTATGTGCTAAACCTGCTGCGCTCCGACATTGATGAATGCGACAATAGGTGAACACAACTGATCAATAGAGGGGATAATGTACATTGCATAGTCTCTTCAAAGTTGATGGAAATGTATAAATGATTACACTGAAATGACATCAAAAGACACATCTGTTAATCGGTATCAAAGAGATACTGCGGGTCGATAGAGGTGGCTGATAACGGGGATGCTCTGAATAATGCTTGATGGTACCAGTCAACAGTTGTCCTTCACTTCACATCACACAGCAAAGGTCTCAGATAGTTCGCCAAATAAGTTTATACCCCATTGAAGGCTTATTTTACAAATATATTCATAAAATTTATTTAATACCAATTGTTTGGATTTTTATATAATTTCCATAAAAGTAAATCTATGAAGAACTTATCTAAGATTAAATGATATATGAAACAAAGACGTATAAAGAACGCATGGAAGTTTTAAGAATAATTTGAAACACGAGACTGAAAGTGGGAGCAGCACCATGACGGTAAATATAAAACCTGATTAGACAGAAAATAAATATTACGATTTCAATACATTGTTTCAAATACATAGTAGCATTTGTAAATCGAACTAATCGAACTTATTAACTACAATAATCCATAGTCCTATACAAAATGGTGAAAAGGTGTCCGCAGAAACATGGTCTCCTTTAATTATTGCGTGATATACTTGATAATTCTTCTATGAATAAAAATATATTGGATATATGATACCCGATGTTTGAATCCCTGGAGAGAATATAGTTGGATTAAACTAACATTGAGTGTATAAAGGGAAAATGTTAAGATGATTTAAAGAATCCCTATAAAGCACTTGTGTGGAAGTATTAAACACGATCTGTGTAAGAGTAACATCCACTAAATGATAAAAGTAGGGATAAGGTATTTACAGAACAGGATAAATAATTCCAGCTACTGTTCTGTCTGAAGAGTAAGGTTCGAGCAGTTGATTTATACAGCGCGTGACTACACAATACTTATTAATTGCCTCGCACAGAATAAACAACCTCGAGTCGTACATATTTATAGAACCTTTGACAATTACTTTTAGAAATACCAAACAACCCTTTGAACTATTCCTTACATATCCCAAAGGTCTCAAAGGCAATAATATTTCAGAGTGGTTATTGGATTTTCTTACTTTGTATTGATCATGTTTATAAGTTCATTTAAATCAGCATGAGATAATCCTTTATTATTAAAGTGCTACTTCAAACCGAGTTAGCCAGAAGCAGAGTCACTAATCCACAGTTCCTTTACCTCCAGGAGAACACAGGACAATGAAAGCACGGGCACGCTGCTATAGCACTGAGTGAACCGATGTAGACTTCTATACCTATACTGCAGGCCCTGAGAGACTGCTCACTGGGTGAACCGATGTAGACTTCTATACCTATACTGCAGGCACTTAGAGACTGCTCACTGAGTGAACCGATGTAGACTTCTATACCTACATGTATACTGCAGGCACTGAGAGACTGCTCACTGAGTGAACCGATGTAGACTTCTATACCTATACTGCAGGCACTTAGAGACTGCTCACTGAGTGAACCGATGTAGACTTCCATACCTATACTGCAGGCACTGAGAGACTGCTCACTGAGTGAACCGATGTAGACTTCTATAGCTATACTGCAGGCACTGAGAGACTGCTCACTGAGTGAACCGATGTAGACTTCTATACCTATACTGCAGGCACTGAGAGACTGCTCACTGAGTGAACCGATGTAGACTTCTATACCTATACTGCAGGCACTGAGAGACTGCTCACTGAGTGAACCGATGTAGACTTCTATACCTATACTGCAGGCACTGAGAGACTGCTCACTGAGTGAACCGATGTAGACTTCTATACCTATACTGCAGGCACTGAGAGACTGCTCACTGAGTGAACCATGTAGACTTCTATACCTATACTGCAGGCACTGAGAGACTGCTCACTGAGTGAACCGATGTAGACTTCTAAACCTATACTGCAGGCACTGAGAGACTGCTCACTGAGTGAACCGATGTAGACTTCTATACCTATACTGCAGGCACTGAGAGACTGCTCACTTAGTGAACCATGTAGACTTCTATACCTATACTGCAGGCACTGAGAGACTGCTCACTGAGTGAACCGATGTAGACTTCTATACCTACATGTATACTGCAGGCACTGAGAGACTGCTCACTAAGTGAACCGATGTAGACTTCTATACCTATACTGCAGGCACTGAGAGACTGCTCACTGAGTGAACCGATGTAGACTTCTATACCATACTGCAGGCACTGAGAGACTGCTCACTGAGTGAACCGATGTAGACTTCTATACCTATACTGCAGGCAGTGAGAGACAGCTCACTGAGTGAACCGATGTAGACTTCTATACCTATACTGCAGGCACTGAGAGACTGCTCACTGAGTGAACCGATGTAGACTTCTATACCTACATGTATACTGCAGGCACTGAGAGACTGCTCACTAAGTGAACCGATGTAGACTTCTATACCTATACTGCAGGCACTGAGAGACTGCTCACTGAGTGAACCGATGTAGACTTCTATACCTATACTGCAGGCACTGAGAGACTGCTCACTGAGTGAACCGATGTAGACTTCCATACCTATACTGCAGGCACTGAGAGACTGCTCACTAAGTGAACCGATGTAGACTTCTATACCTATACTGCAGGCACTGAGAGACTGCTCACTGAGTGAACCGATGTAGACTTCTATACCATACTGCAGGCACTGAGAGACTGCTCACTGAGTGAACCGATGTAGACTTCTATACCTATACTGCAGGCAGTGAGAGACAGCTCACTGAGTGAACCGATGTAGACTTCTATACCTATACTGCAGGCACTGAGAGACTGCTCACTGAGTGAACCGATGTAGACTTCTATACCTATACTGCAGGCACTGAGAGACTGCTCACTGAGTGAACCGATGTAGACTTCTATACCTACATGTATACTGCAGGCACTGAGAGACTGCTCACTAAGTGAACCGATGTAGACTTCTATACCTATACTGCAGGCACTGAGAGACTGCTCACTGAGTGAACCGATGTAGACTTCTATACCATACTGCAGGCACTGAGAGACTGCTCACTGAGTGAACCGATGTAGACTTCTATACCTATACTGCAGGCAGTGAGAGACAGCTCACTGAGTGAACCGATGTAGACTTCTATACATATACTGTAGGCACTGAGAGACTGCTCACTGAGTGAACCGATGTAGACTTCTATACCTATACTGCAGGCACTGAGAGACTGCTCACTGAGTGAACCGATGTAGACTTCCATACCTATACTGCAGGCACTGAGAGACTGCTCACTAAGTGAACCGATGTAGACTTCTATACCTATACTGCAGGCACTGAGAGACTGCTCACTGAGTGAACCGATGTAGACTTCCATACCTATACTGCAGGCACTGAGAGACTGCTCACTGAGTGAACCGATGTAGACTTCTATACCTATACTGCAGGCACTGAGAGACTGCTCACTGAGTGAACCGATGTAGACTTCTATACCTATACTGCAGGAACTGAGAGACTGCTCACTGAGTGAACCGATGTAGACTTCTATACCTATACTGCAGGCACTGAGAGACTGCTCACTGAGTGAACCGATGTAGACTTCTATACCTATACTGCAGGCAGTGAGAGACAGCTCACTGAGTGAACCGATGTAGACTTCTATACCTATACTGCAGGCACTGAGAGACTGCTCACTGAGTGAACCGATGTAGACTTCTATACCTATACTGCAGGCACTGAGAGACTGCTCACTGAGTGAACCGATGTAGACTTCTATACCTATACTGCAGGCACTGAGAGACAAACTCGGGGCTATAATCCACTGAGATTAACAAGTCCGAATCAGTGGACGGAAGGAGGGGGAAATGTGAGCCTTGTAGTTAGAATCAACCATTAATCACAAGGGTTCAGCTAGTTAAAAGTCCCCTGGGTTCCTTGTATTGGTCACAAACGTCATCTGATCGAAGGATTTTATTTCACTGGAATTCTAATTACTATTTTTGAACTAAAGTAAATGTCGTAGAACTTAGTGATGATGTTATTTGAAAGTTCAAACAAGATCTTAACAAAGAACTTTAGTTAACTAAAAAGCATGTACAGTTAACTAACCTTTTAAAATTAGCCTTCTGGTATTTGAGAGTGTATATGACCTTGATCATTGAACTATACCGGCGAGATTTTTCATTTGAAATCAAACATAAGAAAAAAAAAGTTGTTGAAAGAGGTTACATAACGAACTTATTTTTGATAATCCTTTGGACAATTAAGAGGATTATATAAAGTAAAACAATCGAACATTTACTGGACGATGAAGAGAAATGTAATCACAATGTTACAGAACGAAGAAGAGAAATGTAATCACAATGTTACAGAACGATGTTGACCGTTGAAAAATAAGCTTTTAATACATTGATTTGATGAACAATAATGTTCATTATCAATTGAGCAAAAGCTGGCCTTGCAATGCCAAACGAAACATTGACTTATTAATATTGCTCTATTGATAAATCCAGATTAACACAGATAGACACTTTAGTTTACGCTCAACGAAATCAAGTGTGGCCGAGCAAGAATGGATCTTACTATTCCAACACTAACTACGCCCTGAGTCGCCTTCTTGTACACGATTGAATGTATGTGGTCATCTTCCGTGAAACTTAACGGGTCCTTAGTTTTCATTGGTTAACGATTGTTTGGAACAACTATCCGATTTCAACAATAGGACTGATTGGTTGACTATTTCCTCTTTAGTTTCCATACCGATAGCAACCGAACCTTAGGCAACATAAGTTAAATGATGAATAATAAACGATTGACTCTAACAATAGTTTTAATTGGAAACAAACCATATATATATATATGAATGTATTAATTGAAGCGGTGTCTGTTTAACTTAACTATGATAAAGAATGTTTATACGGTCGGTACGGAAAGTGTGAATCACCTCATTATACCTCTTGTTCATATTTATTCCACCACCTGCATTAGAGATTGAGATGTTTTAGATATTGATATAAGTAATGATATGTAGGAGTCCTCCGTCCTGCGACACACCTCAGACAGACGTCAGGATCTACACTTCATTATCTCGGCAGCGTTAAGGGCCTCTTCATGTCAGCGCTTCAACTTGCTCCGAGGATATCGAATATTTATTCATAAATCAGGCCTTCATTTGTATTATATATTTAGTAGCAGTAATGTTATTAACGAATTTGCTCCCTTTAAGTGGATAAACACCACCTATTCTTCCATCTTCCATCTTAACATTCAAATGAATCTATTCACTTACAAATCGTGTTAAGTATCACTTGCTTGGTAATGTTGTTAGCATCTCTCTCTTGCAATAAAGACGTGTACAATCGTACTCTTCCTCATTCATCTAGAAAACTTTTAAATGCCTCTCAAAGAAGTCAAAGGTATCTGAGGACTTGTGAAGTCGATATTGTTTTGATAAACTTTGGTCAATTCTTCTGAAGTCCGGAGCAGTGACCCATTGTGCAGGACGGCTACAGGAAGCGGGGTCTGCGCATGTCATGTCATGAAGCACAATAGATCAACCGTGTATAGAAACTCTAAAAGGGTTTGGGTAAATGTTGCAGTATGAGAGATGGAACTCAGCGGGGAAAGTTCAAGAGATTCAGCGATGGTCAATAATCTTTGCTTCCAGACATTCGGTTAAAGGGAAACTGATTGAGAGCGGGATATCGGGAGATTTCGGTAGATACGGGTCTTGGCGTTGTGAATGATCTGGCGCGAAGAGGCACGTGAAGAGCCTCTGCTGACGTCATCAACCCTCACTAACGGACCGCGAGTGATTCGAATGAAGGGATCGAAGGCCGAGAGGATGAGCGGTGATGCCCCGTCGTCATAATCTATTTATCTATTTGGGTTCAAAGAACGGGAACAAGGAGGATCGAGGAGTTTAGGCTAAGCGTGCCTCTTCACCCAGTTCGTCCATGGTATGACGTATTTGAACACACGTAGTTGCTTCTACATTCGTCACGATCTCTCTACACGCATGTGTAAATTACATTTATAGAGAATATTACACTCTTTCTATATTCGTCACTGCAGACAGAAACAGATATACATAGATGGGGAAATAGACAACTTGAACAACTTGCTTGTTAATATAGTATATCCTACGACTGCACGGTTCATGTTGTCAAAATGTTTTCATCGACGTAATAGGACGTTGATAAATAAAGCATAGTCTTAGCAATATTTGAGAAAAGTAAAGATTTAATATATACACCTTTAAAACAATACGCCAGTTAAAATGATAACAATGACACATGTTCTCAAAGAATGTTTAGTTAAGAGATTTTTAAAATTATTATTATTACATACGTTTTAGAATGACGATACACCGTACAACTCCCAGTTTGTTTCCACATCATATCAGGATGAGCGAACTGGTGGAAGACTGCTATGGTTTAATCAGAGAACATATACCGCCTTCACTGTGAAGAGACGGAATGCTTTCGGTTAATAAACTGTTGAGCTTTCTCCATCTTCACTTCAAAACCAAACATTGCATGAGTGACAAAATGTGTATAGTACCTAAAGAACCACACTGTAGTGTTTCAGTGCTTCTAGTTGGCATTCAGGCACATAGGTATATTTATGATATGAAAACTATTCGTTCAAGTTTGTATACAATTAAAGGGACCATTCGAGCGGGGTATTTTTTGTGGAAACGAAATTCAGGAGGACTTTCCTGTTTACAGTTATAAATGATTTTTACATGATAATTTCACACTTAATTTCAATTATGTTTGTAAGGTTAGCATTGCAGTTGTTAAAGATTAAACAATTTGCCAAAGAATAAAATGTATCGCTCGAAAATTAAAAACATCGTGAAATGAAGCCAATCTTCGAACCTACGATCGTGGAATGCATTATTACGACAAAATTTTGTTGTAACTGGTAACTTTTATTATGAATTATTTGTGAATATACTCCTCTTATATCAGTCAAGTAATTATTTCTTTATTGTATTAATGAATAAGCATAATACAGCACATTTGTTTTCTCGGAATGCTAACGTTTCAAAATGGCGGACGAAACGCGGTCGAGTGGTGCCTTTAAATTTAAATGTTAATATGCGGATGCTATTCTACACGAGAGAAATGTTATTAATTATGATACAGATTAGTATCTCGATCTCATAAATAACTAATGATAAACTCGTCCAATAGAGCACAGAGACACGGCCCTTGTATATGAGTGAAAGCGTTCTTTCCTATTACCGATTGTATGATGAAATCACCACCCAACTGGCAACAAGCAAGCAAGATTTAGCGACATCAATCAATCATAGTACCACCTATGGCCTAATAGTAAAATAGGATGGGCAAAGTGGTTTGAGAATTTCCAAACTCCCTTGTGACTACTTCACATTGGCTACGGAGATACTATTATAACACAAATGCCAAGTTATCACAAATAGTTTTTTTGAATAAGGATATAAGAAACTTCTATTGGCCTACAGATGATATCTACTACGTGACTCTCCTATACCTCACCTCAGTGATTGCTTCACATTGTGTCAGTTCATGTCTTCAAAAAAATGTTGTTTTCTGCAGATATTCTGAATTTTTTTTTTCGAAATATTGATATTATTATGCCATAATAACTTTGCCTTCTTATCAGCTATTTCTCAACCAATCACAGTGCCTTGACGCTCCCTATTTTAATGGTTGTGTCAGAAGCTATATTCTAACCATTTTTCCCATACGTCTTCACTTTTTCATATTTTGACAGCTTACGTAAATTATTCTGAATCTAAGATTTGAAATAGAACACATATGCAAATAGAACTTTTCTTCTATAATATGTCGGTTCCGGCACCATGGCTATCATATTTGAAAAGATAATCTCGAAAAAACAATTTTTTTCGAACAATTTAATTAATACTGCACACCTAACTAAGTAAAGCCACGAAGGCATTAATTTCGAATATTTTACATGAACACATTACGTAACTTCTATGAAAAAACATAATACTCTTAGTGTCGTGAATCATTCTTCGTTTCCTCTATCTCTTGGTCTCAAGTTTAATATATCTTCGAGGGTCCATTTTAGTCTAGTCCCAATTTGTTGGAATATTCAGATATTGTTGTGGACTGTCTACCATTGTACTGGAAGATAGTCATGTCACAATATTTAACGATACTATTCTCAGTCAGCTTGTTTAATCATTAAGACTCGTATACATAGACGCTTCATTGTCGAAAGAGGGAACACACTTCATGTTCTCCTGGAAAAAGTGATTCTTAACATCATAATAGTATAAAATGGTTTAAGTTCAATCAAAATAATACCAATATTCCGTAACAGGTTGCAGTCATATTTTGAGTTTACAGAAGCAAACTGATAAAACAAAGAGCACCAATATGTTATGGTATAATTGGTCTAGTTATTGAATATTTTGTTCCCCACAAAGACCTCTCCTACTAAATCGCTGTGTCACTTGTAACTATCCGACTCGAGATAAACATATCGGCGTCCCACTTTCCACCATGGTCACAAGTTATTAATTACGGTTTTATTGCTTTACTCAACGTCTGCAGTACTCGACAAAGCATATTTATATGGGGAGGGGAGGGAATGTTCAACTCAAGAGTTCATCAATACATTGTACCTTTTGTTTCAGAAGTCTATTGTATTACACATAAATGGAACTGGTAAATGTTGCTGTACTAGTTTACAGGTGCATGACAATGTGTAGTTGCACTGTTTGGGCATTTTGACACACATAGGTCCCAGAAGGGTTACACTAACAACATAATGTAGAAATCTCAATAACATTCTGGATTATCAGGTCACATTTGGAGCCGATATTTCTAATTTAGATATGACATATAACGATTGTTAACAGTTACTTTTAATGCAGAACGTTAAGCTCATAATGTAGTTGCCGACATGCCATAAATAATAGCCAAATAATGATCATTATAGTCTGCCATGAATCGCTCCCTGTCCTGAAGGAGTTGGTGAGTACCGTTCTTGTTTTACTGTTTGACAGTGTTCATACACATTAATAACACAGTACATTAGTGTTTCAATATAAGCTTTAAATCAGTATGGCTTAACCGGATCTTATATTATAGCAGTTAAAGTATGAATACAAGAATGAGACAGTATCATTAACAACAGTTATTGACATGACTACTATTCAAGATCAAACATTTTAGTATTTCCGTTTGTCTACTCATGATGTAAAAACATTGTTGTATACTATTACATATCAGAAAGAAACAAAGCAATCTAACCTGCGCGCTCGGATAACGTCACGTGCACATTTCCTATGGTAATTTTCAAATTCCAACGTTTTGAAGAAAAATGTACTTGATATCGCCTCCCTGAATCATATGTAACTTATTTCACCTCAATGTCTGTTTCACCTGTAACGTCACATCGACATCAACATCAACACCTTGATAAAAAATCAACAGGTAACTGTGATGATAAATTATTGATGTCAGTGAACAAGCTTGACATTGCAGACGGTACCTGTGATACGCTGTCGGTGACGTGCAAATTATTACCTGTCTAATTAGCAGATAGAGATACCTGTTACAGGTGCAAACCTACCTGGGCGTTAATGAGACAGGTGAATAACACGGTTTGTCAGTGTTTGTATCTCGTTGAGGCAGGTGGCAGACACCCATATGGATTCTTGACATGTACTGAGGTCTAGTTATGGTATTAATGAATTACTTTGAGATCTTATAAAGAGAAATAACATCTGCAAACCAATCACATGTTAAACAAACGTCTCGTTATGGTGTTAATGCATTATGTTAAGTTCATATAAAGGGAAAGTATTTCTGTTAACCAAACACATGTTAAACGAACGTCTAGTTATGGTTTAATGGATGGCATTAATCTTATATAATAGCGAAAACAATTTCTGCTTACCCAATAGCGAGAACAACATTTGCTTACCTAATAGCGAAAACAATATGTGCTAACCATTGCATTGTTAAAAGGAAGCGATAAGATGATGGCTTTATGAATACATTGACAAATTATGAGCATAGCAGATAATACCAATTATTTTGCAATTGAATTAGTTTTCTCTCAATGCATCTTGGATGAACATTGACATCAATGATAAAGATAATCGGACATATCGAATTATATGGTAACATTTGATTTTATTTTTGTTATTTAAATCTCTAACACAGCTTATAAGTAAATATTTCGGCGCTAAACCTTAACTCCGTCACTCACTAAAATCTCTAAACTTGATTTAAACATGCAAATATATGCATACAATAAACCCAGGATTAGAATCCTATGAGCAGAATTTACGACAAAAAGACCTACTTGGTATGCAAATATATTCATAATGAAAAATCAAGATAAGGAATTTATTGATGCGTCACCTCGTCCCCAGTCAGCAAGGTCCATATAATGTATCAACTCGTTCTACTAACTCCTTAAATGGAACTCAATGTTTCCATCAATCATTCAGTAGAGATAGATCGATGGATAGCATTGATGTGTTGAATATAGATTCTATTTCCTTACGTCCGTCGTTAATGAAAACTTTGTAAAAGTAAGATTTGGGACGACATATAAGTTCAAATACGCATCTGGCGGATTACGAACCAAAGCATTTAGAGTCGAACAGAGAAACGTCATTTACTTGTTCATCTTCATGATGTGAGGGATAGAAGGATTGTCCCACAAAGCACTAAATTTTGTCAAATGTCTTAATGAAGGTGTCATGAACGTGTTACAAAGTGTTAACGGGTTTTAAGTCCGTAAAGGTCAAGTTTATAGCTATATATCATATTTGTCTATTTATCTATTTATCAATTTGTACATTGTGACTTATTCGGACAATTAGGTGCTTATTAAAATGTGATGAGATCAATCGATATCAATGCTAGCTAGATTCGTAGATACTTAATACCCCTTCATCAAAATTTGTAATTTATAATTAGGAAAGATTGAACTTATGCATTAACTTTAAGTACGATGCAAGATAGAACCAAATTCTTCGGATATTCTGCATATGTTTTTCTGATCTTGCTCGACATGGTGTTCATCAATTTCATATTCCACGATGTATTGGGTCAAACAACAAGGCGTCAAAACCATAAAAAAAGGAATACCAATTTAGATATCAATTCAATTCGGTCGGAAATTGCAGCTAACAATTAGCCAATGATGAAAGTATTCCAAAATATAATGAAAACAATCTCATCCCAATTGACCAGAAATAATGCATCAATAGCGTATTTCGTTATGTCATAGTGTATCAATAGCGTATTTCGTTATGTCATAGTGTATTAATAGTGTATTTCGTTATGTCATAGTGTATCAATAGCGTATTTCGTTATGTCATAGTGCATCAATAGCGTATTTCGTTATGTCATAGTGTATCAATAGCGTATTTCGTTATGTCGTAGTGTATCAATAGCGTATTTCGTTATGTCATAGTGTATCAATAGCGTATTTCGTTATGTCATAGTGTATTAATAGTGTATTTCGTTATTTCATAATAATTAACAAGTTTGGCTCATATGTTATGGTGAATCTAAACTACTTTTTACTTTTTAACCATGGACATCGTATTGATTGTATCGATCATGTGACATACATCATGATAATAATATGATTCCATAGTCTTTTTCAGGTTTTCTATTGAATTAAGTTACTTTTCTCTTTTTTTATTTCAGATTTAGAAAGGAAGCGATCTGAATAACGGCAGTGATACTTCAAGACATATAATTTATAGGTTCGTTTTCATATGGATTTTTCAGACACGACACTGTAAAGTAGTGATTGCATTTTAGAAACATTCTTCTGTAGTTTTTAAAAAGAAATATATCACACAGGCTTTATCAAGGCTTTATCAGCATTATACAAATAATACTCGTATACTCGAATAACGTGTTTAAGCTTTGACAGAGAACCATTTAAGTTAACGACTCTTGAAATCCTGTCAACTATTCTTTGCTTAATGGAGTAGGAGGTCACTAACATCATTACCAAACTAATCAAACCACATTTTCTTAACATAAACATTTGTATCCTAAACATCGTCTTCCAAAACAAATGGTTAGGATTGATGAACAAATGCTAATCACAATTTAGTTCCAAAATTGCTTGATGTTAGTTTGTGTTAAATATGAATATTTTCAGTCATGCTGCACCGGATAGTGAAAATATGTCCAACAAAACTTTAATACATCTAGTGTCAAAAAGATAGTATTTTTTAAACATTTCATAATATTTTACTTTAGATCCCTTGTGTCTTTCTCTATAGAATAATGCTGATAAACTGACCGAGAGTATTCTTAAAATAACTGATCATACTTCAGGACGACTTGTTTGGTTAAATGAAATGATGGAAGCATATCACACGAAACGAGATTGAAAAAGAACTTTTCAACGAAAATGATTACGTCCTTAATCCTATTTTTCAAACATACGGAAAAGAAAGCTAAAATCGAATTGGAATAATACGGTCACTCCGCATATTATATCATAAGCAAAATAGAAACCTGCTCAGAAAAGAATAGATTGATTAAAGTGATTATAGAACAGACGATGAATAATGGCACTGTTCTTATTGCTAGTTTGTGTGTGGAGGACAGCCCAGCACCTGTCGTATGATAACCACTGTTATTGCTAGTTAGTGTGTGGAGGACAGCCCAGCACCTGTCGTATGATAACCACTGTTCTTATTGCTAGTTTGTGTGTGGAGGACAGCCCAGCACCTGTCGTATGATAACCACTGTTCTTATTGCTAGTTTGTGTGTGGAGGACAGCCCAGCACCTGTCGTATGATAACCACTGTTCTTATTGCTAGTTTGTGTGTGGAGGACAGCCCAGCACCTGTCGTATGATAACCACAATAACCATGGTGACCTCGCCCTCATGTGTCAATGTGCCACCTGAGAGATTAGAACAATAATTATCGTCAACCACCTGTTGGCGAAAAACTTCGATTTACACAAAAACTCTTTTACAATTGATATGATTCTGTATCCATGACTTGACATTTAAAACCTTGTGTCCAGTTTTGCTAACTGACCTGTCCGCTCATATCTTGCTCGTGATTACCACGGCATGGTTAACATAGGAAAACAACACCTGTCACAGGTAACACGGGGTCGGTAGTTTCTTAATGAATTTACCTGGGAAGACTTGCGTCTTATCTTTTGTTCGTAGGTCCACGTGTAATACAAATATATATCAGAACTATTTCCGTTTGAGTTTATGTGAATGAAACAGTATAAACCAATGGTTTACCTTGGTGTGTTCTTTGGCTTGTATTATAGCAAATTGAAATTCTAATGTTTCGTCTATAGACGATATTACCAACTGTTCTTGTTGTATATACAGCAGTCATGAGGAGTTATCTGAAGAAATCCAGGGTGGGAGCATGATCTCTTAACGTAATCTATTGTTGTAGAATCTTGCATATGGTAAAACTAATTGCAACGTTGTCATTAAAAATATCATCATCACGTACATGTCATTAAGATAGTGAACACATTAACTTGTCGAATGGTGTGGTCTCAAAGGTAACAACGTTCGTTTACGTTCATTTTATGATGAGTGAAAAACATCAGAGAATAAAAAAATATTTAGGTTATAAGAAACTTGGATGTCTGTGACACAAGTTCTATGTCTGAATTCAAACTGGCAATATGTATGCCGTATCGTTTTCACACACCAAAAACGTGAATGAAATGTGAAAACTGACAGTCGAAACTAATGTGATATATGCTATGTTAAGGACGTGAAATACGTCTAGAGGTTTACAATTGTTTCTCATCTACATATAATCTAGCAGTACGTAGCACGCCATCCAACATCAAAAACCAGAATGACAAATGGATCAAGCTAATTACGTCATATTCAATGTCAACGTCATTCATTCATACAGAAAGGCCAAGAGGCAATGTAGCTAAAAGTGCAAAGTGGTCGGTCATGGTGAACTTACACGTGTTCGACTCCTGGACTTGGGCGAGCCTGTGACTGAGACACTGGTGTCGGTGAGTTCAGTCCGGACCACCTGACCGTGAGCTGCGTGGTAGGTGGTGGTGCTGTACGAGGGCCGGGGAGAGTTGGAGTCATCGGACTCACGACAGTAGACGACCCCCGTTTGAGACACGTGGATACTGGGGGTGCAACCCATGCCGGCCCACCCTCGGGCTCGCTCTCACAGGGGGAGGGGGGGGGGGGGTCTAGTCGCCGTCAGAACTCCGTGTCTCCTTCCAGTCGGTCATCATGATACAGAAGATAAATGTACTCCAATACTGCACATGTGTTCACACCACAATATGTTTGGACTATTCCCTGGAAGACACCTTGTATGTATGATTAAGACCAGAATGCTCCTCGAGAAGTCATATCGTTCACTGTTGAACTGCGATCACTTTTGGAATTATTTAATTCTCTGAACTTTTTGAAATCTCTTGTGCACATGGGAGCAGATATGTGTCAGATAGACCCGGTGGTCGGCATCGGTAAGTAGAGTAGAGCACTCACTCACTCACTCACTCACTCACTCACTGACACGAGGAATGGGTCCAGTTCCAGAGGCTGGCGGTACCGCGAGCAATAGCTCAGTAGATGGCTACACTGCATTCATGCCCGATATCACAGCACGACCCGCCCTAGCAACCAGAACAGATCCCAGCTCACTTGGCATATTGCAGAGAGATAGCAATATTGGTTAACATGGGAACGGAGAGGTCTCTTTCTCTGATGTCAACCCTAAATTCCCTGATCCTCCAATCCAGTCGTTTTGGTGAGCACGTGACAGTGAGACGTGACGTCAATGGATCCCCGGCAAATATGATATTGGAAGGTTAGTTAACTCGAGTCCTGGGGCAGATTAGGACGCACTCCACTCAGAGGTAGGTTCATATACACACCAGGCAATAATTAGGCACCGATAAGATATTTGTCCTGGGGAGAGTAACACCGGGCGCCGCTCTGTGGTGCTGATCTCTAATTGTCTAAGCAATTGTCTCCAAGATCCACGGCACAATGTGCCATATGTATCATATTGCGAGTCATGTAAACAGGCAAGTCAGCGTGGGCCATGGATAAACGGCCACACTGAGAGTAGAAAGAGAAATTGTGTCACCTTCAGCCAGCGATCAATGGAGTGTAAGCTGGTCTCGCTCGCCTCTGTCTGTCACTCCCCACGCTTATTCTCTTCCTTATCGCCTCCACTCGCGGGCGGAGCTCACATAAACGCCGACCGATCCGATCTACAGTTCTACCCAAGCAGGAAGCCAGGCCTGCTGCGACAAAAATCACGCCGCGATTAGTGACCACTACACGACGTGGACATCGCCGTATGAACAGCTCTGTTAATCCCACACGACCTGACGCGGCAAACTGAGGCACAACTGAAAATCAATGATGTATCGAGGAGCCAGGCTGGTACCGGCGCAACAGGCAGTCAGATGCCGTCTTGGACGCTGCTGGCTTTTAATTTGAGAGCACGTAGCCAGCTCCAGTTCCCTTGTCTTGTTAATTGTGAGGTCTCCGCTAATGGCCTCGGCCTGTCAGGGAACTTACACATATATATATATATATACAGTCGCTTTCTTCAAATGAGAAGGATTGATATCGGCATGGTAGGGTATGGTTTGGTATGGTGCGGAATGATGTTCTGTGGTAGGATATGGTGTGGAATGATGTGGTGTGGTGTGGTTTGGTATGGTGCGGCATGATGTTGTGTGGTGTGGTTTGGTATGGTGCGGTAAGGTGTGGCGTGGTGTGGTTTTGTCCGGAATGGTGTGGTGTGGTGTGGGTTGATGCGGAATGATGTGGTGTGGTGTAATGTGATGTGGAATGATGTGGTGTGGTGCGGTCGGCTATGGTGTTGTAAGCTGTTGTTTGGTATTAAGTGGTTTGGTCTTGTGTGGAATGGTATTTGATGTGGTTTGGTGTGAAATGTATTATGGTGTGGCGTGGTGTCGTCTTGTGTGGAATGGTATTTGATGTGGTTCGGTGTGAAATGTATTATGGTGTGGTGTGGTGTCGTCTGGTGTGGAATGGTATGTAGTGTGGTTTGGTGTGGTTGGCTATCGTGTGGTATGTGGTTAAGTGTGGTTTGGTATTGTGTGGTATGGTCTGGTATTGAATGTATTGGTTTTGGTATGGTGTGCTATGATTTGGTGTGGAATGTATAAGGTGTGGTGTGGTGTGGTGTGGTGTGGTGTGGTGTGGTGTGGTGTGGTGTGGTGTGGTGTGGTGTGGTGTTTAATGAATGCATATGGTGCGGGTGTGGTCAGATATGGCATGGTGTGGTGTGGGTTGGGTTGGTGTAGATGTACATGGTGTGGATGGTGTGGTGTGGAATGGCGTCGTGTTGTATGGTGTGCATGTGGTGTGTGTGGTATTGTATGTTATTAGGTAAATGTGTTCTGAACACCAAACAGACCCTTATACAAAATGTCACTGATTCTTTCTATTTCAGGCTATAGGACTTGGCGGGTTAGCGTGCACATTGGAATCTCAGACGTCCCGACGGAACCCAAATAACGTTGCGAAAAGGAAGATAAGTTTTCGAATGTGTATCTAACAATTTAGTTTGAAAAAAGTAGTAGCAATGGTTTTTAGACTTAAGAGTCGTTGTGCAATTTATTGGTACTACACGAGGTAAAGTGGCTTGTCTTAGACTGTCGCGGACCCCGACTCGGGATGGACCAAAGTTGATGGTATAGACAAAGTGCGGACTCGGCTCTTCAATGTGGTGACACAGCGGTCACGTGTTATGTCCGTGTTTTAATAGTCTAATAAATCATGTCGCTTTAAAATAAAATCAAGATAAAGAAAACCCTTGGTTCAATGTTCATAATAACGGAACAGCCGATCTTAATGTCCGCTGGTGTGTTGAAAGATAAAGCATCTTAGCAATATCCACCTTCATCTGAAACCTGTTACAGTTACAGTAGTATTGACATCTGTCACAGCTTGTCTGTCTGTCTGTCCGCCTGTATATACACAATTGTTCTACACCTAGCCAGTGTGTCACCTCGCTACCAGGTAGTCTCTCATCCAGGTAGTCTCTCATCCAGGTACGTCTCTCATTCTCACCTGTAGCGACCAGTCCACTGAAAAACGTCTTCCTTGACTCTGCAGCTGATGCCGCGTGTGTCGAGTACTGAAATCTTGAGTATATGTTATAGATACCTCTAGAACCATGTGGAGAGAACCATATCGTAGGTTAACATGGTGTGGTGTGGTGTGGTGTGGTGTGGTGTGGGGTGGTGTGGTGTGGTGTTTATAAATGCATATTAGCCCTTTTGAAAAATAGGTTTCACAGCTTAGAAATGCTTAGAGTGTTAAACGGCCTATTTCTTGTATACCCTGTAGAACTTTTGTTTGCGGTAATTAACCGATTGCATTACTTCGGTAGATGTCTTTATTATACTCCAGTAAAGTGAAAACGCATATAAACTGTATGACAAAATACTAGGTTCTGAATGAACACACCTGGTGAACTTGAGTAAAGCCAGAGCGTGTCATTAGCTGGGTGTCATAGAACGACAGATGAACGAAGGTGTAGCTTATACGTGGCATTAGGGTGTCATAGAACGACAGATGAACGGAGGTGTAGCTTATACGTGGCAATAGGGTGTCATAGAACGACAGATGAACGGAGGTGTAGCTTATACGTAATCAGGTAGATAAAGGCAAAATCAAAATGAGACAATCTGTAATTACAAGAGCCTTCAACAATTACACATTAAAGAAACGCAAATACGAATGTTCACTTGTTTTTGTAAATGTTCTTTCATTTCATACTTCACTTGAAATATTGGGTGTATGAACGCTACGAGTAAGAAAACATTAACTATGTTTTCTTTGGCCAAATGTTAAGGTATCATATACTGTCACTTTGTTTCTCTTCTAGTGATGGCGGAAGGGTAGTCATCATGTATGTATCATCCACAGTGATGATGATACTAACACTATTACTTCACCTTAATACACTGCTAAATAACCACCCCCAACTGTTCTACAGAAATGGTGGAAAACCTTATGGTGTTCTCTAAACCTCTGTCAAACACATAGCAAAGTGGATGTGATAAATAGATACAATACACAGAACATCAGAATAAGTAATTGAACGTCATTCATTCATTCATTCATTCATTCATTCATTCATTCATTCACCAATTGATCCATTCATCTATTCATCAATTCATTCATTCCTTCCTTCCTCCCTTCCTTCCTTCATTCATTCACTCATTCATTTACCCATTCATTCTTTGATTCATTCCTTCGGTCGGTCAGTAATTATGTTTTCTCTCTCTCTGTCCGCCTCTCTCTGCTTTGTTTTCTTTCTTCCATTCATCCATCCATTCACAGCACATAGAGGTTCTGCCGCTGCAAGTGTCGGATCAGAAGGAATCAGTAGAGCGTGTACAACAAACCTAGCACAGGACTGGAGCAACTGACATGCTTGTAATATAGACTGACATGTCGGATATTTTCTGCGGATTTCAGAGGCATTTGGAAGAATTATAACGCTGGTTCCAATAAACCAGCTTGTCAACAACGAAGGAAGATTTGAGCTAAGGAGAGAGTCATAAGCCACTGAAAAAGTAATGTGGACATGATAATGTTTGGACACGGGTTAAAAACTCGAATTCATTTTGTTTTTTTATGAGCTCAAGTTTCTGACCTAATTCGAAATATATACACGATAAGTAAAACAAGGAGATATTAATTATAGCAGAGTTATATAAGGTTCGCAAGGTAACCATTCTAAAATCTCACTTAGTTTTCTATCTCAATACGTGTTATATTAAGAACGATATGATGAAAATTTTACTTTGTCGACAAAATGTTGTCTTTACATATCATAGTGTTATTGATATCAAACATAAATTGCTTTAAAGTGGGATGTATGAAGCACGACGTGGAGCCTGGGAGTAATCATATTTGTTCCTATGCAAGTAATGCGACTCGATCCAAACGTCAATACTTGTTTATGCGCGAATATCACGGACTATATAGGGAACAATTTATGCGTTATGCAATGCCCGGATGGTACATGTAATGAACATATCGATCTGTAATCCCCTATTTATGAGAGACGATTGGGTGATTAGTTGGTGATTAGAGATGACTTCCAATCAATCCTGATAGTTAATGGGAAATATAGCAATTTGATACTGATAAACAGTGCTGCTGGCCTCAACCTTGGTTTCAACGATAAGATGAAGAATTCAAAGGTGAAGATATAAGTTGGTGAGGAGACTCTTAATTTTGTTTATTTGAGGCATATTTTAATCTAACCAAAAGCTCTTAAATGATAAATGTTTGTCATTTTGATATTGAGGTTTATCATGCACATGTATGGTATAATGAATGAATGAATGAATGAATGAATGAATGAATGAATGAATGAATGAATGAATGAATGAATGAATGAATGAATGAATGAATGAAATAAGACAAGTTAATCATATGATAAAAGTTGAACGAAAGTTTCAAAGCATTTCAAACCACATTGAACAGCCGGAAAAGATCATCCAGCGTTTTCATAAAGCGCTGAACTCAAAAGACGTTTGGAAGTGTTAAAAAAGTCTAAACTCTAAACACTATAGGAAGTAATCTAAGTGCGGAGTCCCCTGAGATCACGTGGCAGCAAGCTACATCTGCGTGCCAGCATCATCTTAGACTCAGACCCATTTAACATCCTAGATTCTTTGTGTCATTAGCATCAGTTGGGGTGTATTGTTTAAATAAAAGCCTCAGGGTGTGAAGCGCTCTTACCGTAGATCCTTAAAAACATCCGGCATTGTTTGTTACTGAGGAATATTGAGGTATATTGGACTTGACTATCGTATATCCTTAAAATAACACCCTAAGCGGCGGCCTAGTTTGACGGAATGAACGCTACAGATCACGGGGGCGTGTCCAGTCACCTTTTCACTTTAGTCAATCGGTGACAAGCCTAGAAAGCCATCGGCAATATTTGATATCTTAGCGAAGAACAAGTGATAGATTCGACATTTTGTCATTTATGTTGCAGAAATAACCGAACCCGAGAAATCATAAAACATCACAGGTCGCTTTATGGTGTTTAAAGTTCCTTGTGTTTTGCAATGTACTTTAACTTGCAGTTTTTATAACGGAAGAAAATAGGACGAGATCGTAAAAGGAAGAAACGCAACGTTTGAATATCGGATAACAATGATAACAAACACAATCTCAGGGTAACAGGGCGTATCAAAGAGAAAATACGACCAAACCGTTTCCAGTTCCAGTAAAACAGACTTGGGAGAACTAGAACTAGAGTTAGCGAGATCCTACCAACTAGCACACTAACAAAGGTTTACATGCGAGATTACTCGTTATCTATTGTGTTTAAGGCTCCCGGGGGATGAAATCAATTCTTGGAACGGTTCACTCCAAGTGCCGACACTCTGTGCGCAGGATTTAAGAGCAAAAGCTTTTAAGACATGAATATGGAATTTGTGTCTGTTGAGTGTTTTTTGTGAAAGGGAAACTTGTAAATTGTTTATTATGACGTTTCCCTATTATGGATTAAATGTGACCTATTTGCGAAATATCAGTGATATCATTAGTCTGCCTTGCAAGAGTGTGATACCATACGTATATCCACAAATTTGGTATGTTTATTGCAAGCTAAATACACATATCAACCTTGTAGGAGATAAGGCGAGGCTGTTTTTCTTTATGACATCTAAAGGACGTCACATGTTATATACGTCACGGCAATGGCCTTTCTAGCAAGTGTGTTAAGACATTGAATGTAAATCTAGAGAAAAGACTATAGAGTTAATACGTGTATCTTGTAAGTGTCTAATAATGACCTCACGTGTTTATCCAACAAGAATTCAATTTCCTCACGTGTCTAACAAGAAAGAAATGACCTCACATGTCTATCTGGCAAGAAACCAATGACCTCACATGTCTAACAATGACCTCACATGTCTATCTGGCAAGAAACCAATGACCCCACATGTCTAACAACGACCTGACATGTCTATCTCACCAGAGCATTATTATGACCCCATATATCTAACAATGACCTCACATGTCTATCTGGCAAGAAACCAATGACCCCACATGTCTAACAACGACCTGACATGTCTATCTTAGAAGAGCATTATTATGACCCCATATATCTAACAATGACCTCACATGTCTATCTGGCAAGAAACCAATGACCTCACATGTCTAACAACGACCTGACATGTCTATCTTAGAAGAGCATTATTATGACCCCATATATCTAACAATGACCTCACATGTCTATCTGGCAAGAAACCAATGACCTCACATGTCTAACAACGACCTGACATGTCTATCTTAGAAGAGCATTATTATGACCCCATATATCTAACAATGACCTCACATGTCTATCTGGCAAGAAACCAATGACCTCACATGTCTAACAACGACCTGACATGTCTATCTTAGAAGAGCATTATTATGACCCCATATATCTAACAATGACCTCACATGTCTATCTGGCAAGAAACCAATGACCTCACATGTCTAACAACGACCTGACATGTCTATCTTAGAAGAGCATTATTATGACCCCATATATCTAACAATGACCTCACATGTCTATCTGGCAAGAAACCAATGACCTCACATGTCTAACAACGACCTGACATGTCTATCTTAGAAGAGCATTATTATGACCCCATATATCTAACAATGACCTCACATGTCTATCTGGCAAGAAACCAATGACCTCACATGTCTAACAACGACCTGACATGTCTATCTTAGAAGAGCATTATTATGACCCCATATATCTAACAATGACCTCACATGTCTATCTGGCAAGAAACCAATGACCTCACATGTCTAACAACGACCTGACATGTCTATCTTAGAAGAGCATCATTATGATATCATATGTCTAACAATGACCTCACATGTCTATCTGGCAAGAAATCAATGATCCCACATGTCTAACAACGACCTGACATGTCTATCTTAGAAGAGCATCATTATGATATCATATGTCTAACAATGACCTCACATGTCTATCTGGCAAGAAATCAATGATCCCACATGTCTAACAACGACCTGACATGTCTATCTTAGAAGAGCATTATTATGACCCCATATGTCTTACAATGACCTCACATGTCTATCTGGCAAGAAATCAATGACCTCACATGTCTAACTACGACCTAGCGTGTCTATCTTAGAAGAGCATCATTATGATATCATATGTTTAACAATGACCCCACATGTCTTTCTAGCAAGAATATTAGGGTCTCAAATGTCTATCTTGCAAGTTCATTATGACAGTATGTTTATCTTACAAGGGGAGCGAGAAGTAAGATAGATACCTGTCCATTGACGTAATGCCATTCAGTATACTTATATGTTATAAATGAGAGAATATTTACGGAACTATACCCATCGTCCGAGTATTCAGGAGGGTAAGATAGCTCTCGATGAGCCTCGGATCCCCTGCCTGGCACTGTCAGCTTGTGGATCTGACTAGCGCTCCCTTGAAATCCACGTTATCTCTCTGCTCTTTTCATCATAAAATAATTACCCCACGTTCACAGATTTTCTCCTCACAGCTTTAAAACAAAGTGCTAGTTCGACACGTATTCTGAGTGTGGACCTCCAACATATATATAAATTACGTAAATGCGTTGTGAGGAGTTATTGACGGCACGAACGTGTTGGTCACATCCACGTGACGAGTGGGAATACCAAGCGGTACGTAAAAACTTCACAAAATAATCATATTGAAAACAGAGGGTTTTGTAAATAGGCCAACATTGTTTTGCTCTACCTTAGAATTCACAAAGCGTTATTCTGTCATGTTAACTATATTATTTACAATATCTAAGAAAAGTGATTGCTAGTCTCACTGATATCGGCGTAAAAACCTTATTTGTGGTTTCAAGCTACGAAGGTTAATGTGAAGTCACAATAAGCCGTGGTTCTGTATGGTATAAAAACAAAACTACACTATCAGATAATTATCAAATCGACTAAATTACAAATAAGTACTGTTTTTCAATATCATTTTGATATATTTTTCAATATTTAACAATATATCTGTAGCACTAAGTGACTCATATTATAATCAATTAAGTATTTATTCTAATGAGATTGTTATATTCGATTCCAGAATAGTGGAATGAGATTTCTCTATTTCACGAGATGTGACATTTCTATTTCCGATACATCTTCATCGCTTGCTCCAATAAAAGAAGCTATCATTCCGTACATTCGTGTCCTTCCTTCCTTTAAATAGTGACTTCTTGTCTAAACCCAATATGATATTGTCTGTTGCTATGACGATCTGATCAGAAATACCCCTCTTTGTTAACGATTGACAAGGATTGGATCAGATCAAGAATAGAATAACTATATTGAAGGCGACACGATCTGGTCTGGTGTACGGCTACATGTGTTAGTGTACTCTGAACCCTCTCCAGATCAACTGTGGCTAACAATCTGCACTGCATTGAAGTCTATGTTCATTGAGTCATTTAAATAAGAGAAGAAGAAGAAGAGTATTTTATTCATGTGTCACATACTGTACACAACCATAGCCATCATAGCCAATGCTAAACCACCTGTCAGATTATTACTTTCAAGTTCAATGGTACAGGCAGATCGGGGGAGGTGGGTGTCAGAGACCCTTACGCTCTCATAATCACAGACGCCAGCCTCTGGATATAGAACTTAGTTTTCAAACCTATCTACACAACATATCAACAAGGTATGACACACGATCAGCCATATTGAATCTGTACCTTACCAGGAAATGCAAACCGGGACCTGCCTACGACCTGAATGAAGCGCATTTGAGTCAAGAAACCGTTTCCAGGCAGGGGATAGATCCAAGATGGTCGATCGTTTGTCTTGCTTTCTTTAAATGATATATATACGATAGGTATAAACACTTGTATGTATAATTAGATTCTGGAGCCTGTTCCATGACAAAAAGTTAAGAAGTCAATTGCAGTTTCAGCTGCTTCCCGTTTTGAACGTTGGAAACCTCTCTCACCACCTTTTGGAAATTCATGATGTCGCCAATTGTGACTCACAAGGGATGTATTGTACTTGGTAATATATGTCAAAATAATAAATCAGGTTTGAAAATAACTTAGAACAAAGTTTAAAGATATCATATAACTGAAAATCCTTTCTTAGGCAAAAACATACTTCTGCATTTACCATTGTTTTATATTTCACAGAACTTTATTGACATTTGTTAGGATTACGAAACATGACAACATAAGAAATCTGTTCCCAAGTGCAGATTTGAAGGGAACTAATGCAACATGAACTAAGTTTTTAATCCAATCCATGTTCTGCATCCTGAATAAATCCACAAGCATATCCCGGGCATGTTTAGAACTCATTTGACAAACACATTTCCGATACAGAATGGAATTTACGTTCAGTCCAGGGGGTCTGATTTGCGAAACGATAATCGTTAGTTCCTTTAATATCTCATAGAGCGACATGCCTTGACGAGGGAATGATCATACTATCATGTTGGATTATATATTTATATATAGGCCTATATAGATGATATATATATGATGATACTTCCTTCATGTTGAACTGGGTACTGATGAACCAAAGCTACGTGTTTGTATAAAATGATTGGATGTGATGTAAGTGATGAAGAATGTATATTTCACATACACTGTTGTCACAGAGAGCGAGTCACGTAAATGTAATTATTTACCGCGTGCCAAGACAATTACTTGTAAGCATCATTCATTTAGTTTTCTTAGGGAAACTTGTGAAAATGCTATCATGATAAAGCAAAGGCAGACAAATAGAAATCTAGAATAAATATGAAACGAGCAACCTCAACCCTCCAAGCCAATAAATTCCTTAGACAAATGCGTCACGTATGACCCACATTTGTATATACGTCTATACTTATATCAACAAATCCTAAGGCGTCTATCTCAGAGGGTTATATCTATCGACAGAGTGAATGTCGTCGTGTTTATTGATCTCTTGATTCCTTGAATAAAGTATACTTTATTACCTTCAGGTCAAAGGTCATATTGTGACCTAGGGTTAAAGGTCACAGAGACCCAATCTGACCCCTCTTCGGGTTAGGAGACATATTCATTATCAGCGAGTGGGCGCTCATTATTTCTATTTGATCCCATCAGTCACAGTGAAGCGAGAGTCACGAGGTCGAGGCAACGAGGGGGAATCGGGAAATATTTAAGTAATTTGCTGTACGCGTGAAACAATCATTCTGCCTTTTATAGAAATACTGAAATTGAAAGACAGTTTATGATGCATATATACTTCAACAATTACGGTTGAATCCACAATTTGGAAACTATTGGGCATAACGTATGAACGTATACTTAATACTTGAAGCAAAACTAGTGCTTATACTGTTGTTGCCAATGTTGTTTTCTTAACTTTTGATATACACAAAATTCCCTTTGGACATTAAAGCATTATCTTATTTTATGTTAAATTCTGTTTACTACAAAAGGCCACAAAATAACAATACCAGTGAACATACTAGTGATAGCACAAAATAACATCCCTAAACAACGATGGAATGAACATCAGCGAATAATATGATTGAAAACGATATCTTTACCGAACATCGCTACTGTCAAATAAAGAAGTTGTTCATCCATATAATTACACCTAATATAATTAATATAAATACACCTGTCTTCATCAGTGTTAAACATTCCGCTGTTGAACCTACAGACATGATATAACATCGCTTTATTGAATGGTGTTGGTGCACAGCGCATCGCAATTAAACAAGTCTTCAGTGAAGCAAACTCAACTCGGAGAAAAAATGAAATAAACATGAGGTTCCTGAACTGTAGAAAATGAAATTATGTTAATTAATTACAAAGAATTACTTTGTGCCTAAAACACGATACCGGGTTCCTGAAATAGATCCGCGTTATTTTCTGGCCTTAACAGTGGTACATTTGCAAACCAAGCCAATTACTTTCAAGATTGGCTAATCAGGCTCATTAAAGTGTTTACGCCAAGTCGGAATCAAATTAGTTGAAGTGAACGTCGATCTCTTCAACATCCCTAAATCGTTGGCACAGTACAATATCGAAATGGAAGATGGAAGGAAAGGATGTATTAAATGTTTCTGATCAGGGTTCGAACCCTGCTTCAGTCAACTCACCAGCATTCCCAGATATTGGGCTAACAACTTACACGGTGTGCTAGCCGCGGTGAACTGATGCCTCCCTGTACCCGCTGTCTCAATCACACTGTATGTAGTACTGCTAATGTTCAAAGTGAAGCGAAAAGTTACACTTTCAGCACAGCGACAAACACTTTGTAAAGCCTTTGCAGAATAAAGCTCAAATTGACGTTGAAGCCGTTAAAGAGACATCCAAATCAGTTGCTTGTTATGGTCTGTATATCAATGAGTAAGTGATGACATTATAAGTTGCAAACAAATCAAAGCATAATCTAATCCCAGAGACCTTATAGCAACATCGACCAAGAAGCGGAGAGATTGTCCGGTGATAGAATTCCAAGGATTTCTGAGTAATCATCATTTTTATATTCCCCGTCGTTCCAACATAGAGTCGGAAATTGCTTGTAACGAATAATGAGCGTTGTAACTTAGGTGTTCTATACTTGGATTCTTGCTAGAGGTAACTGCAACCATTCCGGTGATATCATTGTATTGTACGTTCAATGAATGCATTCCGGAGATATCATTGTATTGTAAGTTCAATGAATGCATTCCGGTGACAGCCTTAATTGTACTGTTAAATTCAAAGAATGCATATTTTTTCATGCTACGTCTCCCAAAATGCCCTAGGTATTGCATAACATTCTAGATATAGTTTGATAGAAAATGTTAACGTAAGAACTTTAAGAGCAATAGTTGTAACATAAGACGAAATATTCAGAACATACGTTGATGTGTATATGCCGATTCAACTTGCTCGAGGTCGTTCATAACGACTTCCTTCTTAAGGTCCCTTGACAGTGGGGCATGAATAATGATGGCTATTTTTTATTTATACTAAAACTTCCATACTTTGCGATGACAACATATCGAAATAGATTTTAGGTTTTTGAAGGGACACTATTGTTTGTGTAAAACGTCGCATTCCTAGTCACTGCTGCCCCCCCCCCCCCCGCCAACCAATCTGGTAATGTCCTGTAAAACTTGCCAAGCTCTGCGACTGAACAGGATGTCCTCAATTCTCAAGAACAGAGGGCGATAACTATCCTTGCAATAAGTTTCAATTTATCAACTGGTATAATAATAACCAAGGACTTATATATCAACTTAATTAAATTTGATTAAATGGTTGATATTTTGTGTTAAAAAAAAGGGATGTTGGTTTTCAATTAAATCTAATTCTAGAGCACATGACAGCCAGATAAAGCTAAGATTTGGTGACTTTGTTTATTGGTTTTAACATGAGGGGGGAGCTTACTGTGTAGGTACACTGAAGGTGACTAGAACATTGTTTCAGTGGGAGGTATTACGATGTGATTAATACGCGATACGACTACGTCGACCTTGAATGTTAGGATACAAGTGAGAGTAACAGTAATCAGTTCTAGTTATCGACAATGAAACAAGAAGGTTAAGAGGGTAACGGATTCAACTTGAAGACGTGCATTTAAAGCTGCTCGACAAAACTTTATTACACTGTTCATGAATTCAAATGTTATATCATTTAGGGGCATTTTGAATTGGTTGTCATTTCTTAAGGTACTTTATTACAATTTCAGAAAAATTATTAATATTGGTAAACAATATGAAACATCTTATGACAATAATGTTTCGAAATGATAATTTTATGAGACAATCATGAAATTTTAGTGTTAACATTTTTGACACCAATAATGCATGAATCTCTGCTAGATGTGTTCATAGGGGAATAATGAAGTGTTTGCATATCAGTGTCTCTGAGGGGAATAATGAAGTGTGTGCAAATCAGTGTCTCTGTCTTCCTTGTTGTCACAGACTCCGTCTTTCCACAATGTATCTTAAATGTCTCTGTTTTTATCATATCTTCTCACTGCATGTCGCTTTTATACTCTGTCTCATCTTCATTGTCTCTATATATCTCCCTTTATCTCGTCATAACGGTCCTCTATGTCTCTATGTCTATATGTCTCACTCAAAGTCTCTGATAGTATGTTTCTCTCCGTCTTGTCTCTCTTTCACGTGTCTCTGTCTCTCTCTCAATCAGTCTATTTGTCTGTATCTATTCTTTCTCAACAGCCTGCTTCACTCACAATACGAAACATTGAAGCAAAACGACATTCAAAACACATTCTAGAACTAGGAAAGGTAAGGTGGAAGCAATTATTTGTGAGATTGCGACAGCGTCATCTCATCATTGAAATGAAATAAGAACTTGATTTGCTCCACATCTTAAATTGCAGCAAAACCTCTAGACAATTTCCATCCTGTAATTGAAAACAAAATGTGAACGATGCCCAATCAAAACGAAGAGGACGCTCTCGCGAGATTATTCGAGGCGAGATGATGAACTTAAAGGCTAAGCGAAGACGGAAACAAAACTCCCTAAGACTATTTCAAGTTTCTACCTATCAGTTGCACCAATTTAACTCTCATTTAATTCATCTCGACATCATTTAATTTCCCGGCTGATATTAGAGTTCTGCTTGTTGCCCATCAATCACAGAGATTACAACTCTGATGATGGAGATATTGCGTATAAAACTTGTTGGATGAAATACAATTAGCACACTGAAATGGCTCGGGCAAAATGAAAGAAAGGTCACATAAATGTTCATTTCCATTTACACTATTTCATATAAATTGCTACCAACTTCTGCAATGTTAAATGTCAATACAAGTGTCGTTATGACGGCGATTTTAAACTTGTTCCAAAATAAGATGGGAATGAATTAAATCGCAATCCACATATAGGCAGTAATTACTTTTTTAGAACCTGTATCCTGTCTTGAAATACTTTCAGAAACAAATTTAAAAAATCCTTTCTTGCAACATAGAAACTGTTTAACAATTAACTCGTATCTCACTCATTTGTTTTAATACAATCCGAACCAACAATAAACCAGGGAGCAGCTCATTCCGCTAGTGTTACCCGCGAGAGTGTTACGCGAGTACAGCGAGCACCAGTGTAACTGGCGAGTTATGTGGCTTCCTTTCCAATGAGCCCGAGATCCGGGATATCACAGTCCGAGCTAGCTCCGATATTCCCCGAGTTTCCACCGGCCAGTGACGTTTTACTTGCGTCATCATTTCTACGGGCTCAAGGCAGGGCAATATTTCAATAGCCTTGGGGAAGCTCGCCTGGAATAGTACATCACGAATTAACCCGGTCAAGCTCTGCATAAAACTGCCTCCCTCGATTCGAATGCCTGCAAGCAGCACTGATGGACACGACTTACTCAAATGGTACCTCGTTCAGTGTCAGATTGAGGCCTTTCCTTTCAACGCATAGGCTTCTACATTATGCAGTACTGCAGTTAGATGAGAATAACAAAGTAATTGTATTGTATTATGAGGATTTGATTCCATGTGTAACACATATCTGTCTGTGAGCATGACTGATTGAGAACAGAGACTCGATGGAAGTCAGTAGCACCGCAGACTGGACGATCCACATACACTTCCTGGGAGTAGCTGCTTACAATACGGAATTTGTTTTAAATTTAATTATAATTTGTTGCCATGGAAAACTGTTTGAATTGTTCCTTAAGTGGTTAATGATTTATTCAGATAGTATCTATTTATCTGTTATGTTAAAGTGTTATCTACTGCGATTGCATGTCATATCACCTTGAATTAACCTTTTTTCGATCTTTAAAACTTTTGTGCTGATGGCATCTTTACAGAGCAACTCTGGTTATGTTATAAGACGACCGTGATTTAATTCATTCAAAACAGACGGATTTTCAGTTATGATAACGGCAGAAAATAAGAAAAATCACATGAGATAACATCAGAATTACCGAGACTGATGTGTGGTTTGAAGAAGACAAATGGTTTGTTCCGTATGGAGACATCCTAGACAAACTCCTCCTTCCTCTCGATTGCATCCCAGCCCTCATTCCAAGCATCTCAAGATCGATGTATTCAATCAAGCCACAGCGGAATTGGCAATCTTGAGTAACATATTGAAATATACTTTCTATACATTACGGTTTTCCTTTTCTATAAATATGTCTCTTGCACATCTTGCTGCCTTCACTACCTTCACTTAATGGTATACGAGTCCACCTAACTGTACCTGCTTCTGCTTGCTTAGAACTGTTTCAATCATGTATATAGAATAAATTATATGGGATTTAAAGCAACTTCTGCCGTTTGTCTTAGGGGCTCGAAAACACCGTATGCGAGGTTACATGATTGAAACAGGTAATTGAAAGCGTGTTTATCCAACAATCCTGCATTAATATAGACAATGTATTCTAGAATATGAAATAAGTCGTAGCGTAGTGCTAAGGGAGAAGTTACGATCACCTAATGCGAAGGGAGAAGTTACGATCACCTAATGCTAAGGGAGAAGTTACGATCACCTAGTGCTAAGGGAGAAGTTACGATCACCTAATGCTAAGGGGGCACTACATTGGTCACTTCACTGGTTCGTCCCTGATGACAATCAACTCCAATAGAAGGAATCAAATGAGGACCATTCCATGATTAAAATCAGCTACACTATATGTGTCGTATGGTGAAGTTTGATAAACATTCAGTGACGGTAATATCTTTGAATCCATTACTCTTACAATACAATTGTAATCACATAAACAACAATAACATTTCCTGCAAACATAACTCCTTACATACTCGTCTAATGCTGGAAACAACGTCTCAAAAACTACAGATATGTTTTCACTGAAAAAGTTATTCCTGAAATATGGCTGCCATCTTGAAGAGAGATCGCCCGTGGGTGAAGTGAAAGAGGGAAACCGAAAGGATCGCCATATCCTGGAATCGTCACGATCTTCACTTTGTTTTACCCTTCTCCAGCTCCGTATATATGCCCTTGTGGCGGTGACTACCCAGCTGAGTGTGTTAGAGTGTATGTTGGAGAAACTCGGGCTCTCTCTCTCACTCGCCAACACTCTGAATCTGAAACCTTGCCCTTGTTCAAGTGTTTTCTTACTAAGGAATGAACTATCTTTTTCATCAGTTTGATAATCTTTTTCAAATTTAACATATCATTGAAAATTTTGTTTATGAGTAGTATTCTTGTACCAAGAAGAAATAATGAAGAAAATATGTCATCATTTTTGCAAGGTCAAACAACATCAATGTATTCTAACATTTCTGACGAATTAATATAAACTATGGTAAGTTTTATGCAATATATTCAACAGATGGAATATTTTAATTTAGAAAGGTGATTAATACAAAAGAATGAAATTAGGAGAATTTTCTTAAACATCATTGTATTCTAACATCTCTGTCGTATTATCATAAACTATAGGTAATAAAATGTATTCAAAGGATATAATTATTCAAATGAGAAAGGTGATTGATACAAAAAAAGGAAATTAGGAAAGGTATCTATGACTCTATTGTTCAAGAAAGATAATTCCAGTCACCTTCGATTCAGACCTGTTTAATCATTGAATTGATACTGTTCCGTTTGTTCATAACAAGGAAACTGTTGCAGAAATCAAATTTCTCAAATTAAGTCAGTTCTTGAATAACTTTATAACAGAACAATCATGACAATTGCAATAATTTCGACGTTTATGATTCCAGTTTGACCAAGAAGATTAGAAAAACAAAAACAAAAACAGCATGACTACAACATACACGGTACCATTTCTAAAAGAAACCCAGCTCACTGTGTATCAAGAACTGAATCTTAACCATGGTAATTACCCATCGGGTCGGTGTCCTCATATCGACCAACCTCAATATAAAGAGAAGCAAACCCATTCTAATACATGTCAGCAACAAGTAATTAATGCATGCAGACCCTGGACCAGTTTAATGGATAGAGGGCGAGATATTTCTGAGGTAGAACCACTATTATTAACCGCCAAGGGCCTGTGCTTCATCCACATCCGGAATGGATGGAACTGAGCTGACTTTATCTCTGCTAATGTTGAGCTATTTCAGAGTATCAGTCTCTGAAGGACATACAGAGAGGAGAGGAGATATACAGATGTCGGCAGATCGATCACTCCATACATGGTCTAGTCTCTCACTAACGATCTTCAGTCTGTCATCTGATTCCTGCAACTAAATAACAGGCCGAGGATAAGCAGGTCTGGATGTCATTTTGGTATACGGTTTACAATCATTGGATCCCCAAAATCCTTTGTCAAAAATAGAATCCAGTTTGTTTATTCGTGGTCGTTGAGCATTGATGTTATTTGATTAAATGACATTTGAAAAATGTTGATATTGAAATTTTCTTGATTTAATCCTATTTTTTCTGTATCGAAGGTTCGCGGACTTTCTTTTTTTAAGCTCTTCATAAAAAGGTTACTCTTTCATCTCGGACTATGAATTATATAGCATGTCTCGTTGGGCTCATAGAATCTTCGAACATAAGTTAAAATTCACGGACTTGACCACCAACCATATATTCATTTTAAACAAGCGCATTAACCAAATATTTTTTTTTAAGTTCATATTTACTTATGATTGAAGAAAGTAAACAATAGAAATAAAAAAACCTGTATTACATCAATACAACTATGAGTAAAATCAAGTGTCAAACTTCAAACTAAGTATTGAAATCTGATTGATAAATAAGAAACCACAAGAAAATACGTTAGTGCTAAGAGGAAAACCAAAGGTTTGGGATTCCAACATTGCATGCACAGTCCATCGTTGCTTTACAGAAGGCGGTTGTACTTTTCACAAACCATTAATATTCTACAATCAACTATAACAATGACATGCAGTTGTTCATTGATAAACCAAAATACTCCCAGACATTTCAAAATACAGAAGCCATTGCGCTCAGGCACAGAGGACCAGTAAATAGGGAATCAAAAGACACGAAATATAACATGAATAAGGCGTATGCATGAATAGGATTGGTTAAAATGGAAATTATGAAAACCATCCCATGTTTATCGAAAACAAAATTCGATAAAACGGTGATACATGATATCGAATACAGGCGATAAAAGCTCTTGTCCGCTTTATATCCTTGTCAGACTCAAATTCAGAAGGTGACATTTTGTAGACTTGATATACCAGGGAGATGTCACAAATATCACACAATATGAAAAGTCTTCGCGAACTAAAGTGTAATCATGGCTTAAACCGAGGCGCAATGACTCTTGAAAAATTTAAAAACCATCTTCTTTATATTATCTACTATGAGACAAAAAGTGGCTTCAATAATAGATAAATGAAAACAGACGAATGACCAGTGTATGTTCAAATGAATCAGAAAGAAACTATTTAGCCTCAACACAACACACGATGTCAACTCTGGGGAGGCCCTGGAGCACGGCTGACATTTCCCGTCTCCTTCTCTACATTACGTAGTCCTCTGCAGGCGCTCACTAAGCCTATTGTGCAGATTATAGAGGGTATGTGGAGAAGATTAGAGCGGATCTGTGTGTCTGGCCGGCTCCAGTCGCTCCTGAACAGGCTGCAGTGAAGTCACCAGGTCAACCACCGTGACTGGACTCACACTGGACTTTCTGGTGTTCATGAAGGGGTCATCATGCGGTTTTATTATCATCATTGACTTCTGTCTCAATTTATTGGAATCAGTTGTGACCGGAATGAGATTTTACTCCAATTTCTTTAAGGTACCATCATTAGGTTCTAGACAGGTTGTGACTGGAATAAGACTCTACTCCAGTTTCTTTAAGGTACAAACATCTGGTTCTAGAACGTATTTAGTTGTGACCGGATGGAGACTTTACTCCGGTTTCTTGAAGGTATCATCATTGGGTTCTAGACAGACGACAGTGGTGACGAGAATAAGGCTTTAAGGTACCATCATTTGTATCGTGATCGGAATGAGACTTAACATAGGTTCTTTTAAGGTATCAACTATCGAAGCGCGGTTCATTAATGACTGATATAACTTCATTCCGGTCCTAACCCTAATTCAGTACAATTCAGTTACTGTAACCTTGTAGTTCATTTTTTCCAGCGATTGTTTAAACTGCTCCTAATTCATTTGAAGGTTTTTCATCTAGATACCCGGAAGTTGTCGTTACGAGAGGAGTCGTGTAGAGCCAATTATAGTCGATGTATAGATCGAGTAGAGATCACTTACTGAATAATGCTCATTCCTTCAACGATAGTCACGACTACATGTATTTGATTAATGACGCTTCTCATTAAAATTATTTTAATCAATCATTGACGTTGTAGTTTAAGGCAATAGAAACGCATGCATCAAATAAATAAATTTTTACAAATATAGATATGTAACCGAGGCAAACATAATGTCGGATGAAAGTCATAAGTTGAATATTGCAGTTATAATAAACACTGATTATTTGTATAATGACGCCATTGATGTATTTGTGATGGTATGAATATGATGACATATTCGATAAAAATATAATGATTGCTATGCAAACCTTCACAAATGAAGGACTGATAAGTCACATGTCAGCAACATGACATAAGAACATTTTATAAATCAGCTTTCTACCAGTAGATGCCCATGAAGGGAGAAGTTGCTGTTTTCCAAGTGGACCCAACTTATAGGTAATGAATGGTGAAGACATGAGGTATTTAAGCATGTGGGTTAGATTTAAAGGAAATGATGAACACAAAATTTGTTTTATCAAAATGACTAGATATATAAATAATATCATGAAAGTTGTGTTATAAGTTGTTTTATCAAAAAGACTCGACTTTTAAGAAACAATGAACGCATAATTTGTTTTATCAAAATGACTAGATATATAAAAAATATCATGAAAGTTGTGTTATAAAAAGGACAAGACCTATAAGAATGATGAAGACATAAGGTGTTTTATCAAAAAGACTCAAGATATAAGAATTGGTGAACACCAAGTCGTGTTACAAGAGGACTCAAGATATAAGAATTGATGAAGTTAGAATTTGTTGTTTAATCGACCTGCGGGAAATGATATACGCTCGAGTTGTCTCACCAAATTGGCACAACTTATAGGATATGATGACGCTCAAGTTGTTTCACCAAATTGGCACAACTTATAGGATATGATGACGCTCACGTTGTTTCACCAAATTGGCACAACTTATAGGATATGATGACGCTCACGTTGTTTCACCAAATTGGCACAACTTATAGGATATGATGACGCTCAAGTTGTTTTACCAAATTGGCACAACTTATAGGATATGATGACGCTCAAGTTATTTTACCAAATTGGCACAACTTATAGGATATGATGACGCTCAAGTTGTCGATTTTACGGGAAATAACGAAATAAGAAAATGTTATTTTGTCCTTTGGACTGGACTTATAATGAAGGTAGAAGTTGTTGTTTTACCAAGGGACACGACTAGAGGAGATGAAGCGGATGACAAGCTCCAACGAGGCGAGGAGAGGAGGTGTGGTGTCACAGACTGGAGACACTCCGAGGTGATAGCGAGGCTCCAGGCCCTCCGTGATGTGATTAACCAGCAAGATGATCATTCACTCCATTGCCCTCGTGTAGAGATATTCCCCGCCAAGGGCTCTCCTTGATATTTCTCCTGAGAGAGGGAGGACTGGGGAGGTAAGGGGATCTCTCCACTGCCAACCTAGCAACAATGTATGTCTGCTTGCAGGGGAACCTTCGGGTATATTGGTGACAGTTTAAAGGGGATACTGGAAACAAAGACGGCAGTGGAAATCCCTTATGTATCCAGTTCTACGATAATGTGAGCACTGTTAAAGGAGAATACAGCCAAACAAGAAATATGTTATATATCACGTTTTACACTACCAAGGGATTAATAAGTCGATGATTTGACATTATCTGTCAGTCATAAAGAATTTACATAGATGCACAATGTCTAAAAGAAATGTTATTCAAAGAACAGTTCAATTCATTCAGCTCTTATGGACTTGATGGTTGTTCGGGATCCCGTCAACGATGCCAAATCCCTGCCAGACGGTGTGAATATGATGTGCACAAAGATTACACATTGTCATGAGCACTTCGACCCATAGTCGGCTCGGAATTTTGAATAATCTAACACAACTGGAGCAGTCATGGTTCATGAACTGTCCTAACTCCTTCAGTAGCCTGAATCAAGGATAAAGTGTCTGCGTTCTTCTTGGTCTGATATTGGCTTCAAAACCTTTTGGTTTCATATACACGTCTTACAGAACTTGATAGTCAGTGCTTGGATATAAGGCGGCATTTACATCATAAGGGTGTAAGATATGATAACTGATGCTTACATCATTGCTGTGGTGGCTAAGCATACTTCATGTCTTCAGCCACATATCTCATCACTCCTACATATCTTCCGTGCATGTACAAATGTCGTTTCTGTGCAATGACAAAGGAGAGCAGCCAACAACTCCCAGCGAATAACCAATGAAAGGAGAAGATTTCAATCCAAACTGAGGAAATCTCGGTGAAAGTTCTAGCTCTACCGACAGACTCTGATGTTTGACCATGTGTCCAATAAACACCAACGGTTCCTTCTCATCAAGCAAATGCCGCATATGTCAATAAATAAAAATCATTTTTCCTGGCCCAAATGACATATCTAAACAGACCAATGAGTTCCGTCAAAGACTGTTATTGATAGGGTGAGGTGTTTGTTTACATCTACTTCATCACCCGGGAAGTCCCGTGCCTCGAGCTCATTGGCTAATCAGTGAGTCCCACTGCACGTGGAACCACAGTAGACAAGACAGCGCGCTAGTCTTTGCAGATGGAGGATTCAACAAGCTTGTATTAAGCTGCGATTCATCACTGTCAACAAATATCATAACATTGATTACAATGACATAATTTATTCTTTATGTATCAAAATTTTCCTAAATTTAACACATTTTCTCTAGATTTTGGAGGATCTGTGAATTGCTTCCGAAATAATTTGACACACTTTCATAATCAAAAGTCTTTTGAAGAGATCTATTTTACTTTCATTTTAAGGAAATAAGTAATCTGTTACATATGTACTATATAGAAGAAATCCACAATTAGTGCAGCAATTCATAATCTAGTAGATCCCATCATGATGCAGTGTTGTTATCCACAGCCAGATGGATGACGAGCACATAACTGCCAGTGGAACCCATTATCATCACTACTTGCAGCACATAAAGAGATTGTAAGTGAAACACTAGGTAATAAGATGGTTTGTGCTTAATTAGTAACCACAGTTTGGGGATGAATAGTTTTCCGCGCAGATGATTCTTAAATGTTGCGTAATTTTGTAGGTATGTTATTGAGCTTTTAGGTAAATTCACTTGTTAGATTGTGAGAGTTTGCGAGATCGTAACCTTATAGAATGACGTTAGTGATTTGTATACCGCATGAGGT
Organism: Steromphala cineraria; assembly: GCA_916613615.1. Classification (NCBI taxonomy): domain Eukaryota; kingdom Metazoa; phylum Mollusca; class Gastropoda; order Trochida; family Trochidae; genus Steromphala; species Steromphala cineraria. The sequence continues at coordinate 97,922,122 of OU744720.1, forward strand.
CAATGGCGTATCTTTATGAGACGGTTTCCTGAAGAAATCGTATCACAGGTGTTTATCATACATAGAGGTTATCATGCGAGTGTGTTTTGGGATCGTAAATATCCTGCATTAGGAATAAACATTGTATTTTGCGAGCCTTGGCGAGCTAAATACATAGTGTTTATTCCTAATGCAGGATATTTACGATCCCAAAACACACGAGCATGATAACTTCTTTATCATACAATGTCATTTAAAAAATTTATTCGATAAAAATGCCTGATAATACTAGTTTAATAGTTGAAATTGTTTTAAGATTCGCGCATTGATATATGCAAATGAATAGAGCAGTGACTCTGACGGTGAATTGACAAAATATAATTCCTCCTTATATATGCCTTTTATTGCCGTTTGAGTTATTTTGTCACGACTTCGAAGTTTTGAAATTTTAAAAATCTATAAAATACGATGACTTTAAAAATTAGAGACATTTTAAATGGTCTTTGGTGGGATCGAACTGACGTTCTTTAATCTCACCAAGGGGCAAGAGTTGCTTCCCTTCGCCTACGTGACAATGGCAGCTTGCGTTGAGAGCGATTGAACGAACATTGATGGCCGGAGAGCTAAACTAGATCATAGTCTGTGGATTTCCGAATTCAAACTAAACAATATTAAAGTAAAGAACACCGAAGATTGGTAAATGAGGTGTTTGAACATGAGACTTGAACTGCCTTTGGTACCTGTGAGTAAAATTGTTCGGTCGGTTTCATTCAAATCGTGATGACAGTGTTTTAGCACTGCTAAGTCATACATATGGCTAAAGACCCATACAGTTTTGTTGTTATTTCTTAGATTAATGTTTATGCAATGTATCATTCATATTGTAATGCCTCTCTCCGTTACTAAAAGCGTTCAAAATGTTAACGCTTGTGACGTCATCGGAATTTTCGAAAGAAGTTCCGACCTTGACCTTTGAAATTTGCATCGGTATCCGTATATGACCCTTAGCCACGCCCAACGGATATCGAAAATATCCGTTGGCTTTATTATGCCGAGAACACTATCCATTGTATGATAAACATATTTTCACGATTACACATCATTTTCCAGTAAAATTTAACTTACACACATAATTGAAATGAAAAATGGATTTACTATAGAGCGTCTCACACAAACAGATGGTTAAAAAGAACATCAAGCAGTCCTGGATTATAACTTCTTACCTGTGACAATTGCGCGGCATAAGCTTTCCCCATTCACCTAGGTCATGATGGTTCAAAACCTGAGACAGCACAATTAACACTATCAAGCAATCATCGACTGTTTATTAGTTCCTATTTTTCAAAACATCTTCATAATCATATATTGATCTCAGCCTCGAGAGGAAAATTGAAAATAATCTGTTTGATTACAATACCGCAAAATACACCTGTGTGTTTATAACACTAATAATACTATATTTTACTTCTTACAGAGTAAATTGTAAATTCTTAGCGTGTCAAGGCACCCCGCAGATTCCCACAGTGCAGCGCCAGTTCGAGCGATGTTCTACCTCTATAATGGTGAGCTCGAAATAAGGAAACAACATCTCCCATCTGTTAACGTCTTTTGGTATGACGCTTCATTGGGGAATCGAACCCCTGCCTCCCGAATAAAGAGCGGACGCTCTACGAACTGAGTTTCTTCTCTTGGGGACACGTTCTTAAACCAAACTATTATAACTCTTATCAATCGAAACAAGTAGTGTAATACTTCCTTAAACATGTAGCTATATGAAGCAGCTACTCATCCCAATCAACCCCTACCTGCGTCCTTTCCCCCCTCTTCTCCCGTTTCCTTTTCCCATTCTACCTTTTCTATCCCTCACCATTTCTCCCTGTACTACCCCGCCCCGTCCTTCTACCTCTCCCACACACATCCTTTATCTCTTCTTCCCCTCTCCCATCTTTTCCCCTCTTCTACCCCTCCAGCCCCATCTTTTCCCCTCTTCTACCCCTCCAGCCCCATCTTTTCCCCTCTTCTACCCCTCCAGCCCCATCTTTTAGCCTCTTCTACCCCTCCAGCCCCATCTTTTCCCCTCTTCTACCCCTCCAGCCCCATCTTTTAGCCTCTTCTACCCCTCCAGCCCCATCTTTTCCCCTCTTCTACCCCTCCAGCCCCATCTTTTCCCCTCTTCTACCCCTCCACCCCCATCTTTTAGCCTCTTCAACCCCTCCCCCATCCTTTCCCTCTCCCCTCGTCCTTCTCTCGTTCCCTCATCTTGGTGATTATATTCACTACATTACACGCGTCTGATCTGACCAAGCCTCTAATCGATCCAATTAGCGAGGCCAAGGTAAGGACTTGTGTTGAGGAGGGTCACTGACCCCCCACTGGGATTACTGGGGGCGATTTAACCAATCAGAGGACGTCTATGGAGTTCCCGAGGAACATCAGCAAAACATTCACGATTTCTGAATACAACGTGTAGTTATCTGCCAACGCTTACCCTATTATAATGCATGGAAGCGCCAGTCTGAGTGTAGGCAACAGAAGTTATACCCAAGGACTATTCAAACTAGTAATACATACAAACAGAAAACTAACCGTTGTCATTAAGTATTTGATATATGAGGGCACACTTCAAATATCACAAATCACTCATTAACGAAACGTGTGATGCCATTTACGATTATGATGATATCTTACAAGCTTACAATTACTGAAAGTTTGTCAATGTCACCAGAAAGTCATCAATGGAAGATCTATCGTGTCTAGACACTCAAGTTAGAACACTGTTTCATGTTCATTCCGGCCGGCTAAGCATACATACATTCCAACTTCAAAATGTAAAGACTACGTTTCTGCAGGTGGGCGATGTAACTTACAATTAGTGCCTGGTTATGTCGTTAATGCTGAGGAATATATGGATGACAACTTCTTTGTTCATTGTATGCGACGTTTCGACACAGATTATTGTTCTCAATGAGAACGACACAAGAATCTGTGTCGAAACGTCGCATACAATGAACAAAGAAGTTGTCATCCATATATATGCGACGTTTCGACACAGATTCTTGTTCTCAATGAGAACGACACAAGAATCTGTGTCGAAACGTCGCATACAATGAACAAAGAAGTTGTCATCCATATATTCCTCAGCATTATTGTCATCCCAACTTCTAAAATGCCTCTCAAAGAAGATGGTTATGTCGTGTCTTTCATTTGATTCATCCTGTCAAGAACAGTTAGTATCGCTGATAGCTCGTCCGTCAGTCAGAACCTCAAATCAGGTAACAGTCTCACCAAATGCAGAGGAAGTATTGAGAATATATCTCCGGTTCCCGTTCATGTTCTCTTCGAAATAAACATTTTAATTTATTTGAAGTGTATTTTAAATCAAACATTTATTGACAAGTACATTTATGTCAGGCCATACTTCAAAATCAAGATTTGCATTTTAGTAAAGTATTTGTGGAATAAAACTTTCATTTGCGCATTGTACAAAAGATAATGTTTTTTATTTCTAAACGTTATATCTGATTTCAAAGTAATCCGAATTTCGAAGTTAAATAAACAAACCGTTTACAATAAAACCTGACATGTAACCATAATCGATATAATCGTCTTTATACATAACACGCAAGGGTTAAGATAATGAATGTCTATTCGTATATAAATTCCATTTGGCTCGCCAAAGAAACACACATGGCGATATAAAGACACGAATTTATAAGTAAACACAAACATTTATGAATTACATACATTACAACTCTCGAATATTAGGTCAAGTTGTTATTGTGTATGAAATCAAGTAAATGACCTTATAGCCGATATTCAATCACAGCTCTTGACCCAGTCAACAAAACAAATCATGTTCTCAATAATGCAGTAGACACGGCAAACATATGAATTCATAGATAGAAACGTCCGCGTATTTGCATATCCTCACAGTGACACAGAGAGTTCAACGCCCTGCCTATTTGTTATCTAGAGGCTTTCTCGATCAGGGCTTGAACTTGACTATGGAGAGCGAAACAGATATACATATATATATCTGCTCTTGTCACAGGCATTATGGATCTGATCAAACTTCATATTCCATCTCTGACGACTGCAGACATTAAATCTTTTAAGAAGCCAAAGGCTATTTCCCATGCAAGTTTAACACTTTTTCATACAGATATCTATAAATCAGTAAATCTATAAATTTCATTTGTCATTGTTCTCCTGCTTCTTTGGCTACAGATAATTCTTTTACATAACATTTGAACCTTTCTCAAGTACATTTTCAATTTTCTTTTCAACTTCTACCGTTTGGAAGACGATAACTGATTTCGCGAGCATTAATATTTATACCCACCAAAGCTGTGCTTCGAATTTAGAAAGAATTTTCTCTTTGCGAAATTCTGTAAACATCCGCGTTTAAAATTGAGAGTCGCAGAAACATTTCCCCATGTTAAATGAATCTGGTTAAAACAAGTTGTAATTCCAAAGTCCGAATTATAGCGCTCGTTAATTACAGCTACTTTTACTGCTCTACCGGGTAATATCAATCACGACACTATAAAAGAGATAGGACGACTTCATTGAAGCCGAGGATATTGTTGTTATGTGTACATGGTTAGGGTTAACCTCTCCCATAAGAAATTAAATGAAAGGAAAACGATTTGAAAATAATGAAGCCTTCCCAAAATGAATTCAAATACTTATTTGCCCTGAAATACGTACTATAGTTCATCTCGAGAACACGAGGACTGCTTGAATGAAAATATAAACCGAACACCAACAATAATACATACTGTCGTAAACTATTCAAACATATAAATTCGTAAATTGCCTCAACTTTTCACAGTAGCGAAAATGACGAACGAACAATGAAAAATAATAAAACATTTCCGGATAGCAATCAGCTGTGGAATTCCTTAGTACCGCAGGACAGTTAACACTTTGCGGTATAGTGTACATCCGCCTCTTTTGAGAGAACTATTTATAGCTCATTACGTCAGAGGAGAAGGTCAGTGGAACCATCATTGATGATTCAGTGTATCAATAGTCACTCGTATCTAGCGAGTATAGGACTGGGTAGACTAACATTTTGTCCCTAAAAAGATTCCTTTACTATTTTTACTGTTTTGATTTGATCTTTTATTTAAGAAGAAATAAAAAAGGAGCCCTGAACAATACCTAAAGCTGAGGCATCTAGACTTGCCAATATTTTCTAGACTAAAGAAGGTTCCTTTAATTTGTTTTGCTGTAGGGTCTTGATAACAGACTAAGAACGGGAGGGTTTGTACTGAGAGAATGTGGCTTGTGTGATCAAATATAACATTTGTATACCTTCCATGCTGCTGAATAAACAAATTGTTAACGATAGCTTGAGAAACAAGTTCGAATTTAAGCAGAGCATTAGAAATGTAACATGAGACCAAATTAACACTAATACAAAAACACACAAGCATGTCTATCATCTATCTTCAGAAACGTATAACGGCCTCGGAAACAACTAAAACATCTATCTTATATTTTAGATATGACATTTTGCCACCATTGCATTGGAGTAAGTATAGTAGTGTTTATTTGCAGTCAGTCACTTGATAACCTCCTCCTCTAATAGTATTTCAGTACAAATATTAGAATACAAAAATGATAACGTAAACAAAAGATGATATGTATGCCTGGACAGCGTCCATACAAAATATTTCCATTTGCCGAAAAGTTCATTATCCCAAATGTGTCACTTACTGATACATATTAAATCCAACTCAGGATGATGTAATGAATGAATGCTCGTTATTCCCTATGTTGGCGAACCTGTCAAGCATTCCATCGTGCGCATATGACGCTATTGCTTTATTCCGTCGCACAAGACCATGGCATACGATATAAACAATCTTATTTTCATATTGTTCATCAGCGAAACAAGCAATATGGTGTCAATCAATTTTTCTTTTCTTGTGGCAATTTAAAACTTACTCTTTAGTACAGCACTGACTGAGCATTTAGACCTTCAGACCACCCCAGGAGGTTAGCGACAGAGTCAGTGAGCATTTAGACCTTCCAGTCAGTGAGCATTTAGACCTTCCAGTCAGTGAGCATTTAGACCTTCCAGTCAGTGAGCATTTAGACCTTCAGTCAGTGAACATTTAGACCTTCCAGTCAGTGAGCATTTAGACCTTCCAGTCAGTGAGCATTTAGACCTTCCAGTCAGTGAGCATTTAGACCTTCAGACCACCCTAGGAGGTTAGCGACAGAGTCAGTGAGCATTTAGACCTTCAGTCAGTGAGCATTCAGACCTTCAGTCAGTGAACATTTAGACCTTCAGACCACTCCAGGAGGTTAGCGACAGAGTCAGTGAGCATTTAGACCTTCCAGTCAGTGAAAATTTAGACCTTCAGACCACCCTAGGAGGTTAGCGACAGAGTCAGTGAGCATTTAGACCTTCAGTCAGTAAGCATTCAGACCTTCAGTCAGTGAACATTTAGACCTTCAGACCACCCCAGGAGGTTAGCGACAGAGTCAGTGAGCATTTAGACCTTCAGTCAGTAAGCATTCAGACCTTCAGTCAGTGAACATTTAGACCTTCAGACCACCCCAGGAGGTTAGCGACAGAGTCAGTGAGCATTTAGACCTTCCAGTCAGTGAGCATTTAGACCTTCAGACCACCCCAGGAGGTTAGCGACAGAGTCAGTGAGCATTTAGACCTTCAGACCACCCCAGGAGGTTAGCGACAGAGTCAGTGAGCATTTTGACCTTCAGACCACCCCAGGAGGTTAGCGACAGAGTCAGTGAGCATTTAGACCTTCAGACCACCCCAGGAGGTTAGCGACAGAGTCAGTGAGCATTTAGACCTTCCAGTCAGTGAGCATTTTGACCTTCAGACCACCCCAGGAGGTTAGCGACAGAGTCAGTGAACATTTTGACCTTCAGACAGGGCTCGCTGGGGGTCTTCCTGGACGACTTATTTAGAAAATGATTGTAAAGAGACTTTAGTACCCTGACTCTTCTTTCTTCATAACCGGAAGAAGAACTAAAAACCGGAAGTTCTTGATCGTTCAATCTTGTGTTTTCGAGTTTTGAAGTTGTTTTGATATGAAAATAATCCTTATTGGTAAAAGTAATGTTATTGTCTTTAAAGTGTGTTGTGACATGCACGTCAAAAAGTGTTCTACGTGCAGTAAAAGATTTGTTAATGCAATAACCGTCATTTATTATTAAAGCTTCGACAAAAGAGTTGTTTGAAATATACATGTAGGTTTGTTTTTAGCATACGGAATCTCATGCTAACTATGGCAAAGATGAAACTAAATGGGTCTGTCAATTGATCTGGATGCCATATTTCAGCTTATCGACATTTGAAATATGGATGATACAGAAATATGATATTACAGTGAAGATGTTTTCAATATGAACATTTACTCAACATCAGCATCAACATTTAAATCAACATCAACAATAATAATTCAAGAGAATTTATAAAAAGCATGAAATGATAGCGGAAAGAGGGAGAGACAGACAGACATAGATAATTCATGCTAGCCTTACTAAATACAATACTCAAACAATAGGAAGCTGGTATGTTAGGATGGAGGATTATGTCAGCAGCGATGTTCTGTGCCTGAGATGACGAGAGTGTTCACACCAGGCAGGTGTTGTATCTACAGGATGTGTCGCGTGCTGAGCAGAATCGATTATGATGTAAGAATTGGATGATTGTCATGTTGTGATCGACGCTAGAACACGTCTCGACCTCATCACGTTATACATATCCGGGCCGTTTGATTGGACAGACGCTAGAACACGCCTCGACCTCATCAAGTTATATATATCCGGGCTGTTTGATTGGACAGACGCTAGAACACGTCTCGACCTCATCACGTTATATATATCCGGGCTGTTTGATTGGACAGACGCTAGAACACGCCTCGACCTCATCAAGTTATATATATCCGGGCTGTTTGATTGGACAGACGCTAGAACACGCCTCGACCTCATCACGTTATATATATCCAGGCTGTTTGATTGGACAGACGCTAGAACACGCCTCGACCTCATCACGTTATACATATCTGGGCCGTTTGATTGGACAGACGCTAGAACACGTCTCGACCTCATCAAGTTATACATATCCGGGCCGTTTGATTGGACAGACGCTAGAACACGTCTCGACCTCATCACGTTATACATATCCAGGCTGTTTGATTGGACAGACGCTAGAACACGTCTCGACCTCATCAAGTTATACATATCCGGGCCGTTTGATTGGACAGACGCTAGAACACGTCTCGACCTCATCACGTTATACATATCCGGGCCGTTTGATTGGACAGACGCTAGAACACGCCTCGACCTCATCACGTTATACATATCCGGGCCGTTTGATTGGACAGACGCTAGAACACGTCTCGACCTCATCACGTTATACATATCCGGGCCGTTTGATTGGACAGACGCTAGAACACGTCTCGACCTCATCACGTTATACATATCCAGGCCGTTTGATTGGACAGACGCTAGAACACGTCTCGACCTCATCACGTTATATATATCCGGGCTGTTTGATTGGACAGACGCTAGAACACGTCTCGACCTCATCACGTTATATATATCCGGGCTGTTTGATTGGACAGACGCTAGAACACGCCTCGACCTCATCAAGTTATATATATCCGGGCTGTTCGATTGGACAGACGCTAGAACACGTCACGACCTCATCACGTTATATATATCCAGGCTGTTTGATTGGACAGACGCTAGAACACGCCTCGACCTCATCAAGTTATATATATCCGGGCTGTTTGATTGGACAGACGCTAGAACACGCCTCGACCTCATCAAGTTATATATATCCAGGCTGTTTGATTGGACAGACGCTAGAACACGTCTCGACCTCATCACGTTATATATATCAAGGCTGTTTGATTGGACAGACGCTAGAACACGTCTCGACCTCATCACGTTATATATATCCGGGCTGTTTGATTGGACAGACGCTAGAACACGCCTCGACCTCATCAAGTTATACATATCCAGGCCGTTTGATTGGACAGACGCTAGAACACGTCTCGACCTCATCACGTTATATATATCCAGGCCGTTTGATTGGACAGACGCTAGAACACGTCTCGACTTCATCAAGTTATACATATCCAGGCCGTTTGATTGGACAGACGCTAGAACACGTCTCGACCTCATCAAGTTATACATATCCGGGCCGTTTGATTGGACAGACGCTAGAACACGTCTCGACCTCATCACGTTATATATATCCGGGCCGTTTGATTGGACAGACGCTAGAACACGTCTCGACCTCATCAAGTTATACATATCCAGGCCGTTTGATTGGACAGACGCTAGAACACGCCTCGACCTCATCACGTTATACATATCCGGGCCGTTTGATTGGACAGACGCTAGAACACGTCTCGACCTCATCACGTTATATATATCCGGGCCGTTTGATTGGACAGACGCTAGAACACGCCTCGACCTCATCAAGTTATATATATCCGGGCCGTTTGATTGGACAGACGCTAGAACACGCCTCGACCTCATCAAGTTATATATATCCGGGCCGTTTGATTGGACAGACGCTAGAACACGCCTCGACCTCATCACGTTATACATATCCGGGCCGTTTGATTGGACAGACGCTAGAACACGCCTCGACCTCATCAAGTTATATATATCCGGGCCGTTTGATTGGACAGACGCTAGAACACGTCTCGACTTCATCAGGTTATACATATCCGGGCCGTTTGATTGGACAGACGCTAGAACACGTCTCGACCTCATCACGTTATACATATCCGGGCCGTTTGATTGGACAGACGCTAGAACACGCCTCGACCTCATCAAGTTATACATATCCGGGCCGTTTGATTGGACAGACGCTAGAACACATCTCGACTTCATCAAGTTATATATATATCCAGGCTGTTTGATTGGACAGACGCTAGAACACGTCTCGACCTCATCACGTTAAACATATCCGGGCCGTTTGATTGGACAGCCGCTAGAACACGCCTCGACCTCATCACGTTATACATATCCAGGCTGTTTGATTGGACAGACGCTAGAACACGTCTCGACTTCATCACGTTATATATATCCAGGCCGTTTGATTGGACAGACGCTAGAACACGTCTCGACCTCATCACGTTATATATATCCGGGCTGTTTGATTGGACAGACGCTAGAACACGTCTCGACCTCATCAAGTTATACATATCCAGGCCGTTTGATTGGATCTGCCCAGGATGATACATTCAAGGAAATTAATTCATATGTTCAGAAATCTTGGTTAAAGTGAAAGTTGTCGATATATTTTCGTTATAAGAATGACTAATTCTAGAGATACGATCTCTCATGAGTGCACAGCGTGTTCCGTGATTAGAATACTTACAACACCAATAGAATAAATACAACATTCCCCAGTCTAAATTGCTTATTCAATAGAGTACGTAATATTGAAGATCACAGAACTGCCTTATGAATTTGAACGAGGGATTAATGATCGTATTTTAATCAAGCAAGCGTTTGTCAAATCATTGAATAGATTGATTAGTGAAGTCCGACTATGCCTCTCTCCATCTGAAACATGCACATATTTACCGAACCTTTCCGACACAGAACATCACGATCCACACTTAGTATATACTATATTTTAAAACTAAAATTAAGTTTTGGTCACAGAATACATACAAGAGGCACTGTGCTGTCTCTACACTGAACAAAGTTGACTGAGAGTAGCAAGAAAAGTAGGCGAAAATGAACACTTTTTAATCGAATTCTACATAGCCATGAAATATTCAATGATGCATTAATAAAATTGATAACATGAATTTATTAGAATTTTATGTAAATCAATTTTCTATACCCTTAATCAATTCTTAAATAACGTTGTTACGCGGAAACCTTCAGCGTATTTATATTACTTGCACTGTAATATCGATTTAACTAAACTTCCAATGCTCACACTCCATCTACATTCTGTTTGCAGTAACATCTGAAGCTGACGTCATAATCTCTCGAGAAGAAGTCTTATCCGAAATTCGACCTGGTTCATAGTTCATCTACCTCGTTCCTCAAGTTTATCAAATCGGTGTTCTTTTTAAAAAAGATCTCAAAATAGTAACTGGCTTATTTATGTTGCACATTTGCAGGCTCTAGACGTCAGAGAATGTAAATTTTTATACTTTTCCTGTGCATTATTTATTTGTCTCGACATTTACCAGGTAAATGCTCAATTAGCACAATAAATATTGATATAAGTCTGCTTCCACAGTGAATATATCAAATGTTATGCTTAGTTAAATGCTTAAAGTATACAGCTTCTAAGAAAGGTGCTATGGGGCTCCCTCGATTGTTATTAACAACTTTTGATGGTTTGCCATCTTGTACCGTTTACAGTACATTACAAGTAATATGTATTTTCCCAATGAAGCTTGACTGCGTTCCCAACATATTGGATCACTTCATGGCTCTTTCTTAACATGAGCATGAAATTGATTTTTAAATTTCTAACGACTTCCTTCACAATTTAAGTTGCTCGTTTGCTCTATGAATCATGCTTAAATACTGTAGCAGCGTTGAGTCACACACGTGAACCCAGCAATCGGAAGGTCATCGTGCACGTCACAGTTGAAGCCTATCAGCGTCCCCGTGTATACCTGTATCCCCCTACACCTGTACACCTGTATACCTGTACACCTGTACACCTGTATATCTGTATACCTGTATACCTGTAATGTACACTGATGAGTGTAGGTAAATCCCACATATACCTCCCTAGGTGAGGCTCCATGGGGGCTCATTACGTCACCGACAAATACTACATCTTATTTTGGGGTGCTCTGGAACAAAGTTAGATCTGGATTGTGTTTCACCGAGTTTAGGAAAGAAAGGAACACACAGTGACGTCTTGAGGCTGTATCTTCACATTCTTGTAATGCTCGCAGCTCTGAGTATACTCCACACATAACCTAGAGTTAAACACTGCACGTTAGAGGAGTAGTAAGGTGCCACTATTGGCTTGTGAACATATTGTGAGAAAATAGTTTCAAATGAATGATCTCAACACCTATTAGATAGAAATATCATAACGACATAACGAAAGTTTTCCACTCCAGATTGAAATCCATGTTTTTGATTTTGATGGAGGCAGTCTTTATTAACTTTAAATCATTTCTTGAAACTCTTCATTTATCAAACACTATATGACTTGGATATATAATTTCGAAATATTGAATTGATATGTAAAGTAGGATGAACGTTTAAGCTGTGCACCACATCAAAACACACCCACTTCTGTATACTAAACAATAACTCTAGTAAGAGATAATGGACGCATATGGTTCAAATATTTGTCTAAAACATTTGATTTTGTATACTATGAAAACTGAACGTCTTCCAAAAACATGTAAATATCAAACTTTAACCTTTGCACGATACATCTGTACATTGCCAAATATATTTACAGCCTAATAGAATCAATCAAAACATTCTTCATTTTCCATTTTTGTAAACTCATAGTAAAATTAAAAGAGTTTTTAAAAGTATTACATCATCAAAGTGGATCCAAGTTTCACTGTATTATAAATCAAATGACAAAGCTAGTGAAAATCTTATGATTAAAGCGAATGTGTCAGTCTGGGTAGCAACCTCTTCATCAACCATCAACGATCAACTCAATATAGTGTCGAAGAATTCCACAGGCTAGCATATATTTGACATGTACAGGATTCGCATGATACCACGATAAGATACACATGGCTTACATGCCCGCGACACATATTCCCCCCTTGAATAGGCTCTGGCTCTGACGTACATGTGACGTCATAATTGTTACCCGACACTTTCACTTTCTGCCCGTTTTTATCGGGACAGCTAATAAAAGTCCATATCGCGTTATTTCTGCTAACTTCGTAACTAGTGCAATGTTCGCCTTGACTCGCTATTACACGGTTTGGTGGCACCAGCATAAGCTCAATAACCTCAATTGATCAAATATTTGTAGGAAAATTCCGATATATTAGATTTTATTTGCTTTTTTTCTCTTTGAATACAATGAACATATATATTACTTTGATAACAAATCGTCTTTTTCGGAGATTTGTTTTTTAACCGTAGGGATAAAAATATCCAATATAAGTGATAAAGTATACGATTTTTTTGTTTGTGAATGTCTATCGCAAAGAAACGTCTTAATACAATCTTCGTCTTAAGCGAATCCAAAACTTATTTACCAAAGTTAATACATTGAAGTTTTTCACAAGACTCATAGTCGTAAGCACAAAAAGAAACTCTCGTTTTTCAATTTTTTAGCAGAAGCCAACGTACGGCAACACTTCAAATAAAGCCGTAATTAAAAGATCACTCACAAGAATCACAGGCTCGAAGTTCTAAAAACCCTCACCTATGACGTCACCCTGTCAAACACCTCAAGGTCTTCAACTGACGTCACTGGTATACGGTTATTATTGAGTATTCGTCGTCAACGTCATTCACCTAAATTCCACACACTATTTCTTATTTTAGTAACAAAAAGAGGGGATTCCCCCATCTCTGTCAAGGACTCTATTTTCTGACGTCATTAACAACATTACGGCGGTCTTACTTCTCCAGCTCCATTCAGACACATCCGGTTCCGGCTTGTGATCCGGGTAAGCAGGCGGCAACCGGAAGTTCCCTTGAAGCGGTCGCCTAGTTTGGTTGTAGCGTACTCAGACATGAAGATGTCTTCTCAAAGAACAAGAGAAAGCGTGGGGCGTAATGCAGCATTTAGGAAATGTTATCAAAACCACTTTACTTGTATACTTGAAAAACATACACGTAGGCTATACCCAGTAAGGTGATGTTCAGACTCCGTTTTATGACAGATTTTGTAACATTTTGATAGCTCTAAAGATTTTAAAAAAATTGCACTATCTATCATTTCAATGAAAATACTGAAAGATATGATATTAATAGATTTTAAATCATTCCTTTTTTTCAATATTTTGTAAACGTAAATTCGAAAGCTTGTTTCATACAGGTTAATATAAAAGGTAGAGTATTAACGAGTATTTTTCACATTCGAATGAAAATGAATATACTTTCAAGAAAATGCCTACGTTTTATTATGTAACAATAACAGTAGTTCTTTAAAATGTGTTTTTTTCTTAACGCGATAGGTACTCAAATCAAAGTCAGATTAGCCCTATGCTACCAAAATGCTGATTACAAGTTTCATCAGATGTTCGCTGAAACCAAAGATTTCGACGTCTTTATTTATCTGTACTGGCTGTTGCTAACTAAATATGAAACCGATTATAGTTCAGCTGAATTACAATAACAACTCGCGCAACAGAGCTGGAAACTTAACATGGTCAGATGTCACATAGCGGTCTGTGATGTATGATAGGTCATATAGCGAGAACATCTGTCAGTTGGACGTTGAAATATGTATAAAGACTGCTGGATAATCAACTTTTTGGAGTAAGACAATTATATTATATTGTATGAAATATCTTATCTATCCACAGCCCATAAGAAAGTAAATGAAACTAAACCTTTCACAGGAAACATAATGATTTGTTATGATGTATGTGGGTTTTCGTAAAAAGTAGATAAGGAGTGTGACATTGTCGATATCTTCAAAACACATGCATGACATTACACAGTCTTCCTTGCTTTAACTTGAACCTGTCAAACGAGGATTCAGTGATGATTATACGACACTTCAATCGCAAAGTCTGCAATTCTTCGTTTTAAAATTATTTCTCCACCGACGCTTACTAAACATACTTTTGTTTTCTGTGACTCTCCATCTGATTACAGATTTAATGTTAAAAAAGCCACATTCTTTAAATGGCTAGTATTTGATGAAAACGGGTGATCATACGTCAGACCTGATTGATACTACAATATAGCAAGCCTTGTAGACATGTCTACACATAGAGGACTCACAAGTCACGATATTGACAACTGTAGTTGACCAGCCATGCAAACCGCTTGCACTGTGAATATATTCATCTCCACACGTGTCTACAAGTAAACAGAAAGGGTTCCACCAATAAGACATCGATGTATATACGTTGATTCCATGTCAGATTCAGGGTTCAGGAACTCTCAATACAAAGGTCATTGAACTGGACTATATACGTACCTACACTACTTATTTACAAACAAACAACCTTTAGTTGATCGATCAAATCATCGAAGGGTAAAATCAATCACGTCCACCCACCCCGAATACATTCACTGCAATGTCAGGGCTCGTAAACCTTCAATGGCTATCAACGGAGGGATCAGTGTCATACAGAGACTACCTCTATATAGATATAATAATCTATCAATATAATAACTCGTAATCATCGATACAACTCGAGGCTTCAGTTTCTAATTTTCATTTTAATGGCGTTGTGTCTGGTTGATACACCCCACGGTGCGTCTAGTGGAGTTCAGTCTAGTCCCATTTGTATTAAGTGACGTCATTCGGGGTATAGTTGTCAGTTCTACCACATGGGCTTTGTGTATTTAATCCATCGAAATGCATTTAGAAGATCTCGAAATCTCATAGTGATTCGTTGTTTACAAAATACGTTTAAACATTGGGTGGGTACCGGTTATGTCTATGTCACACTTCAATCACATTTGCTGTGCCAATGTCAATGTTAAGATGAATAACTCTAACTTTGTCCAGGTTGTAAAGGGTATTTAAGAGAAATAGAGATGTAAATAGAAATAACTCTAACTTTTTTATACCAAACTATTTCTAAACTTTGTGTTTCACTTTGATATAAAAAGTATCAATAATATGAAAGTATACAGACATTGATAATTCAGCCCACTTTACCTTTACATCAAATAAAAATATCTAAAAGTGAAATCGATATGAAATTGATAAAACAATGTTAAAAGATAAATAACGACAACCAGAAACGTAACTTTAAAAACAAGGCCGTTTCGTAACCGCCATGACGTCACGCTGCATTGCACATTAATGTGAACGTTTTTTTTAAAAAAAAGGACATAATGTTATGTACATGTGTGAATAAGATCAAGGCAAGGATGTAGTATGTTTGTATTTGCTGGTGTGAGAAGTCCTGCCTGTCAACTATATACAGCTAGCGACACAACACATCCGCCGGCGCCTCGAGGGTCCGGGCTTCTTTCATCATGTCATTTGCTAAGCTGTTTAGCATCAATTCTTAACAGATAATGATTGAAAATTGAATGAATCATTTCGGATAACTAGGGTTTTGCCAGGGCAAACAAAGGTAAACTATCTACCATAAACTTTCCAAGACACTTCAGTCGTTGAGAACGAGTACATGAACCAATATTGACATCTACTTACATAAAGGATATTATTATATGAATGTCCATGACATATTATATGTTTTCCAAACGAGTGGCTAAATATTCATTGATTAGTATTTCCTGAGCGAGAGCGAGGGATATACTAATATTTAGACACTCGTGTCGTAAACATAGTATGTCATGGACACTCATATAATATTCTCTATTTATGTTATAAATTAAACAATTGAAGTCAAATCTTTTTATTTACCATCTATATAATTTGCTTATAAATTCATGATGTTTGTAAATACATATTTGTTCAATATATTCTACATATAGATGTAGAGAACTAGCATCCAGTGTGCCTCAGCGAATGACAGTCTTTATGAGAGATATTTGACAGGTCCGTACCCCAGGATCATACAGCCGTCAAGCCGTCAAGCCGTCAAGCCGTCAAGCCGTGAAGTATTTAAACCCTCCAAACATGCATCAAACTCAAAAGCCTTGGTTGTCAATTACAAATAGTACAAATCAAAAGATGATTTAAAATCTATTATTTTGCACTGGCAAATATAAATGGAACAATTTATTTGCTGAAGTTAAAAATTTCAATTGAACGTTTGATAGTTATTCAAATGTCTTTCTTCAGTTAAACGAAATCACAAGTCATGAAATGAAAACTAGTCCACTTCTATTTTCTTACCTTACATTTCCTACAGAATAGTTTAACTCTGTCTACTCGTTCTTCTACGATAGCACATATCTTTGGGCAGACTGAAATACCTGAATTAAGATGGCAGAAATTTGTCATTCAACTTAGACTTTTAAATCTTCTTTTTTCACCCTGCGTAGCTGTCGAGTCGCATGGCGCCGCGAGAAGATAAAATTTCAACATTTATGAATCGCGGACATAACCCAACACTTCCTGTCACATTCATTATGATGTATTTTATTCTCTAAGAAGTAAGATTAGAAGATATATGTCTTTCATTGTCACAGCGATTTACGGTACTTGAATTTGATGATTTTCATTTTGCAAATCTTAATTTCACGTTATAAAGTGAAAAGTATGAACCTTTAATTCTGTTTGTTTTTGAGTGATTTTATTCGGTGTTGAGTAGACTGGCTGCAGTTCATTCATTCAAGTCATGTGCGGCCCTGACGCTCGTACATCATGAAGAAACATACGTCGTACTATTTTATTTACTTCTGAATGTTTTCATGTTCTGATTATAAGTTGTTGACACGCACACTTCCAGTTCTGTAGGTTCAACCTCGTATCATATGTTACAACAGTTACAACACAAGATAATGATATAGTTATCTTTCGTGTGTCCAATGTATTTTGAGGGTGACGACATTAGCATTAACGTTTTAACCCTTTCAAAAGTATCCCCGTATGGCCATAACCTGCCTCAGATAAACTCTCATTCTTTTAAGTCTAACTGCTTATATCTAGCAGTTAATACTATAACTAAATGAAGTCTAAGAAATAATTGAAATAATTAATGTACCTTCATTTTCACATTATTTTAATGTTTATAGTATTCAGGCAACCTCGAGACTTGATGATACATAGTCATGAAGCAGAACCAACATAACGTATCATGCTACACATTTCTATAAAACAATAAATAGTATGATTATGCATGTGATACATAGAGGATACTAAACGACCTTCCATTTAATACTATTTTTATTAAACGAGTGAATGATTGTGTATAAAACGAGCGAAAGCGAAAGAAAACTACACTCAAAGCAAGCGAGTTTAGTATTCTGTTTATTACTTGCCCTCAAAATCAAGCAAAACCGGCGACAGTTTGCTGAAACGAACTTGTACTTAGCTAGTCCGTGTATAATCTTCTATCTCATGTGCAAAGCTTCAATTTGATGACATGTGTTAAGACAAATGTAAGACTGATATCGGAGTCTGTTTCTAATCATAATTACTCGTGTAAGATATCGCAGTGTAATATTTATATGGCAATATTAAACTATAGTGAAATAACACAATTGAAGTATGACGTCACAGTAGTGTGTGGTTATGACGTCATTGTGGAAGCGCGCCGTCACAATGGCTGCCAAGTTGCGGAAACGTTCGTTTCAGCAAACTGTCGCCGGTTTTGCTTGATTTTGAAGGCAAGTAATAAACAGAATACTAAACTCCCTTCCATTTAATGCTATTTTTGTTAAACTCGTGAATGATTTGGTATCAAACTCGCTTTCGCTCGTTTTATACACAATCATTAACTCGTTTAATAAAAATAGTAAAAAATGGAAGGTCGTTTAGTATCCTCTATTTTTATACACGGACTAGCTAAGTAACAGTTTGATTGAATGACCTCAAGGCTCGTTTAACCAGTGGATAAACTGCAACAGCCGAGACACGGTTATAAGACTTGTAGTGTTATCCTTGGTAGGTGACTCCCAAGCGATGCAAATGGGTACCTGGTAAAATATGTATTGGAGATGACCCCTGAGCGAGAATATGGGTTGGACCTGGACATGGAGCGCTTTGAGTACACAAAAGTTGAGCTTTGCTCTATATAAAGCTGTGGATTACCATTGTTAACTATAGAACTTGGTGCCTGTGTTCTCATCTCCACGGGACATGGCTACACGTGTAGCACGGTCGTCACCATCCATGTCTCATCACCTGTCCTACTACCGTTGTGTGTATAATTATCATTCCAAGATTACATATTCACCAATTAGTGTATCGCCTTGAACACAGGACTATAAGAAGCCCGTGTACAGTATGTAATAAGAAGGGGTCGGATAGCCTTCTTCTGTTACAGACAGACAATGCTATGTAACACAGACACTCATTCCACTGTCCTCGAGTTACACTCATGACGTCATTACGTAAACAAGTAATACGATAAGTAGGAATGTCAATATATATTATATTGAGTTAACAGACTATTGTCAGCTTGAGGTAAATATGACACAATATTCATGGATGATTATGTGTGTTATGGATTGATTGGCTTCCCTATTATCTATTCTTCAAATACATCGTCCAAATCTTCGTTGGGTATCGTTTTGATGGTGCCATGGTATAATTGACCATATGTCAATGTAAATCTAGTTATTGACACGCCATATATATATGATAGTGATCATATAACAGTACAGTGATGCGACGTAGAGCAGTTGACCTTCATTTGACCTCTGCATCGCATGTTTAACGACAGTGTGTTGGTTCCAGGATGTTTTTCATATGTTCGAGTTCCATATGTGATAAACCATTTGTCTTTATGTCACATAATTTTTTATTTATTTATTTTTAAAAAAAAAATTATTATTCATTTTTTGTGTGGTACATCATCAATTCATCAAGTGTATACATATAATAACATGATTAACATATCATATAATATATAATAATACTGACTATGTGGCAAAGGTACAACGAGAGGTGACAAAACAGCAACAAATGCAAACAAGAGAGGCATATATAATATAACACATACTAAAATACGTCAGTTAAACAAATGGTGGCAGTCAGACCAGACGCCAACGAATTTTGATGGCATGTATTTTCTCGATATTGCAAACTTTTATTATTTAGTTACTAACCTCCGACAAGTGACCTTAGCCTTGTTAGCCATATAACATGTAATCGACTCATTCCCACAGAAGTAATGAAAACATCATTACGCAGATCAATCAGAGTTACCCGCCCGTCACTAGTCCACTGTGTGGCGTGACCTGTCATCCAATTAGAATCATTCACATTACAGAGTCGGTAGTGTGCAGACGTGTTTCTGTATCTCTCCCGATTGTATTGAGCAATATAATTAACGTGTTTTGTTGTTTCTGACTCTATTGCTTACCTTATTTAAGTATCCCCGCTGTCTTTCGTCGTGTTCATTCCTCGTGAGTGAATTCGGTGCTCTGACAGGGGTGTTTGTAGTTAACACAGCCGTGTTGACCTGGTTTGTTGGAGCGCGGGTTGACTTGCACGTGCAGCCCGTGCAGCCCGGGGGTGGACGGTCGCTCTACCCCTCTGCGTGACAGCTTCGGTTGTCGTGTGCGCCTGCCGCCTGCCCTCTTCTAGGCGATAGTTCGCTAGGCGCCTGGACGGGCGCTTGCCACCTGCCGCCTGCCGCCTGCCGTCTGCTAGGCGATAGATCTCGGAGGCGTCTGGACGGTCGCTCTACCCCTCTGCGTGACAGCTTCGGTTGTCGTGTGCGCCTGCCGCCTGCCGTCTTCTAGGCGATAGTTCGCTTAGGCGCCTGGACGGGCGCTTGCCGCCTGCCGCCTGCCGCCTGCCGTCTTCTAGGCGACAGATCTCTTAGGCGTGTGGACGGGCGCTTGCCGCCTACCGCCTGCCGCCTGCCGTCTGCTAGGCGATAGATCTCTGAGGCGTCTGGACGGGCGCTTGCCGCCTGCCGCCTGCCGTCTGCTAGGCGAGGGATTTCTTAGGCGTCTGGACGGGCGCTTGCCGCCTGCCGCCTGCCGCCTGCCGTCTTCTTGACGGGGTTATTGGATAGGCGCGTGCCGCCTACCGCCTACCGCCTGCCGCCTGCCGTCTTCTTGACACTCGCGCGCTAGGGCCGCTTGTCGCCTCACAGGAGATGGACTTAGTTCGCTGCGACTCAGCGACCCCGTACCGGGCGTACTGCGGACGGTGCGGGTCACGCAAGTCGGCGAGCTACGACCCTCATGTCGTCTGTCGCCTGTGCAGGAACACTTGCCCGGCGGATAACCGGTGTGCGGAGTGCGAGGATCTCTCCCCAGAGCAGCACAGGCGTTACCGCTCTTCCATCCGGAAGAGCGAGTCGCAGAGCCGCTGCAAGGTTACTAGGCGCCCCACCCCGGGTGCGTCTGCCGCCGCAGGCAGGCGCGTGTCGCCGGAGAGGTCGGACCTCATCATTTCCGAGGACGCAGGGGAGTTTGACTTGCCGTCCTCCCTGGCGTCGGACGTGGGGTCCCTCCGCTCGGACAAGTCGGTCCGCGACCCGCTGTCTCGGAACTTGCTCCCTGACGTGTCACCGCCTCGTGACTCGTCACCAGAGGAGCCTTCTGACCACGGTCCCCCCTCCCCCCCTCGGGAGGAGCGACGGAAGAAGGCAAAGAAGGCAAAGAAGCGCTCCAGGGAGTCGCGTCACGCTGCCTTCGATGCCAAGTCATTCAAGAACGACATCCTCACATCGGTCAAGTCGATGTTGGAGGAGTTCACCCAGAAGGGATCTGGGGATCAAGGCGGGAAGGCCCCGCCTTCACCACCTCCTGTGACGCCGCCGCCCAGGCGCGTCCGTCGAGTGACGCTTGTGTCGCCGCCTCCCTCCCCATCGGACACGTCAGTGCCTCCCTCACCAGGGTCGCTGTCTGGGGACAGAACCAAGGGGATTCCCCCCCTCGCGTTCCTCCGTTGTCCGCCGCAGGCGGCCTACGTGAGGAGGAGGCACCTGATCAGGGTGAGAGGATGGCGGCCATCGCTGACTGGTGTCAGCTGACCCTACAGGAGGTGGATGAAGAGTGCAGTTTCTCCAAACAGGCACGTTTCGAGACCTTCTGTCAGGAGGAGGAGGTAGTGAGTCCGCGAAGCGTCCGCTTCCCTCCCCACCGCCTTCTCCTGACAGCAGCGAAGGACTTTGACACCCACGTGTCATCCGCGGCGCCGGGCCGTCTTGTTCCGCCTCTGGTGATCTCGGATCGTCAGAGGTCGGGGCTCCCGGTCGCCTCTTCTCTCATACCACTTTCTCCCCCCGTCTTGGATGACGATATCAGGCGTGTGGCAGCGCCAGGAGTCGGCCATTCAGTGTCTGACGGGCACCTGTCCCACCTGGACAAGGAGGCCAGAAGCATTCTGGGCATGGCGAACTCCGTCGCCCATGCTTGTCAGGCCATGGCCGCCTTCTCCAAGGAGGCGGGGATGGAGAAAGGGGCGAGAGCTCTGTATCGGGGGTTCGGTTCCCGCGGATTGCAAGTACCTCCGATTCGTCCTGGCGGGTCGTCACTTCCAGTGGAAGGTGTTGCCCTTCGGGATTGCGACAGCCCCTTGGTTGTTCACCCGGGTGACCCAACCCATCGTCCAGTTCCTTCACAGGCACGACATCCAGTTCGCAATGTACCTGGACGACGGGTTCGGGAGCCACTGCTCCCCGTCAGTTCTGACCGAACAAAGGGACTTTGTGATCGCTCTGTTCAGACGCCTGGGTTGGCTTGTCAATCTGGACAAGTCGGACCTAGTACCGACGACGTCGCTCGTCTTCCTAGGCGTCCGTCTGGACACGACGCAGGACAAGGCCTTTGTCACGGAGGAACGGATGGGCCGTTACAGGGAACTCCTAGCGGACGCGTGTCGCGAGCCTCTCTCGCTCCGACGGTGGCAACGTCTGCTAGGATTCTTGACCTCAGCTCAAGACTTCACGAGGAGGGGGAGGCTTCACCTCCGGCCCCTCCAAATAGTACTGAACGGGCACGTTCGGGAGGTATCTTGCGGTCATCACATCAGGATGCCGCAGGACCTCATTCACCACCTACGATGGTGGCAGGACGAGAGCAACGTCTTGGCGGGGGTTCCCCTCCGGCAACCCCCCGCCGGGAGCCAGTTGTATGTGGACGCCTCTACCCAGGGGTGGGGCGCGCACCTGGGGACCGACCAGGCGGCGGACGTGTGGTCGCCGGCGCAAGCCGAGCTTCACATCAACTTCCTGGAGTTGAATGCCATACGTCTGGCGATCGATCACTGGTCGGATCGTCTGGAGAACCAGGTGCTGTGTGTCCACACAGACAGTTCGATGGCAGCCTGGTCGATCAACAAGCAAGGATCGACCAAGGCGGGATCGTTGTTACAGCTGGTGATGGAGCTGTTTCGACTGGTAGACGAACTCAACATCTCAATAAGAGCGGTGCACATCCCGGGAGCAAAGAACGTCC
This sequence comes from Steromphala cineraria, assembly GCA_916613615.1. NCBI lineage: Eukaryota > Metazoa > Mollusca > Gastropoda > Trochida > Trochidae > Steromphala > Steromphala cineraria. The sequence goes on from OU744720.1 coordinate 97,945,258, forward strand.
TTGCGGACGCTCTTTCTCGCCCGGACAAACCTCCCTCCACGGAGTGGATGTTGCACCCTCGAGTGTTCGAGGCGATCTGTCTCCAGTTCGGCAGGCCGCATGTCGACCTCTTCGCGACACGGCTCAATCACCAGCTGCCGGTATACGTATCCCCAGTGCCAGACCCTCTGGCATGGGGATTAGACGCGCTCGCGTTAGGATGGGAGGGGATGGACGCTTACGCTTTTCCCCCCCCCGCCATTCTGACGCAAGTGGTGGCAAAAGTCCAGGAGACGAGACGCCTGCGTCTGCTCCTGGTCGCACCGAACTGGCCGGCAAGGCCGTGGTATGTCCCCCTCCGGAGACTCTGCGCTCAGGAGCCGGTTCCCCTGCCATCCAGGTGGGACCTTCTCAGGAGCAACCCAAGCAGACGGGTGCACGAGAACCCTCAGGTTCTGCATCTGCACGTATGGGTTGTCTCCAAGACGGAATGAGGAGCGCAGGGTTCTCGGAAGCGGTAGCAAGCGCAGTGGCGACCTCACAGCGGTCATCCACGCGCAAGCTGTACGATTTCCAATGGGCTGCTTTCATGACCTTTTGCGAAGGGAAGGGGTTCGATGTGCGGTCGGTAACGGTGCCCCAGGTCGCGGATTACCTGGTCCACCTACGCACAGTGAGGAAGCTTAAGGCTTCCTCCATCAACACGAACCTCGCGGCCATTTTGTCCGTCCTTCGCAAAAAGGACCCCGACTTGAACACCTCGGTCCTTAAGGAGCTCATTAGGACGTACAGGAACGTGGATGGCCGCCACAAACTGAGACCGCCAGAGTGGGATCTGGCGATAGTTTTGAATCACCTCAAGTCTGAGCACTATGAGCCGCTGACGGACACGACGCTGCTGCGTCTCACCATTAAGACTTGCTTCTTAGTGGCAATGGGGTCAGCGGCCAGAATATCAGAGTTGCACGCGCTGCAAGCTGATTTTCTCAGGTTTGAGGTGAGAGATGGAGGGTCAGCGACTTTGGGTCTAGCACCGGAGTTCTTGTGTAAGAACCAGGGCGCTGACGAGCGTGGACGGACGTTCACACTGCCGTCAATTTCCTCGGCTATCGAGCCCACGGACGAACAGGAACGCCTCCTCTGTCCGGTACGCGCTCTGCGCATCTACGTGGAAAAGACGCGCACGCTGAGACAGGGGAGGCGCAGGCTCTTCTTGCCTCACTCCCAGACAAGCTCAAAGGAGTTGGACAAGAGGCAGCTGGGAGTTTATCTCAGGTCGGCAGTAGTGGACGCCTACAAGGCGGCTGGACTGCCGGCGCCGGCGCGGACCAACCCGCATGAGATCAGGGCCATATCGGCGACTATGGCCCTGCACAGCAACTTGTCAGTGGCGGACATCATGGCCGGCTGTTTCTGGAAGTCGGGCTTGGTGTTCGCCAACCATTACCTGCGCGATGTCTCCACGGAGGACCTGGAGGGCGTAGCCCGTCTGGGGGCGCAGGTCTTTGCCCAGCAGCGAACCACGGGGGCCCCCCCTGGCAGGGGGCGCAACCATCCACGCTAACGGGGCCTCACGAGTTGAGAGGGGCTCTTAACCCGTTTAATAAACTTGCTTGTTGAATGGTTATAGTGGTTTTGTGGTGTTTTAATTAGGGATCGTCGACCGCGAGAGGTCAGACAATTAATCCTCATTAGAACGGCCGCTCGCTAGGTCGCCGATCATCAGAGCAATCTTGAGAGTTACCGCTATGCGACGAATTCTACCCGCCTCCTACAGTGGTATCAGGCTAAGGTCACTTGTCGGAGGTTAGTAACTAAATAATAGTACGTTTTTGATTAAACGTCATTATTTTTACTTACCGTAGACAAGTGACCGTCGTCATACCCGTCCCGCCTCCCCTCTTACGCATCCGTCGTTAATTGGGACTCCTAGGTAATGTGAATGATTCTAATTGGATGACAGGTCACGCCACACAGTGGACTAGTGACGGGCGGGTAACTCTGATTGATCTGCGTAATGATGTTTTCATTACTTCTGTGGGAATGAGTCGATTACATGTTATATGGCTAACAAGGCTAAGGTCACTTGTCTACGGTAAGTAAAAATAATGACGTTTAATCAAAAACGTACTATTATTTCATTTTTTATCTTATCGAATCGAGCTGTATTAGTATATGATCTTATTTTGAAAAGTGTAAATTTGACGATCGTTATTAGGAGATTGAGAACATCATTTCTTCTTGCAGGAAACCCAAATATGAATTTTTTTCTTATCTATATCAAAATTGATATCTGTTTCTGTGTTTATCCATGTGAACAATTTATTCCAAATGATTTTAGATTTTGGACAGTTTTAAAAGAGGTGAAATAAACTTTCAGATGCAGTGTTACAAAATGAACATAACTGACTATCAATATATCCTATCTTAAACAAATGTTGGTTTGTTGGCAGAATTCTATGCATTAAAGAATATTGGAACCATCTAAAACCTGAATTTGTATGAGCTCGAAATTAAATTTTTTGAAAGGTTTTCCACTCGTTTTCATTTACAATAATGTCTCCAGGTCAGATTCCCATTTTTGTTTATAGCTATGGACGGCAGCCGGGGTCTATAATTGGGCTAAGTATGTCGTAATATATCCTACCACATTTCTTATTTGTTTCTACGTCTTGAAATGAATGGGGAATAAATGGCAGTTCTATTCTTTCACATATGTCTTACAATATTGTTTAACTGCTCTAATTAAGCTTTCATATTCTAAAAATTTGTCTTCAAATGAGATCTATATTTATCTTGGAATTTTAAATGTATATATTACTCCATCCTCATCTATCAAGTCATTTACAAAAGTAATGCCTATGTTTGCGTAATGTGGATATACAAATGGGTTTTTTTATCTAGGAGAATATGTTAATTATACCATAAACATTGCGATAAGACATCACTACCCTGCACAACCTTCTTACCTTTGGATGTCGTATATGATCCCCATGTTAAAACAACATCTTTCCAAAAAGAGTTTGTTTTCTTATTTATTACCTGTTTTATAAATGTTTCTCCTTTAAGCAAGAAATTCTGTATATTTTGAGAAACGTTAAAGGAAAAGAGAGTTTCTAATTTTGAGTTGTTTAGAATAATCCTTTTAACCCATGCTACTTTTTGAGCATCAATAGTCTGTCTAATATCTGGCATTCTTAAACCACCATCATCATAGTTTTGTTTTGTGATATTTCGTTTTATCTTAAAAACATTGTTTTTCAAGCTCTTCAATTATGTTTTTGGTGGGTTAGGAAGGACTGAAAATAAGTTATTTATTGTGGGTAGAATTAAGGATTTAAGGACTCTTATCCTACCCAGGGGTGAGAGGTTTCGGGCTGTCCATATTTGCATTAAAAAAAAAAATTTTAAAGTTTATCTTTATAGTTTCTTTCAACCATTTCAGCTAGATTTATAGTAAATACAATACCGAGAACAGTAAGATTTGTTTGCGACCAGTTTAATTTCCACTTTTTACACATAATGTGAGTTGATCCTCTAAGAGAACCTATCCATATTATTCTTGTCTTACTTACATTTATTTTTAGACCGGAAAAAGAGGCATAATCATCAAGAATTTTTAGTGCACTTTGAAGGTTCTTTTCAGTACCATCTAGCACAAGAGACGTATCATCTGCAAATAATCTCACAATATGGTATGTCACTTAAAACTTCCACAGCGATAAGTCATCATGGTCTAGAGCAAAAATGATTAAATTGGATATTTGGTTTTTCGTTTACTTTAATGATAGATAAATGAACCGGAAACCAATAACACTCCGCATAATGCTAGTACGTCATTTGATTAAGCTGAGGTAAATCTAACAAAGTGTGTCCATCTGAACTCCGGGGACATCCACAGGCTATAGGAACTGGGGCATCAAATCAGTTGCATGGCTTGAGTAGAACTATGATACTTATGTTAATGGTGTCCCTGTAGCAATAAACCATACCTTGAGTTATATCAGCAATTCGTAATAGAAATAAATAAAATTATATTAGATATATAAATATGAAATAGATGACCGAATTTTACTAGGTAAATTCTAGAAGGTAAATGCCCTCATCATGTTAGTCATTACACAATGATCTGAACAGTTCAAACAGGGAGATAAGCGCTGTAAGTAAGACATCAATCACGAGCAGTTTGACAGATCCCACTTATCACAGGTATATGGTTATGAATGTAGGTAATTAATCCCCATATGACAACACACCTGTCAGTTATCTACATGAACTCGGAGACGTTAATTACTGAATGATGTACGCTTAATGGTGCGTCGAACAACGCTTGAGGATAACAACAATTCACAGTAAGTGCTTAGCAGATATTACATGTATATAGCTTTCTATTCGATTCTAGTGTGCATAAAAAAATTTTTTTTCAATGTTTTATAATTGTTAAGTACAAATCACCAATACGTCTTAATCATAATATTGTATTGATTGAACAAACAAACATGTCAATTCTGTTTATCAGATTGTATTCGATAGAGATATATATTTGATTTTATCTATTATTCAAAACAAAACTATTGATATTTTCCTTAATTCTAGATTATTCACCATAAGAATTGTATTGCCTAATCCAAAATCTAAATAACAATTTTCCAGATAGTCAGCGAAGCGCTACTCATTATGCAAGCACTTGAAAACCCATAATCTCTGATCATATATATCTACGCCATGAAGGCATTGATATTTACTATCAAGCGCTGATCTCGGGTTAATACCAAGGTTACAAGTGCAAATCTCCTTAGTCAATAATCTCTCATAAGGTCGGGATTTCACAGTTTCGTAACGCCACTGCTTACATGTGCTGATATCCGACATTACGCGTCGTGTATAAATATTTGCTTTTTAAGAATTATGGTCTTATTGCCTGATCAATAATTTCTCAGTTTTCATGGGTTATCAATATGTTTAACAATAAAATAATTATGTTCCTAGCCAGACGCAAAGAACTTGTAGTTTTATGTAATTGATTTAAATATTTTATTTGAAAATAAGCACAGTAGTCTGCATGTTTTCTTAAACCTGTCAAATGGTCCATATGAACCTTGTATACACAAGCAGAGTCAAAGGATAAACATCTGATTTCTATTTTCTCATCATATAATATCATGTAAAAAGATACACACATATGTTTCCCGATGTAAATGTCAAAATGTCCTCCCAAAGAGTTACCATAAAGTGTAGGTGTGTCAGAAAAGTTTTGGTAAATCACTGTTGGTATCATTGCGAAGTTTACATGATTACAAGTTTACAATATCAATAGATATCAAACAAGAATGCAAATATTTGATATTTCATATTGTATTCACTTTATGTCCTATTCTCTAAAGCACAAGTGAGAACATTTTACAACAGGCGTGCTAGAGCTCTTGATATCCTATAGATTTATAAGGTTATAAACACGACAAGGTCACTGCATCCATAAATTATTATACATACCTAACTAAACAACATACCAATAAAACATATATGCAAATCTTTATTTGAAATTGTATGCTTTCAAATCCATGAATCTAATTATGAGGTTTCCTAATCTACCTGCTTAACGACTTCAAGTCTGATAATCCCGAGTCTGAATAACAACTAATCTACGGATTACTTCGGGTTTGACCCCTTGACCTTTGATCCACTGACCTATATCCGGCAAGGCAATTGATCAACAGCTGATCAATTAATGAAACAAGATTAGTTCCACTGAATTATCATTAACACAATACTGTCACAGGTGTGAAATGTACCCCAAATACAGCCACTACTAAGTACCAAACGAGGCATAGTTTATCAATAGCTTTGATAATAAAACAGACCTGTCATGAAGTAATTTTCCAATCCCCCCTCCCCGCTCTGTTCCAAATTCCAAATTAATTATACTTTTTACAACTTTAGAACTTTTATTACCTTTATTTGGGTGTCTCTGACCTATTCTAATTTTCATTTCCCCATTCATTGGAATTAAGGCATAGTCCCCCACGTCGGCGACATCACCCAATGGTGAAGAAGACGTTAAACCTCAATCCAACAACATCCAACGTCATGAAGTAAACACGTAATTCATATAATTTAGATACATTCAATAAAGAAAGGCGATCAGAGTGACAAGTGGCAAAACCATAACTGGAAAGAATTCTCTACACACTGGCGTGTATCTTCCACCAAGTGAAGAAGCTCTGGATTGTACTGGATCACCAGCTCACCACATTCTTTTAAAAGATAACACTTGTTGAACTTCTAACAAATGTAAAGCTCTTTGGTTACAATGGTATAATGTATAGGGTAAGACAAAGACGGTAAACAGGGTTGGTTGATGTGAGTACAGAGAGGTCACTGCATTGTGGCTGTGAGCCAAGGTTAACAATGATCAATCTTACACTGATTAAATGACCATCGAAATGTCTACATGGTCACTCTATTTTGAGGATAAAAACATGCCTTGACCTACATCTCGACTGACCGATATTCCGCTCGTGCCATGTTAACAAGCGGCTATCACTGACCATCAAGGTGGTCCTCTGGTCAAGTGATGCGTCATAAACGGTCATTAAACAGATCCATGGTATTAACGAGGACAAAGGTACAAAGCGTGTACATCTTAACTTGGGGAACATCGCCAAGTAATAATAACGTGTGTCAAATCTGTCGAATGGAGTGCCTAGAATAACTGGACTACCATACTCATATTCATAATGTCCTTGACTGAAATACTTTGGGCCAAGAAATTGATATTAAGCAATTCGTTACAGAATGGTTATGGTGTCATCGTATCAGACTTGATTGTTTTCAAATGTTTGAAGACCTAACAATTCTTAAAAGATACGTTTCCCAAGATAGTAAACAAGTATAAAATAGTCATATCTGGGGTCAGTTTATCTGCAACCAACGCCATCAAGATCAGGCAACATCGCGAGCACCGAGCGTACCTACAGCTTGCCAACTCGCCCATCTTTGCCAAGGATGCTTATATCTTAATGTTACTGTTGGTGTGACAGATTGATGCAAGAGTCTGCTGGTGAAGATGTGCTCTTCGGACAAAAGATTTATTCACATCTTGCGGTGTCCACGTCAACATGGATAATAAAGATGCAGAGTCCGGCACCCCATGTTGTGCACCTGGGGAGCATCCTTTCAAACTAGATCATGTTTCCATAATTGATAACAATGCAGATTTACTAGCGGCACGGCTTGTATGTTTCTTTGTTAAGAGTTTACCGCTGGTCAAGGACACGCCCAATCATGCCCTGTACAAGTTGTTCGTGATGCCTATTGGACGAAGCTGACATATTATTGAACATGATTTATCAAGTTCGAAAAAAATATATCAACCTTTAAAGAACAAGATTATTATAACAATATAATTTTTCCAACATGTAATCTCGTTCTCCGATTATGAGAATACTTAAATAAATCGATGTAATTACCCTCGATAAGACCATCTATGACAAACTGATAAGAGTCAATAATCCCAACCGTCAATTCCCTGTATGTATTGGTGAATGATATATGCATTGAGAACTGGCCTTGAGCCAAGCTATCTACACAGATCATGAAGTCGATGTAAGTTAATTGCGGGATTACGAGTCAGGTAGTTGACTTAATCTATGTGTTAGAACACAATTGGTACAAACCATATATCAGCAGGGATTACGAGTCAGGTAGTTGACTTAATCTATGTGTTAGAACACAATTGGTACAAACCATATATCAGCAGGCTTGTTAGCGGGATTACGAGTCAGGTAGTTGACTTAATCTATGTGTTAGAACACAATCGGTACAAACCATATATCAGCAGGCTTGTTAGTGGGATTACGAGTCAGGTAGTTGACTTAATCTATGTGTTAGAACACAATTGGTACAAACCATATATCAGCAGGCTTGTTAGCGGGATTACGAGTCAGGTAGTTGACTTAGTCTATGTGTTAGAACACAATTGGTACAAACCATATATCAGCAGGGATTACGAGTCAGGTAGTTGACTTAATCTATGTGTTAGAACACAATTGGTACAAACCATATATCAGCAGGCTTGTTAGCGGGATTACGAGTCAGGTAGTTGACTTAATCTATGTGTTAGAACACAATTGGTACAAACCATATATCAGCAGGGATTACGAGTCAGGTAGTTGACTTAATCTATGTGTTAGAACACAATTGGTACAAACCATATATCAGCAGGCTTGTTAGCGGGATTACGAGTCAGGTAGTTGACTTAATCTATGTGTTAGAACACAATCGGTACAAACCATATATCAGCAGGCTTGTTAGTGGGATTACGAGTCAGGTAGTTGACTTAGTCTATGTGTTAGAACACAATTGGTACAAACCATATATCAGCAGGCTTGTTAGCGGGATTACGAGTCAGGTAGTTGACTTAATCTATGTGTTAGAACACAATTGGTACAAACCATATATCAGCAGGCTTGTTAGCGGGATTACGAGTCAGGTAGTTGACTTAATCTATGTGTTAGAACACAATCGGTACAAACCATATATCAGCAGGCTTGTTAGTGGGATTACGAGTCAGGTAGTTGACTTAGTCTATGTGTTAGAACACAATTGGTACAAACCATATATCAGCAGGCTTGTTAGCGGGATTACGAGTCAGGTAGTTGACTTAATCTATGTGTTAGAACACAATTGGTACAAACCATATATCAGCAGGCTTGTTAGCGGGATTACGAGTCAGGTAGTTGACTTAATCTATGTGTTAGAACACAATCGGTACAAACCATATATCAGCAGGCTTGTTAGCGGGATTACGAGTCAGGTAGTTGACTTAATCTATGTGTTAGAACACAATTGGTACAAACCATATATCAGCAGGCTTGTTAGCGGGATTACGAGTCAGGTAGTTGACTTAATCTATGTGTTAGAACACAATTGGTACAAACCATATATCAGCAGGCTTGTTAGCGGGATTACGAGTCAGGTAGTTGACTTAATCTATGTGTTAGAACACAATTGGTACAAACCATATATCAGCAGGCTTGTTAGCGGGCAAGATGATAGGATATTGGTCAAGCTAGTATGTCACTACACATCACCGATGTCCTGTGGCGAGGCCGATATTTCTGGTCAAGGCTGTTTTAACCAGTATATTGTATTTATCGAGGCCAGTTTATTGGTACAATTGATACAATCAACACATCGTTTGTAACAGGACACTATGTTGGTCAAGTGATCATTTCTATACAATCATCAGAGATACACTGAACACTGGGTTGTCCTATATCATGTAGTACAGCGGACAAAGCTCAAGGTGAAATAGATTGATACATCGGTGCATTTAGTACATATCAAACTTATCTGTGTATATGAATACAGAATACAGAATACAGAATACAGAATACAGAATACAGAATACAGAATACAGAATACAGATAAGATACAATGCAAGTTGGTTGACGGAAGACGTGATAGATTTTATAGTAAATGTGAGAGCAGAATTTAGACAAAATAATTGATTTAAAGTAAAATTGTGTCTATTGCCGTAAGAAGCTGTAAGATGTCCAGTCCGTAGTGACGAAATCTAGTATGTAGAATCAAAGTCTGGTCCGTAGTGACGAAGTCTAGTTTGTAGAATCAAAGTCTAGTTTGTAGAATCAAAGTCTAGTCCGTAGTGACGAAGTCTAGTTTGTAGAATCAAAGTCTAGTCGGTAGTGACGATGTCTAGTTTGTATAATCAAAGTCTAGTCCGTAGTGACGAAGTCTAGTTTGTAGAATCAAAGTCTAGTCGGTAGTAACGAAGTCTAGTTTGTATAATCAAAGTCTAGTCCGTAGTGACGAAGTCTAGTTTGTAGAATCAAAGTCTAGTCGGTAGTGACGAAGTCTAGTTTGTAGAATCAAAGTCTAGTCCGTAGTGACGAAGTCTAGTTTGTATAATCAAAGTCTAGTCCGTAGTGACGAAGTCTAGTTTGTATAATCAAAGTCTGGTCCGTAGTGACGGAGTCTAGTTTGTTGAATCAAAGTCTAGTTCGTAGTGACGAAGTCTAGTTTGTAGAATCAAAGTCTAGTCCGTAGTGACGAAGTCTAGTTTGTATAATCAAAGTCTAGTCGGTAGTGACGAAGTCTAGTTTGTAGAATCAAAGTCTAGTCCGTAGTGACGAAGTCTAGTTTGTAGAATCAAAGTCTAGTCCGTAGTGACGAAGTCAAGTTTGTAGAATCAAAGTCTAGTCCGTAGTGACGAAGTCTAGTTTGTAGAATCAAAGTCTAGTCCGTAGTGACGAAGTCTAGTTTGTAGAATCAAAGTCTAGTCCGTAGTGACGAAGTCAAGTTTGTAGAATCAAAGTCTAGTCCGTAGTGACGAAGTCTAGTTTGTAGAATCAAAGTCTAGTCCGTAGTGACGAAGTCTAGTTTGTAGAATCAAAGTCTAGTCGGTAGTGACGAAGTCTAGTTTGTATAATCAAAGTCTAGTCCGTAGTGACGAAGTCTAGTTTGTATAATCAAAGTCTGGTCCGTAGTGACGGAGTCTAGTTTGTTGAATCAAAGTCTAGTTCGTAGTGACGAAGTCTAGTTTGTAGAATCAAAGTCTAGTCCGTAGTGACGAAGTCTAGTTTGTATAATCAAAGTCTAGTCGGTAGTGACGAAGTCTAGTTTGTAGAATCAAAGTCTAGTCCGTAGTGACGAAGTCTAGTTTGTAGAATCAAAGTCTAGTCCGTAGTGACGAAGTCAAGTTTGTAGAATCAAAGTCTAGTCCGTAGTGACGAAGTCTAGTTTGTAGAATCAAAGTCTAGTCCGTAGTGACGAAGTCTAGTTTGTAGAATCAAAGTCTAGTCCGTAGTGACGAAGTCAAGTTTGTAGAATCAAAGTCTAGTCCGTAGTGACGAAGTCTAGTTTGTAGAATCAAAGTCTAGTCCGTAGTGACAAAGTCTAGTATGTAGAATCAAAGTCTAGTTCGTAGTGACGAAGTCTAGTTTGTAGAATCAAAGTCTAGTCCGTAGTGACGAAGTCTAGTCCGTAGTGACAAAGTCTAGTTTGTAGAATCAAAGTCTAGTCCGTAGTGACGAAGTCTAGTTTGTAGAATCAAAGTCTAGTTTGTAGAATCAAAGTCTAGTTCGTAGTGACGAAGTCTAGTTTGTAGAATCAAAGTCTAGTCCGTAGTGACGAAGTCTAGTCCGTAGTGACAAAGTCTAGTTTGTAGAATCAAAGTCTAGTTTGTAGAATCAAAGTCTAGTCCGTAGTGACGAAGTCTAGTTTGTAGAATCAAAGTCTGGTCCGTAGTAACGAAGTCTAGTCCTTAGTCACGAAGTGTAGTCCGTAGTGACGTAGTTTAGTGCGTAGTGACGAAGTTTAGTCAGCGGTGACGAAATCTTGTTCCTGGTGACGTAGATTAGTCCGTAGAAACAAAGTCTTGTCCGTATAGTGACGAAGTCTAGTCAACAGTGACGAAATCTAGTCCGTAGTGACAAAGTCCAGCCAGTTTGTAGAATCAAAGTCTAGTTTGTAGAATCAAAGTCTAGTCCGTAGTGACGAAGTCTAGTTTGTAGAATCAAAGTCTAGTCGGTAGTGACGATGTCTAGTTTGTATAATCAAAGTCTAGTCCGTAGTGACGAAGTCTAGTTTGTAGAATCAAAGTCTAGTCGGTAGTAACGAAGTCTAGTTTGTATAATCAAAGTCTAGTCCGTAGTGACGAAGTCTAGTTTGTAGAATCAAAGTCTAGTCGGTAGTGACGAAGTCTAGTTTGTAGAATCAAAGTCTAGTCCGTAGTGACGAAGTCTAGTTTGTAGAATTAAAGTCTAGTCGGTAGTGACGAAGTCTAGTTTGTATAATCAAAGTCTAGTCCGTAGTGACGAAGTCTAGTTTGTATAATCAAAGTCTGGTCCGTAGTGACGGAGTCTAGTTTGTTGAATCAAAGTCTAGTTCGTAGTGACGAAGTCTAGTTTGTAGAATCAAAGTCTAGTCCGTAGTGACGAAGTCTAGTTTGTATAATCAAAGTCTAGTCGGTAGTGACGAAGTCTAGTTTGTAGAATCAAAGTCTAGTCCGTAGTGACGAAGTCTAGTTTGTAGAATCAAAGTCTAGTCCGTAGTGACGAAGTCAAGTTTGTAGAATCAAAGTCTAGTCCGTAGTGACGAAGTCTAGTATGTAGAATCAAAGTCTAGTCCGTAGTGACAAAGTCTAGTATGTAGAATCAAAGTCTAGTTCGTAGTGACGAAGTCTAGTTTGTAGAATCAAAGTCTAGTCCGTAGTGACGAAGTCTAGTCCGTAGTGACAAAGTCTAGTTTGTAGAATCAAAGTCTAGTCCGTAGTGACGAAGTCTAGTTTGTAGAATCAAAGTCTAGTTTGTAGAATCAAAGTCTAGTTCGTAGTGACGAAGTCTAGTTTGTAGAATCAAAGTCTGGTCCGTAGTAACGAAGTCTAGTCCTTAGTCACGAAGTGTAGTCCGTAGTGACGTAGTTTAGTGCGTAGTGACGAAGTTTAGTCAGCGGTGACGAAATCTTGTTCGTGGTGACGTAGATTAGTCCGTAGAAACAAAGTCTTGTCCGTATAGTGACGAAGTCTAGTCAACAGTGACGAAATCTAGTCCGTAGTGACAAAGTCCAGCCCGTAGTGACGTAGTCTAGTCCGTTTTGCTGCTGTGTGTTGTGAGGAAACTTCATGAACATCTTTCCAAACATGTGATATTCATATGATGTCAAAAATACCATATATATCATATATGATTAATTTAGAGTAGCAGGGTTCATTCATTTATTCATTCATTCATTCTCCCCTAATGTTTTGAGCAACTCGGACTTGAGTTAAAGTTATCATGTGAGGGTCTGAACAGCATGGTGGAACGAAACCTCAATGCCTTGCAAATTTGTTCTCGTCAAAATCAATACACTGACAGTTTGAAATAACTGGCCCATCAATCATTCAAACAAACAGAGTATGACAAGAGGGTAGATCGATCTAGAAACTACCTATATGCTGATATTGACATTCCTCCGACGGCTGGATTAAGACAGCGAGTAACAGTTGATATTTGACTTAGCTAAGCTATTTGCAAATATGTTGAAGCCAAGATCACACTGTGTTTTGTATCATAAATTGTACTTGTATAAACGTACACGATCTGTTATGAGAGAACACTTGTAAACAGTTTGTTTATAAAACGATTTCTGTCAAACCAATATACGTTAAACAGCACAAGGACACCTGTTGAGTTATAGGAATGATTTTGTGTTTAGATATGGTAACGTGATAGGTTTCATTAAAGGGTACCGCGATAATCAATATCGGGATCGATATTCAAGCAAAGGGATAGCAAATTATAAGAAAACACAAGCTGCAGTATAACAGAAGACCTTTGTAAGTTCATGTACATAGCGTTGTAAATAAAACAAATCATCAGTATAACTTCCGTTAATTTTAATCTACAAGATATAACATAATGTATGTATGATATCAGTCAAATTCGTTACGTATTGACAGTTTGTTATTGTTTATTCTTGGGCTCGTGGCATTTTAACTTTTAATGAATAACGAAAAGAAAATTACTGTTACAAGATTAGATTTAGTATGATTTTGAAGATATATATTTATTATATAATATTTCATCTTCTATACTTGACATAATGTAAAGAACCTGCACAGGAATCTCCTGTTCCAGGGAGCGAACAGACAATCAAAACAGCTGCCAGCATATGTCATCTCACTGGCCCAGTCGTAGCGCCAGAGTTACGAGTTTATGTTAAAAGTGCGATATATCTTGAAACTTAGTAAAGGCGATGCCTCACTGTCAGGCGGAGGTCTCGTAGCCTTGAAGCTGTCACACACTACAGGGGCGCGGTATACCTTGATACATGAACAGTGTCAGCCATACCTTCACTGCATATCCAAGTATATGTTAAGTTAGTTTGGTCTTGTGAATATATCTATGAAGTCGTAGTACTCGACTTTATCTTACACTCAGACGGCATTTTTATAGATTGATGACAAACCAAGAAGATGAAGGCAAAAAGGTCAACTTTTGACCTAAACTGAAATAAAGTAAAAAGATCGGAAATAGCTTTCAAATCTTTACACGCTGCTAACCTAGTCAAGTGTGTAAGTCTCCTCTCTGGCTATTTATGATTCATTTGGCATGTATCTTCCTCAGTTTTGCTAAAGGATCTGATGGCAAACTAGATGCTTCCCCCTGACTGTACAAACTTTTAATATTCTCTATCTTAACCATTACTAATGACAACTTTATGGAAACATTAAGTATTTGATTTCATTGCCATTCTGTCGAAAATGTAGTGCCTGTTTTAGTTCCTTAGATTAGCATTTTATGTCTTTCACTTAGAGGACAATGTCTCAATACATGTTAAAAACAAATCGACGAAGTTTGTTTAATTGAAATTGAGAAAATGTTTGAAAATACACCGTTAATTAAGTTCTTTTTGAATTGTAAATATAAAGTTATTTCTGTTTTGTTATATTCTTAGAACAAAATATCATACCTTAGGTGAACAAAACTAATCAAATCGTACGCAAATAGAAGAATGTAGCGCTAACGGTTATAGTAAAGCATAATAAATTGTAAATACATGAAAAATTCTTTGGCCACTTTCAATCGAATTTGAATAACAGTTAGCGTTAATTGTCACTGTTTGACAAACGCCTCAAGGTGGTCTGTCATTGACGTCTTATGGTTATGTTGACCAGGAAGTTGGCATATACATATTTTAAAAAAGAGAGTTGGTTTCTCATGTGAAGAAAGGTTGTCAAGACCCACATAATGGTCGAAATGAATTCATCGTATTAAAGAACATTGATCCAGTCTGAACCATCCGATGTTTACTATTTCTTATATATATAAATATAATATTGAGATAAAGCTAGAGCATTATCCGTCTTTCACGTGCATCAGTATGAGCTTCTGCATATGTATGTATATGTTTATCTTATGTCTAAAGTGAGCACTCGACCATTCATATAACTATACGTTCAAATGAGTAATCAATGAAGCTCAAAACTAACTCCTAAAACACCAAGAGTGATAGAAGCGTGTATTTGCAGCAAATGGACAAAGTCCTTCCAATGGAAACGTTCAAACATACATGTAAATAGCAAACGTCATTCGATAATCTATAAGTTTATTGTATAAATACATACCTATGTTCTTCGCTTTCCGGTCGGTCATGATCAAAAGGCTTGTTTGTGTTATGAGATAAAGCATGTAAATCATGGGTCATTGTGACGCATGACATAGATTTTGTGATTAATATTTAATGCTTGTGTTTATTTCTTTTCCTTTGCTTTCATCGATTGCCGTTGACTTTATCCCATGACAGAGTTCTTGTTTATAACAAATCTTCGTGGAATTTATCCAGAAGAACACAAATATATGTTCATACTGTTCCCGTGTTCAGTTATAACGGCGTGCGGGTATTGACATTCATGGCAAATCATAACGATTTAAATATTATATTCTTTCATTGTCGGAACATAATATTGTGATTTAATCCTTGATTAATGAAACATAACAAATGGGGCCAAATTCAGTACGGCTTGCATGTAAAACTGGTCAAACAAAGTAATCAACCGGTACTAGAAGTGAATTATACACAGAGATAAGGCTGTCAGTCAGATCCTACGACAAGACAAAAACCTGAACAAGTTTATGAGAGGTCTTAAGATCTTGATTATAAGAAAAAGGAAATACAGAAATCCGAAATCTCAATCTCCTTTTCATTTTCATCTTAAATCAGCGAGCACTCGTCCTGTCGGAGCCACATCATACTTGTATGTGTCGTGTATGTAGTGACAGTTATTCAAGCACATCGATCGTCCCCATGACGCTACTTGTATGTGTCGTGTATGTAGTGACAGTTATTCAAGCACATCGATCGTCCCCATGACGCGACTTGTATGTGTCGTGTATGTAGTGACAGTTATTCAAGCACATCGATCGTCCCCATGACGCTACTTGTATGTGTCGTGTATGTAGTGACAGTTATTCAAGCACATCGATCGTCCCCATGACGCTACTTGTATGTGTCGTGTATGTAGTGACAGTTATTCAAGCACATCGATCGTCCCCATGACGCTACTTGTATGTGTCGTGTATGTAGTGACAGTTATTAAAGCACAACGATCGTCCCCATGACGCTACTTGTATGCGTCGTGTATGTAGTGACAGTTATTCAAGCACATCGATCGTCCCCATGACGCTACTTGTATGTGTCGTGTATGTAGTGACAGTTATTCAAGCACATCGATCGTCCCCATGACGCTACTTGTATGCGTCGTGTATGTAGTGACAGTTATTCAAGCACATCGATCGTCCCCATGACGCTACTTGTATGTGTCGTGTATGTAGTGACAGTTATTCAAGCACATCGATCGTCTCCATGACGCTACTTGTATGTGTCGTGTATGTAGTGACAGTTATTCAAGCACATCGATCGTCCCCATGACGCTACTTGTATGTGTCGTGTATGTAGTGACAGTTATTAAAGCACAACGATCGTCCCCATGACGCTACTTGTATGTGTCGTGTATGTAGTGACAGTTATTCAAGCACATCGATCGTCCCCATGACGCTACTTGTATGTGTCGTGTATGTAGTGACAGTTATTCAAGCACATCGATCGTCCCCATGACGTTACTTGTATGTGTCGTGTATGTAGTGACAGTTATTCAAGCACATCGATCGTCTCCATGACGCTACTTGTATGCGTCGTGTATGTAGTGACAGTTATTCAAGCACATCGATCGTCCCCATGACGTTACTTGTATGTGTCGTGTATGTAGTGACAGTTATTCAAGCACATCGATCGTCCCCATGACGCTACTTGTATGTGTCGTGTATGTAGTGACAGTTATTCAAGCACATCGATCGTCCCCATGACGTTACTTGTATGTGTCGTGTATGTAGTGACAGTTATTCAAGCACATCGATCGTCCCCATGACGCTACTTGTATGTGTCGTGTATGTAGTGACAGTTATTCAAGCACATCGATCGTCCCCATGACGTTACTTGTATGTATCGTGTATGTAGTGACAGTTATTCAAGCACATCGATCGTCCCCATGACGCTACTTGTATGTGTCGTGTATGTAGTGACAGTTATTCAAGCACATCGATCGTCCCCATGACGCTACTTGTATGCGTCGTGTATGTAGTGACAGTTATTCAAGCACATCGATCGTCCCCATGACGCTACTTGTATGTGTCGTGTATGTAGTGACAGTTATTCAAGCACATCGATCGTCCCCATGACGCTACTTGTATGTGTCGTGTATGTAGTGACAGTTATTCAAGCACATCGATCGTCCCCATGACGCTACTTGTATGCGTCGTGTATGTAGTGACAGTTATTCAAGCACATCGATCGTCCCCATGACGCTACTTGTATGTGTCGTGTATGTAGTGACAGTTATTCAAGCACATCGATCGTCCCCATGACGCTACTTGTATGCGTCGTGTATGTAGTGACAGTTATTCAAGCACATCGAAACACTATTTCAGAATGTAACACGATGTATGCGAGGGCTCACTCGCAGAGAAACCTGTAGCCATTCAGATGGTAGCAATGATATAGCGAGACCGCACGCATACTTCCTGGAACAACATCTTTATTTACAAAGAGGACGCGTATACATTTGTCAGCGGCCAAAATGTTTCATTTATTCTCTTGTTTTTAATTTCGTTGCTTATTATGCTGAATTGAATTACAGTTCCCCCTATTTTAAACAGTTCCTGTATCATCGCATGACCATAGATCAGTTTGCAGTGAGAATTGTGTAATCATCTCACTTAACAGAAAACTAAACCCTAAAATATAATGTGTCAATGCAAATGCATGTTTCTGATTTTTATCTTGACGTAATATAGCTTCCACATAATTTTCAATATAATGATAGAAAAGTCAAATATTAGATTAACTTGTTTTTATAACACACATTCTTCACAGATCAATAGAAAAGGCAATGTTATATTTTTGAATTTTGTCAAAGTAGAACTATTGAGGCTCATCATGATAATTATTAATATTGATAAATAATACATATAGTCACATAATGAACACGTGCATGTTTATAAAGAACACAAGACACTGCTGATATCAATGGCACTTAAAGAAAGGTATTGTAATTTTTGCACAATAAATAACGTCACTCCCACGTGACGTCAAACAGTCCAGTCTATCAAAAATGTTTGTCACGAGTAGCGAGCTGGGGTCAAAGTCCATCAGAGTGGTCATCTAGAGGACAGTTCCTATTGGTCAGTGTCCGAGTTAAGCGACTTCCTCTGTTCCTCAAGCCCTACACCTACCAACATGCATGTAAGTGGTGTGGTAGTCTTCTATACCCATTAGAGGATCTCTCTCTACTACGGTTAGTACACAGAACCCGTCCTTACATAAACCGGAACATTCATCATTTACCAAACAATCTAACAATGAGGTCACAGAGAGCGGAACGGAACGGAAACTGCTACTACGTCCATTATTAATGTCATCACTGGATCACCATCGCATTACTCTCTCTTGTGTGTATTTATAAGTTTCATAATTTTCAATATTTTGCTATTACGCTATTAGAATAATGTGAAATGTCATCCTCTAGTCCTGCAATGAAGTAATTGAATTTATTAACAGGTCTTGATTGAATTAGGAATAAGGAAGGTTTAAGAATCCTGTGCATCGTGATCAGAAGACACATTTAGTTGAACAAATATGACCTAATGACTACAAAATATGCACTAAATACTAAAACATTTAAAAAATGTTCGTTGTACTGAACATTTCCTGACGTTATTTTGTCCCTTAATTAAGACCAAGATCTTGTAAT
This sequence comes from Steromphala cineraria, assembly GCA_916613615.1. Taxonomy (NCBI): domain Eukaryota; kingdom Metazoa; phylum Mollusca; class Gastropoda; order Trochida; family Trochidae; genus Steromphala; species Steromphala cineraria. The sequence continues at coordinate 97,964,048 of OU744720.1, forward strand.
ACAATATACATAAAGATTGTCCTGATCATAAGCAATAAGCAAGAAATAACTCCGCTCTGAGCAAAAGGCTTCCCCTGGTCGTTCAATAGGCGTGTCCCAATCAATGGCACGGCTCGCCTTCATGAATGACGTCATAGCCTCGTTTTAAGTTGAGATATTTGCACATGAGTTGAATGACACTTCGACTGAGGCTTTATTTGGAATGGGTCTTGTTAAAGATCTTACAAAAATGGCAATTAAATTTCTGTGCGTGTTTGAGGCCAAATAGAGTGTTGTCGTCATTTACTAAACTATGTTTTACTCATTCTGCATTCGTTCCAGCGAAATCTGTAAGAGTAGTCTATTTTGGATATATAAGAATGACACGTTAAAAAGAAGATTTCATCAACGACTATTTCAACAATTAAACTTCTCCATTTAGTTTATTACGAATAAAAAGCGTTCGTGAAAGATATGATTGATACACCTTTGTCAAATAATGCATAATATTTTTAAACATTTACAAAGGTAGCCTGATTTAGCAAGTTGTAATATATAAAGTGATGCAAACAGGTTATTGATGTTTTATAAAAAAGACAACAAAAAAACATGGAAATTAAACGAATTTTGAAAACATACAGCATGCCACCACCCCCCACATCCCCCCCATCCTTTTCCCTACACCCTATAGTGGGTGACACGATGTGGGTGATCCTGTGGGGAAAAGATGTATATCACTGACACCACTTGAACTGCGACTCGGCTAGGACAATAGGGTCAATCATGGTAAGTCAAAATATATTCATCTTAACTTAAACGGCCATTCATTGGTCAAAGTTCGTCACGTGTCGTAGGTATATCTCTTTATGTTGACAGCGTTTGTGTCATCTGTTGGGTAACAAGTTTCAACCAGCACAGATAGACCCTCGGTAACTACTGAGATAACTCGAGTTCCTTCACACGTGCGATGCGCACATATTACACATAGAAGTCGGTTAGAGATCGAAAACGATGATTGAATGGATAAAAATAAAAACAAACCGAATTAGCTACGGACATATAGTGGTCATAGAAGTATGGGAATAAATGTCTCAAGAAACCATTGAAGGGAGATAACGATGGTTTTGTGTCACCGTTAACTCAAATTAAGAAATGTTAAAAATGACACTAGGCTACATGACATCGCTACGTCCCTCCAGTTCTACAATAAATTCACCGAACACGAAACGACTTGTTCCCTTCTTTAGCCGGCGAATGTGATGCTATAAACACCAAGGTTAACCGTTATTGTCAAAATAGAAATATATACTAGTTGATGTTAAAGCTAACGTGCCTTGAAACGCCGTATGCAAATACAATACAACAGTTGTAATCCTACTACTCTTTGTCATATCATACTTCTAAATGCCTTTAAGCCTATAATTTAAAAGCAAAGGTGTTTACAACGAATGATACAGTTGTGATTGGTGCTATTGATAACGTCAGAACAAACTGGTCATGGGTCAAGTGTTGTGATAACGTTTGAGGATATGAAGATGGAAAAATGCATTTCATAGGATGCCTTCCATCACAAAAACATGTCCTTAAGGTATCTTAAACAAATTAGACGTCCCTCACAGAGGGCTTCGGTATTCCAAATCTCGTTTGAACTATGATTTGAAAAATAAGATATGTTTCGCTCATATAAAAAGTATCCTTCCTGGAATGCCTACAAAAGGAAAAATATGGGGGGGAGGATATGACATGATATATTGACTTTATATTGATATTATCTTTTATAACAGAGTATACCTAAATAAGTTTATGCTTAATCAGAAACTATGAAAATACTGATGCATTGTGTTTATTTCGATGTACTTATAACTGTTCCTTTGTTAGTGAGTCAGTGACACATCTTTCCGAATCATCCTAAAGCTTTGATTCTAAACAGTTTTGAGTTCTAATTAACCACTTATAGCTTATTATGCTTACAAAAACAATGACCTTGAGTGTAATCCATTGGTTTCAAATGAGAAGGACATAAGATATTCCTTGAACAAGACTCAATAGTACCTACGATAACACACTTTTAATGAAAATCATTCAGAATGTGTCATGAAAGGAAACCCTCATTCAGAATGCACTGAAATCAGAACTGCTTGCCTCGTGACCACGTATAATCCATATTCGTCAGTATTCCTCAATGTATCTGGTATTCTATTAACAATGTTGGTAACGTGCAGGTTAAACAGCGTATCAGTGAACAACAAACCGAACGGTTTATAACAAAAAATTAATAAACTGTGATAAATAACAATTTTACATTTTATGCTACAAAATATTGAAAATAATGGTTTGTATTGACGCTGATAAAAATGTATTAACAGAAAAAACTCAAATAAAAAAACCTTACCAAACAAAATACTTAAACAAAAAGTTTTTTTAAATCTTTTGAATAAGCAATGCCTACAAACGTAGTACACACACGTAGTGAGTGCGTTGCTAAAGTACTTTTAAACATTTGCTTAAACACATTACGTCATCAAAACCCTCAGTAAATAGTATACAACAATACCATGTAAAGCAACGAATATTATCTTTATGTAATTGACGTTTTAGTACTTTACACGCACGGCGACTAATTCGTAATGATAAGAGGAGGGATTTTTTTCTTTATAATGGGCATACAATGTATTGCGGCAGCTTGTAAATTTCAGCAGATGCACGTGCAGCACGAGAAGCTCGTGCCAATGTGAGATTCCTGAAATGGACATTGTTTCTCCAAATTTGTACATAAGAAAGAAATGCATTATCCACATTTTCAAAACTGATTTCATTTTGAAATTGGATTGATAAAGCGTTGAGATAGTGTGAAAAATAGTTACCGATCTCGGGTTCAAGTTAGATGAACCCTCGCGCACGTGATTCATGAACACCTCGGCCTAACGGCCTCGGCGCTCAAGATTCACGTACTCGAGGGTACATCAAACTTGAACACTCCTGGGTCTCAGTAGGTAATCATTCCAAGACGACAGCAAATACACTGGAGATATATTAAATACAGAACTCTCTCCGTGTTTCTACCAGTAAGCTATCTGCTAGTGAGTAACTGAGTTCGAGATCAATCATGTGGCTTATGACAGCTTACAAGGTAGCGTTATCGACACGGGCATTGCCTGATGCTGGAGGTGTATATGTGACATAAGAGTGATACAACAATGACTCCAGGCACGATCAACTAGGTTGCAATGATTCATTCCCAAGGAGCAATCAACAACCGATATGTGAAATATGGTGTCTCTCGCCGTCGGTATCTATCACTTGCATCAAACAACAAGTTCTACTGAACAAGGTCTAGTGCATATCGGTGATACCTGGCTAATTACTCATTATCGTGGCCAAATGGTAACTACGGAGGATTTCTGGGGTACAGAATCAAAAACTTCGAATCTAAACATACCTGTGGGAACTTGGCAAACTGGGGATTATATAATAAGATACTTTGACCTCTATGTGTTAGGCAATCGATAATAAATTATTTGTTTAGTTGCTATTTGCTGACATATTCCGTTAGGTATCTCTTTCGTCTGTTAGCTTTTGTGCATATCATTGATGGTTATTATAAAGTTTATCTACATGAGTAAATAATTGTCCATATCAATAATCAATATCAGTAGAGGTAACGACAGTGTTACAGGAAGAGAAGAGGTCTGGCCTCGGTCAATGAAGTTTGGTCAGTATGATTTGAAGTGTTCAAGTTTTAGATTGAGATTTTTTAGATGTATAGCATGTCACGTGACGTGAGTTTCACTGCCAGCCAGAGACTATCATGTCACGGTCCAACTGTCTACTCAATAGAAAGACCAATGGTTTATGCTCCCTCCTAGTTTCTTTATAAATACATCGAATGACTGTAAATGGTTGCCTGTAAGTCGGAGCTTTGCTTAAAAAGGAAATTTAGCACGTTTCCTCTTCACGAAAAATTGTGAAATGAAAAAGGTGTTCACACAAAAATGGCCGCATGTGTTTTGATAAATAATACCTTATTCTGAGTCTACCTGGCACTAATTGGAATAAGTACTAAGTTGTTAACTTTTTGAATCAGGTATTTTTTGCATTAACAAGTAAGTATATAATTGGTATATTTGGAAAAAATATTTAAACATAAAAAACGTGCTCATGTTCTTTGAAGAAAATCAAATCAAAAGCAGGGAATGAATCATATCTTCATTGCACCATATTAGCGATGAAAAAGAATATTATTTTCAAAAAGTGTGAAAATTAAAGGTTAAACACGTATTTGAGCAAAGGGAAAGGGAACATCAACAGAGAAGAGGCGACTATCTGTCAGGAGACGATGTGCGGATAGCCTGTACTGATGATACGCGCTGATAATATAACTGATATCTGGGTAAGACAACACAATCAGCTGAACATGATACCACTCACGCTATCTGAGTGTGATAGTATCAAGTGAAAACATTTGGTGCATAACTTCCGGTTAGTGCATTTCATAACAAGGTCGACTACAGATCATGAACAACTCGATATCATGATTACCTATTGGTTGATCTGACAGTGGATGGGCGAGAAAAGAAATGAGTAAATTAATGTCACAATCGACATAAGTGTTGGCAAAACCAAAGGAAATTTCATTTGATATAGCCCAAAAAGTGTATACTTAGTTTACTCAGTTTTTTTTCAAAATGCTTACATAGTAGGTTGAGCACATTGACAATTATATAAGTATCAAATACTCAGGCGCTATTTAACCTCCTAGTTTGAGGTGGAGTACAAAGTACTACAAAGCGTATAACTGTCATATCCCGGCAGTATGAACATATCCACCGTGTATATACAAGTACTGGAGAGGGAATACCTAGTATTGACATGTGATATATCGTAAATAAATACGGCATGACATCTGCTTATCACGTGAGTGCTAATACTCCTCACTGGTGTCCCGTACTGAACCAGGGATCACCTTTCGATGTTAGATGCTGTTACAGTTTAATGTTGCAACACAATACTTAAACTATAATGTAAGTCAAATATATGATTACACACGCCCTTGAACAATTATTACAACTAAGTGAGTATACTAAAACTGTGTGTACAATTGTTCATGCCAACAATCAGTACCCTTGTCCGCAGACACTTGACGTTTAGCGTGGCGAATCACATAGCTGTACAATTAGAGAACTTGCTCCTACTATATGCTGAACCACGTCCTCTGTACTTCTAGAGTGGATGTACTAAAGACTCAAGTATATAATCATGCATGTACAGACGTTCGGACAGACTTCGCCTCTTATAAAGACTTGTACAGATATACGGACAGATCTCGCCTCTTATACAGACGTGCGGACAGACCTCGCCTCTTATAGACGTATACAGACGTACGGACAGATCTCGCCTCTTATAGACGTATACAGACGTACGGACAGACCTCGCCTCTTATAGACGTATACAGACGTACGGACAGACAGACAGAGCTGGGCTCATCCAGAGAACTCTATACTATACTAGCGTGCGTCACTACACGGGGTATCGCTTGTGACAGGGAGACGTATTTAATCCCGGTCTAAGGTTAAAGTACTCTTCCTTTCCTCGCAGGTATGTGTACGAGGCGTGTAAGTAGGCCACTTCACCTGCAACAAAACCATGACATAACGCCGCAAAGGTGAACATCTTACCTTAACTGGCAGCATCCCGTTCACTTTAGGACCTGTCAAATCTTCGTTTTCTTCTATCACCGTTTCCATGGTTATTGCTTGTTGTTGACGGTTGTACAGACGCCTCTTGATCGTAAATAGTTTACCTGTTTCCCAGGTACTCACATCCCGGTTGTTACCTGTAAGCAGCACAGGTGACACTCTCAAAATTAGGAACAGGTGACACTCTCAAAACTTATCCAAAAGTCATATCACAAAACATCCAGGTATAAAGTTCCACCCGAGTTGAAATAAATAGTCACTGGAGCTTATATCCCATTCACTGAAATCAAACAAGTGAACCCGTCTTGCACTATACAAATATTCTCCGGGGAAGTAGAGAGCGCGATATAGTGTGTAGTGAGTATACACAGCTGACTGGCGGCCAACTTGTATACCCGGCTACGTCAGTCGGGGGAACAATCGACTAACGTCGGCCGTCCTCTACGGCACGATCGATCTCGAATGATGACATAGTCTTTACGCGAGCAGACGACAAGTGTTCACGTGACACGCGAACTGACAGAAGGCTGGAATGACGAATCGTGTCCCTCCCTGTACGGGGATACCGCAGGGTAAGGGCCTATACTTCCCGGGGGTGGAAGCTCCAGGCACGTGGCTAGAATCTATGTAACTACTGTTACGTACTAGGTAGGGGTCATATCAAAACTTTCCCGTGTAATATTTGTATTTGTTTATTGTCAGGGAATAGTACACATATTCACGGACTTGTGACATGCATGGCGGAAACTGTGGCGGTGAAGTTTATGATTGAGGACTGACAGCTGTGTTATTGACGTTAAAGCAGAAATGTAACCGTTTGTTTTAAAATCTATGTATTTGACCTCATTTGTGATAATTCTAATCGGGTGAAGATAAATCTGGTCCCACAAAGGGTCCCGTCCTCTCCCGAGGTTAAGTGGTTAAACCTTGATGGGGCGGGATAACCCGGAAATAGCGATTCACAACTGATAACCTGCATGGCCACTCGATAGGTCACGCCAAATGTGTGCATGTTTGGTAATTTGTGAATCCCATTTCCTGTTTGATGTGAAATGAAGAATTTTCATTAGGTGCGAAGAAAAAGCTACTTTTGATTGTGATATGAAACGTTATGATATAATATGTTATAAAAAATGATGTGCATTGTGATGATTGTGATTAAATGGAATGATTTCACAAATAAACTATGATGATGATTAAAAACCTCATCACAAAAACGACAACGACAATGCGTACGAAAGCCACAGCAAACATACACATATACAAAACACCTATACAGCTATTATACTGCAGCATAAGTAAACAACAACGCAACAACAATACAATATGCAACTTAATCATCACATGCTTTTCAAACTATTCTACTGGTTAGTTAGTTTGTTCGTTCGCTGATTATTAATATGGTAATGTACCGGTGACCTTAAATATATATGTCAGAATTATGGCAAGGGAGGTGGTCTCATTGTCTAGTGGAGTCTTTGCGGCTTAGGAATTCCTGAACATTAAATTATATATTCGAGACATTTTAATTGTAAGCTATTAGCATGTAACACAGAGGCTGGGGAGAGCATGTGTGACTGTTTCATCTACTAGACGGGCACTTGTGCTACATGTTATTGTGAATATTTGCCATGAAATATTTACCTATTCTCAAATATTGTTTGAAATAGTTATAAATGATAATTAAGAGTAATGTCATTATGACTATAGCTTACTCTCATTTGCCTATTGTTAATATCACAATACAATACAATGTATACAAAACATTATAATGATTTAATATATACATTGATGTCAATTTCTCACTAATGACCATTTGCGCCTTGGAATATAACTTCGTCTGAATGTAAAACAACGACACCATTACAGTCATCCATTAGAAGATAGATAATGTGAATTATACTAGATTCATTTTGAGCTGCACAGACACCAATGAGTTACAGTAATCACGGAAATAGAAATAAAATGCTTTTTGTCGATTATTTATTTATTTGGAGCTAACTGGATATTTGTATCCTAAATATTCATTCACAGTGGTTTTTCCCAACTTTTGTTTCAGACAGTTTTTGTAAAATCCCCCGAAAATATATGCATTTACAGGAGAGAAAAACGTGTCATTTTCATGCCTCAAAATTATTTCTAAGTCGAAATGTATGTTTCTGATACAAGCTATAGTATGTAAATGATCTGTAATCTCAGTACCGTCCCATAAATACATTGTTTAATGTACAATCATATTATTTCTTATGTCCTCTACTATTCATATCTTATAAGATTTAATTAATTTAAATAATTGAAAAAAACCCGTGGTTTCCTTGATAAACGCGTGTTACAAACTACTATTCTTACGAGTTCATTCATAACTTTAGTTGTCAATTGCAGAGTTGCTGTGGCAACGCACGTGCAACTGCAAGTTCAAGTGAAAAGAGCGTTGCAGGTTTGTTGTCACAAGCATTGCTGAGAGTGACGTAAGTTATAGCAGGTTTCGAAATGATTGGTAATATGCAAATTTTGGGCAGTTTTACCTGTACAAAGGCAATTTAAAGGATATTTTAGCAATGATTTCACAAGACCTAGTTGGGAAACTCTTAGTTATTTGAACATCTGTAAGAATTACTTACATTAGTCGAATAATAAAAAAAATAAACGCCAAAAACATTTTATTTATATTTCCGTGAGTACTTTAGGACAAGTTTTCGATTTGTTTTGATATTTATATCTGTGAAAAAGTCAATATTGTTACATCATGTAATTCAAAATTTACATTTTAAGTTTGGAATTCTTGTATATTTTAAAGGCTGACATCTTCTCAACGTTGAAGCTAATAATGTGTTCTCTTTACAACAATTCAGGGATTAGATTAAAATGCATTTTACTATTTGATGGTAAATGAATCAGTTTTAAAATATATGTATCGGTACCTAAACGTTGATGAGAAGTGCACAGTAATATGAGTGTAAACAAACCAGTGATAATATCGTTATCTTGTCCACCGGCAAGATTCAAGCTAACACATGTGAATTGAAATTGGAAAAACATGTATCTTATACTTGGATGTATATTTCAATTTATGTATTGATTTTAGTAACTTGGTGCTTAATCAATATACTTTAGCATTGACCATTCTCAAGACGATTCTGACGATGAAATTCGGTCGCCGTTCAAAATAGGCCAAAGATAGATTTTTGGACAAGATTCTTTCTTAAACATAAATCCTTTTCAAATATCTATTGCTAGCAAATCATTTGCAATCGCGAACAGTGAATAAGAGGTTATATTAACGTCTAAATACGATATTGCTCAATCTGTATTACCGAATAAAAGATCGTTAACATCCACAAACGGAGCATTCAGATATTTGAAAATCAGTATAATTTCTGAGAAAAAGAGAAATATTTTAATCAGTTAAAAGTGACAAACATGTTTATAACTATGCAACTATTATGTAAACATCTTATCCTTTCAAATGATCAGTCTAACAAGATGCATGCAAATATTTGAATATCCAAAATAGTTTCAGAGAATCAAAGAAGTATAAACTTATCCGTCAATATTGAAAACAATGCATCAGCGATATAGACATTAAAGGGTAATCTAAACGCCGTTCCCATTCAATTGACCAGTCTGCATAACTTGATACAACAACGGTTACGACAGAAGCATGCAATTAATTTCAGAGAGTCCACGAAAGTTTACATGAAAGAGATTATCAACTTTTGATAAAGATACAATTCTTCATAAATATTACCTTCACTATTGCCCATCATGACTGGGCACACCAAGACGAAGCGCTTCCCACACTGCCAAGCAAACAAACCCTCTTTCCGGGACCCCCGTGCACTCATTGCAGAGTGGAGCAGCTTAATGAATGGGCCAGGTGAAGCCGAAAGAAACAATTTCTCACTGTTCCAAGCGGAAGGCACTCATCAAGCGGGGGACGTGCACAGGTAACATAACATTTGTATAGTGACACGGCCCCCTGCCGTATGCATTACTTATGTCTTACCTACTCTCATCTCCTCACCGCCGCAGCGTTCTTCCTGTGTACCGAGTAGGGGGGATGTCTTAAAGGCGCTGTACAGCACTGAATAGGGATATCCCAAACAGAGTAGTAATCTCTACTAGACGATGAGTCCTGGAAGGAATTACAAAGTCACTTGAGCTACATGGATCTGTTTACTACGCAAATGATTAAGATGTGACCACGAGCATTTTTCGCGAAATAGTTGATACGTTTTTTCTACGTTTTCGGCAAAAGAGTTCACTTTTTTCTGATCAAACATTTGCTACCAGGTATTATTTATATATATTTGTAAATGTGGGAATATTTGCTAAAAGAACCTCCATAAATTCTTCAAAGCTGTGTATTGCCTATGCGACCTGGGCGGTGTTACAGGTATGCTTTATGAAGACTCTTTTATACTTCTTAATCAATTAATATTAATAAATAAAAAAACTGCACACATTTCTATTCCAGTCGTTTATAACAATCACCAAGTTCATTTTGTTCACAACCAACTCTTGTTATTGTTGACACCCAATTGTGACGACTATCCCTACCTTTGGTTATTCATTATGAAATATAATAGTGTTTACATAAAAAAAAATGCTAGGAAGATTGCATGTCACCTTATGTGACCTAAACTAGTTATTTTGAGTCTGAAAAGTTGTGTTATTAATCGAGCCTTTCAGTATTTCACTCTCATTTTTCGAAGACAAAGATTGAATTTCATCAAAATTGCAGTCGATTCTGCAAAACTACTGTTGTGAAAGAAGTAAACGCAAAATGCCAGACAGAAATATGGGTATTTTTGACGATTTGAAAGTGTGTTGAAAACTATTACCCAGGGAAACATCTTACTAACCACGTTTACTACATTTTCCACTCTATCGAATAATCCGCGGAAAGATTTTAGTATGGAAATATCTGCATGCTTGAATTTGTATGCTCCTGTTCGCATGTTTTTAGTTATCAACAATATTCTTTTAAAGTAAGCTCATAACTACACTTAGCGTATATATATGTGAAAAGATGTCGTCACGAGCTTATTTGTTTTTAATTGCACAATAAGTGTATCAAAATGATACTTTCGATAGATAGTAAAAAACAGTTTGGATTAAACATATTTTATCTACTAGATAGGATTTGGGACAAGTTATCCAAATTTAAAGGCCCCCCCCCCTCCCTTAGTATGTACACAACTGATTTACATAATACATAATGAACACAGGCAGCAGACAGTAAACAAGAGTGGAGTAAGAGAATAGCGAAGGAACAAACGTAAACTAGCAACTATTGACTGTATGTTAAACAAATGTTGGAATACCAGTAAACGCATCACGAGATTACGTGGCCAAGTTATATGAAACGAAGTGCATGTGGTTATTCCAGCGTAAAACATTCCGAGATAAAATAAAATGGATCACTTGGTCTGACAGGGCTTTAATAAATCCTTGTATTTATCTACGGTTGTTTCTTCATTTAAACATCCCCCTAAACGTTCTAAAGCGCCTTTAACAAAAACAATTAGCTTTTCTAAAACTTGTTTTTTAGAAATAAAGTCCTATTGTTTCTTTTGTTTTTGCTGGCGCGTATATCAAATTTACGAGTTTAAAGGCATTTTAGCACTGTTTAAAACAAACGTTCAAGATCTTATTTTTCCATTTAAAATAAGTGAATGCAAATATACTTTCTTTAGATGGTAAAATTTGTTATTCATCAACTCTCTTTTTTTCACATGTAGATTAAAGTTTCACTTGTCATTATAAAGCGAAAACTAAATGCGACCAATTTAATGTGAAGATTCGTCTACACACGAATTATTGAAAACCTTGTCTTGTAATTACCAAATAATTGATTGTCTTTCCGTGGTATTACTTTATTTGAATAAAAATACTTCCCTACGGTTCATTTAAGAAGGACTGAAAAAGACAAAACACGTTATATATTTCTACCTCCATTTCTTTCATCATAAAATGATACATAACACTGTGATTGCATGAACCAGCGTTGTTTATGTAATGCTATGATACAATGAATGTCCACCCGTGACTGTTAACGCCAAGGCAAGGTTAAAGCATTGCTTAAAGAATCGTTGCTTTATATTTATGTGGAATGTGAAGCTGTTTATTTTTCTGACGTTTCCGTGTTTACAGGGCGAGACTAAAGGTCAAAGTTCAAAAGGTCAGTAGGCCAAGTTGTTTTTCTTAAAGGCTTTCAAATTCAAGGATTTTAATGTTCAAAAGATTAAAATCATCTTACAAATTAACTAAATGAATGTTGAATTATAGAAATAAGTAGATAAAAGCGTAATCAATTGAATACTAACACATTTGGGTGAATCTGCTTGACAACAATTAAGGCTTACCAATCAGAACGTTCGCAGTAACACAAGAATGTCTGGGTGAACTATAACTATAAAATATATTTTCTCATAATGTCGAATACAAATTGATTTAACGCTAAACTACCATGTATCTAACTTAATCTACGTATATTTTACTCATGATATCCAACATTGTGATGTTTTGCAATGTTCCTTTACCACTATGTATTTGGTTTACCTGCAAAAGCATTATCTACACATGGATAGAATTTCTCTAGTTTTTCAACCTTCTATTTATTAGATTTTATTTATCTTTTTTTATATGTAGCTTATATAGATTTAGTAACCCAGAGAAGGGATTGAATAGTGAGAGAGGCATGCATTAGGTTGATTGTGTGCAGGTACATGTATAAGACCAAATATTTTCTATTACATGTATTGTCATAAAGTTCGTCTTTTCGTAAGACTGTTTTCCAACTAATTGAGACAACGAGAAAGCTGTAAGAACGATGCTGTTTTTGGTCTTTTGCTTACTAGAATGTTAAACACTTCGCTCATCAACAATAATAAAGATGGTTCTTGTAAGGATGAAGACCGACCTCAGAAAGTCTCTGAATGTTGTCGACAAGCTATGTCATCCTCGGTGACTCAGTTAAGAATGTTCTGATGCTCCACGATATATCACCCCCTGGAACTTATTTCAGTCATTTCTCTCCTTAATTTATCCTTATCCTTAATCTTGCCGTGAAACGATAATTTAATAAAGACCTTTGCAAGAGGTCCAGTAATTGGCTTGACAAATCCGGGACGGGTAATTTTAGTACAGATTTCCTTGCGAAAGGTCCAAGGGGTGCTATAGCGGTAAGCCCTTGTTAGCCGAGGATGGACATTGGACATGTGTGGTCTTAAGGACGTGGAGGTTGGATGGGGATGGTAAGAGGGGGTAGGTTTCATTTAAACAAAATATTTAGATATTAAAAAAGGGGAACATTTTTACAGTCGTTAAGTCAATACGCTGTGTAGGACATGTTGTTAATCATTTGCTAACCTAAATGTTTTAAAAGAATAAAAATAATTATTTCCTGCATCAAAGGCTTGGTTGAAAAATCAAGCAAAGTGCATTGATGGTATTAAAAAATATATGACAGACCCCCACGTGTGTTTGACAGTTTGCACGCTCTCCATTTGAGTTGCTCCCCAACTGCCTATTCCAGCGAATAGAAGATGATTAGGTCTCCTGTGGTTTACTCTAACGTGCAGTTGTGATTTATGTTTATAACATTACGGAATATGTGGCAAATGGTATATCAGGAAAATTATGTTTAGCATGGCGTTTTGATTAAATATATATTTCATAAAGATAATGCAAAGGCAAGACATCTATTTCTTCTGTCGTCGGATGAGGTTACTGGGCTTCTCCAAGACCAGATGACGAGTTGGTGAGATGCTTGCAGATAGCAATGTTGCCTAATTCTGTGGGTGCGGGTTCGAATCTAGCAATGGTTTCGAGATGTAAGTACAGTAAGTTTCACTATTGCAAATACTGTGATCCCAAATGTCACGATGTCAAGTTGCCACAATCTTCATGGTATGCATTTCGTAAAGTCCTATTCGGGGATACGATGAAACATATGTAAACAATAAACAAATTGTCTCAAACCTTTTTTCCTCTCACGATGTAACCATATTGAAACTTAAAATATTTCTTTAGTAACCCGGCGATGAATGAAGGTTTAACTCCTTCAGTATGGATTTGCTCTAGGACTGTGAATTCAAAGAGTCGACCAACCAACAGTACATGCATGTTACAGTGCTTGACAGTCAGCAATAAAATCACATTTGTCTTTAGATGGCAGGGATGCTCTGGTGAATAAACATACATAACTACATATTTTATATACATATATAGCTACATATTTTATATACACATATAGCTACATATTTTATATACATAAAAAGCTGCATATTTTATATACATAATGATATATAGCTACATATTTTATTCAACGAAGAAAGGGAACAAGTAATTTAAGTAACCTTCCCAAGAGTATTTTATTAAATGATGGATACATATCAACATACATTTAACATTGCAAAGTGACTTATTACAGAAATTGTAAACAGAATTGTACAGAGAGGTTGCAGCTAAATACATACCGCAGTCGAGAGAAACGCTCATCATTTAGATAATTTAGCTTAACAGATACTTTTAAAACATATGTACCCAAATTCAAGAATCCGACTTATTGCAACTTTAGATAAATCATATTTCAACTCAGTTACATGATATATACGTGTGTTAATAACTACAATGCGTACACCGGAAGGGAAACAAAATAAACATGTGAAAGAGAGAGTGACGAAAGCATGCATCATCTAAGATACATCAATTGAAAGCAAAATCGTGTTGACAATCATAAGTGTACGCGAGTATTCGTAATGTAAGAAATTGCTATACAGTTATAACGATTGTATTGTAATTTTATGACTGAACTTAACCATACACGATTTCTGGATAGGCATTTTACGTTCTTCAAACTTCATCTCCATCTAAAATATCATTTGATCTCATCTGTTGATCAAAAGGGATAATCGATCAAAGCCAGGAATCGCATGCTATCTATTTTTACAGGCGATTTACACGATCGATACCGCGGTTATTCATGTAATCCATCTGAGTTTATTTCTGATAGCTTTCATACCAGTTTTGGCGTTATGCTGGCATTTCTATTGAAAAGTGGAGTAATGAAAATCATACACATCCGTTGTGTATCTGATATCAATAAACTGTAATGATATCCTTACGTCAAAAGCTTCACAGACCCAAAAGTTGACGTCCATGAATATAACAGTAAAGTTTTTTACGCCTGTATGGCTGTAATTTCGCCATTTCCAATACATTCTTTCTAATTTGTTTTCTATTGCTCTGATGAAGTTGATTGATCGATACTTTAAAGGAGAAATTGCAGGTGTCATTTACTAAACACTTATATAGATTACGTGTAGTTAATTGAAATAAAATGTTTATATCTTTAAACCTTACGTGGATCCGATTTTCCATGTGTGAAACATTTCCAAAATATATATTTTAGAACATTTTTTGGTGTAAAGATTTTCACTCGACTTCTATGGGACTCTGGGAGTAAGTTTAGAAAAAAAAATATGTCTGTTTATGAAAAAATAATTTGTGCATTATACAAACATTGCACTTTAAATGTTAATGTCAGTTAATCATGGTGACAAGCATTGCACATTAAACGTTAATGTCAGTAAAATAATTTTGTTATATCATAATTAAAGCAGAAGAAGAAGACACACTAGCGTTTGAAGTAAGGCAAGTGTATTTAGAACAAGATCAGAATGTATACAAGTCTTCGAGTTTATCGGAGTAAACCGATATTATATTCAATCTTCACCAAGCGCTTCTACGACTCAAGTCCTTGCTATCATTTACATGTTATAAACAGCAGCAAGGTGAGGAGATACACCAGTATTTCAAGTAAGGAAAGTGTTGATGTTTCTATGTTGACGAATGACTTCGCTTTTAGGAACATAGTGAAGTAGTGTCGAGAAATACATCACCATAAACACGCTGTATAAATCATGCACTGTACCCAGTGGAGTCGAGAGCTTTTAGATGTCAACATCGCCTGGCCAATGGGTGACCTGGATTGAAGACGGACTTTCTTGCACTTACGATTGTTATTCTTTTCCTACTGTTCGTCGGAATGGGATATGTCTCCTAAGTAACTAGTTAATTCTTTCACATAATTTAGCTATTAATCTGTATAACTTTGTGAAAATTTTATCATCATACAGATCAATGTTCGGTTAAATCGTATAACGTGTTCAAATTAAATTCGATCTGCTGATCCACTTTCGTGGAATTATATTAAGAAAGTGCTATTCAAAAGACACTAAATATATTTATCAACACCCAGGATAGGCCCGTACCGATCAGGCAGCTTAACGGGTTAGAGTTTAGTGAACATGTACTGCGTATAAGCATGTATAAGTAACAATCATGTTACATATAAGCATGAATAAGTAACAATGACATAAGTAAGACTAAGGACGTGTTGTTTGAGGGCTAATGGATTTAACGTTGCAATAACCGGTCAGCACAAGGGACCGTATTCCAGAACGATAAGTAAACAACATTTTCAAATGATACATTTGTTCAATGTTGCTATACAGATACCTGTTTGAAGTGAATCAATGTAGTATATAAATAGACAAGTCATTTACTGATAAGGTTAATCTACTATTCCTCAAACAACTATTGTTTAACAGTGTATGAATTAATTGTCCAAATGTTAATTTCAAGGATTTTAAAAACTTATTCCATTTTATGGAGGTATTTGTGTAAGGATCGTGTTAACTGAAATTTTTCAAATTTGTGTTTATCAAAAGTGAATGCTATTCAGACTGGCGGTACCATAGACAGGGTTGGTCTTTGCTGGTCTCGTTTATCGAGAACATGTTCATAATGGTTGAAGTACAAGCATCTATTCCATGGGTTTATAGTCAATCGTTAGTAGATGGTTATAGTCGTACAATATGTGACACTTTCGATTATTAAGAACAACCATCGGACACATGATAAATATGATGTGAAATCAAAAGATTCGTTCATCGTTATTGAAATAAAGCCCTTTTGTATCACATAAGTGACAATACATACATTTCAAAGATGACTTTATAATAAGTCTGTATTTGATTAACTATGAGTATTTAGACACGTTTATTTAAGAAAAATATTTTGAGCCAGATGAGGTTTTATTATCTAGAATCACATAAACTAGAATAAGCACACTCACACACAATTGATCGTGCTTTATGTTGATCTGGCTGCAGTACTGATAGACAGAATCTACACTCGAGATGGGGCCGCCCCTGGTACACAATGTGTGGTGGAAACAGATGCTTTACTATTGATAAGACTATAAAGATGGGATCATTCCGAGAGAGATCTGTGAGATAAAGTGATAACATATAAACTACGCTTTTCACGATGGCCTCATTGACCTTTCCTGTTTTACTGTTGAGCATGGTGTTGATTTTCCAATGGTTATGCAAAATCCAAACTTTAACAATATTGTACTATGTTATATTTTGATTGGCGTGTGATCAATCCAAACTCATAAAATGTAACAAAATGTAACACGTGTACGATTATGTTTGTTGGACGAATCAACTTTGTGTTAAAGTTTATATCCTTCAAATGAATATATCGGTGAAGGGCCGCCCCGATTTTCAATATTGAGATCTTCTATAGATCCATTTGATGCCTTTGTGTTGAATCTTGGGCTGTTCCTCTGATTTGATGGAGTGAATAGGTAACCTAACACAATCCAGGCCTCTGATTGGTTGGAGTGAATATGTAACCTGACACAATCCAGGCCTCTGATTGGTTGGAGTGAATAGGTAACCTAACACAATCCAGGCCTCTGATTGGTTGGACTGAATAGGTAACCTCACACAATCCAGGCCTCTGATTGGTTGGAGTGAATAGGTAACCTAACACAATCCAGGCCTCTGATTGGTTGGACTGAATTGGTAACATGACATAATCCAGGCCTTTGATTGGTTGGAGTGAATATGTAACCTGACACAATCCAGACCTCTGGTTGATTGGAGTGAATAGGTAACCTGACACAATCCAGGCCTCTGATTGTTTGGACTAAATTGGTAACATGACATAATCCAGGCCTCTGATTGGTTGGAGTGAATATGTAACCTGACACAATCCAGGCCTCTGATTGGCTGGAGTGAATAGGACACCTGACACAATCCAGGCCTCTGATTGGTTGGAGTGAATAGGACACCTGACACAATCCAGGCCTCTGATTGGCTGGAGTGAATAGGACACCTGACACAATCCAGGCCTCTGATTGGTTGGACTGAATTGGTAACATGACACAATCCAGGCCTCTGATTGGTTGGAGTGAATAGGACAACTGACACAATCCAGGCCTCTGATTGGTTGAGTGAATAGGACACCTGACACAATCCAGGCCTCTGATTGGTTGGAGTGAATAGGACACCTGACACAATTCAGGCCTCTGATTGGCTGGAATGACTAGGTCAGCGAACACAATTCAGGCCTCTGATTGGTTGGAAAGATAAGGTCACCTGACACATCCTCTGCGGATCACTACTCAGACCAGAGACGCAGAGAGATACGAATGATAAGTTCGACCTTACTTCCATGAGATTAATCAATAAGTCTTAAGATGATGAATTTACCTTGATTGCATATTTGAAAAACCTCAGTGGACATTGCTTCAAGCTAAAATAAATTCAAGTCTCAAAAATAATTTGCATTTTGATGATGGATTAGTAATGACTTTATATGGTATCGTTAAGTTCTAACAATTTGCGACTGTATTTCACTTCTGTACTAATGAAGAAAAAAGCACATGTTTTGAGTACTAATGATGTTTTCTCCACACCAGTTTATTCTGGTTTCACAGCCCTTTAAACCTAAAAACACCTTTGGTTAACACAATGATGAAACTAAACACTAGTGCCTGAGGAATATAAGTATCTGATATCTGGTGTCTGGTGATTGTGATGATTTATAGTACCTCGCAGAGCAGAGTAACCGCTTGTTTATTTCTCCACACTACAAGTAGTATAAAGTGGCAGTATATATATTCAAACCTTCGATCAGGTTGGTACTTGTACAGCAAGCTTTACGACTTCTCCCTGACGTGTTATATACTCGGTTAATCTATTGCTGTGACACCTAACCTTCCTCAGAGTGGAACAATTCAATTACGACTTGAGTATTATGTCTTAACTCAAGTGTGTAAGTGTTGTAGTTGTAGTGTAGTGTAGTTGACCACGTTTGTCGTCTTACTATTGTTTTCCAATTTTTAATTCCGCCTTATTAAAAAAGTAGATGTATCGAGAATGTGGACTTCTCAATTCCTGCATTCCGAAACATGTGTATATTGCTAATGTATTATCTCTTACTTGTTTGTACAAACATTATGGTATATTATATTATCTCTTACATGTTTGTACAAACATTATGGTATATTATATTATCTCTTACATGTTTGTACAAACATTATTGTATATTATATTATCTCTTACTTGTTTGTATAAACATAATGGTATATTATATTATCTCTTACTTGTTTGTTTAAACATGGTATATTATATTATCTCTTACTTGTTTGTACAAACATTATGGTATATTATATTATCTCTTACATGTTTGTACAAACATTTAGTATATTATATTATCTCTTACTTGTTTGTATAAACATAATGGTATATTATATTATCTCTTACTTGTTTGTTTAAACATTATGGTATATTATATTATCTCTTACTTGTTTGTACAAACATTATGGTATATTATGTTATCTCTTACTTGTTTGTACAAACATTATGGTATATTATGTTATCTCTTACTTGTTTGTACAAACATTATGGTATATTATGCTATCTCTTACTTGTTTGTACAAACATTATGGTATATTATGTTATCTCTTACTTGTTTGTACAAACACTTATGGTATATTATGTTATCTCTTACTTGTTTGTACAAACATTATGGCATATTATGTTATCTCTTACTTGTTTGTACAAACATTATGGTATATTATGTTATCTCTTACTTGTTTGTACAAACATTATGGTATATTATGTTATCTCTTACTTGTTTGTACAAACACTTATGGTATATTATGTTATCTCTTACTTGTTTGTACAAACATTATGGCATATTATGTTATCTCTTACTTGTTTATACAATCACTTATGGTATATTATGTTATCTCTTACTTGTTTGTACAAACATTTATGGTATATAATGTTATCTCTTACTTGTTTGTACAAACACTTATTGTATATACTGTTATCTCTTACTTGTTTGTACAAACATTATGGTATATTATGTTATCTCTTACTTGTTTGTACAAACATGATGCTATATTATATTATCTCTTACATGTTTGTTCAAACATTATGGTATATTATGTTATCTCTTACTTGTTTGTACAAACATTATGGGATATGATGTTATCTCTTACTTGTTTGTACAAACATTATGGTATATTATGTTATCTCTTACTTGTTTGTACACACATTATGGTATATTATGTTATCTCTTACTTGTTTGTACAAACATTGTGGTATATTATGTTATCTCTTACTTGTTTGTACAAACATTATGGTATATTATGTTATCTCTTACTTGTTTGTACAAACATTATTGTATATTGTGTTATCTCTTACTTGTTTGTACAAACATTATGGTATATCATGTTATCTCTTACTTGTTTGTACAAACATTATGGTATATCATATTATCTCTTACTTGTTTGTACAAACATTATGGTATATCATATTATCTCTTACTTGTTTGTACAAACATTATGGTATATTATATTATCTTTTACTTGTTTGTACAAACATTATGGTATATTATATTATCTCTTACTTGTTTGTACAAACATTATGGTATATCATAATTATTATCTCTTACTTGTTTGTACAAACATTATGGTATATCATATTATCTCTTACTTGTTTGTACAAACATTATGGTATATTATATTATCTCTTACTTGTTTGTTTAAACATTATGGTATATCATATTATCTAGTTGGTCTCAAACTGACGGCGGCCGGGGTGATTAAGACGATGACGATAATAAGATTATGACGAGAATGATGTTGATAACGATGATAATAAATGAAATAATAAAGATAATAATGGAAACGATGAAAATACGATCATAAGGAAGATAATCAAGTCGATAATAAAAAAGAAGGTCACGACGATGAAGGTGTTATGTTTGAGGTCCTGAAATCATGAACTATTTAACATGTCCTCTCTGTTGCGAACCGCTATTTCCAAAAGATCGATATCATATTGAATGAACATTTGTGATGATATTTCTTAGGAAACTTCTATTTCAGGGTGGCTCTAGTTACGACTCATCGGCTAAGAAGACTGCTCATTATGTGGCAGCGATAGCGTGACGTCAAGTGCTATCGATTTATCGATATCATAAGTTGTTCTTTCTCAGCACATTACTTCAGGGATCAATACTCGAACGCAAAATAAGGTGAATTCGTATCAATTGCCCATTACACTCCATAAAATTTGATAAAATTGTCACGCAAATTCGTGTCTTTGATGTATATTACCTTGTTACCAATGGAAGTTTTAAAATGCCTTTCCATGACGTTAGTGATCATGTTAATAATTTTATGTGTCAGTTAGAAAAAGTTATACAAAATGATTTTGACTATTTGATAAAAGAATATTATTTTTAGAAGGTGTGTGTTTATCATTATGAGTCTATGTGTTGCTACCAACAGCTTTGTGTGATTCTAATCTCCCTTTCACCTACAGCTCTTCAGGACAAAACACTGCTTTGGTTTATATGGCGAACTTTAACAATCCACACTGGTTGAAATGTCATTCAAAACACTACTTAATGTGAATATTTCATGAAGCAATGTTCTGAAGGATTACGTCTTTTCAGTCGGCTGACTTTATGTTTGCTACTTTGTCCCGAAGGCAATAATGTGTGTAATTTGCCTGTAGCTATAAAACAACTCATGTTATCAGGGAATCGCTTTAGAAAACTTGCGGGTACTTTATGTAGCCCTATTTACAATGTTATCCTTCCATGACAGCCCTTGACTATCACAACAGAACGTAAACCTTACCTATGATACGGTCGCTGTATGAATACAAGCTGATTGTCGCTGTAAGATCACGCTGCGGTTGCAATTTGAATACAAGCTGATTGTCGCTGTAAGATCACGCTACGGTTGCAGTTCGAATACAAGCTGATTGTCGCTGTAAGATCACGCTACGGTTGCAGTTTGAATACAAGCTGATTGTC
This sequence comes from Steromphala cineraria, assembly GCA_916613615.1. Lineage (NCBI taxonomy): Eukaryota > Metazoa > Mollusca > Gastropoda > Trochida > Trochidae > Steromphala > Steromphala cineraria. Next base: position 97,985,926 of record OU744720.1, read on the forward strand.
TCTGTAAGATCACGCTGCGGTTGCAGTTTGAATACAAGCTGATTGTCACTGTAAGATCACGCTGCGGTTGCAGTTTGAATACAAGCTGATTGTCGCTGTAAGATCTCGCTACGGTTGCAGTTTGAATACAAGCTGATTGTCGCTGTAAGATCACGCTAGGGTTGCAGTTTGAATACAAGCTGATTGTCGCTGTATGAATACAAGCTGATTGTCGCTGTATGAATACAAGCTGATTGTCTCTGTAAGATCACGCTGCGGTTGCAGTTTGAATACAAGCTGATTGTCACTGTAAGATCACGCTACGGTTGCAGTTTGAATACAAGCTGATTGTCGCTGTAAGATCTCGCTACGGTTGCAGTTTGAATACAAGCTGATTGTCACTGTAAGATCACGCTACGGTTGCAGTTTGAATACAAACTGATTGTCGCTGTAAGATCACGCTGCGGTTGCAGTTTGAATACAAGCTGATTGTCACTGTAAGATCACGCTACGGTTGCAGTTTGAATACAAGCTGATTGTCGCTGTAAGATCACGCTGCGGTTGCAGTTTGAATACAAGCTGATTGTCACTGTAAGATCACGCTACGGTTGCAGTTTGAATACAAGCTGATTGTCGCTGTAAGATCACGCTACGGTTGCAGTTTGAATACAAGCTGATTGTCGCTGTAAGATCACGCTACGGTTGCAGTTCGAATACAAGCTGATTGTCACTGTAAGATCACGCTACGGTTGCAGTTTGAATACAAGCTGATTGTCGCTGTAAGATCACGCTGCGGTTGCAGTTTGAATACAAACTGATTGTCGCTGTAAGATCACGCTACGGTTGCAGTTTGAATACAAGCTGATTGTCGCTGTAAGATCTCGCTACGGTTGCAGTTCGAATACAAGCTGATTGTCTCTGTAAGATCACGCTACGGTTGCAGTTCGAATACAAGCTGATTGTCTCTGTAAGATCACGCCGCAGTTTGAATACAAACTGATTGTCGCTGTAAGATCACGCTACGGTTGCAGTTTGAATACAAGCTGATTGTCGCTGTAAGATCACGATACGGTTGCAGTTTGAATACAAGCTGATTGTCGCTGTAAGATCACGCTGCGGTTGCAGTTTGAATACAAGCTGATTGTCGCTGTAAGATCACGCTACGGTTGCAGTTTGAATACAAGCTGATTGTCACTGTAAGATCACGATACGGTTGCAGTTTGAATACAAGCTGATTGTCACTGTAAGATCACGCTGCGGTTGCAGTTTGAGTACAAGCTGATTGTCACTGTAAGATCTCGCTACGGTTGCAGTTTGAATACAAGCTGATTGTCACTGTAAGATCACGATACGGTTGCAGTATGAATACAAGCTGATTGTCACTGTAAGATCTCGCTACGGTTGCAGTTTGAATACAAGCTGATTGTCGCTGTAAGATCTCGCTACGGTTGCAGTTCGAATACAAGCTGATTGTCGCTGTATGAATACAAACTGATTGTCGCTGTAAGATCACGCTACGGTTGCAGTTTGAATACAAGCTGATTGTCTCTGTAAGATCACGCTGCGGTTGCAGTTTGAATACAAGCCGATTGTCTCTGTAAGATCACGCTACGGTTGAAGTTTGAATACAAGCTGATTGTCACTGTAAGATCACGATACGGTTGCAGTTTGAATACAAGCTGATTGTCACTGTAAGATCACGCTGCGGTTGCAGTTTGAGTACAAGCTGATTGTCACTGTAAGATCTCGCTACGGTTGCAGTTTGAATACAAGCTGATTGTCACTGTAAGATCACGATACGGTTGCAGTATGAATACAAGCTGATTGTCACTGTAAGATCCCGCTACGGTTGCAGTTTGAATACAAGCTGATTGTCGCTGTAAGATCTCGCTACGGTTGCAGTTCGAATACAAGCTGATTGTCGCTGTATGAATACAAACTGATTGTCGCTGTAAGATCACGCTGCGGTTGCAGTTTGAATACAAGCTGATTGTCTCTGTAAGATCACGCTACGGTTGCAGTTCGAATACAAGCTGATTGTCGCTGTAAGATCACGCTACGGTTGCAGTTTGAATACAAGCTGATTGTCACTGTAAGATCACGCTACGGTTGCAGTTTGAGTACAAGCTGATTGTCGCTGTAAGATCACGCTGCGGTTGCAGTTTGAGTACAAGCTGATTGTCGCTGTAAGATCACGCTACGGTTGCAGTTTGAGTACAAGCTGATTGTCGCTGTTAGATCACGCTGCGGTTGCAGTTTGAATACAAACTGATTGTCGCTGTAAGATCACGCTACGGTTGCAGTTTGAATACAAGCTGATTGTCGCTGTAAGATCACGCTACGGTTGCAGTTCGAATACAAGCTGATTGTCGCTGTAAGATCACGCTACGGTTGCAGTATGAATACAAGCTGATTGTCACTGTAAGATCATGCTAGGGTTGCAGTTTGAATACAAGCTGATTGTCGCTGTAAGATCACGCTGCGGTTGCAGTATGAATACAAGCTGATTGTCGCTGTAAGATCACGCTACGGTTGCAGTTTGAATACAAGCTGATTGTCGCTGTAACATCACGCTACGGTTGCAGTATGAATACAAGCTGATTGTCTCTGTAAGATCACGCTACGGTTGCAGTTCGAATACAAGCTGATTGTCGCTGTAACATCACGCTACGGTTGCAGTATGAATACAAGCTGATTGTCGCTGTAAGATCACGCTACGGTTGCAGTTCGAATACAAGCTGATTGTCGCTGTAAGATCACGCTACGGTTGCAGTTCGAATACAAGCTGATTGTCACTGTAAGATCACGCTGCGGTTGCAGTTTGAGTACAAGCTGATTGTCGCTGTAAGATCTCGCTACGGTTGCAGTTTGAGTACAAGCTGATTGTCGCTGTATGATCTCGCTAGGGTTGCAGTTTGAGTACAAGCTGATTGTCGCTGTAAGATCACGCTAGGGTTGCAGTTTGAATACAAGCTGATTGTCGCTGTAAGATCACGCTACGGTTGCAGTATGAATACAAGCTGATTGTCGCTGTAAGATCACGATACGGTTGCAGTTTGAATACAAGCTGATTGTCGCTGTAAGATCACGATACGGTTGCAGTTTGAATACAAGCTGATTGTCTCTGTAAGATCACGCTGCGGTTGCAGTTTGAATACAAGCTGATTGTCTCTGTAAGATCACGCTGCGGTTGCAGTTTGAATACAAGCTGATTGTCGCTGTAAGATCACGCTACGGTTGCAGTTTGAATACAAGCTGATTGTCACTGTAAGATCACGCTACGGTTGCAATTTGAATACAAGCTGATTGTCTCTGTAAGATCACGCTACGGTTGCAGTTTGAATACAAGCTGATTGTCGCTGTAAGATCACGCTGCGGTTGCAGTTTGAATACAAGCTGATTGTCGCTGTAAGATCACGCTACGGTTGCAGTTTGAATACAAGCTGATTGTCACTGTAAGATCTCGCTAGGGTTGCAGTTTGAGTACAAGCTGATTGTCGCTGTAAGATCACGCTAGGGTTGCAGTTTGAATACAAGCTGATTGTCGCTGTAAGATCACGCTACGGTTGCAGTTCGAATACAAGCTGATTGTCGCTGTAAGATCACGCTACGGTTGCAGTTTGAATACAAGCTGATTGTCACTGTAAGATCACGCTGCGGTTGCAGTTTGAATACAAGCTGATTGTCTCTGTAAGATCACGCTGCGATTGCAGTTTGAATACAAGCTGATTGTCACTGTAAGATCACGCTGCGGTTGCAGTTTGAATACAAGCTGATTGTCTCTGTAAGATCACGCTACGGTTGCAGTTTGAGTACAAGCTGATTGTCACTGTAAGATCACGCTGCGGTTGCAGTTTGAATACAAGCTGATTGTCTCTGTAAGATCACGCTGCGATTGCAGTTTGAATACAAGCTGATTGTCACTGTAAGATCACGCTACGGTTGCAGTATGAGTACAAGCTGATTGTCACTGTAAGATCACGCTGCGGTTGCAGTTTGAATACAAGCTGATTGTCTCTGTAAGATCACGCTGCGATTGCAGTTTGAGTACAAGCTGATTGTCACTGTAAGATCACGCTACGATTGCAGTTTGAATACAAGCTGATTGTCGCTGTAAGATCACGCTGCGGTTGCAGTTTGAATACAAGCTGATTGTCGCTGTTACATCACGCTACGGTTGCAGTATGAATACAAGCTGATTGTCTCTGTAAGATCACGCTACGGTTGCAGTTCGAATACAAGCTGATTGTCGCTGTAACATCACGCTACGGTTGCAGTATGAATACAAGCTGATTGTCGCTGTAAGATCACGCTACGGTTGCAGTTCGAATACAAGCTGATTGTCGCTGTAAGATCACGCTACGGTTGCAGTTCGAATACAAGCTGATTGTCACTGTAAGATCACGCTGCGGTTGCAGTTTGAGTACAAGCTGATTGTCGCTGTAAGATCTCGCTACGGTTGCAGTTTGAGTACAAGCTGATTGTCGCTGTAAGATCTCGCTAGGGTTGCAGTTTGAGTACAAGCTGATTGTCGCTGTAAGATCACGCTACGGTTGCAGTATGAATACAAGCTGATTGTCGCTGTAAGATCACGATACGGTTGCAGTTTGAATACAAGCTGATTGTCGCTGTAAGATCACGATACGGTTGCAGTTCGAATACAAGCTGATTGTCGCTGTAAGATCACGATACGGTTGCAGTTCGAATACAAGCTGATTGTCGCTGTAACATCACAATACGGTTGCAGTTTGAATACAAGCTGATTGTCTTTGTAAGATCACGCTGCGGTTGCAGTTTGAATACAAGCTGATTGTCGCTGTAAGATCACGCTACGGTTGCAGTTTGAATACAAGCTGATTGTCGCTGTAAGATCACGCTACGGTTGCAATTTGAATACAAGCTGATTGTCGCTGTAAGATCACGCTACGGTTGCAGTTTGAATACAAGCTGATTGTCGCTGTAAGATCATGCTACGGTTGCAGTTCGAATACAAGCTGATTGTCGCTGTAAGATCACGCTACGGTTGCAGTTTGAATACAAGCTGATTGTCACTGTAAGATCACGCTGCGGTTGCAGTTTGAATACAAGCTGATTGTCTCTGTAAGATCACGCTGCGATTGCAGTTTGAATACAAGCTGATTGTCACGTTAAGATCACGCTGCGGTTGCAGTTTGAATACAAGCTGATTGTCTCTGTAAGATCACGCTACGGTTGCAGTTTGAGTACAAGCTGATTGTCACTGTAAGATCACGCTACGGTTGCAGTTTGAGTACAAGCTGATTGTCACTGTAAGATCACGCTGCGGTTGCAGTTTGAATACAAGCTGATTGTCTCTGTAAGATCACGCTGCGATTGCAGTTTGAATACAAGCTGATTGTCACTGTAAGATCACGCTACGGTTGCAGTATGAGTACAAGCTGATTGTCACTGTAAGATCACGCTGCGGTTGCAGTTTGAATACAAGCTGATTGTCTCTGTAAGATCACGCTGCGATTGCAGTTTAGGTACAAGCTGATTGTCACTGTAAGATCACGCTACGATTGCAGTTTGAATACAAGCTGATTGTCTCTGTAAGATCACGCTGCGGTTGCAGTTTGAATACAAGCTGATTGTCGCTGTAAGATCACGCTAGGGTTGCAGTTTGAATACAAGCTGATTGTCACTGTAAGATCACGCTGCGATTGCAGTTTGAATACAAGCTGATTGTCACTGTAAGATCACGCTGCGGTTGCAGTTTGAATACAAGCTGATTGTCTCTGTAAGATCACGCTACGGTTGCAGTTTGAGTACAAGCTGATTGTCACTGTAAGATCACGCTGCGGTTGCAGTTTGAATACAAGCTGATTGTCTCTGTAAGATCACGCTGCGATTGCAGTTTGAGTACAAGCTGATTGTCACTGTAAGATCACGCTACGGTTGCAGTTTGAATACAAGCTGATTGTCACTGTAAGATCACGCTGCGATTGCAGTTTGAATACAAGCTGATTGTCACTGTAAGATCACGCTGCGGTTGCAGTTTGAGTACAAACTGATTGTCTCTGTAAGATCACGCTACGGTTGCAGTTTGAATACAAGCTGATTGTCGCTGTAAGATCACGCTGCGGTTGCAGTTTGAATACAAACTGATTGTCTCTGTAAGATCACGCTACGGTTGCAGTTTGAATACAAGCTGATTGTCGCTGTAAGATCACGCTGCGGTTGCAGTTTGAATACAAACTGATTGTCGCTGTAAGATCACGCTGCGGTTGCAGTTTGAATACAAACTGATTGTCGCTGTAAGATCACGCTACGGTTGCAGTTTGAATACAAGCTGATTGTCGCTGTAAGATCACGCTACGGTTGCAGTTTGAATACAAGCTGATTGTCGCTGTAAGATCACGCTACGGTTGCAGTTTGAATACAAGCTGATTGTCGCTGTAAGATCACGCTACGGTTGCAGTTTGAGTACAAGCTGATTGTCGCTGTAAGATCACGCTACGGTTGCAGTTTGAATACAAACTGATTGTCTCTGTAAGATCACGCTACGGTTGCAGTTTGAATACAAACTGATTGTCTCTGTAAGATCACGCTACGGTTGCAGTATGAATACAAGATGATTGTCACTGTAAGATCACGCTACGGTTGCAGTATGAATACAAGCTGATTGTCGCTGTAAGATCACGCTACGGTTGCAGTTTGAATACAAACTGATTGTCGCTGTAAGATCACGCTACGGTTGCAGTTTGAATACAAGCTGATTGTCGCTGTAAGATCACGCTACGGTTGCAGTTTGAATACAAGCTGATTGTCGCTGTAAGATCACGCTACGGTTGCAGTTTGAATACAAGCTGATTGTCGCTGTAAGATCACGCTACGGTTGCAGTTTGAATACAAGCTGATTGTCGCTGTAAGATCACGCTGCGGTTGCAGTTTGAATACAAACTGATTGTTGCTGTAAGATCACGCTACGGTTGCAGTTTGAATACAAGCTGATTGTCACTGTAAGATCACGATACGGTTGCAGTTTGAATACAAGCTTATTGTCGCTGTAAGATCATGCTACGGTTGCAGTTTGAGTACAAGCTGATTGTCGCTGTAAGATCACGCTACGGTTGCAGTATGAATACAAACTGATTGTCTCTGTAAGATCACGCTACGGTTGCAGTTTGAATACAAACTGATTGTCTCTGTAAGATCACGCTACGGTTGCAGTTTGAATACAAACTGATTGTCACTGTAAGATCACGCTACGGTTGCAGTATGAATACAAGCTGATTGTCGCTGTAAGATCACGCTACGGTTGCAGTTTGAATACAAACTGATTGTCTCTGTAAGATCACGCTACGGTTGCAGTTTGAATACAAGCTGATTGTCGCTGTAAGATCACGCTACGGTTGCAGTTCGAATACAAGCTGATTGTCGCTGTAAGATCACGCTACGGTTGCAGTTTGAATACAAGCTGATTGTCGCTGTAAGATCACGCTGCGGTTGCAGTTTGAATACAAGCTGATTGTCGCTGTAAGATCACGCTGCGGTTGCAGTTTGAATACAAGCTGATTGTCACTGTAAGATCACGCTGCGGTTGCAGTTTGAGTACAAACTGATTGTCTCTGTAAGATCACGCTACGGTTGCAGTTTGAATACAAGCTGATTGTCGCTGTAAGATCTTGCTGCGGTTGCAGTTTGAATACAAACTGATTGTCGCTGTAAGATCACGCTACGGTTGCAGTTTGAATACAAGCTGATTGTCTCTGTAAGATCACGCTGCGGTTGCAGTTTGAATACAAGCTGATTGTCGCTGTAAGATCACGCTACGGTTGCAGTTTGAATACAAGCTGATTGTCACTGTAAGATCACGCTGCGGTTGCAGTTTGAGTACAAACTGATTGTCTCTGTAAGATCACGCTACGGTTGCAGTTTGAATACAAGCTGATTGTCGCTGTAAGATCACGCTGCGGTTGCAGTTTGAATACAAGCTGATTGTCTCTGTAAGATCACGCTACGGTTGCAGTTTGAATACAAGCTGATTGTCGCTGTAAGATCACGCTACGGTTGCAGTTTGAATACAAGCTGATTGTCACTGTAAGATCACGCTACGGTTGCAGTTTGAATACAAGCTGATTGTCACTATGATCACGCTACGGTTGCAGTTTGAATACAAGCTGATTGTCGCTGTAAGATCACGCTACGGTTGCAATTTGAATACAAGCTGATTGTCGCTGTAAGATCATGCTACGGTTGCAGTTTGAATACAAGCTGATTGTCGCTGTAAGATCACGCTGCGGTTGCAGTTTGAATACAAACTGATTGTCGCTGTAAGATCACGCTACGGTTGCAGTTTGAATACAAGTTGATTGTCGCTGTAAGATCACGCTGCGGTTGCAGTTTGAATACAAACTGATTGTCGCTGTAAGATCACGCTACGGTTGCAGTTTGAATACAAGCTGATTGTCGCTGTAAGATCACGCTACGGTTGCAGTATGAATACAAGCTGATTGTCGCTGTAAGATCACGCTACGGTTGCAGTTTGAATACAAACTGATTGTCGCTGTAAGATCACGCTACGGTTGCAGTTTGAATACAAGCTGATTGTCGCTGTAAGATCACGCTACGGTTGCAGTTTGAATACAAGCTGATTGTCGCTGTAAGATCACGCTACGGTTGCAGTTTGAATACAAGCTGATTGTCGCTGTAAGATCACGCTACGGTTGCAGTTTGAATACAAGCTGATTGTCGCTGTAAGATCACGCTGCGGTTGCAGTTTGAATACAAACTGATTGTCGCTGTAAGATCACGCTACGGTTGCAGTTTGAATACAAGCTGATTGTCACTGTAAGATCACGATACGGTTGCAGTTTGAATACAAGCTTATTGTCGCTGTAAGATCATGCTACGGTTGCAGTTTGAGTACAAGCTGATTGTCGTTGTAAGATCACGCTACGGTTGCAGTATGAATACAAACTGATTGTCTCTGTAAGATCACGCTACGGTTGCAGTTTGAATACAAACTGATTGTCTCTGTAAGATCACGCTACGGTTGCAGTTTGAATACAAACTGATTGTCACTGTAAGATCACGCTACGGTTGCAGTATGAATACAAGCTGATTGTCGCTGTAAGATCACGCTACGGTTGCAGTTTGAATACAAACTGATTGTCTCTGTAAGATCACGCAACGGTTGCAGTTTGAATACAAGCTGATTGTCGCTGTAAGATCACGCTACGGTTGCAGTTCGAATACAAGCTGATTGTCGCTGTAAGATCACGCTACGGTTGCAGTTTGAATACAAGCTGATTGTCGCTGTAAGATCACGCTGCGGTTGCAGTTTGAATACAAGCTGATTGTCGCTGTAAGATCACGCTGCGGTTGCAGTTTGAATACAAGCTGATTGTCACTGTAAGATCACGCTGCGGTTGCAGTTTGAGTACAAACTGATTGTCTCTGTAAGATCACGCTACGGTTGCAGTTTGAATACAAGCTGATTGTCGCTGTAAGATCTTGCTGCGGTTGCAGTTTGAATACAAACTGATTGTCGCTGTTAGATCACGCTACGGTTGCAGTTTGAATACAAGCTGATTGTCTCTGTAAGATCACGCTGCGGTTGCAGTTTGAATACAAGCTGATTGTCGCTGTAAGATCACGCTACGGTTGCAGTTTGAATACAAGCTGATTGTCACTGTAAGATCACGCTGCGGTTGCAGTTTGAGTACAAACTGATTGTCTCTGTAAGATCACGCTACGGTTGCAGTTTGAATACAAGCTGATTGTCGCTGTAAGATCACGCTGCGGTTGCAGTTTGAATACAAGCTGATTGTCTCTGTAAGATCACGCTACGGTTGCAGTTTGAATACAAGCTGATTGTCGCTGTAAGATCACGCTACGGTTGCAGTTTGAATACAAGCTGATTGTCACTGTAAGATCACGCTACGGTTGCAGTTTGAATACAAGCTGATTGTCACTATGATCACGCTACGGTTGCAGTTTGAATACAAGCTGATTGTCGCTGTAAGATCACGCTACGGTTGCAATTTGAATACAAGCTGATTGTCGCTGTAAGATCATGCTACGGTTGCAGTTTGAATACAAGCTGATTGTCGCTGTAAGATCACGCTGCGGTTGCAGTTTGAATACAAACTGATTGTCGCTGTAAGATCACGCTACGGTTGCAGTTTGAATACAAGTTGATTGTCGCTGTAAGATCACGCTGCGGTTGCAGTTTGAATACAAACTGATTGTCGCTGTAAGATCACGCTACGGTTGCAGTTTGAATACAAGCTGATTGTCGCTGTAAGATCACGCTGCGGTTGCAGTTTGAATACAAACTGATTGTCGCTGTAAGATCACGCTACGGTTGCAGTTTGAATACAAGCTGATTGTCGCTGTAAGATCACGCTGCGGTTGCAGTTTGAATACAAGCTGATTGTCGCTGTAAGATCACGCTACGGTTGCAGTTTGAATACAAGCTGATTGTCACTGTAAGATCACGCTGCGGTTGCAGTTTGAGTACAAACTGATTGTCTCTGTAAGATCACGCTACGGTTGCAGTTTGAATACAAGCTGATTGTCGCTGTAAGATCACGCTACGGTTTCAATTTGAATACAAACTGATTGTCGCTGTAAGATCACGCTACGGTTGCAGTTTGAATACAAGCTGATTGTCGCTGTCAGATCACGCTACGGTTGTAGTTTGAATACAAGCTGATTGTCGCTGTAAGATCACGCTGCGGTTGCAGTTTGAATACAAGCTGATTGTCGCTGTAAGATCACGCTACGGTTGCAGTTTGAATACAAGCTGATTGTCACTGTAAGATCACGCTGCGGTTGCAGTTTGAGTACAAACTGATTGTCTCTGTAAGATCGAGCTACGGTTGCAGTTTGAATACAAGCTGATTGTCGCTGTAAGATCACGCTGCGGTTGCAGTTTGAATACAAACTGATTGTCGCTGTAAGATCACGCTACGGTTGCAGTTTGAATACAAGCTGATTGTCTCTGTAAGATCACGCTACGGTTGCAGTTTGAATACAAGCTGATTGTCGCTGTAAGATCCCGCTACGGTTGCAGTTTGAATACAAGCTGATTGTCACTGTAAGATCACGCTACGGTTGCAGTTTGAATACAAGCTGATTGTCACTGTAAGATCACGCTACGGTTGCAGTTTGAATACAAGCTGATTGTCGCTGTAAGATCACGCTACGGTTGCAATTTGAATACAAGCTGATTGTCGCTGTAAGATCACGCTACGGTTGCAGTTTGAATACAAGCTGATTGTCGCTGTATGAATACAAGCTGATTGTCGCTGTAAGATCACGCTACGGTTGCAGTTTGAATACAAGCTGATTGTCGCTGTAAGATCACGCTACGGTTGCAGTTCGAATACAAGCTGATTGTCGCTGTAAGATCACGCTACGTTTGCAGTTTGAATACAAGCTGATTGTCGCTGTAAGATCACGCTGCGGTTGCAGTTTGAATACAAGCTGATTGTCGCTGTAAGATCACGCTACGGTTGCAGTTTGAATACAAGCTGATTGTCTCTGTAAGATCACGCTACGGTTGAAGTTTGAATACAAGCTGATTGTCGCTGTATGAATACAAGCTGATTGTCGCTGTAAGATCACGCTACGGTTGCAGTTTAAATAGAAGCTGATTGTCGCTGTATGAATACAAGCTGATTGTCGCTGTAAGATCACGCTACGGTTGCAGTTTGAATACAAGCTGATTGTCGCTGTAAGATCACGCTGCGGTTGCAGTTTGAATACAAGCTGATTGTCGCTGTAAGATCACGCTACGGTTGCAGTTTGAATACAAGCTGATTGTCTCTGTAAGATCACGCTGCGGTTGCAGTTTGAATACAAGCTGATTGTCACTGTAAGATCACGCTACGGTTGCAGTTTGAATACAAGCTGATTGTCGCTGTAAGATCACGCTACGGTTGCAGTTTGAATACAAACTGATTGTCGCTGTAAGATCACGCTACGGTTGCAGTTTGAATAGAAGCTGATTGTCGCTGTATGAATACAAGCTGATTGTCGCTGTATGAATACAAGCTGATTATCGCTGTAAGATCACGCTACGGTTGCAGTTTGAGTACAAGCTGATTGTCGCTGTAAGATCACGCTACGGTTGCAGTTTGAGTACAAGCTGATTGTCGCTGTAAGATCACGCTACGGTTGCAGTTTGAATACAAGCTGATTGTCGCTGTAAGATCACGCTACGGTTGCAGTTTGAATACAAACTGATTGTCGCTGTAAGATCACGCTACGGTTGCAGTTTGAATACAAGCTGATTGTCGCTGTAAGATCACGCTACGGTTGCAGTTTGAATAGAAGCTGATTGTCGCTGTATGAATACAAGCTGATTGTCGCTGTATGAATACAAGCTGATTGTCGCTGTAAGATCACGCTACGGTTGCAGTTTGAGTACAAGCTGATTGTCGCTGTAAGATCACGCTACGGTTGCAGTTTGAATACAAGCTGATTGTCGCTGTAAGATCACGCTACGGTTGCAGTTTGAATACAAGCTGATTGTCGCTGTAAGATCACGCTGCGGTTGCAGTTTGAATACAAGCTGATTGTCGCTGTAAGATCACGCTACGGTTGCAGTTTGAATACAAGCTGATTGTCACTGTAAGATCACGCTGCGGTTGCAGTTTGAGTACAAACTGATTGTCTCTGTAAGATCACGCTACGGTTGCAGTTTGAATACAAGCTGATTGTCGCTGTAAGATCACGCTACGGTTTCAATTTGAATACAAACTGATTGTCGCTGTAAGATCACGCTACGGTTGCAGTTTGAATACAAGCTGATTGTCGCTGTCAGATCACGCTACGGTTGTAGTTTGAATACAAGCTGATTGTCGCTGTAAGATCACGCTGCGGTTGCAGTTTGAATACAAGCTGATTGTCGCTGTAAGATCACGCTACGGTTGCAGTTTGAATACAAGCTGATTGTCACTGTAAGATCACGCTGCGGTTGCAGTTTGAGTACAAACTGATTGTCTCTGTAAGATCGAGCTACGGTTGCAGTTTGAATACAAGCTGATTGTCGCTGTAAGATCACGCTGCGGTTGCAGTTTGAATACAAACTGATTGTCGCTGTAAGATCACGCTACGGTTGCAGTTTGAATACAAGCTGATTGTCTCTGTAAGATCACGCTACGGTTGCAGTTTGAATACAAGCTGATTGTCGCTGTAAGATCCCGCTACGGTTGCAGTTTGAATACAAGCTGATTGTCACTGTAAGATCACGCTACGGTTGCAGTTTGAATACAAGCTGATTGTCACTGTAAGATCACGCTACGGTTGCAGTTTGAATACAAGCTGATTGTCGCTGTAAGATCACGCTACGGTTGCAGTTTGAATACAAGCTGATTGTCGCTGTAAGATCACGCTACGGTTGCAGTTTGAATACAAGCTGATTGTCGCTGTATGAATACAAGCTGATTGTCGCTGTAAGATCACGCTACGGTTGCAGTTTGAATACAAGCTGATTGTCGCTGTAAGATCACGCTACGGTTGCAGTTCGAATACAAGCTGATTGTCGCTGTAAGATCACGCTACGGTTGCAGTTTGAATACAAGCTGATTGTCGCTGTAAGATCACGCTGCGGTTGCAGTTTGAATACAAGCTGATTGTCGCTGTAAGATCACGCTACGGTTGCAGTTTGAATACAAGCTGATTGTCTCTGTAAGATCACGCTACGGTTGAAGTTTGAATACAAGCTGATTGTCGCTGTATGAATACAAGCTGATTGTCGCTGTAAGATCACGCTACGGTTGCAGTTTAAATAGAAGCTGATTGTCGCTGTATGAATACAAGCTGATTGTCGCTGTAAGATCACGCTACGGTTGCAGTTTGAATACAAGCTGATTGTCGCTGTAAGATCACGCTGCGGTTGCAGTTTGAATACAAGCTGATTGTCGCTGTAAGATCACGCTACGGTTGCAGTTTGAATACAAGCTGATTGTCTCTGTAAGATCACGCTACGGTTGCAGTTTGAATACAAGCTGATTGTCACTGTAAGATCACGCTACGGTTGCAGTTTGAATAGAAGCTGATTGTCGCTGTAAGATCACGCTACGGTTGCAGTTTGAATACAAGCTGATTGTCTCTGTAAGATCACGCTACGGTTGCAGTTTGAATACAAGCTGATTGTCACTGTAAGATCACGCTACGGTTGCAGTTTGAGTACAAGCTGATTGTCGCTGTAAGATCACGCTACGGTTGCAGTTTGAGTACAAGCTGATTGTCGCTGTAAGATCACGCTACGGTTGCAGTTTGAATACAAGCTGATTGTCGCTGTAAGATCACGCTACGGTTGCAGTTTGAATACAAACAGATTGTCGCTGTAAGATCACGCGACGGTTGCAGTTTGAATACAAGCTGATTGTCGCTGTAAGATCACGCTACGGTTGCAGTTTGAATAGAAGCTGATTGTCGCTGTATGAATACAAGCTGATTGTCGCTGTATGAATACAAGCTGATTGTCGCTGTAAGATCACGCTACGGTTGCAGTTTGAGTACAAGCTGATTGTCGCTGTAAGATCACGCTACGGTTGCAGTTTGAATACAAGCTGATTGTCGCTGTAAGATCACGCTACGGTTGCAGTTTGAATACAAACTGATTGTCGCTGTAAGATCACGCTACGGTTGCAGTTTGAGTACAAGCTGATTGTCGCTGTAAGATCACGCTACGGTTGCAGTTTGAGTACAAGCTGATTGTCGCTGTAAGATCACGCTACGGTTGCAGTTTGAATACAAGCTGATTGTCGCTGTAAGATCACGCTACGGTTGCAGTTTGAATACAAACTGATTGTCGCTGTAAGATCACGCTACGGTTGCAGTTTGAATACAAGCTGATTGTCGCTGTAAGATCACGCTACGGTTGCAGTTTGAATAGAAGCTGATTGTCGCTGTATGAATACAAGCTGATTGTCGCTGTATGAATACAAGCTGATTGTCGCTGTAAGATCACGCTACGGTTGCAGTTTGAATTCAAGCTGATTGTCGCTGTAAGATCACGCTACGGTTTCAATTTGAATACAAACTGATTGTCGCTGTAAGATCACGCTACGGTTGCAGTTTGAATACAAGCTGATTGTCGCTGTAAGATCACGCTGCGGTTGCAGTTTTGAATACAAACTGATTGTCGCTGTAAGATCACGCTACGGTTGTAGTTTGAATACAAGCTGATTGTCGCTGTAAGATCACGCTGCGGTTGCAGTTTGAATACAAGCTGATTGTCGCTGTAAGATCACGCTACGGTTGCAGTTTGAATACAAGCTGATTGTCACTGTAAGATCACGCTGCGGTTGCAGTTTGAGTACAAACTGATTGTCTCTGTAAGATCACGCTACGGTTGCAGTTTGAATACAAGCTGATTGTCGCTGTAAGATCACGCTGCGGTTGCAGTTTGAATACAAACTGATTGTCGCTGTAAGATCACGCTACGGTTGCAGTTTGAATACAAGCTGATTGTCACTGTAAGATCACGCTACGGTTGCAGTTTGAATACAAGCTGATTGTCACTGTAAGATCACGCTACGGTTGCAGTTTGAATACAAGCTGATTGTCGCTGTAAGATCACGCTACGGTTGCAATTTGAATACAAGCTGATTGTCGCTGTAAGATCACGCTACGGTTGCAGTTTGAATACAAGCTGATTGTCGCTGTATGAATACAAGCTGATTGTCGCTGTAAGATCACGCTACGGTTGCAGTTTGAATACAAGCTGATTGTCGCTGTAAGATCACGCTACGGTTGCAGTTCGAATACAAGCTGATTGTCGCTGTAAGATCACGCTACGGTTGCAGTTTGAATACAAGCTGATTGTCGCTGTAAGATCACGCTGCGGTTGCAGTTTGAATACAAGCTGATTGTCGCTGTAAGATCACGCTACGGTTGCAGTTTGAATACAAGCTGATTGTCTCTGTAAGATCACGCTACGGTTGAAGTTTGAATACAAGCTGATTGTCGCTGTATGAATACAAGCTGATTGTCGCTGTAAGATCACGCTACGGTTGCAGTTTGAATACAAGCTGATTGTCGCTGTAAGATCACGCTGCGGTTGCAGTTTGAATACAAGCTGATTGTCGCTGTAAGATCACGCTACGGTTGCAGTTTGAATACAAGCTGATTGTCTCTGTAAGATCACGCTACGGTTGCAGTTTGAATACAAGCTGATTGTCACTGTAAGATCACGCTACGGTTGCAGTTTGAATACAAGCTGATTGTCGCTGTAAGATCACGCTACGGTTGCAGTTTGAATACAAACTGATTGTCGCTGTAAGATCACGCTACGGTTGCAGTTTGAATAGAAGCTGATTGTCGCTGTATGAATACAAGCTGATTGTCGCTGTATGAATACAAGCTGATTATCGCTGTAAGATCACGCTACGGTTGCAGTTTGAGTACAAGCTGATTGTCGCTGTAAGATCACGCTACGGTTGCAGTTTGAGTACAAGCTGATTGTCGCTGTAAGATCACGCTACGGTTGCAGTTTGAATACAAGCTGATTGTCGCTGTAAGATCACGCTACGGTTGCAGTTTGAATACAAACTGATTGTCGCTGTAAGATCACGCTACGGTTGCAGTTTGAATACAAGCTGATTGTCGCTGTAAGATCACGCTACGGTTGCAGTTTGAATAGAAGCTGATTGTCGCTGTATGAATACAAGCTGATTGTCGCTGTATGAATACAAGCTGATTGTCGCTGTAAGATCACGCTACGGTTGCAGTTTGAGTACAAGCTGATTGTCGCTGTAAGATCACGCTACGGTTGCAGTTTGAATACAAGCTGATTGTCGCTGTAAGATCACGCTACGGTTGCAGTTTGAATACAAACTGATTGTCGCTGTAAGATCACGCTACGGTTGCAGTTTGAGTACAAGCTGATTGTCGCTGTAAGATCACGCTACGGTTGCAGTTTGAGTACAAGCTGATTGTCGCTGTAAGATCACGCTACGGTTGCAGTTTGAATACAAGCTGATTGTCGCTGTAAGATCACGCTACGGTTGCAGTTTGAATACAAACTGATTGTCGCTGTAAGATCACGCTACGGTTGCAGTTTGAATACAAGCTGATTGTCGCTGTAAGATCACGCTACGGTTGCAGTTTGAATAGAAGCTGATTGTCGCTGTATGAATACAAGCTGATTGTCGCTGTATGAATACAAGCTGATTGTCGCTGTAAGATCACGCTACGGTTGCAGTTTGAGTACAAGCTGATTGTCGCTGTAAGATCACGCTACGGTTGCAGTTTGAATACAAGCTGATTGTCGCTGTAAGATCACGCTACGGTTGCAGTTTGAATACAAACTGATTGTCGCTGTAAGATCACGCTTCGGTTGCAGTTTGAGTACAAGCTGATTGTCGCTGTAAGATCACGCTACGGTTGCAGTTTGAATACAAGCTGATTGTCTCTGTAAGATCACGCTACGGTTGCAGTTTGAATACAAGCTGATTGTAGCTGTAAGATCACGCTGCGGTTGCAGTTTGAATACAAGCTGATTGTCGCTGTAAGATCACGCTACGGTTGCAGTTCGAATACAAGCTGATTGTCGCTGTAAGATCACGCTACGGTTGCAGTTCGAATACAAGCTGATTGTCGCTGTAAGATCACGCTGCGGTTGCAGTTCGAATACAAGCTGATTGTCGCTGTAAGATCACGCTGCGGTTGCAGTTTGAATACAAGCTGATTGTCGCTGTATGAATACAAACTGATTGTCGCTGTATGAATACAAGCTGATTGTCGCTGTAAGATCACGCGACGGTTGCAGTTTGAATACAAGCTGATTGTCGCTGTAAGATCACGCTACGGTTGCAGTTTGAATACAAGCTGATTGTCGCTGTATGAATACAAGCTGATTGTCGCTGTATGAATACAAGCTGATTGTCGCTGTAAGATCACGCTACGGTTGCAGTTCGAATACAAGCTGATTGTCTCTGTAAGATCACGCTACGGTTGCAGTTTGAATACAAGCTGATTGTCGCTGTAAGATCACGCTGCGGTTGCAGTTTGAATACAAGCTGATTGTCGCTGTATGAATACAAACTGATTGTCGCTTATGAATACAAACTGATTGTCGCTGTATGAATACAAACTGATTGTCGCTGTATGAATACAAACTGATTGTCGCTGTAAGATCATGCAGTATGTTTAGCCTAAACCAAATTGATGTGGCAATTGTACACAGTTATTCTTCTTTTGAGGTTCCTTATTTTTTGTTGATCTTTTTTTTACACCTGATGTTTGCATAATCTGCCTTATT
The DNA here is from genome assembly GCA_916613615.1 of Steromphala cineraria. Taxonomy (NCBI): domain Eukaryota; kingdom Metazoa; phylum Mollusca; class Gastropoda; order Trochida; family Trochidae; genus Steromphala; species Steromphala cineraria. Next base: position 98,004,149 of record OU744720.1, read on the forward strand.
CACCAAACAACATACAAACTGGAGTCGTTTATTTGCTTATTTCTGACATGATAGAATTGCCATATGCCTCAATTCAAAATCGTAAAAAAGAATTGGTAAAATGCTCTAAGACTTACAAAAGAGTTTAAGCTGACAGTCTATTTGTAGCTGTAAATTTCAAATAGTTCTAACATTTGAAAACATTGCTCATGGTAGAAGTTCCCAAAGTAACTTAATCGCCTCTTGAAATTAACCATTCCACTGAATGATGTCCCAAAGTAACTTAATCGCCTCTTGAAATTAACCATTCCACTGAATGATGTTCCAAAGTCACTTAATCGCCTCTTGAAATTAACCATTCCACTGAATGATGTTCTAAAGTCACTTAATCGCCTCTTGAAATTAACCATGCCACTGAATGATGTCCCAAAGTAACTTAATCGCCTCTTGAAATTAACCATTCCACTGAATGATGTTCCAAAGTCACTTAATTGACTCTTGAAATTAACCATTCCACTGATGGATGTTCTAAAGTCACTTAATCGCCTCTTGAAATTAACCATTCCACTGAATGATGTCCCAAAGTAACTTAATCGCCTCTTGAAATTAACCATTCCACTGAATGATGTCCCAAAGTCAATTAATCGCCTCTTGAAATTAACCATTCAACTGAATGATGTCCCAAAGTCACTTAATCGCCTCTTGAAATTATAACCATTCCACTGAATGATGTTCTAAAGTCACTTAATCGCCTCTTGAAATTAACCATTCCACTGAATGATGTCCCAAAGTCACTTAATCGCCTCTTGAAATTAACCATTCCACTGAATGATGTTCCAAAGTCACTTAATCGCCTCTTGAAATTAACCATTCCACTGAATGATGTCCCAAAGTAACTTAATCGCCTTTTGAAATTAACCATTCCACTGAATGATGTCCCAAAGTAACTTAATCGCCTCTTGAAATTAACCATTCCACTGAATGATGTTCCAAAGTCACTTAATCGCCTCTTGAAATTAACCATTCCACTGAATGATGTCCCAAAGTCACTTAATTGCCTCTTGAAATTAACCATTCCACTGAATGATGTCCCAAAGTAACTTAATCGCCTCTTGAAATTAACCATTCCACTGAATGATGTTCTAAAGTCAATTAATCGCCTCTTGAAATTAACCATTTCACTGAATGATGTCCCAAAGTAACTTAATCGCCTCTTGAAATTAACCATTCCACTGAATGATGTCCCAAAGTCACTTAATCGCCTCTTGAAATTAACCATTCCACTGAATGATGTCCCAAAGTCACTTAATCGCCTCTTGAAATTAACCATTCCACTGAATGATGTTCCAAAGTCACTTAATCGCCTCTTGAAATTAACCATTCCACTGAATGATGTTCTAAAGTCACTTAATCGCCTCTTATAAATATAACAATTATGGAAGAAAACTAGCTGAGCTTTGCTCAATATTTGGCATTCACACCCTAAATGGGCGTTTTCCTTGTGATAAAGATGGAAATTTTACATGTGTCAAACATAATGGATCCAGCCTTGTAGACTATATGATAGCATCAACTGAGCTTTTCTCTAATATCAGCCACTTTGAGGTTCTAGACAGAGATGATTCTTGTCATTTCTCATTGTGTTGTACCCTCAACTTTCATGATCCTCCAAATGTATCTGATGCTCCGCCTCATAATGATCATTCACTGCCACTTAACCAAGAGGTCCCAGTTCAGAAATGGTACAAGTTTACCTGGTGTGAAGAAAACAGTGTTTTGTTTCTAAAGAAATTTCAGGAATCATTTAATGATATTTGTGAGGAAGTGCTTTCATTAATTGACTCAAATGTTGCAGATGCAATAGATAAAATTGTTAATTTCTACCAATTAGCAGCCAAGGATGGAATGAAATTACATAAGAAATACTCATTTTCTGTTAAGCATCAACCGCCATGGTGGGATGAGGAGCTAGAGAACCTTAAACACCTGAAATATACAGCTTTAAGAAATCACAGAGATTATGGTCATGATATCAGTCACTACAGGATGAACAGAAAACAGTTTAAACAGCTATTTGCAAACAAAAGATCAATTTACTTTGAGAAACAAAGACAACTTCTTTCAGAAGCAAAATCTAACCCCAAGCAATTCTGGAAACAACTGAAGAAGCATAAGACCAATAATTCATCAACCCAACATGTTTCTACTAGAGAGTGGTATGATCATTTTCACAACTTATTGAGCCAAACCACACTTGAAAGTAATACTGACTCTTATAATGTGTGTACAGATAAGTCTAATGACCCTATAAACATGGATAATGATTATTTGAATAGCCATTTTACAGAAGAGGAAGTTCTCCAATGCATAAAGAATCTTAAACACAATAAATCACCTGGACCGGATGGACTAGTGAATGAATATTTTATATCAACCAGAGATTATATAACCCCTCTTTTGACAAAACTGTTCAATAAGATGTTAACACAGCAGTCATTCCCCCCGGCCTGGGGAAAGAGTGTAATATGCCCTCTCCATAAGTCTGGAAGTTTAACTGACCCAAATAACTATAGAGGAATATCTCTCATTGATTCTCTGTGCAAAGTTTTAACAAGTGTGATTAATAACAGGCTCAAACAGTGGTGCGATGATAATAACATTATATCAGAGTCTCAAGCAGGATTTAGGCATAATTACTCAACTATTGATCATATATTTACACTTCAAGCCATGATTCAGAAATACTTACTGAAGAAGAAAGGTAGATTTTATGTCCTCTTTATTGACTTTTCTAAGGCATTTGACTGCATAAACCATAGTGTACTTTTCAGAAGCCTTCAACAAATTGGGATGAGTGGTCAACTCCTCAACTTTATTGTATCCATGTATTCCAACTTATCAGCTTGTATCAGGACTGATCACGGTTTGTCAACATGTTTTAATTGTAATATTGGAACCCGTCAAGGATGTATATTACGTCCTCAGATCTTTATAATCTTCATTAACCAACTAATAACTAAAATGGAAGAAAAAGGTGGAAGAGGAATATTCATAAGAACTGACTCTCCAGATATTTTTGGACTTATGTATGCAGATGATGTCTCAACTGTGTCAGATTCAGTACTTCAGTTACAAAAGAAAATAAATGTAGTTGAAGAATTTTGTGATACCACAGGTATGAAGCTGAACCTCAACAAAACTAAAATAGTTGTTTTCAGGAAGGGAGGTCCTTTAAGGAACTCAGAAAAGTGGTATTTTAAAGGTCAACAAATTGAAACTGTGAACTCATATAAATACCTAGGAACACTTTTCACATCAAAATTATCTTGGACAAAATCTCAATCATCTCAAGCAGCACAAGCCACTAAAGCCATATTTTCACTCCACAGATTTCAACAAGCATTTGGACATTTAGATATAAATGAACTATTTAAGATATTTGACAGCATGATATCTCCTATGTTATGCTATGGTGCAGAAATATGGGGAATTCATTTTTGTAAAACAATTGAACAAGTTCAACAGAAATTTTGTAGAAAATATCTAAGACTCAATAAGAACACTAATAACAACATGGCTCTGGGTGAGTGTGGCAGAACTCCCCTACAGTATCAATACATGAGTAGAGCAGTCAGTTACTGGTGCAGGCTACTTCATATGGAGACCTACAGGCAACCTCATCAAGCTTATCTCATGCTCAAGTGCTTAGATGATAGTGGGAAGAAAACATGGACCAGTAACATCAGGGCTATACTATTCCAATATGGATTTGGATTTGTGTGGATAAGTCAGGAGATTGGTGATACCAAAGCATTTTTAAATATTTTCAAAACAAGATTACAGGACTGTCTGACTCAGAACTGGCATTCATCTCTTTCAGATTCCTCTAAATGTAATTATTATTCCCAATACAAGTCACTATTAAATGCTGAAAAATATCTTATTTCATCTGAAATCCCAGTATATTATAAAATAGCCATTGCGAGATTTAGATGTCACAACCATAGACTAGCCATAGAAACTGGACGCCATTTCAACATCCCAAGAGAAGATAGACTTTGTTCATTCTGTTTTTCCATTAATAAATCTTTCATAGAAGATGAATATCATGTAATGATGATTTGTGATAAATACAGCCAAGAACGACAACTCTGCTTCCCTGATGAGGACTTCAGCCAGCCAACTCTCAACAAGTTCTTAAACTTAATGTCAAATCAAAATATAAAGACTCTTAAAGAAATTGGAAAGTATCTCACTAAAATATTCAAATAACTCTTCACTCAAATGATGTTTAATGTAAAAAATAAAAAAAAATGTTTAGCATGCGATGATCAACCTTTGAATGTATGTTGTTTGGGCCAGAGGCCTTGAAATTTGAATAAATTCTGTCTGTCTGTCTGTCTGTCTGTCTTAATCGCCTCTTGAAATTAACCATTCCACTGAATGATGTTCCAAAGTCACTTAATCGCCTCTTGAAATTAACCATTCCACTGAATGATGTTCCGAAGTCACTTAATTGCCTCTTGAAATTAACCATTCCACTGATGGATGTTCCAAAGTCACTTAATCGCCTCTTGAAATTAACCATTCCACTGAATGATGTCCCAAAGTCACTTAATCGCCTCTAGAAATTAACCATTCCACTGAATGATGTTCCAAAGTCACTTAATTGCCTGAAATTAACCATTCCACTGATGGATGTTCCCAAAGTCACTTAATCGCCTGAAATTAACCATTCCACTGAATGATGTTCCAAAGTCACTTAATCGCCTCTTGAAATTAACAATTCCACTGAATGATGTCCCAAAGTAACTTAATCGCCTCTTGAAATTAACCATTCCACTGAATGATGTTCTAAAGTCACTTAATCGCCTCTTGAAATTAACCATTCCACTGAATGATGTCCCAAAGTCACTTAATCGCCTCTTGAAATTAACCATTCCACTGAATGATGTCCCAAAGTCACTTAATCGCCTCTTGAAATTAACAATTCCACTGAATGATGTTCTAAAGTCACTTAATCGCCTCTTGAAATTAACCATTCCACTGAATGATGTCCCAAAGTCACTTAATCGCCTCTTGAAATTAACCATTCCACTGAATGATGTTCTAAAGTCACTTAATCGCCTCTTGCAACTAACCATTCCACTGAATGATGTCCCAAAGTCACTTAATCGCCTCTTGAAATTAACAATTCCACTGAATGATGTTCTAAAGTCACTTAATTGCCTCTTGAAATTAACCATTCCACTGAATGATGTCCCAAAGTAACTTAATCGCCTCTTGAAATTAACCATTCCACTGAATGATGTCCCAAAGTCAATTAATCGCCTCTTGAAATTAACCATTCAACTGAATGATGTCCCAAAGTCACTTAATCGCCTCTTGAAATTATAACCATTCCACTGATGGATGTTCTAAAGTCACTTAATCGCCTCTTGAAATTAACCATTCCACTGAATGATGTCCCAAAGTAACTTAATCGCCTTTTGAAATTAACCATTCCACTGAATGATGTCCCAAAATAACTTAATCGCCTCTTGAAATTAACCATTCCACTGAATGATGTTCCAAAGTCACTTAATCGCCTCTTGAAATTAACCATTCCACTGAATGATGTCCCAAAGTCACTTAATTACCTCTTGAAATTAACCATTCCACTGAATGATGTCCCAAAGTAACTTAATCGCCTCTTGAAATTAACCATTCCACTGAATGATGTTCTAAGGTCAATTAATCGCCTCTTGAAATTAACCATTTCACTGAATGATGTCCCAAAGTAACTTAATCGCCTCTTGAAATTAACCATTCCACTGAATGATGTCCCAAAGTCACTTAATCGCCTCTTGAAATTAACCATTCCACTGAATGATGTTCCAAAGTCACTTAATCGCCTCTTGAAATTAACCATTCCACTGAATGATGTTCTAAAGTCACTTAATCGCCTCTTGAAATTAACCATTCCACTGAATGATGTCCCAAAGTCACTTAATCGCCTCTTGAAATTAACCATTCCACTGAATGATGTCCCAAAGTCACTTAATCGCCTCTTGAAATTAACCATTCCACTGAATGATGTTCCAAAGTCACTTAATCGCCTCTTGAAATAAACCATTCCACTGAATGATGTCCCAAAGTCACTTAATCGCCTCTAGAAATTAACCATTCCACTGAATGATGTTCCAAAGTCACTTAATTGCCTCTTGAAATTAACCATTCCACTGATGGATGTTCCCAAAATCACTTAATCGCCTGAAATTAACCATTCCACTGAATGATGTTCCAAAGTCACTTAATCGCCTCTTGAAATTAACCATTCCACTGAATGATGTCCCAAAGTAACTTAATCGCCTCTTGAAATTAACCATTCCACTGAATGATGTTCTAAAGTCACTTAATCGCCTCTTGAAATTAACCATTCCACTGAATGATGTCCCAAAGTCACTTAATCGCCTCTTGAAATTAACCATTCCACTGAATGATGTCCCAAAGACACTTAGTCGCCTCTTGAAATTAACAATTCCACTGAATGATGTTCTAAAGTCACTTAATCGCCTCTTGAAATTAACCATTCCACTGAATGATGTCCCAAAGTCACTTAATCGCCTCTTGAAATTAACCATTCCACTGAATGATGTTCTAAAGTCACTTAATCGCCTCTTGAAATTAACCATTCCACTGAATGATGTCCCAAAGTCACTTAATCGCCTCTTGAAATTAACAATTCCACTGAATGACGTTCTAAAGTCACTTAATCGCCTCTTGAAATTAACCATTCCACTGAATGATGTCCCAAAGTCACTTAATCGCCTCTTGAAATTAACCATTCCACTGAATGATGTCCCAAAATCACTTAATCGCCTCTTGAAATTAACCATTCCACTGATGGATGTTCCCAAAGTCACTTAATCGCCTGAAATTAACCATTCCACTGAATGATGTCCCCAAAAAATAACCCAGGCATCGTTATGGTCGGAAGTTTACTGACTTGTTTTTTCTCTTCGTGTGTAAAGTACATTAGCCTTATTCAGCAGTTTTAGTACATAAAGTTCCCTCCCTTGTTAGGAATCTTTTAACGTTGCAAGATATTTCATCATGTTCCCCCACTTTTTATCTTTCTTTGTTTTTACTATATTCATTATGTTCTGTAATAATGTAAGGGTTCCACTTCAGAAATGTGTTGTAATGCTAAACCACATTCACCTCATCTGGATAAGGTATTCATGATGAACAATATATATTTACCACGATTTCCATTGCTTTGCGAATCATCATAAAGATATTTTTCAGATCATCTTAACCCATAAGAACACAAGAAAACTAAAGTTTCATTAACAATTTAAGGGACATTCTAGAAGTTTGTAATGATGTATTTGGATATTAACCTTCTTCGATCGCAGAATTTATATAATCATCGTTATAAAACATATTGATTCAAAATTGTGATATGCTTTACAATCATTAGTTCGATCAGGTCTTAGCCTTTATACCAGTTAAACGAACCTGCTTTATGGACGTTTAAATCAGGAAGAGAGTTTTTGTTGCGCAGATTTGCCGCTAGGGGAATGTGCTGAAGTGCTGGCAAGTTTGCACATTCGCACAACTAGTGTTTTAACGTATGAAAGCCAAATAAAATAGTATTTAATCACAGAGTGTTTCTTCAAGAAATATGTACAAGGATCAATACTCAACATTTCTCCTGTTATAACATATATTTTATTCCACATTGTACTCCAGTTATACAATCAACTTTGGTCAAGTAGCTGCATGATCCGTTATAGGGACGTAAACTATTACTAGTTTTTAGAATCAATTTGGTATAGTATGTGCTTTGAAAGGACACTTACATAAGGAATGAAATTGCCTTTTATTCTTAAACATTACAGCCAACCCGGAAATGTTTGTAAATACACTGGCATGTCGTGTTTGCAGTTGTCTTAAAACAATAGATAAATCAAGCAAGTGGGTATTTTTTGTTATCTTCACTCATTGTTTGGGGCATTCAGTTCCCTAAGAACTTTAATAAAAAGTCGGCCTCGTGAAGTATATTTTCGGCGTTGTTTTGATGCTAAATAAAAAGCTTCATGCTTAACTCTATGTAAAATTTACTACGCTGTTGTAAAGAAATGAAAGGAAGGACTAATAAGTATTTTTTCGTTATTAGCCTGTAGGAAACGATGAATATAACTTAGCCAATTTTAGCTTTGTTATCAATTCCGCCACATTTTCTACCTTCTTTAATTTCGGATTCGGTTTTCGACAAGGTGATCCAATTGCCCCATATCTTTTGTTAAATGTGTTGACCTCTAACATATTATTTATTAGGACAACCCCAATAATAAGTGGAGAAAAGGGAATGGTAAATTGTGTATGTCAATACGCAGACGAAACGAATTTAACTCTTGATGGGTTTAAAGGGAACAATCAGAACTTTTCTGTGTGATTGAAACGTTCCCTGTTGTCTCTGGTCTAACTGTGGTAACTAAAGCTATATTGTTTGTCTCCTAGAGACATTTTAATGAACAACTTTATCCGCACTTAATTTACCTTTTCGTTGGTCAAAAGAAGCATTAAAAATTACATGCTACCCTTGTTTTCCTTATGTATATGTTTTATTTACACAATTTTGATTGATTTTACCAATCTGATTTCTGTATTTTAGATTTCTTAAAATAAGGTATTCAGAGTTCCTGTTAGTAGTTAAGGAGAAGAAATTTGACAATCAAGTGTATGAGACAAAGGAAGGAGTGGATGATTACCATTTGATGTCCCAGCCTCCATACTTGCAGTTACGTATTGCTCCGTCTCTAACCCTGTTGGAGTAAGTTGTTTAAATTGTCCACGAACTGCATTGTTAAATAATAAAAGTTTCAGCAGGATGATTTAGAACATATGCTTAATTGTTTCACTTATTACGCCTTAAAATCTTAAGCTTTTCCGTCAGTTTATGTTGAATGAAAAATATCTAGGTCACTTTCATAACAATGTTATGAAACTAAACACGTGCATGATGAAATGTTTTTCAGAATCATGTTTATTTCAGTATTTAAGGCCTCATGGCCCATGGTACAATTGTATGAGAAAATAAATACATTTGTCACATGACCAAACTTTTACTAAGAAGATCTTAAGCTGAATATCTTAAAAAGATAAATAGATGTTATTCGAAGTATATTTACATCATGTGTGTTAAGTATTTGTTGCATTGTTAACCTAGCTTTACAATATTTGTTAATGGACATAAAATATTCATTACGAAGCAAAGAGTATCTATTACATATAAAGAAAACATGGTACTCATTTTCTACAGCATTATGGTCACAATGCAAACAGATAGAGTCAATGTCAGACACATTGACATTCTTCTTACGTTGATGATTCACTCTGAAATCGTGAAGAGAAATGCGGAATTTACACATTGATCTGATCAGTTGTCTGTTATTAAGCTTATCATTGTATGATTAGCATTGAAATACATTCTTTATGCTACAATAATGTGTTAAATATGATGAGGATTCTATATTTTGTTTCCAAGATTGCATATACATATCAATTAAACGTCTTTTAAATACAGATATAAACATACTGGCATCACCAACATCTTGCGTTATCAATACATAACTAAAGCCACTTGAAAACAACATTTCACGAACGTGAGAAACCCAATTTATTTTACCATTCTCATCATGTAGCTTAAGCATTTCATATAAATGTATTGGAACACGTGAAGAATCCATTCTGAGCATTTTTATCCAATATTTTAAAACTTTAATCTGTGTTTTTATGAATAAACAATATCGTCCCGTTTCCCCAAGAATAGCCTTATTTGAAGCATATTTACCAACACCTAGAAATCTTTTAAAGAAGCTAGTTTGTACCTTTTCTATAACTTCGTGATACTTTACGCCCTATATTTCTGAACCATATGTTAGAATAGGACTTATTTTGGAATCAAATATTTTACAAGCAGTATGGAAATCAATATGTCTATTATTATTCAGCAAAATTAACACTGGTTCCATTGCTTTACATGCTTGCATAGCTAAGGTCTCACAGGCTTTTGTCCATATTAATCTGGATGAAAATACAATACCAAGGTATTTATAATAAGTAACAATTTGTTGATCATTATAAATCCATTTTTCATGTTTAGATAGGATTCCTCCATTTCTGAATACAATTATCTTAGACTTGTTTATGTTCACACTTAAATCCCATTTCAAACAATACTCATATAATACATCTTATTGCCGCTGTAAACCAACAACGGAAAAAGAAAATAGGACAACGTCATCTGCAAATAATTAAAGCATTAAATCGGCAATACTCTGATTAACGAATATACCGTAGTAACAGGCTTTATACATTTCATGTACAAGTTCATTGATAAAAAATATGAATAAGACAGGGCTTAAAATGCAACTCCAGCTGATGTATTAAAAGAAGTTGTCGTATGGGCACCAACTTTAACTGTTGCTTTAACAGAGGAATACATATTTTTTAATATGTTGTACATTTTACCATGACATCCATTTTTAACAAGTAAGAATAACAATTTTTTTCTATCAATAAGGTCAAAGGCTTTCTTAAATTCTATAAATCCACAGTAGAATCTTCCTTTAGGTTTGCAAAGATATTTCGTACATAGAGCCTGTAAAGTAAATAGTTGAGTGTTCAGGGCGGAAACCAGCTTGAGAGTCAGTTATAAGTTCATTAATATCAAACCATATTCTAAGACGCTTCTCTACTATTGACGTGAATACTTTACCACAACAGTTCAAGAGAAATATTCCTCTATAATTGTTCAGATTATTTCTTGGTCCTGATTTGAATAATGGGATTATCATTCCAATATTCCAACTATCAGGAAAAACGCCACTATCTAACACTTTATTGAATATAATGAGAAGATAAGGGAGGGAGAATGAACTAGATAATTTTATGAATTCAGGCGGTATACCATCATCACCTGGCGCCTTGCCAGGTTTTAAATCTCTGATACTATCAAGTACCTCCTTTTCTGTGATAACACTATTTAAAACGTCATTTGTGAGGTCAGGAGAAAGATCATTACACGATTCACACGTATGATTGTCAATAAAATCATACACTTCTTTATCAAAATTGTTAATCTCAGAATTAGTCTTTGGGTTGAGAAGATCAGAAAAGTAAGAAAACCATATATTTGATGTGATTTGATTTATTCCTTTGTCCGACAACAGTCGACGTTTAACAGTTCTCCAAAATTATTTGCAGTCTCCTTTAGCTGCGGCATTTAAAATATCATTGGCCAGCTTTTGATCATAATGATCCTTTATAGACTTAAAACAACGTTTGAAGTTTGCCTTTGACTGTAAGTAATTCTTAATGTTATTTTGGCAATGATACTTTCTTAACATATTAAGATATTTGTATTTCTCTTCTCTAAGAATCTGGCAATCATTGTCGAACCAAGGCGGTTGCTCGTTACATTTTCTTTTACGTGTATTAGCGTTAAAACCCACATTAGAACAGAGCAATTGATAAATGTCAGTCAGTTTGGTAACAGCATCATTAACATCAACATTCAAGAGCGATACAAACTCCTCAATACTCATAATACTCTCTTCAGACACCATAGCATTAAATCGTTCACTGCTGTTGTCATTCATTCTATACCGTGGAATACTACTAAGTGGTATCTCACTATTACCATTAACATATTGCTGGTTTGGTAGAATATCCCTAAAGGTACACACAAGTGGTAAATGGTCAGATTCAGTCCTTGTAAGAACTGCCATATCAATTACATTAGGAAATAGACAAGTGCTATTTACAAAATAGTCAACTATACTTGTACCGATATTGGAAATATATGTCCAGTTAGAAGGAATATCACTGTAAGTACGCCCATTGACAATGTGCATATTCATGGTTTTACAAAGCGTTAACAACTCAAGACCATGCTTATTAACAATAGTGTCACATGAGAATCTCGGAACTACAAAGGGATCTTCAGAATACAAATCATTATCTACAGGTATATAAGTGGGGTTATCATCAAAAATAGAAACATTAGAACAGAACATTATATTGAAAATATGAATAAAGTGAATGTAGCGAAAATATCTTGTAATATCTTGTACACGTGTACTTACACTGTAAATCAATTGTTTTGGCTATTTTTATTATTCTACATATATACATGTATAATCAACTTTCAAATATTACTAGTGTTTGTACTTAAAATATTATTGTGTATTATTGTGTATTAGTTCGCGTCATATCTTGAATAACTGGTGACGTGGAATGATCGAGTTGGTATCAAGTGAGTGAAAGCAGAATATTATCTAGTTTTATGAAATGATCAAAATTGGAAGATCATTTAGCATCGGCTATGAGTTGAAAACTGAATTTCGATTGGCCGTAGCCTTTGAATGAAAGTAGGTCGAGAGTCAAGACATTACTTCACTGTCAGTTGTCATGCTTCACTGGAGAGCGTCACGCTTCACTGGGCCCGGTCTTCAGGGACCACAATATAACTCCCGTAACAACAATTTGCGCCTATATCATATGATTGAGTTATGATGAAAATTAAAACAACTGAATAAATAATAAATAAGGAATTTGTTCAAAGAGGGGGTGGTGTTAATGCGAGGGTCAGTGGTCAAAAGTTTGAAGAAGTTTGATAGTTTGGGCGAGATGTTCAGCAAGCTAAAGGAATGATCTACGATTCCAATGTATAATCTCGAGATAAAATTTAGTTTTAATTGCACCGCACGTAAATTAGTCGGGTGTCCAGTTTTCGATCAGGAAATATGGGTTTATCTCAACATATGAAAACGATTTATGAGTGCAAAAGTTTGGGAAAAAAAACATTATAGGGTTCACTCCGAGAATCGAACCCCTATGAGCCATGCGATAATTTGCAGTGTAAGGGAGATAACTCTAATTTTTCGTCCCTGGCTGACTTGCAGAGAAACTGAGAAAATGACAACAAGGGTTCTTGGATCCAAGTTATCAAGAAACTTGTTCAAAAGAATTGATATATCTCCTGTCATGAGAAGCTCTTCAAGCATTAGCAGTGAGGTATTACTCGTTTTGCATTTGATATCACGATGATTTGCTAGAATATAACAAATGTGTGATAGGAACCACTGACTATCAGTATCAGACTAATGTAGTATAATAGTATGTTGCCATGTTTTGGTTGTCAGATTTCTTAGTTGAAAACTGTTTATGTCAGTGAATTCAATGTTTTCTAGGACTGGGTATTAGTGCGAATTTTGTTTGGGAATTTATCAAATTAACTGTTTCAATCTTAAAATCTTATAGTGCTTTGATGAAAGCCAAAAGAAATATGTGATGGAAATCACAGAGCTTAAAATACTCATGGTTTGCAAGGCAAATGTCTATGCACTGCAGCGAAATAGTACATCAATTACATAAATATTTCTTCTTCTATAATTGCACAAATTTTAAGATTTCACAGAGAATTTTAGATCTCAATTATGAATATTAAACTGTAGTTTCCCAACCTAGCTCTTGTCTTAAGACAAGAATGACCACTTCATTTCTCAAAACTGAATTGAACCGGGTACAGTATGACTTGAAATAGCTTCTGGGGACACAAGTTAATTGACTCTTGATTGCATCAGACAGACATTGTTTTGTGTATTGTCATTCACAATTGTTGGGCTTATTCCAGTGTTTAAAGATATAGCCCGTCCGCCAGTCCTTAAGTTTTTGCCAGGACTGGTTACTTTTTGGTTAGGACTGGTAACTTTTCAAAAGATTTCTTTATTTTCCCCCAAGGAATTGATCAATTAATTTTCAGGACAGGCCAGGTTTTCAATCTATTTTAAAAACTGCTTTTTCCAACCATTTGGTCATATTCTTCTGACTGTTAAGAGTTTAAATTGAAGACAATATCTATCCTGATATTCTCATTAATGGCGGATATAACATCTTAGAAAAAAACTGTCCTTAATTTGGTTGTCTATGATAATGTAATGACATTTGTGATCATCTGTCATTCATTCATTCATTCATTCATTCATTCATTCATTCATTCCCCTGCATTCTTTCAAGGTGGTTGGCAGCTATGGTTGACTGTCTTATACTTTCAACTGTTTCTGGTTAGGGTATTAACCTACTTTCATTCACATATCAATCCACTGAAGTTTGATAACAAGTCATTAGTTAAACTTTTTATTGTCGCTCTATTGAGCCCTTAATATTTGAACTGGGACAGTTGTTTAAATAACACACTATTCACAACTAGCATATTTGACCTAAACCTAAACCTGTGTCCCTTGAATATATGTATAAGATGAAGAATTAAGAATCAATTTTTCATTTTTGCAGCTTCGAGTGCCACCACTGTTGCATCACACAGCCTCAATACGTCCTCAACTCTACAACAACCCGGGACACAAACTGACGGGAGCTACAACCAACACCAGGACCTTCTCAACCCACTCACACAATGGGTCCGTTATCTATTGAGTACTAGCTTATCAGTCTGTCCTTCATTCAGTTCACTTCTTGTAAACTTGTTTGATAAGGTATAAAAATACCACATTCTACATTCTTCAAAAATGTAATTATGACATCGTGCAAATAGTTTTTGATCAAAGTTTTGCATGTCATTGTTTTTAGTTTAAACATTGTATAACAAAATTTCATGTCATATACAGCAAATTGCCATATTATAACATATATAATTCCATTGACTTACATAAGAGGCTGTCGAGAGAATAATTCATTTTGATTTAAATAACGGATTCTGTTAGCTGTCATATTGTGCAGACAGCATGTAAATCATCTCAGCTATATGTTCATAATTATTTTTCCTCTACAAGTTGAAAAGTTACAAGTTACAATTTATTTTATTACCTACGAGGACAGTCATATCGATGGTTCATATTTTTCATATGTTGCCCTAGGGCAAAATATCACTTTTTCATTGTGACATTATGTTATAAACAATTCTTTGACGTCACGGTTCACCTTTGACATCATAATGTATACGGGCCGGCGGTGGCTAGTCTGCTTATGCTGAGAAGTAGGTTTTGAGTATATTCATTAACTTTGAGACTACAGTAAGAAACAGGTGATCCTTGCCATACTATGTTTACAACACTCGTGCCTAAATATCAGTTTATATCCCTCATTCCTGCTCGGGAAATACTAATATTTAAACACTTGTGTCTTAAACATAGTATGTCATGGACACTCATATAATATCCTCTATGAATGACACTTGTTTAAATGCCATATATTGCTGTACAACTAAGTTTGTATGTTGAACTATTGAGTTTCTATGTTGAAATTTTGGGTTTGTATGTTGAACTATTTAGTTTGTATGTTGAACTATTGAGTCTGTATGTTGAATTATTGAGTTTGTATGTTGAACTAATGAGTTTGTATGTTGAACTATTGAGTCTGTATGTTGAACTATTTAGTCTGTATGTTGAACTATTGAGTCTGTATGTTGAACTATTGAGTCTGTATGTTGAACTATTTAGTCTGTTTGTTGAACTATTTAGTCTGTATGTTGAACTATTGAGTCTGTATGTTGAACTATTGAGTCTGTATGTTGAACTTTGTAGTTTGTATGTTGAACTATTACGTCTGTATGTTGAACTATTGAGACTGTATGTTGAACTATTAAGTCTGTATGTTGAACTATTGAGTCTGTATGTTGAACTATCGAGTCTGTATGTTGAACTATTGAGTCTGTATGTTGTAGAGAGCTGACAGAGAAGCAGTATGAAGCACTAGCAGATGAAACCCTGGACTCTCTGGCTGAGTACTTCGAGGATCTTCCTGAACACACCGACTGTCACCCGGACTACGACGCTTCTCTCGTGGTGAGTGGCAGAAGGAGCAGTCTTCTAGATCAGTGTTCCTAAACTATGATAGAGCTGATGTGGTATCAGTAATTGAGTAGTGTACAGTCAAGAGCACCCTGCTTCATCAGGACATGTTATAGCAGCTATGCTCCTGCAGTGTCCTGATGCCCATCATG
Source organism: Steromphala cineraria (assembly GCA_916613615.1). Classification (NCBI taxonomy): domain Eukaryota; kingdom Metazoa; phylum Mollusca; class Gastropoda; order Trochida; family Trochidae; genus Steromphala; species Steromphala cineraria. The sequence goes on from OU744720.1 coordinate 98,020,140, forward strand.
GCTTCTTATAACAGAACCTTACTGTTGCATTCATAGCTACATATACACTGTACTATTGTTATTCAAGGAGCCCAAAACAAAATATCTCAAAGTCAACCATCTGCTCATCTGGGGACTGCTTAATTAATTGATCATGGAGTGAAAGTTGATTCTTTTGGGTAGATAATTTCTTGATAATGAAGAAACATATATGATGACAACTTCTTAATTCATGATATGCAATGTTTCACCACAGATTCTTGGAGCATTTTCAAGTAGATTCTTGTTTTGTTTCCAAGATAACATCCTTTGCATAATTTCACCTGTTCGGCAAAGGTTGTTCACTTTGGCAGTTGACAGTGATACTTTTAATCTCAAAGAAGTCCTTTTATGGATACCTTACTGTAGTGTTAGGGTATTGTTACAGATACAAATAACGTACATTGAAATAGCATGATGTTAACTTTAAGTCCAGAGAATATGATTTGGTAGTATAAAAATATCGGGAATCATACTTATGGAAGGGACACTGCTTGATTGAACCAGTTTGATTCCTTATGGCATCTATATTTTGAAACTTATATTTTCCTGAACACGGGTGATTTTTATGAGACTAATACAAATCAATCTCAGTATGAGAAGTGCTCGAGATGACTTGTCCGTGTGACCAGCTGTATCTGACCGATGCTTGTGTTGGTAGAGTGGAGTGCTGACGATCGCCCTCGGGGGAGACAGCGGGACCTACGTCATCAACAAACAGACCCCCAACAAACAGCTCTGGCTCTCGTCACCCATCAGGTACAGTCCACAGATTAAGGAGGCATGGTTTTGTTGGTGTATCGTTATGTTGGTATATAGGTAGATTGCAGTACAGAAACAACATGATGCGAATCAATGTGCATGCTCCTGAAAATATCTAATATTTAGGTTTTTTAACAGAAAAATTTCCATTTGAAATAGCAGCAAAACTTGATTGATCATGATTTTACAGAAAGTTGTTAGCAAGATATGAGTTGAGAAATTGGACCCATCCTTACTAGAGATAGTGAAGGGTCTTCAGAATTCTCTTTAACACAGGCAGTTCAGGTGATAAAGTCCTGACAAAGCTCTGTTGTTACTAGAGGACTTCTCCAGCTCCTTCACATTCATTTTGCAGCAAATTTTACATCAGAATCTTTCTAAAGAAATTCAGCCAATGAAATCACTTCTTAATTTGAAAGTTTGCTTTGATTTCTCTGAAAAAAAGCTGTGATGTAGTTTAAATATTATGGTACCATGTTCTTCAAGAAGATTTAAATTGTAAAGTGCTTTTCATATTAATTCTAGTTTTCCAGACTGTCTGCGAAACTGATTTCATCCAAAAAGGAATCTCCCTTTCTAACACGAGAAACACTCTCACTACACCAGAGGTTGGGTCAGGTTATTTTACTTGAGCTGCCTCTGTTGGGAGGCAATGTATTGTCAGTAACATCTGCAGAACATTTTATGTTAAAACATTCAATCTCCGATAGAGATAGTAATAAAATCTTACAATTACCTCTGTTCTGATACAAGCCATTCTTGGGCTATTGAGTGAAAGCCAGTTTTGCAGTCAGCGTCAAATATACGCAGTTGTTTCCTTTATGGTTGTAGAAAAACAAAAGAATTTATTTTTAGTTTTGCTTGATTTTAAATCTTTAGTGACTGAAGCCGCTGAATCATGGCATAAGCCATAGAGACAATCAACTAGCCATCCATCTAACAAGTGCTTTCTTGGCAGAATGTTGTAATGATTATTTGCTATTTAGCTATTAAGAATCTTATGACTGTAGCTACCTTGAAGTGAAACGTGGCCATATGATTGACGACGCATATTGATAAACTTCAATTCCATGATATATTTTCGTTTAATTGTATTGATATATTTTTGATATATGCTTGATAACGGTATAAGAATCTATACTGAAACGTCGCCACCATCCAATAAAGAAGTTGTTCATCCATAGAATTACTCTTGTCTTCCTTGATATATTTTGTTTAAACATACTGCATTATTACCTTTTGTCGATGTAGAAATGTTATATGTTTCAGTGGTCCTAGGCGATATGTTTTCCAGGATAAATAGTATATGTTTCAGTGGTCCTATGTGGTATAATTTTCAGGATAGATGGTATGTTTCAGTGGTCCCAAGCGGTATGACTACCAGGAGGGCAGGTGGATCTACAAGCGAGATGTGATTTCAAGGATAAATGTTATATGTTTCAGTGGTCCTAAGCGGTATAATTTTCAGGATAGATGTTATATGTTTCAGTGGTCCTAAGCGGTATAATTTTCAGGATAGATGTTATATGTTTCATTGGTCCTAAGCGGTATAATTTTCAGGATAGATGTTATATGTTTCAGTGGTCCTAAGCGGTATAATTTTCAGGATAGATGTTATATGTTTCAGTGGTCCTAAGCGGTATAATTTTCAGGATAGATGTTATATGTTTCAGTGGTCCTAAGCTGTATGATTTCCAGGATGATTGTTTCTTTGGTTTCCATGATAGATGTTATGTTTCAGTGGTCCAAAGCGGAATGACTTACAGCAGAAATGTTATATGTTTCAGTGGATAAATGATATGTTTCAGTGGATAAATGTTATGTTTCAGTGGATAAATGTTATGTTTCAGTGGATAAATGTTATGTTACAGTAGTGGATAAATGTTATGTTTCAGTGGATAAATGTTGTGTTTCAGTGGATAAATGTTATGTTTCAGTGGATAAATGTTATGTTTCAGTGGATAAATGTTATGTTTCAATGTTATGTTTCAGTGGATAAATGTTATGTTTCAGGGGATAAATGTTATGTTTCAGTGGATAAATGTTATGTTTCAGTAGTGGATAAATGTTATGTTTCAGTAGTGGATAAATGTTATGTTTCAGTGGATAAATGTTATGTTTCAGTGGATAAATGTTGTGTTTCAGTGGATAAATGTTATGTTTCAGTGGATAAATGATATGTTTCAGTGGATAAATGTTATGTTTCAGTAGTGGATAAATGTTATGTTTCAGTGGATAAATGATGTGTTTCAGTAGTGGATAAATGATATGTTTCAGTGGATAAATGTTGTGTTTCAGTAGTGGATAAATGTTATGTTTCAGTGGATAAATGTTATGTTTCAGTGGATAAATGTTATGTTTCAGTGGATAAATGTTATGTTTCAGTGGATAAATGATATGTTTCAGTGGTGGATAAATGTTATGTTTCAGTGGATAAATGTTGTGTTTCAGTGGATAAATGTTATGTTTCAGTGGATAAATGATATGTTTCAATGTTATGTTTCAGTGGATAAATGTTATGTTTCAGTGGATAAATGTTATGTTTCAGTGGATAAATGTTGTGTTTCAGTGGATAAATGTTATGTTTCAGTGGATAAATGATATGTTTCAATGTTATGTTTCAATGGATAAATGTTATGTTTCAGTGGTCCCAAGCGGTATGACTTCCAGGAGGGAAGGTGGATCTACAAGCGAGATGGAATCTCACTACACCAACTCATCAGCCGGGAGCTGAAGGATAAAAACATACATACAGACCTGTCGCAATGTTCCTACAGCTGAACAAAGGGGCGTGAATACTTGAATACTTGAATACTTGGTTCGGAAACAGCATGGACATGTTGTCATATTGATTGCCGTCAGATTGAGGGTTTAAGAACCATTATGATGATGCATCTCTTTCTAAGGGAAATAACATGATTTCACAAAAAGGGAATTTTGTTACCTTTTGCAAGACATTATCAAAGGAATGTTCATAAAAGATATATCCTATATCCCATATGATTAAGGGCATTAATCAACACTAAAATGTTCATATGGTATTTTGCTTTTAAGGGGAATGTATTTAAAATTATTGATATCAGTGTTAGCAATGAGATGTTTTGAAGTCTAAGAACATTTTACAAACTAATAATTCATGAGAAAACATTCAATCATTAAGACATTTAAAAAGTGCCTGAGTCCCTGTAGACTACATGCTGATATGTGTCAATGCAATATAACATTGTAATACATTGCCATATTAACAATGGTCTATGTGTAACCTATTGTTGTTAAGGTTTGACCAGATGGCAGCCATATTGGTGTCGTGTCTTAGTCCTTGAATCCTGGTGTGCATGTTATGTATTCCTGTGATGGATGTTTTAGAATCCCACCAATAAAATTGTTACCTAAGTATCATTGTTATTAGTGTTTCAAATTTGGCGAAGCAAGCTTTTATTTGTGAATAAACTCTGGTTTAAACTACTTCAAGAGAGTCAGTTGTCTAAAAGTTTAAAAGAAAAACAGATATTGAATTCAAATTTATGTTTGTTACAAGACAGCAGTTTTGATTGGATAGAATAACGTTGTGCCTGTGTTCCAAATATTCAGTCGATGAGAACAGGGTTAGTTAATTAGGTTTTCTCTTTCCATAATATGTCCATGTTGATAATTGATTGTGTTTTTTTTTCATATATCTAATAAAGAGGCACTTAGATAAGCTCAAAGCTTGTTGTGGCAATCCATATTCATGTATTTTTATTTCATGAATAAAATAATTTTAAATCATAATATGTGCTCTATTAAGTTCCCATTATGTTGCAGCAACACTAAAGGACCTGTAACCAAAGGATTTTCTTCTTTCAGTGTCACTGTGTGGCACTCATATCATCGGTAGTCATATCATCAGTTACTCGCAGCGAGATAAATGTTTGCACAGTGAGAAAAATGTTCGTATCCCCCTAGGGGAGAAACATGATACAGTTTATCAAGGTTAATCTCAAGGTTGAAATAGCATTGAGAAACTTTCCATGTGGAAAATTTATTGAAAAATGACGAATCTTCCTTTGTGCAGAAAAAGTCAGGCCATTGTTTGAAGCAGTCGTAAAATAGTCAACGTGACCTATATCTTTGTGCCTTTCACCACTTAAATAGGACTAGGATACAGTATTGTAGTAACAATTAAGTTTTAGTAACAAACATGCCACAATCATCACTTTCTATAAAATAAGTAACAATTTATGTTTGTTCGACACATTTAGATACTGTATCAATATGGAGAGTTGGCTTGGAATTGCAGTTACTTTGCTGAGATAAATGCCATTTCGATAGTCTAAGTGAACAAATGTAACAATGTTATATTTTGGATCACACCATCTTGAATAGTACAGATTCTTGTACTTTTTCGGGCCGAGTCCCATGCAGGATTCGAACCCACACCCTCAGAGTCAGGTAACGCCGCAAGCACGACCATACCAACAGCTTACCAACTCGCCCGTTTCGCCATCCACGTCCAAAGGTTTGTTTAGAAGTGTTTGCTAGTAACCTATTTCTAAGTTTTCCCTGATTATTGTTCGTTAATGCTCAATATATTGTTTTTATAGTGTCAAAAATCTCATAACACAAACCAATTATCCTTAGAGAACAAATTATAAAGATTAACATAAAGTTCATTGCCGCCATTTATGTACATGTGTGAACAGCTTTAATTCATTTTTTCGTTAAAAAAAGGAAACCCATGGCTGAATGTTATATTTTTTATTTATTCTGCTTCATTTTCTTCAAGCACTCACTTTATGCGCAATACAATGTCTTAAAATGTTAATCTAAATATTGTTTTTATATATTCTTTTATTTTAAAAAACACAAAAAGGTTCCTTGAAAGGATAATGTATGATTCCATCCAGTTTTTGGGAATATGTTTGAGACCAAAGTCCTAAATATTTTATATGTGTATTCTGATGAGCTCGATCAGTGTTTTGTAATGTGATATCGGCGTGTCCCTGTGGGATGTTCATCTACTCGCTCTGATGAAACACGTCCTGTGGTAATACTGTGCGTTAATTATGTATATAGATATGCATTGATATACATGTTAACTCACCTTGCTGATATCAACAGGATTTATTAATGGCTTATTACGTTTGTAAGACTGAAGGAACTAGAATCAACTGATGAAGGATTAAGCATACTGCGGAGAGGCGTTCTTCACAATAAAGAAGTTGTCATACAGAATGTTTTCATTTCTCCAACAGAAGGGTTGAGGATACGAACTTCCTGCGTGGTTTTCTGCATGTTCCTGTGTGATATATCGTAAGACAGAGAGATATGTCAGCGTTGTGTCGTGTCCCTTACACCATGGTACTTAATTACTTCCATAAGGGTACATTGATGCCTGCAGATAAAAGAGGATAAAGTTTACTGTTCTATTGGATTTTGTTTCCAGTTTAATTAAAGTCGTGATGTTTGGATCTACCTGATGAGACTCAACAGATCTTGGAGGTCGTGTGAAACAATAAAGATGATGAGGTCCAGGAAACTATTATTACTTATCAACTGACACCTTTAGTAATAATTAACGAAGTTGCCGGGGGTATTAAAATGGGTACCGTCCGTCCGTCCGTTACACTTTGTGTCCGGCTCATTGAATGTGTGCAATAGACAACAATGTAAAACATTTTTTTTTAAATCTAAATATTGGTGAAAAGTAACGACTCTGTTTAAAAAACACCAACAAAGTTCCAGATAGTCATTTTTGGATCGAATGTAAACATAGTTAGAACCATATGCTGGAAAAATTGTGTTATTTTGTGTGACAAGAATTAATCGGCAATATGATTAGGAAAACCTATAAATGATTTGCAATTTGCGGGGGATATAGCTCGACCATGTCAGCTGCTTGTTATTTATTACAACACTGGTTAACACGCTCGTGAAGTTTTTACCGTGGCAGTGCACAGTGTTATATAGAGATTAGTTCGTATTGTTGCGTTTACCTGTCAGTTTGATAGTCCACAGACCATGTTGTGTGTCGTTGTGCCATTGGTAAGGCCTTGAGTGTCTTAATTAAATCCTCCTCACAAAATATAAAGCATCATATAATTTAGAACGCATGCGTGTAATCAAATTTGCTTGTTTTAGGGTGGTGGTGATCCAATGTTGTGCGATCAAATGTCTGATTATGGTCGTATACATTGTTCTCGATGAATTCCTGTTCGTAGAATAAACGTTTTGTGTTAAATCCTTGCTGCTTATTTCTTTGTGAGGAGTATATTTGTCAATTTCAAAAGCTATTAATCAAGCGATCATTCAATACGAATGTGAGCAACTGGGTCCTGTTTGATATCTGTGTTATCACAATAACGAACAACTAGATAAGCATAACACGTTCATCTTAGACGCATCTTTAGTGTAGGTTCTATCTGCCTTGTACTCGTAGTCTTAACATCACCTTTACAAATGTCTACTCTGCGGTGAAATTTGTAAGTTTCTTTTTCAGGTCGTTAATTGACAATTCATAGACCTTTAGCCGTTGCAGTTGGGTTTGACACTGAACATTCTGTCAGAACATGCCAGTGTATTGACAAAACGCGCATAAACTTCCAACTATCTTCCCCGTGGCACGTGTTTTCGTTTAGCATACACCAGGTTCCAATAACGTCATCAACTATGTGTCTTGTTATGTATGAGCACGTGTGTATAGAGTTATTGCTCCTGGCACACGGTTGTTAATACCTGCTGCCTCTGTTATGTGTCTACATATTGTCTGTCATACCAAATGTAACCCTTGGTGACACCGAAACTAACCATTCCATCAGAATAAAGATAGAATATATATGAAAAGTCAACTTTACGTTAATAATTCTGTTCTGAGCTTCCTTCTTTGTAATCAGGACGAAAGAATCGTAAGAGTTAGTTTATAAGGGACACTTCTTCATTCCTCACTCGCATAACAGAAACGTCTACTAAAATAACTATGAGGTTAGCATACAAGTATGCGTTTTCGACATAATGCACGGTCATTGCAAAGCGAAAATAGGTTGGTGAAGATCACAGACCGCACTTAGAGCCGGCTGAGTGAAGTCTCGTCATGTGCAACTAACATGTTCTTCAGCTGTGGGGACAAGGCTCTCTCATAGAACTGAACTAACCTGGGGAAATTTTCTTATTGATTTCAATTAGTCCAAACCTTTTGAATTTTTAATATGGATATCGAAAAATAAAAATAAAAATGGAAATGGAAGGTTTATGTTTACCTTACACAATGTCATGACCAACTCAACACAACGCCTTAATGCCAAGACATCACCAAACTGGAGCCATGTCACAATGAAGCGTTCAGAGAATTGTTACCATATAGAAAACGGGGTTCAGAAAAAATTGTGAAATGGAGTTCAAACTGCTTTAATATTTGATATTTAATATTATATTTAATATTAAAAAGTGTTTGCGTGAGGAACTCAAGTTTCCGAGCTTGCACTTGTCTTTACTGTATATAAATACATTTACTAAACTTTTACAAGTCAAACACAAGAAACATTGATATAATACAGCTGTTATGTATTCTCCTCAGTGTGGTTTGGCTACCATATCGGCGTTAAGCTAAGCAATACAACCATCTAATCTGTTTTCCTTATTTCACAGCACCACACCCGGAGAGGAGGTGTCAGTGAAGGAACTCGACACCTGACAAGCGCCCCCTGGTGCCAGGGGCAGATAACCCGGGTCACAGACCATAGAAATCTGGAGCTACTGTTTCAGAAACACGTATTCAGTATCCATGATTGTTTTTTAAACCCTTGTGTCTTTACTAACAGTATTGAGATTCCTGACAAGCTCCCATAATTATTTACCTAATGAAACTTTTGATTATGTGCATTTATGTTGCAATATGCTTTTAAGAAGATAAGATGTATGTCCATTCTTTATGCATAAGGAAACACAAACTTTAGATTATGCTATCGATAAACACTGTATTTCCTGATACCATAGGTGTGCAACATCTTTTTGAGTCGAATTGACTATTGGAAGATGCTTTATTGTTCGTTTCAATCTTAATTATTCCCGCCCTCATAGATTGTCCCACCTTCAACCGCAAACCTTTTCAATGCATTTAATTATATATTTCATTGCAAAAGATCCGAGTGCCAACGCATTTCTAAAACGAAAGACACACAATATAAAAAGTTACGAACATATTTCACCTCTGGATACAACGTTATGACGTTCTGCTGTATCGATCATGCTCTGCCAGCAGGAAGCCCTGGTGGTGTGGAGTGTCTGGGACACCTGTTGTAAACATTTCTGTATCAACTAACCAATGAGACCCTCGATGAAACCCCGTGTGATACAGCGTACACCTGTTGTAATCATTTCTGTATCAACTAACCAATGAGACCCTTGATTAAACCCCGTGTGATACAGCGTACACCTGTTGTAAACATTTCTGTATCAACTAACCAACGAGACCCTTGATTAAACCCCGTGTGATACAGCGTACACCTGTTGTAAACATTTCTGTATCAACTAACGAACGAGACCCTTGATGAAACCCCGTGTGATACAGCGTACACCTGTTGTAAACATTTCTATATCAACTAACGAACGAGACCCTTGATGAAACCCCGTGTGATACAGCGTACACCTGTTGTAAACATTTCTGTATCAACTAACCAACGAGACCCTTGATTAAACCCCGTGTGATACGGCGTACACCTGTTGTAATCATTTCTGTATCAACTAACCAACGAGACCCTTGATGAAACCCCGTGTGATACGGCGTACACCTGTTGTAAACATTTCTATATCAACTAACGAACGAGACCCTTGATGAAACCCCGTGTGATATGGCGTACACCTGTTGTAAACATTTCTATATCAACTAACGAACGAGACCCTTGATGAAACCCCGTGTGATACAGCGTACACCTGTTGTAAACATTTCTGTATCAACTAACGAACGAGACCCTTGATGAAACCCCGTGTGATACAGCGTACACCTGTTGTAAACATTTCTGTATCAACTAACGAACGAGACCCTTGATGAAACCCCGTGTGATACAGCGTACACCTGTTGTAAACATTTCTGTATCAACTAACCAACGAGACCCTTGATGAAACCCCGTGTGATACAGCGTACACCTGTTGTAAACATTTCTGTATCAACTAACCAACGAGACCCTTGATGAAACCCCGTGTGATACGGCGTACACCTGTTGTAATCATTTCTGTATCAACTAACGAACGAGACCCTTGATTAAACCCCGTGTAATACAGCGTACACCTGTTGTAAACATTTCTATATCAACTAACGAACGAGACCCTTGATGAAACCCCGTGTGATACGGCGTACACCTGTTGTAAACATTTCTATATCAACTAACGAACGAGACCCTTGATGAAACCCCGTGTGATACGGCGTACACCTGTTGTAAACATTTCTGTATCAACTAACGAACGAGACCCTTGATGAAACCCCGTGTGATACAGCGTACATCTGTTGTAAACATTTCTGTATCAACTAACGAACGAGACCCTTGATGAAACCCCGTGTGATACAGCGTACACCTGTTGTAAACATTTCTGTATCAACTAACCAACGAGACCCTTGATTAAACCCCGTGTGATACAGCGTACACCTGTTGTAAACATTTCTGTATCAACTAACGAACGAGACCCTTGATGAAACCCCGTGTGATACGGCGTACACCTGTTGTAAACATTTCTGTATCAACTAACCAACGAGACCCTTGATTAAACCCCGTGTGATACGGCGTACACCTGTTGTAAACATTTCTGTATCAACTAACCAACGAGACCCTCGATGAAACCCCGTGTGATACGGCGTACACCTGTTGTAAACATTTCTGTATCAACTAACCAATGAGAGCCTCGATGAAACCCCGTGTGATACGGCGTACACCTGTTGTAATCATTTCTGTATCAACTAACCAACGAGACCCTTGATAAAACCCCGTGTGATACGGCGTACACCTGTTGTAAACATTTCTGTATCAACTAACCAATGAGAGCCTCGATGAAACCCCGTGTGATACAGCGTACACCTGTTGTAAACATTTCTGTATCAACTAACCAACGAGACCCTTGATGAAACCCCGTGTGATACAGCGTACACCTGTTGTAAACATTTCTGTATCAACTAACCAACGAGACCCTTGATGAAACCCCGTGTGATACAGCGTACACCTGTTGTATTCATTTCTGTATCAACTAACCAACGAGACCCTTGATTAAACCCCGTGTGATACGGCGTACACCTGTTGTAAACATTTCTGTATCAACTAACCAACGAGACCCTTGATGAAACCCCGTGTGATACAGCGTACACCTGTTGTAAACATTTCTGTATCAACTAACCAACGAGACCCTTGATGAAACCCCGTGTGATACAGCGTGCACCTGTTGTAATCATTTCTGTATCAACAAACCAACGAGACCCTTGATGAAACCCCGTGTGATACGGCGTACACCTGTTGTAATCATTTCTGTATCAACAAACCAACGAGACCCTTGATTAAACCCCGTGTGATACGGCGTACACCTGTTGTAAACATTTCTGTATCAACTAACCAACGAGACCCTCGATGAAACCCCGTGTGATACAGCGTACACCTGTTGTAAACATTTCTGTATCAACTAACCAATGAGAGCCTCGATGAAACCCCGTGTGATACAGCGTACACCTGTTGTAAACATTTCTGTATCAACTAACCAATGAGACCCTCGATGAAACCCCGTGTGATACAGCGTACACCTGTTGTAAACATTTCTGTATCAACTAACCAACGAGACCCTTGATTAAACCCCGTGTGATACGGCGTACACCTGTTGTAAACATTTCTGTATCAACTAACGAACGAGACCCTTGATGAAACCCCGTGTGATACAGCGTACACCTGTTGTAAACATTTCTGTATCAACTAACCAATGAGAGCCTCGATGAAACCCCGTGTGATACAGCGTGCACCTGTTGTAAACATTTCTGTATCAACTAACCAATGAGACCCTTGATGAAACCCCGTGTGATACAGCGTACACCTGTTGTAAACATTTCTGTATCAACTAACCAATGAGACCCTTGATGAAACCCCGTGTGATACAGCGTACACCTGTTGACAAATGAGACCCTTGATGAAACCCCGTGTGATACAGCGTAGACCTGCACGTAATCACATCCGGGTCCTGTTTTCCAAAAGAGACTGCTTTCTATAGAGAAATCGAATCATAGCAATCGTTGCATGTTTTGGAAAGATTGAAACAAATGCTCTAGTCACTGTTATCCTCGAAATAATGAAATGTAAAAATTAGCAAATGTTTCAATTATAAGTTTTATTGGATATATGTTTTATGTCATAATATATTATTTCCAGTAGTTTTACGTTTTAAATTTTATTTCATATTCTTACAACTAATTGTTATGAGTTTTAGCTCGTCAGACCAAAAGGTGTAGAAAGGTAAATATTGTGTATTGACTCTTTGGCTGATAATAATTAATAGCTTCGGTGACCCTGTGGTCCCTAATAATGGCCACATGGGCCACCTCCTTGAGACGTAGTTTCGTCTTTTTCTCCAGAACTAAAAGTTTGATGCACTTTTGCAAATTTCATTTCAAGCATCCACATTCGTCCTGTTCTGTGACATTATCTACATACAGTAGAATTTATTATATCATCTTAGGAATCATAACGTGTGTCACATCTTGACAACATTCTTTAAAACGCACACTTCATAACGTAGGCCATAATTTGGAAAGGAATTTGCTACCTGCGTATCTGTTTTGCACATTACAGCGCCACACCCGATTTCAGGAATCTGTATGGTAACTCAACACCAGATAAGTCCGGCGGATGCCAGGGGCAGATAACTCCAGCAGCAGACCACCATCATAAACCGATTACGTGTGGCTAGTGTGCCAGATCAGTGTCAAAACAATTCTGTAAAATAGGATCAAGTGTTGAATATAAGAGAAAAAGAATGAAAAGATGTTATTTTTTGGTATGTTTTCACCAAACTTAGAGTTTGTCTATGAACATGTTCACTCTATCGTCCCAAAACGAGACTAGGATATTGGTACCACACCCACTCGTGAATATGTCACCACTCTCTCGCACTCCCTGCACTGAGATACCACACCCACTCGTGAATATGTCACCACACTCTCGCACTCCCTGCACTGAGATAAGACATGATTCATGGGTCTTCATTCAAAATACATTAACTTTCAATGTGTGTTGAAAAGTCTTACACGTTTTCTGTTTTTTGAAAACTTAAACATATGGCCAAGGCAATTGCATTTAACATGGAAATTATGAAATATATTGTAAATATTTGTGTTTGACCTACAGGAAGAAATAGTTTAGTTATTCTCATAAAGTGTTCATGTTTTTGAACCTTGGAAACTAGATAAATGTCATTTGTACAAGCAGGTCTGTTTATTTCGGCGATATAAAAAGGCAATAGCTAAATCATATATATTTGAATACAGAGATCAAATTTCAAACGACTACTGTTCGGTTATACCATTGGAATTAACACCACAAAGTTTAACACAATATTGAGTTAAGATGCATAACACGTCTCATTGTATTTGGGTCGTGCAGTGTATGGTATTCTTGAAAACCACATTCGTGTATCAGTCGTTTGATAAGTAAAATTTTTACTCGGTTATTCACACAAGCGAACTTTTTTTTCGATGTTTACATATTTGAGCATGTTAACATCTACATTTAGACCTTTAAACGATTTGACGAAAGTAAAAATTAGCAAACAATGCTTCTGGCAATTCCTGTAACAGAATGATATATTTACAGGGAAAAAATCATGAGAATGGTGTTAAGACGAAATGTAGGCCCAATGTGATATCACGTGTGGTGTGGTTCACGTTGCATCTAAGGCGAACTGTAAGAAGATAGTCCTTGATATAGAAGACCCCTGGCTGATGGTATGGAGGTGTGTCAAGGCGAACTGTAAGAAGATAGTCCTTGAGATAGAAGACCCCTGGCTGATGGTATGGAGGTGTGTCAAGGCGAACTGTAAGAAGATAGTCCTTGAGATAGAAGACCCCTGGCTGATGGTATGGAGGTGTGTCAAGGCGAACTGTAAGAAGATAGTCCTTGATGTAGTGTCTGATTAAAGATCTAACTTCAGATTTAACTATTTTCATTACTCGTGATTGAACACACAAACCGCCATTTTCAGAGTTCGGTTTATTCTCCCAGAATGCAACAGTGATACAGTAAACCTCGCGATACTCTCGAGGGAGTAATCATTGCATATATTGGACCGACAATGCTACATCTCTTTTCTTCTTAATAAAATTGAATTAAACAATCAACTTTAAAAGTTGTAAATAGCAACACTTTCCCTACATGACTGATATCATGTACATTATGTCAACATCACCTTTTAAAGTGAAGCGTTCAACTATTTGCTTTCAACTGTAACAATAAACAATAAATCAAACTGGAATTCTCATTCCTTAAGATGAAAAACATTCATACTAATACTTCAACTATACTAGCATGATGCTGAATAAAATACTGGCTGGTAAGTATCCAATAAATCCTTCGATCTGTGTTTGTCCTCCGACTCTCCTAGTATGAACATACTAATTTAATGAAATTCACCAACACTTTAAGAGTCCAATAAAATTTAGATTATTCACTTTTGACTGTTCACAATATTTAAAGTTAGTCATTATTATGATCTGGTTCAGCTTCTCAAACAGTCAACAGTCTGGTTCATCAGATCAAACTTCACAATGTCACAATGACCTAGAATGTCTCACCGACCTTACAGTTCCTTATGTCACGGTGACCTAAGAATGTCATGCTGACCTTTAGAGTTCAGAAGTACAGAATTTACTGTTCAACATATCCGACAATGAAATCATCGAATTTTGAGGGTGTTCTCTTCACTCTCACAGGTCTGGATGGTAAGCTATCAGATTGTGATAACTCAGAATTTCTGGAACTCTTTGACTTGCTAGACACTGGTCTATTAGCATCTAGCTCAGACATGATCACTGATTTACTCTGCTTTTCACAATTTTCCATTGGAAAATTCACAACACTCTCATATCTATCCTGTACATCTACACCAGGATTATTAACAGTACTTTCATGATATTTTCTCACTGGAGAACTGACTACACTTTCTCCATTATCATGACACTTTTCCATGGGAGGATTCACAACACTCTCTCCCCTATCATGGAACTTTTTCACAGCAGTGATATTTCTCCTATACTCAACACCCTGAGGAGACTCAATTATCACACAATTACCCTTCCTCCCAACCACTTTGAAAGGTGTAGGGTTAAATGGCGTAGACCATTTATTCTCACGATACTGCTTTACAAGCACGCTATCACCATTCTGAATGTCACTTTCACACGCTCTTCTACGCTGATCTGCATAATCTTTTCCTTTTCCCTTCTTCTCGTTGTCTCGGTCTCGAACTTCACTATCTTCATGCTGGTAGTCTTGAAGTTGTGGTATCTTCGTCCTGATGATTCGCTTGTACATCAGCTCCGCTGGACTTCTTCCAGTCGTCGAATGTGGTGTACTCCTGTACATGATCAAGTAGTTGTCTAGTTCCGCTTTCCAGTCTCGGCCTTCTGCTTGTGCTATCTTGATTCTCTTGAGGATAGAACGATTTTGGCGTTCAACTTCTCCATTAGCCTGAGGCCACAATGGTGTCGTCTTCCGGTGCGTGATACCATTGTCATTCATGTATTTCTTGAACTGCTCGCTGATAAATTGTGGTCCATTGTCTGTTTGTATGGACACAGGCAGTCCATGAGTGAGGAATATTTTCGACAACACTGTCACAATCTTCTCAGATACCGTCGATTTCATGATTTCGATTTCGAAGAACCTGCTGTAGTAGTCCACTACGACAAAAATGTAGTCTCCTGACGGTAATGGTCCCAACAAATCTGCAGCCACATGTTGCCATGGTGATGACGGCATCTCAGTTCTGGACATCGGTGTTGGTGGTGAGGCCTGTGCTACCAGTTGACATCCATAACATGTTCTGCAATACCGTTCTGCTTCTTTGTCAATCCCAGGCCACCAAACTTTGGTGCGTAGTCTCTGCTTCATGCTCACAATACCTGGGTGTCCTTCATGAGCTAGTTCGAGTACTTGTGTCCGCAAACTCTTCGGAATTATGATTCTAGTCCCTCTTAACACCAGTTTCCCTACTGCTGTCAATTCACTTCTGATTGGAACAAACTGTTTGCAATCAGTCTTATGCCACTGTCCGTTCAGTAGACATTTTCTCACTTCTTCCAGCTCTGGGTCGCTGTCAGATTCTCTCTCAATGTCTCTTGTTGTAAGAGCTACCGGAGTTGCCTCCCTTGCCACAAATTTAATATATTCTTCCGTCTTCTCATGACCTGTGGAATTCTTCACTTTCAGGAGCCTTGACAAACTATCTGCAATGTTGTTCTTCCCTGGGATGTGTCTCACTGTGTACTTGTATGGCTGCATCCGCAGAACCCATCGTTCAATTCTTGCACTCGGCTTCGATCGTGGAGAGTAGATGAATTCTAGAGGTTTGTGGTCTGTCAAAAGTTCAAACTCTGCTCCATAGAGATAAGCATGAAATCTCTCACAAGCCCAGACCAGTCCTAAAGCTTCTTTTTCAGTCTGTGAGTACCTCCGTTCGACGTCCGTCAAACTTCTGCTTGCATACGAGATGATTCTGTATTCTTCTCCTTGCAGCTGTACTAGTACGGCTCCCAGACCGACAGGACTTGCATCTGCGATCACTTGTGTTTTGGCTTGTTTGTCGAAATAGGCCAGTGTCTCAGCACTGCCCAGTCTGTCTTTCAGTTCTTGAAAGGCTTTTTCTTGATCAGACCCCCATACAAATGGTTCATCCTTCCTGGTTAGTCTCCGTAGTGGTTCGGAAACTGTTGCAAGATTCTCGATGTATCTTGCTGTGAAGTTAACTAGTCCTAGAAAACTTCTCACTTCACTTGCAGATTCAGGTGCTCTGGCTTCTTGTACTGCCTTTATCTTCGTCTCTGTAGGCCCGATTCCTTTGTCTGACAGTACATGTCCCATGAATTCCAATTTCTTCATCTTGAAAAGACACTTGTCCGGGTTCAGTGTCATCCCTCTGTCTCGAATTACATCCAAAACTTGTCTCAGTCTCTTGTCGTGTTCTTCCTCTGTCTCAGCGTGCACGATGATGTCGTCGAGGATGTTGTGTGCTCCGTCACAGTTCTGTAAGAGTTGCTGTAAGACTTTCTGGTACATTTCAGGTGCACATGATATTCCAAACATTAGACGTTTGTAACGGTACAGTCCCTTGTGAGTGATGAATGTGGTGATGTCTCTGGCGTCTTCTGACAGCTCAATCTGATGGTAGGCCCACTTGATGTCAAGTTTGCTGAAGATTTTACTTTGGTTGAAATCTTGTAGAACTTCGTCGATAGTTGGTATCGGGTGTCTGGCTCGTCTCACAGATTCATTAGCCATTCTCATGTCAACACAAAGTCTGATATCCTTGTCACCTTTCGGCACAACAACAACAGGTGATACCCAAGAACTTGGCCCTTCAACTTTTTCAATTATGTCCAAATCTTCTAATTCATCCAGTTTCTTGCTCAATCTGTCACGTAGATGATATGGTATCCGTCGCAAAGGTAGTGCGATAGGTTGAGCATCTGCTTCTACTGGAATGTTCAGTTGAAAGTTGTTCAGCTTACCAAATCCTTGAAAGCAATCTTTGTAATCCGTCTTGATCTTGTCTGTTGTGTCGTCTGTGCGGACTGCATTCACATGAGGTCCCAACTTCAATACCCCTAGCTGTATAGCTGTTTTTCTTCCAAGCAAAGATGGTCCCTTTCCTTCCATCACTGTAAACTCAACGGTTTCTAAGTCCCTACCACAACAGTTCACTTCACAAGTAAAAGTTCCTGCCACCTGCAGTGATTTTGTAGATCCATATGGGTAAATGTTCTTCGTTTCTTTCTTTGATGTGCACTTTATCCCACTAGCTTTCAAATGTTCCCATGTATTTCTGTCAATAATGTTACATGTTGTACCTGAGTCAATGAGCATCTTCAGTTTCACCCCACCAGCAACTACAGTTATTTCCCCTTCATAATCTTCTGAGTCACTAGAAACACTGAATGAAAAGTCTTTTTCACTTTCTTCTCTTTCTGTATCTACCTGATTCACTGTCTTCTTGTGTTTGTAGCCTCTGTGATTATTTCTTCTGTAGTCTTCTTTTGATTTCGTTTTACAGCATCTCTCAAAATGTCCTATTCCCTTACATTTCCTGCATTTTCTTCCTCTTGCTGGACAATTTGAATCCTTGTGTGTATGACCTTCGAATCCACAACAATAACATTTGACCTTCGAGTAACCCCTCTGAGACTGACCTGTCTTGAATTTCCCCCTGATTGACAATCTGTTTACTTCCGTATTCAAACCTTCCATCGTTGAAGCTTGTCGTTCAGTATCTTCAAATACTCTTGCTAATTCTCTCATTTTCTTCAAGTCAAGTGACGTACCTCGTTCTAGAAACTTCCGCCGAAGATGATTTGAGTGACACTTCTCGATGACTTGATCCCTGATTTGAACATCCACCGAATTTAAATCTCCAAATTCACAAGTCTCACTTTGCTGACGCAAACGTGTGACGAACTGTTCCATCGTCTCCGTTGATGACTGTCTCATGTTACGAAAAACATGGCG
Organism: Steromphala cineraria; assembly: GCA_916613615.1. Classification (NCBI taxonomy): domain Eukaryota; kingdom Metazoa; phylum Mollusca; class Gastropoda; order Trochida; family Trochidae; genus Steromphala; species Steromphala cineraria. The sequence goes on from OU744720.1 coordinate 98,038,634, forward strand.
TTCATATGGAATGTTCGATTCCGGTGTGAAATACTGATTCAACACTTTCACACACTTCTTGTAACAGTCATCGTTCCCATCTACTTCTGGAAGCGTGAAGTAAATGTCCTGCACACGCATACCTGCTTTATGCAACAATAACGCTTTCATCTGTTCCGGTTTCTCTACCCCCTTTCCCGTAGCGAAAAGTTCAAAGGCGCGAAACCACCGTTTCCATCGCGGCGATAATCCACTCGCATCGGTACAGTCAAACTGTGGCAAATCACCCACGTCGACCGCAACAGTAGCCATGATCGTTGTGTTTTCCTCGTCGCCAAATTGTAGTGTCTGATTAAAGATCTAACTTCAGATTTAACTATTTTCATTACTCGTGATTGAACACACAAACCGCCATTTTCAGAGTTCGGTTTATTCTCCCAGAATGCAACAGTGATACAGTAAACCTCGCGATACTCTCGAGGGAGTAATCATTGCATATATTGGACCGACAATGCTACACTTGAGATAGAAGACCCCTGGCTGATGGTATGGAGGTGTGTCAAGGCGAACTGTAAGAAGATAGTCCTTGATATAGAAGACCCCTGGCTGATGGTATGGAGGTGTGTCAAGGCGAACTGTAAGAAGATAGTCCTTGAGATAGAAGACCCCTGGCTGATGGTATGGAGGTGTGTCAAGGGGATCTGATGTCAGAACTCAGTGTGTCGATTCATCGCGGGTACAACTTTTACTTTACAAGACAACATAGTCTTGTTCTGGACAGACGTCTGCTTCAATGTTGTGTAGTAAATCAACAGATTGAAACATGATTTTCACGGCAATACATCTAAAGTGGCGCCTCTATCAAACCATCAAGGGGAGTGGGTGAGTGAGTTATTGTTTCACGCCGCTTGGGAAATATTTCAGCCATTAGCGGCGTCCATCAAGGGGAAGGCAAGAAGTATTTCTGAAATTGATATTCGTTATGTACATATCACCCATTTACAATTTGATCCTCTTCAGTTTTCTATTAAGAATGGGTAACTTATTAAAAAAGGAATTTTTCCACAGTCAGACAAACCTTATTCAGGAGCCTTACAATGAGCTTTATGTAATCCACAGATACCGCTCTTAATAAAAAGTGGTCGAGTATTGTTTCTTTAAACATATACCAATGCCTAACTGAAAAAAAAAGTTCACCAGAAAATCATGTTTTGTCCTTTCCATTTACAAATGTCATATAAATCCTTGTACTGACTGTCATATACTCCTGTGGAGTTAAAGTGTGATCTGTTAATGATAAGACGTGAATGATAGGGAAGATGCTATGATAATTTAGAAATTTTTTGACATAAACAGACATGAAGAGCAATGTATTCAACTAAATTAAGCAAGTACTTCACATCAAACAAGAATAGCGGATATGAAGTACTGAGAATGGAAGCCCTGAACCCATAGACTAGTATTGAGTTGTGAACACCCCAGGTCAGGGAGTTCTGTCCCATTATATATAGTTCCTTGTTCAAGGCTAACACTCTTCTAGGAAATATTTCATTACTTGCTGTATTTGTAAAATATTAATAATCACCATGTTCAGTAAGTACAATAACATGTATTTCCTGGAATTTTCGTGAAGGATGTAAGTGTAATAAATATATCTGAAACAGAAAGGATTGTGCACAAGAGTTTTAATGTTATAATCAGACATTCAGATTGTTAAAATAAAATGAAAATATCAGCAATTGATGCAACATTGTTTTATGATCAACCGCGTTTATGATGGCTCTGTTTCACTTTTATTTATTTTACATTAAAGCATCAATGAAATAGTCCGATTGCTCATAATGCTTAATGCAAAAACAAGTGAATTATATTTAGGTTTTTATGTTTACCAAATGAACTTGCAAAAAAAGTTTTCATCGCTATATCTGCACATTGTAAGTATCTGTGGTACTCTAACCTCTAAAACGAAGATGATTATAGGAAAATGTAAGCAAGAGAACGCTCAGGTAGGTTGTTACCTGAGAGTATTCCGCCATATTGGTATCGAAATTAGCAACTTTTTCTCTCATTCGTAATCCTGGGGAACGGAAAAACAGTAAACATTGTTTTCCTAAATTTAATATTGTTTAACCTAAAAGTAAAAACACAAATGAGAATGTCCCGAAAAAATTGGGAGATAAACCTACTGTGTTTTTAATTTTCGTGGTCTAACGTAGATTCGATACCTGTTGATGTCATTCGAAACCAATAGTATGGTTGAAATAGAAGTGCAAGTACCTACGAAAGAAGTTACCATATGCAAATCTTGCGTTATTCAATTTGCTTTCATTTTTTCAACGCCTAAGCTACTTGAATGCCCATCAAAGATGTATAACAAACGGCATTTATCTCTCACGTTTTACTAAAAAACAAACAGTTCACATGTAGATCAAATTGTAAAGAAACCTGTTGAAACATCCAATAATAAGCAATATTTGTTCATTCACCAGATCCTGTTAAGACCCTAGAGACTTGATCTCCATGTGTTATAAACATCTCTGTACCAACACAGAGTCGAGCTCTTGACTTAGTTTCTCAACCACTTCCTGATGGAAGATGTGGATATCAGATGAACTCCTGTATAAACCACCAACAGGTGTGCGGATCATTAACTCTTATTGCCTTTTTTTTTTCTAATGACGAGTCTCGCGAGTCTGCGAGTTTGTGTCTTCTTTACATAGAATATACCCAGTCAAGAGGGATGTACAATTGGGATCACATGGTTTTTGATATTCCACTTTTCTGTCTAAAGTTTGATTGATAAATAAGTCAGATGTATGGATCTTAAATGTTTAGTGAAGGGTGACCTTTTTTATCCTAAGAGTACACTCTTTAAAAAGGATGTTGGATACTCATAGACCTTTCTAATTAGTATTGTTTGAATTTTAAGAATTAAACCATTCTGTAGGGTAGATGCAAATCAAACGATTGCGAGTTAGAGTGATAATGTCCGCCGTTACTTGTGTCAATAGCACAAGGCAATTGGTACATAACTATCGCAGGAATATGTGGTAGAAGTGACACAGCAACGACTGATATGTCTGCTTCAAAGGTTTTGAAACGTGATGAATGACGTGTTTAGGATTGTTACATGGGGCTCTGCTATGTTGTCTCAACTTGTCTGTTTGAACTCCTTGTATTGAGAATTCTTGTGACACTGAAACGTAAGTGGAATCTCAGTAATGGTACCGTCCTCCTAGCACATGGAACCCTCATCACTGTAGACTGACGTAATATAACAACGCTACACCTCCTTACTGCGAGCTGGTCTAGACAGCTTATAGTGGAGGGTCTGGTTTATGTATTACATGTGGACGCTTACTCTTTAGTCAGCTATTTGGAGTTTAGTTCACCGCTTCAGAGTTTTGGGTCAATTTTGAAAATTACCAATTGCATAATGCCGTGAAAAAGCCCATGTGTTCCCGATTGGATTCAACTCTTAGTTCGTAATTATGTACAAAAGCGTCACGTAATGTATTTGTGAATCTCGTGCAGTGAGCAATCTTTCTGTTATTTGAATCTTTAAAGATCTTGTGTCGTGTGTATTCCCATACAAAACTGGCACTGTTTTAAAACCAACGAAAGTAATCTTGGTCTTGTTTTAAAAAAAATTTATTCTTTTTATATGCATGTGTGTGTGTACACAATGATATATACCGGTCATTATAAACAGCAGGATATCATTTGTACAGATAAAAGAGTATGACCTTGAATAAATCCATCTGATGTAAGATCATTGGAGATCACCAGCCCAACACAGGGATCTGTGTATATAGATTTCTTCTACCAATATCAGCTAACTCCTTGTATTACAATCATCAGAACACTGAACACAACGCCCTAAGTGAAATATTATTACAGGAGTTATGAAAACAGCCAGGCTCTTGATCTCATAACCACCCCATCAGGACGCATTATAGTCCGGAGTCTCTGCATAGCTAGTGCTAGAGTGATAACCATCATCCTGACGCGTCATACATCCTATATCAGCAATAACATATCAATTTCTGTGGGCACAGTGCTTTTATATTACGTTATTTCATTTTGATAATAAGAATAACAATAATATCAATCATAAGATTTATCATTGAAAGGGAATTCGCTTTGAATGTAACACCACTGACAGACATGATGATTATGATAGGTAAAACTATACAATTTAACAATTAAATATACTTTATGAAAAGGCATATTGTTATTTAATTTAAATAATATGCATTGTTATTATGTTAACAATTTACAGTGTAAATAGAAAAAATCATTTTGAAGTGAACGGGTAGTGCCTGGTACATATGGGTTGAATGGATAATTCGATGATGATGATGATGATCATTACTATTCATTGCATCCATGCTATGAGGAGAGAGGCAATTGAATATGTCCAGGTGGAATAGTGAAGATAACAGATACATAATGTTCTCATTTCCATCGTTATTACTGAATGCCACTTGCTATATACATGCATATTCATAGGGTTTGTCCTCAGCAGAATCTTATAACAGGCTTGTCAGCAGACTACCAACTAGAGTTGAGTATTAATAAATATTCTTATATTTATCATCAACATTGGTTACACAGGCGATATCGCTTGCTTGAGCTCAGGAGATATGACCAAATTGATATAGTTTTGACATTATATCTGCACAATGCCCTATCATGGTCAGCTTCATGACATTCGAAAAGCTGTTGGTAATACTATACTATACTGTGACGTCACGGAGATAATGGCATCACACCATTGATAGTCTACTGGCAGTGATGCGATCAGAGATTGCCATCCCCCACTGAAATCTGATGAAGATGCGATCAGAGATTGCCATCCCCCACTGAAATCTGATGAAGATGCGATCAGAGATTGCCATCCCCCACTGAAATCTGATGAAGATGCGATCAGAGATTACCATAAAATCTGATGAAAATGCGATCAGAGATTGCTATCCCCCACTGAAATCTGATGAAGGATGAACATACAAAGAGTACCTTACCAGTGATGAAATGTAAATTTGATGTTTTAGGTTAGAATAAATATCAAAAACAGATTTTTTGAAAAAAATGGTGTTTTTGTTTGTTTCAGGAATGAAAGCAAGGGCAACTCTACTGTTGGAGATTCTTCAACTCTCTCCGTGTAATTTGTCAGCGTGAGGAAGCACAGACAGGTAAAGATGTCAAACAACTCGTCAGTCAACAGGTAAGCTGCTCAGGTAAACACCGGGGAATATTCCCCCTCGTTGTTTTGGCTTTCTCTGAATACTCTAATGGAGTTGATGAACTGTTACACGACATGCCCTGGGAGGCATGGTTAGTAATTTGTTGGAAGAAGATTATTCAAAAAAGCGAAAGAATGGCAGACCATTCTGTTTAACGATCAGATAGGCAAATCTGGGTAATCATGATATTTTAAGTTAAACACTATTAATCTTTCTTTAACAGCAATCTGACAGCATTGTTCTAATGATGGATGTTATCGACTCTGTATGAGATACTAACAGACGGGGTCTGAATGTTAGGGGCGCGAACTGAATGAAAATTTGTAACCCAAAAAGAAACCATTTTAATTGTTAACGATGACATGTAACCACATATTGCACATATTGTTAGATCCTTATGCTGTTGTGTCTTTATTCCACTCTTTAATTCTGTTTATACATTCAGAGAGGGCCAATTTCAATGTGAAAAAATAATCTTAGATATCTTATTTTGCGCTTCGCCTACTGTGTAACTAGTTCCAATTTAAATGAAGTCAAATAAAAAGTTCACTTTACCAAGATAACTTGTTGTCGAAAATCCACAAGGGTCAAAATAGCATTACATAGTTCAGACCAAATGACGTCATGAACATCACTGATACTTCACAACAACATACAGTCCACACACTGGAATATGAATAAAGAGAACGATGAGGGGTTGGGTTAGCCTTCTAAACAACATACAGTTCACACACTGGTATATATATATATATATATATATAAAGATACCAAGAACGATGAGGGGAAGGGTTAGCCTTCACAACAACATACAGTTCACACACTGGTATATATATAAAGATACGGTTTGAGGTGGAAGGCTGCCTCAGATCATTACCATGCCAGGCAAGAGCAATTTCCTATGACAGGAGTTGATTCAAAGTTGGCAAGCCTAATTAACCCCACATTACACGGATGTTTTAGACTCTCCAATTCTGCAGACATTAATGGATAAGGAAATGGGGTTGCCATCATCCCCTGTCATCTCCCCGCATGTTTACACCTGAGGCCAGGCTGCTGGAGGCGAGAGAGCTAACATCAGACTCTCTCTGTGAACCTTAGACTTACTGCCAGTTTCTGCAAAATTAGAGTGTTTTCATCCTTATAGTATGAATTGATGATTAATTAGGGATCATTTTGCATTAGCTGTATACTGGGGCTGTTGTAAAGGATTTAGGTCTTGTAAACACCAGATCGATTGAGCAGAATATTTCTCTCTATGTATCAAAAGACTTCTACCTAGTCACATCATCAAACCATAGTGATCTCTGATTCTAATCTATTAAAGTTCTGTTTTTGAATAATAATCCTATACTTTGGTATGGTGAAGGGGAGTTATTTCTTACTTCAGATAGTGTTTTGATTGATAGACTTGTAATTTGTCTCTGGAATAATATCATAGTTCTTTCTTTATTAGAATTAGTAAATAGATGTTACTATTGAATGGAAAACTTCAGGTAACAGGTGTATACTGATGGTGGAGGGAACTGCTGTCTCGCAACAGCTGGGTTGAGTAGACGACTTCTCGCTGTGTATCAATAGATTTACATCTAGTCTCTATACATCATAGATGTCTTCATTTATAGATATCTACTCTCAAGACAGGATCGAAACATATACCAATGCTTCAATAAGCTAATGTCAATTTGATTGTTTTGTTCAGTCACAAGGGCCATTTCATTGCTTGTTATTGTTTATTTTCATCAAACACCTAAACGGGAAACGTACATTATTGAACATTTCATGTATATTTCCAAAAGATAATGACTTTTCAGATGGGTATCATGATTCTCTGTATAATAGGACGAAGGTTTAAAAAAGGTGATTGTGATCTGATGTTTCGTTGAACATTAACAGTAAGTGGGCGATTCGAATTTGTATTGATAGCAATTCATTATCATAACAAGAACCACTATTCGGTCTCTACATGTTTTCTAATAAAGGAATAAATGATACGATATAGTGTATAAATGATTAAAAAGTAGAGAAACGCTTCCATGACACACTTAAGTCTCTCTGCAGTTTCCAACTCATATCTTGAAGCACTATAAAACATTTTACCGCTTAAGGTTTAGGAAAAATGTCAACTGATACATGGTTAACGTTTGTTTCAGTTGAACATGAATATTAATGCAAGGAGCGATTTAAGTAATTCCTGGTAACTAACACTGGACTAACCCGTAGAAAGGTCAAGACATCAGAACCCTGTCAGCACTACACGCAATTAGACAGGTTATTGCGTTTGTCATCTGTCCAAGTTTAACTTCACCATTCAAAGATGAAGTGATCGATGCAAATATCAAAGCCACCAATTTCTATCTGAACATCTAAAACCGAGAGTGTTTCATTTCCTTTCTCTATCATCTCCTTCTGACAAGTAATTCTGAAATAAGCCTCTAATTTTGACTGAGAAGACGTAACTCATTGATCGTATTATGGTAAGATCGTTTTGACACATTAGACATGCCTAAAGAAACAGTGAATGATGATCGGTGATTAAAAAGGCTTTGATTTGGTAAATGTTTCAATACCCGATTGCGGATTAAATTGACAATCATCAATCATAGCATATTGAGTTTTTATTGATTTCGTTCGTCCTTGTTGAAGGATTATAAAGTAGGTACATGTCCATGAATAACTAGTTTACTTAGGACGAAAACATTTGACTTGATTTATTTGTTTATCGGGTTTATTTGTTATTATGTTAAGATAAAGATTCTCTTGTTAATTGTTTAATTGAACGCTAACTTGTTTGCCTCGTTTGCATGACTAAATCTTTAAAGGGGCAGTAGAACGTTTTTGAAAATTTCATATTTAATTTCTTTTACTGATACTTGTAAGTAAAAGCTAACTGTATCATTTTGATATTGTTAAAAATCTCACTACACAAACCAATCATCCATAGTCAGAGAACGAAATATAATGGTTCACATAGAGTCCATTGGCGGCTATTTTTATGCCCCCGAATCGGAGATTCCGGGGGTATATTGTTTTTCACCTGTCCGTCTGTCCGTCCGTCTGTCTGTCCGTTTGTCCACAAAAACTTTAACCTTGGTCATAACTTTTGATTGGTCAGAGCTAGGTCTTTGATACTTGACATATGGATCCCTTGTGATGAGACCTTTCAGATGACACCATGACATTTGACCTTGTGACCTTGACCTTGACACAGCGAGCCTTTTCCGAAAACTTTAACCTTGGCTATAGTTTCTATACTGTCAGTGCTAGGTCTTTGATACTTGACATGTGTATCCCTTGTGATGAGACCTTTCAGATGACACCATGATATTTGACCTTTTCCGTCCGTCCGTCCGTCTGTCCGTTTGTCCACAAAAACTTTAACCTTGGTCATAACTTTTGATTGGTCAGAGCTAGCTCTTTGATACTTGAGATATGGATCCCTTGTGATGAGACCTTTCAGATGACACCATGACATTTGACCTTGTGACCTTGACCTTGACACAGCGAGCAGGATGCATCCGGGGGCAATCGTGTTTCACAAACACATCTTGTTGTTTGAACACCTTTAATTCATTTTTGTAAAAACTGGCTGAACTTTTTATTATATATTTGATTTATTACTGCTTCATTTAGTTTAAATACATTGTCTTTCAATTGGAACCTTTTATTTTCATTTTACTTGATACCATCTAATATTCACCTTAAAACGTGCTACCGCCCCTTTAATGCCGAGAAGATTGTATCCCTAAAGGTCTCAAACCTTTTAATTTAGAGTGCACACAGAGCAATGAAAAACGTTGCTACGTTACTTATATTAAATGTTAAACAAATTATGAAAATATGTAAAGATATGTAAAGGAACTTTTTAAACTCTCTCAATTTTTTTCTTAATTATGTTGCATTTTCAATTTAAACTTTGATTAAACTTTACTTTCCCATGGCCCAACACGCTTATCTGTTGGGTTAAGAGGTACAAGTTCATCGTAATAGAAAATGAGATAGGAAGTTCTGTATCTGTGCTTTAACCTAATGAGGAACACTCAGTACGATGAGAGGTTTGTACCTGAGTAAGGGCGAATTGTAAAATTTAACGATGTTCTTAATCGGCTCAGTAAATATAAATAGATAGAACATGGTAAAAAGTTAAAGAAGAATTGAAAATAAAAACTGCCAAATTGCAGTTAATACATCTAAAACCAGCAAATGTCTTTCTAAAAACATTCAGTTTCTTGGTCTTATAATTCTTGTTTGTCCAAACCTAGGTGAAGAAAACACCGATATATACGTGTATCCAAAAGTGTAAAATTCAAACTTGTAGTAATTGAGAAAGAACAAATTGCAAATAAATCAGAACAGAACCCCTAATTCGGCAAACTGTGGTATTACTCGTCTTGATACTCCAATCCATATCAATCTGTTGTAGGACGTGTTCAGCATGTTATGACTCTCAACACGCAATAAACTTCCTTTTGTATTGTTCGCAATAAATCAAATAATCCGTGGCATTGATGTTGTTGTTGTTGTTTGTTTTCTGTGGCATAACCCTCAGTCAAAAACAAATAAGAAAAATACACAAAACCTGGATGTTTGAAATAATGACCGCGGACTGAGTGAACACCATCGAGCGATCAGCGAGATGATTATCACAGACATTCACGATGTCGAGGTCATTATTGCACCACATGGTTGTCTTGAAAATTGCATTTCAATTAAAATTGAAATATCAGTAATGGCCGTGTATGAATTGGTTGAAAAGTTGTGTAAATGGTGTGAGTAACTCCCACTCCTGAACAATTTTAAATTTGCTGTTCACAATACATGCATTTCACGTGAGATTACACTTGGGAAATGGATGGTAAGACAATTCTAACCCAGTTACCCACTCATGATTCGTTTCTCTAGATATCTGTTCTCTGTTGGCAAATGATGTAAAATGTTCTTCAAAATTCCGTCACTATTTAGCAAGGAAAACGTGTGACTGCACGAGCCTTGTCTGTTTCATCTTGTGATGCACGGACTTCATGTGCGTCACGTTGTTCAACTTCACAGGACTGAAAGCACATGGTTTCAAGAAGGTTGGTCAAATTGAGTGCTCTCCGGTGTCAAATGTATTTGCTGCTGTTACGAGGTCTTTTCCGATGAAAGTTAAGGTAAGGTGTATTGTTAACCAAATATCAGATAACCAACCTCTTGATAACCACCTCTCGGTTGCTCTATAGTTAGTTACCTAAAATATCTACCTTTGATATCAACCTGATAATCGCACCATCGATACAGTTAACTAGTTATATTAAGTTACAAATTAAAATCCTTGGGTGATAAATCCGGCAAATAACGTAACTGTCACCTCTTCCTATTTACTGACCAAATCTCTTTAATGCAAAAAAAACCAAAGATCTCTGTAGGAATCTCTGAAAGAATCGGGAACAGTTGTCCGACCGATCTCAACTTTGTGTTTTGTAAATCAGTGTCTGCCAAAATTAGAAAGCAAAGATGGTGTAAATGGTAAGTAGTTTAGGAGTGTTAGCCTCACAACACAGCCTTTGCTATCCGTCATTGCTATCTTCTCCTTGCTCTCCTCTACTTATTGTGCAGAAGTAGAGGAAGTAATTTGTAAGAACATTGGGATAAATTGTGCTCTTCGTGGGTATACATTTGAAAGGAAACTCATCATAAGAATAGAAAAACAGTTTAATTCTCTTAAGACATCAATATAAACCATTATTAAACGATTAAGATTGTCTCTGAGGATTCTCCCGGGCCAGCATTTTATAGGGGAAATGTTTAGGTGTGAGTACACTTTTCCGACACGTTACTTGCGTTATAAATGTCGAATCTGAGGTGAACTGATGTTGATGATACAACGCATTTATGTAAAACCTATATTTGTGAATGTACATTCTATATCATATAATGTTAATCCGTTTTGATCTGACATAACCCGACAGTCAAGGGTACAAAACAACCATGTCTAGATAGATGATGTCTAGATAGATGATGTCTAGATACATGATGTCTAGATAGATGATGTCTAAATAGATGATGTCTAGATAGATGATGTCTAGATAGATGATGTTTAGATAGATGATGTCTAGACAGGGGACATCCCCACTCGCAGGTTGTTTGTACTGAAGAGCTTATTCTTGCAAAGTTGACATTTTTTCTTGTTGTAAATCTGTTTGTGCTTATGTTATGCGAATAGAAACATGAAATGCATACATCTGTAAGGTGAACATTGTACAAGTATTTTGTGTTTCAATGAAGAGTACACGAGTAGCATATTTCGTAATTGCTGTTGTAGTTCTACCTGAAACCATAGTACCTTTCTTGGGCTTGTATACAAAAAAGTTTACTTTTGGATGTAATTGACACACTGTATTAAACCATAACAATAGGAAATGCGTATGATATTTTTACCCATAATACATGTTACTAGATTGGAGAAATGAAATCAATGTGTCATACTTAACACTAGGACTCAAAAACAACTGAATGTTTTTCAATAACACAACACCTTTAAACGACCACTTTAAAACGCTAGTAACATCTCATGATAAAATACATTCTTCCGTGTACGTGCTTCAAAGTGCTTTCTGATATGCAAATCGTCACACAGATATGATAACTATGTGCTATAACACTGATTCAGCCCATTACCCAGGGACGTGACTGGTGTTCCACATGCTGCATGTCACATACCCAGACGTGCTGTGTCTACAAGCAGACTCATTATCAATCATTATACTCATAATTGTCCTCTCCTCTTGATCCTTGACTTTAATGATAGGTGGAAAATATCGGCTACAACACTCAATGCCATACCAATTACTTATGACAAAAGATGTTATATTTTCTTGCCTCTTAAAAGTTCTATTTCTGCTAATATAAGATTCTTTCGTTGATCCTTCTGTGTCCGTCATGGTTGAGATACATGAACATCATCACGTGGTATGAGTCAGATCATCACTAACATCAGGTCAATTAATTCACTGTTTTGGTAAGCATGGTAGTCTTGGTGTATAGATGATAATTTGCAAACACTTGAGTATGAGTAGAGTTCAGAAAGAAATAGGGGGATATCGGTAAGCATATATCATATCTGAAAATGCAGAAGGGTATGATATACTAATCTCAGTAATATCTTGGAAAAGGGAAAGACTGGATTTTTATCTGGAATCAGGTCATTGTTCTATTGCTGGCGTATGTTAAGATGATCGATGTCACAGAGCTGCTCAATTTCCCATACAGTTTGATTATATGGCTTGGAACGGGATTACCGGAATTGTATGAATAGACAATACTAGAGCAGGTGCCCTAAGTCTTCAGCTAGACAGCCGTGTATATATCGTGTGTAATGCAATATTCTCCAGGGTAAACAGGTCATGATCACATGATGGCCATGAATATATTCTTCCTCTTGGTGACGTGTCCACAACACAGACGTTTCTCGACCTTCTGTAATACTATCTCCCTGTAGGAAACTTACAAAAACACCTTGAGAAATAAAGGTAGTTACTTCAGTCTTTTTGTAAATGAAAGGATTACTTCACTTTAAACGTTTTGCCTACTCGTAGGGAATTGGAAAAGAAAATTACCTCGAGTTTGTGCTAGTTAGCCTTAATTAAAGCTTTCATGAACAATTGCCTTTAGGGATTCTCATGGAAGAAAGATGACTTCATGTTGATTGCCGTGGGCTTTCATGTACATCACATTTCCTACTGGCATTATTATTTAAAAACATTTCCCATAAGTATCTCATTTGTAATGTTAACAAATCTATATATACTGCATTCATCCATCCTTTCCATATGCCAGAAAGCGATATATGGATCTATAACAAAATATTGCAATTCTGTGATAAAGAATATCCATGGATTATTTTATGTTATCACCCTTCAACTTCTGGAATGCACAGTTTATTTTTATAATGAATAACAACAAAGAATATATTCAGGTTAATCGTTACAGATTACGATTGTTTTAGTTTCACTTAAATATCTAAGTAGAAAACGATAAAACAAAAAAAATTCTTGGTTACTGACAAGTTTTGAATGCACCAACCTGTTGAAAGTAAAGACTTGAGGACGCTGTCAGTGACACAAGTTTTTAAAAGATTGCAATTTTGCTTCTGTCCAAGTTTGACTTCAATCATTCCAACATGAAGCGGTCAATGCCTGTAGAGAGGTAGATGCTGAATATAAACGCTGAAAATGTTTTTCTTCTCGTTGTGACAACTTGCAAATATGTTGTGAATATCATTATGGATATGACAGTTGAGCGATAATGAAGATTTGAGGCTTTGATTCCTTTGAAAAATGTTTTAAGACTAAAGTGTGGATTAAACAGTTTTCTTTTCATTCTTCAACCTCAGCACAGAGTCCTTATTGACTAAAGACCTATAGTTGCCTTTATTAATCAAAGCTAGAACAAGTATTTGTCACATAATCTATTGTGAAGTGTACCCAGAAAAATATCTTGTTTACATTGTATCTATTTTACGTTAAGCTCTCACGAATCACGTATGGGGTCATTTATGTCAATAGCACAATAACGTTCGATGTCATATTTTAGACGACAGAGTGAAGACATCTCAAACCACTGAGACATACCACTTCACCGTGCAGCTGGAGTACAATAGCGCAATGAAGAACAATTCCTACTATTGTTATGTTAAATGTTCAACTGAACATAGCATTCTGTATTGATATAGCTGTGCTCATTAAAGTTTGTCACTCGTTGAAGTTCATTGGCACGAATCAGTTCCCGGTCAGGTTCCTAATGATAATAGCATGCTTAAATGAGCTGAAATGTTCAGATTCTAAAGACCCACACCATTTACATATGGCGCAGTACTTGCTATACATGGATGAAGATACCTATCGTGCTTACATCTCCATGATACTGTTTATGTAAAAAAATAATTAAAATTATTTTTAAAAGATAATGATAGGTACTTTTAATTGATTGTTTTGCATTTTAAATGTATAACTTAAATGAAACTGAACTCTTTCATGTTTCAATATGCTTATCCATCGTGTAATGGGTACAAGTGCATCGTAATAGAAAACTTAAAAGAAAGATATATGCCTTCCACCAGTACCCAGAAAGGTTGAAATGCAAAGTTCAATGATTTAATGATTATTACTCAGTAAATATTAATAATAGGTGAATAAATGATGAAAGAGAACTCGCCTGAACATAAAAATTGCCCTTTGACAATCCTTGCTACATTTTAACCAAACAAGATCTTTTGAAAGGTTTTGTTTTCTTGCTCTAAAAATAAACCCTCAATGATGTTCTTGAAGATCTCGATGAAGATGAAGAAAAACGTCCCATATGTAAATATGTTGAAAGAGTTACCTTTACTGCACAATTGAAAGTCCTCGCGGAATTTAAGTTATGTATTAGATATGTATTCCGAACAAACATTATCTATCAAAGGCCCACATTCAACATTGTTAAAGGTATTTTTACTGTATTCATTATGTTTTTTGCAAACTTTCGCGACCAACTAGAGAGAATCGGACCAACATTAAATAACAGACAATTTACCAAAATGACCCAAACATAACGGCAGCTGACATGAAGGCGACTCAAGTGTTGCCGACACACATTTTGCGTTTCCTAAACATACGGTGGAAAGCAGTCTTTGTCGCACGGGACTGGATTTTCTTTTCTTTTTCTCTGAATCAGTCGTTGCCGCTCACGTTGCTACCAATCTGATGCAATTGTGGTAACTGCGACGCGGTGTAAATCCTACAATCCTAAATCCTAAGTTAAATGCTATGGCACTTTTGCAGAGGATACTGGATTTTTGACGTCGAATTAAATATTTTATTGATTAAAACATGTAAATATCAATGAAAGATTTTTGTTCTACCAGTGCTGTATTTCTTTTCTCAATAGTTAGATTCCATCACGAACGCCATTCAAGTATGACGATAGGACTTCGAATGTTGTGATAAACATAATCAAAGTAAATGAAAGATCATTATGATAAATTTATTTCGACTTTGTATCCATGTAAAATAAAAAAGAATTCTGATATTTTCACTAAATTCTTTCCAAACAGGTATACGATAAGGATGCGTTCAGCACCCCTCTAATTCTGTACACAACTGAAACAAGGAGAAGATACCAGTGACAGATAGCAAAGGCTGTGTTGTGAGTCTAACACTCCTAAACTACTCCACCATTTACACCATCTTTGCTTTCTACTCTCGTCAGACACTGATTTACAAAACACAAAGTTGAGATCGGTCGGACAACTGTTCTTGCTTCTTTTCAGAGATTCTTACAAATATTTGTTTGCTAGGAATTTGTTCTCTAAATAAACATGATGTCATTGCCAGATTTATCACTTTTAAGGGATGTGATTGTTATTGGAAAAATAATTTTTTAAGAGCGCAACTTGAGAGCAAAATAATAGGGATGTCAAGACTGGACATAAACCACATTCTTTATATTTAGATATGCAAACAAATATTTGTCAATTGTAGTAAGATATGGGCTTATTACTGGACTCTCACGATAACGGTTAAACATAACCGATCTCTCAAATCTGTTGTAGAAATATGGCACAAAGGACAGTGAGCCAGTCTAATCCCTCTACCTCCTGTGGGTGGTTTGCACTGAAAGATGGAGTTAAGCTGATAGCTCCTTGTCAACTTGACATTTCTTCATGTCAACTAGATCAGGTTTCTTGTATATGTACAGAAACGTGATAATCACATATATGTAGGGTAGCGATATGAATTTTATTAATTTGTTAAGTAATGGGTTTAAATAAGTTTTTGTGCTGCATTGAATGGTAAAAAAGGGATTGTGCACAAGAGTGTTAATGTTAAAATCAGACATTCAGATGGTTAAAATAAAATGAAAAAGTCAGCAATTGATGCAATATTGTTTTATGAACAACCACGTATATGACAGCTCTGTTTCACTTTATTTATTTTACCTTAATCAATGAAATCAATGATTAAATGCAAAAACAAGTGAATTATGTATAAGTGAAGTTTTTATGTTTACGAAATGACTCTTTTGATATTAATTATATAAAAATTGCAAAATAAAATTTAATCGCTATATCTGCACATCGTAAGTATCTGTGGTACTTTAACCTCTATAACAAAGATGATTATAGGAAAATGTAAGCAAGAGAACGCTCAGGTAGGTTGTTACCTGAGAGTATTCCTCTTTATTGGTATCGAAATTAGCAACTTTTTCTCTCATTCGTAAACCTGGGGAACGGAAAAACAGCACACATTGTTTTCCTAAATTTAATATTGTTTAACCTAAAAGCAAAATCACATATGAGAATGTCCCGAAAAAATTGGGAGATAAACCTACTGTGTTTTTTAATGTTCGTCGCCTAACGTAGATTTGATATCGTTGATGTCATTCGAAGCCGATAGTATGGTTGAAATAGAAGTGCAGGTACCTGTTATCAAATGCATCTCCTGTGTAATTTAAATTGCTAAAACAAATTTCAAAGCCTAAGCTACTTGAATGCCCATCAAAAATGTTAAACAAATGGCATTTATCTCTAAAGTTTTACTAAAAAATAAACAGTTCTAATGTAGATCAAATTGTAAAGAAACCTGTTGAAACATCCAATAACAAGCAATATTTGTTCATTCACCAGATCCTGTTAAGACCCTAGAGACTTGATCTCCATGTGTTATAAACATCTCTGTACCAACACAGAGTCGAGCTCTTGACTTAGTTTCTCAACCCATTCCTGATTGAAGATGTGGATATCAGATGAACACCTGTATAAACCACCAACAGGTGCGCGGATCATTAACTCTTATTGGCTTTTTTTTTCTAATGACGAGTCTCGCGAGTTTGTGTCTACTTTGCATAGAATATACCCAGTAAAGTCATTAGGGGATAGATCAATTGGAATATATTTATATCAAGTTTTCAATCAAAAGTTGGTTGATGAACGAGACACAGATCAATGGATCTACAAAATGTCTAGTGAAAGGATGACCTATTTTATTTTTAGAGTACATTCTTGAAAAAAAAGATGTTTGATTTCCATTGAACTTTCTCGTTAGCATTGTTTGAATTTTAAGAATTTAAACATTCTGTAGGATAAATGCAAATCATAAGATTGCGAGTTTGAGTTATAATGTCCGCCGTTACTTGTGTCAATGGCACAAGGCAACTGGTACAATGTCATATCTATTGCAGGAATATAAGGTAGAAGTGACACACAACGACAGAGATGTCTGGTTTCAAAGGTTCTGAAACGTGATGAATGACGTGTTAAGGATTGTTACATGGAGCTCTGCTATGTTTTCTCAACTTGTCTGTTTGAACTCCTTGTATTGAGAATTCTTGTGACAGTGAAACGTTAGTGGAATCTCAGTTACGGTACATGCAGTCCTCTGAACTTGTTCCACATGGAACCCTCATCACAGTAGACTGACGTAATATAACAACGCTACACCTCCTTACTGCGAGTTGGTCTAGACAGCTTATAGTGGAGGGTCTGGTTTATGTATTACATGTGGACGCTTACTCTTTAGTCGGCTATTTGGAGTTTAGTTCACTGCTTCAGAGTTTTGGGTCAATTTTGAAAATTACCAATTGCATAATGCCGTGAAAAAGCCCATGTGTTCCCGATTGGATTCAACTCTTAGTTCGTAATTATGTACAAAAGCGTCACGTAATGTATTTGTGAATCTCGTGCAGTGAGCAATCTTTCTATTATTTGAATCTTTAAAGATCTTGTGTCGTGTGTATTCCCATACAAAACTGGCACTGTTTTAAAACCAACGAAAGTAATCTTGGTCGAGTTTTTAAAAAAATGTATTCTATTTATATGCATGTGTGTGTGTACACAATGATATATACCGGTCATTATAA
The DNA here is from genome assembly GCA_916613615.1 of Steromphala cineraria. Taxonomy (NCBI): domain Eukaryota; kingdom Metazoa; phylum Mollusca; class Gastropoda; order Trochida; family Trochidae; genus Steromphala; species Steromphala cineraria. The sequence goes on from OU744720.1 coordinate 98,056,732, forward strand.
ACAGCAGGATATCATTTGTACAGATAAAAGAGTATGACCTTGAAGAAATCCATCTGATGTAAGATGATTGGAGATCACCAGCCCAACACAGGGATCTGTGTATATAGATTTCTTCTACCAATATCAGCTAACTCCTTGTATTACAATCATCAGAACACTGAACACAACGCCCTAAGTGAAATATTATTACAGGAGTTATGAAAACAGCCAGGCTCTTGATCTCATAACCACCCCATCAGGACGCATTATAGTCCGGAGTCTCTGCATAGCTGGTGCTGGGCTGATAACCTTCATCCTTACTCGTCATACATCTTATATCAGCAATAACATATCACTTTCTGTATGCACAGGTGCCTTTATATTACGTTATTTCATTTTGATAATAAGAATAACAATAATATCAATCATAAGATTTATTATTGAAAGGGAATTCGCTTTGAATGTAACACCACTGACAGACATGATGATTATGATAGGTAAAACTATACAATTTAACAATTAAATATACTTTATGAAAAGGCATATTGTTATTTAATTTAAATAATATCCATTGTTATTATGTTAACAATTTACAGTGTAAATAGAAAAAATCATTTTGAAGTGAACGGGTAGTGCCTGGTACATATTGGTTGAATGGATAACTCGATGATGATGATGAGGAACATTACTATTCATTGCATCCATGCTATGAGGAGAGGGGCTATTGAATATGTCCAGGTGGAATAGTGAAGATAACAGATACATAATGTTCTCATTTCCATCGTTATTGCTGAATGCCACTTGCTATATAAATGCATATTCATAGGGTTTGTCCTCAGCAGAATCTTAGAACACGTTTGTCAGCAGACTAACAACTAGAGTTAAGTATTAATAAATATTCTTATATTTATCATCAACATTGGTTACACAGGCGATATCGCTTGCTTGAGCTCAGGAGATGTGACCAAATTGATATAGTTTTGACATTATATTTGCACAATGCCCTATCATGGTCAGCTTCATGACATTCGAAAAGCTGTTGGTAATACTATACTATACTGTGACGTCACGGAGATAATGGCATCACACCATTGATAGTCTACTGGCAGTGATGCGATCAGAGATTGCCATCCCCCACTGAAATCTGATGAAGATGTGATCAGAGATTGCAATCCCCCACTGAAATCTGATGAAGATGCGATCAGAGATTGTCATCCCCCACTGAAATCTGATAAATGCGATCAGAGATTGCCATCCCCTCTCTGAAATCTGATGAAGATGCGATCAGAGATTACCATCCCCCACTGAAATCTGATGAAGATGCGATCAGAGATTACCATCCCCCACTGAAATCTGATGAAGGTGCGATCAGAGATTACCATCCCCCACTGAAATCTGATGAAGGATGAACATACAAAGAGTTACTTGCCAGTGATGAAATGTAAATTTGATGTTTTAGGTTAGAATAAATATCAAAAACAGATTTTTTGAAAAAATTGTGTTTTTTGTTTGTTTCAGGAATGTAAGCAAGGGCAACTCTACTGTTGGAGATTCTTCAACTCTCTCCGGGTAATTTGTCAGCGTGAGGAAGTACAGACAGGTAAAGATGTCAAACAACTCGTCAGTCAACAGGTAAGCTGCTCAGGTAAACACCGGGGAATAATTCACCCTCGTTGTTTTGGCTTCCTCTCAATATTCTATTGGAGTTGATGAACTGTTACACGACATACGCTGGGGGCAACGTGGAAACTTTCTGGAGATGGTAACATGGTTAGTAATTTGTTGGAAGAAGATTATTTAAAAAAGCGAAAGAATTGTAGACCATTCTGTTTAACGACCAGAATATAGGCAAATCTGGGTAATCATGTTATTTAAGTTAAACACTATTAATCTTTCTTTAACAGCAATCTTACACCATTGTTCTAATGATGGATGTTATCGACTCTGTATGAGATACTAACAGACGGGGTCTGAATGTTAGGGGCGCGAACTGAATGAAAATTTGTAACCCAAAAAGAAACCATTTTAATTGTTAACGATGACATGTAACCACATATTGCACATATTGTTAGATCCTTATGCTGTTGTGTCTTTATTCCACTCTTTAATTCTGTTTATACATTCAGAGAGGGCCAATTTCAATGTGAAAAAATAATCTTAGATATCTTATTTTGCGCTTCGCCTACTGTGTAACTAGTTCCAATTTAAAAGAAGTCAAATAAAAAGTTCACTTTACCAAGATAACGAAAATCCACAAGGGTCAAAATAGCATTACATAGTTCAGACCAAATGACGTCATGAACATCACTGATACTTCACAACAACATACAGTCCACACTCTGGAATATGAATAAAGAGAACGATGAGGGGTAGGGTTAGCCTTCTAAACGACATACAGTTCACACACTGGTATATATATATATAAAGATACGGTTTACAGTGGATGGCTGCCTCAGATCATTACCATGCCAGGCAAGAGCAATTTCCTTTGACAGGAGTTGATTCAAAGTTGGCAAGCCTAATTAACCCCACATTACACGGATGTTTTAGACTCTCCAATTCTGCAGACATTAATGGATAAGGAAATGGGGTTGCCATCATCCCCTGTCATCTCCCCGCATGTTTACAGGAGGCAAGGCTGGTGGAGGAGAGAGAGCTAACATCAGACTCTCTCTGTGAACCTTAGACTTACTGCCAGTTTCTGCAAAATTAGAGTGCTTTCATCCTTATAGTATGAATTGATGATTAATTTGAGATCATTTTGCATTAGCTGTAAACTGGGGCTGTTGTAAAGAATTTAGGTCTTGTAAACACCAGATGGTTAGAGCCGAATATTTCTCTCTATGTATCAAAAGACTTCTACCTAGTCACATCATCAAACCATAGTGATCTCTGATTCTAATCTATTAAAGTTCTGTTTTTGAATAATAATCCTATACTTTGGTATGGTGAAGGGAAGTTATTTCTTACTTCAGATAGTGTTTTGATTGATAGACTTGTAATTTGTCTCTGGAATAATATCATAGTTCTTTCTTTATTAGAATTAGTAAATAGATGTTACTATTGAATGGAAAACTTCAGGTAACAGGTGTATACTGATGGTGGAGGGAACTGCTGTCTCGCAACAGCTGGGTTGAGTAGACGACTTCTCGCTGTGTATCAATAGATTTACATCTAGTCTCTATACATCATAGATGTCTTCATTTATAGATATCTACTCTCAAGACAGGATCGAAACATATACCAATGCTTCAACAAGAAACTACTTGATGCCAGGCATCAAACCGGCGACATGCAAAACTTATGTGTTCATGATAACATTGACAAAGACAACAGACATTTGTTTATGCTTCAGTTTTTATATATATATAAATTGTTATAAAAACAAAATAAATGCATACCATGCAATAAGGTCATTCCATAAGGAGACAAAAATAACTGGTCCCCATCGCGAGGCCTCGCCTCTACAGCCCTGTGTTCAAGAATGTTAGTGCCAGCGAGAACCTCCTAGCATTGCAATCATTATGGTTAAGCATAGGCAGCGCTAGAGAGTTATCGCTAGAACTAGCGACCTTGAACACTCTGGGTCGCAACTCGCTGATTGTAACACACAACAGGGACTGACCTACTTCCCTTATCACTGGGCGAGCTCCCAGCTCGCCGAGATCAGCACAGGGGCTGTTCATTATAAATAAATGTATTTTATGATACTTTATGTTAGAAATGTGAAATAATTCTGGAATCTATATAGTAAAATACTTGTTACAATAGCTACAGCACTCTACTGCAGTACTGATTTTTTTGTTTAACGCAGTCGTAGCAGACTAGTCTTAACGTACATGCAAATAATAATTTCTCAAGGGAACAGTAATTTCACACAATAAAACAATCATATACTTGCGTGTTTAAAACGCTGCATCACTAACTGATTAATCATTACATTGCACAACAATGATGTAAAAATCGAATAATAATATTTTGATGTGTTTCTTTCCATTTCATGTCTCGATTTCTAAATACCTAATTTGACATGCAACTAAGCCTCCCATTTACCCACGAGCCACATCTAAACCCATCACTATAGACCGGCGACTCCCGTCGCCGGTCAATAAGCTAATGTCAATTTGATTGTTTTGCTTGTTATTGTTTATTTTCATCAAACACCTAAACGGGAAACGTACATTATTTAACATTTCATGTATATTTCCAAAAGATAATGACTTTTCAGATGGGTATCATGATTCTCTGTATAATAAGACGAAGGTTTAAAAAAGGTGATTGTGATCTGATGTTTCGTTGAACATTAACAGTAAGTGGGCGATTCGTATTTGTATTGATAGCAATTCATTATCATAACAAGAACCACTATTCGGTCTCTACATGTTTTCTAATAAAGGAATAAATGATACGATATAGTGTATAAATGATTAAAAAGTAGAGAAACGCTTCCATGACACACTTAAGTCTCTCTGCAGTTTCCAACTCATATCTTGAAGCACTATAAAACATTTTACCGCTTAAGGTTTAGGAAAAATGTCAACTGATATATGGTTAACGTTTGTTTCAGTTGAACATGAATATTAATACAAGGAGCAATTTAAGGAATTCCTGGTAACTAACACTGGACTTACCGTAGAAAGGTCAAGACATCAGAACCCTGTCAGCACTACACGCAATTAGACGGGTTATTGCGTTAGTCATCTGTCCAAGTTTAACTTCACCATTCAAAGATGGAGTGATCGATGTATATATCAAAGCCACCAATTTCTATCTGAACATCAAAAACCGAGAGTGTTTCATTTCCTTTCTCTATCATCTCCTTCTGACAAGTGATTCTGAATAAGCCTCTAATTTTGACTGAGAAGACGTAACTCATTGGTCGTATTATGGTAAGATCGTTTTGACACATCAGACATGCCTAAAGAAACAGTGAATGATGATCGGTGATTAAAAAGGCTTTGATTTGGTAAATGTTTCAATACCCGATTGCGGATTAAATTGACAATCTCCAATCATAGCATATTGAGTTTTTATTGATTTTGTTCGTCCTTGTTGAAAGATCAGAATGTAGATAAATGTCCATGTATTATCTAGATTACTTAGGACGAAAACACTTGACTTGATTTATTTGTTTATCGGGTTTATTTGTTTTTATGTTAAGATAAAGATTCTCTTGTTAATTGTTTAATTGAACGTTAACTTGTTTGCCTCGTTTGCATGACTAAATCTTTAAAGGGGCAGTAGAACGTTTTTGGACATTTCATATTTAAATTTTTTTACTGATAATTGTAAGTTAAAGCTAACTGTATTATTTTGATAGTGTTAAAAATCTCACTACACAAACCAATCATCCACAGTCAGAGAACGAAATATAATGGTTCACATAGAGTCCATTGGCGGCTATTTTTGTTTGAACACCTTTAATTCATTTTTGTAAAAACTGGCTGAACTTTTTATTATATATTTAATTTATTACTGCTTCATTTAGTTTAAATACATTGTCTTTCAATTGGAACCTTTTATTTTAGTTTTACTTGATACCATCTAATATTCACCTTAAAACGTGCTACCGCCCCTTTAATGCCAAGAAGATTGTATCCCTAAATGTCTCAAACCTTTTAAATTAGAGTGCACACAGAGCAATGAAAAACGTTGCTACGTTACTTATATTAAATGTTAAACAAATTATAAAAATATGCAAAGATGTGTAAAGGAACTTTTTTAACTCTCTCAAATTTGTTCTTAATTATGTTGCATTTTCAATTTAAACTTTGATTAAACTTAACTTTCCCATGGCCCAACACGCTTATCTGTTGGGTTAAGAGGTACAAGTTCATCGTAATAGAAAATGAGATAGGAAGTTCTGTATCTGTGCTTTAACCTAATGAGGAACTTTCAGTACGATGAGATGTTTGTACCTGAGTAGGGGCGAAATGTAAAACTTAACGATGTTCTTAATCGGCTCAGTAAATATGAATAGATAGAACATGGTAAAAAGGTAAAGAAGAATTGAAATTAAAAACTGCCAAATTGCAGTTAAAAACCAGCAAATGTCTTTCTAAAAACATTCAGTTTCTTGGTCTTATAATTCTTGTTTGTCCAAACAGTGGTGAACAAGACACCGATACGTGGATCCAAAAGTGTAAAATTCAAACTTGTAGTAATTGAGAAAGAACAAATTGCAAATAAATCAGAACAGAACCCCTTAATTCGGCAAACTGTGGTATTACTCGTCATATCAACCTGTCTTGATACTCCAATCCATATCAATCTGTTGTAGGACGTGTTCAGCATGTAATGACTCTCAACACGCAATAAAATTCCTTTTGTATTGTTCGCAATAAATCAAATAATCCGTGGCATTGATGTTGTTGTTGTTGTTTGTTTTCTTTGGCATAACCCTCAGTCAATAACAAATGAGAAAAATACACAAAACCTGGATGTTTGAAATAATGACCGCGGACTGAGTGAACACCATCGAGCGATCAGCGAGATGATTATCAGGGACATTCACGATGTCGAGGTCATTATTGCACATACACCACATGGTTGTCTTGAAAATTGCATTTCAATTAAAATTGAAATACCAGTAATGGCCGTGTATGAATTGGTTGAAAAGTTGTGTAAATGGTGTGAGTAACCCCCACTCCTGAACAATTTTAAATTTGTTGTTCACAATACATGTGGATGCAGATTTCACTTTATCAAAGTTTTTTGGTTACAAAGTATTTCTTTCATATTTTTTCATATCATTTGACAAAGTCAAATTATCAATTATGTTAATCTCCAAAAGTTATCCAAAAACAATGTTTTCATTTTTGCAAAGTCTATTTCTTAGTCTTAAAAGAGCCAGGCTCAAGTCTAGAAGGAACAGTCTGGATGTTTCCCTATATGGTCATGCCATGTCATGTGACGGTAACATGAAAATCTCATGCAGTTTAGAGCACATGGCACAACAGTGAATGATTTGAAAGGACAGGTTGATTTTAGGAACACAGATGTGAGTTTTTACTTTTGTTTGAAATGAATGTATATTTGGAGATATTGAATAGCCAAACAATATATTTGCAATTTGAATAGTAATTTTGTTTGAAGTAGAATTAAATATTAATTTGTAATTGCAATTCAATACAGTAATGACTTTATCTTTCAAGGTTTTTCATTCAAATATTATAAGCAAAGTTATATTTATCTTGCAGTAGATACTAGAAGCTCTTCAAAATGTAATTTAATTGCTTTTGAGAAACCTTTTTGAGGGTTAATGAAACATGGTTTTTCTAAACATTTTAGTAAGGATTTTTATTTGTTTCTTTTGTAGTTTTGAACCTCGCCATTAACTATCAACGCAATGGAGTTTAATTGACTTATGTTACGCTGGCCAGTTATATCGTCCTTGACCAAATGAATAATGATGTCAATTTAAAGTCAAACTGACCAGTGAAAACACTACAGTTAAGAATGTCATGGATCAACGGAAAACTGATTATAATGAATAAACTGTCATGTCTCCATAATGGTGTGAGTTTTGATTATCTAAAAGTTCTTGCATCAACAATACATGCATTTCACGTGCAGATGGAGATTATACTTGGGAAATTGACGGTAAGACAATTCTAACCCAGTTACCCACTCATGATTCGTGTCTCTAGCTATTATCATACAAACGCAACATTGAACGAGATATAATTTTGTAATAACTTTAAAAACGAACGTCACAGATATCGGTTCTCTGTTGGCAAATGATGTAAAATGTTCTTAAAAATTCCGTCACTATTTAGCAAGGAAAACGTGTGACTGCACGAGCCTTGTCTATTTCATCTTGTGATGCACGGACTTTATGTGCGTCACGTTGCTCAACTTCACACGACTGAGAGCACATGGTTTCAAGAAGGTTGGTCAAATTGAGTGCTCTCCGGTGTCAAATGTATTTGCTGCTGTTACGAGGTCTTTTCCGATGGAAGTTAAGGTGTATTGTTAACCAAATATCAGATAACCAACCTCTTGATAACCACCTCTCGATTGCTCTATAGTTAGTTATCTAAAATATCTACCTCTGATATTGACCTGATAATCGCGCCATTGATACAGTTAACTAGTTATATCAAGTTACAAACTAAAATCCTTGGGTGACAAATCCGGCAAATAACGTAACTGCCAACTCCTCTTCCTATTTCCTGACCAAATCTCTTTAATGCAAAAAAAACCCACCATTTCTGTAGGAATCTCTGAAAGAATCGGGAACAGTAGTCCGACCGATCTCAACTTTGTGTTTTGTAAATCAGTGTCTGCCAAAATTAGAAAGCAAAGATGGTGTAAATGGTAGAGTAGTTTAGGAGTGTTAGCCTCACAACACAGCCTTTGCTATCCGTCATTGCTATCTTCTCCTTGTTCTCCTCTACTTATTGTGCAGAAGTAGAGGAAGTTATTTGTAAGAACATTGGGATAAATTGTGCTTTTCGTGGATATAAATTTTAAAGAAAACTCATCAGAATAGAAAAACAGTTTAATTCTCTTAAGACATCAATATAAACCATTATTAAACGATTAAGATTGTCCGAGGATTCTCTCGGGCCACTTTTAAACGCTAGTAACATCTCATGATAAAATACATTCTTCCGTGTACGTGCTTCAAAGTGCTTTCTGATATGAAAATCGTCACACAGACATTATAACTATGTGCTATAACACTGAATCAACCCATTACCAGGGACGTGACTGGTGTTCCACATGCTGCATGACACATACCCAGACGTGCTGTGTCTACAAGGATACATTATCCATCATTATGTAGCAGTATGTTGTCAAGGGGTTGTGGGATGAACCCGTGGACACTGCCGGGGTGTGAGTGACGACAAAACGAATACAAGAGTATTCAACCTTTTATTACGAAGGTTCGGTAGTTGTGATACACACAAATAAACCCTGAAACAATATAAAAGCATAATAAGTAACAAAGTCCATGACACATATGCTATGCAAATGTTAAACACTTTAAACACTATCATTGTCAATGCATTACTTAGGTATTACACTATCATGTAGCTTACAATCCATGGTGCATCACGTGCACTAACATAATCATATATTTACATCTACCTTTACCATGTGTAAAAGCTACTCATTAGAATGCAAGCAAATAGTTACCATTACATATCATAACGAATACAACATTCACTTTACAACAACATTTATCATCATCATGATGAATAACTATTATATTACATACCGTATTTCCTTAATTACAGGCCTGCCTTGAATATACACCTGCCTCGAATAGACGCCCTTGCATAAGACTTTCTGAAAATAATGAACGCCTGCCTTAATTAAACGCAGCGTAAACCAAGTTTAATATATAAAAACGCTTCTTTTTTGTTAAATTATCTGATTTTGTTACAAAATAGTCTGAACGGTTTTCGCTTTTACGAAATAGACGCCTGCCTTGAATAGAAGCCTGCCTCAAATAGACGCCTATGATGTAGACCTTTTGAAAATAATAGACGCCCGGCGTGTAATTAAGGAAATACGGTATGTAATGAATTACAACTTATCTTAATCTAGATTGTTCATCCATCAAGACATATTACATAAATCATAAAACATGACAACGCAATGAAGGTAACCACATACCAGGTATATGGGCCTGGGTTTGTAGGTTTCAGCATGCCAAGTTTTGTCAGATTTGGAGCAGCCATTTGAGCTGTAGCTCGTTCACAAAAAAAGTACAAATAATAATAATAATAAACTTGAAGAAATCGGATAAAAACAATAGGTCTTCCAGACTTTGTCTTGAAGACCTAATTAACTAAAACAACATACATTACGCTTCACTCATTTTCAACATTCAATGCATACAATCATTCATAGCAAGCTTCCTTATGAAGTATAAAGATAATGATAAAGATTTAGATATATTTAGTTAGATGGATAACTACATTTGTGATAGCCACCACATAAATACTTAACCTAATCTACTGTACTGTAGATTATCACAATATACTACAAATGCTACAACCGATCTACTATACTGTAGATCTGACTTCAATAAGTTAGCCTTATAGACAATACACACAAAACCTATGTACATAATATACTTATTTCAACCATAATTGAAATAACCACAAACAAACTCTACCACAATATAAATATATACACAAGCATGAAATATCACACAATGAAATATAAACTAACCTGAAGAAATATGAATTCCTCCAAACACAAATGAATCCGGCTCCAAAGAACGACAGAAAGAGCTCCAATGCAGAGATATAATCACTATCTTCTGCAGCGAGAAGTATATGAAGGACAGTGTCCAGTCACATAGACAAACTTATATAGCAAGGAAAGAGTCAGAGAGAACAATAGAGGAGACAGATTGATAGCTTGAGTCTATTGTATCTGTGCGCTTGGCTTGTGCAGTGAGTGCAGGGTTAATTAGTAGGCGGCAACAGGTTAGCTTGCTATACTAAAACATAAGAGTTAAAATATAACTTGCTCAATGAATAAATACACTATTTTGTATTAAACTAAACTAATTAACATACTATGATATACTAATGCCTTATATGATCAAAACTAAACTAAAATAGCTAACTATGTACACTAAAATTATACTCATGATTGTCCTCTCCTCTTGATCCATGACTTTAATGATAGGTGAATCAAAAATATCAGTTACAACACTAAATGTCATACCAATTACATATACAAAAAATAAAAGTTAAGATGTTATATTTTGTCTGCCTCTTAAAAGTTCTATTTCTGCTAATATAAGACTCTTTCATAGATCCCTCTGTGTCCGTCATGGTTGAGATACATGAACATCATCACGTGGTATAAGTCAGATCATTACGAACATCATGTCAACTTATTCACTGTATTGGTAAGCATGGTAGTCTTGATGTATAGATGATAATTTGCAAACACGTACGAGTAATGATTAGAAATAAAGAGGTGTCCGGTGTTATTGGTAAACATATATCATATCTGAAAACATAGAAAGGCATGATTTGCTCATCTTAGTAATATCTTGGAAAAGGCAAAGACTGGATTTTTATATTAAATAAGGTCATTGTGCTATTGACGGCCTAAGATGATCGATGTCACAGAGTTGTTCAATTTCCAATACAGTTTGATTGTATGGCTTGGAACGGGATTACCGGAATTGTATAAATAGACAATACTAGAGCAGGTGCCCCAGGTCTTCAGCTAGACAGCCGTGTATATATCGTGTGTAATGCAATATTCTCCAGGGTAAACAGGTCATGATCACATGATGGTTATGAATAAATTCTTCCTCTTGGTGACGTGTCCACATCACAGACGTTTCTCGAACTGCTGTAATACTATTTCCATGTAGGAAGCTTACAAAAACGCCTTGAGAAATATGGTAGTTACTTCAGTCTTTTTTTAAATGAAAGGATTAATTCACTTTAAACGTTCGGTCTACTCGTAGGGCAATGGAAAATGATAAGAAAATGACCCTGAGTTTATGCTAGTTAGCCTTAATTAGAGCTTTCATGAACAATTACCTTTAGGAATACTCATATGGAAAAAAGATTCATTTATGTTAATTGCTGTGGCCTTTCATGTATATCGCATTTCCTACGTGCATTATTATCAAGTTTTCCCCCATTAGTGTCTCATCTCTAATGTTAACAAATCTATATACACTGCTTTCATCCTTTCTTTTACCATATGCCTGAAAGCGATATATGGATCTATACCAAAATATTGCAATTCTGTGATAAAGAATATCCATGGATTATTTTACGTTATCACCCTTCAACTGCTGGAATGCAAACAGTTTATCTTTATAATGAATTACAACAAAGAATATATTCAGGTTAATCGTTACAGGTTACGATTGTTTCAGTTTCACATTAATATCTAAGTAGAAAACAATTTAAAGAATTTCTTGGTTTCTTGACAAGTTTTGGATGCACCAACCCGTTGAAGGGGAAGGCTTTAGGACGCTTCCAGTGCTACATGTTTTTGAAAGATTGCAATTTTGATTATGTCCAAATTTGACTTCAATTATTCCAAAATAAAGCATATTAAAGCATAAAATAATACATTGATGGAAGATACCTACCGGGCTTACATCTATTTCCATGATACTGTTTATATAAAATAATTACAAGTATTTTTTAACTCCTCTTCATAATTTCTCAGATAATGCGAGGTACTTGATTGTAATTAATGGTTTTGCATTTTAGATGTATAACTTAATGAAACTTAACTCTCTCATGTTTCAATATGCTTATCCATCGTGTAATGGGAACAAGTGCATCGTAATAGAATACTTAAAGAAAGATGTAAGCCTTCAGCTAGTGGGGAACTTCCAGTGGGATGAAGCATTTGTACCGAGAAAGGTTGAAATGCAAAGTTCAATGATTTAATGGTTATTACTTAGTAAATATGAAAACTAGGTGAATGAATGATGAAACTAACCTGAATATAAAAAAAGGCCTTTTGAAGTTCCTTTCTGCATTCTAAACCAAATAAGATCTTTCGAAAGGTTTTCGTTTCTTGCTCTACAAATAAACCGCCAATGATGTTCTTGAAGATCTGAATGCAGAAGAGGAAATACTTCCCATTTGTTAATATGTTTAAAGACTTACCTTTACTGTACAATTGAAAGCCCTCGCCGAATTAAAGTTTAGAGATATGTATTCCGAACAAACGTTATCTATCAAAGGCCCATATTCAAGGTGTGGTGACTTTCAAAATTGTTAAAAGTATTTTTACTGTATTCATTATGTTTTTTGCAAACTTTCGCGACCAACCTAGAGAGAATCGGACAACATTAATTAAATAACAGACAATTTACCAAAATGACCCAAATGAAACGGCATCCGACATGAAGACGACTCAAATGTTGCCAACACACATTTTGCGTTTCCTAAACATAGCTGGAAAGTCTTTGTCTTGTATAACTGGATTTTGTTTTCTTTTTCTCCGAATCAGGTATATAGTCGTTGCCGCTCACGTTGATACCCATCGGACGCAATTGCCGTAACTTCGACGCGGTGTAAATCTTACACACATAATGATGACGTCACCGAAAGCGGGTTCGTTAAATGCTATGCCACTTTTGCAGAGGGAACTGAATTTTGGAAGTCGAATTAAATATTTTATTATTGATGCAAATATCAATGAAAGTTTTTTTCTACTGAGTGGTGTATTTCTTTTCTCAAGAGCTAGATTCCATCACTAACGGTATATTCCATCACTAAAGTATGACGATAGGGCTTCAAATGTTGTGATACAATAATCAAAGTAATGGAAGATCATTATGATAATTTTATTTCGACTTTGTATCCATGTAAAATAAAAATGATTTCTGATATTTTCACTAATTTTTTTTCCAAACAGGTATACGATAAGGATGCGTTCAGCACCCCTCTTATTCTGTACACAACTGAAACAAGGAGAAGAAAACAATGACAGATAGCCTGGGCTGTGTTGTGAGTCTTACTCTCCTAAACTACTCTACCATTTACACCATCTTTACTTTCTACTTTCGTCAGACACTGATTTACAAAACACAAAGTTCTGATCGGTCGGACAACTGTTCTTGCTTCTTTCAGAGATTCTTACAAATTATTGTTTGCTATAAGGAATTTGTTCTTTAAATAAACATTATGTCATCGCCAGATTTATCGCCTTATTGCTAAAAGGCTTTTGATATGTACTTTTTTTTAAACTCCTGAAGCATATATATCTTATGGGGTTTTGTGGCTTGTTATCGTCTGTTACTGTTGGGGTATTCCTTAAACATACACATGATAAGAAAGGAAGTTTATCGTGTGTAAGACTCAGAATGTGCTGAGCACGTCCTACAAGCTGATCAATATGGATTTTGGTATCAAGACAGTTAAATATAACGATTTATTTCACAGTTCATCGAATTAATGAGTTCTGTTTTGACATATTTGGTATCCGTTTTTTCCTAATTGCTACAAGTTTGAATATTAGGTTTTTGGGTACACATGTTGGAGTAAGGGAATACATCTAGGGATCAAATGCTAGTTTTTTTCAAAGGGAAAAATATGTTTGTTTACTTGAAAGTCGCAACAGTTTTAAAGAATTTGATTGGTTATTGAGACAAAACTTTAAGAGCTAAACTTGAGGAGCGAAATAATAATAGGGATGGCAAGCTTGGACATAGAAAACCCTCATTCATTGTATTCAGATATGCAAACATTTATTTTACAAATGTAGTAAAATATGGGGTAATATTACTCGACTATCATGAATATGGATTAAACACAACCGATCTCTCAAATCTGTTGTAGAAATATGGCACAAAGGACAGTGAGCCAGTCTAATCTCTCTACCTCCTGCGGGTGGTTTGCACTGAAAGATGGAGATAAGCTGATAGCTCCTTGTCAACTTGACATTTCTTCATGTCAACTAGATCAGGTTCCTTGTATATGTACAGGGACGTGATATTCACATATCTGTAGGGTAGCGATATGTATATGCATTTTATTAAGTAATGGGTGTTTTTGTGCTGCATTTAATGGTGAAAAAAGGATTGTGCACACGAGTGTTAATGTTATAATCAGACATTCAGATGGTTAAAAGTTGTCAAAATAAAATGAAAAAGTCAGCAATTGATGCAAAATTGTTTTATGAACAACCGCGTGTTTGAGGGCTCTGTTTCACGTTTATTTCTTCTAGCACCAATGAAATAGTCTGATTGCTCATAATGCTTAAATGCAAAAACAAGTGACTTATATTTAGGTTTTTATGTTTACCAAATGACTCTTTGATATTAATTATATAGTAATTGCAAAAATGTTTTCATCGCTATATCTGCACATTGTAAGTATCTGTGTACTTTACAGACAGACAGACAGACAGATTTTATATTTAAATAAAAAAAATAGAAATAAAAATATAAAATAATCTGTCTGTCTGTGGTACCTCTATAACGAAGATGATTATATGAAAATGTAAGCAAAAGAACGCTCAGGTAGGCTGTTACCTGAGAGTAATCCGCCATATTGGTATCGAAAGAAGCAGCTTTTTCTCTCATTCGTAAACCTGGGGAACGGACAAACAGAACACATTGTAATTTAATATTGTTTAACCTAAAAGCAAAAACATAATGAGAAAGTCCCAAAATTGTCTTTCAGAATGTTGAAACAAGAGTTACTAATTCCCATAATAATATAATTTGTTCTTTAACCACACATGCCTTTTTTCCATACTAATAGGACTTGTTCTTTAACCATCCATACACTTTTCATTAATAATGAAATTTGTTCTATAACCATCCAAGAACTTTAACCATACTAATAGGAATTGTTTTTGAAGCACCCAAACCTTTTTTTCCATTCTGAGAGGATCTGGTCTTTTACCCGTGCATGCGCTTTTCAATAGTGTTAGGATGTGCTCCTAATCATGACCTATCTACACCAATGTACGATGGCCTTCGGGCGCTCACTCCTGCCAATAAAGCCGATAAAGATGGTAATCATTGAAATTTGCTCTCGTTATTAACATTGTCAACCTGGGTCAAAAACGTCAACATGGGACTATCGAGTTGATCCAATGTCTGTATATAGAGTCTGAGAATAGATATGGAAGACAGATTTTGTAAAAGTACATTGTATGATTATTTTGACAGACAGAAATCATCGAAGTCGAACTATCAGCCTTCCAAAATGCTCAAATAGACAAAGAGTGCAATTGGCAAAATTCTGATATTATGTAACAAGCTCAGTCGCCTCACCTTACCTCACCTCACCTCACCTCGCCTCGCCTCATTTTCAAGGTCACGGCGAGACTTTGACCAGTTTTGAAAATGTTGTTAGCGCCATATCTAATGAACCGCTCAACCTAGAATCTTCAAACTTCGTACTGGTATCCATCTGGGCAATACGCAGACCTGAAAAGTTTTCGGTGACCTTGACCTCATTTTCAAGGACACGGCGAGACTTTGACCAGTTTTGAAAATGTTGTTAGCGCCATATCTCATGAACCTTTCAACCGTGAGTCTTCAAACTTTGTACCAGTTTTCATCTGGATAATACGCAAACACCAATCGATTTGGGTGACCATGATGTCATTTTGACCGTTAGCGCAATATCTCGTGAACCATTGCATTAAGTATCTTCAAATTGGTACCAATCATTTGGAGAATACGCATGCACCAATCTGTACTTATCTTTTTTTTGCAGCGGGGGACATGGTCACCTTTGTGACAATTACTTGGTTTTTTTAAATTCTCTTTGGCTCGACAGTTTTGATGTAAATGTGTTTATTTCACAAAGCAACCCATGTTATTCAAAACCAAATGAATAACATCGTTGCGAGACAATAATTGCGAGAATATTGTTGCGAGATTTAATTGTTTTCATGAAGGTCAACAACCATGTCCAAGGCTTGGTACCCTCAGACCATTTTTACAATTAACACTGAGAAGATTCAATCATGAACAACAAGGAGCTCTTCAATATGACGTGCATATGGTATCTAAACCTCCTACAATAGTATTGTTCTCACCATACCAACATCCTGACAAAACTGCGTGACATGACTCATAACCAGCGCATTACCCAGGGACGTGACTGATGTTCCACATGCTGCATGTCACATACCCAGACGTGCTGTGTCTTCAAGGAGACTCATTATCCATCATTATACACAGACTGTCCTTTCATTTACATTGTTACAATTACTATTAAATGAATCTATGTAGTCAATTATACCAATCCATGTCATTTGGAATAGACAACATATTTGAATGACAGCTTTTAAAATTTCAAACAATGGCCTTGTGTTCCTCTTTGATTACTAACGGTCAATGTACATGTATGTCTTTTGAGGATAATCAGTTTATTCCAGACACATAATTGTCCTTTCCTCTACATTGTTACAATTACCATTAACGAAATCAAAGTAATCATCTAAAACAACCCATGTCATTTTCATTAGAGGATATCGTTAAGAATATTCATTATTGATTTTGGTATAGATACCAGATGACGATCTTTCCACATGAAGTAACTGAGCCACGTCAGAAAGATGGAGTACATTGGAAAGCGTTTTGTCCAAATGTGTACAAAGATAGCATCTAGCATGCAATACCTTCTAAAATGGAAGGACAATTTGTCCGAATTATGATATACATCACTCTGGCTAACTGAATTGTATATGGAATCAGGTCATTGTCTTAATGATGGCGTATGTGAAGATGATTTATATTACAATGCCGCTGAATGTCCCATACAGTTTGATTATATGCCTTGTAACGGGAATAACCGGAATGGTATGAATAGACTTTACTAGACTTTACTAGACTTGCTGTCCACCGTCTACAACTAGGCAGCTGTGTATATTGAGTGAAAGGGGATAGAATCATTGCTCACATCTTACCAATACATTCTGTCTTCTGGCGATATGTCTGCGACACACTTTGAACAGTTCTTTCAGAAGATAATATTATTTTTTAGATACAATAAAAACACCATTAGAACCTCCGTTTTTTATTTTGAAAGTAGAATTAGCGTAGAAGTTAATTATGAAGATTGTTTTATCATGTCTATCGCTTGATTTACTAATTACCCTTCTGCCTTTCAATCTTCATGTAAGAGGTAAATCTGTTACACCTTATTTTTTTGATAAATATTTTCGGTTAAAACAGATAATTTACTCTGTAGAAGCAACGTTTTTCAACATTTATGATCGTAGTCTACAATTTCAAAGACAAGGCCTCCATATAACACCCGGCCAAGAAAAGGACCAAGTACCGTAAACAGAGACGAACCAGTCAAAGCTTTATCTAATCCAGCTGTCAGGCTGAACATTCCTGCATTAATATGGAGTCTACAGTCACAGACCAATAAAGATGGAAATCAGACAATTTGTTCTTGCTATCTGAGAAGTCAACATAGGTCGATTGAATTGACCTCAAACTGGAATAACAATAGGGTATGTTACCTTCTATTTCAAGGTTTATGTGCATTTGATGTCAAGATTTCTGTAGCATTAAATGTTTTGAAAAACATAAAGTTGTTATTTTCGTTTGTACGAGAGAGAGAATTACAAGGTTCTTCAAATGCCATGACGGGACGAAAGAAATAGTATGATGTTTAACATAAATATTTTGATCTCCAAGAGATACCATGCAATAGGTCAATTCTAAATATCATTTATATAGTAATATCATTGTTAACCTCCTTAACGTCTTGCAAATCAATCTTTGTTAGTTATACCAGATAGATTGAGAGCAAAGAACTATTAGAATCACGCATTTACATTATTCTATCTCCTATCTCTTTTGTCTAAGACATGTCAATTGAGACCTATACGTGATAAACCTGATCAAGCTCGTAGATGTGAGTCGCACACAGATCAATTCCAGGGTTTCCTAGTCCTGAATAGACCTTGATTTTCCATTAGTTCGACTTTTGTTGTATACTTTCTTTATATATATATAATATTAATATAAACACCCATTTCTCTTTTAAACTGTATTCTGAAAGATTGAAATAACAGTTATTCATACACAATTTTTATACATTTACATGTAGCACTACTGTATTAGATATAAACATAAACGCAAATATAGAGAGAAGAGAATGTATTATATAATAAAGCATAACTTTCTTACATAAAAAACATTAACGCAAACAAAAATAGAGAGAAGAGAAAAAGAGTTAAATAGTTGCCTAGTTAATGTCCATGTATTATTGTTTGCTAGGGTACGGTAATTAGTGCCGTTCTTCTCCCTTGTCAACATCTAGAAACACTTGATTGTTGGGTTTGAAGCTATGTGTTTGCCCTAATTCTGATTTATCCATGTCCATATTGGCAGGACTCGTCTCCCTCTGCTTCATCAAGCATGTTTATTTGTGCTGGGTAGACATGCACTCTAATCATGAAGAAAGTTCACAAACTAGACACAGCTTGAAAACATCAACAAGCAGTATTTATAAATAGTTTTTTTCAAGTTCCAACTTCAAATAAAATAATTATTATCGCAGCTGTTTAATAAGTGCACATTACCTCAGATTAAGAGTAAAGGTTATGTACATATATTGATTGAAACTCTTGCAGCGGATATAAGTTCTACTTCTCTGTCGAAACGACAAACATTTTACTAAAAAAATATTTTTGTGATGAAAATAATTACTTTTTCAAAAAATATAGAGAAACGTGAAATATTCAAGGTTTATTTTTTACAATTATACATGTATAATGGTTGTGAATACAGTTGTCGAGGTTGGTTCTGTTGAAATGGACTTGAATTGTGTCGATATGACCCTCATCGAAATCGGGGAGATAACTGTTAATCCTCAGCAACCAAACGCCTCACTCTGGGTTTTATACGCATATTTGTACTTTGTTCATACCCCATAAACTGTTGAAGATATTAATACAAAGTATTACTCAAGCCTTCTTACAACAGCATTACACCTAAATCAATTGCAGTTGCTTAGTCCAGATCTAAACCCTATTGAACTTTGCTGGATGATGTCCACTGACGTTTGATTCGGGCGCTTATAGACGTTGTATTATGAACACTATCAACTGTCTTATTCACTCCATTGCACGAATAGTATTTCATGATTGTGAGTGCCATCTTTGGCTCAGGTATTGAGCTTGTACTTATAAATGGTCACCTGGTGTTATCGGGAGTGAAACAATGTCTGGTGTCAAAATACCAACTCTTTGTTTTTGTTTCCATTTTTGCTGATTTAAATTATTTTTGATATACCTTCTTGAATTATGTATTTTTGTATTCGGTGTAATTTTCTTCTTAATCTCGAGATGATTAACTATATCAGTAAACTGTTGTAAAGTTAAGAGTCTCTGATATATGCTATTATTTCTAAACCAAATGTTTCTACAGTGCCAAAACGAATTCCAAAACTGAAAGCACCACAACCATAGTCCTTTTCAATACGTATTCCATTATAACATATCCTTCTATCTCTAGGATTACGTCATCAACTCAAACAGAATACGTATCGCTCCTAAATGTTCATTTATATATTTTTACTTCTTCATAAATAAGGAAGTTTAAATCCATATAATTCTTCCTTATTCATCTAAAGAATTGCCTCTCTGAGACGTAAGGAGACGAAGCTCAGTTGGTAGATCGTCACCAGGAAAACCGGGTTTCGATTCCGGTCACTTCATACCAAAAGACTTTAAAATATGGGAGTTGTTGCTGCCTTGCTTGACACTACGCATTACAAGGAAAGAACAACACTACGCATTATAAGGACAATAAGGCAATAAAATGTTATTATCATGATTAATTTGTCTACGATTCTAAATGATTCATGTGCCTTATAATGTATTGATTGAATGAGATCTAGCAATTATTGGTTGACCACAAAGTACATGTATGGGAATTTCGTCTAATAAACAATGGAAGAAGTGGAGGGTTTTATTTGCTTCCCTTTGATCGACCATGTTCCTTCCCAAGTAAAGAATAGTAGTCCTTTGGTGTTATGTGACATCAGTTGAAGTATTGACTATTGACCAATACACCTCGAAAACTTTGGGTAGATCTACATTTATAACACGCCCATTATACACGGATTTGACAAGAAACTCTGATTTCCCACTGCTGGCGGTCTCATCCTTCATTTTACCTAGACGTGTCTTCAGCAGTGTTAGACCTATCATCCTCAATCATGCACTGTCACATAACTGCTCCTTCCTCTCTGTAGTAATGACTACTTGTAATTGGATTCATGTTATCGCCTGGAACAATTCTTGTTATTGTCATAAGACGAACTATTTGGAATGACAGTTATAATTAGTATGAGATACAACTGGAGTCATTTTTACAAATTTTACTTTCAATGCATCTACATTTCGTGAGGATATTCACATTTATTTGTATATTATTTTTGGCAAAATTTATTTAGCCACTGAATAAGATCGCTGAGGATACGATTTGAATTTTACTGGGGCATATGCATCTTATATTGTTTAATGAATTGATAATCTAAATCGAACTGAAGCCACTGTTACCAAAATTAACAATCTTCAATTTCCATAGTATTTTAGATGATAGTTTAGCTGCTTGCTGACACGGCGCCTCTCGGTCTCCAGTACAGAACATTCCCTGGTATTGGAATTACAGTCCGGAAATGTATGAATAGATGTAACAACTGCTCACGTGATGTATCTAAAGTGAAGTCAAGTGTCGTCAGGGTAACGAAGCAATACTAATAAAAACGACATGAATATTCTTCATCCCTTGGAAACGTGTACAGACAAATCTGTAAGACTTACCTCTTTCTGCGATTCTAACATTTTCATTCAGAAGCCTTAGAAGGGGGTCTTTAGAACATAATGGTATGGTAGTAAAATCACCTTTTTAGTGTAAGGACTTTGTTGACTGCTCTTAATCTACCGAGTCGCTCCTTGATAATTTATGAATGATACCTTCTTCTTTTTTATTTAAGCATGGAAACATACATTCTTCTGTGTTTTGTACAATTCTTAAAAATTGTTTATATGAAATGTCTCATAAAACTTTACGTCTAAAAATATTTGGCATTTAAAGGTATCTATTTGAAGACAAAAAAACGATTTTGTTTTAGATACAGCGAGAGAAAATAGTTCCACCCTTATGGCCTTCAAACCATTTAAAGGACCCTCAGTGAATACTTGGAGGGACATTTACACACGTAATTGGTGGTTGTTTCATTTCGGAAATTATCTTTTGATAAAAAATCATTTTACTGATTATTGAACTGGAGAAAGCCAATTGAAATTCAGTAGTAAATAATAACCCGGTACCGAGCGGTTATGGAAGATAACCTCGCGAGGGCGTAGCCCGAGCAGAGGTTATTTCCATAATCCGAGGGAAACGGGTTATTATTTGACTTACACTCCCGCGGAAGACTCCTGCAATGGTTTTACTTAATTTGTTCAGATACAGTTAATTTAAAAACGTTTTACTGATATTATTCGCGGATTTATTATGTCTTGATAAGAATTTTTTTTTTAAAAACCCTCAGATTAGGGTTTTAGAAATAAACACTTGATTTTTTTACAATAAAAACTATTTTATTACGGTGTTTCAACTAAATTGGTTTACATTCAAAAAATTGAAAAACGTTTTATTGATTCATTTTGCAGGTTTGATATGTCTTGATAAGAATACTATTATAGACTACTTACAATACCCCCTGCTTAGGGTTTTCATATAGAACTAAAAACTTGATTCCTTACAATAAAAAATTATTTTATTGCAATATTAATATATATTTGTAGGGGAAAATAATAAACCAAACATGACACACAAAAGTTTACAACTCGCGTGTCTCGATATCTAAAATCATGGTGGTCTTTAACTGTTTTTGTTCCGTATGGATGTTGACTATTTCTACATACAAGGAAACATGGCTGTTTTTATGGAATTTGAAAGTAACAATAATTGACAATTAAGAATAAAACTTTAAGACGTTAACAGTGAAAAAGCCTTTCTTGTGAGCGAGATTGTTTTAGTTTACACGTCCAGTAGAATCTGGTGGGTTATCACAATAACTCTTTTCTCGCATTATCGGTTGTTTTGACAGGAACGTTTTGTGAATAATTCAAAGCCTTTCAACTGTTTTCTTTCTTGGAGACACTCATGGCAACTGTACAACTGTACTGCATCATCCAGTTGTTTATCAGTTTTATTTTGTAGGATTTAAACATAACACTCTATCAGTATATTTTTACAATTGGTGATGAAAAAGCTACATGTTTATCATTAATATATTGCTGTTGACCACCCTATTATTCTGGAAAATAAACCGATAACGTATTTTACGATACTGATCGATAACTTATCTTACGATACTGATCGATAACTTATCTTACGATACTGATCGATAACTTATTTTACGATACTGACGATGAATAATCTATATCTGGGAGTAATACAGGCAGAGTCTTTTCAACTTCGTATTGATTGAAACAGTTTTGAAAATCTTTTACATATTTCATGTCAATATTCTGTGACTACTTAACAACGTACTCAAGTTTACATATCTTCGCAAAGTGTTATTTGATCAAGTTGTCTCAGTGTTTTATAATTCTTAGAACACCGTTAAACTCTACAATACTACAATGCTAGTCCTAGGACCTAATCGTATCCTTACAGCTGCGTACCTGCAGTTGGTTCCCTTACCTGCGTATTCCAACAATCATGTACAGCCACCTGTCGTCCTCCTCCATTCTCTTGTATCTCTGTTGTGTCTCTTCTCCTTGTGTATAAATCAATTCTCTCTACCCTTCTTTCTATCCCTGCCCAACATATCTATCCCTATCGTTTCTCCTCTATCCATATCGTTTCTCCTCTCTCCATATCGTTTCTCCTCTATCCATATCGTTTCTCCTCTCTCCATATCGTTTCTCCTCTATCCATGTCGTTTCTCCTCTCTCCATATCGTTTCTCCTCTCACCATATCGTTTTCCTCTCTCCATATCGTTTCTCCTCTCTCCATATCGTTTATCTTCTCTCCATATCGTTTCTCCTCTCTCCATATCGTTTATCTTCTCTCCATATCGTTTCTCCTCTCTCCATATCGTTTCTCCTCTCTCCATATCTTTCTCCTCTCTCCATATCGTTTATCTTCTCTCCATATCGTTTCTTCTCTCTCCATATCGTTTCTCCTCTCTCCATATCGTTTCTCCTCTCTCCATATCGTTTATCTTCTCTCCATATCGTTTCTCCTCTCTCCATATCGTTTCTTCTCTCTCCATATCGTTTATCTTCTCTCCATATCGGTTCTCCTCTCTCCATATCGTTTATCTTCTCTCCATATCGTTTCTCCTCTCTCCATATCGTTTATCTTCTCTCCATATCGTTTCTCCTCTCTCCATATCGTTTCTTCTCTCTCCATATCGTTTCTCCTCTCTCCATATCGTTTCTCCTCTCTCCATATCGTTTCTTCTCTCTCCATATCGTTTATCTTCTCTCCATATCGTTTCTCCTCTCTCCATATCGTTTATCTTCTCTCCATATCGTTTATCTTCTCTCCATATCGTTTCTCCTCTCTCCATATCGTTTCTCCTCTCTCCATATCGTTTCTTCTCTCTCCATATCGTTTCTCCTCTCTCCATATCGTTTCTTCACTCTCCATATCGTTTCTCCTCTCTACATATCGTTTCTCCTCTCTCCATATCGTTTCTCCTCTCTCCATATCGTTTCTCCTCTCTCCATATCGTCTCTCCTCTCTCCATATCGTCTCTCCTCTCTCCATATCGTTTCTCCTCTCTCCATATCGTTTCTCCTCTCTCCATATCGTCTCTCCTCTCTCCATATCGTCTCTCCTCTCTCCATATCGTTTCTCCTCTCTCCATATCGTTTCTCCTCTCTCCATATCGTTTCTCCTCTCTCCATATCGTTTCTCCTCTCTCCATATCGTTTCTCCTCTCTCCATATCGTCTCTCCTCTCTCCATATCGTTTCTCCTCTCTCCATATCGTCTCTCCTCTCTCCATATCGTTTCTCCTCTCTCCATATCGTTTCTCCTCTCTCCATATCGTTTCTCCTCTCTCCATATCGTTTCTCCTCTCTCCATATCGTCTCTCCTCTCTCCATATCGTTTCTCCTCTCTCCATATCGTCTCTCCTCTCTCCATATCGTTTCTCCTCTCTCCATATCGTCTCTCCTCTCTAGATCTCCACCTCTTTCTCATTGTCTCTGGGATGCTCTTACCGCTTCCTCACTCTCTGTATTAATATCGTTTTCTCACTTGACATTGCAAACATCACCAACTTCGCTCTAAATACTTACCGAAAATTTATTGTACAAATCCAAATGAAGCTAAATTGAAATTCCTCATGTGAACATCAGATTGTAATATTATCGATAACTTGACATGCTTTATTTATCATGCAATGTAGCAAATACTTCAAAACTGTCATGTAATTCATGTACACTCTAACATGTATAGTTATGGGCCGATAGCCTGCACTTCAGGAATACAGAATTGAAACTGAACTATATGTCTCCATCACTGATTTTCTCCCTTTGTGTGTATTAAATTATGGTTTGCTTTCTTCATATACCTCAAACTTTACAGTAACTGTCTCTCCACAAGGTTGACGAGAAGCATTAGTGTGAAAAATTTGTTTCGATGATGATTTAAATAAAAGTTTTCTGAGAGCGGAAGAAATAAAAATCGAAACTGCAGATAATGGCTTAAGTTCAAGTTTTCAAATCCCTGATATGTTGAGATTTAAAATGATATCACCTAAATGATTTCTACCGTCGTAACTAGTAAATAAAGAGAATGAGAACGTTAGTCAAGTTTAAAGGGATATTGACTTAAATTTTCGTTATTTGCGACCAGAAGTGCATTAATCTGGGTTTGTTTCTAGAATGTCATTTCTAAGTTCCTTCTTTCATATTGCTGATGTTTTCGCTAACACATTCAGTTTTTCATTTAGACTAAACGGTGATTTTCTGTCATATTTGTAACTGTAGAGTACACTGTATAGTAAATACCTCACTTCAGTCATCTTGCAGTATTCAGATCGTAGACGTCATAATGACCCCTGATTGACATATTGTCAACGTATTGCAGTACAAGATGTAACACAGATTGTCATGACTTTTATTATCTATCTATTTGGGCATTTCCATTGGTGCGTTTGTGGATTAAGCTTCTGTAAACAGAGACGAACCGCTCAAAGCTGTATCTAATCCAGCTGTCAGACTGAACATACCTGCATCAATATGTGAGTCTACAGTCACTGACCCACCAATAAAGATGGAAATCAGACAATTTGTTCTTGTTTACTGAGAAGTCAACATGGGCCAATTGAATTGACCTCACACTGGCATAACAATAGGGTCTGTTACCTTCGATTTCAAGGTTTCAGTAGCATTTACGTTTATATTTAAAAACCTATATTTGTTGTCCGTGTCATTGCATTCGACAGAGAGAGAAAATTTAGACTCAGTTTCATAGTTTCGAAAAGTTACAAAATGTACATCGTTATTATTCGTCATCGTATTGATAATTGTTTGAATATTTGAGATGGTAATATGTCACAAGCTTATTAAGTTTCAAATCATATTTTTACCGTTAACAGCTGTTGCTAAGGCAATAAACAATTAAACAAGGGCCTGACATAATCCTGTATTCATCCATTATACACGGACGTGACAAGCTACTCTCTGTTTCTATTGTTATGATCACTTGCTATATATACACAAATAGATAGTTTGTACTTATGTGCTTATATATATACACACATATACTTGATACAGTTATTTTGGTGGAGTTGTTTTTGTCTTTTTGAATCAATTTTCTGTAACAGGGTTTCAGAAATAAAAAGTTACATTTTGTTACTTACGATAATTGTTTAAACAATTCATATAATTAATTGTAGCAATCAGTGTCGTTACTAAATTCCATATATGAAATGTCAGCTGTAATTAGTCGTAGATAATACCATTCGGCAATTCATCCTTGAGGATTTCAACATCAGCGCTGTATTCAACGATTCTATTTTTGGAAAATATACACAGAAATGGATAAGCTATCTAGAGAAAACTTCGACGATCTTGGATTAAGTTTTATGTGGAAATCTCAAAATTTCAAAAGTATTTCCTGGCTGAAAATTATCACTAAAAATAAACTAAAAGATATTTCCCAGCAAAATTGGTTGTCATCAATTGAAAATTCTTCCAAATCAACTATTTATACCATTTTTAAAAATCCATCTCTCCATTTTGAAAATTATCAAAATTTTCAGCATTACAATAACTTGTTGAAATTCCAAACTTCAAATCATTTTCTTCCCATCGAGACAGGTAGATGGCGACGAACCCCATTGACAGATAGAAAATGTATTCTATGTCATTTAAATGATATTGGTGACGAATTCCATTACTTATTTATATGCCCCACGTTAGAATCAGAAAGAGTTAAATACATATGCATAGATATTTTTATAACAGACCAAATATGTACAAAATGAATATATTATTTAATTCCAATAGATTAAGAACTTTAAGAAAATTTTCCATCTTCTGTAAAATAATCATGTCTTTATTTAAGAAATAAGTTTTATAACACATGTGTCATTAATAAATGTATATTGTATGTTGTATAAATGTAAATATGTATTGTACCTCTTATGCTGCAGTTTGCAGCCTGAGTGTAAATAAAGTTCAGTTCAGTTCAGTTTCGTTAGTCGAAGTCAATAAATGCCAATAATAAGGTTATCCCTGTACAGAGAGACTGGCAAAATGAACTTTAGTTTCGCTTATGTCTGTTTGTTTTTATATTGATAAGTGATAAATACATACATAAGAATACATGTCATACACATCAATGACAAATCCAACGAAAGTAAAGTAAATAGGTAATTGATTTATTCCATGAAATTGTAAGTCGGGAATTTTAATAATAATCTGAAATTTTCCAAAGAAGCACAGCTTTTAAGGAAGTCATAAAGTGTATATGTGAAGAGACGTTCTCTGTATCAGTTCAAGTCAGTGAGTCGATCTGTTGTTTGAATGAACATGAAGAGAGACTGCACTCGTTCACACCTTCAGTAGAATCCGGTGGGTTATCACAATAACTCTTTTCTCACATTATCGGTTGTTTTGACAGGAACGCGTTGTAAATAATTCAAAGCCTTTCAACTGTTAACTTCTCTTGAAACTCTCCTAGCATCTTCTCTTCCTGTAAAACACCATCCATCTTACAAGCTGTTCAATACCATTTTCTTTGCTTTGTTCTTTTCATGCAATTCTGCGCATTGTAGAAATCATTTAAACCTTTCCGAATCTTGACATTCTTAATTCTTGAAAGTTGTAATGCCTTTGAAAATAACATTCAATGATTTACCCCCACATCGTTTGTTTACACCCTAAATGGTCGGCGATAATGGGCATATTTTGATGTACTTTGTACGCAAAGTGGTTTTTTAAATCTTTGTTTTTATACGCCTTGAAGACATTAGGCTGAGGGTGTTGTTCTGTGCTAGACTACCGTCTACCTTGTGTACTAGAAGGCAAACTCTTCATTCACTCATTCCTGTTTCTTTATATATCTCATGTTACATTGTTGGATTATGTCACCAAAGGAGTGAACAATAAGCGATTCTATACGAGTTTACCACGAGATGCAATGTGTTGTAATCATGTCTTGTGTTAATTGTGTATTAGATGATAAGCACTAATTTATTTCCTATATAATCGGTATAAATAGAGTCAGACCTGGCAGTTCATGGCAAGATTCCAACCCTGGTATGGTGAACCAAGTTCGTGTTGGTTGGTTGTCTGTCCGTCAGGGCCTGTCTTCTTGTCATATCTGTCCATTGTAGGTACTAGATTAAAAATGGTAAATATAGGTAATACCATATTCACGGATATATTATATGTATATATATGTATGTGTGAGTGTTGGTGTAGATGTGTGCATATGATATGATTATGATATGTACAGATGATTTTTAGGTTCTTCAACCTTTTAAAATTTTGTAAATGGATTTAAGCTTCGCTTATTGTATGTTTGGTATAATCTTTATACAGAATTAAAAATTGAGGTAAAAGTTGAGTTTAAATCACCATTTTAAAGAGCATATGACGATTTTTTATCACTCTGGAATGAAATTACTAAAAGAACATCTGATGTGGGCACCTCACCCTACTAGTACTGTTGTACTTGTACTTGTTCTAGTCAACTAACGTTATCGAGTGTCATATCATCATACAAAGGTAACAAGGGTCAACACTCTCCCCCATCCAAGGTTTGAGTAAAAGGAAAGAGGAAGTGCTTGTGATAGAACCGAACAAAGGAAGAGAAGATTGGGTCTATTTTACTCTATAGGTTCAAAGAACGAGTGGAGTCATCATCATCATCATTCCATATCAAGGGTTCAAATAAGCGCAAAAAGGAAATGGTTGAATTATTTTGGACTGGATCACATCCTACTGCCAAAGTCTTTCATGAGGGCGTGGCTTGTTTACAATAAATTATTTAGATGTTCTAAGGTTAAAAATGATCTCCATTTGTTGAGTGTTTCATGATGATATTCGAAGCAGTGCGGAAAGTGACTTCATAATGTTTAAACATTTAACAATCATATAATCGATCTGCACGTGTAACAATATTAGGATAAGCTGATCTAATGAATAGTCATTAACCTTCAGTGTTTCTTTATAATAGTAAGCTTCGTTATTCTGGGAAGGTTATTCTTTCTCACCAAGCCACCTCATTGTCGACATAATACACTTAATTATGTGTAAGTCCCGATAGGTTTCCTAATCGTCAAGCAAGACTTTCCACAGCAGTGAGTTGGAGCGATCATGGTAATTCACTTACGTCCCATAGATCACCAGAGATCACATATTTGGAATGACAGTCCTAATTATTTCAAGGATAATTTGATATCGGCTGATTTCCATCTAGTACTTGCTCGCCATCCGTAGATCCCCTCAGGTCGATATATTTAGTTGAGCCTCGTTATCGATCGGCCCACCTCGCTTCGCCTCGTTTTTCTTCAGGGGTTAGTGTTTGGTCATAACTGACAAACATTGATACCATTTACCAAAAGAAAACTGTGATGATTCATCCGAGAACGCGAGAAAGCCTTTTCCTTTCAGTACTCGACGTCCCGCCATAAATAATCTCTGTCCGGTGATTTAAAGCGTGCATCGAAGGCAAGGAGTTTCTTCACTTGTTGATAAAACTGTTGAATTCATCGTGTTATCTGTTCGTGAACATGCGCCCTCTGGACTTTTAGAAACATGGCGATATGATAACTCTAAGCTGAGAAACAATCTCAACCATTTATCTCTGCAGAACAGCAGTCCACAAATTGTCGTGTAATTCTATAACGGCCCAAACGCTCGATAGAAGTTATTTTAATTATGACGTTGATTTAATTGAATAAACCAATTTAATTGAGCGACTAACTTTGATGTTGGCAATTAAAAAGCATCAAACAATACCCTTTGAGAGAAAGCTTCCCCAAATCAATTTCAAAATTCAGCGTTCTGAACCGATGCACGTGCAGTGTTCCTCGCTCACAAGAAAAGCATCAGCACTCATGAGTGTAAAATATGTTGAAATGACTGAAAGTGATACGCTAAAAGACCAGAAAAAAATAGCTGGCTAGGCGTTCAGTTACCGGCAGCAGCCTGGAGCTCGGAACGCTATCCCCTCCCTCCTGCTTTTTGCTCCCTCCCCCTCCCTCCTCTCTCCTCTCGGGCTGCTCATTTGGGTCAACACTGCCTGTGAGCTGGGAGACATGTAACGGGCCCGCGTCGAGTACAAAGCATTGGTTCCTGGTACTCCGTGTGTATCTAGATAGCTGGTCCGTGGCAGAGTTAACTATACCACACCAACTGGATTACATTAGGTGCATCTTGTGCTCGGATACGGAGGACAATGAAGGACCTGTGGATTTTAGTGTATTTATGTGCTGGGATTCTAGCTAATGAAAATGGTAAGTTATAGACTTTCGACTTCTTTTTTTTTCAGATATACTTTCAAATAATGTTGTGTTATGGTTAATTATTTTGAGAATTTGTTCCTATTTTAAACCCTGTAGACCTTGTTCAACTTAATCACAATTGTTTTAAACATTAACAATATTTATTTTCTATCCTAAATAACAGTACCAACTTTACTTATCATACATTAAAGCGAATTATCTTCAAGTCCAATCCTTTCTCATTTCTAAATTGTGTGCAGTTGTGTGTGACATACATGACTAGGAAAGAAGATTACACAAAAGCAGAGTAGATCATGAGGCATTGTTGGAACTTTGGAGTTATGAAAATATGAATTATGTATGCAATCCCTTCAAATGGATGGCTGGAAGTTTTTTAGTTTGGCTGGTATCTGGTTTGTTGTTCGCACTGCGTGACGGAGAGAGAACTGAACGAGTTTCCGAATTGTGATGTTTCTTGGTTTTGTATAATTCAAGTCGCTCGAGAGTGATGCTAGCACATGGTTCTGGGATCAGTTCCCGCTGCAGCTATTGCATGGCACGCTCTGTATGGGGTGAATCACTCCGACTTGACGGGTTCGAATCTCACTCGAGTCTTCTTTCTGTCTGGCGATTGGGCACTTCAGATTTTTAAAACGTAATTTTATTGAATGGAATCGGAGAAAAATATTCAAATGTATTGTTATTCGATAGAGGGAAGATATGTTTTTTCTGGTCCATGTTTGGCCATTACTAGATCATGACTGAGCTTTGAAATATTCTCTTTTCATCTTGGCAGAGCTTTAGACTGATTTCGCATCATGATGTTACATATCAAGCTCTTGATACCTTATTACACACATTTATTCGAAAAACAACGAATCACCAATTTTCCGTTCAATATTAACACATTTCTTACATTCGTTATACATTGGTACATGAAATGATTTTATTTGATATGCAAAAGTAATCGTTATATGTAACCAAACTGATCCATACATATATCATCACAGGAAGCTAGTTGGCATCAATAGAACTAATTCATCTATTCATGCGATGAGAATACCTTTGATGTGTAAATCGCAAATGCCGCGTTAATAAAGTAATTATTTGACTGAAGTAGTTATATTAACAGTTGCCAGTTCATTTACATAACCTACATGAATACTCGAGACACTGACAATGACTCTAGTTCCTCCGCTCTATACCTGGTTTACTTCGTCTTCTCGCCTTCTCCTCTTCTCCTCTTCTCCTCTTCTCCTCTTCTCGTCTTCTCCTCTTCTCCTCTTCTCGTCTTCACGTCTTCACGTCTTCTCCTCTTCTCCTCTTCTCGCCTTCTCCTCTTCTCCTCTTCTCCTCTTCTCCTCTTCTCGTCTTCTCGTCTTCTCCTCTTCTCCTCATCACGTCTTCTTGTCTTCTCGTCTTCTCGTCTTCTCCTCTTCTCCTCTTCTCCTCATCACGTCTTCTTGTCTTCTCGTCTTCTCGTCTTCTCCTCTTCTCCTCTTCTCCTCTTCTCGCCTTCTCCTCTTCTCCTCTTCTCCTCTTCTCGTCTTCACGTCTTCTCCTCTTCTCGTCTTCACGTCTTCTCCTCTTCTCCTCTTCTCCTCTTCACGTCTTCTCGTCTTCACGTCTTCTCGTCTTCTCGTCTTCTCATCTTCTCCTCCTCACGTCCTCCTGCACTCTACATACCATGCTAGGAACGCGACATGCACTCACTGTGTTACACAACAGTCTAGATTGCACGTGCATTGAAGGAGAAGAGGATTATGCGCATTACTGAAGTTCTTGTTAGCGATCACTGATACTCCTTGTACACGTGTTTGTGATTTGCTGTATGTTGAGTCTGTACGTACAGTACTAGTACTAGTATGTACATTCATTGCCCTGCTCCAACATGGGTCAAGTGGTTCCAAGAGCCGAAGCTAACGAAGGTGCATCAGATCTATACACCGGACAATCCTGACAATTAGTGCTTGTTCCCTGATTGTTTAACCGTGACAAACTGCTGAATTATGAGTTTTTTAAAGAAACGATTTGAAAACAAACATTAA
This sequence comes from Steromphala cineraria, assembly GCA_916613615.1. NCBI lineage: Eukaryota > Metazoa > Mollusca > Gastropoda > Trochida > Trochidae > Steromphala > Steromphala cineraria. The sequence goes on from OU744720.1 coordinate 98,089,190, forward strand.
ATAAGACGAATAATACCTTTAGATAAAGATATTACTAATAGCGGAGAGAGGGACTATGACTTTTGGACGTCATAATTCAAATACATACTGTAAACTCTGTCCTTGTCACTTCAATTTGAAAATTTAATTCTGTTAAATGTACTCGATGGTTATGTCATTACGCGTGTATCCGATACCGCGGTAGTGTTTCCGAATAAGCTACGTAACCTATTTAAAAGCTAGTCTGCATTTGAGAACAATTACATAAACTTTATTATTTCAGAGACTATGTGTCACCCTAATGATGACTCCTCTAAAATCTCTATTTCTCCGCCCCTCCCCCTCTTTCCTCTGTATCCCCCCATCCCTTTCACCCTCCCCACATCCTCCGGGACAACGATTGGTTTTATAGCAATTAATTAAATAGGCTGGAATCAAACTCAGATGATTCTAAGTTAAACAAAGACAAAATTAATACCGCCTTTGACTTGATGTTAACGTAATTGCGTGTAGTTGACTTCAGTAACTATATCATACGACATCAGCGTGTTTATCGGACTGAGATTTAACTTTTCAACAGATGCGACGATGCGTGGATGATGAATGGAGACGTTTGACGCGGAAGGATACACTATCAACGCAGTGATCTTTCTCTTCCCTCTTGTTTGTAGTTAACGTAAACATGTCGGCCATCTTGGTTCTATCACATATCGTAAGCGGGGAACTATAACGTTGAATCTGGCGTCTGTCGTTGACTCATAGTTTATCTGAGGCGCAATCGCTTCCAGTACTGATGTCTATGGCAGGTATTTACCCAGCAGTCGCCCTGTCGGCCTGTCCAGCGACGGACAAAGAGCCGGAGCAACACGCTTCCACTAGAGGCAGGACACGTGCAGCCGGATTTAAATCATAATCACCTTAATTGATCATATGACATTTGAATATCAATTTGACTCATTATTTTAGGACTTCGTATCGACTTGATGACTGGCTTTTCAGCGACATATTAAAACTAATGTAACATGTTGGTCTTAGCGCCCAGCTGTGCCGGCCAGTTGAAATAGAAAGTTCGTCTTTTTTAGATCAATGATTTCAATCGAGGCGTCAGGCTGAATGGTGCTCAAACGGATTTGTGTAACTTCAACAAAGACGCTTTTTTAAGCCTTCACTGTGAGCGAAGCTCCGTAACAAAGTTTATTGGTTGTCAGGCCGGGCCAATTGTTGCCCAGATGGGGAGGAAGCCCTAGAAACCTTCCAAGCTCACACCGCCCTTTAATTACTATTGAAAATGACTTTGCTACTTGTAATACCTCGTGAAGCCTTATGAATAAAACGGTATATGACAAAGAAAGGACAATGAGGCGTCCGCCCTGCTTACCTCCCTTTGTGACTCGCTCTTCTGTGTGATTCATGTAAAACAGGCCCGCTTCAGATTACCTTTAATTCGTTCTTGTTAATAATTCCATATGAAAAAGGTAACAAATGTTCGATATTTATTTAACATCAGCTATTTTAAGAACATGTTGCTAAGTTGTTATGATAATGACACGCAAGTGTACTATAACATGCAAGTGAAATGCATATCTTCCTATGTTATTAGCATGATCCATAAATCTATGCAAACATCAATGTAAAGAACGATATATATATGCGTGTGACAAATAGAGCGGGTACAGAAGCTACGTGATAAGATAAGATAACACATGATTATATACGACAATATAACATAATATAGGATAAGATGCTTATCTCTGCTGCAGTATCACAGACAGACAGACATACAGACAGACAGACAGACAGACGGACAGACAGACAGACAGACGGACATACAGACAGACATAGCACTTCATAGTGTCGCAATTCAAGCACGCACATATTGAGACAATGACATTGATAACAGACCTTAACTTTACTTGAAAAAACTGCTTTTGTGCTTTTGAGACAATTTAATTTTTTTATTTCAGTAACTTTCTGTTCATCTCTCAGATCTGTAGATTACGACTTAAATTTCCGTCACAGAAGTGCCTTTGTAGCGTCTAGTTGTGTGCTGAACTGCCATAGCTATCTAAAGCTTTATGGGTTATTGAGCCGAGAAGATTATTGTTCAAATTCTTTTAAAGACCGTGTTTGTTATTGGCTGACTAATTGCGTTTGTGGTGTTATTATGGACTTATGATAAGAGGCAGATGTTGTTAAGATAGCACTATGTGCTTTATAAAACAAAGTAGTGTTTATCATTCTACAATTACTCTTATACTTCCCCCACAAGGGACTACTTTATAGCTGACGCCTCCTACGAAATGAATATGATTCCACGTGATTGCACTGCTAATAGCATGCACGACTGGTTTGTTTGTTTTCTCCATCTGTCACTCCCGCCCCCCCCCCCCCCCCCCCCCCTAAATTGGACCCTTACTACCCCCTCAGCCATCTCCTAGCCTCCCCCCCCCCCCCCCTCCGGATTCTTCTCCACCCCTCCCAAACCCTCTCCTAAACGAGACCCTGAATCCCCTGCGGGAGGGGACATAAACATTATTGCCTTTCCCATTAAACTGCCGTTATTTTACCCGCACCATCTTGAACTAATTCCAACCGAACAGTTAGATTTAATTTCCCTTCGATGTCGCCTTTCTGAGTAGTTTCACTTGTCACTTGTTGCCATTTGTTGACTTCCAATTTCCCTTTTACTACGATGTAGCTGTGGTGGAGTGTACATCCATATGTAACACATCTACTGAAACATCGCCATACACCGGATATAGCGAGAGGCAGAATGATTCTACCATAATTCAAACGGGGCCGCTTTCAAGGAGATTGTTGTTGTGTTAATTGTTCATCATTACACGAATAGATCAACGCTTACGACGTTGGGGTAACCAATTATAGCATATGTAATGAATATTTGTTTATCTATCATCGTTGTTTTTTTGTCGTCGCTAATGTACAAAAGATAAATTTTACCAATAATTTGTTGTTAAAAATCGACAGGATATTGATGAATTGTGATCATTGAAGTAAAATATTGCCAAATTTTGACATCGGATCCTATACCAGTATATATATATATATAGACCATCCTCCTCCTGGTGTTGGTCGTATGAGATATTTCTTCTTGTCTGTCGTACAACTGGCTGTTTCTGGTGTACGGTGCTAGTAGATATCCTAATAATTATCGTAGTAATTATCCTAATATTTATCCTAGGATATACCCAATTAGATATCCTAGAAGATATTCTAGTAGATATCCTTGTGGACATAGGATATATCCAAGTAATTATACTAGTAGATATCCTTGTATGTATCCTAGTAGATATCCTAGAAGATATTCTAGTAGATATCTTAGAAGATATTCTAGTAGATATCCTAGAAGATATTCTAGTAGATATCCTAGTAATTATAGATATCCTGGTAATTATCCTAGTAATTATCCTAGTATTTATCCTAGGATATTCCCAAGTAGATTTGTAGATTTGTACTCTGCCCCGTGTGGATGTCTGTGCAATAAATATCTTGAATCTTGAATCTCTTGAATCTTATCCTAGAAGATATTCTAGTAGTTATTCTTGTAGACGGAATATATCCTAATAATTTTCTTAGTAGATATTCTAGTAATTATCCTAGTAGATAGCCTAGTAACTATCCTAGGATACATCAAAGTAACTATCCTAGAAGACATCCTAGTAGATGTGCTAGTATATATTTCTCCTCGTGAGAAGAATCTACTTCCTGAATGGACAGATACAGAGCTGTGTTGATGTTTACACACAACATACGATCAGCAGTAGTTGCCAACATTTACACCTCAGTGATATTCCATGTTTAAAGAGTGAATGCTTCGGTCTTATGCTCAATGCTTAATACTAGAAATGAATCAAGGATTCCATTGTTACGTTCATGTCTTTGGACGAAATTATATGGTGATGTTTTTAAGTTGTCACAATACAAAGGACACTGAGATCTGAGTTACTTGAGATCATGGTTAACGCTTCATGTCTCCCGCCTTCATACACTTTACTTCTGGTTGGAGCAGAGTGATGTTTTCCTCCATGTATGTGTGTAGTGATCGTCCACGTGCAAATAAGCTTCACGTAAATGTGGATGCTAAGTACATAAACATGGAACCATTACGATACCATTTTAAATTTTAATCATAAACGTATAAACCATTCTGAGCCTTACACACTTAGAAGAAGATCAGCGTTTATGTATATTGCAATATAAATGTATAAATAAAGCTGGTGCACATGTTGGTGGTTTATGTTGGTATCAATCTGTTTACGATGTACCTCGTTCAAATAGCCCAAATGTTTCTCCGATGGACATAGCGTCTACATTAAGAGCGATGTTAGGAGTTTCCCAATTTACTTTTCAAACAATTATTCCCTGTAACTACAACAGGTGCAGATCTAGTCTGGCTCGTTTTGCCAGGTCTGTTTCTGATTCGCTGTAAGGAGTTTGCTTATTAGTTCCCAGATGTTATTCACTCCATTACGAAGCTAAACTCCAGCACATTGCCGTGTATGAGTGGTCGCCCTTGAACACAAGATTAAAGATCACCTGCTTCAAACGTAAGCATTGTTATACATGGTTCAAATTAATTCAGTAGCCAATAATAATCCGGCAAATATTTCATATATCTTTAAACGTTTTAACTTTATTCCGGATCGGATATAATTACACATGGGATGCTTTCGATACATTTATTGTGTGATGCAGATGAAACCTAAAATAATTGTCCGAAAGATAAACTCGCGTCATAATCAGAAACTGAAGCACAAACGCCCTAAGCCAAAAAATGATCTGGAAAGGATCTTACATGACCCTAGATGATCTCAGGATGCACTTGACAAGACTTCTAAGATTGTTTTTGTAGTCAAAATGTTCGATAGTGAAAAAATAAATATCGACAACAAGGGGAAAACAGTTAGAAAGTATACTCGACGAGTGAATGTGAGAAGGGCCATTATTTAGACAGCACGCCTGGCAGGTGGAACCCTATCTGTAGACACAGCAACAAACAATGACTCCTTGAGCTATCGGAATACAGTGCAGTCTCATGAGACGGGCACTGGAATGTTGATGTACCTACCGTGTGTAAACTGTAACCTCACCCGAACAGGACTTCACTATGCCACTGGTCGGATGTATCGTACCTCATCAAGTTGTCAAATGTAACTCTACCCGTTGAAGGAATGGCCATGTACCCATGAGACAAAGCTTCTAACCAACTGGGACAGTAAGGATACCTTTAAACCTTTCACGTGTCTACTGTAACCTCACCGGTTGGTGAAGAGTCAGAGAACCTTTGGACAAAGCTTTCACTAAATGGAACTCGTTGTCATTCTTATAATGATATGTACAATACACGTGTATCAGAAACACTGATTTCCCTTGGCAATTCATCTAAAATCAAAAAATGCCAGTTTCATGCATTGCTGCTGACCCTTGAGTTTTCTGTGCTTGCTCTCTTGCCTGTAGCAGCATATACCCGATTGGATTTTGCCATAGTATTAAAGGTTTTCAAAACGTTTTTAGTGATCATTCAGATTTTAATTTCCTCTTGGTTAAGGATGCATTCATTTATTTGAAAATTTCGGCTTTGCCTAAACAAACTCCAAAACTTATATACATATATACAGTATCGTTTTATTCCCCGGAACCAACTCTAGGCTTCAATGTGTGTACATGTGTACATTATTCTTTGTGGAAAGAATTGATAGAGGTAACCTTTACCAACTTTGATACTATCGGGTATATGGAACATGCTATGCCTTATCAAATAGAGTAACAAATGTGAGTAATCAAAGCCTGTTCTAATAAGGTTGTAGAAAACGAGGAACAAAAGGATGCAACTGCAAGTTTTCATTCACTACTTGCAGCAGCACGTGAGTGCGCATGTTTACACCCCTTCGGGTTAATATAGTTATATCATATATACATATACTCGCGCTCTCGCAAAGATACGTATAATTGACCATTAAACACTATTCATTGAAGAAGTTCACGGATGATGGGTACCTCACTGTTGATGTTCGAGGGTTTGCCCTGGGGTTAGGTGAGGGTACACTTCCACCTTCAGGGGTATCGGGTCAGAGGTACTGTTTATCATGTACAGGAGCTGTTTACTCACCATAATCATCTCGTTTACTTAATGCCCATTGTTTGTTTATTGGTGCACCTGGGATCGAAAGATGGATGTCTTATTTACATCGTGCATGACACGCATAGTTCCTGCTGGCGGGAATCGCTCATGTTCATTATACACAGTAGGGGCTGGTAAACATAGAGATAACGTTACGATAGGGCGTAACTCATCCTGTCGTACAGCATCTGCAGTCGGATAGTTCACACTGTATTATCTGTTTTACTCGAGTATTCGTTTCCGTGTTTACATGATACCCGATTAAATGTAGAAATTTGGAGATAATCTCGTCATTTTGAAAAATGAGAATCTTTCAAGGACTCTCCATCCTTATGTAAAGGTCTATTCAAATACTTAGTAATGCGGGTAGACACGCGAGTCATGTTATTTTTTGCACTGATTTATTTAATGGATATATTGTAAGTCATATTTTTGAAGATAAACAAATACGCCCAGTCATCAAAATGTTGAACCATAAAGGAACCATTAGTTGAAATGGCTTTACTTATTTTTTCTGTTCTTATATTTTTTATCATTTATTCGTGGAAATGTTGTAATGTCATCATCTGTTTGCTGCAGATAGTTTCTAGGGTCAGATAGAACACCATGGCTGTTTGTGTTGATTATTTAGTACTTTATGTGTGATTAGGCCTTGTGAAGTCATTACTTTTACTCCATGCATCAAATACCATAAAAGATAGAATTCCATCAACTGTGATCAAAATGTCATGCTATATACAAAGTCTTTGACAAAGAAAATATTAGAATACTTGTCAAGAAGGATCCAAGTTATGATGACTGTGATCAAAGTTGATGAAGACTTAGTGTTGAGACCCGCAGACATTGTTAATATGCTGCCGACCAGTGTACATACAGGACCTGTTGCTGGAACCGTGTCCACGAGCTGGCATTCATTTAGACGTGTGTTTACTACAGCGTGCCTTAAGTCACAGGATCAAATACAATTACAGCTTGACCCCTGGCCTTGTCGATATCGCCGGGAAATGGTGGCGGTCATTACTCAGATCAGTGACCACTTGGATGGACAAATGAAATGAAGCACGCCGAGGGACCAGAGAATGTAACGGAGAGAGCGGGAGACTTCACTGGCGCTTCAACTGACTGGTCCGGGAGGACTTCAAAGGTTTGGAGATGTTGGCTCCGTGACGTCATGTGTACTTCCTCTGCTGAGAGACTGATATCCTTGTCCTTCCTTGTATCTCTGGACTACAGGATGTCACTGGCTGTGGTTAACTCTTAATTCGTGCTCAAATACTCGGTGCATGAGGGACAAATGTTTTTATGTTGACAATGTATATGGTCTAGTTTGCGTAATAATGTTAAAGCAATGTTTTTTCACCATACGTGCTATTTAAACTCATTTAAATCGAGATATAGATAGTCAAAAAAGAAAAACTACACTTTTCGACCTCAATTGATACCTGAGTGGTATGTAAGGAATGTTACGGGTGTTATTTAGCTTAGGACTTAAATATTCTTCGTTATGGTATTTGTTATGGTTACCTAAAATATGTTCCATGCTATCGATGTTGACAGGGATGTTTCTATGCTTGTTTAAGACAACGTTAAGTAGAAACGATATAACGAACTGGCCTTGAAGAATACACTCTGACTTAGTCTGTGGTCAGCCTACATGAGAAATGGAATGCAATTAGGATACTTTAGTCGGCTAAAAATACTAACTCCTGCGTCGAACATAAACAAGCATCTGACATCAGCGTTATTAGTATGGGTGGGTGGCAGAAGTGACGCTTATGTATCTTCTATATCTGTTTCTTCTGCCACTGCCAGCAGTAAGTACATAGATGTACTGCTAGAATGTCTACATACCACACATGACAGTATAGCGTAAAGGAATCCACAAGGATCTCTAGTTAATCATTAAAGTGGATCAAACCCTACAGGGAGTAACACTAAACAGTGGATCAAACCCTACAGGGAGTAACACTAAACAGTCAACCTTTTTATGATACAACATAATCACTTTGAATTGATGCATAATCTCCCAGTGGCACTGCACGCTGAATTCCATAGGTACATCAGTAAGTCTTTACATACTTGAGATGACAGGCCCAGTTGGTTGCAGTCAGCTCTATATATAGATCATGGAACTGTATCTATCCTGTAAATGATCATCGTATTGATCAACTCGGACCGGGCACAATCCTGGAGCGTCTTGTGGGACGTAATTTACAATTGTTTGTGTGCTTAAAGATTGAATTAGCATTAGCATCGTCGTAAAGTGTCAAAACTAGGACATTCGGGCGTAAACGATACACAGCCGGGCTTTAACGATGTTTTTCGTCATTGATTGCATATTTAGATGCGTAATTCGTTGCCAGGACAGTTCGATAGTGCATTTAAACTAGCAATAAAATATTTGGTATGTGGTATGTGGCTTTAGAACTAAAGAATAATTGTTTATATGATTAATGTGCTTATATACTGTCAGGCTTGATAAATATCAACGAATGAGATTATTCCCAGAATCGGGAAACGTTTTGTCGGTACTGGCCACTTTTTGATCTTTTTCTTTAATTTTGCAACTTATATGACAAAATAACATATTCGTCCTGGCTAATTTTCCGGGTTTTATATTACATGTATTTATATAGTATAATTCATATTACTTTAAACGTTTTGCAGATAAACAGACTTCATAGTTTATAGTTAATGAAAGATTCGTATAGAGTTAGAAGAAAAAAGTCACATGGACGTAACTTATAATTAAATCAAGCGACCATGGGGCTTAGTGCCATCCTTGAACATCCTTGTACTGAGGCTACCTTAGTGACTTAAGGTCACCTTAGTGTTTCGTGCAACGGGACCCATGAAAGTATTTGAATAAGATAATAAGTTAGAAAACACGTGACACAGTTCAAGGAGACGATCTCTCCATCATGTCTGGGTGTAAACACACTCCAGTATATAGAGAAGCTCTCATCTTCACGTGGCCAGGTAACATGTTTATTATGGCTGATAGCGTCTATTAGTTGAGAAGCTTCACATTCAGGGTCAGGTTACACATCTGAAGCCTGGTCCATCAGTAGCAGCACATCTGGAAGGTGTGTAGAACATATAGTATATATAGTTCCTGTTCATCCACACTTGGTGGGTTCTCTATTCCTCTCTATGTACTCATTCAGATTAGTAGACAGTTTGATGAGTCACTAGTTTCTTAGTTTTTAGTAAGATGTAGATCAATGAGGAAAGAGGAAACAGGTTGCAAATGTTGACCAAGTCAGAAATGTCTGTCCTAATTTGTTTTTGTGAAACTCTTCATTGTATGTTTATGTCTAACCTGAGGTGGAGCATCTTCCTTTCAACCCCCCTGCACGTTTGCCTCTGCCTTCCTGCCATTCTACTTGTTGTGGTTTAAAACTCGAATTCACTGTTGTTAGATGAATAAGGATACGGGGGTGCCATCTACACCGAAGCGTCGCAGTACGAACACGCAACACGCAACATACATGACCTCAAGCAAGTCTAGATTGAAAGTAAGACTGAATATCAGTCTTCTGCCCAGGTACGATACAACGTACACCCAGACACTTCTTCAGCCCCTGCCCAGGTGTTATGGTGTAGCGCTGTATACGATTGTTTAGCACTCTGTGATACGCCTTGTTTCACTTCAACTGGCTCGAGTTGTATTCTCATTCTTCTGTCTCATAAATTCTTACTTTTTAGGAAATGTTTTAGTAATATTGCCAACGCTGTTCTTGAAATAAATATTTAATGCAATTCCGAGAAGTTTCAGGAATATCAGTTTCCTTGCTTCGCATCACATCCTCAGAGGCTAAAAAAATATACATGTAAAACATATTAGCGGATAATTGATGTTAAAAGGTATCATATGAATTAATCAAATATAATTGTACAAAGTTAATAATATATGGCATAAATTACTGAAATATTCTGATTGTATATAGTTAATGGGGTATGGTATGATTAAATGAAATTAAGGTGGACGGGTTTGCCAAAATAAGTGATAAATAATCATTTAACAGTTAAACGCGAAGTTGGTTGTATGTGAGTTAACTCAACTAAAGCCCCTTCTTAATAGCTTTAAAGCATTATTTCAGATTAACATGAACCGAACGTAAATACTTTTACTAACCCATGCACAGTCCAAGAAAAAGAAGAGGACTACTTTAAAAGTTTTCTCTAGCTTGTGAATGACAGACTAGTTTGGTAGACTCTGGCTGGTTAACGTTAACGTGAACATTGCCGTAGTACTGAACATTGCCGTAGTACTGAGCATTGCCGTAGTACTGAACATTGCCGTAGTACTGAACATTGCCGTAGTACTGAACATTGCCGTAGTACTGAGCATTGCCGTAGTACTGAGCATTGCTGTAGTACAGTACAGTTCTATTGAGGATGACTGCAGACAGTCAGATCCCAGACGCGATATGCGATGTATTTACCATCTCGGTATACAGACAGAGATTCGTTGTGTAATTGTTTCTCTTGTTATCACACACCGGAACTGTGCTTTATAAGCTTCTAACCACTCATAACCTTCCTTGATGAGGATACTGTGGGCTAATACTAGACACTTACATACAGTTATCCTCGACTCGCTGCCCTCGTTACTCTGTACATCACTGATCAGTGGTGGATCCAAATGTGAAAGTGATCATCATTATATATTAATTTATTATATTAATTCCATACATTCACTGTGCAATAGACTATCATTTGTGCTTTATCAACTACGAGATATTGGTTCAGATATTAATTCTATACATTCACCGATAAGAATAAATATAAGGCATTTTTGTTAAAATTATTGTATTAAACAAATATGATTAGTTTTTATATATCCGGAAAGACTGCTTATAAAAGGGTCTAATTATTTTCATTATTATTATTTTTATTAAATGGATATTTACATAGCGCGCATATCAAACCACTCGTGGTTGCTCACGGCGCTTTCATTTTCCCCTGGTCAATGGCATTCTTTCACCGTCCGATCCTTATCCAGCATGTTATAAACTGAATCACGTTTAGATTTCTATATCGATAAAGCCTGTTTACTTTTCAATTTAAATAATTAAGCTTCATTGCTGTAAGCATGCATATCACAGAATAGTGATAGTTCTTATTTATGAAAGATAACATTTTAAAGAGTCACATTTTTATCGCTTGAACATACGAATATATGTTTAACGATACATACCGATATCGATGTTTGTATTATCAGTATGTGTACATATATATTTTTAGGATATGTATATTAGTTCATTTTATTTCATTATTCATATATTTGTTACTTTGCTACTGTTGCTTTTCGTTTATACTATATTTATTCTACTTTCACATTTATCTCAAACCTTTTGAAATTATGTCTACATTTAAAACATGCGGCCATCTGAACTTCTAAATGTACTCAGCAAGATATGTAAATGACCGACTTGATTTTCAATGGCGTGATATTTGAAAGTTCATATTTTTATCCTTGCGATGCATAGATATTGAATATTTGTTTTTTCTTGTGTTGTGTATGGGGAAATCAATAAACTCATAGATCTTGTATCGGCTGTGATGGCTTCTAAGGGCCTCTATCTCTGACCATGGGTCATCGTATAGTGCCTATGTATATATGAGACCGTTGTTGATGTAAAAAGAATTTCCTACGGGATAATAAAGTATTATCTTATCTTATCTTATCTTATCTTATCGTGTGGGGAGCTGCGACCCAACCTGAACTCAGCAGACCATCGTGTTCCCTGTGGTACTTCCTTCAAGATGTACTGGGACCAGAAGGTTATGTAACGTTAGATACAATGGACCCAGAACATTAGCTCTCTTGAACGGACATCAGCTCGACTTGGACAACAAGCATATTGCCAAAATTATTTGACACTTCCTATTATTGATAAACAATTAGTTTTTCTCCATGTCTTATCGTAAGTATTGCTTGTTATTACTAGAGTTAATATGCATATGCCATCCATCTCCTGTTTTGGAGTTATAAAGACTCTCAGTTAGCCATTCACTCTCCAATTCTTTTGTGAGAAACCAGTTACTGTCCAGTCTTCACTTCACATTATTTCAATACCTTTATTCATCAGACTGAGCCTCCTATGTAACAATGTACCGCTAGATCTCTCATGTCATTTCTCACGACGGTGACTCATCCGAACCAGTGACGACTTACATCGGGAAATTATTTTCATAGATTTTGTTTTTCAAAGTGCCAAGTTCAACAACAGCTGGATATATAGACGTGGGGTGACATTCCTTGCCTGACGATGTTTAAACAAGGAGCTTCTGGAAGCATAAGTCGTGTTGAGGCAAGCTGGGACTGTTCTGCTGCAGAAACCGTTTCATAGTCCTTGCTGCTCAATGATGGCATACAAAACAAGAGTTTGAGTCCCCATTCAGCAAGTTAAGATTTTACTATAACAACAAAAAGAAGAGATTTATGTTATTATTTATAAACAAATATTACGTAATATATTTCTTAGTATTTATATAGTCTTAGTACCGTTTCCTGCAGTGTGTAATCATAAAATACGATCATTTTATCCTTTGCAATTAAATGAAATGACAAGTGAGTTTTCGAAAATGAAGCAATATAAGAGAACGAAGACTAAACAGGCTTTCAGAGGCTGTTATATGTATTTTTGGCGAAATTTTCTTTATAGAGACAAACGTAAGTTCAATGCTGTTCTTCCAGTTGGTTTTACAGTCTCATTTTACCCTACATGCATTTCTATTTCCTTTAAGTTTTGAAATATGAATGCTTGTCTCATTATGAACCATGACTGTGACAATTATCAATAAACGACCCTCGCGTTTACCACATTAGATAGTATGCATACACCGTGAAATGGTAGATCTTCCTTCTCCGTCGTTTAAAAACGTTTTGCTATTTCCGAAATGGCTTCAAGAGGATAAAAGAGATGCAAATGGTTTCAACATGGATATTAGATAACCAAACCGTCATTCAGTGTACAGCTAATCTGGCACCCTGGTTCTGTAGCTTGACACGAGGAAGCTGTTGTCGTAGTTCAGTAACAGCACTGCACAACTCGGTCTGAGATCGTTTACCAATAGCATCAGCATAGCACTCTAGAGTCGTCTTGGAACTCGGGTGTGGGTTCTAAGGAAGTATCGCCTTTAATTAAAAGTGTCAAATAATAAAATACAATAGTTATTTGAAACCAAGTTACTGCCAGGTGTTTGCCGCAGAGTTCCAATTTGTTTACCATTAAAATAGCCATGGGCACTGTTAAATGCGATAGGTTATCAATGATATTCGTACCATTGTTATTAACGGAACACAATTCTGTTGTCCCGCATCATGACTAAATTCTAAGGATATGTTCATACAGTCTATGTCCCCACTCAGCAAGACTATATCTGATAGCATATACAATATAGCATTTCACAATAAAGAAGTTGATATCCAGGAAACCCATTCGTCATTATGTCTACCACTCCTTAATTCATTTTTTTAATTTTTAAAGTTTTGATGAGTAAACCTCCCTCTAATATTTCTGATATACTCTGTTAAATAACTTTATAAAAGTTGGAAACCGGAGTCCCTGTTATCAGTTCAGCCAATCAGCCGTGACTCAGTTGCAGCCGGGGAGGAGATAAAACTCGTATTTCATTCATGTGAGCTAACAGAGGCTCTCTGTGTTGATTCTGGTATGTGCTAGCAATAAACCGCGATGACGTGTCAACCAGGAAAACGTTTAGTCCCGTCGCAAACGATAAGGAAACGCATTCTACGAGAAATATCTAACTGGTTCTTGTCGAAAACTTTTAATGTTTGACGTTTACAAAGACAAGATTATTATCGTTGAATAATATTACCAGTAAGGTTGTCTCACACTAGTTAACTCAAAATATGTTTTAAATAGGATTGTGGTTTATCATTCATATCTCATATCTCATTTTAAGTTATGCATTGGATAGAGACAAGTTAGCGTTAAGTTGTTTGCTAACTGCTAAGTTTCCTGGCACTCGATGAAGGGGTCGGCATAATTCAGTGCTTATTTACAATAAAAATATTTTTATCCAGAAAATTGAGCTCGTCACAGCAACCCATATACATGTATATAACTGCTATCTGGATTCAGAAGAAACAAACACGAAACGTATGAACATGAAGCATCGTCTCTTCTGAAGCTGAGCATAAACTGAAGTTGCTTTCTTGAGGCATTTCTTGACACGCTGTCCTCTCGCCTTACTTTATCTCCTGTGTCAAACGTTATTTACATATCAGGAACAAGTAGACACGGTCTGTCTGTCTTGGCACGAAAGAAATATATTAAAAAAATCGGTGACAATTGAAAATAAGGGAGTAACTTGTGAATCCTGGACTATTTTATCATTCCCTTTTTGAGAATAGCTTGTAGAAAAATTATTTCCCAAGAAAAACTAATATGTTGAAGGCATTATCATAAGTTTTTAAAAGCATCATATACTGAATAATTCTGAAAAGCTAGTTTATATCATTTACTTTTCTTTCTTCATACACGTTAGAGAACATTTCTTTGCTTTCATTATCTTAAAAGACAAGATTTTAATACTGACATTTTGTCATGAAGACGTTTATGTTAGACACTTATAGATATATATCATTAAATGGCTAATATGTTTTGGTTCACTGTTTTGTCAAAAAATCAAACAAGGTCTGTGGATTCACCACTTTGCTTACTAGAATTGCTGAAAAACTGGATATCAATACCGCACTCTAAAGTACATTGTAGAAGACAAAGAACACTAGCCCTCATTCAGAGAACTGACCTCTATGCCCACATATTTTCATTAGCATTCCTCATGTTGCAAAGGAGATACTAAATGTTACATTTATGTGTTTTTGTCGGACACTAAACGAGCCATTTACACGATTAGTCACACACTAATTTGCTACTAAATTGAGCTAGTGTTTCTATACTTGAATTGTTTATATGGAACGTTTTAATATCAGAGCATAGTGGATGCACGTGGTCCTGTATAGCTCAGTCGAGAGCTATCGGTGAAGTACAGCAAACACCAATAGTCTACCAAACATGTGATCTAGTTGCGATTGCAACAATTTGTTTTGTCTCATTGAGTTCATCTCTTGTTAGAAAAGATACAAGCCTTTTGAAAGTTTTGCAATCCTAAAAATGTAATAATAATATTAAAGGGCCAATTCGTGATTTTCATCATATGTTGTTTTGCTTTGATACGAACGTAAATGACCTAATTCAGGATGTAAATTCAAAAGAATATCACACATTCACCCCCAAAATACAATTATATGGTGATAGATACTTGTTTTCAATTAATTTTTTAAAACAGTTATATATTTCCGCGGAAGCCAATTTCACATTTCCATTTTACATGGATACTAGTTATAAAGTCTATCAAACAGTATCAACTCGTATAACTGTCATTCTGACCGCTTTCAATGAGTATCTAAATTTAGGTTTGACTGATTGACGCTCGTCATTGTCCGGTTTTCGATCATAATCCCGACTAATACAACGTCGATCAGCTTTAATATAACTTCCTGCAACAGTCGGTATTTCTCGATCAAATGACACTACGTCGCACGTAGGATTTCAATGCCCCATAGGTAGGCCTCCATGTCCATACTGTTTACAACGCCTAGACTGTATTCACAGAATGGACAGTTCGCTTCTTTCTTCTCTAACGTTAGTGCAATAACAATTAAATGACAGTACATGTATGTTGTGATTCTTAACTTGGTTCGGATTTGCTTAAAGGTTTATAATTATGTACTATTATGCTTGTTTTGTGTAGCTTTCCTTCACGCCCACGACTCAAGAAAGACACTTTTAATCAAACATTCCGTTGCTTAGACAGTTACCACAACCGAATTGAGATTAGGAAGCTTATTGTTTTAAATTAGACCCTGTGTAAATATCGACCTCATTGTAAATATTAGCTCAAATCAAATTTCAAATGCATTCGTCTGAAGAACGTAATGGAACTTGACGTTTAGGAAGTTCTGTCAATCGATAACTGCTGAAATAAGAACACAGAAGCCATTATCCAAATTAAATGTAGATTTAAGCCAATAAATTCTACATGTTATTGATTTGTAATAGAGGGAAGCTTGTCAGTGGGGCACTTTTCATTCGGTTTTTTATTCCAGTGGGATGTACGATTATTATTTGCGTGTCAGTAATTTGCCTTCTGTTATTGCAGTATTTGATTACACATATGTTAGTAACAATTTTTTTTCAGGAAGGTTCTTTAACCACTTATTGCTTTTTTGTAAATCTATAAATTAAGTTGCGTTATATTTTCATTTGCCAATTCAAATCCATATGATAATTTTCATTTAAAAGTTAACGTATCTATGGCCTTATGAAAAGACTAGATTACAAGGTTTTACAATTCCTGACCCTCTCGTCTTCTACAATGTACTTCCCAGGCACGACAGGACAAGGTTTGGCAACCAACTCTACTGTCGATTGCCTATATTCATTATTCCAGGGAAGTCTTTTCTTTCTCTTAGACAATTTACATCAGTTTTGACCATACATCTGTATGTGATTTGTAATCATTATCATCAACTCTGACTGATTCGTGACCTGTGACAAAGGTGATATTAGAATCACAATGCACGATAATGTTATGTATATGCATGTTGAACCTGCTTCCTCGATTCCTGTGGATAATGGTTGGTTCAGTTTGGAGATGAGTAAGATCGGAACATATTCACGGAATTAATGTCTGAATTCATATCTCATGAAATATTTCAGAGATAAAACAATGCTGGAAATATGATGAAATTCTGGTTACAGTCACCAATGGTTAATTCATACTTGGACATGACATGACTTTATCCATGGCAGAAACAGATAGCAGTTGATCCTTGCATATAGCTAAGAGGCGGTAGCTGTCTGAATTACTGTCAGGTTACGCCTTCTGGGAGAATTCGCTGTTGCTTTTATGGAAATTGAATAGAAAGAGTATTTTCAAATAAGTCTTTTCTGAAGTAGGTATGTGTCTTGCTTTGATTTATCTGGACATCTTTGTAACCGTATTTTCGTAGTTTATCCCTGGAGTCAGCATAAAAGAACTAAGCATTAATATATAATAGGGTCGGTTACCTATAATGGATCTGATCGTCTTAATACCTATTAATAAGATAGTTATTTACATGTTTCATTCTTGCATTTTCCCTTTCCAGATGTGTTATAGGTAATTCAAACAATCATTAGCTTGTGTTTGATATCATCAATCAAATTGTAAGTTAAATATGCACGGTTTGATTATTGATCAAATCCGAAATTGTAGAATTTGTTCATTATCTTTTTTTTCTTCATTTCTTGATAACAGGAAGTCATTGAATATATAATAGCTCTGATCCAATGTAATGTTAAAATGATGTTTGTGAGTCAGATATATGTTCAATAAAACTGGGCCAATAAAAAGTATGAGCAATTCCATATTTAGAGTGAATCAATAAATAGAGAAGATAGGGCGATCAGATACTCAGACATGGAGGCTACTTGTAGTTCAGAGTTGATATCAGGCTCGCCAGTCCGTCTACATAAGCTACTTTCTCTTTCAGAAACATACATAATAAACTGGTGTAGTGCTGATTGCATTATTGCTTGGAACATTGGTCCGCTAATTCTGGTATATGCTTGATTTTAGTTATATTTCATAACTGTCAAATATCCTATGTACTGATACAAGTTACCTCTCTCAGCCTGCATATCCATCCTAGAGTGGTATACATGAAAATCCTGGCTTCTGAAACATTCAACATTCACAAAACGTATAGGTCATTTCAAAAAGAAATATAGTTCACATGTATTTTGCTTTAAACACGTTGCCTCATAAGAGCAATTATGACACGTTATGAGTACTCTCAGATTCATAAAATGCTGTGCTATGTGTTGTCAGCTTCACATCCTGTGCCACAACTCTAAAATCTTTGAAGGATATATCTGTTGCGGGGAAAAGTTCATCTTACATTTTAATAATCTTGTATCATTTCATTTACAAACTCCATAATGTGTTTAAGGTTGTAAACTGTTATTATCGTTTATTTGAAACAATTACACAACATATGTGAGCAATCTCAGAACACTAAGATCTCTTTAACGATCCACGCTGCCTTCAATTTGGTAAGGGAATTGTAGGAGCTTCAATGATAAAGATATGCTAATGACAATATAACTTACAGCACCCAGCTCCTGTTATAACAAATCTCGTCATTATGGCCAGTTCATATCCCAGTTCCACAGTATAACATGATGTTTACGAGAGTGACTGAAGCAACATGCTGGCGTAATGGTTCTCCTTAGAGTCTGATACAGCAAGTCTTGGGACCCTACTTCAGACCAGTTGGTCGTCTCAGACCCTACTTCAAACCAGTTGATAGTCTCAGACCCTGCTCCACCACTCAGTGTTTAAGCAGAAGATTTGTTCATTGACCTTTGACCACGCTACTAGTTCAAGTATTGGAACACGAAGATCTCGACCGATCTCTTGATTGTATGGATTAGCCACAATCAAATTCAAATAACGTGCTTTCAGACAAGGCAAACACGAAATTTCCATAGCTGCCATCAATTTTCTTTGAAATGTCGAAAATTAAATATCTGAGAGAAGAACATGTAGATTTCTACCAGACATAAAGATTTTAATCGATTTTCTATATCAAAACGTTTCGTTTGCTGACTTGCACGGAACACCAAACTGCCAATATCTATGTAGCTCCTTTAATGTTGGTTAAACGGAAATTATATTCGAGGAGACCAAAATACTGGTTAACGCAATTCCATAAAGCTTTGAATGCTGATGCTCTTAGAATCAGCTTATATACTTACACAGATTTGCTGCACTGACTACTTCTTCTTTAAAAGCAAATCAATGCTCATTTTTAAAATATGGTTGTTACGTTCGACCGCTAAGCACTTAGATATAGTGAGTACATATACTGCACTATACAGAAATATTATGCTATCTATTAGTAGATTGAAAGATGTTGTTATTTCTGTTAAATATCAACGATATTACTTATATCAGATGACACTTACATTTATAGATCAATAGACTTCCGTACCATTGCATGATATTTATATTACAAATGTCAAACATTTGTGGTTGTGCATTTTCATGATGAGAATGGGATATGTCGGATAGCTCTTTTTTCTTTCCATAGTTTCAATAGATGTTATACACTAATATCAACCTGTCCAAATACTTCAAATCAAATTATCAATTACCTTAATACAACTGACCGTCGACTTGTACAGGGTCTCAAGAGATGGTTTCTGGGATACGGGTAATGTTTGTCGGTGTTTGCGGAGCCTAGGAAACTAGATATTCCATGAAACCCCCAAACAAAGCAAGGAGATTCCCAGTTAAACTGCTCATTTGAAGTCAATGTAGTTGCTTTCTAACAGCACGCATTATACACGCTGTCCCTGTGTTCTGTATAGGGTATCCAGTATTTGTTGAGTCTTCTGTTCCATAGTTCGATGCCAAACAAGAACACATAAACATAGTTAATTCTTTGCTTGAATACTATGTTGTTATATACATATTACCAGACTGATCGTTCTCTCTGAGTTTTGAGTTTTGCTCACAAGAATCTTTTTCTAAACAAAATATTTTTATTCAGATAATTGATATATATAAGATATTTCACCTAAACTGTTATTTGATAGCGCACCTGTTTGAAATGAGAAATTGTCATAATATATAAACAATGCATTATGTTTTATCAAAATCAACCATGAATGCATTGACTCTTTTCATAAAGCATCCGTTAAATTAAGTATTCTTTAAATGTATAGATACATTGGTAGTTCGTGGAGCCACACCTTTGAACAGACAGTTCACCAGTATATTTACAAGTATATATTTCCCACTATACTCAGCGTAATCTCATTTGAAACCTTAAGTCCAAATAATTACAGATTTATGCTGATGTTACTACCCCTTCTATTTTTAGCAAGGAAAATACGTGCACTTTGAATTATATCGCCATAATGACCTTCAATTTTGAAATTCGTCCACTGACATTTCCTGGTAGTCCGAATTGAATGTCATCGTCAGCAATTTGCATAATTAGCACTAGAGATAACACCAATTAAGCATTACTAACTAAGGTATCAGGTTTCGTGACAACTTGTTATAACAACACTCACTAACTTGCCTATAGGTCATCATTACCGACTGAGATGGTGCTGATATACGTGATCAGTGGGAGATATGTGATACCAAGTGGTCTCCCCCCCCCCCCCCAACACAGGTCCCTTACCTTACTTCCCACGTAACCTCTGTAAGATAGAGGACGGTACCAGAAAGGACATGGTGATCTGCAGTCCGGTTGGAGAGGCATGGAAGGTCATAGATTGGGGTTGGCTAGTTTTAGTACTTGATGTCATCTCAAGCTTCACCCCACAAATATAAAATGGAACTAATATCAAGATTTGTGTACCATTACATTTCTCTGAAACGTTTTTCCAATTTAACATCTTGTAACTATCTAGATAAGACTCCAACATTTTAAAAACTTAAGTTGTAGTCATTCAGTACTTTCCGCAGAGACGGTGTTTTTCTCTTGTGTTCTTGTAGCATCAAGACAATCAAGTTTCCAAACAAAGTTGCATGAAGCGAATAGGTTTTTAAGATTTAAAGGAACATATTTGACACATCATTAAACAAGAATATGAACAGGGTTGTCATCTGACTCTTTGTCATGATACTGATAAAATGATAATTACAATTGATGAGACAAGATAAATATGTCAAGGGATGGTTCTTAACTTTATGTAGCATACCTAAGCAAATCTACAGTTGTCTTAACCGTGATAAAATTGACCGGAGTTGATCAAGGCAGATTACAATGAACTTGAGTAAAGTACAATTTATTAACAAATACGTGATAGTAAATAACCGTCTAAGAGAGTGGATGTAGTATAGGTAGAGGGGGCTGATTTAACCTTGGATCAAACAGTTTGACGGGGTATAGTGTCAGGTGTCAGTGGAAACAAGGGCTGTGGACTAGGAGTGGTTTGCGGTGTGACCTGATTTGAGGTATTACTATGTTACTGAAACATTATCAACTTCAAACATATTTGTAAAACACTCTATTATTCAGATCATAACTCAAGGCTGTAGCATTATTAAGATTGAGGCTGTAGGTTCATCATGAAATCGAAAGAGGATATAACTTTATTGCAATTACAAAAAATTACCTCAATTCTTTTTCAGTTTCTTGCTTTTTGGGAAATATGTAATTCATAATCATGTTATAAATCAATCATCATTAATATGTTAGTGAGGTTAATACGATTTATCTGTCAATGTGAAAATACATGTATTATTTGAATGAAATATCACTTCTATACCGGAATTGATGATTTCTCGTTAATATTACAACATAAATGAATACCTAAAAGAAACAGAAGCAACCTTTAACCACAAGGTCATGTCTATATAAGGTCATTGTTTCCATCAGTCAGGCTAGCAGAGCAGGACATAAGATAATCACTGTATTCATCGTCTACAAGAATAGCTCGTGATGTCCAGCCAATCAGAGCTGAAGATCAGCCAGGGACAAACAATTCTCACAAGACTTCAGTTTACAATTCAAGTTGTCCATGACATCCTACACCTCATTGTCTGTTATATACAGGAGGACACGCGACCGGTGTTAGGACGATTCATGGACTACAAATTAAAATGTCATCATTTGTCATAGCGGATGTTTTAATAAGATCACATGGTGTCGAATTTTTGGTAAAGAAGAAAACCCGTCATTGAGGGTCCCTATGTATTGGCGTCTTTTGTGTGGAGCCTTTACGTTTGCTTTGAACTTATTGTTTCCTTATGACCTTTAATGTCAGCTTATAATTAGAAGACATTCTAGAAAAATATTCTATCAGGGTAACATAAGGGCCGACATGCTTGTCCTTGACATGTGGAAATCAGTTACCATATTATCCTTATGAGTTACATCGTCAACTTAGTTTACATCCTCTGTGTAATTCAAATAAAGCGTCCACGAAACAATTGTATTTAAATAAATCGTGTTAATATTTGGGAAACTTATCTTCCTGTTCACCATTTCATTTGTCGATATATGTGCATGAGTATCATTTCATCGTCAAAGCTTGTTGCCATCTTTCATTCAGCGAGTTTTAGAGAGCAAAATATTTCAGTTTAGTCCTTGTCTCATGTTTGCTAATGCATTAATCAATAACCCAAGTGCTTCTTCATAAATCTACAACATACAAGAATAATAACATTGACTTCCAAATGTTGATGGCCAATAAGTGATGCATGTTCTCTCTCCTAATGACAAGACGCTAGAGGAGAGCTAACGGACTAGAGACCAGATAACCACGGGCCAACCATCAGATAGACACATCTCAGACATACAGTCTCCTGCAAATGATCAGAACTCCAATATCTGTCTAATCGTAAAGGTTTATTACATTAATTTGTTTTAAAAAAATGAACCAATCATCATACATGTATATGTTTTTCCTTCTCAGATAAATGTTCCTTAGTTCCATAAGTTTACTTCAGTATGCAGGCAAAACCTCGGGCTCGCCATGCAGCGGTTTCTATAGTGATTTGATGGTAGTGTTTTAATGTATCTACTAAGTCTAACAATAAGACTCTGAAATGAATTTTTTCAATAAATCTGAAAATCTGGGGGGAAAAGATGAAAAAGATAAAGCCTAAACCAAACTGAGATCGACAGTTCCATGTTATGTTATAATATAGTGTATAACTGATATAGCCAATAGACAATATGGTAATTATAAATCGGACAAAACTGTAACATTTGCACGAGGTTCCTGACAAGGATTTCTGTTACGAAAGTTAACAAATACCTTCTATCAAATCAAATGATTAAATGATGTTTCTCTAAAATGGCCATATATGGATATTTAATGCTTTGAATGAAATATATTTTACATGAACTAGTAATAAAAGGGGAAATTTGAAACGAAAACACCAAAGCACGTGTTCACTGCCTTAAAACTCATCACGAACCTCCAAACGGATGTTCCTCAGATATGTGAGGAGACTTTGTCAAGAGTGCTTCACTAATGTATAGCACAGAAGCACGTTCTTTACAAGCAAATTTATTTCCCTAACACTCAAAGATGGACTGAAACCTAGTGCATGTAGAATAAGTATTATCAGAAAACCATTCAAACTCTTGATTATACCACTTGAGTTGTTTCTGTTTTCCTCACCCCACGATTTGCACTCTCTTTTGTCCTGTTTTATGAATCATTACTTAGCTGGTGGATGTTCATGGTTTACTGAAAGCAACTTCTTTTGGTTGTATTAAAATAAATGACCACTCTAAAATTAGTATCGTTTTCAGCATTCGGTACTACATATATTTTCTAGATACGATCTCCAAAGTAAGAGAGTTATAACAAGCTGACCTTTGTGTATGAGAGTACTTTAAATACGTTCATAATAGACACATATTATTGCCATATAAAGCAACATGGTGATATTCATCGTTATTTTTGTTCGAAGTATCATGGTAAGCTTTTCCCTGCAGATTGTTTGCGTTATAGACAGATCATCAATCAGTAATACTGCTGTAGGCATATTCGACACTGTCATCAATGAATCCTGTGAGCATCTGTAGTTGTTATTGTTTGACATCAGGACAACACCGAAACAGAGATGACAGAACCATGTTGCTTACAAATGTAGATTGTTATTGCCCTGTAGAAGGTCTCGCTGGAGTCCCATGGAATCCCTGGAGGCCAAGTGTGATGTCTTCATAGCCAGAGGTCGATACCAATCAGGGCCATCAAGATTACTGTCCGGCTCATGTCGCCTTATGTCTTGAATGCTGTTTGCTTTAAGGAGTTTTTTAGTAAAAAAAGAATATTGTCGAGTTATTGGATCCTCTTTCTTTTTGTGCATGTTTTACTTCTCTGTACTTATTCATTCATTACAATGAGTGATCAAGTTTGATTTAAAACAATATTGCGATTAAGTGGTTTTTTTTAAATAAAGGAAAGCATGTTTTCTTTCAATGCAGAAATAATCTACATGCCTATCGGATAAGAGAATTGATAAGAGCCACATCACACCTCGATCAAACTCCTTACGTGTTATTAGCTATGAAGGACACGCTCGTCTCTGTAACTTGCCCTTGATAAGAATGATGCGGTTATCTGAGGAGCCAAGAGACTGATATGATAGGAGCTGATCTACTGAGGGGAATACTGGGTGGTTGTCAGTGAGTGGTGGCCCCGGGGCTTCATTTACGTGCTGGACTGAGATGTTCAAATGTAATTCCATGTTCATTTTGTATAATCGATCCCAATGTGAAATCGATATTCTGATGTAGATGTAGATTGTCCTAACAAGTTGTCTTTAGTATGTTGAGGATTTGAATTCAAGTTTTGTCTAATGTCAGGTTCAGTTTATGTTGCTGTGCAATGTGTAAATACCAACTTCATTCACTCACTCACTCTCTCACTCTTTAACTCACTCACTAGGAAATACGAAAAACGATTACAGCTACAGAAAAGTTCAGCAATTATCTAACAATACGGATATTGATTGCAAAAATGTCGTTCTCTTCCCACGAAGTTATTGGCCAGTTATTTCAGTTGTATCCGCTTCACTATAAGGCTTGTTCCCTCGGCTACTGTTTAATCACACCCATTGTACAAGCAATATTGCCCACTTCAACTGCAGCTTTCAGTTTAAGTATATGCCCGTGAAGAAGTCGACTGCTCACTTAATAGTATAGATTAGCACTAACCGAGTCAGAGTATGTGCATCTTATGGACAAAGCTTCCACGATGCTTGTTAGGGTGAAATCAATTTCCTCGGCAGTCGGAGGAAATGAAAGCTTAGGACAAAATTCCTGTAGATTTTTGTCAATCATGTAGATAGTGATTGATTCTTTATGCCATGGTTTCCTCCAGTAAGAGACGAACGTCTGCCAAAGCTCTGTGGTTCTTCCTGAAGCTTATTTCAATATGGAATTACCATATGGGTCTTTGAATTAGATAACGAATATATGGTCCTGTGCAGATATAAGCTTAATACTCTTTAGGAATTGAATGTAAGTGGTTATAAAAATAAGAAACCAGTTTTCACTATAAATTGGTAAGTGTCTGTTGAATATTAATAAAATATTCTTCTGGTCTTCATCTTTGACAGGTATTCGAGTTCAGTAAGATTCAGGGTTGTTGAATCATAAGCATAAACCAATTTTGAAATATTTATTCACACTAACTGTTTATTAGCCTATTATTTCATAGCGACAACAATAGTGTAAGAAACGATTTTGACACATTCTTTGGACAGTAAATTGGTGTATTCATAATGCACGACTAACTTCTCACTCTTTGTATATGATGAGGGCCCATTGGTTTCGAGGAACTGAGAAGGATATCAACCGGCTGAATTACACCCAACTGCTTTTTAACAACATGCTATAAATCTTTGAAATTACGAAATTCAAGTATACAAAATGATGTATTATGCACAAATAGATAATCATAGAGCTAGGGATAAAGTAGGTTGACGTGTAGTGTTAATAGTGTAAATGCAGTAGTGTCCAGTAACCACCCCAATGCAATGTCTCTCCGAAGATCGGGAACTGAGACATATAGTTGTTAAAGAGTTTATCATTTCCCTGAAGAGTAAGATTCAGTTTGTTTTCCTCTTGGTCGTGAATGAACAGATTCAATTTGAAGCCGATGTAACAAGTTTGTATATCATATTATTTGAAGATATTAGAAGCTATCAGTACAATATTCCATGAACTTTCATAATGTTATTTTTTTATTTTAGCTAAATATTTCTATACAATGATGAGAATTTACTTCCTCAAATACAAACTTTGTAACACATGTAAATTAAAGAACATATAAAGATATGTATCTTTGACTGGGTTATTGAAATTCTTTGTGGTCTTATCGTATTGGTAGTAAAACCTATCTCAATAAGATAATGTTCTCGAAAACCATAATGGTCTTCACGTTACAGGGTCATGACCTTGCAGCTGAGGTCAACCCATTGGTCCCATCAGTCAGGCTAGCGAAGCAGGACATAAGATAATCACTGTATTCATCGTCTACAAGAATAGCTGGAGTCAATTCTTTTTAAGTTTCTTGCTTTTTGGAAAATATGTTATTCATAATCTTAAATCAATTATCGTTTATATTTTATTGAGGTTAATACGATTTATTTGTAAGTGTGAAAATACATGTGTTTTTTTAACGAAATACCACTTCTATATTTGAATTAATTATAAAATTCGATGAATACCTAACCAAAACACAGGCAACCTTTAACCATAAGGTCATGTCTATGCACAGGAGGTCAACCCATTGTTTCCATCAGTCAGGCTAGCAGAGCAGGACATAAGATAATCACTGTATTCATCGTCTACAAGAATAGCTCGTTATGTCCAGCCAATCAGAGCTACAGGATGTCTATAGGTGTTAGATCTGCCGGGAACAAACAACTCTCACAAGACTCCAGTTTCATCCTTACTCATTCTCCTTGACATTTACACCTCCTTGGCTGTCGCATTGTTTATGGAATGGTGCCTTGGCATAACAGTCCTTGTAATTGAAGGGGTGAATGCAACAAGGGCACATGTCCTATGTTATTTCAATAGAACATGTGCCCTTTTTGAATGCACCCCTTCAATTGTTGGTAACCTAGTCTAAGAGCTTTCATATTGCTTCAAAAGAAGCCTCAGAAGACATAATAAATAACACGTTATGTTTGGACAATCGTGATAGTTGTAGTTGTATTGTGCAAGAGCAATAACAGCTGGCATTTATACAAGGGACAATGTTCGGTGTGTTTTGACAAATAACATATTTCATCAATGGGAAACTAATCATTAATATTACATGCTGAGCGAAGAACCAAGCATTGAAATTAATAAGTGTATGTGTGGCGATTGCAAGGATGAATTCCTAAATTTTATTTATCAAATATTTTTCTAGTATTACTCGTAGTCCATCCTTCATATCAATTTCATTCCAACTTCACGCGAACTTACATGAAACACTTGAAATGCAGGTGTAAAGTTATGTAAGAGTGACAGTTTTAAAATAAGCCAATATTTGGCCTGTGCGTACCAGTTGACATCAAAATCAACTTAAAATAAACGCAAACTGTTTAAAACGGGAAACATCATACTCTTCTGTGAATGAAGATAAGAAAGTATTGAATAAGAAACTCGCTGTTTCTCTTTAGCTCCCGTGTCCGCTCTCCACATTAGGAGGTAGATAAGTCTGCAGGTGCGGACAGGGTAACGGAGCTCTTCTGTGTTGAGAGGTGGAATCTGTAAGCGCTCACCAGACATAGAAGGAGATAAGCAGTACTGAAAGAAATCGTTTACGAGTTCTGTGTTGGGATAAAAGTGACGAACGAACATGAGATAAACTGTCTTCATTTGCTACTGGCGTGCAAGACGTTCTGTTAAGGGAAGATGGCTTAATTGAAAGCAAAATACCTTTAACGTGTTATGTAGAAAATGTCACTTTTTAAAAGGACCAGACCGTCAGTTTGTGATTAAAGGAACGAGATACAATGTGAGGTGTTGAAAACAGACATGAATGACATACTTTATCGTGTGTTGCTTATTTTTTATTTCTGTTCCTAAATGTGTTTCTTTTTTATTTGTTTTTATCTTTACTCTGCCATCATAACTAAGGTTTTAGAATAGAAAAACTAGAATGTATACACTGTTCATGATCGAACCTTATTGGAGAACACGGAGGCAGGGTTGTAATGCCATGTCATAAATTTGACCATTTGTATGTAATTGTATCCTCGTCAAGGCTTAGTCTAATCAAACTGAATATCAATCAATAAGGAAGCAGCGAACCGGAATAACCAATCAGAGAACCCGGGACAATCAATAGCCGGAGGTTTCCTCCATCAAGGATCAGTTTCGGTGTTCAGCTTTGAATAGGAATGGGTGCTCACCTCCCAGTGGCAATGTCAGGCAGGGCGTTAAGCTGCCCTGGGTGAGCATCTTCCTCTTTGTCATTCATATTCAAGGTCTTTGCTGACAATGATGACATCGAAATAACTGGACATATCCATGATTCAGATTAGAGCTTTGACTAGAACATTGTTTCCTGTGGCAAAAATCCTAATCGGCAAAATACATGGGAGTGACAAACATATTGTCAGTAAATATCAAACAGTTGCTTTAACCTGTTGGTTTAGGAATATTTCCAGTAAGTCATGTTCTTATCGGTTTGAACAAACAATACAACACCAATTTCTTCAAACATATGTACTGGACAACGATTTTTGGCATGGTAACTGAAATTCTGTATTTTCCATCTTTTGAAATGGGCAATAAAACTGTCATAAACATCAGTTTAGCTAATGTTATTGTGCAATGTGTCACCAATTGACCACACATCAGTAAATGTTCCTGACGTTGTCATAAACAAGTCAAGAAACACATAGACGTCGTTTTATTACCTTTAAGGCCTTAAAATAAACTATATATTTTGTTCCCTCTACAAACATTAAAGCCTCTTAAAGATCATTTCAACATCTGTTTCGTCTCATCTATGACGTTCATTACCCTAAATGCCCAACTTTTGGGTACAGACACAGAAATATACGGAAAGGGGCAACATTTGATATATCCTAGTGTAGAACTCGCATTAATCTGACTTGATGGATACAAGGGTATTTGTATCACGCGTATATATAAACGTTGATGTGCATTTACCAGGATGTAGTCAAAGTCGACGATCCAATGAGATGTTCAATATCAATGAACTTCAGGTATACATGCCGCGTTTAAGATTAATCGTCTCATACAGCATATCCCTGGAACAGTTTGTGATCATCCTCCATACCTTCCCCCATCTCAACATGTAGATCAAACATCTAAAGCTCATAGAATATGATAGCAAACGTGTTTGTTCAGTAGCAAAGAATCGGTGCCATTTTCCAACATTTAGGAGTAAGCTAGCATCATGTATGTATATCTGGCAGCTGTTCCTGCTTTGTATTGTGTGTGTGGATCACAGTTGGAATGCAGGTCGGGGATCTTGTGCATTTAGCAATAAAATGAGCTTTTCGGAATGTTTGGTTTATATCCGATTTCATTTACAAGATCACCGACTGCCAGAGATCATGCTTGTAACTCAATGGCGTTACTTTCTTCATGCTTTCACAATGTTTTGTACTATACTGAATTTAACAATCCAATGGTAAAGTAGACATGAATTGGTGGTGGTTTTATTACATAGTTTTATGCCCTCGAGTTGTAGACATCGGGAATAAGCTGGGCCTGTCCGTCTGTACGTTCATCTCTTGTCCTGCGGGCCAAACTTTCACGGATATGACTTGACAAATTGAAAGGAACATGTGTAATGCCCGTGATGAGTCCGTGTTACCATGTGCCCCAGACCTATTGGACTTCCTGGGTGTTTTGTTTAACAATTTTATGAAGATATTACAAAAGTCAGACTGTAATTAGGCATTAGTTCCAAGATTGGTCAATTTGCATATGATTTGTTGTTTACGATGTCGCATCTTACATACTCCTGACAATATATATATATATATTCTTTATTCCTACATTTACAAGGGAATGCGATCAAAACATTACGCGTTTGCAAATGTTAATGAAATGCATGCATTACAAGTGCAAGTTAATATTGTTTATAGACACTGTCCAAAGAATCAACGTGTCTATTGATTGCGAAGTGTCCTTTTATGGCTGCTTCAGCAAATCTGTCCTCAGTATCTGGAGTTGTTGGTACTGGTGCCCTGCACGAGAGAAGGCAGCACACTATGTCAAGGTCACTATAATCGTGCAAAGCTGCCGCTACATCAACAGAGCACGTGTCCACAATGCTGCACCACAGTTTGTCTCTCATTGGTTCAGTCCTTGGACATACACTCACCAGATGGGTACAAATGTAAGTAAGTCATCATGTTCAGCGTCACACAAGTTACAAGGTCCCTTCACTTTGTCAGGTCTCCACACTGCACACAACTGAACCACGAATGTAGCAGCAATCTTCAGGTAAGGATGAGTCTTTGCCACAGTCCATGACTTATGGGGAATGATCTCAGGATGGATTCGACTGAAATGGAATAAGTCAGGATCCGAGTTGAGGCGAACTTTCCATGATTCTCTTTCTCTAGACTGGACAGCTCTCTTGACAATCTTCTTCCATTCCGACCTGTTGGGAAAAGTGAGATTTCTACAAAAGTTATCCAAGAAAGTACCTAGGTTGTATTTGGATATGATGCGTTTTATATCAGCAACATAACCAAGTTTCTTTTGAGTGAATTGGTGTTTCAGTAGGGCCAGTCTGGTTACAAGGACACGTCTTGGGATGAACTTTGCTTTGTTTGTACAAAGATTTCCAAGGAACAGTAGTTTTCTTTTATCAATCTCGGATTCAAGTGAAGTCCATCCAAGTAAGGCGTTGCATATATCAGTCCGTGTAGTACGAGGAAGTCCTTGGGCCATTTTGAGAGCAGCTCTTTGAGCTCGTTCCAGAGTGATAACTTCAGTTTTACTGAGCCCAGACCTAAGCACACATCCAAAAAGACCCTTTGGAATACAGACAGATTTGATAAGATTGGAGCTGACAATGGGATTTAGTCCTCTAACATGCACACCTCGTCTGAGTAGAGCCATTGCTGATGATTTTATCTTAGAGGAAGCTTCAAGTGTCCGGTTCCAAGAGTTGTAGTCCGCTGATAACATGATTAAAATTTCAGGTTTATTATAACGTTGGACCTGTTTATTACAATGTGTTTGATGCATGTTTGGATTGAATATTTCGTATTTTGCAACCAAAGGCGTGACAAGAACAAACATATCATTTATTTTGAAAACATTATCCTTATTGATACACGATATGTTAGTAAAATTTCAGCAAATATTTCAACAATTGTAAACAAATAATCGAATTTTGCATCAATAAATCGTATTTTAGGTCTGGCAAGGAATTGTCAGAAATTGTTAAGCAATGTAACAACACTATAACAGCTGAACAACATTTGAACAATGATTTGGGCATTTCAGCAAGATGTCAGCAATGTTTCAACAACCGTACTGTATGGCAATGGTCAAACAACTCGTTTTTTTCCGAAAGGTTCAGCAAAAGGCATCGCTACGTTACGTAAAGCAAGAGTCAGATGGTTTTCAAGACATTTGCAATATAACATCAATGTTTCGGCAATGACAGAGCAATGATGAAGGGTTTTGTCAGCAACAGTTCTGAAATGTATCAGCATTTGTAGAGCAATGATCACACACTTGTCAGTTCTTCAGTGTGGAAGCCTTGTTCACAAATGGTAAAGCAATGGTCGAGCAGTCCTTCAGTCTGACAGCAATGTTACAGAATGTTATAGAAACGGCCAAACATTGCTTCTGCAATATCATTGCTTGCAAAAGTTAAAGCAGCTGTACTGCAAATATTAAGCAAAGTTTCGCAATTTTAAAACGATGGTTGAACAGTTCGTAAGTCCGACAACAATGTTTCATTTTGTTTCATAAATGGTCAGTGTTTCAGCATTAGTATGTTCAGCAATGTTAGAGCAATGGTTGAACATTTGTTCAATATCTTCCAGAAAGGTTGAGCAATGTTTCCTATGCCCACAGAGATAGAGGATGTTCGGTTCTCCACGGAGCCAGTAGAGTTCAAAGTTGAGCAATGTTTCTTATGCCCACAGAGATAGAGGATGTTCGGTTCTCCACGGAGCCAGTAGAGTTCACAGTTGAGCAATGTTTCTTATGCCCACAGAGATAGAGGATGTTCGGTTCTCCACGGAGCCAGTAGAGTTCAAAGTTGAGCAATGTTTGTTATGCCCACAGAGATAGAGGATGTTCGGTTCTCCACGGAGCCAGTCGAGTTGACGGTAGAAGAGGGAGAAGAAGCTGTGTTGCCATGTTCTGCACATTCCAATTCTAAATACACAGTGAGTATTTTGGCTTTCATAAAATTCTATCCAATCTAAAAAGGACAAAGTATCCCAGTTTATTAAGCTGTAACAGAAAAACGTTATGTGAGATATTTGAGTTATCATGATTATTAGTTTATCGGAATCTATCGCAATTTATATCGGGTTTTTTAACAAAATTTATCGCGATTATTTTAGGTACTACTTCAAACTACAATTTACATGTATCCCTGACCTTGTTTTTGAAATTGCTTCAGTTTTTGAAATTGACCATTTGATAAAATCAAATTAAGGTTGGTTTATATATATATATATATATATATATATATCTCACAGGTATATGCTTTGCATATCTTAAATAACATTGATATTGCGATGCCCTAAGAAAGTTTCGGAAATGCCTGCTGTTAGTGTCTCTTAACAATAAAGTATCTCGGTACGGTTGTTAAATTTCATTCTGAAAAGCATGTCATGGTACCTGTTGCAAAGTCCAGATGCATGTGAATTAACTATTTCAGATAACATGGGAGAGCGGTAAAGCGGGGGTTCTTACAACGGGTGATGAGCGCGTGACATCAGACAACCGTTTCTCCCTCCACAACCTGGAGAGCGGAAGTTGGAATCTGCGCATCAGTGACGTCATGCCTGATGATGAGGGTGTATACAACTGCGTAATCAACACAAACCCGCCGCTTACAAAAGATATAACGCTCAAGATTGGTTGTGAGTATATGAACAACTATATAATATAATTCTTCGAAAACACAAATTGATGATCTCTCGTTGTAGGAAACAGAACTATTTTACAAACCATGAGTAATTTGTTCTTTACCTTCACACTTTTTACCCTGAATGTCATGATTGACAAGATACATTTATCCATCCATTATGTCATCTTTCCTAAACAATTTCAACATCAATCTTACCGAACCTTCAATCAAATTCTAAAGAAGCAAAGAATATTGCATGTCTACCATGAGAATAAATTGTTCTTCTTCAATCCCAAGAAGACTATGCGTCTACTCAAGAACACTGGATACAACACAAGACAACCTTTATGTTACTGTCATAACCTTTCGTCTTTCAGCAACAACAAAAACAAAATCATGTTAAATGTTTTACTGTAGAGAAACATGGGAGAGTGGTAAAGGTGGTGTGGTGGTTAGCGTGCTGGCCTATCACGCCAAAGACCCGGGTTCGAATCCAGGTGGAGACACCAAAGATTTGTGACCTGGGCTTTACACCGTGTTGTGTCCTTTGGCAAGGCACTTCATCCACATTGCACTTAGTCTACCTTGCTGTACAATTGGGTACCTGAATACGGGAAGTTCGGAACTATGTGGTCGCGCGAAGCGCTTAGTAGCGGCTTTGAAAGTACTTCCTTCAGGGAAAAATGTACAGCCAATGAGCAGTGCTTGGACTGGATATTAGGCTTAAAAATGTTCTTTATTATTTATTATTATAACACAAATCTAAAATCGCAAATCAAATTTAGATAACGTAATGTTACAATTGCTATGTTGTATTACGCATTTGTTCTGTTCTATGAATAGTATTATAAGGTTTTGAAAATTCCTGTCCGCAGATGGCTACTGAATATATTACAACAACATCTGGCGTCTGCAAACAATTTCACATTTCCATTTGCCACATAAGAAGTGCAATGAAAGATTAACGAAGGGAGATAAGGCATGAAGAAGACTGAGAGCTATTACGTGAGTGTAGTGTAACAAGCTCAGCACCTGGTGGGAGGGAGGGGGAGGTCCCGGAAATGCTCAAGTGAGGCTGGGGAGGCTGCACTTCCGTCCTTCATCAACGAGTATAGACTGAAGTATCTTACTCTAGGGGTCCAGTGAGATGGGTAAAAGTATTTGGAGGTGATGTGGGTTGGTGGAAATGTATTTATCTAGGGTTCAAGAAACGGGGAGAAATATTGGTATACGTGGGTTGGTCGGCTGGTGGTCGGTAGGGTGTTGAGTGATCCGGAGATGATGCTGGGTAGATATGGAATCTAGACGGGATTGTGGGATTTGTAGGCGAGGGGTGAAGAAAGACGGAATTGGATACTTTTTGAGAGATACAAGAGGGAATATTCTCTTCTTGCAGAGAACGTAATTGTTTCAAGAGCTAATGACTGCATACATTTCTGTAATTGTGCGATAGCAATGGCTGCAGGCACATCCGGGTATTGGGTTGATTGATAAGATAAACGTTTTACATTAACTTCATATTTATCAAACATTCGTGGCTTTGAGAACGGATTTTAAAATCTCGAAATGCATAATGTATTGGTTTTTATCATCCAAAATTGTGCATCACAGAAGATAAGGCTGGTTGAAGAGGAGATACCCTTTAGAAAGTATATATTGAACAGAAACCTGCAATCGGCAAGCACATGATACCCTGAAAGTTCTGCATCATCGATAAATGCCATGACGTCATAAACACGATGGTGTTATGTTTTGAGATCACCGCATTGGGAGTGTCAGGGAACTACAGTGTTCGAAGATGAAAATGTTATCGTAATGAAACATGATTTTGCCTGAAAAAAATGAATACCGTTTGAGACACACACAAATTGTGACCTTGGTCTCAGTCTGTGTCATGTTCCTGGACAAGGCACTTCATCCACATTGGACTCAGTCCACCCAGCTATCAAAATGAGTCCCTGAAAATAGGATTTGCGGACCTATATAGACGCCCTAAGCGCTTGATAGCAGCATTTAAAGTGAATTCCTACATGTATGGTAATGGTGTAGGTAGCGCGTTGAGCAGGTACAAGTTCTTGGAAATAGCGCGATATAGATATCCTCATTCTCATTATCTCACCTTCATGTCATATATCAACACTCGTTGATAAAGGGGATATATGTGTTACTTTTGTCAACTTTTGTTGATATATTTGATATCAGAAGACACTTGAGTGGCACTCTTTATATATACCAATATATACATAAGCTCTAACCTTAAAAGAAGAACACATTTGCCAAGTTGTTAGACACATATATAAACTCGTGTAACAGATGACTGATATCATTCATTCCACATACTTACCTTCAAACATTCAAGGCTTACTGTTTATTCATCATATCAGTTTTGGTCTTATCAAAGATACACGTGTTTCCTTGCAATTTCAATTGATTTAATCTGTCATCTCCCTGAAACTATCAGTTTATGGTTGATGTTCCAGACGCGGTAGACATCAAACCATCACGGAGTCGTGTGATGAAGCTGAAGAACAAGCGGGCCAAGCTGGAGTGTATGGTGACGGGGAAGCCCGCCCCGACCACGCGGTGGATGAGGGGAGAGACGGAGGTGAGGGCGGACAACAGACACCTGATTGACCTGGTAGACAAGGGGGAGTTTAATAGTGTCATGAGGCTCAGGATCAAGCGTCTTAAGGAGAAGGACTTCGGCCAGTACACATGCACTGCTGTCAACCAGTTCGGAGAGGCCAAGGCTACCATTGATCTCATTGGTAAGTTTCTGTCATTTGTTAGTCAATGTCATTGAATCTCATTGGTAAGTTTCTGTCATTTGTTAGTCAATGTCATTGAATCTCATTGGTTAGTTACTGACATTTGTTAGTCAATGTAATTGAATCTCATTGGTTAGTTTCTGTCATTTGTTAGTCAATGTAATTGAATCTCATTGGTTAGTTTCTGTCATTTGTTAGTCAATGTAATTGAATCTCATTGGTTAGTTTCTGACATTTGTCAGTCAATGTAATTGAATCTCATTGGTTAGTTTCTGTCATTTGTTAGTCATTGTACTTCAATCTCATTGGTTAGTTCCTGTCATTTGTTAGTCAATGTAATTGAATCTCATTGGTTAGTTCCTGTCATTTGTCAGTCAATGTAATTGAATCTCATTGGTTAGTTTCTGTCATTTGTTAGTCAATGTAATTGAATCTCATTGGTTAGTTCCTGTCATTTGTCAGTCAATGTAATTGAATCTCATTGGTTAGTTTCTGTCATTTGTTAGTCAATGTTATTGAATCTCATTGGTTAGTTTCTGTCATTTGTTAGTCAATGTAATTGAGTCTCATTGGTTTGTTTTGGAAAGTCTTAGTTACCATTTATGCTATTGGTTGGCTAAGGAAGGCACACGCTACCTTGGTTAGCTTTTGTTAATGTGTCACTGGTTCAAAATTTTCATTTGATCAAAATTGTTAGTCCTTGAAAGTCTAGGCTAATATTACTGCCATTTGTTAGTTTGGGGAGCCAATGCTTCCATTGATCTCATTGGAAATTGTAACATACTAATTGGTCAATGCTTCTGTTTGTTCTTGTCACTTTTCATAAAATCTCATCGGTTAGTTAGAGAAGAATCCTCAGCTTCCATGATCTCGTTGTCTTTTGTTAAAGCATCAATGTTGATATGACAAGTGAGCATAAAGCAAAAAAAACCCATTACAACGTCAGACCTTTCCACTGATTTATAGACGTAAGTTTTTACAGTCGACACGCAAACTGATTTGAAGTAATCTTGTCTCTGTTTACTTCATTTTCACGGTATGAATGTTTTCCGAGAGATGTTTTGGATAAAAATTCAAGTAAACTGACTTTGTCTTAAACCAATTGTTTTCCTATTTGCAGAGCCGCGTCGGATGAAACCAACTTTCAACGCAAAGTTCGACAACATTTCCGGACAGCCGGGTTCGACTGTCGCACTTCCCTGTTCAGTGGACTCTCTGGGCAAACACCAGGTCGGGATCTAATCATGAGAGTTTTATTAACACTGAGTTACTTATATGCTTTTTTCACAATTAGGCACTCTATAGAACTTTTCTGCAGTCAAAAACTTTTTAAAAAACGTTAAGTGAATCGTCCCTATTTGGCATGTTAACGTAATATAACAATGTACATACGACCCTCATCGATATTGTAGAGTAATTCTTCTTTTTTTCTAGTCCGGGGGGGGGCTTGTTTCTTTGACGCCTAAAGTTGATCTGTCTATCTCATTCCGAAATACTTTACTTCATACAAAGTTTAAGATAAGTTTATGTAGTACCGTTGGATATAGTCATCGCCCTGTGCGTTTGACCGTCCATCCGTAATCATTACGTTTCCAGGACTACGATACCTAACTGATTGGAATGTGTCATGTGTGAGATGTGCCTTTTGTGATTTGAAGTTCTTCGGATCGTTTTAAACGGTTTTCATGGAAATTGGCGATTACGTGATCGCAATCTTAGCAACACGACCCCATGTCCATACATTTCCTCACCAACTGTTTACCTGCATCACCTTAGATATCGGTGTGTAGGCTGATGTACGTACTGACTGAGAGATGATGTCAGTCAGAGGCTCGTGTTTTCTATCATAACATACTCCCCATGCTTACAACCTCTGG
This sequence comes from Steromphala cineraria, assembly GCA_916613615.1. NCBI lineage: Eukaryota > Metazoa > Mollusca > Gastropoda > Trochida > Trochidae > Steromphala > Steromphala cineraria. The sequence goes on from OU744720.1 coordinate 98,126,610, forward strand.
ACATCGGAGTGTTTATCAGTAAAGAGAGTGTTCTCTGCCCTCTCTGGACTGTATGAGCCGACCAATCAGAAGCTCCGAGTTCTTCCCAAAGCATTCCACGCATGCGCGGCTAGTAGAGTGGCATGAGCCTGTTGTTAATATTGACTTTGTGACTCCTCTTGGATCCTGCTAGGTATGCAGACCTTTGTCGGAAATAGTCTGATCGATAAGAGATAGGGAACAGATACGGTATGCCTTCAAGCAAGAATGTTTGAGTCGAAAATATGTTCCTGTCGAATTTGTTTCCATAAATTTTGTCCAAAGTCTGGAAAGTTCAAAGTGCACGTTAACCCCTAAATATCTTCAATCAGAAATATTTGTTCGTTCTGATATATAGGAAAAACATATGTGAGATTGACTTCTTAGAATTAAACTGGTGAAATGTTTACGAGTATATATTTCGAAACGTCGCGCATATACAAATTACAGAAGATGTTGCCACCTAATTTAACTATCGGTGTCTGTGTCAAAATTGAAGTATATATTCTGACGATCTTTTTCATTTTCATATTTAAACGAAGATCATATTTAAAACCAAAACTCAACCAATGATATACTGCAAATTACATATGTTACATATTTTGAAACAAAGTTCTCTGTTTAAAGTTTACGGATTGAGCCCCTGTTGGAAGACGTTTGTGGCTTTCTTTCCCAAAGTCCTTAGCTCGGGTCACTCCACACCTTCAATACCCTATTAGAAGAGTTGATTTAAGATCCACCTCTGATTTGAATGCCTTAGTAGTTACACCGTTACTCAAAACAATATATTTATTCATACTTTTGGGGATTCGGGTAACAGGAGGATGTTGGCATCAGGTCAAACTAAAGGTCAATAGGTGAAATCTCAACATTAATACATTTAAAGAGCATGTAAGAAACGTATTCCATTGAGACCCTCAGTTAGATATCTTGTGAGGTGCACGTGTATAACGTGATCTGCGGGTACCTGCAGGTCCTGTGGGTGAGAGAAAACGTGGAACTACTGACACAGGGCAACCAACGCAAGAGTCGGGATGATCGGCTGCACGTGGAGCGCTCCACCGAGAACAGTTGGGACCTCGTCATCAGTGACGTCACAGAGGGAGACGCGGGAGAGTACATGTGCCAAATCAACACTAAACCACCCATTATGAAAACAGTCTCGCTCAGAGTCGGAAGTACGTATTCTTCTCCATGGTGAAGTTTTCTTTTATTAAAGTTTGAAGGTTTTTAATCATTGAATTAAAACGGTCAAGTTGATTAATTTTCTTTTCTTGTTCGCGACAGTCCAAGACATGCTAGTTATTAGTATTTAGTTGATTTATATAAGGATAAAAAATTAATTATCAATTCCCATGTTTTTTTCAAATTCATAATATGAATCTGTTTAAATTGTGTTTATCAAATATGTCAGTAAATGAGGTTTCCATCGGAAAAGTTATATGTACTCAACGTTTCCTTGAATTGTTGTCTATCTAACCTCTATTTGTTTGAACATGAAAAGGAGCCTTCTCAAGCCAAGAAAAAGTTGGCAAGTCTAGTTGCTTCAGCCTAATATCAACTGCTTGCTAAGGGTTTATCTTATTTTATTTCATGTAAAGTCTACATTTTGCTTCTCGCTGACAGATGCTCCAGTGGCGGAGATATCCGAGAAGAGCCTGGGCAAGTCTATAGGAGATGATGTCTCGCTGTCGTGCACTATCCGCGGACACCCCCAGGACTTCGTGACATGGACCCTCAACACTTCGGACATTCCTATCGGCGACAAATATGACATTCTCATTGAAGATGTCGACAACGTGACCTCCATACTCAAACTGAATGTGCGCCAGCTCGTGCGTCAGGACTTCGGCGTGTACACGTGTCGAGCCTCCAATCAGTTTGGGGCCACGGAGGCTAGCCTCAACCTGAAGGGTAGGTCAACTCCAAAGAGTTCATCGCTGACCGCTGAAGTTTGATAAATTGCACAATATCATGACTAACCTCAAACATGTATGGGCTTTTGTAATGGTCGTACGGCTTGTCACTGATTTAACAAGCTGTAGAGTTTAAAATATGCTTAAACCAAATCCTCACATTTATGAACAAGCTTCAATAGAGATATAACAGGAACACTAAAACACTGTTCTGTCAACAGAGATGGCGTCCAGCTCAGAACCGCAGTTCGAGGACACTCCCAATAACATAACGGTGAAGGAGGGAGAAACTGCCATATTGCCTTGTTCCATCACCGGCAATGGGAAGACAAGGGTATGTGAGGGAGGGCGTGGAGCATGCTTCATCTGTGTGTTTTAAGTTAGGACCCATTAAGGTACTGAAAGAACACAATCAAGTTTAAATAACGCTGATGTAGCAAGACGTAAGGTATTTAGTTGTTCATTTGTGTCATTGGTGAACGAAACCGTGAATATCGATGAATATGAGTTTCTTTTCTTGTTATGTCTTTATAGGATAAATAGTGTAGTATCCGTGTTCACATATAAATGCCATGTGACCTTATCCTACGAAAGAGCCATGTCATACACAATAATGCTATTAGAAATGAATTCGCTTTTTAAACTTGAACAAAGGTTTGTCATAAATAACCCAGATCACTAAAGCTTCAACGATGTGATTTCATATTTTTCCGACTTGACTCTCGTTTCTTGAAATCCCCATACGTGATTTGGGAAACCTCGTATGATATAAATTTTATAGGTAGTTAATCGACCTCAAATGACAAATTCTTATCCAAGATCAACCTCGAGCATTGCCTGGACATTGGAAGGTAATGTTCATCTCCCATCCTTGTCCCATCCTGGTCCCACCTCCTGATTATGAAGCTTCGTGACATCATCCAAAGTTTAGCATACCTTCTGTTTGCGATGACGTCACCAGAGGTTTATAATACTCAGTACGGGTTGCCTTTCATATATCGATAGAGAGCAATAACTGTCCCTGTAAAATGCTAATAGATACACCTCAACATAACTGAACTGTTGCAGGTTATGTGGGTATACGGCAAGCTGTACCTGACTGTTGGTAAGCGGCTGATGAGCTCGGATAAGCGCTTTGGCATCCAGAAGACGCAGAACAGGAACACTGACTGGAACCTGCAGATCAGGGAGGTCAAGTACCGGGACGCTGGGATATACCGCTGTAGGATGGAGACCGGGGGCGTCAGGACTGTGTTCCTTAACGTGGAAGGTGCGTGTTGGAAGGATTTTATTAACGCTTCTCTATGTGTGCCGGGGGATGCGAGGTCCTGCCCCGACTGTATATCAGATAAAGAGCCTTTAATTCAGCCCTTGTTCAAAATTATTTTTGTGAAAAATGAATGCTTGGACCACTTTATGGTAACCAAATGGCTAAATAATGTACATTAAAGAAGGCTTTCATTCATTGGTGTACTTGCCTTGACACCTGAGTAAACGTGATACTTTGATAGTTTAACCACAAGCTGATACGAATAATCATTGAAATTCATGATATGGCTGGACGTGTGCTTATCATGACAATTATAATGCTTTTATAAAAATATACATCCATAGATCGTTGAACCGAATCTGTTGCATCAGTGAATATGGAGTGAGTGAGTGAGTTATTGTTTTACGCCGCTTGGGCAATATTTCAGCCATTAGCGGCGTCAGTGAATATGGAATAACCACAAGCACTTTGGGGCATGGATATTGCTCATATATAAGCACTGCCCATGCATCAAGTGCTTGTGGGAATGACCTCTTATAATGTACGGTGCATGTATGCTTACACCATTATCAAGAACATGATGATGTCAATAGAAGCCTTCCTCATTCAAGTGTATAGAATTCTATCATCACTATGACAAAAATCAGTAAACTGAACCTCGATAAACTTGACTTTCATCCCAATAAAGATTTACCTTGATCATGTGAATAGCGATAGGCCTCTCTTTGTGACACGTTCTATAAGATTTACCTTGATCATGTGAATAGCGATAGGCCTCTCTTTGTGACACGTTCTATAAGATTTACCTTGATCATGTGAATAGCGATAGGCCTCTCTTTGTGACACGTTCTATAAGATTTACCTTGATCATGTGAATAGCGATAGGCCTCTCTTTGTGACATGTTCTATAAGATTTACCTTGATCATGTGAATAGCGATAGGCCTCTCTTTGTGACATGTTCTATAAGATTTACCTTGATCATGTGAATAGCGATAGGCCTCTCTTTGTGACATGTTCTATAAGATTTACCTTGATCATGTGAATAGCGATAGGCCTCTCTTTGTGACATGTTCTATAAGATTTACCTCGATCATGTGAATAGCGATAGGCCTCTCTTTGTGACATGTTCTATAAGATTTACCTTGATCATGTGAATAGCGATAGGCCTCTCTTTGTGACATGTTCTATAAGATTTACCTTGATCATGTGAATAGCGATAGGCCTCTCTTTGTGACATGTTCTATAAGATTTACCTCGATCATGTGAATAGCGATAGGCCTCTCTTTGTGACACGTTCTATAAGAGTAGCACGTTGTGTACATTTCAGCGGAGAGTGGGAGCTCGGGTCCTATGTTCGAGTCTGGAGCTGTCAACATCACTGCAGTAGCTGGGTCTAACGCTATACTGCCGTGTGGAGTCAAGGAGTTGGGTCGTTATCAGGTAAATTAGACTACGGATAATAGAGCATATACGTATAGTTAATGTGAGACATTTGAAACAAATATGTTTTCAGTGATTCGTTTCGTTGCTTGTATCAAGCATGTGATTATAACTTGATAACGCCGACAGAATTGATATATCAATAAAGATTGAAATGTTGGATAAGATTAGTCTAAATGAAATGTCCACTTGTTCCGTGTCCAGGTAGTGTGGTCCGGCCCGTCCGACCAGCTGCTGACCTTCAAGTCGAAGATCGTGGGTAAGGACCGGCGTCTGAGGGTGGTGCGCCCCTACCACAAGGACTGGAACCTGCAGATCTCGGGGGTGGGGGAGGAGGACGAGGGCATGTACATGTGCCAGATCAACACCAGCCCCGTCAAGCAGCGGAACGTCTTCCTCACCGTCCAGTGTACGTGTTCAATAGGTTATAAGGGTTAGAATTACAGAGGCCATTGTATCCAACATTACACACATTTCTGATCCAACACGTTCCCTGTCAAGCACATAAACGTATCAATCACATCACAGTTGACATGTTTATAAGAATCTAAGTGATCTGGATTAGCAAGAAAGAGTCTCTAATTCCTCCGAACAGGAGATATCATTTTTTCATGAGAAAAAACAGACGGGGTATAAATTTGGACATCAAGATTGTAGTTTTAAAGTCCATAGTATCACATATTCAAGAAATCCTGATCCAACACGTTCCTTGTCTTTCTCACTGTCCAGTGTACTTGATTAATTATGGATATTTTATGAAAGTGTAATGCCTATGTCCTTGTTCGAGTGATACATATAGTCTTCATTCTCCTTCTTAATAAGACTTTCAAGAAAGCTGTTGGAGTGAATGAGTGGGTGGTTTAGTGGGTGGGTGAGTGAGTGAGCGGGTGAGTGAGTGAATGAGAGAATGCGTGGGTGAGTGAATGAGTGGGTGAGTGAATGAGTGGGTGAGTGGATGGGAGAGAGTTTCTTCAATTCCTCCTAACAGGAAATATCATATTTATAATTGCACTAGAAATAACAGGCAAGGTAATATTTAATCAATAATAGACACTGTCCAAAAAGTTTGGCAAGAGACTTTATCGAAGTCAAGCTGAGAGCACTCAGAATGGTTTCAGCCTTCAACCCCAGACCCGTCAAGCAAAGCAAACTATCGCTTACTATCTCGTGTTTGTCATTATAGATGTTTCAACAAGATTGATTTGAGATTTATCTCACTAAAGTAAATTTATATGGTTTGCCGCACCACAACGTTAGAGTAGTGCAGCAAATTCAGAAAAATAATTAAGCATTTGATTTTATGAAGTAGGCAGGTATAATGTATTATATTGTATTGTATTAAATTTTATCTATTATTACATTATATCATATCATATATCATATCATATATCATTTTATTAATTATATATTATATTTTCTTTTTATGTTATTTTATTTTTATTTCATTTCATTTCATTTCATTTCATTTCATCTCATCTTGTCATATTTTTTGTTTTATTTTATATAAATGTTTCCGATCTTTGCATGTTATTTATTACTTTCACCAGGCTTGAGTTGTAACTCTACAAATACGATACGGAAATAATGATGTGTAGACACTTGTTTTCTAAACACGGTATGACATGAACACTAAAATATCATATCATATGATATGCTTTATGATACAATCAATTTCGCTGACAGCCCCGACGAAGCTGATCAAGGAGTGGTCCTCCCAGGACTCGCTGGTTCTGAAGGGCCAGGAGGCCGAGCTGGTCTGTAACGTGACGGGAGACCCCGAGCCCAAGGTCACCTGGCGGCGCACAGAGTCAGGGCCCTTCTGTAAGAGTACACACTGTAAGTAGAAGGGATTTTACTTTGCTCAACTCTCTTTCTTCGGGTTTTAAAATCCTAAGCATAACCTCGCTCTCGTGTTTTAACCTTAACATAGAGTGCTTGCAAGGACACGCACGTAGTCTAGGTATTCCGTGTACTGACGTCATCACGTACTCGTTGTTCTCTAGCGGGGACGGACAGTATGTCTCCAGACACTGAAATAGAGATGAGATTTACACATTTATGTTACATAAATCAAGGTATGACCTTGTCTGGTGTCCTTTACCAAAAAAACAAAACCCGAGTCTGTCATTGAAATTTACAAAACGTCACTGGGCACTGGAACCAGTTTCTTCAACTTTAAAGAGCAGATCCGATCGTGTCATGACTTGTTTAAGTGTTCTTTAGTTTGGTATGTATAATAACAATGTGAACAAGTAAAACAGGTAAAAATCGAAAACATAGCAATCTTCAACAACCTTTAACACATATAAAGGTAACATTGTTATACTAGATTATAAACAAGTTGGAACATTATTACCACGTGTTTTGAATATAGCTAACAGAAATGGTTACACCAAAATTAACTTTTAACGTGCAATTCAAAGTCAGACGCCCATCGTGCCTACGTCTGATTAGTAAAAAGGTTTTACGTATAGCAACATTGAATTAGAGCCCTTCCGGTTGAGTCAGATTGACACGTGCTTGTTGTGGACAGTGGTTGGAGACCTGGGTCAGATCCTCCGTATCACGGACGTGGGGCTGGACTGTGATGGCGCCTACGAGTGCATTGCTTACAACGGGATGCCTCCAGCCGTGCGCTACACCATTCAGCTCACCGTCGGGGGTAAGTAGATTTCTCTAGTTCTTGGTCGGGGGTAAGTAGATTTCTTAACGACGCTCTTGTTCAACAAACTCAATCAGTAGTCATTCTCATGTTAAGCTTAGACAGAAGACATATAAAGAGATATAAACATAATTGACAAACCATTCGCTTCTACACAATGTTCTATCGGTACATGTGTGTGGATTTGAAGCGATTTTCAACTAGTGTCCGTGCGTAGACATCAACACTTGTGAAAGGAAGATGTCTTGGTGGTCGGTCCTTGTTCGAACATTCCCGACTCTCCTTGACATAAGCTGCTCTTTTGAATTCATTTAACATCACTCTAAGTTCAGATTCTAGTCTTGCTATGATAATTATATAATCTGACTGTTATACACAGGAACCCGATATCGTAAATAAAATGTAGGTAAAACGTGGGTAAGAAAGATCCGTCCCCTATATGTATATAGAGTATTTTATATACATATAGGGGACGGATCTTTCTTACCCACGTTTTACCTACATTTTATTTACGATATCGGGTTCCTGTGCTGTTATACTGTTTGTGGAATAGGCACAAGCCTGGTTATTCCTCTATGAGCAATGTGTGTCCAGGTCCGCGACTGGCGTTAATATTTGCGTAGGAAGATGCATAGGGACGTACAACGCTTAGAAATAGGACCAGAAGACATAACTGCATAGAACCTGCCTTTGTTTGCAGGATCGGTCCATAGTAGGGATGACATTATATATATTTCTAACGCTACTTCTAAGTTATACATGTCCCTGTGCTTGAAACACCGGGATTCATTCATCTTCATTATTCCATTCCTTTCAGTAGTCCTGCTACACGACTGTGTATTAAATAGGAGTCTTGTATACAGTCTAGGTCATACGCAAGTCTAGAGTTGACTGAATAGACACATGACATAATTTTCAAATACCATGCACAGACACATGACAAGAACAGCCTTAAAATATGATAATATTAAAAGGGTACAGTTAATAATTTTCAAATACCATGCACTGAATGGTAGTCTATCCCTACAGTCCAGCCGGAAGTGCTGTTGTCGTCTGAGCGTCTGATGCAGAAGGCGGGCAAGGACACGATCCTGGACTGTGTGGCCACCATGAACCCCCCGGACGAGTTCGCCTGGTACAAGGACGGACTCAAGCTGGAGGAGGGCTTCAAGACGGAACTGTATGAAGAGGAAGACGGGCAGCTCACTCTCACTCTACACCTCGAGAACATCGGACCCGTCGACTTCGGGGAGTACACGTGCGCTGCTTCCAACGCCTTTGGTGTCGACGAGAAGACACTCACCTTGTACGGTACGTAAGATAGTAGTTCAATATTGTATAAAATATTTCGTGCTCTTGATTTGATTGGCGCATATATATAAGTTTTCTCTATGCGCAAACGAATTGAATGCTTATTTTGTTCATGCACATGAAAAAATTATGATGAACAATATTAAGTGTTTATTTCAAATATGTATTTTAGACTTAACCACGCCGAATGATCACTAAAGCCAGCCAGCAGGGAACATATCGCACTAGTTACGATCACTAGTTAAGCCCCTGTAGTATGTCGGTCCTAACATGCTGCATGTTCTAGAGCAGTTAGGATTAGGGTTAGGTCTGGGTGTAGGAACCACTGTCTCCAATGTCAACTGTTTGCTGAGTTCTAGAACTGGTGGGGTTAAGGTAAGGGCTGGTCTCCAATGTCCACTGTGTGCTGTGTTCCAGAGCTGGTAGAGCCGACCTCCCCGCCCATGATGAACGACACTCTGCCGGACGAGGTGATGGTGCAGGAAGGAAACGTGGCCGTCCTACCTTGTCTCGTGCACAACCTGGGGGATGAAGTGGTACGTGCATGCACGCGCATTGTGGAGTATAGTTCATATCAGTTTATCTCATGGTTAGAAATATCTGGGAAGTTTTCCCTGTGTCGCTTTCATCGTGTTAAATTAGTACTCTTATATGTTATTTCAATTATAGATATATCTACGTTTTTCTGTGTAGTTTTAAATAAGGATGAATAGTTTCAATTAGTATTGATATCTAGACAAACGTGATCACTGCAAAGTGTTCACATGAATTTATGTATATAAGTATATAATGTCAAAACCAGAACACGCAATAGAAAATGAAATTGTACATTCCCTGTGAAAGAAATTAGTTAGGCTACCTGTTATTTCAAATGGGAAGAGATTTATGTGTTTTTTTTAATTTACAGGACATTTGTTTTATGAAATACAAAGAGAGATACATTTATACATCTACATACGATTTGTGATCAATCGTAACATTCCATTATAAGTTATGACTTTTGTCCAGATGAGAACAGGTGATTGTGTCTTTCTGTGTGAACATATATCAAACAAATTAACTTTAAACATTTTTCCTGAAAGGTGATGTGGATAAAAGATGACACGGAGGTTCTGACGGAAGGAGAAGACAGCATCTCCATGGATACTAGAATCAGCGTCGATTCCTCCGTTATTGATTCTTGGGAGCTCGTCATTCGGGAAGTGACGTCATCGGACGCGGGCGTCTACACGTGCCAGACTGAGGCTGGGGAAAACGTCATCAGCAAAAACATCACACTGACCGTCACAGGTACCTATCAGTGGTTTAAAGGCACTGTCCTGTCGACTTCAGGTCTGTCATCTTGTTAGTTTTGGAAAACTTACCAAAACACACTCAAATGTAGGCCTACTTTGTGTGGAAAATAAACTTTATGTACTGGTATAATATCCACACATTTACATAGACAAGTGATAACACTAAAAAACAACGCCTTAGCAAGATTTCCCCTACATTGTTTTCCACATCCATAGCAACGATGAATGGCTTCACTTCTAAATGCTGAGTTTCTTGATCGAATCAACAAAAATGTACCCCAAGTGATATGTTTCAACTGGCTTGTATTATAATCATATACTAATAACATTATATGTCACTTTGAATTTCGTTACCACAAGAAAAGACCTCGATAAGTCTCTCTCTTTAAAGTTAATCGTTTTTCGTAGCTGAGGAAAGAAATTTTGGAGGTCGATTCAGATTCAAGAATTATTTTTGCATTTCGAGATTCACAATCAAACATCATAGATAGAAGGAATTTGTAATGCCAGGAATTGGGTCAAATCGTTCGACACAGATGTAATGCTTTCAATCGAAAATAATTAATTTCGTCTGTAATTGTTTGTTAAACAATCGAAACATAACATTGATATTCAACTTTCAGTGCCGTCCTACTTCATGGCAGAAGAAAGTGATGACGTCACAGTGTCTGAGGGCGATAACGTCACATTGACATGTGAAGCAAGCGGTCTTCCCGTACCTACAGTCACGTGGTCGGTTGCTGAGGGCAACCACTGCTCGCATCTAGGTATCTTTCGGTTTCTTATATCAGATTTCAAGAAGAAAAATTCGAAGTGATAGATATAAAGTATAAATACTTGGTATGAGTTGACATTCTTAAGGAACAAATTGAATTATGGACTTCGATTATTTATACTTTAGAACTAAACCTTCCTATGATAATGGCAATGTACTTCCGTTTCTAACACTGACTACCGCTGTCGACAGACAACCACACTGGCAGTCAGCTGACCATCCATGACATCAGTCGGCAGTGCAGTGGAGTCTTCACCTGCACAGCTCAAAATGGGTACGGGGATCCAGCCGTCAAAACCGTAAATCTGGCAGTCTACTGTAAGTACACAACAACCTCCTCAAAGTTAGGGTAGAACGATGCCGTGTTTAGAACCCCTGTGTTTCATTACACAGCCAGTACATCGACTATTGTCACTCAGAACTTAACGGAAGGGAGAGAACAAGGCTGTGTTAAACACCACTATTGTCACTCAGTACTTCCCAGGTAAGGTAGAACAAGGATATGTTAAGCAAGGATATTGTTCTGTAAAAAACTTAGATCAAGGGACTTTTCCTGGTGGTGCATTTTCACACAAAAAAAGATCTTATCTTTAATGAAAGTTCCTAACGGTTTAATTAAAGGCCAAGTGTAGCTAAACAATAACTAAATCACTCACTGAAAGTGTCCGTATATATAACGACGATGTCGTCTGCTCCAGACCCGCCCAAGGTGAGCCTCCAGGGCGCCATGGTCCTGCAGGAGGTGGGGCAGGACGCACGACTGGAGTGTAGTGTGCTCACGCTGCCTCTGGGAACCGTCACGTGGTACAAGGGAGACAACCGCATCCACCACGACGACAAGTTCAAGGTGGAGATGAGAAACGAGGAGGGACTCTTTACACTGATTCTCGTCATCCGGGCACTTCAAATTGAAGACTTTGTTGACTACACGTGCAAGGCAAGCAACAACCTTGGATCTGATGAGGCGACTGTTCATCTCAACAGTAAGTTATTCTCGCCCTTGTGAGATAATCCTCATGAATATAGGTTATGACTTTCATCACATACACCTTTCCAACAACGTTCATTGGAGATGCTCCTCGTGCACATAGGTTATTACTTACATCACATCACACCTTTCCAAAAGCTAACCGTGCCTTGGAAACTCTAGGGAGCATGTATCTTCAACATAAGAAGATCCTTTTCCTGTCTCATCAAATCAGATGTTAATGGCATCATCATATGGACATTTCGAATATGATCTAAGACAAAAACCATCCATTTAAAAAATAAGATAACTGCAACTTTCATTCCAAAAAAAGTAGTGATTCTTATTTAACAGGAGCATGTCTTTTGCCATAAGCACTTAAAACATGTTCTTTCAAACTAATTGATTTTAATCATGATGAGTGCGGCGACATTATAGTTATGAAATCATTAAGGACTCATTGATGTGATATTTGAAAAGCCTGTTTAATGCTAAGACCCTTCTTCGGTGGTCTGCAGGTCCGGCCGTGCTGACGTACGAGACCCAGATGGAGACCCTGACGGCGGTGCAGGGTCAGTCGATGACCTTGACCTGTGAGGCCATGGGCGTGCCCCAACCGAACATCACGTGGTACAGAATGGTCTCAGCAAACTCAGGGGCGGACAGTCCTGAGGAAGTTGTTGGTTGGTTGGATTCTTAACTCATTTATAAATATAGGAAATCTGAAGTTCAATAAGGAGTTTCCTTTTCGTAAATGATGATTTTGTATAGGGGGATAGGTTCATTCATCAATTAGGATCATTCTTGTAAGATAAAATGGGCTTTATGTGAATGTTATGGGATACTTCACGACTCGATGTGCTCTGAAAGCTGATACAATAGAAGAGAACATTCACTAATGTAAACGTTTTTCTCTAAACAACATTTTGAACCTTGTATAAATATATGAAGCAGTGGTTCCATATTAGCTTGTCCTAGCTCACGTGCATGTGTGTGCATGTTGCAGTGTACGAGGGTCCTGAGTACATGCTGAGCGCGGTACACAAGACTGATGCTGGCACCTACAAGTGTATGGCGAGTAATGGCTACCCCTCCGCCAACAACAACGACTTCAAACTCGTCACTCTCGCCGTGGAATGTAAGTGCCTAGACTCCAGGGTGTAAACGTTTAGATTGTTAATAGCAGAACATATCCTTAGAGTTGTCGTTGAAGAAAAGACTGCTGTAGCAAGCGTCAAGCTTTAGAAATCATGTACTGAATACGCCTCTGAAATGTTTATCAAAAAAAAAGTAGTTGAATGTTGGTCACAAGTATAAAACTTTCAGTGTTTTGTGTACTAGTCTATGAAACAATTAAGGCCTTTTCAACAGACACTTATCATGTAAAGGTTTCGGGTTACTTCTAGTAGAACTATTTATTTCTGTCTTTGTCTGAATAGAATAGAAAGCTCACCCAAAAAAAGACTACTTTTCAAGCTAACATCACCCACTGTTTGAACCCGAACATGTACCATTCGTCAGATCCTCCAAGCATCGCCCTACAAACGGATGACGGCGACGACGGGAAGGTGCTGCGATGTCGCATCACAGCCTTCCCACAAGGCATTGGGATGTGGACTATGAATGGCATCGAGGTAGTGGAAGGAGACCAGCACAAGGTCGAGGTCAACTACATCGGCAACAGCACCCTCGAGCTCGTGCTCTACATCTCGTCGCTAGGCAACAAGGCATTCTACTACTACACGTGCGTGGCCTCCAATCAGCTGGGCGAGGCAAGAGAAGAGATCAAACTTGAAGGTGAGTCTTGGGTCTACTCTCACAGGAATCTTATCATTTGAAATTAATTTGAAACAAGTGTCTACATTTGATGAAATAGTATTTAAGTCTATGCTATTCAAAATATAACAATAAAGTGGAATGTCTACCGGCTGGAACCTAATCATCGCCGCATACCAGTTGAGCGTCACTATCTCGCCGAAGAAATTAAAGGAATCTATCACTTTCATTCACGTTAATTTCTCTTGATAACTTCTTCTCAGCTCAGATCATGACCCATAATTGTAATATTTACCGAAAAAACGTCTTGTTAAACGGCGATAACTGGTCCCCATGTAGCCATTGCCCGTTTTGTCACTTTGGCGAATGTTCTAATTATTTTCAATCCTTAAAGACCTGAAGTCTTCCTACCTTCCTCTTGAAATATCCTCTTGATCTTGACATTATATTAATCAAATACCTGTTATATGTTTGCCTTTTTGAAGGTGAAGAGGAAGAAACAGATCTGTTCGGCACTGGGGTCACCGAGTACGATCTAGTGGTTGATGAGACCACCGTGGAACCGGAAATGACAGGAAGAAGACGGAAAAAGCCGAAGAAGGACAGGGAACACCATCACTCGGACTCGGACTCGAAGAAACCCAAGGGCAAGAAGCACAAGAAGGGCAAGAAACATCACCGGAAGGACAAACACCACCGACAGGAGGAGGAGGAGGACCATTCTGTACACCGAATCGACACGGTGGACAACGAGATCGATGACAACACGGACGAGACCAAGGACAATGCGCTGGACTCGGACGACAACAGGGTTGAGATCCCCTACAGGACGAGTAGTGGAGACGAGAGCAGGTCGGGCCAGACACGAGACAAGGACTCGCCACGAGGTGCCGCCTCCGCCATCTTGTCCTCGACTGTTACATCATGGGCTCTTAGTCTTTTGGTTCTATTCTACTTGTCAAGATAATTGTAGTTTATTATTTTAAATAAATCGATAGGAAATTAAAAGTAATAACATTAAAGTGATTAACCATTAGATTAAAAATTCTTTGGATGAAATTAAACTATAAGTTCTAAATCAGATGAATTACTTAACATTAAGATTTCTTAGATGATGTTATTTTTAAAGCCAGAGTTTTCCCAGTCAGTTAAAGGTTATCTCTTAACAAGGTCATCATTGATATGTAGAAGGACACATGCAAGTTTGCACAGGCAAAGGATAAAGGTAAAAGGTTATCTCTTAACAAGGTCATCATGTCTTTCATTGTGCCTACTTTTATGGATTTAATTTTTGTAATCATTTTCATAAGTATTTCTTGACTCATTTCCATAAGTATTTCTTGAACTTGCCATCTGTAATTACTCGTATGTACATACTCCCTGTGTGTATCTCTGTTGTAAGCGTATCATGAGTTATGAATACAGGCATCATGATGATCAATTAAGCGTCCAAGCTCCTGTCAGATATAAACAAGCAATAGGGACAAGGTGTTCAATGTGGGTTGTTACCTCTCAATTAATTATTGATGTAAGACGTGGTTACAGGTTACCAGTAATGTGAAAGGACAACAGACTGAAACATATGTATTTGGCGACCAAATGAACAATGTCTATCAAAGCCATTTAAAGACTTCACTGTGCTCATTGCGATAGATCGTATCGTTTGGTTGTATTTGATCGTATTAGCTTGTTTAAGTTAATATTAGTTTTGATGTTGAATTTGTAATCCTTTCATGTATCTATCAATGATTATTTTCTTAAATGTAAGATATTCGTTGCAATGAAAATGGTATGGTTTTCTCTCTGACAGTAGTTTTTAAAAATATATGCATAACGTAATTTTATTTGTAATGTTTACAGCAAGCCTTCAGAGCGGATATTCCTGTTTGGTTGAAGCATTAGCCATGTTTGAATGAGTGACGCGCTGTGCTATCTATGTGTCCCAATACATTAACACTGTACTCGTGGTGTAACATACTATGCATTAGACATCCTTGATACCAAGCCCACGTCATGCTCGCTATATCATTCATGTCCCCAATGCATGTAATCATTGTCATCCCATTGTAAAATATACATCACCTCATCTCTATGTCGTTTTGTACTTAACATTAGTACTTCAGTATTAGTTATAGAATATCCATGCCTATTGCCTGTCCCCTCAAACCAATGTACACCAATATTGTCATTAATTTTGATTATCTATTCTTGAATTTATACATATGAATAAGACTAATTGCTACATTTTCTTGTCGTTATGTATATGTCAATATACCTCAACATTGTCTTGATGGTCTAAACTTGTTTGAATATTTAGTTTTGTTTTCCGAGTCAAGATGTGTATGTTGATAAAACAATGCTAAAAGGCTTAAGATGGCTATCAACAGCTTTAATTTGTGTTTAGAATAACCTCTCTGTTCCACATATATTTGTGTCATCTGAAGGCACGATGTGTAGTGTGAATGTTTATGTGTTATTTAAGGGTTATGTGTTTTGTGCGACATCCCTGCGCGCTGAAGGATTTTGAATATGGGGGGTATCTCTGCTAACGAAGTGTATTTATACTAATCGACAGAGTATTGTACAACGCTGTCAACTCGGTATTTTTCAAAATATTACCAACGTAGAGACCAAACAAAAACGTGATGATTTAAAGATTAGATAAATCTGGAAGTAGATTTGTTATTTGGGCAACTAGATTCTCTCGCAGTCTTGTCGACTCTTCGATACCATATCAACAAACAATTGTGATTTTACTAGTCACAATTTACAACTCGCCGATGGTTTCCCTTGTCACGTCGATGTGTTCATGTCTGTACAGCAGAAATATATATGCACTGTGATGATGCAAGGTGATCGCTTTAGACCACATACAAGGAATGGTATTCTCGAAACAACAGTCTAACAGACCTCTGGAATCGATGATCAAGCACATTTTACTATCCTGTTACTTAGATAATACACCTTAATGTGGCATTGTGGTCACATACCAAATAAATATTTTGATTTTTTTAATTAAAGCAAGTTAATTCCAGGGACCCCCTCAGATACAACAATGTTGGCGGTGGTCACTCCCCCCCCCCCCCCTCTCCCCCTCCCCGCCCTCTGACGGACTGTCTGCATGTGCCATTAGATTCTAACATTCCAAGTTCTTTGGTTTGCCTCAAGTCAATCTTCTATCATCACCTTCTTAGCTTTTTCTAAAATTCTGTAAGACCTTTCTTACACTTGTTCGACATGGTATTATAAGTGTGAATCTAATTTCTCTGATAAATGTACGTGTGGATATATAACTCTCTCTGTAACAGTGTTTGTTCAATTAATATTTTCAAACTGTTGTAACCATATCACAATATTAGGTATTTAAAAGCATTTGATGTGTTTGTAAAACGGGCTTCCTAATCCATACAAGCTCCCATGAAATGGTGATATTACTCAAATACATTTAGCTCACCTGTTTAGAGTGCAGTAACTAATGAAACAGACAATATGCAATGTTTTCTCGCCTTATCTTACAGAAATACACTTCTCTGGGGTTTGCTCGACTTTCTTTCAGTGTTTGTTGTTTATATCTATAAATTCCACCATAACCAATTTTTAATTACTTAACCTCCGACTTCAACCTATAAGAGACTTGTATCTGCCATCAGTTGAACTTGTCTGTCCGTCTGTCAATGTGTTATTGTATTTCCGCGCATGCGCGTATACGACCAACACCGGGGACGCCATGTAAACTGTCTCATACCCTCCGAATAAACCAATCATTTCAATTCTGAGTTTGTCGTTTTGTTCTTGTTTATCAACGATACAAAAAACCGACTGTGACTTGTTGGAAACAATGAACAGAGGAAGCATCTATAACAATTGATTGTTAACGTTAAATCAAATAATATAAATATGAACAAATATAATTCCAAAAATACAACATTGTGAAATGATTTCTTTGATGGGCAGGGGAGGGGTATTATCATTCATGTTTCATAGAGGGTTTAAATATTTATTATTTCAATTTCCTGTGGTTATCTATGAAGTAAAATGCCTTACTTAACTCTCTATATAATCTGCCAATGAAATACATTCCAGCAAAAGCGACATCACCCGTAGATTTAGATAGTTTGCTAAAGGCTCCTCGAACACGACATTTAATTTGCTGAAAAATATAACACTATATAGAGGCATGAAAATCACGGTGCATTTCGCCTTACAGCTGTCAGGCAATGGAAGGGGGTCTCAGGGTAAATATGCGTAGATGTAGCTGGATGGTCCAATTTCAATGCACCGTATTAAAAACGAACGCTTAAATTGTAATTGGAAATGGTTATTGTTGGTAAAGACTTAACAGCTAGACTACATTATCGATATATATATATCAATACGTTGAGAACAGAAACACCGACGTGTTGCCTCAAAGCTGAATTATTTTGGTGATATATGGAATATATTTTACCTTGAATGTAAGGAGTCACTGGTTATACGTTTGACCCCGATTTCTATACAGTGGCGTATAAGGCATTATCCTAATAGACTTTGAACGACCCTCTCGCCCAAACAAATAGTAGAAGGCGGCTCAACCGTCTCTGCGTGGTGACATAAGCTAAGGATGAAAGCTTAGGCTACGGATGTAGTCTTAGGCTAAGAAAAAGGCTTAGGCTAAGGATAAATTCTTAAGCTAAGGGTGGAAGCTTAATTATGCCCTTTTTACATGCGCACTTTACTCCTGAGAGTATAATTACTCCTAGGAGTATTTTTACTCCTTGGAGTAAAAGTATATTTACTTAACGTTCCATTGAAATTTAAGGACCCTTAAGTATATCATGATTTGCTTACAGTAGAAATATATGTTTTCTTAGAAAACTCAATGAGTGAAATGCACATCCTGAGGCAGAGAAGAAATTAACAAAATTTAACCATAGATTTTGTTTGATCAATCAACTACTGGTGTTAAAGGCGTAAAAGCAGGTTTTCAGTTGTAAAAGTATGACACTCAACACAACAACACCAAATTTGCTTCATTAGGAAACATGCTCTCGACAAGTTAAAAAAAATAATCTTGAATGTAAGTTATTATTGATGAAAAAACAACAGTATTGTTTAGAAACTATATAAATGAATGTCGATTACCTCAACCTAATCATTCAACTATGCTAATACTATAGAAAATGACACGGATACTTACAGGAGTAAAAGTAAATATACTTTTACTTTATCTCTTGGGGTGGAGTATCTAACTACTAGGAGTAAAGATACTCCTGTAAGTAAATTAGTTTTGGACTGTTTACATGGCACGTTTACTCCCTGTAAGTATATTAACTCCTAGGAGTAAATATACTTATGGGAGTAAACGTGTGCATGTAAAAACGGCTTTAGGCTAAAAAGGAAACATAGACTGAGGATGGAAGCTTAGGCTACGGATGGAAGCTTAGGCTACGGATGGAAGCTTAGGCTAAGGATGGAAGCTTAGGCTACGGATGGAAGCTTAGGCTAAGGATGAAAGCTTAGGCTACGGATGAAAGCTTAGGCTACGGATGGAAGCTTAGACTACGGATGGAAGCTTAGACTACGGATGGAAGCTTAGGCTGCGGATGGAAGCTTAGGCTACGGATGGAAGCTTAGGCTAAGGATGGAAGCTTAGACTACAGATGGAAGCTTAGACTACGGCTGGAAGCTTAGGCTACGGATGGAAGCTTAGGCTACGGATGGAAGCTTAGGCTAAGGATGGAAGCTTAGGCTACGGATGGAAGCTTAGGCTAAGGTTGGAAGCTTAGGCTACGGATGGAAGCTTAGGCTAAGGATGGAAGCTTAGACTACGAATGGAAGCTTAGACTACGAATGGAAGCTAAGACTAAGGATGGAAGCTTAGGCTACGGATGGAAGCTTAGGCTACGGATGGAAGCTTAGGCTAAGGATAAAAGCTTAAGCTAAGGATGAAAGCTTAGGCTACGGATGGAAGCTTAGGCTAAGGATAAAAGCTTAGGCTACAGATGGAAGCTTAGGCTAAGGAAAGCGTCTCTTACTGTAACAGTGTTGTAAAAACAACAGGGGTCCAGAGTAAGGCGGATGCTGGGTATGCTTATCCCTCCCAAGAGACTTCCATTTTAAGTATCATAAATTTTCAAAGCGTTGCATTTCTCAAACGTGATAAAGGTTTCAAAGAAAGCGTATTGCAGAGAAATAAATTCAGTAAAAAAGCTAGTTTTGCTGTGGAGAAATTAATATTTCTTCTTTAAAAGTCATCGTTTCTTGTGAAAACTACAGAGCGCATACCTCCCAAACCAAGCAGTAAAAACTGTGTCCAACACTGAAAATTAAGAGTCGTGGAGTCATGGAAGCAGTCTTTTACTGGTGAATAAAACTTTCCAGGGTAGATTATTAGATAGATGGTTTTATTCGGTAAAGGAGCCACAGGCCCATTATACAATGCAATGAGTACAACAGAAGTAAAGCACATCATGGAGCGCCTGGAAGACATGAGGCAGTAAATAATATAAGTTGCTGAAGGAAATAATCCTAGTCAAATGCAATTATTATGGTGATAGAAACTTAATCCGCAGTTTAAATGCAAGAAATGTGTATTTTCCAAGGTTGTTGATTATCATATTGTCATAAGGCTGAATCCTTATTGTTATTGGCGTGTTTTTTATTATTTTTATTATTCCAACAAAGTTTGACCAAAGATACAGCCAAAACGACTAAAGCAAATACATCCAAACTTTACAGTCTGATAACCCTTACCATGGAATCGGGGCACTAAGCTTGTCAAGTTCGATTCCAAAATCGAAAATTTAACATTGATTTTTTTTTCAAAATGCACTTAGAGACCTGAATTTTTTTAAAGATGCGCAATAAAACATAATGCAAAAAACGAAATTATGGCAAATTCGTAGGTCACGTGGTTTGGCCGCTATCTTGCTTTAAGTGCATTTTCGACCATTTCCGACCCCACCTACCTTTAAAAATCTTCTTCTCTGAAGATTCTTGCACTAGAGAGCTGAAATTCGTACTCAATATAGCTGAAGCATTGTACTTTAGAATTTGGGCTTTTGAAAGTCCCAACGTGAATACTTTTGTGGCTGTGACCTTTTAAAGTTGACCAAAATGTAAAAATCGCAAACTTCAAGGGCAGATAACTCAAAAACCTGACCGACGAATTTCATGATTTTTGCATGAGAGTAAGACATGAGCACGGTCTTTAAGATGAAAAAATAAATTCGCTCGCGAACAGTCATTTCCGGTCGCCATGACATATTTTCCCAACAAGGGGTCAGCTCCGTCAGAAAAACTGTAAATGATCCTTTCTAATGCTGCTGTACCTTATCCTATAATGAGATTTTCATGAAACTTTCAGGAATGATAGATGACATTATCATCTGTGCAACCATAATGTAAGATTTGCGGCTGAATCCTGTTGTCGTCGCTTTGCGACTATATTTGTAATTCAGTTTAGTTTAAAGGTCATGAGAAAATGAATTTACAAGTCTATACTATGGCCTACATTGCTCTAATCAAAACCTACCGATCATAATTGATTTATCTATTTAACTTCTGTGACTCAATCATTTTCTAATTTGTAGTCTAAATTATAACGTTTTATCGGTAATCTTCTATCTTGAATAGTTTTTAAGAGTACCCATGGAGCGCGGTGGTGTAGTGGTTAGCGTGCTGGCCTATCACGCCAAAGACCCGGGTTCGAATCCAGATCGAGACACCAAAGATTTGTGACCTGGGCTTTACACCGTGTTGTTTCCTTGGGCAAGGCACTTCATCCACATTGCACTCAGTCTATCCAGCTGTACAATTGGGTACCTGAATACGGGAAGTATACGGACCTATGTGGTCGCACGAAGCGCTTAGTAGCGGCTTTGAAAGTACTTCCTTCAGGGAAATAATGTACAGCCAATGAACAGTGCTTGCACTATGATGCCAGATAAAATGGAAATCTGCCGCATTATTGGCACATTTCTAATCATCAATATTCTTGTGTATACGATTCTGAGTTCTTGCAGGGAAACTCTGAGAGTGACAATAATCAAGGGCATATGCTATCATACAGTAGGTAATATCGTTGTGTCTCAAATCAAGCGAGTTTTGATTAAAAAGCTGGCACACATCAACCATATGCTATCATACAGTAGATAATATCGTTGTGTCTCAAATCAAGCTTTTGATTAAAAAGCTGGCACACATCAACCATAACAAATGAAACTGCATGTAATGGTGTTAATGAAATCGTCTTTATTAACGAAAATGATAATAATTGTGATAAAGTTTATTGTTTCAAATAATTTCCGCTTTTTCTTTGTTTTAATCAACCAAAATATTACGTGATTTTTAAGTGATAAAGACATCTGCTACATCTATGATTTTGAAAAAAAAATAATTCTGACGGATCGACTTCAGTGGCATAGACATGATGGAACTAAAGTAACCGGAAGTAGTTAACTAAGAGCACATCCTTAGTCAACAAGCATGGCCGACAACGTGGCTGATGGGGTGCAGAAGATGGAGATTTCTCAAAAGAAGCAGGCACGACGCTTTTGATTATATTCACGTTCTTCAATCATGCTTTCCAGGATTAATATTTTCCGGTTAGGAAAGAAGATAGGCCTCACCTATGTCAGAGCCATGGGCATGGTGTGTTTTTGTTGACAACTCTCAAATCGTGTATCCGCTTGATCGATTAGAAGGAAAAGAATGGGCGTGTCATGATGTTGCATAAATAATAAGTCGAACCTCGATAATATGTGTGTGAGAGTTGCATGTTGATATTTCATGTTTCGTGATCGGATATTGTTTTGTCACGGACCGGCGACCCGATGTTGCATCAGCCGGGCGGTGATCGGGGAAATAGGTCCCTCTAAAACAAATTCATTCTGAGACCATTTTTCTTCTCAACCTTAACTGCTTATCTTACATTTTGAAGATTCAAATCAGTAAACTGGTAAGCTTATTGTCTGAAAATATAAACTTAATGATATTGTTTCAGTCATCAGGTGTTATGATACAGAAAACCTTGAATATGATCCAAACACAAGTTGAACAACCCAGTTTTACATGGACAACTAATTCATACACAATCTTTCATCAGTTAGTAAATAACTATGTTACCTGTAAGAGGCTTTCGTTGGTATTGCATCAGTTCCCCACTCAGATTTTGACATCTATATATATTCCTCTGAAAAATCTGTTACAAGACATTTGACACACTAAATTGAGTAAACTGACTTTACTAGTCTAGCTCTTTTAAAGACAAGATTTCATGCTTGTAAAGCTTCTGAGGAGTTACTGCATTGTCCGACATACATTCACATGCAACAGCTGTGGCTATTTAACATTGGTTGTAAATCAATACATTGACGACTTGGCTCAGACGTTGCATCAATGGCTGACAGTCCGGTAGGATATTTGTGTCAATGTTTTAAATGATTCAATGCCATGTTTAGTTTGTTTTGATATGTATTTCATAATTAAAACATGCCGCTAATGACTGAAGTACTGCCCAAGTGGCATTAAACAATAACTCTCATAATTTGACTAATTGCTGTTGACATAGCAAAGGGGAGCCAGTAGCTGAATTTAAATCATGTATATCTGTGTTGGGTAAGATCTCACAAAGGAATTAACAAAGCATTCTCATATTAATTGTTTGCTAGTGACATTTTGTTGTCTTAGAATCTTTTCGAAAGTAAGAAGATATCTTATATTTTCATAACTTCAAAAGCAATAAATTCATATCTATGAACAATTGTAAGTGTTATATGTATTCCAACCTCATCTGCATTCCTTTAGCATACATTTCCAGATCTTCAGAAAAGTGGGGTATTTGTTGAAAACCTTGAGTGTCTTTTACAAAAGCATTTCAAACATCCTGTCTCAGGTTACAAACATTACGCTCATTCCACTATTATAAATCTATACCCTGGGCTCAGAAGTGAGCTTTGCTGGCGCGGCCAGACTTTGGATGTAGCCAACCAAATCATTTTCCCGCCACCTTCTTCAATTTCAACGGGAAAATGATTTGATTGGCTATATCCCAAGTTGGGCCGCGCCAGCAAATCTAGCTTCTGAGCCCAGGGTTCAGATTTATAATAGTGGAGTTAGCGTAACTTTCGTACCCTTAGACAGGACGCATTTCAAAATGATACATCAAAATTGGAAATTTTACTCTTTACTTTCACAATGACAAAAGTTTTTCTCATATCTTGTATTTTACAGGCAAGTGTGATAATGTATCTCTAATTTACTGAGTTTACTCGACTTAACCCTTCATTACTATAGGTTTGAGAAAAGATTTACTTTGCTTATTTAGTTCAATACGCAGGTTGCTTGCTCTCCTTCATGTATCACATAATGTTTATTAATAATATTTGTTATTTTATTTTGTAATGGAGAGGTATTTATATAAGCCATTGCAGCTTGTTTACCCATCCATATTCATTTTCTTGAATAAAATATGTTTACACCATTACTATACTTACAACTCAGATAATGTTTTGTATTGTTGTGATGTTGATGAACTGAGCAGGTCATTTGGCCTATTCTGAAATTGTTTGGCCCTTTGCAAAGGCACTATTACTTCCTACTTCTCAATATTCAAAGCCAAACCCTTTAAGCAAATTGCAAATTCCCCCAGGATCCCCTCTATAAACAACACTGTCAGTCTGTCACTGTACAGTATGTAACAGAAACTAGAAGATTTACATTATGATAAGTGCAAAAACAGTTAATAGTAATAAAGAAAAGAAAAATATGTTGATTTATAACCAAAACCTACAAATTAAGCTATAAGAGTAATGATGTATTGGAGATTTTTGTAACACATTAACCCAAGTCAAATTGAACTAAGACACAGAGAGAGAGTTTATTCAGTAACGATATATGAAAAGACATATTAGAACTCTAATCTGCAACACAGTTACAGAACAGCGAACACCTGCCTCAAAATATTGTTTTACTATGTGTGTATTGCTTTGTGCATGTCCCTTTTTGATGTGAAAGTCATTGCAATAAAATTTTCCTCATTTTCATAATCGTTGAAACAATCACAAAACTAAATTTTGCTGATCTGTTTTTCAGAAAAGTAAGAAAGGAGGTTCTGGAGAGGGAGACAGCAGTCACCCAGCTAGGGTAAGTTCATTTGGCAGCCACAGAAACGTTTCAAGATCAGATTGCAAAACAGATACATAATTAAACAAAAGTGAACAATAAGCAATTAATAAATAATATATCTGCAAACCTTTCATTTTATCAGCAGCAGAAATGCTCCAGTCTCTTGAAACAAAGTAAATACCGATCGCGAGTGATCTTTCACTTTATTTGTATAGCTAGCTAAATGTAGATATATCTTATGATATCTAGTGTTCAGTATTGAGATCTATATGCATCGTGGCTGGTGTGTTGTTGAAATTGAGGGATGTCAGTTGAGAGTTCACTCGATCTTTTAAACAATTTTTGTGCAGTTAAATCCTCCGCCAGAGTTCATCGCACACAGAGATCAGCTGTGGGCAAAGCTAAAGAAGGAACATGATGATTGGTTAGCAGCCCAGAAACCTGAACCAATCAAAATCACCCTACCAGATGGCAAGGTAGTTGAGGGAGAATCATGGAAAACCTCACCCTATGAGGTAGCAAAGGGAATTAGGTGAGTTCTATTATTTCTATCTCCACCTAATAATTTATCATTGAGAAATGGTACATAAAATTAATCTTTTTTATTAGGAGATATCATTGTAAGTTTTATTGTTATGGTGAGTTGTGTCAGATAGAGCATCAGAAATACACTAACATTTCTCTATCAAATATGTTGCATAGTTTTACATCACTAAGAACATCAACAATAGAGTTCCTGTGAAAGTGAAATGGTTACATTTTTCTGTATCCATCCATTATAAAGCCTTAAAGAGTCTTCTACATTAGTGTGAAACCTGTGAAGACTATAATTCAGTCAATAAAATAATTTAAATAATTATTAAACCTTCACCTATTTTTCCTTTTTTCCTAGGCTTATCACTATCTGAAATTGCAATGAGATACGAAGACTACTACAGGCTGCTATTGAATACATAATCATGGAAAAAGATTCACTGTCAAGTCCTTAAATAGATTGATAGTGTTGAGATATCAAAACGTGTGAAATGTATGAACTAATGTAAGCTTGTTGTGTTCCAGCCAAGGCCTGGCTGACAACACTGTGAT
Source organism: Steromphala cineraria (assembly GCA_916613615.1). NCBI lineage: Eukaryota > Metazoa > Mollusca > Gastropoda > Trochida > Trochidae > Steromphala > Steromphala cineraria. The sequence goes on from OU744720.1 coordinate 98,152,233, forward strand.
AGCGAAGGTGAACGGGGAACTCTGGGATCTGGACAGGCCGTTTGAGAAGGATGCCACGCTGCAGCTCCTCAAGTTCGATGACCCTGATGGTGAGAACTTATTACAACTGTCATAGTTACCCTTCAGCTCGGGATATAAATACATGTGCAATAGCATTGTAATTTACTATCTCATTAAGAGCTGATTGAAACTTTCCACTGCTGAGTAACTGAGTTCAAGAACTGAGTACTTATCTGTAATCGGCATATCAGCTGACCTCATTAACCCTATAGTTGCTGAATAGTTCCGAGACCAATTCGTACCTTGTTTGGTTTCTAATCTGAGTCCAAGGGTAAAGCCTGTTATGTATAGGATTTCTGACTTACAAATTCATTTCTCTAAATGACTGTTTTTCTGTGTGCCTGCAGGCCAGTACGTGTTCTGGCACTCGAGTGCCCACATCCTGGGGGAGGCAATGGAGTGCCACTATGGCGGCCATCTTTGTTACGGGCCTCCAATAGAAACCGGGTTCTACTACGATATGTCCTTGGAGGGAAGGTATGTCGAGTGACATGAAACACTGGCTTCTTTATCTTGTAGGCCTGTTCATGTATCAACTTATTGTATATTTCATCAAAATAATTCAGTGTTCTAGGTAGCACCCATGACACAACAAATACCTTTTTTTGCTTATGATCTTTCAGAGGTCAATTTAGGCAATTATTTCAATCTGAATCAAGTATCCCACATATTGTTTTAACAAAAACCTATGATATGGTATATTTTCCGATAGTCTACTGTCATATAAAGAAACAGTGTTTGCTCACAGACAGGTGTCGAGTAATGATTTCCCCACCCTGGAGACCGTCGTCAAGCAGATCGTCAAGGAGAAACAGCCCTTCGAGAGGCTGGAGATGAAGAAAGAAGATCTACTCAAGATGTTTGAGGTGATTGGATGATTAAACCTCCCTATAAGCTACAAATCAGTTTCAAATACGTATTCCTTACTGTTTTCTTGGATAATAAAATAATAGAAAAACCATTTTTCCACAGTAGTGAGATAATTTCTGTCAAACAAGTTCTATTATCGAAAAGCAGCTGCAAGTGTAATTATTTCAATCATGTCGATATTTGAGAAAATTTAAGTCAGGAGATGTTTTGAGAAATGTTTGTTGATTGAAGACACATCCATATTTTTTTGTCACCTTATTGATGATTTGTATGATAACCTTATGGTTAATGCTCACCAAAACTCACAATCATGTCAATAAGAAGATAATAACATCACTTGCTCTGTAACCCATGGTACCAGAAAAGTAAAGTCAGTTTGTTGTGTTTGATGTTCCAGTATAACAAGTTCAAACAGAGGATTCTCAACGAGAAGGTCACCACCCCAACCACCACAGTGTACAAGTGAGTTTCCATAGTAACAGTCAGTACTTGAGTCGATGATCATGATCGATTTCCATAGTAACAGTCAGTACTTGAGTCATTGATCATGATCAGTTTCCATAGTAACAGTCAGTACTTGAGTTGTTGATTGTGATCAGTTTCCATAGTAACAGTCAGTACTTGAGTTGTTGATTGTGATCAGTTTCCATAGTAACAGTCAGTACTTGAGTCATTGATTGTGATCAGTTTCCATAGTAACAGTCAGTACTTGAGTCATTGATCATGATCAGTTTCCATAGTAACAGTCAGTACTTGAGTCATTGATCATGATCAGTTTCCATAGTAACAGTCAGTACTTGAGTTGTTGATTGTGATCAGTTTCCATAGTAACAGTCAGTACTTGAGTCATTGATCATGATCAGTTTCCATAGTAACAGTCAGTACTTGAGTTGTTGATTGTGATCAGTTTCCATAGTAACAGTCAGTACTTGAGTTGTTGATTGTGATCAGTTTCCATAGTAACAGTCAGTACTTGAGTCATTGATTGTGATCAGTTTCCATAGTAACAGTCAGTACTTGAGTCATTGATCATGATCAGTTTCCATAGTAACAGTCAGTACTTGAGTCATTGATTGTGATCAGTTTCCATAGTAACAGTCAGTACTTGAGTCATTGATCATGATCAGTTTCCATAGTAACAGTCAGTACTTGAGTCATTGATTGTGATCAGTTTCCATAGTAACAGTCAGTACTAGAGTTGTTGATCATGATCAGTTTCCATAGTAACAGTCAGTACTAGAGTCGTTATCCTGATCAGTTTCCATAGTAACAGTCAGTACTTGAGTCATTGATTGTGATCAGTTTCCATAGTAACAGTCAGTACTTGAGTCATTGATCATGATCAGTTTCCATAGTAACAGTCAGTACTTGAGTCATTGATTGTGATCAGTTTCCATAGTAACAGTCAGTACTTGAGTCATTGATTATGATCAGTTTCCATAGTAACAGTCAGTACTTGAGTCATTGATTGTGATCAGTTTCCATAGTAACAGTCAGTACTAGAGTTGTTGATCATGATCAGTTTCCATAGTAACAGTCAGTACTAGAGTCGTTATCCTGATCAGTTTCCATAACTGTTACTTAGGGGTGCAACCACACAAGAGGGTCGCGATACGATACGTATCGAGATATTTGGGGTACGATACGATACGTATCTCGATACGTATTACACAGGATAGTGAAGTATTAAAAGAACCATAACCAAGAGAAATTGTGACATCAATACCTTGATCCTCCCTTGAGGACACATTAATATGCAATAAAAAGGTAAAACACTAATGACTTAAAAGTGTTAACTTGTAGTCTAACAGTTATTGGACTATGTGACATATATAGAAATAGTGACAGGTCGTATCGTAGTGTATCGATTCAGGGCAAAACGTATCGTGTATTGTATCGTCGGCCATATAATCGAGATGCACCGGTGTATCGGTGTATCGTTGCACCCTTAGTAACAGTCAGTACTAGAGTCGTTATCCTGATCAGTTTCCATAGTAAGAGTCAGTGCCTGAGTTGTCTATTTTATGTGTTCCTCAATCTAAATAAATTTAGATCAACAGGTTTAGTATTTGGTCATACTGTTGATCTAAGATTGGCCCGTAAGGCGGGTCATCCCGCTGACCTCTGAAATCAGCCGCTCGGCCAATCAGAAAAGTTGCCCTAGCTCGCTGGAAGTTCGAAAAACTCAGCAGCACATCTTTTGAAATGGACGGTGTTCGGAGCCATGTCATTTGGAGCGGAGCAGAGCGACCATTTCGATGAATAATCTGATTGCTTGGATGTATTAATAGATTAATTTTTAGCTCACCTTTACAAAGTAAATGTGAGCTTATGTCATGGCGCTTCGTCCGTCGTCCGTCTGTCCGTCCGTCTGTCCGTCCGTCCGTCTGTCCGTCCGTAAACTTTCACGAAAAAGACTACTCCTCCTAAACGAATTCAGATATCATTCTGAAATTGTAGTATGTTATACCCATGGTGATTCCTCACAGAAAGGTAGATGTTTCAGTTTTGAGAATCCAAGATGGCCGCCATGACAGACATATTGAATTTTCAATTAGATTTCATGAAAAAGACTTCTCCTTCTAAACGAATACAGATATCATTCTGAAATTGTAGTATGTTATACCCATGGTGATTCCTCACAGAAAGGTAGACGTTTCAGTTTTGAGCATCCAAGATGGCCGCCATGACAGCCATATTGAATTTTCAATTAGATTTCATGAAAAAGACTACTCCTTCTAAACGAATACAGATATCATTTTGAAATTGTATTATGTTATACCCATGGTGATTCCTCACAGAAAGGTAGACGTTTCAGTTTTGAGAATCCAAGATGGCCGCCATGACAGCCATATTGAATTTTCAATTAGATTTCATGAAAAAGACTACTCCTTCTAAACGAATCCAGATATCATTCTGAAATTGTAGTATGTTATACCTATGGTGATTCCGCACAGAAAGGTAGACATTTAAGTTTTGAGAATCCAATATGGCCGCCATGGCAGCCATATTGAATTTTCAATTAGATTTCATGACAAAGACTATTTCTTCTAAACCAATCTAGATATCATTTTTATATTGTAGTATGTTATACCTATAGTGATTCCTCACAGAAAGGTAGACGTTTCAGTTTTGAGAATCCAAGATGGCCGCAATAGCAGCCATATTGACTTTTCAGCTGCAGATGACACATCATTATTATTAAATTTTAAGCTTTCATCAAGTGATCACTGGCACCATATAAATTCTCTAATTTGAACTTACTAATCATAATATTATCTTAAATATGGAATATTTAAGATTGTTGTGCAAGTTGTTCTATATTTTTAAGTGTTTCTAAAAAAAAATAAGATGAAAGACAAACATAATTGATTAATTTGTTTAAAATCTTTATGGCAACTAGCTGCAAAAACCAAATCACATTAAACATGTTAAATTTTAAACAATGGTATCTCCCTTATATTCCTTTAAATACCACACATAAGGGGTCAACCAGAGTTCAGATATTCCACTTTCCACTAATACACATCCCAAGGCAGGCTGCTAGCATCACAGTGTCAGCTGCTAGTCTGTTGCATAATCAACTTGACCCAATTGATATGGCAGAGCATTATGCTATATGGCCATGGCCCATGTGTATGCAATAAAAGTTATGGACTTGTATTCTCATGACAGTGATATGTTCTTTCTAAGAATAACAACTTACACAAAACTTGTCTACAATAAGCCTGTGTTTAGCAATCTACATGATAAGTTGATGTGGAATAAATATGAAAAAAATCGAAAAGGGTTTAGTAAGAAAAGTTAGGAAATTTGATTTGTCATATCTCTCTGTTGATTTGACAATGCAAAAATGTTTACGATTATAGTACTGTATGAGTGTTAAATAAATTGATACTTTAATGAAAGACATCTCATGGTCACTTGACATGTAAATATTATGTGAACAAAATAAACGTGTCTTATGCATTGCTGTGTTTATGACTTTCCTCTCAATCAGTCATTCATTTTTCTTGAAAAATCTGTACTTTTGGGATTCTCAATATCCCATGCAGCATAACCATCAGTGAAATAATCTTGAAATCATATTAATGATTCACTACAAAACAAATGTAAGTGGCCACCATCCTGTAAGTAATGAATGACATTTAAATGGATACACCTAAACCAATCAAGATATCATAATGAAATTAATACGGATGCCCACATAAAAGTAGCATTTTGAAGATTAAAAAGTACAAGATGGTCACCAATTCAGCCATAGATATACAAAAAAGTTATACAAAAACCTACTGCTTGTTAACTTATCATGATTATATCATTCGTGTATTAATGTTTGTTCAAGCTCTAGTCGTTTCCAAAAGAAGACTAGTATTTTAAAAGATAAAAAAATCATGATGGCAGCCATAATCAATTATATAAAAGATGGTTACATGTATAATTAAATAATTTTACCACATCATTCATTTTAAGGTGAGCTTCTGTACCCTCGGTACTTTTATTTTCTTTTAAAATGATTTAGCATATTTGCTAGTTGTCAATGACAAATGATGATTGCACATCGCACAGATACAAACGTGACAAATAATAATCGCAAAGTTAGAACATCATAAATGTCAATATTTACGAAAATCATCATGCAAGGGGAGGTAACTCTTTTTTTATCAAACTCGTTTGCACTAATTCCTTCATTTCCATCCAAATAATTAAAAAATAGTGCTTTTTTGTCAATCATAAAACTAAAACTATTTCATACAACCAAAATAAAATAACATACTGATATTTTTCTTATCAGTATCAAAAGTGAGGTTTATTTTTCACAATGCACACTGTTATTGAGAACAGGCCATAAGTTAATATATGTTTCTTCCGTCCACACCTTAAGGGAGCGACAATGAACTGTTTGTGACATCGAATTTGATTGATCAAATCGCGAATTCCTTATTTGCATACGAAAGGTCACCGGGACGACCTCGCACACTGGTCAATCTTAGATCAACAGTATGACCAAATATAAAACCTGTTGATCTAAATTTATTTAGATTGTGTGTTCCTATATATATCTCTAAAAACTTTTTGTCAAATCATGTTGTTGCTTGGATTATATGAAGCTTGGGCAACTAAAACTATGATGTGTTTGTGTAATGCATGTGCATGTTGACAGATGCGGCCCTCTGATAGATCTGTGTAGAGGACCACATGTACGACACACCGGCAAGGTCAAAGCTCTCAAGGTCACCAAGGTAACAACACAAAGACCCGTTTATCATTTAGTTTAACATTTTACAAGGGTAGATGACTATTCTTCCCTCACTCTATAAATTTTTAGTTGACCAGTTTTGAGTTAAAACAAAAAAATTAAGGAAGCAATGATTATTATAAGCAAAGTTGATTGTTAAGTGTTTTGAAGCTCTTTTCTATAAAATCTTGCCAGATGAACAAATATATTTCCCTCTTTCATCCTCAATGGGCATAAAACACTTTGGTCCTATCTTGGCAAGGCTACATGGAAAGTGTGTCTATATTTTATATCTAAATGGTATTAATTATACCCCCGCTACGACGTAGTCGGGGGTATATAGCGCTCCGCGTGTCCGTCCGTGCGTCCGTGCGTCCGTCCGAAATCGTTTCCGGAGCATTACTCAAAAACTATACCACTTAGAAACTTCAAATTTGGTATGGAAGTAGCCTATATGGTGCTGTGGTGCCTTTTAGGGGTTTCAGCTCAATGGTCCCAATAATTTTTGAAATTTTGACCAAAAACGGTCCGATTTTTGGACTTTGTCTCGTTTCCGGAGCATAACTGAAAAACTATACCACTTAGAAACTTCAAATTTGGTATGGAGGTAGCCTATATGGTGCTGTGGTGCCTTTTAGGGGTTTCAGCTCAATGGTCCAAATAATTTTTGAAATTTTGACCAAAAACGGTCCGATTTTTGGACTTTGTCTCGTTTCCGGAGCATAACTGAAAAACTATACCACTTAGAAATTTAAAATTTGGTATGGAAGTAGCCTATATGGTGCTGTGGTGCCTTTTAGGGGTTTCAGCTCAATGGTCCAAATAATTTTTGAAATTTTGACCCAAAACGGTCCGATTTTTGGACTTTGTCTCGTTTCCGGAGCATAACTGAAAAACTATACCACTTAGAAACTTCAAATTTGGTATGGAAGTAGCCTATATGGTGCTGTTGTGCCTTTTAGGGGTTTCAACTCAATGGTCCAAATAATTTTTGAAATTTTGACCAAAAACGGTCCGATTTTTGGACTTTGTCTCGTTTCCGGAGCATAACTGAAAACTATACCACTTAGAAACTTCAAATTTGGTATGGAGGTAGCCTATATGGTGCTGTGGTGCCTTTTAGGGGTTTCAGCTCAATGGTCCAAATAATTTTTGAAATCTTGACCAAAAACGGTCAAACTTTTTACTTTGTCTTGTTTCCGGAGCATATATAAATACCAAATGACTTGCACACTTCAAATTTGGTATGGAAGTATACAGTCGAACCTCAAATACCCAGACTCCGTATATCCATAAATCTCACCTTACGGACAAAGATAATTATTGCGAAAACCCTTACCTCTAAACCAACATTGACTTATTTCTCTCTTTTCGGAGAGATCGTACAGAGTGTGAAAAATAAAATTTTTTAGTGGTCTGCGTGTTCCTCTTCCTGATTTACCTCCCTTGGGAATTATCTCCCTTGAATTTTCAAACTCAGCTGTCATTCTTTTCTCTGTACGCCGCGAGAACGGTCGTACTCTGTGTGAATTGATCTTCTTGTCACTCAAGTTTTGGATTGCTTCCTATTGGATTCTCACTGTGTTTTTCCTTCGGATTACTGTGATTCTCTTGGATTATTGTGTTTCTGAACGGATTACCTGAGTTTTTTGGAAGTTTCTTCTTGGGTGAGAATTTTCTTAACGTGTTCTAAAATTCAAGATGGCTGCTGTTCAAAAGAAATGTGTTGAATGTCAACGTTATCTTTGTAAAGGCGACCCTCATTCACTGTGTTATGCCTGCTGCGATAAGACTTCTTGTAATCTCACTAAACGATGTCTCATGTGTAATCATCTTTCTCTGGACGAATGGGAGATTATGCATAATAATAGATCCAAGCCCAAAACTCCTAAACGCAAGGCCACGGCTAAGTCTACCCCTTCTTCTCTCAAGAAATCTAAGTTTCTTGTTGAGCCCACTCCGGATACCAAGCCCTCCGAGTTAGAGCAAATCAAGGCCATGCTTGCCAAGCTTTCCTCAAGTATGTCCTCTATGCAGCAGCAGACAGCCAAGCGCTTCTCGGACTTGGAAGCCAGCCAGTCATCGAGCCGTATGCGGCCTGCCTCCCCGACCCGTGAGTCGGTGGAGCGGGCGGTCGACTCAGCTCATTTGCTTAGCCAAGGGGTCACGGGCCGAGGTCCCGTTGATTCACGAAGCGAGCATGAGCCCGGTAGCTTGACCTCCCGTGACCCACTGTCGAATGCCACGGTGCCTAGCGGCACACGGGCTTGGCTTGGGACTCAGGGCAAGCAGGTGGATCCCGTTAAGCGGCCCGTTAGCACGGGTAGCACGGGTCCTACCGCTCCGGCTGACGATGCTGGCTTACAGCCCCCTGCTCGGGTGGCCCGTGAGCCACAGGCAGATTACATCAGCATTCAGGATCCGCCTATTATTCCCGTGCTACACGATGTCAAAGTGCAAGCTGGACTTTGTCACTCATCCACGGATACGGACTCCTTGGATTTCGGTGTTAGCGCCAAGGAGGGCCAACTGATTATTCATCCTGATGAATCCTCTTTTCCTCTTATCCCTGACTGGTCTTTTCCGGATAAATTGGAATACCTTCATCGACTGAAACCCTGCACAGTGCCTATTGTGTCAGAGGAGACGGCCTCTCCTAGGCCTGAGGAGTTAGGAGATTCGGGGACGCTTCCTCCCTCCCGACCTTCCAGATTTTCTTTGCCTCATTCTTCGGTGATCAAGACAGCTTGTAACAACATCAATGACAAGCTCTCTAATCAATCAGGACAAGTAGGAGTACCCAAGTTCAGAGCCAAGGCGGCTTACTTAGTCCACAACAGATTCGTGTCTCAGGATCCCCCCGTTTTGGACAAGGATTTTGCTAGGTTGAATCCTAAAGCCTCTACTTCTAATTTTCCTTCCATTTCCAAGACAGATGGTAATGAAATCGAACGGAATACTAGAGCTTCCTTGGACATGTTGTCATACATGAACTGGTTTTGTGCGGGTATCAGAGAGATGCTACCCCCCAAGTTTTCAACATATGAGGATGTGACCCCAGACACACTTCAGACCATGAGAGCCGATGACGTTGCTATGGCCCATGGTTTCCTGGATTCTATTTTTGTCGCCTCTCAGGATTTAGCCGCAGTCTCTACCAACACCATGGCGCGCTTTGTTCTGACTGAAAGACAACAACATATCTCAAAGATCCGGGATGTGCCAGCGGATGTCAAGGATTCTCTTCTGTGCCAACCTATCCAAGCTCCGTCTTTGTTTAATGGAGAGTGTACTCGAGCTAGCGAGACTCAGGATTCCATGACCTCCAAATCTCTCAATCTGAAATTGACTCAGGCTCTACTAGGCAGGGGCTCCTTCCAAGGACAGCGTCGCGGTAACCCTAACCCTCGACTTAACCCTCAGCCGAAACAGTCCTTTCCTTCAACATCGTCTTCCTCGCAGTTCAGGGGCAACCACAGGGGCCGCAGGGACTTCCACCCCCCGCAGTCAAGGGAACAGCCAAGATCCTTCAGACAGGACCAGTCTAGGCCCTTTCGGGGATCTAAGGGAGGCTTTAAGCGATGACTCCCACGCCACCTCAAGTCTTCAGCCTTCCCCCTTACGACCGCTTCCGTCCACGGACTTATCCTTACGGATTCCCTTTCCTCAGTCGATCTCCCACTCGCCCGTGGGGGGCCGCCTGGGGTCATACTTGAAGAATTGGGAGACAGTAACCAGCGACCAATGGATTCTGTCAATAATAGCATCGGGATACATCCTTCAGTGGGATTCACTTCCGCCAACTGCCGTCCATCCTCAAGGGAAGCGTTTTTTCCTTCAAGGCCAAAAGCTTCAAGCCGCGCTCACAGCCATCGAGCAGCTACTGGAAAAGGGCGCTATCACGGAGCTGGACCCCGCCGACGAATCTCCAGGCTTCTTCTCTCCCGTTTTCCTGGTTCCCAAGAAAGACACAACGGAGATGAGAATGATTATCGATCTCAAGGTGCTCAACAAGTCATTCCTGTCCAGGCCTCCCAAGTTTACTATGGAGTCGCTCAAGAGCATACGCAAGCTGATACTTCCGCACTCCAAGTTCGCCAGCCTCGACTTGAGGGACGCTTACTTGCATGTTCCGATCCATCCAAAGTCACGGAGGTACCTACGGTTTGCGGTCAACGGACGCCGTTTCCAGTTTCAAGTGCTTCCCTTCGGCATCTCGGTAGCTCCTTGGCTGTTCACCAAAGTTACGGCGCCGGTGCTACAGGTTCTACATCTCCACTTGGTGTTCATCCACGGCTACTTGGACGACTTTCTGCTCCGCCATCAGGACCTAGTCACTCTGTACCACCACATAGACTTGGTCATACATGTCTTCTCACATCTAGGATGGATCATACATCAGGACAAATCGGAGCTTACGCCTACCAACCGCATCAAGTTCCTGGGAGCCATTTTGGACACGGAGTCAGCCACTATTGCCCCATCGGAATCCCGCTGGATTGCCATTCAGACTCTCATCCAGAAGTTGTTAGACCACAACAAACTATACTCTCTCAGGACATGGATGTCCTTAGTAGGCTCCCTTACTTCCATCCAGTCCTTCACCACCAGAGGCCGCCTGAACCTTCGTTTCATTCAGTCCTGGGTGAACAGTCACCGCTCACAACCCTTGGATTCCAAGATCGTTCCCACACCCATAGTTCGCAAGGAGCTCCAGTGGTGGACGTTACGAGTTCATGTTATGACCGGCTGCCCTTTCCTCCTTCCGCCTCCGTCTCACACCATCTACACGGATGCGTCGAACCAGGGCTGGGGCGCTCACTGGCAACAGTTCACCCTGAGCGGCTCTTGGAACCTACCCGATTCCCAGCTTCACATAAATCTCTTGGAGTTGAAAGCAGTAGTCTTCGCTATCCACAGTTGGAAGTCTCAGTTACAGCACTCGAGCATAATGATAGCCACGGACAACTCCACGGTGGTGGCGTATATAAACAAACTGGGAGGAACGAGATCTGCCCCGCTGATGCAACTTACCAGGGATCTCTACGCCCTCATAGATGCCTGGTCGATAACAATCCAAGCCAGACACATTCCGGGGAAACTGAACTTCCTAGCCGACTCTCTCTCCCGCCAGAAGCTAATCGTGTCCTCAGAATGGACGATCCACCCCCAGGTTTTGGATCTTATCACGGACAGATGGGAGAGACCTCAGATAGATTTGTTCGCCACAGCACTCAACTACAGGCTTCCGACTTACGTGAGTCCGGTCCCGGATCCTCAGGCAGTAGCGGTGGATGCCCTGTCAATATCTTGGGAGAACCTGGTGGCCTACGCCTTCCCCCCTTTCAAGCTCATACCAGAAGTCCTCAACAAAGTCAGCCAGCACAATTGCATAGTATACCTGATAGCCCCGGCGTGGCCCAAGAGAGCCTGGTTTCCATCCCTACTAAATCTCCTTCTAGAGCAGCCGCTCCAACTTCCTCTATGGTGGAACCTCCTCCAACAACCAAGGTGGCAACCGGAGAACGTGAATCTCCAAGCCTTCAATCTTCACGTTTGGAGAATATCCAGAGAGCGTTGCAGGAACGAGGCTATGCACAAGACACTTCTCACGCTATTTCCCGATCCATTAGACCTAGTACCTCAGCACTCTACGATCACAAGTGGATCAAGTTCCAGCAGTGGAGAGGAGATAGAGGACTAGCTAATCTGCCGTTATCCACCCCTATGATTGCAGACTTTCTTAACCACTTACGACAAGATCGCAACTTAAAAGCTGGTACCATCGAAGGCTATAGATCTGCTATTGCGTCAGTTTCAGAGCTGGAAGGCTTGTCTATCGGATCGGACATAACCCTCACAAGACTGTTAAAATCTTTTAAACTGCAAGACATCAAATCTCCTAATACCTTCCCCAAATGAGACCTGCTTCTAGTACTGCAATCCTTACAACGGGCTCCTTACGAACCGTTGCATGCTTCATCTCTCAAGTTTTTGGCCTGGAAAACCGCATTTTTGATCGCCTTCGCCTCTGCTGCCAGAATCTCAGAACTTCATGCGATAGATGTTTCCTCCATTGACTTTGCCCACAGATACACCGCTGTGTCTTTTAGAGCCTTACCTGAGTTTCTTGCCAAAAACCAATCTACGGCTTCAGGACCTTTAGGAGCCAGAGTTTACTCCTTCCCGGCCCTTCCAGTTCCCGCAGACGCCAGGGATAAAGCGCGCCTCCTCTGTCCAATTCGAGTTCTACGATGGTACCTCGACAGAACTCACTCTATCAGAAAGGGTAGAAGACGTCTTTTTATTCCCTGCAAGCCAGCGCTTTCTTCAGAGATATCCAAAAATACGATCGCATCTTGGCTCCGTAAGACCATCGCCTTAGCTTACTCCACTACGGACCAGGAATCGACCAACGCCAAGTTCTCTCCTCACGAGATCCGGGCGCTATCTACTTCATTAGCGGCCTGGAAGTCTGTTTCCATCGACCAGATTGTGGCCTCCTGCCAGTGGAAGTCCTCCAACTCCTTCACCAGGGCTTATCTCAGAGATCTATCCGCCTCGTTGGATGGACTTTCTTCTCTGGGTCCGTTGGTGGCGGCTCAACACTTATCTGCCTGACCCCCTCCCGAGGAGGAGAAAGGGGGGGGGGGGGGGGGGGGGGGGGGGGGGGGGGACGCTTCCTGAGGGTGCGTGGTCCTAGTTCCCGACCTATCAACGTAGATGGTGGACTTCAACCACTTCCTAAGGTGGGCATAATTCCCTGAAACTTGTCTTGCACATTACTAAGGGATTGGAAGTATTAATATAGTGTTTATTCTTCGTTGTGGTGGCGAGTGACGTGGTATAATCACTCTTTGGGAAGAACTAAATCTGTTAAGTTAAATATTAATCCTCCTCATCACCTCCCTTCCCGTAACCATGTTCGGAGTGGAGAGTACAGGTTCTGGAAATTACGTTTTTTCGGTATTATTTCCCGTTTTACGGGCTATTTTATAGGGAAAAAACGATCTTTTATTCCTTCCTTTTATCATAATTTGGTCTGCTTAGTCTCCTTTTCCGCCTAGATCGGTAATATTTACCGTTATTCGGAGGAATTTGGACAAAGATTTAAGAATTTACCGTTATTCCTATAAATTATCATCCCTTATTCACCTAAATAAAAGCGAAATTCTCGCTAGGTTGGGATCGATTGATTAATTAAATACCATTTTAAGAGGTATGGATACCCTCCTCCTTACGTGGTATTCTGTCAATGTTGGTTTAGAGGTAAGGGTTTTCGCAATAATTATGAAACAATCACAATTATTGTTAGTAATTATAAGAAAACTTACCTCTAAACCAACGAATTACTCCCTCCCTTCCTCCCCGTTATCCATCTCTCTGTTCATCGAAAAGAATGACAGCTGAGTTTGAAAATTCAAGGGAGATAATTCCCAAGGGAGGTAAATCAGGAAGAGGAACACGCAGACCACTAAAAAATTTTATTTTTCACACTCTGTACGATCTCTCCGAAAAGAGAGAAATAAGTCAATGTTGGTTTAGAGGTAAGTTTTCTTATAATTACTAACAATAATTGTGATTGTTTCATTTTTCAAACATTGTGTCTATATTTCTTAAGAAAAATGACCCAGTTAACCGGACGATTTGCTATCCGGACGATTTTCACCTGTAACCAAAACAAGGTTCGACTGTAAAGTGCTGTTGTGCCTTTTAGGGGTAATTCCAGGGTTCCCAGAATTTTATTCAAAAACTACATAGCTGGGGATGTTTTGAAGTGAAATAGTTTTTTGGGTTGCAAGATCATTGTGTTCTAAGTCATAATCATAAATTTTCAAATTAATGTTACGTGAAGGCGGTCAAACTACAGGCGGGGGTATGTGAGCCGCGCTCACTTTTGCCTTGTTAAAGAGCCGCTGTATAACCTTTTTTAAATATATTTTTCATAAGATATTGTTCAAATAACTATATAACATAAATATTAGGCCAAAACAGCAACGATACACAGTTTCTCAATGAAGCTACAGCTAAGTAAACATTGCGTAACAAGGCGTCTGCTCGTCGCCGTCCAGCGACAAACCAAAACAAGGCTGAGAGGGCACGGGCAGGGGATACCGGAAGTGACGTGGCAGTAGGCGAAGCGTTCGTCTGCTTATATGGAAAATGGTAGGCGAAATCCGTAGTTCTGCGTTTTCCAAGCGATTAACAGTATGTCATATCATTGTGTTGCTGTCAACTGTCCTAGAATATCTCCTGATGAAGTTTCCGTAGACAAATTCCCATCACATTGATCGTTTCACGCCAAATTGACCCGCTGTGTAAGGTCAAACAGAGCAATGTGACAATCTACATCGAACTCACGTGTTCCGATCACTACACCGATTTTCTGTTTCGAGCTCGCATTTTCACTGAATGAACAGTTTGGCATGCAGAGAAAAAAGAGATTAGTAAAATATAAAACATAGCACAAAGTTTTTGGCTGATTTATGGTAATAATCCGAATTTACAATGCTCACATTTAGATTTGAACGTTGTGTAAAAAGGTTGAATAAACAATGTCATTGGTCTGCAGGTGTTACTTTCTTTGGATCAGATACTCACTAATTACACAATTACTTTACTGTCTATCGTATTTCCTGTCTGTTTCCTAATTAAAAGCTATCAAATGATGACTATAGAAGGTAGGTTATATAATGCACAATCATCAACACCTGGCTATTTTATGACATCAGCTTATTTGGTAACATCAAATAGCAATTGTATTCCTTACAATACAGTTTACTCTATAATTCAATCCTGGAAATTACCTCTTACTGATATTTCTTTTATTTCCCAAAATGATTTTATTTTTGCTAAGAACCATCTATTGAATAAAGATAAAGACTATTGGTTAAATGAACTTTGGAATGATAGTGGCCAGTGTAATGGTAATAAATTGCGGACTTACCGCTTGTTTAAACATTCTCTTCAAACTGAAGCTTATGTCTTAGCACCTATTGAGCGATCACATTTAAGTATACTTAGTAAATTACGCTGTGGCACTCTTCCCTTAGAAATAGAGCAAGGTAGATTTTCTCGTCCTAAAGTTCCTCTTGAACAAAGAATTTGTAAATTTTGTAATAGTAAAAGCATAGAAGACGAGACCCATTTTCTTATTGACTGTAATTTTTATTCAGACTTAAGATATGAATTATGGAAATGTGTGTCAATTGCCGATCCTTCCTTTCTGCATCTTAGCCCGTCTGACCAGGCTGGTTATCTTTTGCAAAGTAGTATATTTTGTAAGCCATTAGCTGCTCTTACCTATAATATGTACAGGAGGAGGTTGCGTCTTACCTAACTATGTTTAACCCATCTTTTATACCCAAATGTTGTACCCAAATGTTTTATATCTATATACTTATATATTTTAATATGGAAAAATTGTACTATGGTGTCTCATAGGCCTTCAAGGCCGGGTGCTGTCTATTTTTATCTGCAATGATTTTATACCTTGTGATATTGTTTTACCATACAAAGTTTGTAAAAAATGTAATAGCACGTGACACTGAAATAAACTATTTTTCTTCTTCTTCTTCTTCTTCCTTAACGTCCCTTTTTTCTCCGATTGGTAAATTATAACCTGTTGAAATTAGAAATACTTTTTTGCTCTATGTGATAATTATTTTGAGTAAGGTTCATTTAATAAATCTTCATTCTGTTGGGCCATGTATCGGGTATTGTTGTGAACAATATCTCTTCTATGTACAAGAGTGAAAACATTAAGATTGTCAGTGAAATGCCCTATTAAAATAATGTTTTAAACAAGACATCAGTCATCATCCAATACATGCCTTTCATTGAGATATGTAACTTATCCGTCACTAAATGAAATATCTAAGAAAAACGCATATTTTTTTTATCCTGTTACAAAATGAAGTCAAAGGCATTTAAAAATAATTGGTTTAAATGTATAAAAAATAGTATTGTATAATAACATCCTTTCTGTTGTGCTACTAAAATTATATTCAATAACAACAAACAACTGTGTACGAAGATAAAACGGTTCACACGTGAGCAATTGTTTATGACGAAAATACATCCGGGTTCTCACGTGCAGTCTTATGACAACATTGCGCAAATCGAGACCAGCTACATGCTGTAGCATTATGCGCACAACTTCGTTTTTAATGAGGGTCTTACATTTTCATCAATACAAATTGCCAGTTGATTAAATAAACTACCGATTTATTGAAGGTTTGAGATGTTGGAATGTTGTTTAGGGTGTTTAATCAACGGTTAAACATTGAGCTGTACTGTTAGCTTGTGTTGTTTTACATAACGAGGGCACACAACGGGGTATCACATCGCCTACTAACACGTCACGAGGCAGTCACGCTTCAGTGCGTTTTATTCTGTTCGCCGGCCTAATTAGGCAGTGTTATGTATACAGTCGTAATTAAGCCGTTTCTAGGTCGATTTCAGTAATTTAAAGTTGAGTCAATGTCAAATTGTAATCACTATTTCACGAATCCTGAAAGTTGCCATATAGCATTTCAGTCCATCTTTAACAAATTTATTGGATACATGATTCTCATCATGTCTGACTAGGTTGGTGCTTCAGAAAATTATATTTAGTTTTTCTACACAGGATTATACAAACCATATAACAAATGCAGTATATTCATGTTAAGATTTCTTTCTTAAAAAATCCATCGCATGGCAGAGAAAGTTATTACAAACCTGAAAGAACAGATAACTTTATCAGTTGTATTTATCGGTTTAGCAATAGTTACCAAACTTTAAATAGGTTGTGATTGTCAACATTTCAATTGAATTTGGAATTTTTCATTGGGGAATATGAAAACTCAATTGAAACATCATTAGTAAGATCAACTATGGATGGTTTCAATACTGAAGCTTAAAACTCAATCACTACATCATTAGTAATAACAATTAAAGAACGTTTAAATACTGAAGTGGACCTGGGCTGAAAGTGAAATAAGCAAACATGAATCATCACCATCTCCTCCTGCTCCAGAACTCAGCCACCTACTGGGAGGGCAAGGCTGACGCTGAGTCTCTCCAGAGGATCTACGGCATCTCCTTCCCTGACTCCAAACAGCTCAAGGAATGGCAACATTTCCAGGAAGAAGCCGCTAAGAGGGACCACCGCAAGATCGGACGGGTCAGTCGTCTTGCTCAGTGGTGCAATAGATTATCATCTGTGTAATTATACAAATGAATTATTAGACTCAACTAATGCGGGGAAAGAATTACATTTTCTGAAGTTGATATAACTCTACTGAATCAGTGTTGCATCCCCCGAGGCTGTAATTCAACTCCCTGAAATGATTTGGAACCGACATCATAATCAGAAGATTTTGGAAATTTTTGGGTTTTGAGAAGCAATGAATTGTAGTTTTTACCAAAGTTTAGAAGAAAAAATCTTAGATGAATATTGATAATAAACAGTTTAAGTTTCAAGTAGAAAGTGCTTTTCAGGTAGAACAATATGAAATGGTGAATGCTGATTCTACACATTACCACAAGAAGAGTTTACATGCTGTGGTGACAGAAATCTTTGAATGGTCATCTCAAGTTCACATTTTGTATTGCAGGAACAAGAGTTGTTTTTCTTCCATGAGTTAAGTCCAGGGAGCTGTTTCTTCCTGCCCAAAGGAGCATATATTTACAATACTCTAGTAGAGTTTATACGGGTGAGTGAACTTTGTCTTCATCGAAATTGACCATTAATCAATGACAGAACAAGAATATGTGTCTTGACCGCTGACATGTTTATTGCGGAAACAGGGGTAAAATTCAGGGGTCCCCAAGGGACGTCACTCTGGTGAGTACTGATGTACCTGTCGCACTGAGCCTTACAAGGCTTACGGAGTTGTCTCCCTTAGACCATTGCTTTTCTCTTCAGAGTCAATATACTACAAACTTAATGTAGACAGAGTTGGAGGATTCTCTTCTGTTTACATGCACGACTAGCGATTATGATTATCTTAAATATCATGGAAGTGTATGATATTGATGTGACGTTATTAACATATTACTTTATTGATATGACCAGGCAACATATTATATCAACCCCTCTGTAGCAATTGACCTAGTCTGATTCTTGTGTCATGTAGATGCTTCAGAGAAGAGCAATGTATTATTGTTTAACGTTCAATAGCAGACTTTTAAAGCTTTGCTGTGTTGAAACAGTCCCTGTGTGTGAGAGTATGATTCTTGATGTCTCTACAACTCTGACGTGTATGTTGCAGAGCGAATACTTGAGGCGCGGGTTCCAGGAGGTCGTGTCACCCAACATCTACAACAGCAAACTCTGGGAGACATCCGGACACTGGCAGCACTACTCCGTATGTACATGGCATTATGTCCCCAGCAAAACTTCTCAATTTTTTTAATTTTTTTATTTGGTTTCCATGGAAATAATTAAGGGTGAAACGGTTCACAACTACTGTAGTTGAACCGTGTTATTTTGCTTTCCGTTCGGTACACGCTACATTAACTTGAATTTTCGGTACATATACCGAATGCATACTTCATTCAAACAATCAAATAGGACCTTTTATTCTCTACAAACGATAGTGTGTGAATGACTTTGTGATTGCCTAATATTAACGAAAGTGTTTGAATGACTTGATATTGCGAGATCTTGTTCAAAGGTAAACAAAATGGCGACGGACATTCTTGGTTTTGTACCGAACCGAAAATGTACCGAACCGAGGGTTCTGTACCGCAATACGTACCGAACCGAACCTCAAGCGTACCGTTTCACCCCTACAAATAATGCTGAGATGATAAGATTGAATTAAAAGTGGGAGACATCAGAGTGTATCAGATGCTCATATTTCTAGTTTCCAAATGTCAAGTTGAATACAACACATCATGCTTGTCTTTAAAAGTAGGAAAGAAAGATTTTGGTGAATTGAATTGATGAAGTTATTTTTAATTTTTTGCTTCCAGGACAATATGTTTAGTTTTGAAGTTGAGAAAGAAACCTTCGCCTTGAAGCCAATGAATTGCCCAGGACACTGGTGAGTCTAGCCATTGTCACACATTGATACACATTGTCACACATTGTCACACATTTGCACTGGTAGGTGTAACCATTGTCACACTTTGATACACATTTCAGAAACAAACTCACCATTGTCACACATTGATACACATTTCACAAATAAACTCACCATTTCACCAAAAGTAGAGTTCTATAAACACTGTTTTTACCCCAATTACTTATGTGTGTGGATGAAAGGTTTAAGTAACTTAACTTAACTAATCATGAAGACTCCTCTTGTCATACTATGTCATTACGATCTTTTGTCAAACTATGTTTTATGATTTTTAGACTAAAGTCATATGTTTTCATTTGAACTCAAAATGCTTTAATTTCAAAACATAACATCAAAAACATATTTTTATGGTTCACTCACTCATGTTTTATTTGACCATATACTTAGACATCAACATTTAATACCACCTGGAATGCAAACTAAAGATACTGCTAGACATAAACAAGAGTCCTTTCTTTCACCCTTAGTCTGATGTTTGACCATCGTAACCGGTCATGGAGAGAGCTGCCCCTGAGAATGGCCGACTTTGGTGTGTTGCATCGTAACGAGTTGTCGGGGGCGTTGTCCGGGTTGACGAGAGTGAGGCGGTTCCAACAGGACGATGCCCACATCTTCTGTAGAACCGATCAGGTCAGATGCCATTGGTCACATTTGTTGTTTGTAAAGTGTTAAATGAAGATTTCACAAACATCATTCTAAAGTAATTAGAACAAATGGCAATAATTTCGAAAGCATTCTAAAAGTTAAGATATGTATACATACACAATTATATTCTGGTAACCATGTACAAACTTGTGTAAATGGTTTGAGGTATCTTACTCTGATAGTGATTGTTTGATAAGATTTTGAATGAACTATCGACTACTCCCTGTATCTTTTTTCCTCAAATGATGGCAGTGGTTATGATTGGTGAAAATACCTATATATGGTTGTGTAAAACTTGCTCTGCCTTACAGATACCGGTAATCATGATCATTTCTCTCTCCCTGTGACCTGTTGTTGTAGCACCATGATTATTTCCCTCCCTGTGACCTGTTATTTAACACCATGAATATTTCCCTCCCCGTGACCTGTTATTTAACACCTTGACTATTTCCCCCCTGTGACCTGTTATTTAACACCATGACTATTGCCCTCCCTGTGACCTGTTATTTAACACCATGACTATTTCCCTCCCTGTGACCTGTTATTTAACACCATGACTATTTCCCCCCCTGTGACCTGTTGTTTAACACCTTGAATATTTCCCTCCCTGTGACCTGTTATTTAACACCATGACTATTTCCCCCCCTGTGACCTGTTGTTGTAGCACCATGACTATTTCCCTCCCTGTGACCTGTTGTTGTAGCACCATGACTATTTCCCTCCCTGTGACCTGTTATTTAACACCATGACTATTTCCCTCCCTGTGACCTGTTATTTAACACCATGACTATTTCCCTCCCTGTGACCTGTTATTTAACACCATGACTATTTCCCACCCTGTGACCTGTTGTTGTAGCACCATGACTATTTCCCTCCCTTTAACCTGTTATTTAACACCATGACTATTTCCCCCCTGTGACCTGTTATTTAACACCATCACTATTTCCCCCCCTGTGACCTGTTATTTAACACCATGACTATTTCCCTCCCTGTGACCTGTTGTTTAACACCTTGAATATTTCCCACCCTTTGACCTGTTATTTAACACCATGACTATTTCCCCCCTGTGACCTGTTATTTAACACCATCACTATTTCCCCCCCTGTGACCTGTTATTTAATACCATGACTATTTCCCTCCCTGTGACCTGTTGTTTAATACCATGACTATTTCCCTCCCTGTGACCTGTTATTTAACACCATGACTATTTCCCACCCTGTGACCTGTTGTTGTAGCACCATGACTATTTCCCTCCCTTTGACCTGTTATTTAACACCATGACTATTTCCCCCCTGTGACCTGTTATTTATTACCATGACTATTTCCCTCCCTTTGACCTGTTGTTTAACACCATGACTATTTCCCTCCCTTTGACCTGTTATTTAATACCATGACTATTTCCCCCCCTGTGACCTGTTGTTTAACGCCATGACTATTTCCCTCCCTGTGACCTGTTGTTGTAGCACCATGACTATTTCCCTCCCTGTGACCTGTTATTTAATACCATGACTATTTCCCCCCCTGTGACCTGTTGTTGTAGCACCATGACTATTTCCCTCCCTGTGACCTGTTGTTGTAGCACCATGACTATTTCCCTCCCTGTGACCTGTTGTTTAACACCATGAATATTTCCCTCCCTGTGACCTGTTATTTAATACCATGACTATTTCCCCCCTGTGACCTGTTGTTTAACACCTTGACTATTTCCCTCCCTGTGACCTGTTGTTTAACACCATGACTATTTCCCCCCCTGTGACCTGTTGTTTAACACCATGAATATTTCCCTCCCTGTGACCTGTTATTTAATACCATGACTATTTCCCTCCCTGTGACCTGTTGTTTAACACCTTGACTATTTCCCTCCCTGTGACCTGTTGTTTAACACCATGACTATTTCCCTCCCTGTGACCTGTTATTTAACACCATGACTATTTCCCTCCCTGTGACCTGTTATTTAACACCATGACTATTTCCCTCCCTGTGACCTGTTATTTAACACCATGACTATTTCCCTCCCTGTGACCTGTTGTTTAACACCTTGAATATTTCCCTCCCTGTGACCTGTTATTTAACACCATGACTATTTCCCACCCTGTGACCTGTTATTTAACACCATGACTATTTCCCCCCCTGTGACCTGTTATTTAATACCATGACTATTTCCCCCCTGTGACCTGTTGTTTAACACCATGACTATTTCCCCCCCTGTGACCTGTTATTTAACACCATGACTATTTCTCTGTGAAGCTGAAGGAAGAGATTGCGGGGTGCCTGGACTTCCTGCAGCACGTGTACGGCGTGTTCGGGTTCTCCTTCCAGCTGAAGCTGTCCACGAGGCCGGAGAAGTTCCTGGGCGAGATTGAGGTGTGGGACAACGCAGAGAAGGTGAGCTTTCTACACAGCGCTGGGTGATCGGTACTGCTCCAAAGTTTAATGTTCAATTCAAAATATGTTATTCAAACAAGATTTCACATTTCCAAGGAGTCTCTGATAGTTTACTGTAGGTAAATAATGAAGAGGAAGATATGGATGATAACTTTTATATTCATGGTATGCGATGTGTAAACAGGTTCTCGTGTCAAGTAGAAAGTTGACCAACTGTATGTTTCTGGTTTGTTTGCTTTCAGCAACTACAAGACAGTCTTGACAAGTTTGGATCAAAGTGGGAGCTGAACCCTGGCGATGGAGCTTTCTATGGACCGAAGGTTGGGAGAACATTTTTCACTTGGAATCGTTAATTTCATGACGCTTTTAGAAAACACTTTAAAGCATTGAAACAAGTAATGTAACACCTTAATCATCTAGTGTTACTCAGTTCATGTGAAAAGACTCAAATTCATATTTTCTGCTTTACTTCATGGCAAAGTACCTGATGGTTGAGGAAGCTTTGTTTCTGAGACACAAATAGTATCTTATCAATTAGAATAATATGCTTTTGAATTAGTTCAATAGTGTTGAAATGATGTGATATTTTTTCTAAGAATATAGCTTGAAAGGTGTCCTAAGTTTGTTTCTCTGAATGTCCAGATTGACATCACCATCCTGGATGCTCTGAAGAGAGCCCACCAGTGTGCCACAATACAGCTGGACTTCCAGCTGCCCGACAGGTTCAACCTGGCTTACATCAAGTAAGGGTGCCAGTTATTGGCTTATCGTCCCCAGTCGCAATGGGGGACATCGTATTCAGTGTGTTCTTCCATACGTCCTCAACACAATATCTCATGAACCATTTAACTCAAAGCCACCATATTTGGTCACAGCTTACATTGGGGGATTCTGCAGTCACCAGTCACTTTTGTTAAGCTTGAACCTTATTATCAAGGTCACAACAACACTTTTGAAGCTCTTGTTAACGAGATATCTCATTAACTGATGCACTGAAAGTCTTCCTATTTGGTCACATCCTACATTGGGGAATTATGCAGACACTATTTGTCAAATTGAGAGTTTCAGCACATTTGGTCACAAGATCTTAAACAAATACTGCTCACCTTTTGTTTTAATTAATTTATGTAACATGTTTGTAATTTCATTATCTTATTTCAATAAACATGAAACAGTTATCTAAACCAACGGCTTGTTGCAGTGAGCATGGAGACAAGGTGAAGCCCGTCATCATCCATCGAGCCATCCTCGGCTCCGTCGAGCGCATGATTGCCATTCTCTGCGAGAACTATGGCGGAAAATGGTCAGTCTTCAAACTTTAAGCCTTTAAACAAGCAGTTACATAAATTTTGGACAGTTTATTTCTTCTAATGTTCGCCCTTATATATAAAGAATAATTATTTTAATGAAATTGCTATCAAATTAAATTGAAGGTATATTGGCTTTGCTCACTTTTGCCTTGTTATTCATCTATATCAATCAGTAATAAAAAATATTTCTTTTGCACTATTTCTATGATTTTATGACGAGTCTGGACGGAAAGTGATATGAGGAAGGCTTGAAAAGTGTTTCTCTATTCATACTTTGTGATATTCTTGCAGGCCCTTCTGGTTATCGCCAAGACAGTCATGTGTCATCCCAGTCGCCCCCGCCTTCGATGGATATGCAAATGAGGTAATATTGCGTTATAATTTCTATTTCAACATTTTTACTCTGCAGATTGATATGCCAATATGGTAATAAAATAGAAAGAGAGAGAGTTAGAGAGAAAATGCTAAATGCTAAAGTCGGAAACAATAACACAAAACCAAACCTGGGAACAAGATAATCCTGAAATTGCATAACTTACCTTAAACTTGGGTATCTTTGGGAACTGCGTAATTCAGTAGTTAAAGACGCCTGCAGGTGAAACAAAGATACACAATGATGATAATAATAATAATAATAATACTGGATATTTATATAGCGCTATATATCCATTCACTGGTGAATACTCATAGCAAAAATTATGTGGAACAAGTCAAGTAAGCTTCTCACTCTATCTAGGTGAACAAGTCAAGTAAGCTTCTCACTCTATCTAGGTGAAGGAGAAGATCCACGCAGCAGGGTTTGTGTGCGAGACGGACCTGGACACTGGAGCCACACTAAACAAGAAGATCAGGAACGCTCAACTGGCTCAATACAACTTCATCTTTGGTAAGCCATGATATTCTTATCTATCTTCTGTCGACTCAATCGCTGGTTTGCATACATATGTAGTGATTGCCTTTGTAAGTTTGTTTTGATCAGATTTGGAATATATTGCTTAGTTCAAGGAGGGACAGGTAATCTGGCATTACCCGTTACAAGTTGGTTATTATATTATGTTACCCATTTAGTTGAAAAAAAGAAGTGACATATTTTTTATATGAGCACATGTGCACATATCACTTTTGCCTAGCAACTATTGTTGTAGCACGAATCCTCGTACATTTGTCTGTGAAGTGATAAAACCATTGTTCGTGACGTCACTGTAGCCGACCAGCACAAGGGAATCATACCATTTTGGATATTTTTAGCTCATCTGGCCTGTAAGGCATGATAGGCTTATGGCATAGCATGGTGTCCGGCGTCCATCCGTCCGTAAACTTTGTGCATTTTCAACTTGTTCTCCAGAAGCATAAGGCCTAGAAAACTGTGTACATACTCCTTGACAAGAGAGGATTAAAAATGTAGCTTTGGTGGGCCTGTGGCCCCTGATAAAGGCCACACCCTTTAAACCCAGCCAGCTGTAAAAATGGGTACCTTGAATTACAGGTAACATGGCTTCATGTGTCTTTGGTCAACATAAAATGGACAATTCTGTCATAGGAAATAATCAAAGGTATTTACTATTAGAACCTTGTTAGTCCAGTGGAAGAGAAAGTGTTCAAACCCTGGGCGAGGCAACAAAATGTTTCTTTCTGCGTTGTGTCATAGGGCAAGGTACTTTATCGAGAAGGAAGTGGAGCACATTATCATTATTGTTTATATGCAATATGGTACCCTGTTTCAGTGGTGGGTGAGAAGGAGGTGGGGCACATTATCATTATTGTTTATATGCAATGTGGTACCCTGTTTCAGTGGTGGGTGAGAAGGAGGTGGGGCCCATTATCATTATTGTTTATATGCAATGTGGTACCCTGTTTCAGTGGTTGGGGAGAAGGAAGTGGAGCACATTATTATTATTGTTTATATGCAATATGGTACCCTGTTTCAGTGGTGGGCGAGAAGGATGTATGGCACATTATCATTATTGTTTATATGCAATATGGTACCCTGTTTCAGTGGTGGGTGAGAAGGAGGTGGGGCACATTATCATTATTGTTTATATGCAATGTGGTACCCTGTTTCAGTGGTTGGGGAGAAGGAAGTGGAGCACATTATCATTATTGTTTATATGCAATATGGTACCCTGTTTCAGTGGTGGGCGAGAAGGATGTATGGCACATTATCATTATTGTTTATAGTCAATATGGTACCCTGTTTCAGTGGTGGGCGAGAAGGAGGTGGGGCACATTATCATTATTGTTTATATGCAATGTGGTACCCTGTTTCAGTGGTGGGGGAGAAGGAAGTGGAGCACATTATCATTATTGTTTATATGCAATGTGGTACCCTGTTTCAGTGGTGGGCGAGAAGGAGGTTGAGCACATTATCATTATTGTTTATAGTCAATATGGTACCCTGTTTCAGTGGTGGGCGAGAAGGAGGTGGGGCACATTATCATTATTGTTTATATGCAATATAACCTTGTTTCAGTGGTGGGCGAGAAGGAGGTGGAACACATTATCATTATTGTTTATATGCAATATGTTACCCTGTTATAGTGGTGGGCGAGAAGGAGGTGGAGCACATTATCATTATTGTTTATAGTCAATATGGTACCCTGTTTCAGTGGTGGGCGAGAAGGAGGTGGAACACATTATCATTATTGTTTATATGCAATATGTTACCCTGTTTCAGTGGTGGGTGAGAAGGAGGTGGAACACATTATCATTATTGTTTATATGCAATATGTTACCCTGTTTCAGTGGTGGGCGAGAAGGAAGTGGAGCACAAGACGGCCAACGTGCGTA
Organism: Steromphala cineraria; assembly: GCA_916613615.1. NCBI lineage: Eukaryota > Metazoa > Mollusca > Gastropoda > Trochida > Trochidae > Steromphala > Steromphala cineraria. The sequence goes on from OU744720.1 coordinate 98,178,602, forward strand.
CCCGGGACAACAAGGTGCACAATGAGCACAGCATTGACCACATCATCTCCCGGTTCCAGCACTTCACGGCCTCCAAGTGCCCCGACGCTGAGGAGATCTTCTAGAAGAGACACTTTATCAGTTATAACCCATGATCCTCTTAGAGAATACATGCTATAAGCAAAGTTAGAGATGTTTCTATAGACCACACACAGGCACTCTCCTTTGATAAAGAACATAGGCAGGCTATTCAACAATTTCCTTACCAGCCTAGCTTAGAGATTAGAAATGGATATTTCTTTAAGACTTGGCCTCTATCAGGCACAGATTTGAGAGAGTTCAAGCCCAAGTGCTCATCAAACTTGGGTGATTGTTTCTCAGTGTTGAGCTATTTTCTTTGGATATTATGATAACTTCTGTTCATGTTCCTACAGTTGAAATATTGGAGATGACATGAACATCAGATAATTTGCGGAAAATTTTCTACTTTTCATAATTTACACATCAATAAACACAAAGGTATTCTCAACATGCATCTTGATATATATTTCACATCGATATTTATTTCACATCACTTTGATGCCATGTCACACACAGTTCCCTTAATAAGGTGTTTTGTGTACTTAAAGATATAGATTTCTTAACAACTTATCCGCCTGATGTCAATTTTCTCTTGAAGTATGTATTGAGGCTGATAATTTGTTGATTTTCATCTCAAAATTATGATTCATTCAAAGATACATGTATAATGTATATGCGTCCAACCTGCTTCTGGTCAAGTTGTATGCTGTAGTCCTGTCAAGCTAACTATCAACTATTCATAATTTCTGTAATTATTCTACCTGGTTGTTACATGTGCAGGGGGAGACAACAAGCAGTCTCTAATCTTACATCATGGATATTTGTGATATCAGCAGTGTATTGTATGTTATCTGCACAACTGCCTCTGAGCTGCAGTTAAATCTTATGTCTCCATAAATATTTCAAATTTGTAACAGGATGAAATTATGATTTTTAAAAACTCTGTTACCATTCACAGTAATATTTACAATGCTTTTCAAATTATGACTTCAGCAATTTAAGTTTTTATTTCTTACATCCATAATATGAGTTTTTTGGAACTGTTATATTAGTGCTCAGTGCGCTTCTCTTTTTGAGGCAAGAACTACTATTAGTTGTATCAGAAGCATAACAATGTGCTATCTATATGGCTTGCAATTCACATAGATTCTATTTGCAGATCTTTAGATTTTATAGGAATTAGTAAAAAACTCTGGGTTTCAAGTTTGTCATTATCATACTGAGCAAGTGTTATAGTCCAGAATGTGATCTTTGAATATGTTAACAATAAATGTCAGAATATCCTGTTTCTTGTATATATGGTGTATTGATAATTTAATGACAGCCTTTCAATGTTGTTCTGTCCTTTGCTGAATTGTCAATCAATGATTTGCACTTGTAAAAAGCTTATACTGAATAAAATTCTGTACAATGAATCAAAAAGCGTTATGTTCTCTGTATGATTTAAATTCAAAATATTTCATATTATTACCAAAAAAAACATTCTCTGGAATATTATTGAAAAAAAGAAGAAATGCAGAATGATTTCATTGAAAATGTGTTTAATTTGGATTTTAATTATATGAGACAATACAGAAACCACTGCATACATTTAGGCCTACATGTTCAATTTTACAGATTCGTTGGTAAATACTGTGGGAATCAAATCTGTTGTATTAAAGCACATCCAATATGGCGGATATATTAAGCGGCGAGTCCGAGGATGAAGTCTCCAAATGCAAATCTCATTCTGCTAAGAAGCAACGTCTAGAATCATCATCTTCATCAGATGGAGAACAGAAACTGTTATCCGACAATGAACATACGCCAAATAGTTGTACAGACACAGTGAGTCCAAGCACGCATTTGCCGACTTACGTTCGAAAAATCTTAAAATCCGGAGAAATCCGGGATAGACCAGCCCTCGATGTAATATTGATAAACAACCATGCCAAATCTAAACGTATACTTGGCATGAAGTATACTGTAGTATGATGCATTATGAAATAATCCTTAAATGGTGAGGTATTCTAAAGGTAGGCCGGCATGATGGTGAACGACTGCAAATATTTCATCTCATACATATCCCTGGGATACCATTTTATCCGTTGAATTGAAAACCTATGTACTGTACAGTACTGTACTGTACTGTTTTGAACAAACTAGAATCCGTAATTTCAAACCCAAAGTCCTTAGCATCCACTGATTTATTTTATGCATGACTTTTGTTTGTACATACTGATCCGTAGTCACCTACTTTTCCTATTATAATGATTGAGATAGACCTACCTCTTACGTTCACCACATAACAACATGCTACTATAGTCATATTCAATCACATTTGCGGATCCATCCGAAATAGTTTATAAATAAAATGAATCGTTTACATGAGAACAACTTCTTTACACTTCTCTTTTCTACTTCCTGTATATTGTTTTTGCACTTAAAGTTAGTACTTTCAAAAGGCACATGACTTACAATAAAATACCCTTTTCAATTGAACTGTTAGACCTATAACGAAAAAGCAAACATGGCCGGAGTCACAAAGTGATATAAAAATTGTGCACAAATCTAAAATTTTGATTTTTAAAACGGCAGAATCAGAAATGTGTGAAGCTTTTGATTAAAGCTTCTTAATGGTCTCTTAGCTGAAAAACAACCACTTAACCATCATACCTTACTATGGTGGTTTGGTTGCCTCAGTTACTTGGAGATTTGTGTTATTATGGTATGCTTCAGAACATGTTATTATTCAGTGTGCTATGCTTCAGAACGTGTTATTATTCAGCGTGCTATGCTTCAAAACATGTGTTGTTATTCAGCGTGGTATGCTTCAGAACATGTTATTATTCAGTGTGCTATGCTTCAGAACGTGTTATTATTCAGCGTGCTATATGCTTCAGAACATGTTATTATTCAGCGTGCTATGCTTCAGAACATGTTATTATTCAGCGTGCTATGTTTCAGAACATGTGTTATTATTCAGCGTGGTATGCTTCAGAACATCTGTTATTATTCAGCGTGGTATGCTTCAGAACGTGTTATTATTCAGCGTGCTATATGCTTCAGAACATGTTATTATTCAGCGTGGTATGCTTCAGAACGTGTGTTATTATTCAGCGTGCTATGCTTCAGAACGTGTTATTATTCAGCGTGCTTTATGCTTCAGAACATGTTATTATTCAGTGTGCTATGCTTCAGAACGTGTTATTATTCAGCGTGCTATGCTTCAGAACATGTGTTATTATTCAGTGTGCTATGCTTCAGAACGTGTTATTATTCAGCGTGCTATATGCTTCAGAACATGTTATTATTCAGTGTGCTATGCTTCAGAACATGTTATTATTCAGCGTGGTATGCTTCAGAACATGTGTTATTATTCAGTGTGCTATGCTTCAGAACGTGTTTTTATTCAGCGTGCTATATGCTTCAGAACATGTGTTATTATTCAGTGTGCTATGCTTCAGAACATGTGTTATTATTCAGTGTGCTATGCTTCAGAACATGTTATTATTCAGTGTGCTATGCTTCAGAACATGTTATTATTCAGCGTGGTATGCTTCAGAACATGTGTTATTATTCAGTGTGCTATGCTTCAGAACGTGTTATTATTCAGCGTGCTATGCTTCAGAACATGTTATTATTCAGCGTGCTATGCTTCAGAACATGTTATTATTCAGCGTGCTATGCTTCAGAACATGTTATTATTCAGCGTGCTATGCTTCAGAACATGTTATTATTCAGCGTGCTATGCTTCAGAACGTGTTATTATTCAGCGTGCTATGCTTCAGAACATGTTATTATTCAGCGTGCTATGCTTCAGAACGTCACATCTCGGAGCTCGGAGAGGATCAGACGAAAGAGGAGCAAGTCGTTCACGATGCCCTCCAAACAGGAAGTGTGGGATGCCATTCCATCGACAAAGACTCCAGAGAAGACATACGATGTACTGAAACCTCGCAAACTCGTCAACAACTTCACGCGAGTGTATGTTGCATGCCTTAGGCAAACTCTTTGTCCATGACCAAATAAATTACGTGAAATTTAACTTTTAAGACCTCACATTAGGGAAATTAGGATGAATAGGCTCTGTAAGATTGTTTTAGAATGTTAATATTACGTCTCTCAACAGCATTTGCTAATTTGTTGACACGTGTAAAATGTAACATTTTAGGCTGAACGAGATCGTACAACATACGTAGGATACCGCCTTCAATATACTTAACTGTTCAAAGCGCCGTCATTGACTCGAGGGGCTACATGGGGCAATGCTTATGTAAATATTTGCGGAACATTTCAAGTATTCTATAAAACGAATAAGATATACATTTGATTTTTACACGTCAGGGTACATTGCAGTATGGACATATAAGCATGACGTATTTACCACAATCGTAACAACGTCAATAGTTTTACTGTTAGTTTGTGGAGGCATATAATATTTCAGTCAGTTGGCTGACTGTACACACCCAACATATCTAGGATGACATATTCTCCCCTGTTGCTGCCCTGCAGGACGCACCGCTACAACCACGACCCCGCCTACACGAGCGACGAGGACAGCTCTCTGGGCGGCTTCTTGGCCGAGGATGGGAGTGAGTCCACCTCCGAAAGTAGCGACGGGGACTTCTTGGAGGAGAATGTTCTCCAGGTGTGGTGACCTTCCCTGCGAGGAAAACTCGCTCCAGTCTCTACCCTAGACCAGTCTGAGACGTGCTGCATTGCGCCGTGGTTTGAGTGCAGTGTCCTAGTTCATCGTTGATTAGTACAAAGCCCACAAAGCTTCTGGTTGAACCATAATTTCACCCTTTCACCATCACCAGCGTTAAGTCAGGCTCAAAATTGTTAGTGGTTCTTAGGAATTAAAGGGTATAGCTGCAATATGCTGAAGCGCTACTACAGAAAGCGAGACGGCAAGCAGCGAGGCTCAGATAAGCTATGGCTGAGACTGGCGGGAGTTGTTCCACGCAGGGGAAGATTGAGGTCTCATAGAAAGATTAAGGATTAACTTGGTCAACCAGTGCTTGTTGGTGAAATGCAGCCTTGCGTTCAGTAACACTTTGTCCTCGGCGGGTATCCTTTTTAACAGTAAGTTTTTCGCGAGCGCACGCGAATATCCAGGTTAATTTCGTGATACTGAACTCACGACTGATCTTGTTCTTAAACAGAATGACAGTAACCATTTTTTTAAGTACCAAGGTCTGTCTAATGTGTATAGAGTACGAACATTATTGCCGTTATATTTAAGAAACTCTCGATTGTAAACGTATGCACATTTTTATGTCTCACAAAATGTAATGTTTAATAATTGAATTGACGTCATTAGTCAATCAAGAAAATGCTGATTGTATTTTATTTGTCAGCATTTGCATAATTGAATGATAACACTCTTTCTTGAAGGTGAAAACCAACTTCATTTTTTGGCAGAACGAAATCCGCCAGAGGAGAAAGAAACATCGGATCAAGAACCGTCGCCTCGTGCAAGTGTCCTCCGACTCTGACAGTGTGCCCGCACCGTCAGACAGCCAGGGGAACAAACTCAGATCACGTCTGAGGGAGAAAATACTCAGCAGGTGCAACAGTGTAGATGAAACTAATTCGGGACAAAACCTAGAACATGAGCTTTCTCCTGCTAAAGATGAGCTCATATTGGGTTTCAAGAAAGCCAAGGCACTTCTCGCGAGTAGTTCCGACGATGACAAACCCGAAGTGAAAAACCCCAAAGAAGATCAACCCGTCTGTGTTAGACGACCACTTAGAGACAAGAGGGGACGAAAACGGAAGACAAATGCGTGTCTAACTTCCGGTGCCATGGGTAAATCAAGTGACGCGGATGACGAGGAATGTACTTCAATGTCGGATAAAAGTGTTTCTAAGTCAGCTTGTGAAGATGCAGTAGTTGTGAATGGTTGTGGTGACAAAAGGACTTCTAGTTCCCTGGTAAGTGACGATAATGTCGACTGTGACAGTGAGGAGATAAGTTCCGCGTCCAAGAAGAGAAGAGGGTGCGCCCTTGACTCGGACAGTCAGACTGGTAGTTCTAGCAGTGATGATGATGATGATGATGATGATGATGATGATGATGATGATGATGATGATGCCGACAATAAAGAGTGTCTCAGCAGAAGTCTTCTTCAAAGCCAAGAGAGAAAACAAAAACGAGAAAGTTTGTTCAGAGACTTCAAACAGGCACGATCCAAATTAGAATCCAAGCAAACTGTTGCATGATAAAAACCCAGTTCTATTTCCATGGTTTATAGATATTCATGAATGTTCTATTTTTATACTTGTGTTGTTTCCATTCTTGACATAAACCTTATCATATTTGATTCTGGTTCAGCTTTCTTGAATGCAGTCGTCATGTTAATGATATCTAAATGGACCAATGGTTCCCGTTATATGATTAAATAAGGAGATTTATTTATCATTTTACCCGTTTGCGTCAAACATAAGCATGCAAAAGAATCAATGGGTAATAAAACTCAGGTTTCATAAGTGTTTTAAATTAGTTACAAAATTGGTAAACAAACTACGGGCTTCTGACCATTGGATTACTGTCATGAGGTGTAATGCAATCATCGAAAATCGGACATTGATGATATTTAAATATTCATTGGGATGAATGAGAGAAATGTGCATTAGTAAGAAGCAATTATAAATTTATTAATTATTTGCATTTGACATAAGCAAATTGTTTCAAAAGTTTGTATTAAGCTATTTCGATTATGCCCTTCTAGCAATGTGTGCATGCTTTGTTTGAATAATGATATAAGCGTCAAGGCATATACTTTACATATATATTTATTATATTTCAGCGCTTCACTAAATGTTGCATTATTTTTGTCATATTTATAGTTGTACTTATTTATATGTATGTCCCCCGTCGTTAGGATATATATTGTCATACTTATTGAGAGATTGAAAACAGTCAAAGTGACGTGATGATCTTGAAGTGGCAGTGAAGGCCATAGTCAACCGTTGTCAGTGAAGGTATCTACTATCTACCATTGTAGACTGTAAACAAACTTGACACGGAGTGCAACAATTCGAAAGAAAATTGTCAAAGTGCTGTGGTGATCTTCAGAATGAGGCCAATATGCAACTGCTTGATTGGTCCGTCAATATTGGCTGTCATCAATTCGATGTGCAACGTGAAGTGACAACCCCTAAACAAAATAATTAAAAAAACCTTAAAGTGACACAGAGTATCTTTCTTAATATTTTATTTGGTTTAAATAAGCTACAAAATATCTAATATGCTGTTTGAAGTTCATATCTCATCACTGGACTTGCAAATATATTCATTTATGCATAATATCTCTAAAATGCTTGATTTTATGGAAAAATAAAAAAACATCTCAAATGCGTTTAATATTCGAAATTATGCATCCAATTAATCTAACTATTAGTTACAATACCAAATAAACACTATCGAATCGAATATATCTTCCTGTCAGCTTATGACAAGGTTTCAACATTACGTTTGGCGTTTTGTCCGGTTTTCGATCAAAATCCCGACTTTGAATAGCCGTATTTTCGCTCTAATGTACTTATTGGCCTTTAACTTGTTATTTTCAGTAACAGTGAGTGGTTCCCGTTGTAATAACATCGATTTCAAAATTTGACATATGTGATCCTATATCAACATACTCTGTGTATCTTTAGAGCGCTTTGGTTACCATGACAAAAGGTCACGATCATCCAGATGATATGCTGTCTGCTTTCAACAAATTTTAAGACCAAAGGTATACCAATTCATGAGATATGATATTAAAACCGGTAAAAACTATATGGACACAATGTGACATTGAAAATAAGGTAAAGGTCACCAAAAACGACCGAATGTGTGTTGTGACCGAATTGAAGAAAAACGATTCTTGAGATATTGTGTAAACAATGAGTTTCCAAAGTGGTTTTAGTACCGTAGCGACCGTAAACATATAGTAAAGGTCACCAAAAGAGTTTGTTGTCTGAGTAAATCTTAAATGTTTGAAAACGTGTCCACGAACACATCTTTTATCTGTCTACGAAGTACGAACTCACCCCGTCTACGGACCCGTTTTGTCTACGAAAACACTGGTTTCCGCGTTATCGTCGAGACCCATTATTTTCAAGGAATGGAAAGTTTCGAGGATATTTTCCGACTTAAATTACATTTAAGTCGATTTTTATTGACCAACATTCTTTAAAAACGTTTAAAATATAAAGTTTTAAGTGAAAACCTTGATAAAAATGCAACGCAATATTACTGGAAATATATGAACCAAGAAAACAATAGACTGGCATCACAAGTGTAATTTAACCATTTAAATATCGACACAAATCATCCAACAGTATTGTATCATATAGTTCATGTAAAAACTTTGCTTGAAATAATGGCACTTTGTGCAAAAAACCTTATGATTAAATCCTTAACTTGGACCGGTTATCTTGATCCGGTTAAAAACTTGTTTACCTATTATTACTCATTGTCTATTAATAGATCTTTACTTGTTGTCGGTAGGTAAGTATATTTACATGGCTTAAAACTCCGAATTTATAGTGATCTAAGACAGTATTTGTTCTTTATTTATAGAATAATAACAAACACGGTCATGTTTGATCGAGCCATAGGCCGGACCATCCATAGATGTAGCAGTGTGTTACGTAGCCTATATATAGCCTATATAAATATAATTATAGGCAAGCAAGCATGTTCATAGTTCATAGTTCATATCATCCTTAGAGTAGCCTAATGCCAGCTGTAGCATACCTAGAAGTAGTACCATCACCTTGGTGATTCAACTCGTATATAAATAAGCAGAGCCATTTGTTTCTAGGCCCTATCGATCTGTTGTGACGTCATAATTTAGATAAATCATAAAGACCTATATTTTTCTGAAATAAATAATTTTTGACATTACATGAGTAATGTATAAGGATGCACATCTTCTCTTTCTAATAATGACCTCTATTTTACTGGACGGTCATAGGCTAATATTTTTGTCCGTGTTAACCATCTGCCATTCTTTAGGTGCAGCTTCTACTATGGATCTGAGAGCCACGTTGCTCACAAGCTTCCCTGGAAAGATATCGAGCAATACAGATACTGTCAGGAGGGACCACAAGGATGTTATCAACATTAGAAGCATCGTCGTTCTAAAAACAGATCTTATCATCATCTCTGACTTCGTGCACGGTTTAAAGAGTTTCGACTCGAACGGTAAACCGTTGGACAAGCTGAAAATGTCTTCAACATGTTCGAGTATGACGAAGATGTCAGCTTCCCGGATAGCTTACTTGATAGCCTGGGACTGTGAACCACTAACCGTCTTAGTTGACGTTGATCTAGACACAGGAAAGCTAAAACAATTCAAGCAGATTGTTACCAATTTTAACTACCGCGCCATTGCTGCCATAGACAGTCAGACCTGGGCTAGTGGAGCTACCTGGTGGAATGGCGCAGGTGCCATAGACGTCTTCAACATGGACGGGGAAATATTGAAATCGTACAACACGAACCAAGGTACAAAAACATTACTGGAATGTCCAATAGATATGGTCATTTCTAAACATGGAAAGTTCATCGTAGCAGACGGAAACGCTGAAACCGTCATTAGCGTTGACCCGAAAGCAGCCGACGATTTGATACTGTTCGAGTTCAAGGACGAGGGAAAGCTATCATTACCTTTTGGCATCGCGTGTGACGACTCGGGCCGGATTTATGTGACTGACAATAAGCTGAACCACGTGATTGTGTTGTCGGCTGATGGTGTTTATCTGCAGACGATCTTGAACTCGGAGGATATTGAGTTGAACAAACCGTCTGGGGTGGCAGTGTTCGAGGAGAGACTGTACGTGGTGGAGAGGGAGGGGAGTGTCAAGATCTTCCAACTCCACGCACAACCGACCAACTCAGAGTAGACGAAGAATTGTTATCCATGCGCGTCAGCCACATGATAAGATTAAGCTGAAAAGTTTCTCAACATTCTTACATGCCCCTACTTCATTCCCCAACCCTAAACAAGACATATCTGGCTCCAGCTTTTATCACTGACGAATTTGGTCAACCTGTGTGTCAACTTTTCAGCATACTGGACCAATACTCGTTAGTCCAATCACTCAGATATCTAATTTTTTTCTCAAAGGCTTCGAATACGCTACAAGCTATCTACGAGTTTACGAGCTGTTCGATGATGAAGTGATGATGAGGCAGTTGGTGACGAGTACCCACCACGGTACATTTAAATGGTACTTGGTGACTGGATTGTTGAACATCAGAAATATACGAGTTGAAATGGAATAAATATTCAATTTTCTCTCTGCACCCCACAGATGCCTTCAGAAGAATGATTTAGCCTTCTACTAATAAGACGAAGTTTTAATGCACCAGCGATTACATTAATGAGTAAATAAACACAAAGAACTTGATTAAGCACCAATAATTCTTTTAACAGAAAAACGGTTCTCATAATTAACAATACAAATTTTCAGGCAGACAATTAGAGATATTCGATAAAACGACAATTTAGCCTTCGGCCTCGCGCTTTAACTATAATAGTTCGGGGCAAAACTATACTTTATTGCAAAATACATGATGGTTAGGGCTACTTTATTGCAAAACACATGATGGTTAGGGCTACTTTATTTCTTAAACACATGATGGTTAGGGCTACTCTATTACTGTTCTAGTACGTCGATCTTAACTCGCACTTTTGGAGAGTTTAAATCTTTTGTACAGCTCTTGTGATACAGTCTGAATATCTAGATTGCTTGTGATACGTTATACCTATAGCCGAAAAAATAATCTGTAAAAACCCAACCTTTGACATAGGTTATTAAAATGATTCGGGGAGTCTTGGTTGCCTGAAGGGGTTAATGAAGGTCAATCCCTGGCAATAAGATTGTGTAAACTATTCTCCAGAATGGAATTTCACCAAAGATGAAATTTATGTGACGACTCTTTGAAGTATATACTGTAAATCACACGTGTTCAGTCCGAAATCGGTTTACGAATTGTGGCTTAATGTATATTTTAATTAATTTGGTAAATTGACAACGGTGTTCATTATTTGTGTTATATGGTGAAATTAATGTTTTTGATTTAATAAGATACGATATCATTAGGTATCGGTCCCATTTCCACACCATTTTGAAATGGGCATTAAGAACATCATACAGATGGTCTAGAAAGTAAGGAACAGATGGTCTTACGACACAAGGAAATTAAGTTTGGAGCAAACATATTGGAACAGTTTCAGGCGTTCATTTATGTAACAACGGAATTTTTAGCTTGGTACAGTTCAAAGACAGCGGTATAATAGGAGATGAAGATTAAAACAAAATCAAGATGAAACATATTTATAAATAACAAAACATTATATTTTTCGAAATCTTTACACTCACTTTCAAATTATTTCAATCTAATCGAGTCATAAGCCAATGCCTGTGTAGCTCAACAGGCTCTCTCCGATTGATCGTGACCTAAGGGTAACTATACATACACAAAGAACTTATTTAAGCACCCCCACACACACACACACTTTTTCAAACAGAAAAACACATCTGATTACGAACACAAACAAATTTTCAGGCAAGCAATAAGGGTTTTCGATTCGAGTTACGATTCACTGTCGCTGAATAACTGGTTTTACACAAACTTTGTATTTATTAGTCAAAAGCCAAGTTGCCTTATAATTGAAAATGAAAGTCAATATTCTTTGCTGCAATGTGATTATTATCTTTCTCTTCACAGTATTGATGACTTCAGTAAATGACCTCAAAACAAAAGCTTGTCGTTAAAGCACTATGGACAAAAACTAATTAAAAAAATCATCAAATATTAAATTTCAAGAAATCTGTACAGAGACATTAATTAAAAATGTTTGATGAAAAAAGTACCGAGAATTCAATGTCCTGCTAGCCTCTTATCATGCATGATAAAACGCGTTTCTGTGTTTGAATGTCAATAAGGGATGAAACATGTTATTTTTAAATAATAAAATCCAAAGTTAAATCTGTCGTATTTTACCTATGACAATAGTTATATTTGGCCAAATTTCTGTAGTTCCACAGTTTTCCTCATATTTTTATTATTTTTGCACATTGACGATTTTTAGTTCAATCAAATAGTCAATTAAAAATGATTTGATATTTTTGGAGTGGTCAACATATCAAATTCATCACAATAGTCATTTATTTTACAATTCAATTCAAATATAGATAAATAAATATATAATTCAAGATAGAAGATAGACTCAAAAAGTTTAAATGCACTATTCCTTTTTCACAAGAGATGAAAGACGTTTTAGAAATTTTGTTAAATTGACTAAGTCTTGAGATTTATTTGTCGATATGATTTTTTTGAAGTTTGATATATTTGGAAATTTCGTAAGAGAGTTAAATTGTTTAGCGCTTTTCAATGAAAAATGTAATGATATTTATCTGCGATGGTTATGGAGTTACATAGTTTACACGTTCTTTCATCTCTTGGGATATTATACCAGCGGCCCGTTTCGATAGGTAAACTGTGGTTACTTGTCCGGAATTTCAATATTGGTAGTGAAACATATTTTGGTGGGAGGAGAAATACATCAAAGTTGGGAAATGTCTTGAATTCTTGATAATAAGTTCCCTTTGGGCTAGGACAAATATTACTGTGCCTGTTTTGGATAAATTGATTTTTTAGGGTAAGTTCAACTTTCGAAACGAGCCATTGGGTTGTACAAATAGACGGATGATCAAATATAGAAGAAGAAGAAAGAAGAAAAGTGTTTTATTTCGGTGTCACGTGCTTACAAGTATACATTTCACATATTGCAGGATAAAACAATATATCACATGATAAAAAAACCTTACAAATTAAAAGATAGCACCCGGCCTACAAGGCCTATGAGACACCATAAAACTTGATAAATATATAAGAAAGTCCAGTATTGTTTAGGACATATTGTACGTGCGAAAGCCATGGGTTGACAGTTGTTGTAGTTCTTTCGCGTGACAAATATGTATAAATTAAGTTGGTTAACTTAAAAGGACCATTTTGGTAGGTTTACCTATGCAAACTGTTATCAGCCGTGTATATAATATAATTCTAATGGGGTATCTACCTAATTCTCCGTAAACATAAAACGAGAATTGAATTTCTTAAACCAGTAATTAATTTCAAAAATGTATTTTCTCAATAATTTCAAGATTTTCAAAGCACCAGATTTCTGCACCATATGCTAAGATTGGTGTGACTATAGAGTCAAATGCTAATAATAGGCAGTCCAAAGGTAAGTTTAACTTTCTCGATTTTATCAATAAATTATACATTGCTTTCGTAGCACTATTGCAAACATTCTTAATACTTGATACGAATTTTCTATTTCTATGGAGGGTTATGGCAAGATAAGAATAATCATCAACTACGTCAAGTTTATGGCCATCTGAAAAGAATTTTAGTTTTGTATCCCCCCCCCCCCCCCCCCCCTCCAAATATCACATTTTTGTTGCATTTATATTCACATTTAACTTCCAAGAATCACAATATTTCTTGAATGAATCTAGCTGGGTTTACATGCCGCACATTTACCCCTGGGGGTATTATACCCCCGGGGGTAAATTTGCCCCCAGGGGCGAAAGTCAAATATTGCATTGCGTTTATATATGAAATGAAATTGCAATACCAAGGGGCATTATTTTCTCTTCATATATTGACTTTTATAAGGATATTCAGTTTTGCCCCCTGGGGTATACAAAGTAAAGTGTTTACATGACAGGTTTGCCCCAAGGGGTATTTATACCCCCGAGGGTATCTGATTTGCCCTACCTCCAGACAAGGGGTAAATATTTCGCACTTTGCCCCCGGGGGTAAGTATACCCCTCTTAAAAATTGCGTTTACATGACGAAATTTACCTCCCTGGGGCAAAAAATTGCCTTTACCCCCGGGGGTAACCGCACATATAAACGGGGCTATGAAAACCTTTTGGTGACTCATCAAACAATACTGCATCATCTGCATATAATAAAACTAACAATTTAATTTATATATTTAAGCTTTCCTCTTCGATATAACTGAGAGTTACCCAGTTACAGTCTGAGGTCAGCAAATGGGATTCAATATCATTTATGAAAATAGAAAATAGCAAAGGCGACAGGTTCTCTCCCTGTCGTACACCCTTATTGCACAGAAAGTAGTCTGATACATCATTATTGCATTGTACAAGTGATTTGATATTGCTTTACATTGATTTAACAAGAGTCCATAAACCCATCCGCCAAACAGTATCAAAAGCTTTGGTAAAATCTATAAACGCGCAGTAAAGTTTTTGTTTCCTACCTCTCAGTATTTTCATTAAATTATAAATTATGAATATATTGTCGATATAGTTGAGAATGACTTCCTGAACCCGGCTTGAGCCGGTGTTAGTATATTATTAGCGTCTAAGAATTCTGAGAGCAGTGAACAGTTTACCGAAACAACTAAGTACAGTTTTTGGTCTACAAGTTAGTGTCAGATGTATCTCCCTTTTTCTTGTAAATTGGTTTTATTACTCCAGTCAACCATGTTTCTGGTAAAACACCTTTCTCAAATATAAAGTTGAATAGTTCAACTAGCAATTGAAGTAGAATGTCAACACTATCAATAAAATATTCATTTTCAATAAAGTCTATTCCTGATGCCTTAGCCTTCTTAAGTTGCTTAATTGCCGAGATGACTTCGTCCTTTGTAATGACTCTATTTAAAACGTCACATGAGAGCTCTTTAGTACAAAATAAGGTGTGCTTAATTAAGTTCTTTTTGTATATATATGACGGCCATGGCAGTCGGGGGTTCCCATAACATAGCTTTTAGGACGTGGAACCCGTGGTCCTACAAGGAGGTCCCAAAAGTCACCAAACTAGGAATTATGATCTCCATCATCTAAGGAATTCGTTCATAAGGATTAAATTTTTGCTTGAGAAGCAGTAGAAAATAGGTCTTTAAGTTGTGGCCCATGTGGCCTATATTAGCGCTTACGGGGTCATCATGTCTATGAAAATACTATTTCACGGCGTTGGCCCTCTCCTGCCCAGCAGAAACAAGACTAACGTCCAGACAAGACGTCTTGGGCGTCCAGACAAGACGTATGAAAGACGTCTAAATGTAGTCTAAAATGAAAGTCTAGAAAGACGCCTAAGCATGTACGTCTATTGGACATTAAAAGACGACTGTCAGACGTCCAAATGACATTTAAAAACGTCCAATAGACGACTTTGAACAGTTTGAACAGGTCCGTACTATCCACCCTCATTGATAACTTGATGCAAAAGGGAGTAAGCTAGTTTTCAACCGAATTCAAAGCTTCAAGGCTTATCAACAATAAGTTTACATTGAAACACATTTGTACATTTAACATGAAAACTGATATGGCAAATCATGCCTACCTTAGAATCACAATGATGTAAACAGAACTATTTTAGCATTATTATCAATAACTATATTAATGGTTTATTCATGTTAATTTTGCGTTTGGACCAGTTTCTAATTGAATGATATGTTTTCAGGGATTGTGATGTTCAGGTGTCACTTAAAAGAGTAACAAACAGTAAAAAGATCAACAGTTTATTATTCAGGTAAATAATCCACATATATTGCGATTAAAATGCAGAAACAACCAATATTGTACAGTTACACTAATATTACATTTGTGAAAGTTAAAATTTGCTTTTGTGGCATTTCAGATAATTAGAAAGCTTACATAATAAATTTGAAGTACAATTTTCAAAAATGTCTTCTTTTGAAAGAACCTTCTCGATTTAACGACTTGTAGACACATGGTTTCAGCATATATACATATTCCAACAACAAAAAATCAAAATAAATGTCTATTAGGGCTTTTCAAAACATAATAGATGAAATGAAAACATTTAAGGCTTGATGATGTGAAAATAAGACAATTGTTCCAGGATATGAAGGGAACTGTTCTAATCACAAAACACTAAATGATACCAACAATATGTTCACTGAAGGGCATAATTCGCGTAAGCTGACAAAATTGAAATAGAACCAATAAATTTATGTATTTAGGATCTCTATGATCAATTTGATCACATATAAACCGAACGAGAACATAGGCACAAGAAATGACTCGCTGATATATATATATATATATATATTAATACTAATCAGTATTTGTTTAAAAAGGACATATCCAATCTAATAAATCATAAATCTAAAAGTTACTAAAAACCAAAAATGATAGTGTTGAATTTCTAGACAGACAAGTTTGAATTTGAAAAGTTTTCTAACAGAGTCATCCCAAAAATCCTAAATTTCACAAAAAATATGGTTAAACATTCATACCCTCATGTCAATATGAATCTCAATACCAAGTTTGATCAACCTTTGAGACATAGTAAAGAAGTTTTGGACCAGCCAGGACTCATACCAGTTTTCCACAGCAATCCTCCATTTTTGCCAATTTACATAACATTTTACACACATAATTTTTTATTAATCATTATACACGTTCATGTCAATCTGAATCTCAAAATCATATTTTATCCCAATATAACCACCATTAGGGCGGGAAATTTAACTTTGTGTGTGTTTTTTTTACAGAGTCCTTACTTTTCACCAACAAATAGAGCTTTAAAAAATATGTTATCTATGACACACCTTCATATGATTATGTATCTCCAAGTTGTGAGTCGAACAGGACCTGTAACAGTTTTCTAACAGAGTCCCAATTTTTTGCTAAAAAATGCAAAATTTTACAAACATATTTTCAAAATTGTTCTTCATGCCACACCTTCATATCATTATGTATCTCATGTATTTTCAGCTATAAGTATAACGCAACATTATTTAAAAGAATAAAAGAGAAAAGGAATTTTTTTTGCGGTATGCGAAAGTCGTAAGATTACCTCCCTTTACATAATCACAGTTATCTGCTCTTGGATGCATGTGTAGCAGAAGTTTGCACAATGGCTAAGTCAATATCTGTCGCTCAATCGAGGTTTGCTGTTTTGACAATTGATGATGATGGTAGTAATGACAGAAAATCGGCGAAAAAACAACAGGCAAAGACTTCTGAACAGCCAGCTCAACAGAAGAAGAAGAAAAATAAGTCCAAACAGAAACAAGAAAATAATGAGGTTTGGAAACTGGATGTCACATACTGTGGTTACAAGAATAGTTTGTTTTATATTGTGATAATTGTATCATTAGGATTTCGCCCGTTCCAGTAAATAAGTGTGACTTGTACCTTCATTGTTTAAATTTTCAAAGGGAAACTGATCAGTTTGGCCCTGTAAATTGAAACCATATATAAACAAACTCACTTTCTTAGAATATCTAAAAATAACATATATAAAATCAAAATGATCAATGAATTTATTTTAACTTTGACATTATTTGCAGACTTTAATCAGGATGATATAGATTGCAATGAAATTTCATGAAACACTACAGAGTTCGAAATTAGCACTTGCCTGGTAGCCCATAGCTTGGGGAAAATGTATTGAAATTCAATGACTGTTATTGGCTTGGGAACATATGCAGTTATTGATGTTTTCGGAACGTTTCATTTCTAATTTCGAAACCCACTGTCAAATTCAATAAATATTTTGCATGGTACAAAGTTAAGGGCTATTCCTGAGAGGCAATAATTGTTGTATATCATTGCTAAATGACCGCTAAAAAAAACATGGGGCCAGACTGATGTTGGTAGCACCTAACCGTAACAGGTGTGGCCAACATGCGGTATTAGTTCACAAAATTTCAATTCACTTCTGAATTCTTGCAAAATGTTGGTGGAACTAAAATTTCATATCCTTTAAAAGATGACTTATTTAGATTTATTCATCTGATTTTATTTGTCTTCCACCGAAAATTAAACTGGCCGACTGTCAGTGACCAGCACCCGACTCAATTGAACCCGTTCCTAGCGTGAACAAAACAACTTCTGGTAGACGTGAAATATTGTGTCAAATATTTGTAATAATCTAAAAGAAAACTATCTTATGTGTACTTAAATTCTTTGAGTCATATCATATGGTGATTCATTCATGAAATTATTCTAGTATCATTTGTCACCATATGATTGATCTTTGGCTACCGGTATATCATGACTTTTGCAAAGATCATTTTCTATAAATGTAGCATTTTTTGGAATATTTGATAAGAAGTCTCGTCAGGTCACGTGTTTATGTTTCAATCTTGCATGCTAAATTTTGTCTTGTGTCGAAGTGGGAAATTACTTTCTCTGAGCGAATTATTTTGATGGTCCTCATTTGAAAGTGGGAGAGGTCCTTTGGTGAAATAAACAGAATAGAAAATGGAAGAATCCCCAATTTTTATACTTACAGCAAATGATGGCAATAACTGTTATGTGGCGATAACTGTTCCACAGCCAGTAGTCTGAAAGACTATTTTGTTGTTAATTAACTAAATTAAGATACCACTATTTAGATGTACTTGGCTATTTTGAGTATCTTTGGGCTAGTACTCGAAGTAATGGCTAGTACTCGAAGGAATGGCTAGTACAGCAATTTATTACACACGTAGGTAACGTACAAGTGATGACATACTAATCTCGTACGACACACGTGTGTCGTATTGCGTTGACCTGTGTCGTATCAACATGACCTCGCATTCCACAGATTTGATTGGTTAACCAATGACCTCTCATTTAGGGTCAACTAAAACGGAACTTTTTTCGAATTAACAACAAACATGTCATTTGTTCAAGTTTACGGCTTTATATACTTAAAAAGAGTTGATACATAGACATATACTTAGAAAACATACGATTTGATCAGTGTTCAGATCAGCGAATGCATTAATAATATTTGTACTTACATTACAACGTAAACCGTAAGTTCAACACCCGGACATCGCATCATATACGGTTTGTCAGTGATAACATGTGGATAGATCAAGCCAAATGCTATCAAATGTGACAAGCACTGAGAATGAACAACTCTAAAATGCAGTCACGGAGTCAGGAACACATCACAGGGAAATTGGGAATCCCCAAACACGCTTTAGCTACACAAGGCGATGACCTTGCCCTTCCCGTTGACATGTCGGGTCCCCGTCACTCTCCGAGCACGTCGTTGTTTTCGTTATCATCCATATCAATTTAACCGTTTCATTTGAAGTAGGCCTACCTAGAAAAGTTCAAAATGGTGTTTGTTTCAAATTAAAGATCTTCCATCACATTACCCGTTGGTAAGTCTAATCCGTTTTCAACAGAGCCAATGTATCCAATGTATCTAGCCCAGCCACACCGACACACGTCAGCCTTGACGCTTGAACATGGCGAGCCGACCGAGAGCGTTGACAGATTCGACTCGGACTCTGAATGTTTACATTCTACACTTTCTGTACCAATCATTATTTAATCGTTAATCAAAACTCATCATCGATGAATTGGACCATTTTTGACATTCTTATATTGGTTGATTTAATCAAAACTCGAAACTTTTTTCTTTCTTCGCAGGTTTAAATGAGCGACTGCGCAAATGGACTGGTCACATCACGAATGTCGATTATTACGCAATTGGTTATTGAAACCGGTTTCGGGTTTTCGGAATTGTTTCCTTGATGCCATACACGAAATTTAGGATTATTAACAAATGTGTCTATTCTAAACGTGTGTAATAAATAAAATACCACACTCGGTCACATTAGATACGAATTATACGAAACTCGTGACCTTCCTATGGTATCTGACCTCGCTTTCGCTCGGTCAGATACCGCCGGAAGGACACTCGTTTCGTATAATTCGTATCTAATGAGACCTCGTGTAGTATTCTCTATAGGTCTAATTTTGACCCCTGTGATACATTATGATAAAAATTCTTCAATTAACAACCAGTTTGAAACATTTATAGAAAAATTGAAGGCTAATGTAGCATGGCCCTTGTTTTAAGCAATAAATCTGAGTTAAATATTGTTTCAAGCTGCTTTTTATTCTCAGCTGAAACAGATGGCATTTGGAACTGGACGTCCAAATCGACCACACAAGGATTCCGGATCAGAACAGAACAAGAAACAAAAAGGAGAAAATCCGACTGGGAAACTTGAGCAATGGGATCAGTGGAAAGAAAAGGATGAAGAGGTGAGTCTTTGATGTTCAACAAGTAAATAACAAGTTTACTGTGAAGGCTTTCTTGAGATTTTTACCTTTAGCAATATGAAAATAATGATAAATAAATGATGTGGATATTTTATGACTTATCTTGTGCCTTCTCCACATCCTTTGTCATGCTCAAATCAGTGACTGCGCTAGGTATCCCTCTAGTGCGTATAAACATTTGAAAAATATACAAAATCTAAATTATTTTATTTTAAGTCGGCAAATCATAAACTTCATTATTAAGTTATCAATATTGCTGTTGTTAGTTACAGTTTACTTTTACACTATTCTAAACTATTCATTTTGACATTTCATTCAGTCACGTTACCATCAATCGACTTGTTTTCTTTATTGAGCCATGCAGTGATACTGATAGTTGAAATCTTGGCTCTGATTGGTTCATATTATCAGCTTCCGGGGCAGGTTAACGGTTTGACAATTAACCAGTGGAAGTTATTGTCTGTTAAATATGCTAAAACAGTATTCCCAAGTTCAATTGTTTATAAATAGCATAACTCCTGGCGTAAAAGATGAGTGATGATGGGATTTTATTTCTTTTAGTTTCTATCAGATGACATTGCCTTATTTCTATACTAAATGTGACAACGTATCATGAATATTTTGGAAATCTGACCATGTGTGCAAGACTGTGTATTGTGTATCTGTGTATTTACAATTTTTGGACTTGAAAAACATTGATTTCTGCATGAACGCTGTCTCTGTCAAATGCTGGAGACGTAATGATGATTCATTACCCTGAGGCAGTGTACTTTCACAGCTGCAACTTAGTACTATTTGTGACCATGTTGGTCCGTACATCCTGTTTTCAGGTATTTATTTTAACAGTTGGGTAGACTGAGTGCAAGTGTCTTGCCGAGCACAACACAGTATGAGATCCAGGTCACAAATTTTGGTGTTGGATTTGAACCCAGGCCTCTGGTGCAAGAGGTCTGCATGGTTACCACTACACTGCTGTTCACCACTATGGATGTAGATTAAAGATGAATCTTAAGTTATTGTTTCAATGACAAAACATTATTGAAAATAATTGTTTTTGTACTTAAGCAACTTACCTATCAAATATACATATTGAAAAATATTACCAATTTAAACATTATCTTTAAATTCTGTTTGTTTTATTTTTTCAGTTTGCAAAAGACGTCTATGAGAAGGACCTAGAGAAAGCCTTGTTGCAGAGCAAAATTGACTTTGAGCATGCTAAACAGGTGATTCCGAGTTGATTATTCGCAGTCATGATATGGAAGGGGGAACGGTTAGGAAAGACAGCTTTCCCCAGGTACCGTTTAAGGAACGATTAGCAAATGTGTGTGTAGTGTACTTTCAAGGTATCATGCCTTCATGGAGTTTTAACATAAGAAGCCCGCAATTATTTTGTCAAGAGTTATTGCCCTCGTTCTTATTTTTCCAATCTAGTGAAAAGATATTGATGACTATGTACAGTTTGTTTGCTATGTAAAAAACTAAAAATACACGTTCTTTAGATACAAAGATAACTAGGTTAGGGTTAATAATGACTCTGATTATGTGTTGCTAGAGCCAGTGTTACGGACTAGCAGAGAGTAACGGCGTGTGTGTGGACGGGTTAGGGTTAATAATGACTCTGATTATGTGTTGCTAGAGCCAGTGTTACGGACTAGCAGAGAGTAACGGTGTGTGTGTGTGGACGGGTTAGGGTTAATAATGACTCTGATTATGTGTTGCTAGAGTCAGTGTTACGGACTAGCGGAGAGTAACGGTGTGTGTGTGTGGACGGGTTAGGGTTAATAATGACTCTGATTATGTGTTGCTAGAGCCAGTGTTACGGACTAGCGGAGAGTAACGGTGTGTGTGTGGACGGGTTAGGGTTAATAATGACTCTGATTATGTGTTGCTAGAGCCAGTGTTACGGACTAGCGGAGAGTAACGGCGTGTGTGTGGACGGGTTTGGGTTAATAATGACTCTGATTATGTGTTGCTAGAGCCAGTGTTACGGACTAGCGGAGAGTAACGGTGTGTGTGTGGACGGGAAGGAGGGCAAGAGGACCAAGAAGAAGAAAGCTCAGACCATGAGTCTGGAAGAGTTCAATCAACAGTCTCACGAAGACAACAGTGGTACGCAACTGGACAACTCGTAATCGGTTTGAATTCAAATTTTAAAAGGAATATGTATTAACAATATAAATGTCTTGGCTGTTCAAATATTGTAGGTATAATATTGAAAGATTCAGATTGACCTGCTGAATATGATATGTAGGAGTGTGTATTGTCCTGAGTTTTGTATTGCCATATGGTATCATAGTAGTGTATTGCAACATGGTGAACAGCTCAAATAAAAGCATCAAATTAGAAAACCAGAGATAAGCAAATCAGGACACCCTTTATTCATTATGTTTTATTGCTGAATGACATCAAAATGATCAATGATCGATGTTGTCGATGATGACAAATTAAGTTAGTAAATGATATCTTAGTGGAAGTGGAAAGATGATAGTTTGAACTTGGTCCATACATCCATCCGTCCAGCCAAGCTAAAGGGAAATTTTTTTCTCAGAAACTACTTAAAGATAGGATAACAAATAGACAAACTTGATGTAACATATCAACCAATAGGAAATAAATGGCAAATTTTTAACCTACCTAACTTAGTATATGCCACTCACCTTTCTCACGAGAGACAGAGGTTTACCGCGAAATTCATCGTGCTTACCGGATGGGCTGCCCCCAGCCCACTGCGCATGAGCGGGAAACCGGAATCCTGGGTAAAATTCGTATCATACTTTCTTTCTCTCTCTTAGAGAACGCATGTATTTTCATCTCGCTTACTGATTTTCTTCACGGTTGGTTTTTCTGATCTTTTTCTTTCCTTTCCTTCCGTCATTACTCCTTTTGCTGCCCCCATCGTTTCTAATGTATCGATGTTTCCTTCTAACTTCGCTCTCGATCTTTTTGCACTTGGTGATTTTGATCATGTACGTGGCACCTCGCCATGTTTACGTCCTTGCATGTTCTATTTCACTTGGAAATACCTTCTGGGGGGTCGATCTACCTGTTCCGTACCCCCCTTCCTTCTTTTCCTTCTTGTTTTTCCATCTACGTGGGCTGGTTCTGTTGACCTGCTTTTCTGCACGTCCGCATTTCCTGCTTACGTCACATCTACCTTGCTTTGGTCCAAATACTATGGCTGCCCGTTTTTTCCTTCTAAAAACCCGTTTTGCATTTCTAAACACTTCCTAAGTGTTTCTATGCATTACTTCCAGCAGCTTATATCCCATTTCATATAAAAATAATAATATATCGCATTATATTTTATTTCTTATATCTTTTTCACAAAAAATTTCATAAAAATTTTTTCAATCATAAATTAATATATATCATAATCACTTATCCCTATATATTAATTTCATATTACATATTCCATCTAATGCATTTCATTTTGCATTCATTTCTATTAAATAAACTTGTAATAATAATTTTTTCCCTTCAAAATTATTTCATTACATCTTATTTAATTTTCTACGGCAACCTTTCCGGGACATAATTTTTCCCGTTTTCGCTTGCCCTTAAAGGGGCACGCTCTTAATCAAATTTTTAAATTCTTAATTTTAAATTTTTGTATGCATTCCCCTTGTGTGTGTCTCCATGATTGGCATTTTTCTGACTTATGTGTTACAGTATTTATGCCAAGAGTCTACTGTGTGTCGTGTCGCTCCTCCAAGTCGGCCAAGGACCCACACCTCCGCTGCCCAGATTGTCTTCCCAGGATCTGCCTTGTGGACGACCGCTGTGCAGAGTGTTCTGACCTCTCCCCCATCGACTTCAAGGTCTTCACCTCAGCTCGCAGGAAGAGGCTTACTCAGCGTCGACGTAGGAGCATGTCCGACCCCACCACCGACCTCCCTCCTGTCGAGCCGGCCGGCTCTCTGGACTCTCCACGCCAGGAGGAGCCCCGTCGCTCACCCACGCCGCCTCCTCCTCCTCCTCCTCCTCCTCCTCCTGCTCGGCAGACGCCGCCTCCGACGCCCAGCACGTCTTCGACCCTCTCTCGCCCGGAGCTGGAGCTCATCATGTCCAGCATGTTTGACAAGTTGATGGCCCGTCAACCTCTGTCACAGGACCAGGACCAACGCCAACGCCAGGACCAGCGCCCGGACTCTCGCCTGGACCAGCGCCAGGACCAGCGCCCTGACAACCGCCAGCGTCACGACCAACGCTCGGACCAGCGCCAGGACCAGCGCCAGCACTCCAGGGATCGTGACCAGCGTCAGGATCAGCGCCAGCGATCGGGAGATCGAGACCAACGCCAGCGCCTGGACCCCAAGCAGCGCTCAGACCGGCGCCAGCGCTCCAGGGACTCTCCTCCTAGGGACGTCAGGACATCCCGCTCACCTCGTCGCTCCAGGAGCCCCTCCCCTCCTCGACGCCATCGACGCTCGCGGCGCTCCAGGACGCCTTCCCGCTCTCGCTCTCCGTCAGTGGACAGGTCCACCTCCCGGCGCTCACGCCGCTCCGGCTCCCGGACGCCACCGAAGACGCCCAGATCTTCAAGGAAGAGGCGCCACTCTCCCGTTATCTCTGATGATGAACGTCACTTCGTCCCCGACTACGATGACGACGAGGCAGAGGGCCCCACCTTCTTGCCCTTGAAGATGGTGTCGAGCTGGATTGCTGACAGACTCCCAGAGGGCTCCTCCCCTGGTGGCTCGGACCCTCTCACTTGTGTGCGTGAGGACCCTGACCTCAAGCTCCCCCCTCACCCTGATGTGCTGGAGGGTATAGCCGCGCTTCAGGACGATTTCCAGAAGCTTTCGCTGTCCTCCTCCCTGAAGTCTTCGAAGCTACCGGCAGCTACGCCCGTACACTCACTCAGCCGATTCGACAAGGCCGCCGCCCTGGACGACGCCATTGGACGCCTGGCCCCAAACCTCAACCATACGTACAAGGTGTCTGATACTAAGATCTCTTCGGTGGAGGCCGCCCTCAGAAGGACTCTGAGGCCGCTGTCGATCCTCCTCACCTCGACTGACGCGATTAAGGCCGACTTAGACGTCGACAACCCTTCTCGTCTAGATCACCTCCATACCCTGATGGACTGGCAGCGGCGCAACATGGTGCTTGTCCTCGACAACGTCAGAGCTGGCCTCGGCTCCCTCACCCACCTTCGACGCTCAGGCTTCCTAGACCAATGTGCGTGGGACTCCGAGTTTAAGAAGTCCCTCCTACAGGCTCCCCCCACGGCATCGACGCTCTTCGCGGATAAGATCCCGGAAGTTTACAAGGAGCAGGCTGCAGTCACCCAGACGGAGGTTGCCTTCCGGACCTTACAACATGTGTCTAACATCTCGTTCCGGAGGCAGAACAACAACAGTCAACGCCCTTACAAGCGCCAGCGGGTTAGGACGCAGCCCTCCAGGTCGGGTCCCTCCTCGCAGTTCCAGCGATCTGCCAACTCCTCCAGAGGAAGGGACGCCCCCAAGCCACGCGGAGGCAGGGGTGGCAAGCGACCCTACGCCAGACAGTGATGCCTGCGCCCCACGCGGCTGGGTCCTCCCGCCCCCAGTCGTGCCGGTGCACCCCACACCCGTAGGCGGGAGATTAGGGATCTTCTGGCGCAACTGGACAATACTAGAAGATCCTTACGTCACCAACACCCTGAGGACAGGTTACAAGTTGCCATTGACCTGCCCTCCCCCCGTGACCGCGACTCCCCTGGCACGGGAGTACTCAGAAGCCCAGAGCGCTCTTCTAGCAGAGAACATCAAGACGCTTACCGACAAGAACGCTCTGGAGTTGGTGCTACAACCCGATCACGCCCCAGGGTTTTACTCACCAATCTTCCTGGTCCCGAAGAAGAATTCCACCAAGTTTCGAATGATCCACAACATGGCGACATTCAACGAGCTCTACATGGAACCACCATCCCACTTTCGCATGACCTCCCTAGACGCTCTCCGAGCCCAGCTGTCTCCAGGCGATTGGATGGTCAGCCTCGACTTACAGGACGCCTATCTCCACGTGCCGATCTACCCGCCTCACAGGAGGTTCCTGCGGTTCATCTTCCAGGGCCTACATTACCAGTGGCGGGTCCTGCCGTTTGGAATTTCTTCGGCTCCGTGGTTATTCACGAGGATCACAGCTCCCATCTGCCGCTATCTCCATCTCAGAGGGATGCATTTCGACCCCTACATCGACGACTGTCTCATGTCCAATCCTCAACCACTCGTTCTACGCAGACAGGCGGCGTTGGCCCTCGACCTCCTCCGCCAGCTGGGATGGCTAGTCAACCGGGAGAAGTCTCAGCTCGTTCCCTCCCAAGACTTGACCTTCATAGGAGGGCGCTTCCGAACAGACCTGGGCCTCCTACTCGTTCCTCCAGACAGGTGGACCAAGATCCAGTCCTTCGTCCACCGAGCCTTGGTGTCTCCTCTCCGACTCAGAGATTGGCAATCTCTTCTGGGACTCCTCACGTCCGCCCAGGCCCTCACGCTCAGAGGTCGTCTCATGATCCGCCCTCTCCAGGTGTTTCTCAGCCCTTACATCCGGTCGGACGACACGTCAGCAAGGATCTCCCTGCCTGCGCACCTCAGCCAGTACCTCCGTTGGTGGACACAGCCATCGAACGTCTGCGAAGGCGTCTCTTTGCTAGAGTTTCAACACAACCAGGAACTATTCGTGGACGCTTCGCTCCAGGGCTGGGGAGCTCATCTCGGGGATCAGACTGCGTCAGGCATTTGGACGCATCCTCAGACCACCTGGCACTCAAACAATCTGGAGATGCAGGCAGTAATCTTAGCAGTGACGCATTGGCTTCAAGCTCTACGAGGCAGCCGCCTTCTCCTGGCCTCAGACAACTCCACGGTCGTTTGGACAATCAGGAACCAAGGAACGACAGGCTCTCCTCAGCTCCTAGAACAGGCCTTCGAGCTCTTCCACCTTCTGGACGAGAATCAGATCTTCGTCAGAGCTCGTCACATTCCAGGCTGCAGGAACGTCCTCGCGGACGCCCTGTCCAGACCAGACAAGCCGTCACCCACAGAGTGGATGTTGAACCCGGAAGCCTTCGCCCTCATCGCCGCTCAGGTCCACCGTCCTCTCCTCGACCTGTTTGCCACGAAGCAGAACCATCAGCTTCCGGTGTACGTCTCGCCTCTCCCCGATCCAGCAGCTTGGGCCGTCGACGCCATGTCCTTGTCGTGGGAGAATCTGGACGCATACGCTTTTCCACCTCCGATTCTCCTGACCAAAGTCGTCGCCAAGATCAGGGACACACTTCACCTCAGACTGACTTTGGTCGCGCCCTACTGGCCGGCGAGAGGCTGGTTCCCCGATCTTCTTCGTCTCGCCGAAAGAGATCCGCTCCCCCTTCCAAAGTGGCCAAACCTGCTTCGTCACCCTCTCAGTCGGCAGCTTCACCCAGACCCCGAGAGGTACACTCTGCACGTATGGACCATCTTCAGAGATCACTCCGGGCCAAGGGTTACTCAGGACGAGTAGCCAGCGCCATCTCCAGAGCCCATAGGCAATCCACGAGGTCGCTGTACGATGACAAGTGGCTGTCATTCGAGAACTTCTGCAAGGACGCAGGCCGGGATCCTTTGTCTGTGGACCCCCAGTTTGTGGCCAACTTCCTCCTTCATCTCCGCCAGAAACGTCACCTGAAGGGTGGAACTATTTCAACGTACCTGTCGGCGCTCAACTCTGTCCTCGCCGTTAAATCAGACAGGAAGTTCTCCAAGGTTCCCGAGCTGGTCGCTCTCCTCAAGTCGTTCAAGCTGGAGGACCAGAAACTCAAGTTCAGACCTCCGGCTTGGGACCTCAACGTCGTCCTCAGATATCTGCGAGGAGCTCCCTTCGAACCCTTGTCAGAAGCCTCTTTTCAAGACCTCTCCAGGAAAACAGCCTTCCTCCTGTCCTTTGCCACGGCCGCTAGAGTGAGTGAGCTGCACGCACTGGACGTCACCAGAGTGCGGTTCGAGCAGTCTAGGAAGGGTTCAGTTCACCTCGGCCTCTTGTGGAACTTTGTTGCCAAGAACCAGCTCCCCGGACAACCGGGCAGGACGTTCACCATCCCTCCCCTCTCCAAGATCGTGTCGTCCTCTGATGCGGAAGAACTCGCTTTGTGTCCTGTACGTGCCCTTCGGGAGTACATCGACCGCTCTGCGCCCAAGAGAGGCACCAGGAAGAGACTCTTCATCCCCTTTTCACCATCTGCCAAGGGAGAAGTCACCAGAAACACCCTCTCGCTGTGGCTCCGGACCGTCATCCTAGCAGCATATGACGCAGCCGGCTTGCCTCACCCTGTCGCCAGCAACCCGCACGAGATCCGGGCACTTGCATCCACCATGGCCTTACATCGCAACTGCTCAGTTCCAGCCATCATGGAAGGATGTTTCTGGCGCTCTACGACGGTCTTCGCATCCCACTACCTCCGGGACCTCGCTGTGGAAGACGTGGAAGGCCTGCAGACCTTTGGACCGTTGGTGGTAGCCCAACAGCTAGCTGCCCCAACGTCTCTTTAGGGTAGGCTGAAAACTCATCTACTTCGTTACTTCTCACCCTGCACCTGTTGAGTTGTTTCGTTGTTGGCGACTTCGTGGGGTTCACCGTTTGCTTCTCTGTGCAGTTCGCTTCGGTCGTTCCCACTCCGGGAGGATGTTTGATGGATGCTTTTCTGCCTTGATGACTCGTCCTCCCTCCTCCCTACTGTCGGATCAGTGGCATATACTAAGTTAGGTAGGTTAAAAATTTATTAAAATCTAAATATTTTAGATATTTAAATACCTACCTAACTTAGTAGGAATTACTCCCGCCCGGCCTCCCCTTCGGACTTCATTGGACGTCTCTTACAAGACTTCGTTTCCAGAAAGTATGATACGAATTTTACCCAGGATTCCGGTTTCCCGCTCATGCGCAGTGGGCTGGGGGCAGCCCATCCGGTAAGCACGATGAATTTCGCGGTAAACCTCTGTCTCTCGTGAGAAAGGTGAGTGGCATATACTAAGTTAGGTAGGTATTTAAATATCTAAAATATTTAGATTTTAATAAGTTCTAGAACATTGGTTAACTTTGTTTCTGCATAAACACATTTTCAAGTTATTTATGGTCATAACAAAATTAAATGAAACATATACTGAAAATGGCTCTGGTGACCCTCATAAACATGTCTAACCAACAATGAAGAATATTCTCAGCCTTGCCCATATATGTTATTTTCAAAGTTACAAGGTACATTACAAATCTTAGTTATAAAGGTTTCTTTCAATGATGAAGATAAACCAATTTCTGATAACTGAGTAATGTTTTAGAGAATGTTTTGTCAGCAGTAGAAGAGGCAGCAGCACAGAGAGTGCCGAACGTGAGCGCGGGAGAGGGAGACGCCAGGTTCTTCGATAGCGTGGAGAACGATGTGCACAAGATTATACGCAAGGAGAAGATACAAGCGGAGTACAAGAAAGCAAGTATTCATTAGGAGATACGCAGTTCGTTACTCAGCATCAATCAATAATGAGTGTTATTTTAAATATGCAAACTCCGTCAAAGGATGTTTTTTTAATAAGAGTATTGTTTAGATTTAATCCATTAGTAAGAATTGTTAATCTTTAAAATAACCATGGACTTGGTCAGGTGGAAACAAATAATGAGATTTTATGTTAATATAATTGAGCTCAGCATTAATCAGTAATTCTTACTTTTGGGAATATTAACTAAATTTTGTGTATTTGATACAATTGGTTGATTGTTAATGGTTTACCCTTTCAGCAATTTGTGCTTGAGAGTGCCATGACCTCGCGGTATCAGGAAGAGATATCAAGTAAAGATGCAGAAATACTGAGCCTGAAAGAGGAGATGGAAACACTACAGGTCGGCAATAACTGTGATTATGTCAACAAGATAAATGTGTTGTCCCTTCAAACATTGTAAATCTAATATTGAAAGATTGAAGGAAATTTAAAAAGGAGATTTGCTGAATGATTATGTCAAACTTTTCAAAAGGAACTAGTGTTGCCTATTGATGCCAAAGGGACTATTGTGATAGCGATAGTCTATTGTGAGTAACTATTGCAATAGCGATAGTCTATTATGGGGTACTTTTGTGATAGCTATTGCGATAGTTTATCATTAAAGTAAAGACAGATTTCGCTGCTCTGTTTGTGAGGATTTCAAACTCTGCGGACTTGTGGAAGTTGTAATTTAGATTAGCAACTAGAAGGTTATCTGTTGTATCTTCTGCTTGCTACTTCAAGCTCTCAGCAATCTGTTTGCTGTGTTCCAGTATCTTGCAAATGTAAAAAGACCGTTTTTGTGTACATTTTATTTTTAAAATTGAACTTTACAACTGAATTGATTGTCATTGATTGGAATGTCGATACTGTCAATAGTTAGACGTGCTATTGATACTTTTGATCATTTAAAAAATGACTATTAATAAAGTACTATCAGCACAGCAACTATACTATCGCGACAAGTTTATAATTTGATCTATTGTTACACCCCTAAAAGGAACCCTAACCTTTTTAGCTTTTCCAATTCTTTCTCATACATATTGTAAATGCAGTATATTATCCTCAATATGACGCATCATTAATCAATAATCTTGGTTGAATTTCCAGACTGAACTGAAACAAGTGAAAAAGAGAAATAAACAACTATGTGTGATACTAGCCCAAGGAGAAAGTGAGTTTCAAATGTTGCCATATGTTTATCGATTTGTGTCCTTTGCCTTGCCTTCAAATCTCATGATTTGAAGCAACAATGTCCAACAATTCGGTGAGAGCTAGCCCACACTAGTGTTCTAGACTGACAGTAGTCCAAGTTAGCCAACCTTACCTCATTGTCCAGGGTCCCGTTCCACAAAACACTTACGATCGATCGTAAGTCTACAATCGATTGTAATCAATATTAAAAGAATGGGCTACAATCGATTGTAACTTTACAACTGCTTTGAGGAACGGCACCCAGGCCTGTAACACTTAAAGTTAGGTTATGTTAAATCTATGACAGCTCACCGTGTATGATGTTGCAGTGAAGGGTTGGGGTTTAAGTTGTAACACTGGTTATGTTGACCCTATGACAGCTCACCGTGTATGATGTTGCAGTGAAGGGTTGGGGTTTAAACTTCTCCCTGCTGCAGGCCGCAGGCACGGCCGAGACTTTAATTACTAATTGACACGTCATTGAAATTTGACCCTTTGACATACAAACGACAAACGTGTGTGACGAAGTTCCATAAATGTTGACAAATTTAATATTTTCCGAATCACAAATCAACAGGCTTTTTAGTGGTGAAAAAAATATAAGGATTAAGATGTCCGTTATCAAGAAGTGACGAATTAAAAATATCGAACGTATTTTCAATAAGAAAAGCGACGTGCAGGTGCATGTTTTTCTTACTAACAGCGAATTTACCTATCTTGTTGAGTGTGGCAAAGTTCGTTTCAAAGTGCTTTTAAAATACTCAAGTGTTATATCATCCTGTTCGGAAAATAATATCCTATCACTCTTTGAAGTTCCGAAATAAAATCTTTCTTCGTCATAAAACTATAGAGAAAATAAGACTTTGTCGGCAAATGTAAACATCAAACGATCGATTTTTGAAAAACACTTGTAAAATTATCAGCGTAATTAACTTACGTTGTTCAGAATCTCATAATCCTCAAAAACTGAAAAAACACATGTGATCCAATTCCTTGTCAAATATTGTTCCTAAAAATTGCAAATATTCCGAAATAATGTAAAAAACATCGCATTGAGTGTCAATTTGTTTCAACAGGCACATGGGTCGCTTGCGCCAAATGATGCCATAACAGCTGATAACAGTATTTCAGCGAGGTCAATGTCGTAATTTTTTTCTCCATATTTCAAATGGTTCGGAGTGGAAAATAACAAGTCATATCAATAAATAAAATTAGTCAAATCAACACAATTGCAATTTTGTTTTACCACATTAGTCTAAAACAATGTTAATTGTCATATTTTTTAGCCGCAACACTTCGTTTATCGACTACTACTGACTTGCATTATTCACATGATGTCAAATAGTCGTCATGAAGATTTTTCAAGAAGTTGTCGTTTGCCAATAAAATATGAGTGAGTAAATCAAATATTTAAAATTAAACCGTAATCGTATTTGATTTTCAAGCGAGATGTGGTTTTCCCCAACACGTTGACCGTGCCATTTGAACAAATCTAGCGTAGCGCAGTCTTGATCCCGCCGACTGTCAATGTTGCATGTTGCCATGAATGGGGGTTATCTCTTAAAAAAAGCTTAGCAGTAATAAACTAAATGGTGTTTTATAATCGAAAAAAATTCTAGAATTGTAAAAAAAAAATACATTTTAGACACCAAATGTTCCAGAATTATTGTATAAATATGATTAGAAAATATGGGCTAAGTGATTGTCATGTAAATCATTATGTTGTTTTGATATGTGCCCCTCCGTAGCATGGAAATCTAAATCCAAGTAAAATGTATTTTGCATCTATTCTACAACAAATTTCCGTAAACCCTTTAACAGTCATTCGTAGAAATGTATTTCATTCTTGGTTTTAAGTTGAAAATTTATAGGATGACACTGATCTCAGAATATCTCGATTTAAAGGTATATTTGTATGAAAACGACAATATTTAATACCCGGTACTCATATTTTGGACATAGAAAGGCAAATCGATTACTTAAACTTTGGTGTAATTTTGAAAATGATTGATACGTTATTTGTAAAAACATCAACACGGAAGTAAATGGCATCGTTGAGTAAAGATATTGACTGCTTGAAAGTACGTTGAAAATTACCAGTAATCATTTAAACTAACATCGTTTGTAACAAGCTCTTGTTTGTTGGAAGAAAGTCGCATTCCTGCAGAAAATTTTTTTCTGGTGCAGAATTTATTTCTGAATAAACTGATATAAATTATTTTCTGAAGAAATATTTATTGACAAAATAGTCCGATTTTGAAAATTAAGTACAAAATTATGACTTGTGCAATTTTTCATTTGTATTCATTGTCATGTGGAGATAAACCTAATTGTAGAAAATTATTAGATTATTTGGGGGAAATAAAAACTATGACAAGTAAGAAAATCAATTTATTTACAAGAATATATTTTATTTTTTTGAATTCTTTGTTTTAAAAAGGAGGGAGAAGCTAAATATGATTGAATCCAATGTGTCGTCATTGTTAAAATTGTACACTCTTGGAGCACCAAGCAAAAACTTCAAAACAATCCAGCAGGCTAAAGGTTAAGTTGTAACACTGGTTATGTTAACCCTATGACAGCTCACCGTGTATGATGTTGCAGTGAAGGACAAGGCCCAGGTGTTGATGCAGGTGGAGGACCTTACACAGGTGCGGGACGAGCTCACCGAACAGGTACGTGTCTCGTTAACATGTTCTACAGTCAGTAAGGTTTTGATGCAATGTTGCATGGAAGTGAGTGGGTGCTTCACAGCAGTAAATGCTTTAAATCTTTTCTTTTGATGTTGATAATGATGTATGATTTATGGAGGGGATGTGTACCAAATATGAAGACATGAATAGAGGTTATTATGATAATTTATGATTTATGGAGGGGTACGATAAAAATGTATGATTAATGGAGGGGTACGATAATGACGTATGATTTATGGAGGGGATGTGTACCAAATATGAAGACATGAATAGAGGTTATTATGATAATTTATGATTTATGGAGGGGTACGATAATGATTTATGGAGGGGTACGATAATAATGTATGATTTATGGAGGGGTACGATAATGACGTATGATTTATGGAGGGGATGTGTACCAAATATTAAGACATAAATAGAGATTATTATAATAATGACTTATGATTTATGGAGGGGTACGATAATGAGGTATGATTTATGGAGGGGTACGATGATGACGTATGATTTATGGAGGGGATGTGTACCAAATATGAAGACATGAATAGAGATTATTATGATAATGATGTATGATTTATGGAGGGGATGTGTACCAAACATTAAGATATGAATAGAGGTTATTATGATAATGACTTATGATTTATGGAGGGGTACGATAATGATGTATGATTTATGGAGGGGATGTGTACCAAATATGAAGACATGAATAGAGATTATTATGATAATGATGTATGATTTATGGAGGGGTGCAATGATGACGTATGTTTTATGGAGGGGTACGATAATGATGTATGATTTATGGAGGGGTACGATAATGATGTATGATTTATAGAGGGGATGTGTACCAAATTTTAAGACATGAATAGAGGTTAATATGATAATGACGTATGATTTTGTGGAGGGGATGTGTACCAAATATGAAAATATTCTTATAGAAGAATGTGTATCAAATATGAAGACTTGTTGTCTTTGAACTTGCAAAATGTTTTGACAGTATCCCAAAGTCATTGTTGAATATTGTTTTTGTGGGAATGGAATCATTCGATCATTTCAGGTAATTAAAGTCAATTTGAAGTTATCTCTTATTAAGATTTATAGCTTTCAACTTTAGAAAAAAATACTTTTCAATCTGATGTTGATATTCTTCATGTTATAGGCAGTAACTGAACTGTCATAAACACAGATGTCCCAAATGGAAAAAGTTTTGATATTTATTTCATAATTAGATTTACATTGGGTATGTCAATTAGGGAATAAATGGAACTTGATTACAAATGTTCAAACCTGTTTATTTCATAATCTGCTTGTCTCTTATATTCTGCATTTCTGTTTTTAGGTTTCACAACTGACAGCTGATTTAGAAAAAGAAAAATCTAAGGTTCATGCATTAAAGTCTGAAGTAGATAAACTTAAGGTATGTTTTTACCATCCTTTCATAATGTTTGTAATGAGAGATTTCAAAGGGCTTTATGATGTGCTGTTGCTTGTATTTTGAGGCCAAGAAAGCTTTCCTGTCTGTAGTAGCATATGCTTCAGCACGTATATGTGTAATAAAACAGGTTTTCTTGCCTTAAAAAGTGTCAGCCATATTCTTAATGTTATCTTTGTTGGTTGTTAAACATTTAATTTATGCGTTTTATGTTTGTTGGTTGATAAACATTTGATTTATGCGTTTTATGTTTGTTGGTTGATAAACATTTGATTTATGCATTTCATGTTTGTTGGTTGATAAACATTTGATTTATGCGTTTTACGTTTGTTGGTTGATAAACATTTGATGTAAGCGTTTTATGTTTGTTGGTTGATAAACATTTGATTTATGCATTTTATGTTTGTTGGTTGATAAACATTTGATGTAAGCGTTTTATGTATGTTGGTTGATAAACATTTGATGTAAGCATTTTATGTTTGTTGGTTGATAAACATTTGATGTAAGCGTTTTATGTTTGTTGGTTGATAAACATTTGATGTAAGCATTTCATGTTTGTTGGTTGATAAACATTTGATGTAAGTGTTTTATGTTTGTTGGTTGATAAACATTTGATTTATGCGTTTTATGTTTGTTGGTTGATAAACATTTGATGTAAGCGTTATGTTTGTTGGTTGATAAACATATGATGTAAGCGTTTATGTTTCAGGGAGGAAAGCACCACTCAAAGTAGAAGAAGAAATCTCTTATTGAACCCTCAGAAGACAAACAACAAAAACTGAATCAAAAGTGCCAATCAAAGAAAGATTTTTATCACAAATTTGAACTCTGCCAAAAAGTAGTCAATAGCGATGTGAAATGCCTATCAAATCTTACAAATAATGAAGGATATTTACAGAGAGCTATTCCAATACAAGTGTGATATGTTACTTATGTCATTTAAAGGGACAGTTCTATCCTGGTATTAATTATGGAAATGAAGGGGACATCTCAGTTTATGCATATCATGCTATTAGTACATGATTTTGACATAATTAAGAAGAGCACACACACAACTGTTGTTTCCATAAAAAATACACTGATAGATCTGTCCCTTTAAGTGTATATGCAGTATTGATAAAATCATTAATCAATGATGCTGTTCTAGGATTTGATCTGATGAAAGCATACTGATGCTTATTTCACAAAGTTAAGATCTAAATTGTTCTACCTTATGAACAATATGTGCAAAATATTGTGCAGTCGTTAAACTTCTTTCTTATTAGTTTGAAAATTTGTGACATCTTTGGATAATTTTCAAGAGGTGCAAGTATTAGATCTGGGTTTTCTTCTCACAAACCAACTTTTACTGAGGATAACCTTCACTCCTTTCTTAAAACTTCTTCAATAACCTTAGTGACATTCTACATAAAACTTCTACAATAACCTTAGTGACATTCTACATAAAACTTCTACAATAACCTTAGTGACATTCATTACAGTTGTGCTTTGTGAAAAGGAAACCCTTTCTTTTTTAACTGTCAATTACATCTTTTCATATTTTCTCTACTTATCATTCATATTAGAAATATTAATTGTCCTGATTTTATTATTTCTACAGTTTTTTCAGTTACAATATTTTTAATTTTTCACTGATAATTGTAAGTGAATGCTAAATATATCATTTTGACAATGTCAAAAATCTCATTACACAAGCCAATCATACATAGTCAGAGAACAAAGTATGAAGATAAACATAAAATCCATTGGCAGCAATTTGTGTGAACACCTTAAATTCATCTTTTGTAAGAAAAGGGAATCACATGGCTAAACTTCACGTAATAATACTAATATATTTAAATTATTACTGATCCATTTTCGTTCAATTGAAACCATTCATTTTAATTTTCCCGACATCACCTTGTATCCCCCCTAAAATCGTGCTACTGCCCCATTAAGGTTATCAGTGATACTGATCATTGTCATCGGAACATGGTTGTACCGGTAACTGTTTTCTGAACCATGAAAAGTCAAGTATTACATTTTAGTTTTAAAAGTTTGCAATTAGTTGCATGTAGCAAAAAGAAATCTATTCCAGTTTGCTTTTAAGAAGAAACTGTTTTGTTTATCGTTTTGTTAATGCCTTAAAAGTTGTGGTGTGTATGTTATGTAATGGTTGCTCTCCAGTAGTCGCATATTGATGTAAACTGTTTCATAAAATTAAACACTTGGTTGTTTAAATGTGATAGAAGAATAAGAATTTTTTCCTCGACATAGAAATATGATCAATCGTCTTGGTTGATGATGCAGATTCTTCAACATACACTATAGCTGCATGATTGCATCTGCATCAAGATTTAAGAAAACAGCTCTATGCAAAAACGAACACATGTACAGTTTTGTATACAACTAGCTGAATATCCAAAGTCAAGTGATGGAACCTTCTGAAAGGAATTGTTGGCCTTCTGAACAATATCATCATCCTCATGTTTTGTTGCACTGTACTGAATTCAATTCAGTATTCATTTTCTCTTTGTCAATTTGCCAAATGTTCCCTAAAGAAAGTAAATAAAGTTTCAAAACCTTGTAACGTGTTTTGTTCTGATGATAAGGAGGATCAATATCATCTCATGGAATGTACGATTCTCTGGAATTTGCAGGGAAAAGTATCACAGCTTTACAAGCTCTTAAAGGACAAGTGTGTTCTAAAATGAAACGCTTTGTTGCAGAATTTAAGTCCTAGCCTCGCATTCAACCAAGGACTTAAAAACTGGCACAATCAACTTGACAGAAACACTGCTGGACAAGGACCTTGGAGTCAACACTGATCCAGAACCGATTCAGACATTGTCAACGGGGGGCTGGGGATGTATTGTTATATAGCATTATATGTGGTATTAACTCATATTCAAAAGGGGGGTCTTGACTTGAAAGACCGAATGTACTCAACAGAAGAGAAGCACGTAGTAATAACCCGAGCAGAGGTTATTTCCATAACCCGAGGCAAACGGGTTATTATTTGACTTACACTCCTGCGGAAGACTCCTACGATGGTTTCAACTTAATTTGTTTATATACAATTAATTTAAAAACGTTTTACTGATATCATTCGCGGGTTTATCATTTCTTGATAAGAAAAAATATTTAAAATACCCCCATATTAGGGTTTTAGAAATAAAAGCTTGATTTCTTACAATCAAAACTATTTTATTACGGTGTTTCAATTAAATTGGTTTACATACAAATAATTGAAAAACGTTTTAGTGATCCATTTTGCGGGTTTGATATGTCTTGATAAGAATACTATTTTAGACTACGTACAATACCTCCTGCTTAGGGTTTTAGAACTAAAAACTTGACTCCTTACATTAAAAACTATTTTACTGCAATATTATTTTATTTATAAGGAAAAATAAAAAAACAAACATTACTCACACAAATTTACATCAACTGGCATAGATTCTTGGTAGCTCAACAGGTAAGAGGGCTGCGTGACAACATGGTTCGAATCCCACTTTCCTTGTCTATAAATCTTAACTTTCTTGTTTGATTAAAAATCCAAATTTTTACAATTGCAATTGTTTACAATCTTATAACCGACCAAGGTGGTTATGAGATAACCAACCTAGGCGGATGGAGCTCACGGCTTTTAGAAACCTATCGGGGATTTCGTCTATTGTTTTGGAGGTCTCTTGTATTCCCGTAATAACCTCTAAGGAGGGTTTACATTGGGAAGTCAGGGCATTATATTCACATGTAACACCTACTCGGGGGTTGGAAGGTTTTTATATTCATATGTAACACCTACTCGGGGGTTGGAAGGTTTTTATATTTCAAAGTCAAAGGGTTTTATATTCCTATGTGTAACCTAACCCCTAAGTCCACATTATCTTGAAAAAACTTACAATGCTTCCGATGTGCGGGATTCGAACCCTCAACCCTCTGAACCGTAAGCTAGCACTATAACCACTACTCTAACGGGCCAGTTAGAAGTGAAGGTTATGTTAAACAATCTATTGATTGAAGATCAGATTTCGGTACAAAAAAACGACCCTAAAGCATTAGGAAATCCAATTGCACTTTAATTCCAATTTTAAATGCATACAAACATTCAAAATGGATATTAACAGTGTTACACCTTTTCATTTGTGATAAATTTAAAGGATCCAAATACGGTGTCAACCACGTGACTTGTCGATTGTCATTTGTAAAACCTTTCACCTCGAAGAATGCTTTGCACGTGCATTATGTGCTATGTCAATATCAAAAAGTCGTCTGAACACAATGCTTTTTTTGAAGGAAATTCATTTTAATCTTATATATTCAGAATTGAAGCGACAGTATAAAGTAATGTAATCCAATAATAAATGTTAAAATTAACCGACGAACATGAATCCTTGATATTTGTTGTTTTTTTCTCATTTTTTATGATCAGTCTGAAAATATGATTACAAATACTACAATATGGACAAATGATTACGGGTTGTTAATAACGGCATCTAAGTTAGTTAAAACACTCGAACTCGGTTATGCTTGGGTTTTCAAAACCTTCGGAAAGAAAGCCTCGCGGGAAGTAAGACCTCAAGCTTCGCTTTCGGTCTTACTTTCCGCTCAGCTTTCTTTCCTCAGGTTTTGAAATCCCAAGCATAACCTCGTTCTCGTGTTTTAACCCTAACATAACATTCAACTAAAATAAAGGCAATTACTTCCCAAGGGGTGTAAGGAGTAAACACCTATAAGAAGGTAGTTATGAGTTAAAACCAATAGAAAAAAAAGAAGGGATATAACCGCCCAAGGGGTGTAAATACAGTTAAAGTGTACCACTAGTCTAAATCCACCTCCCGGCTTACCAAGGCCGAATGTATGTATGTGTGTGTGCCTGCGTGCACGCTTGTCTGTGTCTGTGTGCGTATGCGTGCACGCTTGTCTGTGTCTGTGTGCGTATGCGTGCATGTCATGTGTATGTATGTATGTATGTTTTGCTTATACATATATCTGTATGTATGTATATACTTACGGAAAAAGTTAAGCACTCCCTAAATTCGAAAACTAAACAATGATGCTATGGCAAAGTTACGGTACCCTGAATAAATTTAGATTTTGTTAATAATTTATTCAGAGAAAAAATCGTCCATGTAGACATTTTATGAAATTACGATTGAATTTGTAATGGTACTGAAATTTCACCCAAAATAAGTATGGCTGTAGTGCCAAAACTAGGCAATAGACATTGGGTTTCAGACATTAAAACAACATTTGTGTTACCAACTTGACTTCCACATATCAAATAATCTCTTATCTTACAAAATAAGGAAGTAACTGGTCGTTGAAATGACATCCCGTTTTTAGCTCACCTTTACAAAGTAAATGTGAGCTTATGTCATGGCGCTTCGTCCGTCGTCCGTCTGTCTGTCTGTCCGTCCGTCCGTCTGTCCGTCCGTCCGTCCGTAAACTTTCACGAAAAAGACTACTCCTCCTTAACGAATTCAGATGTCATTCTGAAATTGTAGTATGTTATACCCATGGTAATTCCCCACAGAAAAGTAGACGTTTCAGTTTTGAGAATCCAAGATGGCCGCCATGACAGCCATATTGAATTTTCAATTAGATTTCATGAAAAAGACTACTCCTTCTAAACGAATACAGATATCATTCTGAAATTGTAATATGTTATACCCATGGTGATTCCTCACAGAAAGGTAGACGTTTCAGTTTTGAGAATCCAAGATGGCCGCCATAACAGCCATATTGAATTTTCAATTAGATTTCATGAAAAAGACTACTCCTTCTAAACGAATACAGATATCATTCTGAAATTGTTGTATGTTATACCTATAGTGATTCCGCACAGAAAGGTAGACGTTAAAATTTTTAGAATCCAATATGGCCGCCATGGCAGCCATATTGAATTTTCAATTAGATTTCATGACAAAGACTATTTCTCCTAAACCAATCTAGATATCATTTTTATATTGTAGTATGTTATACCTATAGTGATTCCGCACAGAAAGGTAGACGTTTTAGTTTTGAGAATCCAAGATGGCCGCAATAGCAGCCATATTGACTTTTCAGCTGCAGATGACACATTATTATTATTAAATTTTAAGCTTTCATCAAGTGATCACTGGCACCATATAAATTCTCTAATTTGAACTTACTAATCATAATATTATCTTAAATATGGAATATTTAAGATTGTCGTG
Organism: Steromphala cineraria; assembly: GCA_916613615.1. NCBI lineage: Eukaryota > Metazoa > Mollusca > Gastropoda > Trochida > Trochidae > Steromphala > Steromphala cineraria. The sequence goes on from OU744720.1 coordinate 98,219,724, forward strand.
CACGTTGTTCTATATTTTTAAGTGTTTCTAAAAAAAATTAAGATGAAAGACAAACATAATTGATTAATTTGTTTAAAATCTTTATGGCAACTAGCTGCAAAAACCAAATCACATTAAACATGTTAAATTTTAAACAATGGTATTTCCCTTTTATTCCTTTAAATACCACACATAAGGGGTCAACCAGAGTTCAGATATTCCACTATGCTGTCTAATACACATCCCAAGGCAGGCTGCTAGCATCACAGTGTCAGCTGCTAGTCTGTTGCATAATCAACCTGACCCAATTGATATGGTAGAGCATTATGCTATATGGCCATGGCCCATGTGTATGCAATAAAAGTTATGGACTTGTATTCTCATGACAGTGATATGTTCTTTCTGTGAATGTTTTGTTCTATACCAGGGTGAGAGATCGGACAAATATTGTGTAAAACAAGGTGTAGGTCAAGGAAGAGTAATTTCATCTTGGTTCTTCCTCATATTTATAAATGACCTTATCACTTCTCTTAGAGCAGCCAATTGTGGCATTTGTGTATATGGTATGGATGTACCTGCCGTCTTGCTTGCTGACGATACTACGCTTGTTAGCGCATCACCTAAAGGATTACAATTATCACTAGATATTGTCTCATCTTATGCCCGTAAATGGCGATTGACGTATAACCCCACTAAAAGTGCAATAGTTATTTTTAGTAAAAGAAAATCCAATAATATCAAATCTCAATATCGCCTTGGTGAAACACCAATCCCTCAATCTGAATCAACTACATATGGCGGTGTTCTACTTACTGAACATCTATCAACAAAAGCAAGAATAGATAAGTATTGTCAGAAAGCAAGACAAAATGTCAACTCCCTCAGATCTGTAGGACTAAATGCTTCTCAGCTTCATCCATTTACAAGTGTCAAAATTTGGCTGAGAATGGTACTAACAACAAGTCTCTATGGTTGTGAGATTTTACCCTATATTAGAGGTCAACAAGCAAATGCACTTGAACTTACGCAACGCTATTTTGCTCGTATTGTACAGGGGCTTGATAACAGATCATCAACATACTCTACTATTGCAAATTTGGGATTGTGGTCGCTTGTTGACTATATTGATAAATGTAAACTCACATTCTTTGGACGCTTATGCAAACTTTCCTGTAACAACTTTGCAAAAAACATATTCTGTGCAGCAATAACAGCATCTTCAAAATCGCCCTCAATCTGTGATGATCTCCTATCAATACTCTCAAAATATGACTTATGTATATATAAATCGAAACAAGAATGGCGCAAAATTGTAAATACATCTGTACATAACTATGAAGAACACTCATGGCAAATGCAAACATCTTTTAATGCAAATATGAAGCTTTATGGACGTGTTCACAATAAGTTAACTCGCCATATTCTTTGGCAGTTAGCGTACTTATATCCCAACTACAAAACTGCCCTACAACTATGCATTAAAATCTCCTCACGTGAAAAAATATCTAAGGAATGCAGCTTATGTAATAAACACACTTACGACTATGATTTTCATATAATGCTACATTGTGAGCACCTAAATCCTGACAGAAATGCATTTTTTGTATTTATGATTGATCTTCTCGAAGTAGATGTTTATGTTGCTTTCGAAATGCTGGATGAGCTTGACATGCTAGCCTTCCTGTTCGGAGGTGAAACTGATTTCAATAAATATATTGATCATACCACATGGGAAACCATTATTTTACAATTTTCATTATATGTATCAAGTTTGAAACGCCACCTACTACAATATCACAATGAATAATGAATTTTATGCGTGCAAAGCAAATATTACTTCAACATTGTCCATTATTTCCAGATATAATATAAACTCAATGTATATACATGTATATATATTTATCATTGTGTCTTGATTCATGTATTTGTATCAAATATAAATGTATGTTTTTGATCTTCGGTTAAAAACTGGAGGAAATAAAGAATCTCTCTCTCTCTCTCTCTCTGTTAAATTTTAAACAATGGTATTTCCCTTTTATTCCTTTAAATACCACACATAAGGGGTCAACCAGAGTTCAGATATTCCACTATGCTGTCTAATACACATCCCAAGGCAGGCTGCTAGCATCACAGTGTCAGCTGCTAGTCTGTTGCATAATCAACCTGACCCAATTGATATGGTAGAGCATTATGCTATATGGCCATGGCCCATGTGTATGCAATAAAAGTTATGGACTTGTATTCTCATGACAGTGATATGTTCTTTCTAAGAATAACAACTTACACAAAACTTGTCTACAATAAGCTTTGTGTTTAGCAATCTACATGATAAGTTGATGTGGAATAAATATGCAGATGAAAATCGAAAAGGGTTTAGTAAGAAAAGTAAGGAAATTTGATTTGTCATATCTCTCTGTTGATTTGACAATGCAAAAATGTTTACCATTATAGTACTGTATGAGTGTTAAATAAATTGATACTTTAATGAAAGACATCTCATGGTCACTTGACATGTAAATATTATGTGAACAAAATAAACGTGTCTTATGCATTGCTGTGTTTATGACTTTCCTCTCAATCAGTCATTCATTTTCCTTGAAAAATCTGTACTTTAGGGATTCTCAATATCCCATGCAGCATAACCATCAGTGAAATAATCTTGAAATCATATTAACACTACAAAACAAATGTAAGTGCCCACCATCCTGTAAGTAATGAATGACATTTGAATGGATACACCTAAACCAATCAAGATATCATAATGAAATTAATACGGATGCCCACATATAAGTAGCATTTTGAAGATTAAAAAGTACAAGATGGTCACCAATTCAGCCATAGATATACAAAAAAGTTATACAAAAACCTACTGCTTGTTAACTTATCATGATTATATCATTCGTGTATTAATGTTTGTTCAAGCTCTAGTCGTTTCCAAAAGAAGACTAGTATTTTAAAAGATAAAAAAATCATGATGGCAGCCATAATCAATTATATAAAAGATGGTTACATGTATAATTAAACCAATACCACACCATTCATTTTAAGGTGAGCTTCTGTACCCTCGGTACTTTTATTCAACAGTTATTGTCAATTATTGACGAAATAGCTGGAATCATTCGATTTTATAATAATATTTGGATTGTTTTGAGTTCAATCTGTTAATCCAACAATTCTCATTGATTTCTAGGGGTCATTACAGTTGACACTGACCATTCTTTGTTATTAAACCATTTTCCTTGAATTTTGGTTTTTGGAGAATTTGCGACTTTGAAGGTGATTAGAGGTGACTTTTGACTAAAATGTTGATACTAAACTTTGACTGGAGGACTTGAAGGAATTGAATTACCCACATCGCAACTACCAATAACAACTTTCTTTTCTCAGAATAATGTAACTTATTTTTTTGACATAAAACTACAACAATTTATAAATGAAAATATCCAAAAGATGCGAAACGTTATCAGGATGACACTTTCTTCCCTTAATTGCTTATAATTATGGTTCTATCATACCATACGATTATTTTTACAACCACTTCGCCTTCGTTTTGATCAGGCAACTTTTGCAGCTGAAAAATCGTGGGGGTGCTTAACTTTTTTCCATATGTAAACTCACGGGCAAAAGAAACGCTACCATGTCTTTAAATCTAGATTGTAGAATACATAAGTCAGATTAAAAAAATGAAATGTTTATTCAACAAGAACATGTGACGATATAATATTCATAAACAATATAACAAATCAGGTTCCGGTATCAACGGCACAGTCTCTGATATTGGCCTAGGGGTTAAAAATTCCAAGTTTACTGTCATGACTGATCCGGATACAGGGAAATTGAGGTTCAATGTGTCGATAACAGTTCACTTTAATAACGTGTATGGCCTCCCCTTGCCACAATACACGCATTAACCCTCCGTCGCATTGACAAAATCAAACGTCTGACGTAATTACGTGGAATGCGCTGCCATTCGTCTTGGAGAGCTTGAGCAAGTTGCTGGCGGTTTGCTGGAGGTGGTCGTCGTTGACGAATACGACCATCCAAAGAGTCCCAAAGATGTTCAATCGGTGACATGTCGGGAGAGCATGCCGGCCACGGCAAAACGTCGATGTTGTTGTTGGCAAGGAAGTTCTGAGTAACTCGAGCTGTGTGCGGTCGGGCATTGTCTTGTTGGAATATCACACCTTGTGCCTGTTGTCGAAGAAAGGGACAGACGACGGGATGGAGAATGTCATCGACGTAACGCTGAGCCGTTAGATTTCCGTTCACGATAACCAACGGCGTCTTGTCCTCACCAAGTATGCCACCCCAAACCATGACACTTCCTTCTCCGTAGGGCACCACTTCCTGAATGCAGCATGCAGCGGTTCTCTCTCCCCGACGGCGGTAAAGACGTACTCTTCCATCTTATTTGAAGAGACAAAAGCGACTTTCGTCAGAGAAAAGCACCCTCTGCCACTGACGTCGTTGCCAACGTAAAACCGTCCTCGCCCATCTCAGCCTTCGTTGGCGATGTTCGGCTGTCAACAGCTGTCCCCAGAACGGTCTGTATGCCCTGATGCCATGGGACCTTAGACGTCTGGCAACTGTGCGTCTGCTTACCCGGTGACCCAGGGCATTCGACGCCGATGACGTCACTGTCAGGAAGCGGTTTCTGAGGTGTAACGTGCGCAGATCTGGGGGGTTGTGACTCTCGGTCGGCCTGATCTTGGTCTGTCTGAGGTCTGTCCCGAATGCCGATAACGTTGCATAAGTCGTGTGACTGTTGTACGGTGACAGCCGAGCGTTGTTGCAACATGGATGTGGGTGGCTCCCATTTTAATCATCCCGATTGCTCGCTCGCGTTGTTGTAATGTCAATCTTGTCATTCTTCGAGTGTTTTTTTTACAAAGTGGGTGTCTGACAACCAATTCGCATTGGTTTTATACACGTCGGGCATGGGGCTATTTTGCTTTGCATGAAAAACGTGAAAACCATACATTGACAAAAGTTGGGAAAAGCATGCGTTTGATGCCACAGTTCAATATGAAACAATCATTGTTGTACATGTATTTGGGCGATGTGTTTACATGCGATTGAGTTTAAATCCGAGTTTGATTTTTTTCGAAATTTCAAATCTAAAGTGGTAGCGTTTCTTTTGCCCGTGAGTTTATATGTATGTATGTATTTAAGATTTGCAAGATATACACAAATGGCAACTTTAAGTAGGCCTACAAACTAAACCTTTCAAGATATATGTATAGGGCCTATGGCTGGCATCGTAAAAAAACCGCTTGGATTCCTAATTAATATACATGTATCTATATATCAAATGTTTACATGGTTATATGTTGCCATGCTTCCAGCAAACTTCGTCCCCAAAAAGTTATTTTTGGACCTCATAATGAACTTACTTTCTGTAAATTTCAAGAAAAACTTAAGCTGCTATAAATAATATATCCTGGCGTAATCAATATTCGCGCACCTAACACGTTCCGACTCGCCGTGCGTAAAGAAAATCAAACATGATGATAAAAGTTTTTACAAACCTTCACTGATCATTACGTCTTAATATAAACATAAATTTTGATTGTTGACATGTTGTTATCGTAGCGGGAGTAGTCATTTCGAAGTCGGCCCTATCTAGGTCAGTTGCGTGCTACGTCATCAATATTCGCGATAGTTAAAATCCGGGCAAACCGCACAGTACCAACACACTGTCGGTAGCTAACATCGATATTTTATTAAATCTTGTGTCAAAATGTATCAAAATGAATATTTTGATGAATGAATTTGACGTTTGTTTTTCTTTTAGTAAATGATATAAAAAAAAACAGTGTTTAACGAGTTTACTCATGAATTAACCATACATTTCACCATGCAGAAAACGTAAGTATTTGAAGGAATATGTATTTATTTTCAACAACAAAAATCTAAATTTTATTTTTTGAATGAAGAACAGTCTAAAGAATTACTTTTCACGGGATTTTTTTATTTTGCAGGCAAAACAAATTGACATTCTGCAGTTTTCTGAGAGTTGCAGCATTCAATTATTTCTATTTCATTCTGAGAAAAATGAAGTTATCAAAATGTGTTTTCATTTACTTGAAAAAATAGTTTTGAACACATCAAAAGTTTATTATTTTTTCGATTTTAAGTCTTGACATATTGTAGAATTTTAAGGTGATATATATCTTAATAATTTTTGTTATCCTAATGAAAATCCATAGCCAAAAAACTTCTTGACATTCTAACGAATAAAGAAGGAAATATATCATCAACCTAAATATGAAGATACACATATATAGTAGGCCTATGTTTACATTTCATTATACAAATATTTTCATTTTAAAAACACAAAATAACATGTCATAGGTTGCTAAATATTGAAACACAATAGATTTTAAATTTCTGTTAATTTGAGGATGCTTGTGGCCTCTCTATGTCAGTCAAAATCTTCCATATAACCGTGTTTTCAAAAACATTAAAGTAAAATTATAAGGTTTATGTTTCGAAATGGGTCAATAAAATAGTTATTCCCCACGTAGCATACCCATTCCTAGGTCATAACCTGATGGCAAGCGTGTTTGGCAAGGCAAATGATCGATAGAAAAATGCTGTCGGCTTATTTTATATATTTTGAGTCCTATATTCGACTTAGTAGTTTTAGCATTAGAGAAAATGGATTAAAAATCGATTGAAAGACATTAATTGACCCAAATCTAAATTTCTTAGATATAATCTAATCATTGTGTTGCTAATGGAGCCGAACACGACTTTCTTCGGTAATGAAGAAATCTGACGTCACGGCTTTGTGTGTAGCGACCGCATGAACCCGGAAATGGAAGGTGCGCGAAAATTGATGTCTGTGACTTTACATGACGGCACGTAAATGAAAATTCACAAATCTCAAAGATATAATTGAAGTATATTTTTTTCATGTGACAATGCATATATATTGTTTTGAAACAAACGAAATTACTAAAATGTGAATTTGCTTTAATGAAATATGGTCAAAGTCTGAACAAAATAGGCCTATCTAGACCGTTTTGAAGATTTTAATGCACTTCAAATGATAGATTGCACAAGTGACAGCTCAAGGGAAGTAAGTGTGGACAATTATCTCCCCTTGTAAACAAATTCTATAATTAGAACAGGACGCACGCAAAACGAGGTATAAATAGAAAATGAGATGTTTTAAGACTTGAATCCGCTTTCAAAATGAATGACATTATACAAGAGCTGCCTCTTGTGATTCCGGTAAGTGACTGAAACTAAAACATAAACATTTAACCATGAAAGTTTCTGTGAAGTGACAAATTTAAGATGATAATTCTGTGAGTTACTAGAACAGTAGTAGTTCTAACAGGAAGTTACATTTAAGAAAACTATCAACAAACAAGATATGGTGAATAGTTCTTGGCTAGGTTTGATAATGTTATAACAAAATCATTGTTTAAGGTATGACAATCTTACCTCAAGCAAATAATAAAAAAGTCATTGTTAATTTTAACGATTTTTAATTGGCATATCAGTTTAGTCATTCTCTTACCTGACCAAATACATTCATAATACTTGTAGTTGTATGAAAGTATCATCAATATAAGATCAATATTTACAAATTGAATGTAAATTGCATTGAATTGAATTATGTTATTAAACACAACATTTGTAAATCTATATAAATATATATGAAGGAGAATTTCTGATAAAGAAAGGCCTTGCAACAGTTTTACCGTGTAGCTTTTTTGGATAAGTTGATTGAACACTAAGTTAGAGGCCCATCTTAAAACTTGTCCGGTTCGTGATGAAATTTAGCTATTGAGAAAAGAGCGCGGTGGTGTAGTGCTTAGCGTGCTGGCCTATCACGCCAAAGACCCGGGTTCGAATCCAGGTGGAGACACCAAAGATTTGTGACCTGGGCTTTACACCGTGTTGTGTCCTTGGGCAAGGCACTTCATCCACATTGCACTCAGTCTACCCAGCTGTACAATTGGGTACCTGAATACGGGAAGTACGGACCTACGTGGTCGCGCGAAGCGCTTATAGTAGCGGCTTTGAAAGTACAATTCCTTCAGGGTGATAATGTACAGCCAATGAGCAGTGCTTGCACTGGATATTAGGCTTAAAAATGTTCATTATTATTATTTTATTATTAAATATGTCACTTGATAGAAAAATCTTTGTTGAAAGTTTGATATCATATTTACATGTCTTAATCAACAATAAAATACTAAATTTGACGTCCAATGTACAGTACCCTCTGCAAAAGTGCCATAGCATTTAACGAACCTGCTTTAGGGGATGTAATCATTATGTGTGTATGATAAACACCGCGTCTCTGAGTGAGTTTCCGCAATTGCGTCCTGATGGGTATCAACTAAGTGGGCGCACATGATTGATTGACTGATTTGGAGAAAAATACAATTTAGTCGTGCGCGACAAAGACAGCTTTTAAGCGTATATTTAGGAAACACAAACTTGTGAGATGGCTGCTTATTTTACTTGATTCACCTTCATTTCAGACATTTGATAGATGAAGCCTACCATCCTGGTCATCTTTCTTTAACTGATATTCTTAATTATTACTCTCCCGTTGAAGATATGTCTGTTTGATAAATCTTAAATGTTATGAAACATATTCGTCATAACATCGCACGCTGACTGAATGACGTGACATAAAAATGATGTCATAATTATTAAGTATGTTTTTTTGTCTCAATGTCAGCAAGTTGGCCGCGGCGATCATGTCGGGAAATGTCTTTTTATTTTCAACGATGTAATTAGGCCAGTAATAAATAAAATACAAAACTTGGTCCCGTATAATGACATTTTTATGAAACTCGTGAATGGTATCAGCATTTAATTGCTTTCTTGTTAAATACCAAACCAATTACTATAGTTTCATGAAAATATTATGAAACTGGACATCATGTATACGGTCATTAGGTATTCTCTATTTCTCTTCAACTAACAATATACTTCACCTCTCCTACTTTATTTGTTTCTGCACCAGATTTCAGTACTGGAGGAGTTCTTCCAGTGTTCAATATGTCTCAACGCCGTGCAGGAGACGATGACGACGCCGTGTGGACACCGCTTCTGTGGCTCGTGTATCCGTGAGTGGGTGGACAGAAACCATCATTGTCCTTGCTGTAACAGCACTGTCCTCCCCGCCACTCTGATCAAGGACCACCAGTTTGACAGCTTGATCTGTGAGTACAGCTCTTATATTGATAGAGAACATCCCCCAGTGTCCAACCTTAACCCTAACCTGCCAGTCTGATCAAGGACCACCAGTTTGACAGCTTGATCAGTGAGTGCAGCTCTTATAATGATAGAGAACATCCCCCAGTGTCCAACCTTAACCCTAACCTGCCAGTCTGATCAAGGACCACCAGTTTGACAGCTTGATCAGTGAGTGCAGCTCTTATAATGATAGAGAACATCCCCCAGTGTCCAACCTTAACCCTAACCTGCCACTCTGATCAAGGACCACCAGTTTGACAGCTTGATCTGTGAGTACAGCTCTTATATTGATAGAGAACATCCCCCAGTGTCCAACCTTAACCCTAACCTGCCAGTCTGATCAAGGACCACCAGTTTGACAGCTTGATCAGTGAGTGCAGCTCTTATATTGATAGAGAACATCCCCCTATTTGAGATAAATGTCATTAAATAGTGAACAAATATATTGTACAGATTCTTGGACTTTTTTTCGGGCCGAGTCCCATGCAAGTTTGAACCAAAACCCTCTGACTCAGGCAAAACTGCTACCATTTGTTGGACCTCTATTTACGTGGATGGTGACATGGTTGAGTTGGTTAGCTGCTGGTATAGTCATTGCTGGCGGTTTTAATGTGTAATAAGTATATGTATATCATTAGATTAAATCTCACAATTTTTAATATTTCAATATATTGTCACAACTCAAGTCTTTAATATGTGAGTCTACTTATTATACTGGATATTTCAGGTGCAGTGGACTCGGAGAAGATGAAAGCTGAAGACAAATATTTTGAAACACTCATCAGTGCAGGTAGGAGCCATCATATCATTGAGAATTAACTGTGTTATCAGTCTCTAAATGAATAATAAACAATGTTTTGTTAACAGTCTTTTTACCAATCTTCATATAAAATCATTGACTTCCTGTTACAGATGATGAGATTAATGTTGTACAGATGTATCCTGTAATCAGTTAGCATCTTCATTTTGTTACAGCAACCCTTCCTGAAAGTCAACTAGCAGGGAAGAAGTTTTCACCTGTTGAAGAAATACTTAAAAGTAAGTTGAATTCTTCGTTGAAATTATCTGATGAATAAAATAATTGAGAGTATTTATTCTAACTTGCTTTATCAGGAGTTTCATCTCTCTAACTTGCCTTCAACAGCCTCTATATAGACTCCTTTCAGATCCTTTATTTCTCAGTTGCAATAATGAGTATCAGCATTGTAGCCATCCCTAAAGCAATTTTATTGGTCAAATTTAAGAAAACCCAATAAAAAGTTCCCAACTCAGACCATACTGCCGTACTGACCGTATTAAATAGTCATCATACATTGGTATGAGATTTATTGTTTTTGGAATATGATTGTAGTGAGAAGACATTTTTCTTTCAGAACACTTGAAGCAGAGCCTTGCCTCACATGAGAGATACTTCCAGGTATGTACACAGGTCATCTCACTGCATGTGTTACACTGTTATTGTCTTCATCTCACTGTAGTGTAACACTGTTATAGTCTTCATCTCACTGTAGTGTAACACTGTTATAGTCTTCATCTCACTGTAGTGTTACACTGTTGTAGTCTTCATCTCACTGCATGTGTTACACTGTTATAGTCTTCATCTCACTGCATGTGTTACACTGTTGTAGTCTTCATCTCACTGTAGTGTTACACTGTTGTAGTCTTCATCTCACTGTAGTGTTACACTGTTATAGTCTTCATCTCACTGTAGTGTTACACTGTTGTAGTCTTCATCTCACTGCATGTGTAACACTGTTATAGTCTTCATCTCACTGCATGTGTTACAATGTTATAGTCTTCATCTCACTGCATGTGTTACAATGTTATAGTCTTCCTCTCACTGCATGTGTTACACTGTTGTAGTCTTCATCTCACTGCATGTGTTACACTGTTATAGTCTTCATATCACTGCATGTGTTACACTGTTGTAGTCTTCATCTCAATGCATGTGTTACACTGTTATAGTCTTCATCTCACTGCATGTGTTACACTGTTGTAGTCTTCATCTCACTGTAGTGTTACACTGTTGTAGTCTTCATCTCACTGTAGTGTTACACTGTTATAGTCTTCATCTCACTGTAGTGTTACACTGTTATAGTCTTCATCTCGCTGTAGTGTTACACTGTTATAGTCTTCATCTCGCTGTAGTGTTACACTGTTGTAGTCTTCATCTCACTGCATGTGTTACACTGTTATAGTCTTCATCTCACTGCATGTGTTACACTGTTGTAGTCTTCATCTCACTGCATGTGTTACACTGTTGTAGTCTTCATCTCACTGTAGTGTTACACTGTTGTAGTCTTCATCTCGCTGTAGTGTTACAATGTTGTAGTCTTCATCTCACTGCATGTGTTACACTGTTGTAGTCTTCATCTCACTGCATGTGTTACAATGTTATAGTCTTCATCTCACTGTAGTGTTACAATGTTGTAGTCTTCATCTCACTGTAGTGTTACACTGTTGTAGTCTTCATCTCACTGCATGTGTTACACTGTTGTAGTCTTCATCTCACTGCATGTGTTACACTGTTATAGTCTTCATCTCACTGGATGTGTAACACTGTTATAGTCTTCATCTCACTGCATGTGTTACACTGTTGTAGTCTTCATCTCACTGCATGTGTAACACTGTTATAGTCTTCATCTCACTGCATGTGTAACACTGTTATAGTCTTCATCTCACTGCATGTGTTACACTGTTCCAGAGTCTACGACTGGAGTGCACCCAGCACCAGCAGAAGCTTGAGAGAGAGTTGGAACGAGCTCTGCAGACCCTCATGCTGGAAGGGCTCTCACCCACTGGTCAGTCCTCCTCCTCTAATGTGCTGAATCTTTGTACTGGTATCTTGTCATATGTGATTTTAAATTATGACTCTGTGGCTGTTAATTAGGCATCATGGCCACACAGAACCATAAATACTATAAGTTCAAATCTTTTCCACATATTAGAATTGATGATTCTATGAATCAAGGGCCACAATGGCAGCTTTCAAAAAAGTTTGTTTGTTGTCAACTCTGCTCTCTAGACTTGAAAATACTGGAAAGCTGACATCTTGGCTACAGACTCCTTAACCATTGTAATCATTCATTTATTAAAAACTTGACATTTGTTACATGCTCCAAGCCATTTTATGTTACAGAGGTACAGCTGCAGACTGCAGAGCTGGAGTCTAGACTCAGTGCACAGAACTAACAAGCACCTGTTTTATGTTACAGAGGTACAGCTGCAGACTGCAGAGCTGGAGTCCAGACTCGGTGCACAGAACTAACAAGCACCTGTTTTATGTTACAGAGGTACAGCTGCAGACTGCAGAGCTGGAGTCCAGACTCGGTGCACAGAACTAACAAGCACCTGTTTTATGTTACAGAGGTACAGCTGCAGACTGCAGAGCTGGAGTCCAGACTCGGTGCACAGAACTAACAAGCACCTGTTTTATGTTACAGAGGTACAGCTGCAGACTGCAGAGCTGGAGTTCAGACTCGGTGCACAGAACTAACAAGCACCTGTTTTATGTTACAGAGGTACAGCTGCAGTCTGCAGAGCTGGAGTCCAGACCAGTGCACAGAACTAACAAGCACCTGTTTTATGTTACAGAGGTACAGCTGCAGACTACAGAGCTGGAGTCCAGACTCGGTGCACAGAACTAACAAGCACCTGTTTTATGTTACAGAGGTACAGCTGCAGACTGCAGAGCTGGAGTCCAGACTCGGTGCACAGAACTAACAAGCACCTGTTTTATGTTACAGAGGTACAGCTGCAGACTGCAGAGCTGGAGTCCAGACTCGGTGCACAGAACTAACAAGCACCTGTTTTATGTTACAGAGGTACAGCTGCAGTCTGCAGAGCTGGAGTCCAGACTCGGTGCACAGAACTAACAAGCACCTGTTTTATGTTACAGAGGTACAGCTGCAGACTGCAGAGCTGGAGTCCAGACTCGGTGCACAGAACTAACAAGCACCTGTTTTATGTTACAGAGGTACAGCTGCAGTCTGCAGAGCTGGAGTCCAGACTCGGTGCACAGAACTAACAAGCACCTGTTTTATGTTACAGAGGTACAGCTGCAGTCTGCAGAGCTGGAGTCCAGACCAGTGCACAGAACTAACAAGCACCTGTTTTATGTTACAGAGGTACAGCTGCAGACTACAGAGCTGGAGTCCAGACTCGGTGCACAGAACTAAGAAGCACCTGTTTTATGTTACAGAGGTACAGCTGCAGACTGCAGAGCTGGAGTCCAGACTCGGTGCACAGAACTAACAAGCACCTGTTTTATGTTACAGAGGTACAGCTGCAGTCTGCAGAGCTGGAGTCCAGACTCGGTGCACAGAACTAACAAGCACCTGTTTTATGTTACAGAGGTACAGCTGCAGACTGCAGAGCTGGAGTCCAGACTCGGTGCACAGAACTAACAAGCACCTGTTTTATGTTACAGAGGTACAGCTGCAGTCTGCAGAGCTGGAGTCCAGACTCGGTGCACAGAACTAACAAGCACCTGTTTTATGTTACAGAGGTACAGCTGCAGACTGCAGAGCTGGAGTCCAGACTCGGTGCACAGAACTAACAAGCACCTGTTTTATGTTACAGAGGTACAGCTGCAGACTGCAGAGCTGGCCCCGAGGTTATAAAACTTTCTTGAGTTTGATTTCATGCTCAACTCAGGTTTCGTGCTCAACTCAAAACTCAGACTCAGGGAGTCGAGGTTATAAATTTTCCTGAGTTCGATTTCGAACTCACCTTGAGTCGGAAAACGTACTCAACTCAAGTGAGGTCGGAGGCTCACTTAACGCTATACTCAAGTAAACAATGGCGGCACACCTCCGACAGGTTCGCGCAGCTCGGCGCCGTATGCGTGTACCTAGGATTCTACGGGATAGGACAAATCCCCTAGAAAGTTTTGATGAGGAAGAGGTTTTCATTAGATTTCGTTTTCGTCCTCAGTCCATTTTACTTTTAGTTGGTTTGCTCAACATGGGAGCATGCCCCACCCTCCGCAACAACCCGCTTCCCCCACTACTGCAGGTGCTGGTTTGTTTACGGTTTTTGGCGACCGGGGCGATGCATCTTCTGATCGGCGATAGTTTAAATCTATCACGGTCAACGACTGGAAGGTGTATTCGTTCCGTAGCTTTGGCCATAAGCCGACTGGCGCCTCAGTACGTGCGTTTTCCGACAGGGGACAGGGCGACGAAAGCGAAGAAGGATTTCGGCAGCGTTGCAGGTTAGTGCATGGGTAATTCCCACATGTAAAAATAATCTAACATCGTTTGTGATTGGTCATAAGTCAAGTTCAAGGTCGGAATCGGCTAATTTTAGAACCGGAAACAATAACAAAAATAATCGTTTGTCACGGTTCTTGTTACATCAATTATAAACGTATTCCAAAATTAATGCAGTTCTTTGTTGAATTATTGTATGATACTTTAACCATACTGTACACATTTTAGGTTTTCCAAACGTCGTTGGATGTGTGGACGGTACGTTCATAAGGCTTATAAGACCATCTCTGAATGAAGCCGATTTCGTCAACCGGAAAGGCTACCACTCATTAAATGTTCAGGTAAAATATTTACAAAAGTAAGACATGCATTAACGCAGGGAGAGAAATATTTAAAATTTTGTAAGGCCTAGTTGAGAAACTTTCTTCACATGATAAGTTCAAGCAATTGAAAATATAATAAATCTATCAATAATAATTAGTTAAAAAAGAAGCGTCTGTAAAATGTTTGATAATATTTTACATAAAACACTATCATAAGAAGATCTCAATATATTCTGATGAGAAAAACAATGATAATTGAAAAATTAAAACGAATTGTAGTAAAATGATACGATTTTACATGTTATGTAATATCTATTCATGAAGTCTGCATATATTTGAAACTATGTATGTTGTGAATAATTTTGCATAATCAATATCTCTTATAGATGTGCTGTGATGCACAATACAGGATAACAAGCTGCAATGCCTCATGGCCCGGTTCTGTCCATGACAGTAGGATATTCAGGACATCGGCCCTTAACAGAAACTTTGAGAATGGCAAGTATTTCTTTAGCCCTAAAAATTAAAAATAAAATTTGATAAGAGAATAAGATATTGTTTTAACAATTAAAAATAAACTTGGAATGAAACATAATATTAAATACAAAATTAAAATAAAGGTGTTGATAAAGATTAAGCAAATAATTGTTCACATTAAATATATTTACATATTTTCAATATATTGTTAATTGCTCCTTTCACAACCAAAATTATTCTTTGAAATTGCATGCTAAACTTCAATCAGTCAGTTAAGTGTATTTGCTAATTGGATGTTGGATGTCCCTAGGTAACTACACAGGACTGCTGCTAGGAGACTCTGGATACCCCTGCCGCTGGTTCATGATGACCCCTCTCTTGAACCCAGCCACACCAGCAGAAGGTCGCTTCAATACCAGTCTGTGCAGGACAAGAGTCATCATTGAACAAACTTTTGGCATTTTGAAAAGAAGATTTCAATGTTTACATTATGAGTTGATTACCAGTCCCGCACACGCTGTCACTTATGTATTAGCTTGTGTTGTGCTTCATAATTTTGGAATAGATAACAATGATGTATTTAGAAATGCTGATAATGATAATGGTAATGGCAATGTAAATAACATAAATGTAATAATTCCTCATAATGACAGACAAGATGGTGCTGACGTTAGACGACACTTGATCAACACATTCTTTTCCCAATGAAGTTTATATGTTCATTTTTCATGTTTGTATTTCATTCCTCATGTCAATCTGTAACATCATTATTAAATGAGAAAATGATTTTCTGTTGTGAAATGATCAAATGTAAATGAAGACAGAATAAGTATATGAGTAAGAAATATTACTTTATTAACTAACAAAAAAGTTAATATTTGATACTTAACATATGGATACAATACATTTGGCATACTTTTTCTGACAATGAAGAAATAAATCTGTTTAAAGATTTGTTATTGATTGTAATAAATATTTGACAGAAACAATTAATTCAACTTGTGAACCTGGAATCCTATAAGACATTAATTTATGATATTTGACTAATATGATATTCATTGATTATAGAGATATATTTATAATCTGTTAAGATTTCAAAGGGGCATAATTCATTGTTACAAATGATTAATGTAATATTTGCTACAGCCAGGATGTGTGGGTAAAATCATTTTACAAGCTATACACTTTACTAAAAGAACACAATGTTGAATGGATATATCTACTACAGTTGAAAAATGACAGGGTTGTCTCCCTTCCATTAACTTCTCAGTCATTATAATAACCTACTAATACATTGTTTTTGACAAGAAGGTCAAATAGATCAGTGATAAACACTTACACTTACAAGGCCCTCTGACATATGTAATTGATTAAAGTATGTGTATAATTAAATTTAACAATTATTTTACAATAACATGTATGCAATATGCAGTGCATAATTGAAATAAATACAAATTATAGAGACAATAATGAATTTTTTTTTACTGGTGGATTAACTCTTTTCATTCATATACTATATCCTAATTTACCCTTACGGTAATTACAATTGAACTGAACTGAACTGAACTGAACTTTATTACAAATCAGGCCGCAGGCAGCGGCATATGATGATACAGATTATGTTACATACATTCACATACAAACAGATAGATTTACAATATATATCTACAAAATGCGAATAACACTATTATTACAGTACATGGTGTAAATAAGCAAAACAGTAAGGTATCTGGATGAAAGATTTTCCTTCTAGTTACTAGTAACAACAATTTTTAAAGGTATTAATAATGATATTACAAAACATGGCTATTTTTATTAAAGTACCTATCTTTTTGCTGTTAAATAGTGTCTTCATTTTAAAATAGTTTGGTCTAGTATAGAAATACGGCTTGATATTATTTAACTCTTGCATTTATGAAATGAGAACAAATGAATAAAAAATGGAATTCGTCGCCAATTTCATAACTATACAAGTTTACAAATTCTGTTATGCTTTTGGATAATGTTCATGAAATTTTGATTTTATCAATAAAAGAAATGTTTTCCTCTATCTTTTCAGAACTACTCTTATATATGAGTTTTTAAATATCTGTAGATTTGGTTCATGAAAATATTGATGTCTTATCAAAACAAACAATTATTTTAAAAATAAAATTAAATCTTTTATATGTAAATATTTTATGAAATACCTGATAATTGTTTTCGTTGTGATAATCACTTTATGAACTGTCTTACACAATTATAATGTAATATCTAATGTTATATCTCATACATACAGCTTAACAAAGTAGGAACAGTATATTACCTTGCCGGGTAAATATATTTTAAATGAGAATTCTAAAAGTCTTAGCATCTAGTTGTAACATTACTGGATTTTTAAAAATCCATTAGTCAGTCTGAACTTTAATTACTTCTAAGAAATTACAAATGTAATCTTATGATGAAAATCATGTCATGTCATGTTTCAGATTTCACTTATTGTTCATTTTTAGAAATTTCTACATTTAAGCCAAATTCTGCATTCAGTTTCAACTGGTAATAAACTGTTCTTACACTGTTGAGCTGTATGTCTGAATCAAATCTGGCCTTTTTCTTTTCTAACAGTTCTATTTCAAGTTCTAACTTTTTATGTTCTAATTTTATCCTCTCTGTATCCAGAATGGTATTAACATATGTGGCCTCTGGTTGGTTTCTTTTTTTTGAAAATGTTTTCTTCGCCGTGTCCTTTGTGGAAGGTACTGCAAGAGGGAAATTTTTTTTCATTAATAAATGTCAATATATTATCAATCATTCAAAATATAATTGAATATTAAAGGGGATGTAGGAGAACCAATGTCTTATGGTAAGATAATGTTTGTTAGTAATTTAACGGGAAGTGAGACATGGAATTTCCTTCAATTCCTTAAATGGTAAAATTGAAAAAAAACCTAAAAAACCTACCATAACAAGCACCTTTTCTACTTCTTGGAATTTTTAAAAATAGATTCTGGTTTCCATAACAGAATTTAACAACTATTAAGTGTACCTCATTAAAACTCAATGTTTGTATTGATCAACTTGTGGACTTGTGAAATTTTCAATTTATTGTGATGTAAATTATGTTGATTTAATTGCATTTCTGATCATAATAATTGGGGACCAGTGAGATATCTTTTCATAAGATGACTCTTGTTTGTAAAGATAATGATATCTCATTGAAAAATTATTTAACAACTTCTTTTAGTACTGGCATGATAGATTCAAATTCAAAAGGATTCATTACTACTTTGTACATGATATAATTATATTGGTCATTCTAAAAAAATGGAATAAATTAAATAACAAAAAATAAGGTCTTTTAAAATGAATAAACTTATTTAGAATAACAATGTGTTTATATGTTTTTTGAGAAAAAAGATATTATACTCACATTCAACTTCTTTCTCTTGAGTTGAACATTGATCATTGGTGCTAGCTGGAAACATTCATAAAAATGTTAGTTTTTCTGATTATTAAAAATCTTCTATTTATCACTGAGCATAATGATTTATAATTACTTTATACACAATAAGAATGTTTATATGTGGCTAAATAAAAATTAATATGTGGATGAGCATAATAATTTCTAGTGCGAACATGGATTTATCTTATTTATTTGAATGTTACATTAATGATCATTTTTGAATAGTAAAAGAAAAATTGCTTCATTACCTTCGCAATGATCTGTTTGCTTGTTGCACTCCTGGTCTTGAGTGATCTCTGAAATTAATGTCATCATTTTGATAATTATTGATATTTTATCTATAGAATTTATGTTTGGAGCTATTGTTATTTTTTGTGATCAGTTTCATTTATATAAGAATTTTCTATATATACACAAAGAATTTAATTAAGCACCCCGCTAGTTTGTAAAATGATTTGGGTGTTCTTGGACTATTTTAACATCTGTAAGTAAATTTTAGATTCCTTGAGTTGAACTTGTTGATCAAACACTTCTTCTTCCTTTAGATAAGCCTTTAGTTTTGACAGTGTCTTTGTGAAGTTTTATTTATTTTCAATATTTGATAATTTTGTGATTTTGAAGGTCCATACTGCTTGAACGATTGACTTTTGCTATGAGGATATTTACTAAAAACTCATCAATTCACTCAAGAGAATGCTAATAATCACATTGCAGACAAAAATATTGACTTTCATTTTCAATTTCAAGTTTTGACTAAAAAATAGAAAGTTTTGGTAAAACCAGTTATTCAGCGACAGTGAATTGTAAAGCGAATGAAGTTTTTGTTTCCACATTGCTAGATGATCGTTCTATTAAAAAATCCTTATTGTTTGCCTGTACATTTGTTTTATTTATCATCAGCAGTGTTTTTCTGTTTGAAAAAATGGGGATGCTTAATTTAGTTTTGTGTGTATATAATATAGTATAAATCATGTTATCATTTAGTGTAGTAAACATTGAAAATTGGTAAATAAATCTTTTATAATTCTGACTTATATTATGTCGTTATTTACCGTCAGTGTCTAATGCATTTTCAAGGCCGTGTATCCCTGGCCTCCCCTCCAGTGACTGTGTCAGGGCCTCGTCCGCCGCGTTGAGGGCTGGTGGAGCAGGCCCGCCTCCAGTCTTGTACCGACTTGCCTTCAGAGCATCAATTTTTGATTTTGCTAGATACAAAGAATCAAAATAAGTTCTAAGCAAAAGAATTTATTGTCAAAATTTCAAATTTGTCAAAAACAAAATCATATATTAAGTAACATAATAAACACTGCAAAATTGCTAAATCATTTGTTAGCTATTTAGTTACCTATGCTAGTAAAATTAATTCTATTGAGTAATACTTCAAAGACTATTGATTTTGTTTTTATTGTTTTATTACTTCATTTCAAAACATTCAATTTAACATTCTGAAATCAATTGGTTTAAGCCTACCTCTCTGCTTCAGGTTGAAGAACTTCTTCTTCACCTCTCCTCCCTCCCTCTTGTTGTCTATGTACCTCCTACAAAGACATAAAATATGCACGTTTGTTAGCATTTTTTGGTGTTATTTATTTCTGGTTAATGGGCTTAGATATAAGTGAATGAATAATATTTCTACACTTAAAATTCTATTGTCGTCAAGTCATCTTGTTCTAGTCAACATGTGTTTTAAGTCAGTCATTTTGATTCTCTTTTGTTGACTAACCCAAACATATATTTAAAAATCGTGTTGCAGGTTATTTTCAGCAGGGGTTCATAGGTACATTTAGGAAAAGTCAATTTAAACAAACCTTATCGGACTGAAAACCCATTACACGAGGACAATTATTTTTACATGATAAAGCAAAATTTAATGGTCATAAAAACAAATTTCAACGTTTTCTTTGTTACCTAAAGATATAGCATAACTTTATGAACATACGTATTCAGTTCGGCGCCTATCTCATCCCAGGCCTCGCTTCGTTTCCGGTGGATGGATTTCCCCCAGGCCCCTTTGAGTTCACCGAAGAGGAGCTCCTCCTTCTCAAGGACGAGAGTGATAAGGGCGATCTCTTCACTCTCCGTCCATGACTTAGATCGCTTCCGAGGAGTCTCCTCCCCGGCACTCGTACTCGCCTCGGTTGCCATTGTAAACATGCAGACGACAACTTCCGCATAGTACTTTCACACCATAGATGACTGAAGAGTTCCAAATTGCCGCTTACATCCAAAACAAATATATCGCTGAGTATGCTCAGCCGAGTCCGTTATCGAACTCAGCTGAGAACGGACTCGAGACGTTTTATAACCTCAAAATCTGAGTCGATCTCCGCTGAGTCTAAACTCAGTGAGTTGAGCACGAAGCTGAGTTGAGTACGAAGTTTTGTTTATAACCTCGGGGCCTGGAGTCCAGACTCGGTGCACAGAACTAACAAGCACCTGTTTTATGTTACAGAGGTACAGCTGCAGACTGCAGAGCTGGAGTCCAGACTCGGTGCACAGAACTAACAAGCACCTGTTTTATGTTACAGAGGTACAGCTGCAGACTGCAGAGCTGGAGTCCAGACTTGGTGCACAGAACTAACAAGCACCTGTTTTATGTTACAGAGGTACAGCTGCAGTCTGCAGAGCTGGAGTCCAGACTCGGTGCACAGAACTAACAAGCACCTGTTTTATGCTACAGAGGTACAGCTGCAGACTGCAGAGCTGGAGTCCAGACTCGGTGCACAGAACTAACAAGCACCTGTTTTATGTTACAGAGGTACAGCTGCAGACTGCAGAGCTGGAGTCTAGACTCAGTGCACAGAACTTACAAGCACCTGTTTTATGTTACAGAGGTACAGCTGCAGTCTGCAGAGCTGGAGTCCAGACCAATGCACAGAACTAACAAACACCTGTTTTATGTTACAGAGGTACAGCTGCAGACTGCAGAGCTGGAGTCCAGACTCGGTGCACAGAACTAACAAGCACCTGTTTTATGTTACAGAGGTACAGCTGCAGACTGCAGAGCTGGAGTCCAGACTCGGTGCACAGAACTAACAAGCACCTGTTTTATGTTACAGAGGTACAGCTGCAGACTGCAGAGCTGGAGTCCAGACTCGGTGCACAGAAGGAGAATCTCAGCTCACAGCTCAACAAGTGTATGCAGCTTGTAGCAGACGCTTACGACAGGTGCTCTGAATACTTTCTCTCACATTCATAAATCATACTTATGCCCTGATTAACAATTCTTTGCGACCAGTGGTTATTTTCCTTGGCAAAATATGATTTGTTTGGACTTCATAGAAAACCATTTATATTTGCTTTTGATTAAGTGCTCTTTAATTTAAAAGTATTGTCTTTGAAACTCTTCTGTCACATAAAAAGTAGGACAAGAATATTTAATTGTAATGTTTTGAAATTACCTAAGCCATTTTGACCCTGATGTTAATACTTAAGACTTTATATTTTGTTTGATTGAATCTTGTTGAACAGGTACCTGACAAATCACATTCCGAGCATGGAGATCCTCCCCGTCAAGGTGTCAGTGTACCTGCCGGACAAGAAGGTCAGAATACCAGACGTCACCATCAAGGCTTCTGAAGAGTAAGTCACTGTTCCTCCAACTCCTGACAACATCTCTGTCTTTAGAGACTTCATCCATTTTCATTCACTTGAACAGTCATTATTTCAAATTGGATGCCCTATATCTACCGTATATTTCAATTTATAAGGCGACCTCGTACATAAGACTGTGTTGTAACCTTGGACTCGTTGATAAGATTTTGTAAGGGTAAATTTGGGCCGATAATTTTAAGTGAAATGTCATGTGTAATTAAGAAATAAATAATTAACTTACGTTTTTTGAGTTTTTTTTCAATGATTTATCATTTTCTTCTTATAACAAGCGAGTTTACAGTAAACAAACTCCCATTAATGTGTCATGTTTCGTTTTCGTCATTCTGATTTAGAAATCTAAACAAACGTTCAGTCAACGTACTCGTAATGCTATACAAATGTATTTGTTTCAATCCTTTTCATTGGTTAAAAGAACGGAAGTTGGAATAGAACACCAATCAGAAAATCTAACACAAATTGCATATTGACAAACCCTAACTGGTGTAAAGAATAATTGCTCCTAGTAAAAAATGAGTTATACATCGTCTGCATAATTGACAAAATAATTTGGGCAGCAGAAGTTTCGATAGATATATACATAAAGAAAAAAATAATAACGATATCAGTCTTCAAAACAATGTTAATGAATAAATTAATCATTATAAATTTCTTGTTATCTTTAATTATGTCAAGTTATTTCATCACAAGGTTTTATCTCGTACGACACCGACACTAGCATAACATGTTATCGGCCAGCAAACACGTGTTGAGTATTTCCTTCTGGTCTGTGTACTGCATCATGGGAGTTTAAAGGAGACCTTTAGCCTAGCAGTTGTGAGGCCTGAAACCAATCAGCATGATCTGATCTAAGTGTTTTAGTTGTGAAATGTTCTAGACAAGGCCGGTTGACCCAGTGGAGGAGTACTCAGTTCAGAAATGTATCAAAGTAAGAGTGATGGGTTCAATCTGTGTCAATAGAAAATAGACTTAAGTGTGGACAGCTGACCAGGGAATGTCATTGAAATCAGTGGATTGCAACCTGACATTAGGATTCTTGATGAACTACACTATGCACTAATATTATTTGGAAGATCACATGTAATCTTTACAAATTAACTCAATGATTGCTTTATTTGATTATTATTCTACATCAGGAAACAGTCTTGACAGTTAACTACCTTGAACAACATATGAAATAAGGCCTGTAAAATTTTAACTTGCAATTAAAATTTGGTTGTTACCCCGTGCCGCACGTTTAGTGCAAAGCAGCAGATATATTATTGGGCAGCGTCTCTCCCTCCGTACGTTCGAAATCGTTTAACTCTAAAACGATTGACTGGGCTCTTTTTATTTTTGCATATTGGTTTCTCACCATGAGAGTAAGGTGCCTATTGAGATTTATGACCTTTACCTTCATGTCAACAAGATTTTGAACAACATTATTGCCCTCATGTTAATCTAATGACAGTGTAATTATACCCCCGCCTTACAGCTTAAGCGGGGGTATATAGCGTTCATTCTTCCGTCCGTCCGTCCGTCCGTCTATGCATGCTAGCCTCATCAAACTTCATACACATGTCAACCATGATCCCTAGTTGTGCCTTTTGAGGGTAAGAACTATTTCTGAATTTTCATTTTTGCGGTTTCCATGGAAACGTGACTAAAAAGTGACTCTTTGAGGAAGTCGTTTTGTGCCGAGCATATCTCCAAAACTATGCATGCTAGCTTCATCAAACTTCATACAGATGTCAACCATGATCCCTAGTTGTGCCTTTTGAGGGTTAGAACTATTTCTGAATTTTCATTTTTGCGGTTTCCATGGAAACATGACTAAAAAGTGACTCTTTGAGGAAGTCGTTTTGTGCGGAGCATATCTCCAAAACTATGCATGCTAGCTTCATCAAACTTCATACAGATGTCAACCATGATCCCTAGTTGTGCCTTTTGAGGGTTAGAACTATTTCTGAATTTTCATTGTTGCGGTTTCCATGGAAACATGACTAAAAAGTGACTCTTTGAGGAAGTCGTTTTGTGCGGAGCATATCTCCAAAACTATGCATGCTAGCTTCATCAAACTTCATACACATGTCAACCATGATCCCTAGTTGTGCCTTTTGAGGGTTAGACCATCACATTCCTTTGATTTTTGGCGGTTTCCATGGAAAAATGACTAAAACAGTGACTCTATGACCAATTTCTTTGTCCAGAGCATATCTCCCAAACTATTCATGCTAACTTCACCAAACTTCATACACTTATCAATCATGATCCCTAGTTGTGCCTTTTAAGGTTTAGACCAACAAATTATTTTTATTTTTTGCGGTTTACATGGAAACGTGACTAAAAAGTGACTCTTTGAGGAAGTCGTTTTGTGCGGAGCATATCTCCAAAACTATGCATGCTAGCTTCATCAAACTTCATACAGATGTCAACCATGATCCCTAGTTGTGCCTTTTGAGGGTTAGAACTATTTCTGAATTTTCATTTTTGCGGTTTCCATGGAAACATGACTAAAAAGTGACTCTTTGAGGAAGTCGTTTTGTGCGGAGCATATCTCCAAAACTATGCATGCTAGCTTCATCAAACTTCATACAGATGTCAACCATGATCCCTAGTTGTGCCTTTTGAGGGTTAGAACTATTTCTGAATTTTCATTGTTGCGGTTTCCATGGAAACATGACTAAAAAGTGACTCTTTGAGGAAGTCGTTTTGTGCGGAGCATATCTCCAAAACTATGCATGCTAGCTTCATCAAACTTCATACACATGTCAACCATGATCCCTAGTTGTGCCTTTTGAGGGTTAGACCATCACATTCCTTTGATTTTTGGCGGTTTCCATGGAAAAATGACTAAAACAGTGACTCTATGACCAATTTCTTTGTCCAGAGCATATCTCCCAAACTATTCATGCTAACTTCACCAAACTTCATACACTTATCAATCATGATCCCTAGTTGTGCCTTTTAAGGTTTAGACCAACAAATTATTTTTATTTTTTGCGGTTTACATGGAAACATGACTAAAACAGTGACTCTTCGACCAAGTCTTTTGTCCGGAGCATATCTCCCAAACTATTCATGCTAGCTTCACCAAACTTCATACACTTATCAACCATGAGCCCTAGATGTGCCATTTGAGGATTAGACCATCACATTTTTTTTATTTTTGGAAACATGACTAAAACAGTGATTCTATGATAAATTACTTTGTCCTGAACATATTTCAAGAAATATACATCTCAGCTTCACCAAATTTGCTACATATGTCAATCGGATTGCTGGATATGCCTTGTGAGAGTTAAACGATATATATGGATTTTCTTCTCTGTGGTTTCTTTAGAAAACATACCTTAGAAAGTGACTCAACAAAAATAATTTTGTCCTCAGTGCATCTCGTAGAATATTCATGATAACTACCTAAAATTTGAAACAAAGATCAACCACTATCTCTAGATGTACCCTTTTAATTGTAAAACCTATTAATGAATTCGATATTTGGGTTTCAGTTGAAAGAAGACTTACACAATGACTTACTGTTTACTCAACTATCATACTTTATAACCAATATTAATCAGTTTTACTATTTGAAATTCTTTCAACAAAGTGGGGAGCAGGGGTATGTGAGCCCTTGCTTGCTTCTTCACTTGTATCTCATGTAATATCATAACTTGCACAAAGCTTTGGAAGAAGCTGGGTTGATTTGGATGGTCTTAATGACAACTAGAAGCATAACAAGTGTAGACAATAGACTTCTATTTATTTATTTTGTTACTATCAATTTGGGGCAGGGGATCATGTCATTTTTGTGACGATTACTTGTTTTTCTTTATTTTGCTCTAAAATTGACAAATTGTACCTTTGAGCTGGTAGTTTTTTTCAGGTCCATTCATTTACAAGCTGTAGATTGACACTGTAGTAGTTTTAAAGTGTGATGTATGATCAACAGCATCAGCCACCTGCAGACAGTGATTGAGGAGGAGATGAGGAGGAGAGGAGATCCGCTACTGCGCTGGGGCTGCCAGGGACAGATGGTCCTCATTGGGTGGGTCATCAACTTCTTATCAAGTTCTAATATTTGAAGAGTGTCAATAGTTTCCTTTGTTACGATACTTCATTGAGAACTATACGGTACTCAAGTGCTCTCCCTTGTACTTTCTGTATATGGCGGCCATCACAATACACGTCATTTTGAACAGTCAACATTGTTTTTCATTTACAACAGATATCGAAAAATCCATGATATATTTTTTCCCCTTGATACTCCTCTGAATGCTGAAGGCTGATTTAGAGAAGATCTTAATCTTTTCAACCACGGGAAAACACTCACAAATACATTTTTGCCACTCTGCCTTGTAGGGATGAAAGGATTAAATTGACCTTAGTAGTAACTAAGTAATGTATGAAAAGCAATGATCTATAATGAACAGTACAAGCAGTTCCTTGGTTGATATAGAATTATCTCTGCCAATTGATTACCAACATACTGATAGGATCAAAGTTATTTATATGTTATACCTCTGAGAGAAATCAGGTCGGATAACTCTGCTTGCATGGTGTGTTGCAGACCACTAACAAGAGAGAACGTGGATGACCTTGACCTTATACTAGGAGAGGAAGGAATGGAGCTGTACCCTGACGTCTACCCTTTAACCTGGCACTGTCGGCCCGTCCTCCAATACGGCATGGTCAGATAGCGGGCTTCATCCATTTTGATACTTTAATGGTTTTTTCTAGTTAATTATGAGTGGTCAATATAGAAAAGCAAGTTTAATACCAAATCCTTCACAAGTTTGATACCAAATCATTCACAAGTTTGATACCAAATCATTCAAGTTAGATAAAAATAATGATTGATGAAAGGAAGTTTAGAATTCTGTTCATTATCTCAAACATAAATCGGATGAATTGCTGAAAATGTGTTGAAACAAAGAATCTTTCTATTATGGCTGCCAATTATCTCCTTGAGCAAATCATGACCAATGGTAATGTTACAGAAACCTGGAAGTGAAATCATCGTGAAGGGATGTTTCAAATGCGAAAGTGACATGCCCAAGGTCTGTTTCGTACAGACGTACAAGGAGCAGGGACCGCGCCCGGTCGACTACTACTCCTGTAAACAGTGCGGCTTCAACTGTGAGTCTGGGCTAGTTTCACAAATCCTCATTATTGCTAGGGGCCTTAACCTGAGTTAACCCTAACCCTAACCTGTAGCTAAAAAGAGTTAGCATCACTTTAATACAAGGGACCTGTTCAAGTATTCCTATACCCAGTGTCTACCACAGAAACTTAAATAGTTGATCTTCACTCTTATTTTGCTTCCAAGATTTTCTGTTAGTTTAAGTTAATGTAGTCATGTGCCCTTATGTTTCACTAACAAAAAGTAAAATACAGTAGAACACGGATATAGCAAACTCGGATATAGCGTCCTGTCCCTATATAATATCATTTAAATTATATGCATATAGCGAACACCAGACATAGCGAACTAAATTCTTTGGTCCCTTGGAGTTTGTTATATCCGAGTTCTACTGTAGTTGGGTACACAATCTCATTCTGCTTGTGAGGTGTTTCTGTAATTCATAAAGTCTAATGATTTTAAGGCTTTCTGTTTTGAATATCCGCTATGCACTACATGTATTCATGAGCAGAAGGTTTGAGATGTGACATGGTTTTTGTTGCAGGGATCTGTAAGTCGTGCGTGCAGATCTGCCATCAAGGTCAGTGGAAGCTTCAGAATACTGAAACAATGTATAATCTACACAATGATTTATATAAAGGACCTCTATGATTTCCAATAATGAGAATTTGAAGAAAATGATTAATGTCAATGGAAAAGTTTTTTTCACAGGATTACCTTTAACTGTAGACAAAGCTATGTACATGAACACATCAGATAGGCCAATGCACCAAACTGATTGGAGTGAAATTCCAGTTAAAAGATAATCTTTATTCTATATTTTGATCTATATGATGATTCGAAAATGAATGTTTTGGTGGTCATTAACTTGTTGGGTTCAATATATTAAGTTTTCAGTGCCAGTAATAATGCTAAATGATAACTTCTTTAAGAGGCATTTAGAAGTTGGTAAGATGAATAGGAACAAGTTATATTGATTTACAACTTCTTTATTGCAATAAAGAAGTTGTAAATCCATATAACATGTTCTCATTCAATGCTAAATGATGTAAAGAAAAACCTATTTTCATCTTCTTCTCAAGAACCATAAGGCCTAGAAAGCTAAAACTTGGTGTACAGACTCCTTGACTAGTGAGGATTATAAATTGTAGCTTTGGTGGCCCTGTGGCCCCTAATAAGGGCCACAGGGACCACACCCTTAAAACATGTTTTGATCTTCTTCTCTAGAAGGATAAGACCTAGAAAGCTGAAACTTTGTGTACAGACTCCTTGACTAGTAAGGATTATAAATTGTAGTTTTGGTGGCCCTGTGGCCCCTAATAAGGGCACAGGGGGCCATGCCCTAAAAACATATTTTCATCTTCTTCTCTAGAAGCATAAGGCCTAGAAAGCTGAAATTCTGTATACAGACTCCTCGACTATTGAGGATTATAAATTGTAGCTTTGGTGGCACTGGGGCCTCTAATAAGGGTCACAGGAGCCACGTCCTTAAAACCCATTTTCATCTTCTACTCCAGAACCATAAGGCCTAGAAAGCTGAAACTTTGTGTACAGATTCCTGGACCAGTGAGGATTATAAATTGTAGCTTTGGTGGCCCTGTGGTCCCTATCAAGGGCCAGAGGGACCACGCCCTTAAAACCTATTTTCATCTTCTTCTCCAGGGGCAAAAGCCCTAGAAAGCTGAAACCATGTGAATATACTCTTTGACTAGTGAGGAGAATGATTGATAGCTTTTGTGGCCCTGTGGCCCCTAATAAGGGCCTCAGGGGCCACAACCTTTAACCTAATTTCACATTTGCCACACCCTAAAGCAAAATTGATATGAAGCCTGATGAGCTACAGAGCCACTGGCTCTATTTTTTATTTTAAACATATTTTTTCAGGTCATAATGTTACTACACATGTGCTGAACCACAAACCAACCTGGTAGGTGAAACAAGTAGCACTATCATTTACTGTGAACCACAAACCAACCTGGTAAGTGAAAGAAGTAGCACTATCATTTACTGTGAACCACAAACCAACCTGGTGAGTGAAAGAAGTAGCACTATCATTTACTGTGAACCACAAACCAACCTGGTAGGTGAAATAAGTAGCACTATCATTTACTGTGAACCACAAACCATCCTGGTGAGTGAAAGAAGTAGCACTATCATTTACTGTGAACCACAAACCATCCTGGTGAGTGAAAGAAGTAGCACTATCATTTACTGTGAACCACAAACCAACCTGGTAGGTGAAAGAAGTAGCACTATCATTTACTGTGAACCACAAACCAACCTGGTAAGTGAAAGAAGTAGCACTATCATTTACTGTGAACCACAAACCATCCTGGTGAGTGAAAGAAGTAGCACTATCATTTACTGTGAACCACAAACCAACCTGGTAAGTGAAAGAAGTAGCACTATCATTTACTGTGAACCACAAACCAACCTGGTAAGTGAAAGAAGTAGAACTATCATTTACTGTGAACCACAAACCAACCTGGTAAGTGAAAGAAGTAGAACATCATCCATCGATGCAATAAAGCTATCGGGTGAACTTGCTATCCGATTTGCTCAAATTCTGATAAAGATGCAAATTAGGTCAAAACCCGAACTATTTTTTCAAAACTCCATGCATTTCATGCGAGTCCTAAACTGGCTTTTAACCACTGATAACGTCATCGGGAGTTTTCAGGTTTTTAGCTCACCTTTACAAAGTAAATGTGAGCTTATGTCATGGCGCTTCGTCCGTCGTCCGTCTGTCTGTCCGTCCGTCCGTCCGTCCGTCCGTCTGTCTGTCTGTCTGTCCGTCCGTAAACTTTCAGGAAAAAGACTACTCCTCCTAAACCAATCCAGATATCATTCTGAAATTGTAGTATGTTATACCCATGGTGATTCCTCACAGAAAGGTAGACGTTTCAGTTTTGAGAATCCAAGATGGCCGCCATGGCAGCCATATTGAATTTTCAATTAGATTTCAGGAAAAAGACTACTCCTCCTAAACGAATCCAGATATCATTCTGAAATTGTAGTATGTTATACCCATGGTGATTCCTCACAGAAAGGTAGACGTTTCAGTTTTGAGAATCCAAGATGGCCGCCATGGCAGCCATATTGAATTTTCAATTAGATTTCAGGAAAAAGACTACTCCTCCTAAACGAATCCAGATATCATTCTGAAATTGTAGTATGTTATACCCATGGTGATTCCTCACAGAAAGGTAAACGTTTCAGTTTTGAGAATCCAAGATGGCCGCCATGGCAGCCATATTGAATTTTCAATTAGATTTCAGGAAAAAGACTACTCCTCCTAAACGAATCCAGATATCATTCTGAAATCATAGTATGTTATACCCATGGTGATTCCTCACAGAAAGGTAGACGTTTCAGTTTTGAGAATCCAAGATGGCCGCTATGGCAGCCATATTGAATTTTCAATTAGATTTCAGGAAAAAGACTACTCCTAAACGAATCCAGAATTCATTCTGAAATCATAGTATGTTATACCCATGGTGATTCCTCACAGAAAGGTAGACGTTTCAGTTTTGAGAATCCAAGATGGCCGCTATGGCAGCCATATTGAATTTTCAATTAGATTTAATTAAAATGACTCCTTCTCCTCAACCAATCTAGATATCATTTTCATATTGTAGTATGTAATACCTATAGTGATTCCTCCCACAAAGGTAGACGTTTCAGTTCTGAGAATCCAAGATGGCCGCGATAGCAGCCATATTGACTTTTCAGCTGCAGATGACACATCATTATTACTAAATTTTAAGCTTTCATCAAGTGATCACTCGCACCATATAAATTCTCTAATTTGAACTTACTAATCATAATATTATCTTGAATATGGAATATTTAAGATTGTCATGCAAGTTGTTCTATATTTTTAAGTGTTTTTAAAACATTAAGATGAAAGACAAACATAATTAATTAATTTGTTTAAAATATTTATGGCAACTAGCTGCAAAAACCCAATGACATTAAACATCATGTTGAATTTTAAACAATGGTATCTCCCTTATATTCCTTTAAATACCACACAAAAGGGGTCAACCAGAGTTCAGATATTCCTGCTGAGTCCACTATGCATTTCTAATACACATCCCAATACAGGCTGCATCACAGTCTCAGCTGCTAGTCTGTTGCATAATCAACCTGACCCAATTGATATGGTAGAGCATTATGCTATATGGCCATGTGTATACAATAAGAGTTATGGAAATTAGACTTGTATTCTCATGACAGTGAAATGTTCTTTCTAAGAAAAACAACTTACACAAAATTTGTCAACAATAAGCTTTGTGTTTAGCAATCTACATAAGTTGATGTGGAAAGAGTTATTTTGCATCAGGTTCCAGTTCCTGTGTTTTACTCATATTTGTACCATTTCTATATCTAACATAAGTTCTTCTTGACACAAAATCAATTTAGGACATAAGCTAACTATATTTTGTGAAATTATATATATTTTTCACAACAATTCATGTTCTCTCCCGTCAAGTCTTTTAATACCACACATAAGGGCTTAGCCAGAGTTCAGGTTTACATGCTCAGCACACTAGGGTGCTTCTCCAAATATACTTACACAAAGCCAAATACACAAATTGCTACACTCTCCTTAAGGATCTGGGGCTAGCAGCCCTGCCTGCTTGTATATTGCATAGTAATCCTGATCTAATTGATAAATAGAACATAATGGACTTTATGGAAAGTATATAAATTGTCTTTATGAAAAGTATACTTGTATTCTAATAATAGTAATACTTTTTACAAATAACAATTTAAACAAGTCAAGAATCAGCTTTTGTGTACAACAATCTGCACGATGAGTTAATATTAACAAGTCAAGAATGTGCTTTTATGTACAGTTATCTACATGATAAGTTAATAATAGAGGTATTTTGTATCAGGTTCCAGTTCCAATACCATGTGTTTTATAAATACCTGTAAAACTAAATGATAATTGTATCATGCTGAAGGGGTTCTGGGAACAACATGTCATCATAGAAGTCATTATTTTTCAATTAGATTTCAGGCCAAGTACTACTCCTACTAAATCAATTAAGATATCATTCTGAAAAGTGAGTATTTTTTTATATATTGATTCCTGACAAAGACGCATTTATTTTATTATCAAGAATCCAAGATGGTCAATATGTCAATTATATTGAAATTTCAATTAGATTTCATGAAATTCATTGAAAAAAGTACATTTCCTGATCAATCAAATCAATGTCATTATATTTGTATTGATACGCTTGTTGTAATATTTATCAACACTATAAATACAGTTACAAAAAAAGGTATGAATCATCTTTATCTGCGAACAGCCTGAAGCATGACTGTTTTAATGAATCTTTTTTAATAAAACATAAAATGATAAAAGTTGTTCACTCCATCAGTGGGTTACATAATTCCTGACACTTCATATATGGCAAATAACATAGCCAGTGAGGGATAAATGTACATTTTTTAATCATCTATATCTGATTACGGTCTGAACAATGATTATCTAGATAATTATAATGATCATTCAATTCAAACAAATCCTTTTCAAAAGCATTTAAAATGATTAAATTTGTTCACTCCCAACACTAACTGTAAGGTCCTTTGTTCCCATGCAATTAATTTATTCCAAATTGAAAATTTTGGTTAATGAATAACTAATTATCTTTTATTTTGTTTGTCATGCTAATAAAAGATATAATATTCATCTTCAAAACAGCATTCATTGAACAGCTGTCTGAACAATTCTTTTTTTACAAAGTCTGTCTCACCAATTCTCTCTGTTAGTTAAGATACTTCAATAAACATATTACTGAGTTGACCTCCAGATTATTTCCATTGCAAACCTCTCTTTTACCCCCACCCCTTCTACCCCCCCCCCCCCCCCCCCCCCCTATCCTTCCAGCCCCTCTCTTGCAACTCTCCTCTAAAGGGTATCTGTTGCATATTGCATATTGAAATGAGGGGAGGACACTCACCATATGGAATAACAGTAACTTACATAAGAGGATAAGTTACATAAGCTACATGCAGGTGCAAGAGGTCATCATAGGTCATCATTTCTAGTAATTAGCATAAACCCCCATGTTGCTAGCCTATTCTGACCAATCAGATTGCACTAACATATGTCAAGATTTAAGATATTCAGAAATCTTCAGTTAGAATTACATGAGACATTGACCTGGACAGTTTACTTTGGTAATTGGACTTATCACTAGCTGAATTTGTGATTTGTGTCAGAGGAATATATTCCAAATGTTTATGTGCATCATCTTTTTAGTTCTTTGGAAGTTGAGAGTGTGACTAAATGAATACTCCTAAACCAATCAAGATATCATAATGAAATTAATACAGATGCCCACATAAAAGTACCATTTTGAAGATTAAAAAGTCCAAGATGGTCACCAATTCAGCCATAGATATACAAAAAAGTTATACAAAAACCTACTGCTTGTTAACAAATCATGATTATATCATTCTTGTATTAATGTTTGTTCAAGCTCTAGTGGTTTCCAACAGAAGAATAGCATTTTAAAAGATAAAAAAATCACGATGGCAGCCATAATCAATTATCATATAAAAGATGGCTACACAATTAAACCATATTACCACATCATTAATTTTAAGGTGAGCTTCTGTACCCTCGGTACTTTTATTTATTTTTTCATCGAATGAAATATCGTAAACAAAATCCGTCACGGTAAACTTATTATGCATTCGTATTTTAGAAATTAGAGCTTGGTTATCGAAGCATTTCAAGTTGATTTCATCGTGCGTTTAAGAAATATGATATGCAGCTAAAGTAACATTTTCGGCTATCGAAAAAATACGTGCTTCAATTTTCGTGAATATATAGACCTAGATCGCTTTGATCGTCGGTTATCAACTTATCAGCAAAAACAAATCATATTCTAGTGATAGTACAGATTATCTAGTAGCGTAGTAACAAACGCAACAACCTCACCTTCACAAAAAGGCGGCGCTTAGTCTAAGGATACCGTAACTGAACTGGCGTATCAACAATGGCAATGCAGCTTTTCAAAATGCAGTTAGAGTTACTTCCCCTGTTGGAGCGACGTTGACAACTAGTTCTTACACATTTTGTGTTATACAAAATACAATGTTTACTCGTGCACTGGGAATAATACTGAAAAAGTTGATAAATTGCAGAAGACGTTTCTAACACAGTACACTGTAAAAAAATTCATTTCATGAAGGAATATTTCTTGACTGTTCACAACTATACATCGCTGACAATATGACCTTCACCTTGGTTTATTGTGAAAGCAATTACTCTGCGAAATCTAGGTCAAAAATACTTTTTAGTAGGAAACATATTTTCGTTAAACACTTTTTTTTCAAAATGACATTATATGATAAAGAAATTAATAACCTCTTGTGTTACCGGATCATTAATATCATATAATAGGAATAAAATTTGTATTATGCGAGCCTTTGACGAGCATAATACATATATTTTTATTCCTATTATATGATATTAATGATACGGTAACACAAGAGGTTAATAATCTCTATTTACTGATAATAGTTTATGATACAATCTGAAAAAAATTCAATCAGAAAACTTTCCCAACCTCAGTCAGTCATGGTTTGCCCACATATTAATTTCAATTATTAGATCTCTAGTTGTATTTTTGTTTTGAACATGTTTAATCAAACTAAAATGATAATTACAGGGCTTGCTGTTAGTATTTGCCGATGTAGACAATTTGTAATACATGATGTTTAATCAAATTAAAATGCTTGTTCCAGGGCTTGCTGTTACTGTCCCAAGAAGAAGATGTGTAAACTGCAAACCTGATTTCTGCTGTCAGATGTCTGTCATTTTTATGGTTCTATTATTTGCTGTATGTTTAGTGAACTGTATATAAATATTTTCATATTGTATAAAACATGTGTTATAAATCCTTTTTTTTCGTAAAAAATTGTTATGTGATAAAGAGATTAGTAACAATCTGTGTTCAAAAAGCTCCCATAATATAAAAGTTATTCCTAATATATGATATCAATGATACCGAAAAAACACTTGGTTAATAATCTCTATTAATCTTTCATTAGAATTGTAAAGAGATAATACGATGGATTATTAACAGTGGTTATTGTTGAACGAATGTTACAAAGAAATGTTAATAGGATTTCATACTAAGATAAAAAAATCATCATTTGAAAAAGAAAGTATATAGAGAATACTAAACGACGTCCCGTTTCATAACATATTTATGAAACGAGTGAATGGGTTGGTATTTAACGAGCGAAAGCGAGTTAAATACCTATACCATTCACGAGTTTCATAAAAATGTTATGAAACAGGACCGAGTTTAGTATTTTATTTATTACTTGCTTAATAACATTGTAAAAAAAACCAAAGAAAGTCGCCAACATGACTGTCGCGGCCGGCCCGCTGACATTATGACGTCATACCTAACAATTGTGACGTCATCATTACGTCACGTCATTCGGTCAGCGCGCGATGTTATTACACAATGTGTGTAATAACATTGTAGATTTATTAAACAGCGATATCTTCAACAGGAGAGTAATAATGCGTTTTTCAGACCTTCAGACAAATTATGACAAAAGGGTAGACAACATAATGTCTCTGAGTCGTATAAAACCAGCTAGCAAACTAATTTCATACTAACAATATTGATTACTGTTTCCCTTGGAGTAAAGGGGTTACAAATAAGTTCAAAGTGAATGTTAGTGAGTAAAACATTTTCTCTCTTTTGGGGATCGTCTTCCCTCTATAAGATAAATGGAGAAACATCTGAAAGATTCAAAGAATTGAATTGAAATCCTATCATCCTTCTCTATGTTTCTTTCATGCATTTTCGATCCCTTGATGTAAAAGCATATGATACTTTTCTTTTGCAACTCTGACCGGGTAAAGTTTCTTTCAGATGAAGAATGCTGTTTCATTCCTCATCCATATGTAACCAGATACATAGTTACTTTCCACTTAGAATTTTCTCTATTCTTTTTATCAACTCTATTCATAATTTTCAAGGTGATATTTCTATGGTTAGAATTTATCATTTAAATGTTTTAGCATTTGTTATGTAAAAATGTTATCTCTTATGTTAAATTATTTGTACATTTATGAAGACAATTTAATTTTTATGGCATATTAAATCAATCAATCTTGTGTTGTGACCTTGTGGATGTTCATCTTTAAGAAGCTTTTATTGATAAGACATTTAATACAAGACACCTGTCCATGGGGTCAAGTGGTGTTTACGTATTTGGAGGCCATCTGGATCCACTAAAGACACTTACAAACAATGGTTACAATGTAATAAGGCACCATTTTAAGATCTTTTTACCATTTACTCGATTTATCTAATTTGGTAAGATGCTAATGTTTAAAAAATTTCATGTTGCTTATTTGTTTGTTAGGAGTATATTTGACATGTTTTACATTTTGTCAACTACAACATTACCCTCACTAGCATTTATGAAAATAAGATTCAAATAAGCATGTACTAATCATTTATAAATATAAACAGGGAAGTATTGTTGAATTTTGTTTCCACAAAAAAAATTTATCATTTGCCTAGTGACATGCTATGTAGTTCTTCGACACTTCGTGCCTCCCATTACATTCATGCATTACTACTCCAACTAGGTAAACTTTACGTACACAATGTAGAGAACACCAGCTGACATGGCAGCTCTGTAGCTCAAGTTGTTAAGGAAACAGAGAACATAGAGTCTCTGTAGCTCAAGTTGTTACGGAAACAGAGAACATAGAGTCTCTGTAGCTCAAGTGGTTACGGAAACTGAGAACATAGAGTCTCTGTAGCTCAAGTGGTTAAGTAAACGGAGAACATAGAGTCTCTGTAGCTCAAGTTGTTAAGGAAACGGAGAACATAGAGTCTCTGTAGCTTAAGTGGTTAAGGAAACTGAGAACAGAGTCTCTGTAGCTCAAGTTGTTAAGGAAACGGAGAACATAGAGTCTCTGTAGCTCAAGTTGTTAAGGAAACAGAGAACATAGAGTCTCTGTAGCTTAAGTGGTTAAGGAAACAGAGAACATAGAGTCTCTGTAGCTCAAGTGGTTAAGTAAACGGAGAACATAGAGTCTCTGTAGCTCAAGTTGTTAAGGAAACAGAGAACATAGAGTCTCTGTAGCTTAAGTGGTTAAGGAAACAGAGAACATAGAGTCTCTGTAGCTCAAGTGGTTAAGTAAACAGAGAACATAGAGTCTCTGTAGCTCAAGTTGTTAAGGAAACGGAGAACATAGAGTTTCTGTAGCTCAAGTTGTTAAGGAAACGGAGAACATAGAGTCTCTGTAGCTCAAGTTGTTAAGGAAACGGAGAACATAGAGTCTCTGTAGCTCAAGTTGTTAAGGAAACGGAGAACATAGAGTCTCTGTAGCTCAAGTGGATAAGGAAACGGAGAACATAGAGTCTCTGTAGCTCAAGTGGTTAAGGAAACGGAGAACATAGAGTTTCTGTAGCTCAAGTGGTTAAGGAAACGGAGAACATAGAGTCTCTGTAGCTCAAGTGGTTAAGTAAACAGAGAACATAGAGTCTCTGTAGCTCAAGTGGTTAAGGAAACAGAGAACATAGAGTCTCTGTAGCTCAAGTTGTTAAGGAAACAGAGAACATAGAGTCTCTGTAGCTCAAGTGATTAAGGAAACGGAGAACAGAGTCTCTGTAGCTCTAGTGGTTAAGGAAACGGAGAACATAGAGTAATGAGATCCATTCGAGCGGAGTTTTTTGTGTGGAAACGAAACTCAGGAGGACTTTCCTGTTTACAATTATATATGATTTTTACATGGTAGTTTCACATTTTATTTCATATATGTTTGTGAGATAGGCATTTAAGTTGTTAATGATTTAACCACAAAAAAAAGTGTATCGCTAATTTTTTTTTAAAAGATCGTGAAATGAAGCCAATCATCGAAGCTACGATCGTGGAATGCATTACTACGACAAAATTCTGTCGCAAATGATAACTTGTATTATGAATTATTTGTAAATATGCTCCTCTTCTATCAATCAAGTAGTTATTACTTAATTTTGTTATGAATAAGCATATTTCACCTTTCAAAATGGCGGACGAAAGCCGCTCGAGTGGTGCCTTTAACCCATTGTAGAAAACATACAGTTAACATGAAAAACATCTAGAAATAAAAACTAAAATACTAGGCCAATTGAGCAAAAAACAATGCAAAGGGAGAGATGAATAAAACAATCTTTCGATAGACATAATAGAAGACGGTGTGGAGATTGCTAACAAGAGCCGCTCCGTGAAGTTCACAATTTTTTATACGAACGTTGATGGAGTAATTGATTATATAAATTCAAAGAAACAATGCACGGTTTCCATTGAAATATATACAGATGCCAAATTCATACGTCCAAATCACATGAATACTAGTCATTTAGCCTATGAAACATTATCAAAACGTGGTTGCTTCCGAAAATTACGTTTGACTGAATGACGCGCGCCCGTGTTCATTTTTCGACCATCATCCCGACTACAAACCCTCCTATTGTCAATATACAACATCGATAAGTTTTAAAACAACACTTTCACACACTTCGTGGAATACTTCTTGATGAAATGACAAGTATTGGACTGGTTCTTGAACATGTGGTTATATGACACAACCTTCCTTACATAGCCGTCTCTTAATATTTATGCATAGCGGTGACCTAGATATCAAAACGAGGCTAAGCCCGCAAGCTTCTAGAATGGATGACGGCCATTGCCGTTTTTCAAGTCGGTGTCCGTTGCAGTATTTCGTGACTAGCGTGAATGTAAGATCATGAAAAATTGTTTATATTTGCAAATAGGTCATGTGCCGTTTTTAAAATGTTTTGAGGATAAACTTGTAAACGATTATTAGAGTTTTCATTCATCACACTCCTCGCTCAAAAGCAACAACATCGCGGAACGTGGACTTGCTGAGAGGGGTATTCATCGAAAATTTTCCATTTTTTACAAATTCCACGGGGAAAATAAAGATGAAAAACACATTTTTCTTTTCCGAAGTCAATATAAATTTCCTAAAACAATCGATGGCTATCATATTAACAGTAATTATTTAATCCTTTGATTTTATTGCCGCTCGTGTGTCATCTCGAACAGTCGATCAACATCCGGGAGGGTTGGAATCTGACTGTGACATGTCTCATTTGCAACTTTTTCGTCAGTCACATTTCGTTTATCGTGCAAGGCATAATGTTACTCATCGGATAGTTTGTATTTACCTCGTATAGTATCTTCATGAGTTAACCTTGCAGAATGACAGACGGGATATATACGAGCCTGTAGATTCAGTAGAATCAACCGAGACTCCTTACCTTTCTGTGCAGGCCGTCAACATAATATGCTATAATTTATCAAGGATTATATTGATTGTATCGGCATATTTTCATCAACAATGTATCAACAAACCCATACTTCAAATGTAGCCACTGCTCCAAAAAATAAAAGGGCTTTTCATTTCATAAATGTGATCTGTTGAAATTAATTTTAAAATGCAACTGTCTATGAAAATGTTTTATTATAGTCAATATACGACTTGAATGGATCATCAATTACTTATGATAATCTGTAAAAAAAATTAAATTACACCAGAAAGTTATCTCCATTCATGCAAATGTATTCCTGATTTAAGAACAGATGATGTCCAACTCTAAAATCATATTCCTTTATATTGCAAAATCATAAGGCTTAAACTGTGTAAACAATACATAAAAATTGAAATGAATATGATATGAATTATTTTTGTTTTGTTAGTAACTAACAGTAAGAAGGGTAATCCAATTTGAATTATCAAAATTGTTTTATTAATGAATTAATGTTATCAATTTGGCTATGATCAGTTATGCTTTTCAAAATTGCATTGATATCTGACAAAACAAGAATATTTTTATGTGGTTGTCTTTTCATAATCATTAAAAAAAATTAGGGAAATTTATTTTACTTTTGGTCAAATTAAATGTTAAGATTTAATCATACTGAGAGAGTGCAGGACATGA
The DNA here is from genome assembly GCA_916613615.1 of Steromphala cineraria. NCBI lineage: Eukaryota > Metazoa > Mollusca > Gastropoda > Trochida > Trochidae > Steromphala > Steromphala cineraria. Next base: position 98,260,130 of record OU744720.1, read on the forward strand.
TCATTAACATTATGATGATTTTTGTTACATTCTTAATATAGCACACTATCATAAAAATGTCAGTCAGGAATTAATGTTTTGATTAAGAATTTTGTATACTTTTATAATTTCCATCCAAGGTAAAAACCATTTCAATAGTTTGAAATTTTTTTTTTGATTTGATTTCATTTGAAAGCTTTCAATTTATAAAAAAACATACTTTAAAAATAAAATTTCACACTCAATGATTCTAAATCAAAATCAGTAAAATGCAAATTATACCTTCTGATTGTGGATTGAGAGTTATATGCAAAACTGTGATTTATTGACAAGATGTACATGCATAGTTACATGAATAATTTTGAAATGGTATCAAGAAAATTACACAATGAATTATCTAAAAAGTTTTGACCTGTGTTTGTCATATCTGTAGTACATACATAATATTTTAAAGCATGGTTAATTCTATAATTTAAAGAAAGTTATACATTAATCATATTACTAATCATTCATATGAAAACAAATATTGATTCAATACATTAGGCATGAAATTGGTTCACATTGGTAGATACAACATGTACTTTCATACATGATTACTATTATCTCATTATCTGAATAAAAATCTATTTTGAAAATGTCTTTATGAATATCATGTTTTATTCTAATAATGTCCTTTGGAATTAAATTTGATAGCTTTACAATTTTGCTATAACAATTATAATAAGTATCTAATTAAATCTAATATTTCTTGAAATTACTTACCTTGATATATTTGTTTATTTGAAAAAAAATCACATGACATTTCAGTTCATGAGTTGTCAAACTGAATTATCTGGGTGGGACTGATATAATTTCCACTGTATTCATCTTGTAGGTCGACTGTGATTTTCTAACTAGCTAAGTAGACAATTTTGGAAAATAATATCGATGTATATCATATATTTCATCTTGAAAAATTTCTTCTCAGTAACAACTTTCACTCAAATAAGTCAGCAATGGCCGGGTCACTAGGTCCATGACTGTCAAAACCAACAGTGACCGAAGGCGTGCGGTTTGAATAACCGTTAATAAAGATACATCGGGGGGGAAATCCCAAAAATATTAGTCCAAGTCATCATTTGAGAAATCTTTTTAAAAATGTTGATGCTTATGTTGAAAAGAAATCAGCAATATGAAGTTTCGAAGATACACAATCGGACTTCGATGTCACGTTTGTAAAAAGACAAAAACTTTACGTTCGCGATCGACGTCGTTTCACTGTATCCTAAACACTAAATGAACATATTTTTGGTATATAGACAATAGAGATATTGCTTTAGATCATGCTTAATCTTTATCTAGAAATAAACGTTCCAAAATGAGATAAAACGAACTTTTTAAGTGGCATGTCGTGATCGGGTAATATCCACTTCCGGGTTCTTGTTGCTTGATCATGCGGGCTTAGCCTCGTTCTGGATAGCGCATGAATATTCATGACATAATATTAAGAGAGATCTATTATACATTGTATCACTCTTTATTGAACACTCAAAATAAACATTTATGGCCCAAAAAGAAATCTTCTCCTAAACAACCTTTTTAACATGCCCACTTTACTTCTGAGAGTATTTCTGCTCCTAGAAGTAAAAGTACACAGTCATACTGTACTTTCTATTGTAATTTAAGGACCATTAAGTATATCATGATTTGGTTACAGTGAAAATATATTTTGCAAAAGGTGGCTTCACACTGTCCCGATTTTGACCAACGACAGACTCGGACACGAATTAGAAAATTTGACCCGATTATGGGTAAAAAAACAGTCACTAACGGAGGCACTTCCAATAAAGACAGAAGGCAACACGATGTTGGAAGAATGACGCACGACCACAAAACGAACGTATTGAGAATGGATGCACGATCGTAAAGGAAATTTAGCTTAAGCCCCCTTTACACACACATAAAGACCATTGTGCGTCCTCTGTGCCACCAAAATGCATACAAGGTCGCCATTGGACGCTCAAGGGAGGCAGAATGGTTGCCAGGGTCGTCATGAGGTCGCACACAGGATGCCGGGAGGTCGGGAATGGATTTCAAGGACGCAAAGGACGCCACAAAGTTTTGAACATGCTCAAAACTTCCGTAGTGGGGACGCCGTCGAATAAGGACGCACAAAGGATGCTGCCAGGAGGCAGAAGGGACGTAGCAAGGACGCTCAATGGTCGCAAGGGTTGCTCAGCGGTCGCAAAGTCAAACTTTTGCCTTTGATTGCGACATCCCTACGTCCATTGTGCCATCCTTCTGCGACCCTTGTGTCCCCCTTCTGCGACCTGTGTGCAATCATAGGCGTTCATCATAAGACCCTTCTGCCTCAATGCAGCGACCACGACGACGTTTGTGCCACCATGACGATTCTTGTGCCTTCCTCCTGCCTCCTTTCTGCCTTCGGCCACCGTCCTCTACTAACGATATGACGTCTGACATAATAATCATAATGTCATATCAAAAAATCCCACACGCCATATTATCACACGATGTGTAATAATGGCGTAGGACATCATTGAATACCAAAAACAAGTACACATCTGGTACTTTCACCAAAGCAATATCTTGTTGATCTCATACAAGCATTATCCGCAATATCTACCGTACCCCAACTCAGTTCTCAATGATAAATGTAAAAATACATGGAATACTAAACTACGTTCAGTTTTATAACATTTACGAAATAAGTTATTGGTGTGTCATCTAACACATAAATTTGAATACTGAGTTTGAAACTCGAAACCGTTCACGAATTTCATGAACATGTTATTGAATATAACGAGTTTGGTATTTTATTAATTACTCAGCGATTTTGAGCTATTCTTGATCCAAACAAAAAGCTGAAATACACTTTTTAGTGGTCATAGCGTTCCCTACTAACGATTTGAGGTCGGACATAATTATCATAATGTCATGTCAAAATACACTACACGCCATATTATCACACGTGTCATCAAACAGTGATATTTCCAACGGCAGAGTAAAACGTTTTTGTAATCTCCATTTCAAATTCAACATCTGCAATATCATTTAGTAAAGATACATCTGTAGGGTTTTGAATAGACCTTTTGAAGATGATATTGACACACAATTACATTGATAAATATAGAAGACAAAACAAGTTATCAATTGATTTGATGATCATGATAAACATAAACTGATATGATATGCATATAAACTAATATGATAAGCATAAATACTGATCAATATTTTAAAGTCAAGATTAAGGACTTCAATGCTGTTCATTGTGTCATGTGCACTGTTTATACCCTTCTGTCCTGCCATGGAACAGATCCTGCAGCATCATTGAAGTATAATTTGAGGTACTCTCGGAGACATTTTCCTGCATCAAACATTCTTGGTTCTATTCGAAGGTTATAGAAAGACCCTTCATCTTCAAAACGCAGTTTCAACATCAGTCTCGTGAAGTCACCAAAAAGAAGTCGTCTCTCTTGCGTCAACCAGGGACAAACCCACCACTTCCGTCTTCTCCTTTGGGGACGCCTTATTCTTTTGTGTACAGCAAAGGCCATGATGTTTAGCATCACATCATGTTGTCCTTATATTAAAGCTGCCAGGACGTATTGGTTTTTCATCTTCGACTCTCAGAGAGGGACTGACAAACCTGCATACCAACACAACTTATATACCCCATACATCTGGGGTCGCTAAAGCGTTGTTTAGTAGTCGTCAAGGAGGCAGAACGGTTGTTTAATGGTCGTCTAGGAGGCAGCGCGGTTGTTCAGTGGTTGCCGAGGAGGCAGAAGGGTTGCTGAATGGTCGTTGTACTGTCTTCATACTCGTCACTGGTGGCACATAGGTGGCAGAGTGGAGGTACAAAGGAGGCACAGAGGAGGCAGAGTGGTGGCACTGGGATCGTCTTCACTCGATGAACGCCCAGTGAAGGCAGAAAGGACGCTCCATGAACGTGCAGGATGCTCAAGGGTCGTTATAAAAAGTCTCGTGTTTGTATCTTTAGGTTGTTCAAAGGACGCAGAGAGATCGTCCGAGCAGTTACACATAAACGGAAGTCCTCTTATGCAGCCGACCATTGAGCGTCCTATCGCAATTTTAGGTCGCTGAAGGGTCGTACATAAGACTTTTCTCTGTGTAAAGGGGCCTTTAGGTCGAGTTAGATTGGCCCGTAATTGGTAACAATAATTATGTCTCCCCCGAAGGGTCGGGAGACATATTGGTTTTGGTTGAGTTCCCGTCCGCGTCCGCGTTGGCGTTCCCGTTTCATTTCCGGAGCATAACTCTGAAACTACATGACCAATCTTCAAAAATGTGTGTATACACCCTCTCCATGTAGATGTGCCTTTTGGGGGTTTCAACGTCTTTTCGATTTTCAACAGTTTGGACTTTGTCATGTTAAAGGGTTGGGTTAGTTTCCGGAGCATAACTCTGAAACTACATGACCAATCTTCACCAAATTTGGTATACACCTTTTTCATATCATGTATATGTGCCTTTTGGGGCATTCAACTTCTGGTCAATTATATATTTTTTTTGTTTCCGTGGCAACAGTGTGGACTTTGTCATTTTGAAGGGTTGGGTTAGTTTCCGGAGCATAACTCTGAAACTACATGATCAATTTTCACGAAATTTGGTATACACCTTTTTCATATCATGTATATGTGCCTTTTGGGGCATTCAACTTCTGGTCAATTATATATTTTTTTGTTTCCGTGGCAACAGTTTGGACTTTGTCATGTTAAAGGGTTGGGTTAGTTTCCGGAGCATAACTCTGAAACTACATGATCAATTTTCACGAAATTTGGTATACACCTTTTTCATATCATGTATATGTGCCTTTTGGGGGTTTCAACTTCTTTTCAATTTTAATTTTTTGGTTTCCATAGCAAAAGTTTGGAATTTGCCATTTAAGGGAAGGGTTGGTTTCCGGAGCTAAAGACTGAAACTACATGAGCAATCTGCACCAAATTTGGTGTACATCCTCTTCATATCATATAGATGTGCCTTTTGTTTCAACTTCTTTTTAATCATGTATCTTTCGGTTTCCGTGCCAACAGTTTGGACATTGTCATTTTGAACACAAGGGTTAGTTTTCATGACCAAATGCGTAGATGTTTATTAACGATTCCCATAAAAAAAAATCAAATGTAACCAACACTTACAGTTTATGTTGTTTTATATAAAAATATGGTTTTCATTTGAGTTTTAAAAATCTATAAGGTATTTTCAAAAAGAAAATTTAGCTGAAATGGTGTATGTAGGAGACATCTGTTTTTACGAGTAAGAACACTTTCTAGTTGGTATTGATTTGAATTTTGCCCATGCATGAAAGGAGGCTATGTGGTTAAACTATCAGTGGTATGCCATCGAGTCTAAGAATGGTTGTTTGACATAAAGTAAGATAATTTTGCTAGACTTTTAATCTGTGGCCTCTTGGAACATATTCAGGCAATGGTCCTATAATATAATTTTTAGCTGACTTGAAATGATTCAATTGTTTATTTCAAGAAGTCAGAAGGCCATGGGCCCATATGACATACATTTGAAATAACATATCACAACAAAAGTACAAAACAAAACATGCATAGTGATGATAACATACGTAGTGTTAGACAGTATAGTGACATACAATAGCTTAATGTACAGGTGTGTACAACACGTGTTCATGTACACACAAGGATATATACACACAAACACCCACACACAGACACGGACACATATATGCATACATACATACATACATACAAACATCCATGCATACAAACATACATACATAAATACATACATACATACATACATACATACATACATGCATACATACATAAACATTGTACACACATGTAAATAACTACAAAGCTTCCGAACCCATACATACATACATACATACATACAATACAATACAATACAATACAATACAATACAATACAATACAATACAATACAATACAATACAATACAATACAATACAATACAATACAATACAATTTTAGGCGAGTGTGGTAGGCACTCTGTACATGTATTGTCACAAGTGCGGGTCATAAAATATTGGTTTAAACTTCTACGAATGGAGCCGCAACGCTATGCATATCAATCATATCTACTCCTCAAACAACTTGATGACAACGGTAAACATACATGGGTGTCTGATGTCCGTCGCTTACTATTCTTGACTGGCTTTTCATTTGTCTGGATGGCACAAGATGTTGGAAACTTGCAACTGTTTATAACGGAATTTACACAAAGAGTTAAAGATATTTATTTACAGGTTTGGCATGACTCGCTATGTACATCCACTTTTCTGGAAAACTATTCATCATTTAAATCTTTATTGCAGCCTGAATTATATCTTACAGTACTTGGTGATAAGACCTTAATACGTTCTTTTTGTAAATTACGAATCTCTCTACATTCATTTAAAGTAAACCTAGTTAGACAAAAAAAATGTGTTGATGAAAATCTTGCTATTTGTACAAATTGCAACCTGGGAACAACCGAAGATGAACATCATGTGTTGTTTGTATGTGAACGATACGCACACCTCAGAAAAAAGTATTTGTCTAATGTAAACCATAAAAATATGTATGCTCTTGTTACTTCATCAAATATCGAACTGTTAAAATCTGTTGCTATCTATATGAAACATGTATTTGCACTTAAAAAATGATTGTAAAATTTTTGTCACGTGACTTAACTATGTGGTCACATTCAATTGTACTCTGGCCACATGGCCGAAATACTGAATAAACTGATTTGAATACAATACCATACCATACCATACCATACCAAAATACCATACCATACCATACCATACCATACCATACCATACCATACCATACAATACAATACAATACAATACAATACAATACAATACAATACAATACAATACATTATATTACATTACATTACATACATACATACATACATACATACATACATACATACATACATACATGTAAATAACTACAAAGCTTCCGAACCCAACCTTTACGAAGTCTGCACGAAGACAACACGAACGACCTTACGACATCTGGATATTTGTTTTATTCTTCCTGGGCATCAGATGAAAATCAACTTTGTTTACCGGCGCCGTGTGCATCGAGAATGAATCGCAAAGTTACCGGGACTATCGTGAATACATCTATATTCTTCTGTCGGTAGAGTTTTCATGTAGGTCCGGCAGCACAACTGGCAGTGCAGGGACTGATTTGGTATGTCAAGAATATTGTGATAATCTATGCGAATATACATATCATTTTCTTGGTGCAATCGTGTCTCCATCTTGCCGTTCGTATAACAATAGCTACGAATCCGTGTCGTCATCGTATTCCCTTCGTGTGATCATCTGTTCAATGGGCGAGTTTTACATGCAAACAAAATCGAATGAAATCATCGTACTGATCGATATACGAAGGCAATACGAACACAGCACGAATTCATACGACGGTCCCTCGATAGCAATGCGAAGGGGAAAATGGAGACACGGATGCAACACGAAAATGGCGTGATCAACAATTTGCTCAATTCCCCGATGTTGCCGCCGAAGCCAGAAAAACTGTTGCGGCGGCTAAAAGATGACCTTTGATGTGTTTACGAATGGCCCGATTGCTAACGATCCTTTGCGAATTTGCACATTTTCAAATTCGTGTTTCCATATTTTGTTCAATTCGGCTATTTGTGAAGCGCCCTTTAGAAAACTAATTGCGTGAAATGCATATCTTGAGGCAGAGAAAAACATTACAACTATTTTACCAAAGATTTTGGTTGGTCAATAAATTACTATTTTAAAAGGAGTAAAAGCAAGTTTTCAGTTTTGAAAGAGTGACATACAACAGAAAAGATACTTATAGGAGTAAACGTGTGCATGTAAAAAGGACTCTTTTACTTTACAAGCCTAAATAACTATACAATGCTCAAACGTTGCTTGCGTGTTGAAACTTACAAGCGCTCATTGATGCACGTGAAAAGTATGTTTTGATCACGTGACCTAATCAGACTTCACAGCATTAGCAACCTGCACACCCCAGCAGGATAGACGGACGTATATCATCATCTCAGAGGAAGGTAAAGAACTTTTAATCTTATTATGGTTTATAATTGAATGATTTAGAAGAAATATACTGAAACTTTGAACGGTGTATGAACACTATCAACAATGCATATTTCGGTTGACTTGAACAGTTTACATGACTAGCCCTAGAACATGTGGTTATGTGGCTTTACGTTGTAAGCTTCTCGTTCAACGGGTCGACATAAAACGGGTCACAAAGTTGGTCCAAGTATTGACACGTCGCTATTACCAATCGCATTACATTTTCACTTGAACAACAATAATTGATGAATAGATGAATGTTCTGTTATTTGAGTAGGCGACCATGTCTCCCTGAAAATCCCATCCTTTGAATAAATATATCATTATCTGTATGAGACGTTTCACGGTGGTTAAAATCGGATTTTAGTGTTGGATACAGAATGTGTTATTCGTAATCTACTGGTAATAACTTTCGATTGTATGGCTCAAATACTGCCCAAGCGGACTAAACGATTACCCGATTGAATGAGCCGGTCCACTGATTGGATCGGAATATCAACGTCTGTAGGAGTGAGCCGATAGGTGACTACTAAATTTTAAACTAATGGATATGAGACAGGCCCGTAGTATCATTTTCAGGAGTGGGGGCCACACTTGTCATTAGCCGAAGCTCAGTGACGTACAGGCTTATCTTGACTGTAACTTATCTTTTTAATGTTGTATATTTATGATAGCATAACATTTACATACCTCATATCAGCCCATCGAGCTGCTAAAGCCCATGTCTCTTGTGTTTAATTAATGTATGAAATATTCATCCATGAAAATAGTTGGCGGGGCGGCTTGTTGCGGACCTTTAGAAGGCCAAAATCATAATGAAGTGAACCGAAGATAGGATACTTGTTCGGTATTAACAAATATTCTTTTAGTTTGAAGAGAAACAAATCATGATAATCTTAATGCTTAAAAAAAACAAAGATATTCTTATTGCTTGAAGAACATAGATAATCTAAATGCTTGAATATAGATAATATTAAATCTTGAAGAACCAGATATTCTGATTGCTTAAAGAACATAGATAATCTAAATGCTTGAATATAGATAATATTAAATCTTGAAGAACCAGATATTCTGATTGCTTGAAGAACATAGATAATCTTAAAGCTTGAATATAGATAATATTAAATCTTGAAGAACCAGATATTCTGATTGCTTGAAGAAGATAGATGTTTCACTGCTTGAAGAACATCTATAATGGTAATGTTTGAAGAGCACAGATCATCTTTGTGATTTAAGAACAAGGAGACAATAATACTTAAAGAACACAAATTATCTTCCTGCTTGTAATACCCATATAAAAGGATACTTGACGAACAGATAACCTTAAGGCTTGAAGAACACGGATATTAATAATGCTTGAACTAAACATATAAAATGATACTTGAAAATAAAAATCTTCTTAGTGCTTGAAGAAAACTTTAACAACACTTATCACCTTTTTGCTTGACGAACACAGATAATCTTCCTGCTTGAAATACACATATAAAATAATACTTGAAGAACATAAATATTATTGGTGCTTGAAGAACAGTGTCACGTTTTAAGGGGACGATAAGGTGATGTCAGGTTGAATAAATAATGCTCCGAACTAAATGAAGCAGTTATTAATCACATATGTATTGTAAACGTCAGCCATTCCTTTTTCTTACAAAAAATAAATTAAAGCTGCTCACACACAATACGGTACATGAAATGGTAACTAATATATAGTTACGTAAAACAACATTCTACTACAATAACTAAGGTTTAACCAATTGTTTTATGAGAAGATCTCTCTTTTCTAATGCATGTTTTCAATATAATGATAATTGAACAATGAAAGCTTCGTTATTAGTTTGCAATAAAGAAGTATAAGCATCCCTTGGTTGTTTATCTAGAAAGTGGAGTGGTATATATTTCTGTCTTAATTCAAAATAACAAGGGCATGAAAATGTAAAATGCATTTAATTTTCTATTGATTGGTTACATAAAGGACAATATCTTTCTCGATAACTGTTTCCCCCCCCTCATTGACCATTAAACTTAGCAAACCCTTGCGATATTTTACAAATATTTTTCTTAAATGATATGAAGTTATTTTTGATAAATATTTTTCTGGCTGAAGAACGGTTTTGAAGGTCCTGTAATATTCATATCGTGAACTTGAATCTAAAGTGGAATGCCAATCTTGACTGAACATATTTAGCTCGAAGTCGAAACTCATTAATAAATCTGTAAAACGTCCCCGATTGTCTCGCACAACCATATGAAACCAAAAATGATAAATTCCTATTATCGCTTGCCCAAGTATGTTTTCCCATATTATCAAGACATAAAAGCATGTTATAAGCTACTCTTGGTAGACTTTTTTCGTGCATAGTTAAAATCTTGAACCAAAACCTTAAACATCGTATTTGATAATTAATGTACAATGGAAACCTGCCACATTCACCATACACCATGCAATTAGGTGTCTGTGAGCTTACACCAAGGAACTTTTTGCAGGCTAACAGATGCACTCTCTCTATACAAGCGAAACGCGGAAAACCCCATATTTCAGAGTCATATTATAAAATGGCTTGTATCTGAGAGTTTGATTGTTTCATAGGTTGTAAAACGAATTTTCATGTAAATTTCAACAGTGAATTTGGGAAAAATATTTGACCTTTTAAGATTTTCAATTAAAACAAGAATTTATCACAATTTGCAAACTTTTGAATTTTCATCATTAATATTCATTTGTTTCAAAGCAAAACAATATATTTGAAAATCATCGTTCTTTTATGCTCGTATATTACCCTTTGTAGTCTAGAAGCTTGAATTACGTTTCAATTTCATTACTTAATAAACGACAGGCCTATAGTGCGTTCTTTCTTTACATTGCATGATTGATATCAATATTTTGATCATGAGCTACAACGCCGATATATATAATGGCTGAAATACCGTCAAGCGGCGTAAAACAATAACTCACCCACTCACTCACTTGAATTACCTTTTCATTTAGCAAATAAAGTAGCCACATGGTAACTGGTGGATGATCAAAATAGATTTACATATATATATTTATTTCTTGATTGCTCTTTATTGTCCGTTGGATGCTTGAGGTACGTTTTATATTCTTTGTTTTGAATATTCAAATTTTTTGAAGTGCGATGAATATTCTAAATGATGAAGTGGAGTGAATTTTCTGAATTTGTGAAGTGGGATGAATATTCATGAATGCTTGAATCTATGCGGTGACTATTCTCCTCTTTGGGGAGGGGGGGGGGGGGGGGGGGGCGGGGGGATGAATATTTTTAATTTTGAAGAGCAGGGAATATATCGAGTGATTAATATTCTAAATGTTTGAAGTGGGATGGATCTTCTAAATGTTTGAGTAGAGTGAATATTCTGAATTTATGAAGTGGGTGAATATTCGCAATGTTTTAAGTAAGTTAAATCTCTCTTTTTTTATAGTATGATGAACATTGTGAATGCTTGAATCAATGCGATGAATATTCTAAATGTTTGAAATTTGATAAATATTCCGACTTTTGATGATGTAGTTGTAGCGACTTCCCTGGAGATGACGTTGACTCAGGTATGCGTGCTGGCAGTCGCTGTGCTCGTCACCGGCGGGCAGGGGGAGGGTGAGTCTCGGTTGATAACCTTCTGCTTTATGGAATTCTCCCATCGAGGTATTTTTTCTCCGTTTTCTAACCGTAGAGACCTGACAGTTCACACAACCTCTGCTCTTTCAAGACATTAGGCCTCACAATTTGCACAACCTCTGCTCTTTCAAGACCTTCTCCCAGTAGAGGCCTCACAATGCACATAACCTCTTTTAAAAGTAGATGATCTCACCCTGCACCTAACCCCAAACTAAGACACAACAACTCTAACACCCACTGAACCTTACGTTTTTTGATCCGGGCACTGCTAATATTGATGTGGATTCAGGTGCTTGTTATTTTTAGCTTATCTGGCCTGAAAGGTCCGATGGGCTTATGCAATGGCATGGTGTCCGGCGTCCGTCCGTCCATCCGTCCGTAAACTTCGTACATTTTCGACTTCTTCCCCAGAAGCATTAGGCCTAGAAAGCTGAAAACTGAAACTTTGTGTACATACTACTTAACTAGTGTGGAATATAATTCATAACTTTGGTGACCTTTTGGCCCCTAATAAGGGCCACACCCTTAAAACCTATTTTCATATATTTTCTCCTGAAGCATAAGGCCTAGAAAGCTGAAGCCTTATGTACATACTACTTAATTAGTTTCTTTAAGGGGCATTTTAGAAGTTGGAATGATGACAGTGAGGACACGTATATGGATGACAACTTCTTTATTCATGATATGCGACGTTTCGACACAGTTTCTTGTGTCGTTCTCCTCACTTAACTAGTGAGGAATATAATTCATAACTTTGGATAACTTTTATTTATAACTTTTATTAAGGATAAGGGCCACAGCCATTTATTGAGGATAAGGGCCACAGACTTAAAACCTATTTTCACATTTTTCTCCAGAAGCTTAAGGCCTAGAAAGCTGAAGCCTTGTCTTCAGACTCCTAAGTTAGATAAGGAGGTTTCTAAATTGTACATTTGGTGACCCTGTGGACCCTACTAAGGGAACAGAAACAAATTTGTTAAACCCTAAAGCAGAATTGACATGAAGCCTGATGAGCAACAGAGCCAATGGCTCTAATTTTAATTTAGCGATACGAGGCAAATATCTTAAAGGTTATTCGAGGATGAATTGGCTCAGTGGATATGAGTTGACTATAATCATGTATGTCCTACCTCATGTAAGAATCTCGTTCTCTGATTGGTTCACGTTCTTCGGCTCGTCGCATAAAACCAAGCTCGAGGCGGATATCTCCCCATACACCCCGCCTCTTAATGGTATAACTTATAATGTCCTCTTCCCGCAGCCGCGACATACACGTCTATCGGTTTCCCGGCCTCCACCCGGGGCGAGGACTACTACAATGAGGGAACTGGCCTCCTCTTCGTCAACACAGACTTCCCTCTCGTGACGGGCAGACTATACCAGGTCTGCTACTACATACACAGGGACTTCGACAGCGACTACACCGGGAGCTTCTACCTGCTGGCCCGCACTGGCTCCAACTACCGCGTGTTGTACGTGCAGGACATCACCTTCCAGAAGCTGGAGGGCAGATACTGTGTAGGTGCAGCAAGCGCTCCATATCAGCAGTTTGTAGTTTCGAAGTGTCCTTCATAGGCAAAAACTGGGGTTAACATATTCAATTCTCATTGAAATATGATGTAATTCTGCCACTTTATAATTTACCACCACTGTAAAGCTCGATCATATAAAATTGGTATTGTGGAAAAATTAGGAAATACGAGCGAATGACTATATGGTATTGCTTTCAATTTCCATTTACTGTTAACCCTTACGATGCGGGGCGCGTGATATTTACGGGCCAAATATAAAATGGCACGTAAGCCCTCTTGGCGAAATCCGTAACTTTCAGGATAAGGCTATATATTGACTGCAAGCAGTCTTGGCTGCTCCCGGATATAAAATATCAAAATTTTTCTCAAAAATGATTGAGGGTACCCACCTTGCGGCATTCATATCTCACAAACCAATAGAGATAATTCTATAATTTTTACATCATCGTGTAGAAGAGAGAATTGTCTTTATTTCCATGTATCATATGTATATCCGCGCACAAAAATAAAGAAGCTGCAAGCGTTGCGACAAGTGCCGCAAAAACTTTTTTTTACCTCAAAATGATTGAGGGTACCCACCTTGCGGCATTTATATCTCACGAACCATTAGAGATAATTTTATAATTTTTACATCATCGTATAGAAGAGAGAATTGTCTTTATTTCCATGTATCATATGTATATCCGCGCACAAAAATAAAGAAGCGGTTAATCAGGATATAACGGTGGCTGGCACCGGACAAAACAATTCCGCCACGTGGGCTTGTAGAGCAAAAATATATAGCCGCATCGTAAGGGTGCTATTTAAAGAACTCACCATGTCCGATGTTACGTAACTCTATTTCCACAAGTAGGCCTACTCTTCTATCACAGAGTAACACGAGCCGGCTGGTGGGTGTGAGCGAGGGACAGATGCTGGGGTGGCGGTTCGGCTCCAGCTCGGGCCCCGTCTCCTACAACATCACAGACAGCGACTCCCGGGGCACCCGGGCGCTGATCAGCCCCACCCCTCACCTGAGGGTCGGGGATACGGTCGGGGGGCTCAGCTTCACCAAGACCTACTACTTCAAGATCGAGGCAGTTGAGGAGACAGGTTACATTGGAGCGACTGGGGCCTCCGGGATGGCAGGTACCCAAGGGGCTAGTGGACCCCCGGGAAGAGAGGGGGAGTCTGGGGCCCCGGGGGTGAGAGGGGGCCCGGGACTGGCTGGCAGTACTGGTGTAAGGGTGAGTGGTACTAGGAACTTTTAAAGATTGATTTAATTCCTGAGAGTGACATGCTCTTTTCTTTACTAGGAAGTAATAGTTTATACATGGTTTATCCGCCATTATTAGCAGCCCCGTCTAAGGACGGGGCTGCTATCAGTTTTTGTGAAGTTTCCATCGCCGCCGCCGCCGCCGCCGCCGCACTCGTACTACTAGCTATAACTTTTTTCCACTAAGCTTTCCAGAACTCTTATTCATACCTTACTACTCATACCTCGGGGGAACGATTTTGACACGTTCACTTTCAAGGTCAAAGGTCAAGGTCACGAGATATGTATTCACTCTAAGAATTCCTTGTAAACGCGATAACTTGAAAAGATTTTGTGCTATGAAGCTCTAACTTGGTATATATCATCCTTGGAAAAGTAAAAAACTTTGAAAAGGTTTTGGCTACAATCCGTCAAAGGTCAAGGTCACAGCAAGGTCATGACGTAAGCATGTTTTAGCAAAAATGCTTTATTTTAACTATGAACACTTTTAATCAATACATGATTGTTATACTCCATAAAAAGTGTTCAATTATTGTGTGACCTTGAAGGTCAAAGGTCAAGGTCATGAGATATGAGTTATTACAAAATGCACTAAATTTGGGTATAACTTTATCCCATTTAGCTTTTCAGAACTCATGAACATGTCTAAATGTTAATACTTCCAGGGAATTATTATGACATGTTCACTTTCAAGTTCAAAGGTCAAGGTCACGAGTTATAAAATCACAGCAAAATTCCTTGTAAACGCGCTAACTTGAAAAGTTTTTGTGCTATGAAGCTCAAACTTGGTATATATCATCCTTGGAAAAGTAAAAAATTTTGAAAAGGTTCCGGCTACAATCCGTCAAAGGTCAAGGTCACAGCAAGGTCATGACTTAAGCATGGTTTAGCGAAAATGCTAAATTTTAACTTTGATCACTTTTAATCAATACATGATTGTTATACTCCATAAAAAGTGTTCAATTATTGTGTGACCTTGAAGGTCAAAGGTCAAGGTCATGAGATATGAGTTATTGCAATTCCTTGTAAACACAATAACTTGAAAAGGTTTTGTGCTATGATCGAAGTTTAGATTTTGTATATATTATCTCTTGAGAAGTACAACATTTTCAAAAAGTTTTGGGTACGAAATGTCGAAGGTCAAGGTCACAGCAAGGTCAACATATATGGAGAAAATGGATTAATTTAATTTTTAACACTTTATTTCATTACAATGATGTTATACTCAATGAAATGTGTTCATTGATTGTGTGACCTTGAGTGTCAAAGGTCAAGGTCACGTGAAAATTCCCAGCTGGTGAGGCCTGTAAAGGCAGAACAGGGTAAGGCGAAACCCCAAGTTCCGGGGCTGCTCTGCTTTTGCGGTATCCCGCAAACGCTAATCTAGTTTATGTAGGATATTGAAATTGAATCATGTGAAGGAAACATTTTTTTGATAATAATATGCTTATGTTGCTATTACATTTTGACATGATTAAATTATATTAAAGACATTAAGCAAGCGATTATTTTTATATGATATAACATACATGAAATTGAATGGTTTAATTTTATATCAACAACCGCAAATTTGCTGAAATATTGGAACAAGCGGCGCTTACCGATAACTCGCTCACTAGTTCAATATAAGCAATAAAACAATCTATATATTCACTTATAACAAGAGCATGTGATATCTCCTCCAATTTCCGTACACTAAACTTCATACAGGGCGGGCTGGGACAGACAGGAGCTAAGGGTGACACGGGCAGCCCAGGGGGGACAGGGCCCGAGGGGTCGACAGGGCCCAGGGGGGTGACAGGGCCAGGGGGAAGGTAGGTACATTGCTATTATTATTTTCTTCTCCGTTCTTTGAGGTCAGTTCAAATCGTCAATCGCACTTTATTTAGAAGTAAAGATGTAGGTCAAACATTCGTAATTCTTTATTTAAACACGGTTCATTAATCTTTAAGAGGCCGAATATGTTCAGTTGCCGGCATCGGTAACCTTTAATTTGTCTCCCAATATGTTCACAGTTAGGGTAGCCTTTAGTATGTCTCCCAAAAGGTTCAGTTACCGGTATCAGTTACCTTGAATTTGTCTCCAAATATGTTCAGTTGCCGGCATCGGTTACCTTGAATTTGTCTCCAAATATGTTCAGTTACCGGCATCAGTTACCTTGAATTTGTCTCCCAATATGTTCAGTTACCGGCATCAGTTACCTTGAATTTGTCTCCCAATATGTTCAGTTACCGGCATCAGTTACCTTGAATTTGTCTCCCAATATGTTCACAGTTAGGGTAACCTGTAGTATGTCTCCCAAAATGTTCGGTTACCGGCAGTTAGACATTACAAGATTGTACCTTTGATTTGTTCCCCAAGACAAGATGCAATTACAATTAGATATAGCGTCCTCCAACGGAAATTATTAAATGACACAAAAGGTTTATGAATTATTAAAGCAACGTCAACACTTCAATCCTTCTCAATGCAATTGAACTCTTGTTAACAGATATTAAACGTTCATCACATCAAGAATCTTATGGAATAGTAAACAGATATTCAATGTTTATGACATCATGAATCTTACTGAGTAATTTTAAACATCTATGGAATGATCCCACATCATGAATCTTATTGAACAATAAATCCTTGTTAAATGTAATACAATGTTCACCATTGCAGTTTCATTTCACTTCAATTTTGGTTAAACTATTTTGATTTATGAAATCGTTTAGTGTTATTGATATAGTGATGGATATCGAAGATTTTAATTAAGCTTCACCGAGCTTTGCAGAAGAAAGCATAATGGTTATCTTTATTCAAGTGAAGTAAAGAAGTAAAGAAAATAAGTAAATATTTCAGTCCGGGAGCGAGAGGCGATGAGGGTTTGCCTGGGACACCAGGAGCTGACGGAGCGGCAGGGGAGACGGGGATAGCTGGGGGGAGGGGGGACACGGGACCCTCGGGCTTGAAGGGAGACACCGGGCCGGCAGGTACATCCTTCAATCTCATTGAAACTAGCTCATAATATTTTTGCACTATCTAACAAATATCTTACTTGACTTGTTTGTTTTCATATTAAGCATATTGATTTACCACATTGAGATTAAGGTATCCGAGAAGTTGTAGACTTGATTTCATTTCAAGGTTGAATAGGAAAAGTATACACAGAACTTAATCAATTCCACCTCACCCTAATGGTTACAGAAAACGGCTGTTATGATAACCAATACACATTTTCAGGCAAACAATTAGGGATTATCCATCTAGCAGTGAAATTTTACAACGATTTGTTATTTTTAGTCAAAATCCAAATCATGATTGAAAATGAGTCATCATTGTTTTGCTGCAATATGATAATTAGTCTTTTGACTTAAATGGTGACGTTTTAGTTAATGACCTTATCGCAAAAATTAGTCATTAAAGCAGTAGTAGCCGTCAAAATCACAAATTTATCACTCTTCCAAACCAAAAGAAAACTGCACAGAGAACAAAGTTGACACCGTTAAAGACCATGGCTTATGTGTAAAGTGTTATCGTGACTCCTCGAGATACAACCCCTGTATTCGCTCCACATATCATACAAAGCTTCTCTAAAGGATGACGCGGAGCCCAGTTGGTTTTACAATCACTTTTGCAAATAATCAGAACCGAGATAATATATGCATGGGTACGGTCGTATCTTTATTGTCTACCCATCAAAAAAGCACGCGGGAAGAATGATAATTATCTTATTTACCAATGTCTTGCTCTTTCATATTCTGTTATAATCCAAAAAGGTCACAAAGGATAGAGTTGATATCGTGCTCTCCAAATTTTATATAATCTATGTGTTTTCGATAATGTCCACAGACATATATGCAGGGGTAGCAGTTGGTCATGTCATCCAGACTCTAAAGCAACAATATTTAGGGTATCAAGTAAAGCAAACAAATAATTACATTTCAAAGCCCTTCAAAAGAAAATCACTGATTATTATCAGACAAGTAAGACCATAGCTTTTTCAAACTGCAACTATGCCAAATTCTAAACTTTCTGGTCAGCATTTCACAACCTTTTTAACAAATGATTTAATTCGGAAAAATGTGTATTTGTACATACATATGGCATTACATGACTGGATGTAAACACATTGTATACAAAATGGAAAAAAAAAATATTTAGGGTAGCGGTGTCTCTTTTTATTTCCTACATGTACCTATCCAAAACAAATTCGCACAGGATAATAAAGGGATGTTGAGTTTTTGTTACCAATGTGGTTTCAATAACTCAGAACCGAAATATCAGACTTGGCGCTTACTACGCTACGAACATACAGAAGAGTTACACAGGATACAAATGAAGACTAGTTTTCCGCAGATTAGTTGTTATTGTTCCAATATGTCTTACAAAAAATCCGAACAAAATATCTGCCTTGGTACTTTCAATCCTCTATCCACCCACAAAGTCACGCAGGGAGGAAAGTTCATTGTGTTCTCTAATCCTGATACCACCGATGTGTTTAATGTGACAGTATTAAGTATGCAGTATTCACAAATATATAGAGGATACTTAATGTAGTTTTCAATATACCAGGTTTATTTCATCGAGTGTCATGGGTAAAGTTGATGTTTCACAAGTGGCGCAGCCACGAGTGAATTTACAATTTTACCCATGTCACGAGATGAATTAAACCTGGTATTTAAAAAAACGACATTGAGTATTCTATTTATTATATGATTCTTAATTAAATATGTTATTAAGATGACTAGAAACTGGAAAGTTAGGCCTATTTGTTCACATGCCTGAAAGTAATTGCGGCACCTGACCAGTGATGATATATCACACCTTCACAAGTCACAGTGAAAGTATAATATATCGTCACTGTTGCCTGATAAAACCCAGTATTTCACCGCTGATCATATAAGCAAATGTCAAACCGACATATCTGCCTGGGTGTTAATTACCATCCAACCATCCAACCATCACAGGATAAAAACGATGTATTGTGGTCTCACATCTTCATGCTACCCTTACCCTGAGCAAACCGAATTAAATTCCTCTGGACCAGCGTCCTATTTCCGCGAATTTTAAAACGATTAAAACTGTATATTTTGTTTTTCGAAAAATATATATTCAAATTCTTATATCAATTCATTTGATGCACACCGCTTATGACTGAAACATTGGAACCCATTAAACCTGCATACCCTGCTCAATCGCCTGCAGGTGTCCCGGGAAGAGACGGTGCAGCTGGAGTCCCGGGTGTGAGCGGACAGACAGGAGCTGTAGGCGGACCAGGGGACCCGGGTGAGACGGGAACTCCCGGGCAGGACGGACAGCAGGGGGAGACCGGACCCACGGGCCCTCGGGGCAGTGGAGGCAAGTCGCTTCGGTCTTCATAGGACAATTGCCTTCCTAGAAGGTTACTACAGCTAAAAAGACACACTACACTAAAAAGAAGTCTACTATTAACCAAAATGTTTGTCCGATATTACATAACAAAGTTGTTTCCAATGATATTTAAGTTTATGCAAAGTTAAGAAAACACGTTGGAATAATAAACAAGACAACCTATTTCCAGTGAAGATAACTGTTTATTGGAACCACTAGAAAATAACAAAGCAGACAGCATATTTGCCATGGAGATGCCGCATTGTGTGTTGCAGGACCCGGGGGAGAGACGGGTGTTTCCGGATCAGGAGGACCACCCGGGGTGTCCGGACCATCTGGTCCCCCCGGAGTGAGCGGGGTGTCGGGGTCACCGGGTACAGATGGGGCTGAGGGCGAGCGAGGTCAGGCTGGATCAACTGGCAGTGCTGGGTCCACTGGTGCGTATTGACGTAGTTAGGGAATGTAATTCCTGCTAGACACCTAACAAATTGACACTTACAATTTGAAAATGTTACGGTTAGGGTCCGTTAAAGGCGCTTAAAAAGAAATATTTTAAAGAAATATTACCAGTTGCAAGACAAAACAAAATGAGTTCTAATAAGTATTGGCTGAAAAGTTTCCCAAGCGGCGTAAAACAATAACTCACTCTCTTTTATAACTAATTATCAAGTTACATGATAAAATTCCCTCTAACGGCAGCTTTCATTATTTTCTTTGATATTTGATGATTACTTCTTCGACTTGGGTTAACAGTGCTGAGTAATGATATATTTGATCCTTTTACTTGATACTGGATAATGCCTCTCCGACATTAAAAGTGCTGAGTAATGAATCTAATGATATGTTTAACCCTCTGAAGACCATACATTCGACAAAAGATTATAATCATTTGGGAAATTTAAAGAGATAAAATTAACAAAAACCCTACAACTTCCCCTTCAATATAAACATGTCTGTGATCAGGACCACGAGGATTCCCTGGAGCCTTAGGTCAAACCGGTCCAAAAGGAGAAGGTGGATTTGATGGAGAAACGGGCACTGCTGGAGGAGTAGGCGCTGAAGGGATGACAGGTAAAGTATAACCTATCATGTTTGAGAAAAACTTAGTATTGACTAAATGTTTGTTTTAGTTTAACTATATTTTACTAGTTTAGTTCATTACAATGTACAGATAACCGGATGACTCCTATCCGGTTGTCCGGATTAACGATGTTCGACTGTACATGTTTTCTTTATCACTTAATCAACCTTCAATCAAGCCTAAAGATAGCCATGTTTCTGTAGTCTTTATGACAAAGCAAAGAATATCATGCATAACATTTACTCAATTTTTTCCACAGGCGTTCAAGGGGTTCCTGGTGCGACTGGACTCCCAGGCCTAATACCCAATATAACAGGTCTCATAGGACAAGCAGGGGCTGCAGGGACAAGCGGTGTGGCAGGGGAAGACGGACTTACCGGAGCAACAGGTATGGATCTCTTTGAATTTGAAGTTGTTGTAACCAGAGTTACAGGTATTTTTTTAATATATATTTTTTGGACGACGATTCTGGATACTTCACGTCCCTTTGTCAGTTCGATAATTAGCATAGTGTACAGTGCATTGCTGTAGCAAAGCAGAGATTCGATAAGGCAGCATTATTTCCTTATAAAACACTTGATATTGCTAGATTGTACCCCGTGTGCATATATATATCCAAACAGGTGATCCAGGTCTCCCGGGACCACAAGGGGATCAGGGCCAGACTGGAGTGACGGGTCTACAGGGAGAACACGGAGACCAGGGGGAGACTGGAATGCAAGGTCTACTGGGACCACGTGGGAATCAGGGGGAAACTGGAGTGTCAGGTCTACAGGGACCGCAAGGACACCATGGCGAGACGGGAGTTCCAGGTCTAAAGGGACCACAAGGGGATCAGGGTGAGACCGGAGTGTCCGGTCTACAGGGACATCAAGGAGACCCGGGGGAAACTGGAGTGTCAGGTCTACAGGGACAACAAGGGAATCGGGGAGAGACTGGAGAGTCAGGTGTGCGGGGACCTGAAGGTTTGTCTGGTCCACCCGGATCCACAGGTGTTCAAGGGTCTCCTGGATCGCATGGTCTGACAGGATCTCCTGGATCTGATGGTCTGACAGGATCTACAGGCTCAGTCGGACCTATAGGAGTTCAGGGTGTGCCGGGGGTGACAGGACAAAGCGGAGCTGATGGGGTTACTGGTATGATGGGGGAATCAGGGATACAAGGTAATCAGAGATCTTAGTATGTTTGTGATAATGCAATATTTATATACAGTAAAGGTGTTAAATATACTTAATTTTGAACACCTTTCAGGTGCAAATATGTATTATAGATCTAAACTGAAACGTCTTAGACATGGATCTCAACGCACACATGCTGACCTTTTGGTACACAGTTCACATGCAAAGACGTTGTTAAAAAGCACTTTGACATAAAATAATTTTTTTTCAAGGAGAACATGGGGCAACTGGTGGACCAGGCAAACAAGGATTGCCAGGTTTAACTGGACTCTTAGGCCCGAGTGGTTCTACAGGAGATACAGGGCCACATGGTAATGATGGCAGAGAAGGACGAACTGGGGATCCTGGACATACAGGAGTATCTGGTCCTCGAGGGCTTCAGGGTCCAGTAGGAATGGCTGGCATTGAGGGGAGAACTGGGGAGGACGGGAGGACAGGCTTGTCTGGACTCACTGGATGGACTGGAGCCGAGGGGTTGACTGGCCAGGCCGGTGAAATGGGACATACAGGAGTTTCAGGATTGACAGGTGACCGTGGGATGGAAGGCAGAACTGGAGCAATAGGGCCTTTTGGATTGCCTGGAGTCACTGGTATTTCTGGTCTTGATGGTCATCATGGTCGGACAGGTTTGTGCAGTTTCAGGATCAGAATTCATCGTAAATATTAAATTCAATTTCTTTCCGGTACTGAAGTACAATACATTTACATAACATTTACACGCATTTGAAATTCACATGAATATGACAATAATTACGTTTAATTTCCATTATGTTTTGAGATATATTCTGATCTGAACAACATTCTATTTTCTCTTTGGATTGGTTTGAATCTATCTCTTTCGATGAATAGATCATGTGAAGAACATCTTAGTCTACTTAATGCTGTCCTAAACCTTTTTACATTTACACATGAGAGATAGATTTCAGAATCTAGTGTACATTTAAACATTTTATCTTACAAGCATTTACTAGAAAGTGTTATCTTCTTGAGCCACTCTTGTGAATATAAATCTCATAAGAATAATAGGATTAATTTGATTTTGAATCTATCAGATGTTTTCATGTTACACAGTTGGTGAACTACATTATCCTTATTAAGGACAAAGTTTACGTCAAAACATTTTATATTCAAACGTTTTGTTCACCTTTTTTGTTGTAACCACCTAGGTCTGAGTGGAGTCCCTGGCCAGACAGGACCAGGTGGACAAGAGGGGGTAACAGGTTGGCCTGGAGAACAAGGCACAGATGGTTCTCCTGGAGTACCAGGCTTCACCGGAACACCAGGCACAGATGGAATGACAGGCATGGCTGGTGAACTAGGATCAACAGGCCCAGTTGGAGCACAGGGGGAAACAGGAACACAGGGACTGCCCGGTACTACAGGCGAACAAGGCAGAGATGGTTCACCTGGTATATCAGGATCACCCGGGCAACAAGGTCAGATCATTGAAACTGATTTTCCATTGAACGTAATGCCTTTATATATTTCCATGGTGTTAGAATTTAACTTCAGTGTAGGTGGGATCTTATGAATTTTGGAAAAGTATCGCTACAGGTTATCATTTCTTATGTTTAAATGTCAAAATAAAAATGTCTCATTACCTGATTGTTGTAGAAATCCTTAAAGCATATATTTACCTCTATGCAGGTTCAACAGGAACAATTGGACCGTCCGGCACACCTGGTCTCCAAGGTGTCACAGGTATTCAGGGACCAGAGGGTGTAACAGGAGGACATGGGAGTGAAGGCATGTCTGGTTTAGCAGGTACAGCTGGGCTACCTGGTCTGACCGGCTCAATTGGTCCTATGGGTGAGTCAGGTCTCCCTGGGGTCGCTGGTGTAACAGGTATTCTTGGACAAACTGGAATGCAAGGTCAGGAAGGTGAAACAGGAGCGTCGGGGATCAATGGACCACAGGGAGTAAAGGGTGACACTGGTGACTCTGGGATTCCTGGAAGAGATGGAATACCGGGTTCACCTGGACTCACTGGTGCAGCAGGTCCCCAGGGAGTCACTGGTCTGGTCGGTGCTACCGGCCCTGCAGGAGACGGTGAAGGAGTAGCTGGTGCGACTGGAGAGGCTGGTGCTACTGGGGTAGCAGGAGCTCCAGGTGAGATGGGTTTGACTGGTTTAGCCGGCCTTCCTGGGAGTGATGGGTTACAGGGACTCACCGGAGTAACAGGACAAGGAGGTCTGCCGGGTAGCACTGGGTCAACAGGTTAGTCAAACTTCAGTACAAATACAGTTAAAGAGGTACAAGAAGGGATATGAAATTCCTTCAGCCGATAGGCTTACAATGCTATACCTATTGCATATTCAGTTGTATTTTTAGCTCACCTTTACAAAGTAAATGTGAGCTTATGTCATGGCGCTTCGTCCGTCGTCCGTCTGTCTGTCTGTCCGTCTGTCTGTCCGTCCGTCCGTCCGTCAGTCCGTAAACTTTCACAAAAAAGACTACTCCTCCTAAACGAATCCAGATATCATTCTGAAATTGTAGTATGTTATACCCATGGTGATTCCTCACAGAAAGGTAGACGTTTCAGTTTTGAGAATCTAAGATGGCCGCCATGGCAGCCATATTGAATTTTCAATTAGATTTCAGGAAAAAGACTACTCCTCCTAAACGAATCCAGATATCATTCTGAAACTGTAGTATGTTATACCCATGGTGATTCCTCACAGAAAGGTAGACGTTTCAGTTGTGAGAATCCAAGATGGCCACCATGGCAGCCATATTGAATTTTCAATTAGATTTCACGAAAAAGACTACTCCTCCTAAATGAATGCAGTTATGTACAGAGTTATATCAGTAAAACTAATAGATTCCAGTAATGTTCACTTTCAGGTACTATCCATTTATAATTTGTTATCTCTCTTGTTGTATATACCTGTGTCAAATTGTATTACTGTTGTGTAAATAGAATATTCATTCACATTGTAATCAATTATATTTTACAAAGCTGCACTGTACATAATTGCACAAACCTTAATTGTAAAACCTGTGTTAACATTTGAAAAATTGTAAATCTTTATAACATATGTATATTAATCCATTTTGTATTGGAGAGGGCCCAGTAAGTGTTTTCACTTTTGCCCAATCCATTTGACCTTTTGTCAATAAAATATGTTTCAATCAATGCAGTTATCATTCTGAAATTGTAGTATGTTATACCCATGGTGATTCCTCACAGAAAGGTAGACGTTTCAGTTTTGAGAATCCAAGATGGCCGCCATGGCAGTCAAATTAAATTTTCAATTAGATTTCAGGAAAAAGACTACTCCTCCTAAACGAATGCAGATATCATTCTGAAATTGTAGTATGTTATACCCATGGTGATTCCTCACAGAAAGGTAGACGTTTCAGTTTTGAGAATCCAAGATGGCCGCTATGGCAGCCATATTGAATTTTCAATTAAATTTCATGAAAAGACTACTCTTTCTAAACCAATCTAGATATCATTCTGAAATTGTAGTATGTTATAAGTATGGTGATTCCTCACAGAAAGGTAGATGTAACAGTTTTGAGAATCCAATATGGCCGCCATGGCAGCCATATTGAATTTTTCAATTAGATTTCATGAAAATGACTCCTTCTCCTAAACCAATCTAGATATCATTTTCATATTGTAGTATGTTATACCTATAGTGATTCCTCCCACAAAGGTAAACGTTTCAGTTCTGAGAATCCAAGATGGGCGCGAAAGCAGCCATATTGACTTTTCAGCTGCAGATGACACATCATTATTACTAAATTTTAAGCTTTCATCAAGTGATCACTCGAACCATATAAATTCTCTAATTTGAACTTACTAATCATAATATTATCTTGAATATGGAATATTTTAGATTGTCATGCAAGTTGTTCTATATTTTTAAGTGTTTCTAAAACATAAAGATGAAAGACAAACATGATTAATTAATTTGTTTAAAATATTTATGGCAACTAGCTGCAAAAACCCAATGACATTAAACATCATGTTGAATTTTAAACAATGGTATCTCCCTTATATTCCTTTAAATACCATACAAAAGGGGTCAACCAGAGTTCAGATATTCCTGTTGAGTCCACTATGCATTTCTAATACACATCCCAATACAGGCTGCTAGCATCACAGTCTCAGCTGCTAGTCTGTTGCATAATCAACCTGACCCAATTGATATGGTAGAGCATTATGCTATATGGCCATGTGTATGCAATACGAGTTATGGAAATTAGACTTGTATTCTCATGACAGTGATATGTTCTTTCTAAGAAAAACAACTTACACAAAATTTGTCAACAATAAGCTTTGTGTTTAGCAATCTACATGATAAGTTGATGTGGAAAGAGTTATTTTGCATCAGTTTTCAGTTCCTGTGTTTTACTCATATAATCATATTTGTACCATTTCTATAACTAACAGAAGTTCTTCTTGACACAAAATTAATTTAGGACATAAGCTAACTATATTTTGTGAAATTATATATATTTTTCACAACAATTCATGTTCTCTCCCGTCAAGTCTTTTAATACCACACATAAGGGCTTAGCCAGAGTTCAGGTTTATATGCTCAGCACACTAGGGTGCTTCTCCAAATAAAGTACACAAAGCCAAATACACAAATTGCTACACTCTCCTTAAGGATCTGGTGCTAGCAGCCCTGCCTGCTTGTATATTGCATAGTAATCCTGACCTAATTGATAAATAGAACATAATGGACTTGATGGAAAGTATATAAATTGTCTTTATGAAAAGTATACTTGTATTCTAATAATAGTAATACTTTTTACAAATAACAATTTAAACAAGTCAAGAATCAGCTTTTGTGTACAACAATCTGCAGGATGAGTTAATATTAACAAGTCAAGAATCTTCTTTTATGTACAGTAATCTACATGATAAGTTAATAATAGAGGTATTTAGCAGCCCCGTCTAAGGACGGGGCTGCTATCAGTTTTTGTGAAGTTTCCATCGCCGCCGCCGCCACCGCCGCCGCCGCCGCCGCCGCGACCGCCGCCGCACTCGTACTACTAGCTATAACTTTTTTCCACTAAGCTTTCCAGAACTCTTATTCATACCTTACAACTCATACCTCGGGGGAACGATTTTGACACGTTCACTTTCAAGGTCAAAGGTCAAGGTCACGAGCTATGTATTCACTCTAAGAATTCCTTGTAACCGCGATAACTTGAAAAGTGTTTGTGCTATGAAGCTCTAACTTGGTATATATCATCCTTTGAAAAGTAAAACAATTTGAAAAGGTTTCGGCTACAATCTGTCAAAGGTCAAGGTCACAGCAAGGTCATGACTTAAGCATGGTTTAGCGAAAATGCTTAATTTTAACTATGATCACTTTTAATCAATACATGATTGTTATACTCAATAAATAGTGTTCAATTATTGTGTGACCTTGAAGGTCAAAGGTCAAGGTCATGAGATATGAGTTATTGCAATTCCTTGTAAACACAATAACTTGAAAACTTTTTGTGCTATGAAGTTTAGATTTTGTATATATTATCTCTTGAGAAGTACAACATTTTCAAAAAGTTTTGGGTACTAACTGTCGAAGGTCAAGGTCACAGCAAGGTCAACATATATGGAGAAAATGGATTAATTTAATTTTTAACACTTTATTTCATGACAATAATGTTATACTCAATGAAATGTATACATTGATTGTGTGACCTTGAGTGTCAAAGGTCAAGGTCACGAGAAAATTCCCAATTTGATGAGGCCTGTAAAAGGCGGAACAGGGTAAGGCGAAACCCAAAGTTCCGGGGCTGCTCTGCTTTTGCGGTATCCCGCAAACGCTAATCTAGTTTGTATCAGGTTCCAGTTCCAATACCATGTGTTTTATAAATACCTGTAAAACTAAATGATAATTGTATAATGCTGAAGGGGTTCTGGGAACAATTAACATGTCATCATAGAAGTCATTATTTTTCAATTAGATTTCAGGCCAAGTACTACTCCTACTAAATCAATTAAGATATCATTCTGAAAAGTGAGTATTTTTTTATATAGTGATTCCTGACAAAGACGCGTTTATTTTATTATCAAGAATCCAAGATGGTCAATATGTCAATTATATTGAATTTTCAATTGGATTTCATGAAATTCATTGAAAAGAATACATTTCCTGATCAATCAAATCAATGTCATTATATTTGTATTGATACGCTTGTTGTAATATTTATCAACACTATAAATACAGTTACAAAAAAATGTATGAATCATCTTTATCTGTCTGCGAACAGCCTGAAGCATGACTGTTTTAATAAATCCTTTTAATAAAACATAAAATGATAAAAGTTGTTCACTCCATCAGTGGGTTACATAATTCCTGACACTTCATATATGGCAAATAACATAGCCAGTGAGGGATAAATATACATTTCTTAATCATCTATATCTGATTACGGTCTGAACAATGATTATCTCAATAATTATAATGATCATTCAATGCAAACAAATCCTTTTCAAAAGCATTTAAAATGATTAAATTTGTTCACTCCCAACACTAACTGTAAGGTTTTTTAATCCTTTGTTCCCAAGCAATTAATTTATTCCAAATTGAAAATTTTGGTTAATGAATAACTAATTATCTTTTATTTTTTTTGTCATGCTAATAAAAGATATAATATTCATCTTCAAAACAGCATTCATTGAACAGCTGTCTGAACAATTCTTTTTTTACAAAGTCTTTCTCACCAATTCTCTCTGTTAGTTAAGATACTTCAATAAACATATTACTGAGTTGACCTCCAAATTATCTCCATTGCAAACCTCTCTTTTACCCCCAACCCTTCTATCCCCCACCCCCACCCCCCACAACCACCCCCTTTCCCCTCCTATCCTTCCAGCCCCTCTCCTGCAACTCTCCTCTAAAGGGTATCTGTATTGCATATTGAAATGAGGGGGGGGGGGACACTCACTATATGGAATAACAGTAACTTACATAAGAGGATAAGTTACATAAGCTACATGCAGGTGCAATAGGTCATCATAGGTCATCTTATCTAGTAATTAGCATAAACCCCCATGTTGCTAGCCTATTCTGACCAATCAGATTGCACTAACATATGTCAAGATTTAAGATAATCAGAAATCTTCAGTTAGAATTACATCAGACATTGACCTGGACATTTTACTTTGGCAATTGGACTTATCACTAGCTGAATTTGTGATTTGTGTCAGAGGGATATATTCCAAATGTTTATGTGCATCATTTTTTTAGTTCTTTGGAAGTTGAGAGTGTGACTAAATGAATACTCCTAAACCAATCAAGATATCATAATGAAATTAATACAGATGCCCATATAAAAGTAGCATTTTGAAGATTAAAAAGTCCAAGATGGTCACCAATTCAGCCATAGAGATACAAAAAAGTTATACAAAAACCTGCTGCTTGTTAACAAATCATGATTATATCATTCTTGTATTAATGTTTGTTAAAGCTCTAGTGGTTTCCAACAGAAGAATAGCATTTTAAAAGATAAAAAAAATCATGATGGCAGCCATAATCAATTATCATATAAAAGATGGTTACACAATTAAACCATATTACCACATCATTCATTTTAAGGTGAGCTTCTGTACCCTCGGTACTTTTATTTTATGTAGTAAAGCTTAATTTTCCCAAGGAACTATTGGCGCTACTGGACCAATGGGACTGAAGGGTAATAATGGCGCTCAGGGACAGACTGGACAGCAAGGATATACAGGGAACACAGGGCAACCCGGACTGCAAGGTCCCCCTGGGGAATCTGGAGCTGATGGAGAAGTAGGACCGATAGGCAGTACTGGACCTGTTGGTGTTGCTGGTATGACTGGGATTAAAGGTGAACGAGGTAGAGAATTCATGTTTTTTTTCTGGTTAAGTCAAACAGGTTTATAAAATATTCTTATCTAATAGTCTCAAATAACAATATTGAAATGGAATAACATTCAATTATTCCCATTGAAGGTTTGAGCGGAGCAGATGGAATGCCAGGTTCAGATGGCGTGACCGGAGCTGTTGGCCGACCAGGAGACCAGGGTGACACGGGAGCAACAGGACAATCGGGATCAGATGGTGCTACAGGACACATAGGAGAAACAGGGTCAACCGGACAACAAGGTATATTATGAATATAATCCTTGAATAATCGCCTGCTTTGAAAAATCACATGCCTTGAATAAACGCCTGCCATGAATAAATGTCGGGTCTAAGGTTTTGTTGAAATAAATAAACGCCTGCCTTGAACAATTGATATATAAATTGTAAAGAGGATTTATTCTATGTTCAAATTATGAAATAATCAATGATGATGATTTTGTTCAAACTGTTTTAGTAAAATGTATTTACACATATTATAGCTTCAAAAAGAATAATTGCCTGCCTTGAATAATCGATTTGTCAAATTGCTGGTTGAAATTAATAGTTTTTGGGCGATTATTAATGGATTTACGGAAACTTAATTTTTTTTCTAATGAATCATTATATTGATTTAATCCATATTCAATCTCCCACAGGTCAGGTTGGTGTGACTGGTGCAGTTGGTCAAATGGGCATCAGAGGTTTTGCTGGTAATACAGGAGCAACAGGTTCACAAGGTGTATCTGGTCTTCCAGGCCTGACAGGTTGGTCTCTTGTTTGTTACATTCTTGCTATTTGTATCCTCTCCTGTCCTGTCTGCAATTTGGTGAAATATCCTTTCCTTATAACCAAATGTTTATTTCACTATAAGTGTAATGATTTGTTTGACTTCTTGTCATGTAGGTATGTCCGGTCCCACTGGTGCAACTGGATCAGATGGAGGACCTGGTAGTGATGGACTCACTGGTCTGACAGGACTAGAGGGAAGGACAGGACCGGCTGGGCCTACTGGAGCTTCTGGTACTCAGGGTTTGCCAGGCCCAAAGGGAGAGTCTGGAGAAACGGGAATAGTTGGTCCTCCTGGACTCACAGGCTCTGACGGTGATCTTTCTCTCACTATATTCAAATGAACATCACTTAAATTACAATTAATATTTTATATTGATTAACACCGATGTTTGGAAAATTAGTTTATAAAAAGATTTCTTCTAAAAGCCAGAAATAATAATGATAATTTTTGTTCTATGGTTTTAGGAATCCCTGGAGAATCTGGTCAGACTGGAATAGCTGGACACATCGGAATGACAGGAGTAACCGGAATGTTTGGACCTGAAGGTCAAACAGGTCTGCAAGGTATCGCAGGAGCTGATGGTACCACAGGGACTACTGGGTCTCAAGGGCAGGTAGGACCAGTCGGTCTTACAGGTGTGACTGGAACCGACGGGGTGACAGGAGCTCAAGGTGTGACTGGCCTGGCGGGGGAGAGAGGCGCAGGAGGCCAAACTGGTCGGTAACAAGACTAACAAGATTTGCATGAATAACACTATTTAAACTATGATGCATTTACCCTTTTTTCCTGGTTTTCGGGTTGTCAGTTTGAAAGGGTTCCAACTTTTTCACTTAGGTATGTTTCAAAACTTGTCAGGTGCATCTGGCGCTGAGGGTGCCCCTGGTGAGATTGGAATGACAGGACTGGTTGGACCCACTGGGACTACAGGACTACAAGGAGTAGCAGGAGAAGCTGGTGTTGATGGTCTGCCAGGAGTCTCCGGCATTGATGGACAAGATGGATTGACTGGCCTTCCAGGTTCAACAGGCCTTGCAGGGCGAACTGGACAGAGTGGAACACACGGCCTCCCAGGAGTAACAGGGCTGCAAGGGGAATCGGGAATAAAGGGCGAGAAAGGTGAGCGTTTTCAAACAAAAATGTATTATATCATTGGAAATTGTAAGTTCAAAGATTTGTTTTCATAATGCATCAACTACTTGATACTAAAAATTGATCATTATTTTTGCTTTTAGGCTTTAGTGGTGCTACTGGCCAGGCTGGTGAAACAGGCATTCAAGGAGAAGCTGGAATAACTGGCAGTGTTGGTCAAACAGGAGAGACAGGTATAGCTGGTATGCCCGGCTTGACAGGTTTCGTAGGGGCTCCGGGAGAGAATGGTTTGACTGGCATCACTGGTGCAACAGGTTCACTTGGGGTGACTGGGGTTAAAGGTCTGTCAGGCACAGATGGCCATACGGGCCCTTCTGGACTGCCAGGTTTTACTGGGGCCTCGGGACTGCAAGGAACACCAGGCACAGAGGGCATGACTGGTATGTATGGTGCCACAGGACTCCAAGGACCGCCTGGAGCAGAAGGGATTTTACAAATCACCGGTTTCTCTGGAATGACTGGAATACGTGGTTTGCCTGGCATGACTGGCGTAGAGGGAGTAACAGGAAGTCAAGGTCCAATGGGACAACAAGGAATCACTGGGTCTGTCGGTGTGACTGGTTATACAGGCCTTTCTGGAAGTGATGGCAGTCCCGGCATTACAGGTGAAGTTGGTCTGACAGGAGCAACAGGTACACAGGGTCTTGAAGGACAAACAGGAACACCGGGTATTGCAGGTATGACTGGTTTACAAGGTTTGGATGGTTTCACTGGAGTTTCCGGTAAGCCAGGCCTTACGGGGATGCAAGGTGCCACAGGTGTTAGAGGAGATATAGGTCAAACTGGTGCTCAAGGTGACAGAGGGCTGTCAGGCTCTCAAGGGCATACAGGACTTCAAGGCTATACAGGAGAGTCTGGGGAACAAGGTATACAGGGAGAGACTGGTTTACAGGGAGCAACAGGTATTGAAGGTATGACAGGTTCAATTGGGACACCAGGAACAGTCGGTGAAACCGGACAGATGGGACCAAGGGGAGAAACAGGAAACATAGGACCTCCTGGGGATACTGGTATATCTGGTGATCAGGGACTACCCGGCTCTACTGGAATTGCAGGAGAAGCAGGAACAACAGGACCATCTGGAATGACTGGATTGACTGGACTCCCTGGTTCCTCAGGGCGCATTGGTCAGACAGGGGCAGCAGGACCACAGGGGATACCAGGTGTAACCGGATTGAGCGGAGGTATTGGTGCAACAGGGCTTCAGGGGGAACTGGGGGGAACGGGTGCGATGGGACAGTCTGGACCCCAGGGCCTTCCCGGGGGTGATGGATTTACTGGAGCTACTGGGGCACAAGGCTCAACAGGCATGGCTGGCGAGATTGGTGAGACTGGCTCTACTGGACCTCAAGGACCTAAGGGAGTTATAGGGGAACCTGGCGACACTGGTCCCCGCGGATACATTGGCGACACGGGAGCTACTGGATTGCAAGGTGAATGCCATAATAACTTGTCTAATGTTCTTGTTCATTGCCTAGAATCTGTTGTTTAATTTCGCTTAATCCATGATTATCATTATCAATTTGATGAGCTGGTTTATAAAAAAGAAAACATTTCTTATGTGGAGTGTACGATATCTTAACTTCTATATATTTTATAACATTCACGTTTATCTATTCCTGAAGGTATATCTGGACAAACAGGATACCCAGGTATAACAGGGTCTCGAGGGAACGACGGTTTACCTGGAGAGACAGGAGCGCATGGAGAGAGGGGTGAGGTTGGAGCAGCAGGGGTGGTTGGTGTGACCGGTGTGACAGGTCCAATGGGACAGACAGGTCCCCATGGAGCAAGTGGTCTTGATGGCGCTACAGGATTGGATGGATCCTATGGGGTGACTGGTTCCTCTGGCCCAATTGGTAAATCTAAAAAGACTGATTGTTACCGTTTTGATTCTGAAATATCCATTACAAGTTGATAATGGATGGAAATTGTCTCAGTACGTTGTGAATGACAACCCTCTGAATATCAAAAAGGTCAACTTGTTTTCTTTAACAGTAAAAATAAATTTGACAACAATTTTATGTGAAAGAAATTGCATATTAAACATATGTCACTTTTCAGGTCCTGCGGGAGACCCAGGCGTAACAGGCCCTCAAGGAACATTCCCTGTGTGTAAGAAACCTTTCCATATAGTCTCGCCTGGGACAATTGTATGTTTACTTCAAAATACAACCTAAAAGAATTCACACTGATGTTCTGAAAATAATGACCTGGAGTAAACCTGGAGTAACGTTCAGGATTATGGCTAGCTGATTGACTCTTCTGTATTCACTGTAACAACAAACAGCCATTCTTGCAATAACATCCTTTGTCTCAAGATAAGAAGTTCGAACTTACTATAAACACTTGGGATAGAAATGAGATCACTTCCCGACCACAGACCATGATTACTGTAACCGTCTAGATGTTTCTAGCAACTGTGTTGGAAAAAGAAACAGAACCTTTCTCCCTGCAATTATACTAGCAGCTGCAATATGTGAAATACTCTTGAAAACGGAGTTAAACCGCAGATCACCTCACCCTTTTCTATAACCCTATCCCAACGGGCATACGAACCCATTGCGACCGATTCTTGTGTTCTGGTCTTGCATTTTCGGACTCAATCAGTTTAAAGAGCCACTCCGGGAGTTGTTGGTGGTCACATTCACCCAACTCTATAAAAGGTGCCATTTGTTAGGAAGTATCATGTCAAGTCGACGTTGCATGTTAACATAAGGAAGGATAGAATGCGTTTAATAACCCCATTTCTATGCATGTCGACCATGTGTTTATGGCATATCTATCATTTGTTAATCGCATGTCGATAGCAGAATCTGTTACTGTGGCATTGAAAATTACCAATTCAGGCCTAGTACGACCTTGTACCGAGCAGATCAGTCTCTACTCTGCTGAAAAGGTACAAGTTGCCATTTTCCTGTCGCAGTTGGATCGAAACTCCGACTGAGTGAGGAAGCAATCTTTTTCAAACGATGGTTTCTGCATAACATCGGACACTGATTTCTGTAACCGTATATCTGCTGACATTTTAGTGTAGGTCCATGCAAAAGAAATAACCCCCTAACTATCTAATTGTGCTGCTAGAAATGAAATTATTGCTCATAAAACAGAAGTCGAGTAAACGATACGAATGCACGAGTAATTACATAGCAAATAACCGAAAATTCTCAGTTCGTATGTAACACAAATCACTGATTTCTCTATGCCCACAGACCCCGAGTATTGAAACACAAATCACTGATTTCTCCATGCCCACAGACCCCGAGTACTGTAACACAAACCACTCATTTCTCCATGCCCACAGACCCCGAGTAGTGTAACACAACTCATTGATTTATCCATGCCCACAGACCTCGAGTACTTTTACACAAATCACCCATTTCTCCATGCCCACAGATCCCGATTACTGTAACACAAATAATTGATTTCTCCATGCCAACAGATCCCGAATACTGTAACACAAATAATTGATTTCTCCATGCCCACAGACCCCGAGTACTGTAACACAAACCGTTCATTTCTCCATGCCCACAGACCCCGAATACTGTAACACAAATAATTGATTTCTCCATGCCCACAGAACCCGAGTACTGTAACACAAATTACTGATTTCACCATGCCCACAGAACCCGATTACTGTAACACAAACCACGGATTTCTCCATGCCCACAGACCCCGAGTACTGTAACACAAACCACTGATTTCACCATGCCCACAGACCCCGAGTACTGTAATGCAAATCACTGATTTCACCATGCCCACAGATCCCGATTACTGTAACACAAACTACTGATTTCTCCATGCCCACATATCCCGATTACTGTAACACAAACCACTGATTGCTCCATGCCCACAGATCCCGATTACTGTAACACAAATCACTGATTTCACAATGCCCACAGACCCAACGAGTACTGTAACACAAACCACTGATTTATCCATGCCCACATACCCTGAGTACTGTAACAGAACTCATTGATTTATCCATGCCCACAGACCTCGAGTACTGTAACACAAACCACTGATTTCTCCATGCCAACAGACCCCGAGTACTTTAACACAAATCACTGATTTCTCCATGCCCACAGACCCCGAGTACTGTAACAAGAGCCTGGGCGTGTGTGAGCACTTGTGTGTCGACTTCATCGGAGGGTTCGAGTGCAGGTGTCATGAAGGTTTCATACTTACTGACGATAACAGAACATGTGGAGGTGAGCTAACGTCATCTAAAAATAATGAATAATATATGAAAATGAGTTCATGAAATCAACACTTGATACAAATATTGGAGAAATCGGAAGAATTTTCATGGATTCCTCATAATGATTTTCTTGGGGTTACCATTTGAACAAGATAAATGCTTTGAGATAGATAGAAATGTTCTTTGCTGTAAACCATATTGTTTTAAGTGAAAGAGTAATGGTTACTTAAACAGTTTCTGAGATCGATCAGGTTAAGGAAGGGACAATTTGTCAGAGGAACTGCCGAGGATTGGTAAAAGGACCAACTGCCCGTGCCGAATCCCGTTACATCTCAGAAACTATGTTCTAAACTTACATACATCACACTTGATCTAGCAGCTGTGATATAAGTGACATACTCTTCGCTAATCTGCCTAATTAACTCACTGACAAACTGGTATCCCACTCATCCTATGTTTTCTTAAACTTCATGTAAATTATCCTTTGATGTATTATTACCTTATCCTGTTGTTACTGTTATTGTTTTCTCATTATCATACCAAACTGTATAAATTGCTGTATTCCTCAATTTTCACCATATGCTTGATAACGGTATAAAAATCTATACCGAAACGTCGCCACCATCCAATAAAGAAGTTGTTCATCCATAGAATTACTCTTCTCTTCCTTGAAATATTCTGTTCAATGTTTTTTTTACAAAAGTTTGTATGAGCTTAGATCTAGTTGTGGAGTGTTGCATATTGCTATTTTGGTTATTCTGAATTTTTCAATTTTTTGGATGGTTTCCATGGCAACAATTTGAAATAAGTGCATCTTGAGGAAAGTTTTTCCAAGGTATAGCTCAAAAACTGTTTAATATTTCTTTACTTAACTTGGTATGTAGTAAGATCTAGAAGAGGTGTGGTGCTTTTTGCTACCTTGGTTATTCTGAATTCTTACCCTGGTTTTCGTGGAAACAATTTGAACTTAGTACATATGAGGGTAGGGTCATTTTCTGATCAAAAGTTGGGACGGGGGACATCATAAGCAATGCCCGTATGATTATGTTTTACATAGTCTGTATAGTTTCAGTGACAGTGACTCTGTACGCTTCAATGAAATCTCAAGTGAAATGTCATGTTGACAATGCCTGTACAAATTGTTGTATGTCAGATATATAAATCCTAGTGACAGGGTGTTGTTGTGTGCTTAGACGAGGACGAGTGTACGCGGTACGACCCCTGCGAGCAGTTGTGCAACAACACGGTGGGAGGCTACATCTGTGGCTGCAGACCTGGCTTCAACCTCACCGTCAACATGGTCAACTGTGAAGGTTGGTCTCATCCTTACTGTTCCTCGGTTACCTAGAGTTAATTCACTGATGCTCTACCCTAAATCACCCCTGGGACTATTCAGCACGACCCTCTGCACTGTCATAACCCGCCCTTACAGGCTTTGGTAAACGTATTCGATCTGTGCATAGCTCAAACGGTTCAGTCAAATTATCGCCTTGTATTTCCTTTTCATTATGTAAGATCTGTCTCAACTTGTATTTATCCTATAGTTCATTTTGAATGCCTTTTATCTCTGCAGCCAACAACGAATGTACAGAACCCATCTGTCTTAACGTATATGGCTCCTATAGTTCAATTACCATTTCCTTTATCTCTGCAGACTACAACGAATGTTTGGAGAGTCCGTGTGGGGTAGGAAGTGTACAGGGGTCGCCCATCTGTCTCAACGTGCCCGGCTCCTACCACTGTATAGGATTCAGACCAATCGCATTTGACCAAGGGATCGGAGACGGTAATATGCTAGCATTTAATCTTAGTCTTCTACTGTTCTTTCACATTCTGCATTCATGCAATAGACTCTTATGTTCCTAACTCAAGTCGGATATCTTATCACTGAACACTATTGTATATATATATAATTAATATTCATGTTCTTCAGAGCTAAGAGTTTAAATCCTAGCTTGTGTTTACTCCTCACTATCTACATATAATTCAGCTTTTAGCAATCACAGTGTATTGCTAATTTCTCCAGTCTCTGTAGATAAAACCGTGTATGTTACATAGTGAATTAATGAAAAAGAGAACGTTAGTAGTGTCACATTCTCAATGTACTCACAAAAAGTGTAGTCGAAAATACAAAAGCAGTAGAGGTAATGACAGTGATACAATCCCAAAACTGCATACTGGTATATGATATTTTGAATGTACCATAGGATCGAAGAATTAGTGGTCAAGCAACAGAAGAGTAGGGATTTATGCCACACCAATTGACACTTGATACTGTCACACCATCTGCATGCTTTAGATTCACTCAATATGTACTATCAAGACGTTCAATTTTCAAAAGATTAACGATTTCAATTCGATTTGTTGAAATTAGGTCGTACTAAATATTCCAAAATTCAAAGTGAAAGTGTATCAATACCTTTAGACCTCACGTGTTTAATAACTGAAAACACGTTAACCCTCAACTCACTCTTAGCACCTTTTTGCACTCTTGTACGGTTTTGCCTAATGTACATGACCTGCCCCTCCCAGACGGGTCGAGCCTGTACCTGTCGGATGACCCGGTGCCTGAGGACCGCACTGACCACTCCACGACCAGTCTGACCGTCACAACCCAAGTCCTCACCATCCTCGTGGGCTGTCTGCTCGGGGCTGTCATCCTCATTGCTCTAGCCCTCGTCCTACTGGCCTACAGGACCCGGCGGTACAGACAGGAAGACCCCCCGGTCTTCAGACCCCACCCCGAGCTCGTACAGCCCCAGCGGTCAGTCATCCACCCCGAGAGGGAGCAGGAGCCCCGGGGGGTCAGGGAGGAGTCCTTCCCCCTCAGACATCAACCCAGCATGAGAATCTGACACTGTGTTAGTGCTTGGTTAATGCCAAGCTTATTCAGAACTGTAACGTGGACAGTGCGTGTTACATCTTGATGATTCTGAAATCACCAAAGTATTAGAATTCGAGAGAGTGGGACAGCAGTATTATAATTTGAGAAATGTGACAGCAGTAATGTAACGTAGGCTTTGGTGTGGGAAGCCTGATTATATCGTAACGTATTCCAACTCCAGATAGATCACACCACGTGTGAATTCCGCTTCAAATTTTGGTAATGTAACGTATACGACAAGGCGTGTTGCATCCTTTTTAATGATAGCACTGAAGTTAGCTCAAGGTCAGAGCAAGTCGGGATTCAAGTTGTAGTACTGTAACGTACGTATCGTGCAAAGTGTGCTGCATCTTTTGATGCCATCATTGAAGCTAGCTAGTTTAGTGCAATCAGTATTCCCTTTCAAGTTGTAGTAGTTTAACGTATGTTACAAGGCGTGTTGTATCTCTTTACGTTGATGACAGCATTAAAACTAGCTCACGATCATAGCACCGTACCAAATTCCTGTATATAGTTGTTTTGCCCATTTGTCACTATTGTGTAAAATTATTTGTTAGCTGTGGCAAGGTGTTACACCATACAAATATTCGCCGATTGTCTGCTCCTGATAGATGAGAGCAGTTGATGAATAACTCACAGAGCATGTCTGTCATCGAATATCTGGTTGTTCCTATATTATTGTTGTACAGAATGGAAAACTTCGCATTGGATGTTTTCTAATGACGTTTCTGGATATCATTGATATTTGTTGCTTCTCACTTTAGAACTAGTTGGCAGATAATTGAGTTATATGTTCACTGAATTATGTATAGATGGTTTAAGATGTGGATATAATCTACTGATTGTAAAGATGTTTTGTTTGCAAGGTAGGTCCCTATTGGTTACATAGTTGTGTATTCTTTGTGCTGTCACAAATGCAATAAAAGGATCGTCCTCCGCTGTGGCCCCAGTACCATTGAATACTACTTGATTGTCTCTGTCTTCATTGTTGAGAATGCAACTCTACAGATGGTGATGTTACCCCAGCGGCGCAACTCAATTCCTGGCTTGTCCCCCCCCCCCCTGCTTGTATCTATTTCATGTTAAACATGCCAAAAACATTAATAATGATCCAGAAATGTCAATATGAGTTAATGGTTTCCATGATGTACTAAATATATGTCTTATATTTATAAAATAAATATTTACCAAATGATTCGTCATTTGTTTATTCAATAACCGCCATAACAAATTGCAATTCAGTAAATACTGTTGACTGAAGTTCTGAAAGAGTTGCGGAAAAGGAAAACTATCTTGTGCCACTTTCTGCCAGCTAACAATGAACATGGAATTGTACTCTTTCGTGACGATATACCTTTACCTGATTGAAGGATACTCTGTATCTTAACTCTTAGATTATTAACTTAATTTAAGGATACTCTGTATCTTAACTCTTAGATTATTAACCTAATTGAAGGATACTCTGTATCTTAACTCTTAGATTATTAACCTAATTTAAGGATACTCTGTATCTTAACTCTTAGATTATTAACCTCATTGAAGGATACTCTGTATCTTTACTCTAAGATGATAAATAAACCAGTTCAATGACCAGTTGACTTGATCAACAAACAATCAGCTGTATCGCGTACATTAACACAAATTTGTATAAAACATGGGAAAGAGGACAATTTAAGCTGTATGGTTAGGACCTTGTCAAATTATTCTTCAATTTTATGATTTCACCTGCAAGTGTTTCATCGGCCTTTGTTCAGCCCCTAGTGCAGGAAGAATCACAAACGGCATAATAGACAAACCAATCCATTTATTGAGAAAATTAAAAAAAAGAACACGATATATGTAAAAGAAAAGACGATACCGACTTTACCTTTAACTTATTATGCAAGTTTCAATCCAAAAAGAGATGACACCCAGCAAAACAAGACATATG
Source organism: Steromphala cineraria (assembly GCA_916613615.1). Taxonomy (NCBI): domain Eukaryota; kingdom Metazoa; phylum Mollusca; class Gastropoda; order Trochida; family Trochidae; genus Steromphala; species Steromphala cineraria. The sequence continues at coordinate 98,301,022 of OU744720.1, forward strand.
ATTGAAATCCTAACCCAATGCCCTCTCCCCTGGCAACTGAACTAGAGAAAAGGCTTGTAGCGGCCAGACAGCAATACACATTAAATTGCCCTTGTGACGTCAGCCTCTCGCTCCATTATTTTTCAATATATTGAATAGGCATCAAGTTGAGTGTAATTTAAGTCGGTTAATATCCTTGTAACTATCCATTCCTAGAAAAATCATCCATTCCATTATTTTTTCAGGAATGGAAAGTTACGAGGACATTAACATATACGTACTAAACGGCAACTCATTGGCCATTCCATTCAAAGAAACATATGTAACAAAGTAGTAACACTAAATTTGCTTATAACAAGCTTATCTAAAAAACACGCGTAATGCAACGTACTCTTGCGAATTGGATAACTGATATATATAGTGATAATTCTGATTCTGATTAGTACGTCACCATCCTCTGGATAGAGTATTATGTGACGGGGGGTGTGTACGCAATGCGGCGGCTATTGGTACGTGGTCAGGCGGGACTTGAAGGTCTCGACCGAGTCACTCATGACAGTCTCTAGTGGTAGGTTGTTCCATTCGGGAATAGTTCTTGTGTAGAATGAATTTCTGTAGGCTGAGGTGTTGGTTGAAAGGTGGTTAAACTTGAAAGGGTTGTTAGATCGGTTCCTATTGTTGGTGTGTAGTAATTTAGAAAAGTCTGGCAATCTTGTTATTGACTATTTTGTACATCATTGTTAGTCGGGATTGCTTCCTTCGACTTTGGAGACTGGACCAATTCAGTTTTTCTAGCATGGCTGTTACGCTGCTTCTTCTGTCATGGTTAGCACAGACAAATCTTGCAGCGCTTCGTTGTACGGCTTCCAGGTAGTCGATGTCGTTTCCCTGGTATGGATCCCAGACAGAGGAAGCATACTCAAGTGTTGATCTGACGAAGGTTATGTAATAATAATAATAATAATAATGGATATTTATAATGCGCAAGTTATCCACACAAGAATGCATGCTTAATGCGCTTAACAAATAAAACATGGAGAGATAAGGAGTGCTTGATGAAGTTAACAGTCATAGGATAGTTTGAAGAGGTGGGTTTTGAGGTGAGCTTTGAAACTGTCACATATTTCTTCATGCCTGTTTGCCAGTTTGAATTGTTCTACATTATTGATATTGCCTTTGATTTATATGTCTGTATTCTTTCTTTATTATGTAAATCCTGTTATCAAAACATGTACTATGGGCTGGAGGCCTGTATTACTGAAATAAACAACTTGAACAACTTGAACTTGAAACTGTCGAGAGTTGGCAAGAGTTTCAGTTCAAGTGGTAGGGGATTCCATAGTTTGCTTGCTGCGTAGTCGAAAGCTTTTGTGCCGGCTTGGAGATTGCGTGATGGGATGGTTAGCAGTTGCTGATCTTGTGATCTCAGAGAACGTCCGGGAACATAGATGGAGAGAAGTTCAGTGAGGTAGTCGGGTGCTCGGCCGTGGAGACAGTTAAAAACAATACATAGCATTTTATATTCTATGCTTGCTTTAACTGGCAGCCAGTGTAGCAACTGAAGAACTGGTGTAATATGGCTTCTCTTAAAAGTTAGACAGATAATGCGGGCGGCAGTATTTTGAATTTTTTGCAGTCTATGCAACTGTTCCTGGGTAATACCAACAAGCAAACTGTTGCAATAGTCCAATCTCGATAGGACAAGTGATCGGACTAAAGTTTCAGCGCTTTCCTTAGTGATGTATTTTCTGATTTGGCCTATTGCACGCAAATGAAAATAGCAAGTTTTGCAGAGCGAATCAACCTGGCAGTCCATAGAAAGTTCTGAATCGAGCATAACACCGAGGATTTTGACAGGGGACTGTGCTTCAATTGTGGATGATCCAATAGATATGGTATCTATTAAGGCTTTCTTGAGGCGTTGTTTCGTACCAAATATTGCGAGTTCAGTTTTGTCCATGTTTAACTTAAATTTTTGTGAGAACATCCATGAGTTGATATTCAGGGTACAATCTTCGATTTGATTGAAGTCATCAGGGCAACTCTTGACTGAGAATCTTTTCAGTAACTGTGAGTCATCTACGTATGAATAGTGCTGTATATTGAACTTCCGAGGAATATGAGCAAGTTCATTGACATACACAAGGAACAGCACTGGTCCCAAAACAGATCCTTGAGGAACCCCACACGTCAGGGCAGTTTGTGGAGATCTCTGGCCATCAATGGCGAATACTTGAGTTCTGTCTTGCAGGTACCTTGAGAACCACTGGAGCGCAGTTCCACTGATGCCTATATGAAATTCTAATATTTTCAGAAGTATCCCATGGTCTACAGTGTCAAATGCGGCACTTAAGTCTAAAAGGACTAGTGAGGCCAAATCTCCTGAATCAACAATGCAGCGGATGTCGCTTACAAGTCTCAATAGAGCTGTTTCTATTGAATGTTGTGGTCTGTATCCAGACTGAAATTTGTCTAGGAGATCATGGGAAGAAAGATGTTGCAGGAGTCTCTTTGCAGCAGCTCTTTCAACAAGTTTTGATAGAAAACTCAAATTTGAAATCGGTCTATAGTTTTTGAGTTCACTGATGTCCAGATTCTTTTTCTTTAAAAGAGGTTTGACCATCGCTTCTTTAAGAGATTCTGGAAATACTCCTGCAGTAAGACTAGTGTTTACTACGTCTGTGATAACAGGAAAAACAAAATGTGTTTGTGAAACACGAATGCCCCCGGATGCATCCTGCTGTCAAGGTCAAGGTCACAAGGTCAAATGTCATGGTGTCATCTGAAAGGTCTCATCACAAGGGATCCATATGTCAAGTATCAAAGACCTGCTCTGTCCAATCAAAAGTTATGACCAAGGTTAAAGTTTTTGTGGACGGACGGACGGACGGACGGACGGACGGACAGACGGACAGATGAAAAACAATATACCCCCGGAATCTCCGATTTGAGGGCATAAGAACATCCATATTATCCATCAGAAGATGAGTGGGAAGAGGATCGAGGTCGCATGTCGTCCTGTTACAAGACCTGAGAAGTTCTGTGAGTTCGGCTAGAGTGAACGGGTGTAAATCCTGCATTTTGGAACCGCTGAAAGGCTCTGTAATTTCATTGAAATCCTTATTGTATTATGTAGGCTGTTTCTTTAACTTTAGTGGGACACTGATGGAGATTTCTGCGTAGGAATCCAAGGGTGCTATTAGCTTTCTTTACTGTTTTGTCGATATGCATTCTCCATTTGGCGTCACTACTGAGTAAGACTCCCAGGTATGGGTTCTGTCGGACTTGTTCTAGCACAGAGTCATGTAGAATATAAGTTCCAGTGATTGCTGATCTTCTGTGTAGTTTCAACACGTAGCACTTCTTAGGATTAAACTTCATTTGCTATCTGATGGACCAAGCTTGTAGTGAAGCTAAATCTTTCTGTAGTTGATCTTCTGCTGACTTGATAGATCTCTATAGTAAACAATCATCTGCGAATAGGCGCACTTGTGACTGGACCTCAGCTGGCAGGTCGTTAATATAGCATAGAAAAAGTAACGGCCCTAATACTGTGCCTTGTGGAACTCCTGATGTGACTTGTGCCAGTTCTGAAAATTCACCATTAATCAAGACTCGTTGGGTCCTGTTTGATAAAAACGCCTGGATCCATTTATGTACTGTTCCGTTTATTCCATAGTGAAGTAATTTGCTTAGTAGACGCTTATTGGGTACGACATCAAAAGCTTTAGAAAAGTCAAGTATTATGACGTCTACTTGGTCGTTATCGTCATATCTCTGAAGGATGTCTTGCATAGTGATTAATAGCTGAGATTCACAGGAGTGACCTCTACGGAATCCATGCTGTAATGGTGATAGGATCTTATTGTCTTCCAAGTGTTGACGTAGGTGTTTACAGACAATATGCTCCAGGAGCTTACAGGATACACTTGTGAGACTCGCAGGTCTATAATTTTCCGGGAGATGACGATTCCCGCTCTTGAATATTGGGGTAATGTTTGCTTGTCGCCAGTCATCTGGTAGGATACCTTAAGACAAGGACTGATTGAAGATGAATGTAAGTATAGGAGCTATTTCTTCTGAACATAGTTTTAAGATTCTGTTGGAGATGTTGTCCGGGCCTGACGCCTTCCCTGGGTCTAGTTGAGAAAGTAGTTTAGCTACACCGTTAACTGTGGTATCCAGGGTAGGTATTTCAGGATGAGGTTGACCTTTCATCTTGGGGAAGGAGGAAAACTCTTCTGTAGTGAAAACAGACTGGAACTGGTGGTTTAATATTTCTGCTTGATGTTTATTTTCTGTGAAGAGTTGGCCGTTTTTCTTCATTGAAGCTATGCCGATGTTATCTTGTCTTTTGCTCTTAATGTAGTGCCAGAAGGGTTTGGTGTTCTTTGTTTCTAGGGAGTTTTCTAGAAGAGTGGACACATAGGAAGTGTGCGATTGCCGTATGCTCTTCTGTACATGATGTTTCTTGTGTCTGTAGGCTGCCCAGTCTTGTACCGAGTTAGTTTTCTTCGCTTTGTTGTAAAGACTATGTCGCTTGCGGATTCCGCTTCTGATTGTTGAAGTTATCCATAGGAAGCCTTTGTTTGTGCGAGACAGCTTGCAGGGGATGAACTTATCCAACCCTTTGAGGACCATGTTCTTGAATGATTCCCAGTTGCTGTTTACAGTGATGTGTTGACTGCTGCTCCCGGAAATAAACTCAGAGGCTTCCTGAACAAGGTACTCCTGTAGACCGGGTAGGTCAGCTTTCTGGTAAAGGTAGATCTTCCTCGGCTTCGACTTTTTCCTTAGGGCTTTAAGGTCAGTGTCCATTACTAGTATGTCGAGGTCGGATATACCTGGCGCCACGTGTGAGCTCTTCATCAGTGAGGGGTGACTAGAAAAGGTTAGATCCAGCACATTGTCGCCCCGAGTTGGTTTATGATTAATCTGTGTGAGTGATGAATCTGTAGTCATTCTGATGAGGTCCCTACTGAGTTTTGGAAATACTGCCCCTGGTGTGAAAGATTCTTGTTCCCAGTTTATCCCAGGCAGGTTGAAGTCGCCGCCTAGTAATACATGTCGGTTTGAGTTAGTGTTTGACACTTTGGAGAGTGAGGCCTCGAGCTCTTCCATCGACTTGGTTCTGCCATCAGGTGGTCTATAATAGCTCCCCATGTATAGGTCTCGCGATCCGGTTATTTGGACCTTGGCCCACAGTATCTCACATTCAGCGTCTAGATCTTTGCATTCTGTGACTATATAGTTGTTTTTAATGGCCACAAACACTCCTCCTCCTTTCTGTGTGGAGCTGCAGTCCTTCCGAAGTACAGTGTAATCAGGCGGGAATATCTCGGAGGTGTTAATACTAGGGTCCAACCAGCTCTCTGTTCCTAATATTGCATCAGGAGACACATAGTCTGCGACGCAATGAAATTCTGGTATCTTTCCCTTGACACTACAGCAGTTTATAACCATGGTTCTCCAGTTTTTCTTGGGAGTTTGTTTGTCATGTTTAGTTCCGTTACCCTTCCCTTTCTTAGGCGTTGATGCTGCTACCGGAGATGTAATATTGGATGTTTCACTTGATGATGTAGATATGTTACTCTGATCAAGTGGGGCAAACCTATTTCCAGTCTTCAGTTCAAACGATTGAAAGAAGGATGAGTCAAAATTGGGTAATCCACATTGGCAGCATACCCAGATAATGTTGCTTGAGTGTAGTGTATCATAAACAGCTGTTGACATTGCTAGACAACCTTTGTGGTACCATACTTCACATTCGTCACAACACACTGCTCTGTGTCGCCAGTGGACTCCCTCCTCACAGTCTCCACAAGGGAATTTCACTGGTCCTGGATTTAATGATATTTGACCCCCCAATAGGAGAAGGAATCTTAAGTAAAGTCTTGGATCATATACATGGTTTCGTGAAAGCTTTGAGCGAACACATGTTATCCAGTAATACAAGCATTCCATGTTTGTTATGGTTTGGGTTGGAACACAGGTAAAGCATGATGAGGGACTCACGTTACTGTGATAAAAGTCTCCCGAAGGAGTGTTGAATCATTTTAGATAGGGCTATTTGATAGAAAGCTTCGGTGACGTTTACTTTTAACAGCAATCAACATGGCGATGGTCAGACCGAGCAGGCCTGCACTACTCGATGCGATGTCGAACACGTGTAGCTTGACCCGGAAGTCGCGTAGATCGTACACAGCGCATGCGCCCCGTTGACCACAGGAAGTATTCCAGATTAGACAAGCGGTATCGATCGCAAAGCAGTAGATGATTGGGCCGAGCAACCATCCTAAATCATAATTATTATTTTGGATACACATGTGAAAAACCAAGAAATTCAATTACCACTTTATCCATAAATACATAAACTAAGGTGACATTTAAAGTGAATTTCTAGGTGTAACTTCCATTATAAAGTTCCCTAAAGGTAGCTCAAGCCGTTCCAGCAAATTCCCCTAGTAGCCAAATGGCAAGATGTTTATGTCGATTTTCGTCGTTAATACTTTAACTTGCATGGAATACTTGCTTGCTATCACAGAGGCCGACGTTATAAATCAGTCGGCGTAAATTTCTATCTGTTCTGTCATCGAAACTTGTTTGAGTAGTTCTCGAATGAATAAATCTTAGAGTTTTCAAAGCGTGCGGGATTGTCTGAGGCTTGGTTACTTATGAAACTGCGTTGATTGATCATTTTCAAATTTACTTAGGTTTACTTACATACTTCATCAAATCATCTCTATACCTATCCTAGAAAGTGCTGGCATTACAACAGAGGTTAGCGAGAAAGGAAATGACTTGAGCTGCCTCGAGTGGGAGAGAAGGCCAACGTGCATGTACTGACCGAACAGAGATGAACACCAGGATGAAAATGCAAGCGCTATCGGCTTCTCCTCCTCGCGCATGCACCTGCAGTCAAAACGTTGCTTATATACACCTGCAGTCAAAACGTTGCTTATATACACCTGCAGTCAAACCGTTGCTTATATACACCTGCAGTCAAAACGTCGCTTATATACACCTGCAGTCAAAACGTCGCTTATATACACCTGCAGTCAAAACGTTGCTTATATACACCTGCAGTCAAAACGTTGCTTATATACACCTGCAGTCAAAACGTTGCTTATATACACCTGCAGTCAAACCGTTGCTTATATACACCTGCAGTCAAAACGTTGCTTATATACACCTGCAGTCAAAACGTTGCTTATATACACCTGCAGTCAAACCGTTGCTTATATACACCTTCAGTCAAAATGTTGCTTATATACACCTGCAGTCAAATCATGACTTACACCTGCAATCGTAACATGACTTAGGTACGCCTGCAGTCAGAACAAGGTTCATATACGCCTGCAGTCAGAACAAGGTTCATATACGCCTGCAGTCAGAACAAGGTTCATATACGCCTGCAGTCAGAACAAGGTTCATATACGCCTGCAGTCATTAAGTGCACGTTGCTCATGCTCACCTGCAGTCATACCATGACTCATGCCAAAACTCCAACTCAAACTCGTTATTATCTGAAAACCGTCAACATCGGTACAAGTGTTAAAACATAATACATTTTTCATGTTAACATTTTACATATTAACAAGACAGCAGCTTATTGTCAAAATGATAATTCATAACGAAGTTGCGGGGGTATTCAAAAGGGTACCGTCCGTTCGTCCGTTACACTTTGTATCCGGCTCATAACTTTGTTACTAATTCAACCATTTCAATTCAGATTCGTCATGGAAATGAAGTAACATGTTATAATGTGTCATGAGTAAAGATTTTATGTACATCTGCATAAAATATCAGGATTTTGGAGAAAAGTTTAAGTTTAAAATTTTTAAGAAATCTGTTATAAGTCCCGTCCGGCTCCCACTTTCTAAACTAATCATCAAATATTGACCAAGTACGATGTGGAGATACATCTTCATATGAAGATGTGTCATGAAGAACAATAATTTTGAAAATGTTTTTGTAAAATTTTGCCATTTTTGGCCAAAAATGAGGACTCTGTTGGAAAACTGTTACAAGTCCTGTCCTACTCACAACTTCTAAACTAATCATCACATTTTGATCAAATTTGATATGGAGATACATAATCATATGAAGGTGTGTCATGAAGAACAAGTTTGAAAATATGTTTATTTACATATGATCAAATTGATCACTGAGATTCAAATACATGATACACAAATGTATTCGTTTGATTTAATGTTGTCAGTTTACTCGAATTATGCTAAACAGTGAACAAAATGTTGGTATCATTTAGTGTTTTGATTAAACACATCCTGGAAATTTTTTGTTGTTTTTTGTGTGATGAATAATTCTGCAAAATTCAAATAATTGGCGGTAAAACATCGATGACGAAGTTGGAGACGCGTTTCACATCTAAAAATAAAGAAATTCCGTCTCCGACAGCATTTGAGTCACAAAGTGGAAATATGCGGTCTCCACGTGGAATGCTCAACCATCGGCCTGTCTCTATTGGTAATTGATGGTTAGTTGTTCCAAATTTGAGAATCGGAAATATATACCTTTTGGTAGTAGGAGATATGTTTCAAATTATGGTTCGGTTTTGAAGTACTTTTAAGTTTTTGATCTCCAATTTTGAATTAACTGTGATCTGTGAATAAGTGTCATACCTCTTCAGTTTTCTAGTTTCAATATAGATTCATTAATAGAGCAATTTACACTAGAAAAGAGCTGTTGCAAATGAAAATAGTAGATACAAATATATGCTCTTTTTGTGGTATTGAACCTGAAAACATTGAGCATGTTTTCATTAAATGCACACATGTACATGAATTTTTGAGAAAGGTTGAAAACTTTATTACTACTCATATCCCATACTTTGATATTATCTCTGATCTTGATATTCTCTTTTGCAACAGCCAGATCAGTCTTTTAGTTTCACACATTATTCTATTAGCCAAAAAATATATTCATATCACCAGTATCAAACAGAATAAATTATCAATTGACAGTTTTGGAAATATTATCAAGGATGTTGTTAAAGTTGAAAAAAATATTGCATGTAAAAATAATACTTTACCTGCATTTCATGCCAAATGGAAAACCTTTATCAATGTGTTATGATTGCATATATTGTACCCGTGTAGCCAACATTTTAAGGGCGCTTCATCATATAACAATCAAATGAATCAAATGTATACCTGCTGAATTGAATTGAATAAAAATTATTTGCCAATATATGACCAGATTACCATTAGCTATGCTGTTATATAAGCCAAAGCAATATTGTGAATTCCGGTTAAAGTATAAATCCGGAATAATGTAAGAAAAAAAACTGACCACGTTAAAAATGTATCTATCTATAAATACCAATTACATTAATATTAGCTGTTAGTTTTCTCACTCTAACAAATATTTCAAACCACTCGGATAGCTGCTTGAAGCAATGAAAGTTAATTCTAAACTGAACAATGACTAACTAACCTCTTTCACGAACAGTTTGGCTTGAAGCCATGAAAGTTAATTCTAAACTGAACAATGACTAACTAACCTCTTTCACGAACAGTTTGGCTTGAAGCAATGAAAGTTAATTCTAAACTGAACAATGACTAACTAACCTCTTTCACGAACAGTTTGGCTTGAAGCAATGAAAGTTAATTCTAAACTGAACAATGACTAACTAACCTCTTTCACGAACAGTTTGGCTTGAAGCAATGAAAGTTAATTCTAAACCGAACAATGACTAACTAACCTCTTTCACGAACAGTTTGGCTTGAAGCAATGAAAGTTAATTCTAAACTGAACAATGACTAACTAACCTCTTTCACGAACAGTTTGGCTTGAAGCAATGAAAGTTAATTCTAAACTGAACAATGACTAACTCACCTCTTTCACGAACAGTTTGGCTTGAAGCAATGAAAGTTAATTCTAAACTGAACAATGACTAACTAACCTCTTTCACGAACAGTTTGGCTTGAAGCAATGAAAGTTAATTCTAAACTGAACAATGACTAACTAACCTCTTTCACGAACAGTTTGGCTTGAAGCAATGAAAGTTAATTCTAAACTGAACAATGACTAACTAACCTCTTTCATGAACAGTTTGGCTTGAAGCAATGAAAGTTAATTCTAAACTGAACAATGACTAACTAACCTCTTTCACGAACAGTTTGGCTTGAAGCAATGAAAGTTAATTCTAAACTGAACAATGACTAACTAACCTCTTTCATGAACAGTTTGGCTTGAAGCAATGAAGTTAATTCTAAACTGAACAATGACTAACTAACCTCTTTCACGAACGATGGTTTAGTCTAGAACTATTATGAATAAATAAACAAACCAGGTAAAAGTCAGAATATTTAAAGTGCACCATTAATTAGCTGGATATAAGTAATTAGATATATTAGATAGTATTTCAAAAAGAGTGTGTGTGCACGAATGAAGGTTCGTAAATTTTCTTGTTCAAACAGTGTCTCTTTTTTCATTTCACATATAATACAGTATAAAATCAACGAATGTTTTCATACAGCACAAACTCACGAGTTACACTGAGGAGAGCGTTGATAGCTTGAGTTTAAAACGCTAATTGTTGAAGTAGGGGAAATGTCACAAAAATGCTGAACTTTTATCAAATACATTTACTGAAAATAAACTAAATGCCTTGATAGATTAAGAATATCAACTGATATAGAGGAGTAGAGTGAGCAATAATTCGTTGGAAAGCTTCTAGCGCCGATGAATGGCGCCACTTCTCATTCTTGCTGGTTTTGACCGGAGTGCGTTCGTCTTTGTCAAGTTGTCAAATGTTAATCAACTCAAATGTTACCCCTAGTTTAACTTTTCAACCGAGCTCTAATCATGTACTAATAGCAATATATGTATAAATTGGTATGTCCCCATGATTTTCATTCCACAAAGAAAAAACTCTGATAGGACTTTCCCTTCAAGTTGATAAGTTACGGCCAATTATAATAAGACTGGTTGATAATGGGCGGTTGATGCAGAATGACTTACTGTTTTCGTTTGGTATCTATCAATCGTATTTCTGAAATAGTTGGGTTGAACATATTTATTCATTTTATGGGAAAAGCGACAAATCAACAGTTTAAAGCAGTTTTATCCAATCATTAAAAAAAAAAACCGTACGTATTATCCTTATTTGACGCTAATAAACAATTAATTTAATTGTTGATAGCATATGAGCATTTTCACAAATAATTCATCTTGAAATTTATCAATAGTGACATGAATTTGCCGCTTTTGTAAGTCTGCAGTTTCGACGAGTCGCTTCACTTGTCAATAGCTACTTTGAGAGGTATTTTAAAACTTGGAAGGGAAATAAGGAGGATGGATATATGAAACTTTTATCTGCATGGTATGCCACGTTTCGACACAGGTTATTTGCTTAACGCTTTCGTTTTTGAGTTAAGCGCCCCATTACTTGTAACGACCAAAATGTTAAGTTTACAAACAGTTTTGAAATTCAGTGTTAAATAATCATTTACTTATCACATATCTTTAACAATGAAATTCTTCTTGAAATTCGTTTCCTCGAAGATATACCGACAGCTTGATCACCTTTGTAAGTTGGATATGCATTTATACTGGTGATGTACATGTTAATAACACAAAATTGAAACTTTAATTAAAAACGTAACATCGAACATGAACAGCTCATTGATAATGTATCTCTACCATCAAGATGAAACTTAACCTTCAGGCAATATAACGAACGTTTTATCTATTTATCTATGGTGCCTGACCCTGAGGGTGTGGGTTCGAACCTAGCTGGTTAGCAGATAACACGATCAGTGTTGGTGATGGTGCCTGACTCTGGGGGTGTGGGTTCGAACCTAGCTGGTTAGCAGTTAACACAGTCAGTGCTGGTGATGGTGCCTGACTCTGGGGGTGTGGGTTCGAACCTAGCTGGTTAGCAGTTAACACAGTCAGTGCTGGTGATGGTGCCTGACCCTGAGGGTGTGGGTTCGAACCTAGCTGGTTAGCAGTTAATACGGTCAGTGCTTGTGATTGTGCCTGACTCTGGGGGTGTGGGTTCGAACCTAGCTGGTTAGCAGTTAGCACAGTCAGTGCTGGTGATGGTGCCTGACCCTGGGGGTGTGGGTTCGAACCTAGCTGGTTAGCAGTTTCTACGGTTAGTGTTGGTGATGGTGCCTGACTTTGAGGGTGTGGGTTCGAACCTAGCTGGTTAGCAGTTAGTACGGTCAGTGCTGGTGATGGTGCCTGACTCTGGGGGCGTGGGTTCGAACCTAGCTGGTTAGAAGTTTCTACGGTTAGTGTTGGTGATGGTGCCTGACTTTGAGGGTGTGGGTTCGAACCTAGCTGGTTAGCAGTTAGTACGGTCAGTGCTGGTGATGGTGCCTGACTCTGGGGGCGTGGGTTCGAACCTAGCTGGTTAGAAGTTTCTACGGTTAGTGTTGGTGATGGTGCCTGACTTTGAGGGTGTGGGTTCGAACCTAGCTGGTTAGCAGTTAACACGGTCAGTGCTGGCGATGGTGCCTGACCCTGGGGGTGTGGGTTCGAACCTAGCTGTTTAGCAGTTAACACGGTCAGTGCTGGTGATGGTGCCTGACTCTGGGGGTGTGGGTTCGAACCTAGCTGGTTAGCAGTTAACACGATCAGTGTTGGTGATGGTGCCTGACTCTGGGGGTGTGGGTTCGAACCTAGCTGGTTAGCAGTTAACACGGTCAGTGCTGGTGATGGTGCCTGACCCTGAGGGTGTGGGTTCGAACCTAGCTGGTTAGCAGTTAATACGGTCAGTGCTGGTGATTGTGCCTGACCCTGAGGGTGTGGGTTCGAACCTACATGTAGCTGGTTAGCAGTAAGCACGGTCAGTGCTGGCGATGGTGCCTGACCCTGAGGGTGTGGGTTCGAACCTAGCTGGTTAGCAGTTAATACGGTCAGTGCTGGTGATGGTGCCTGACTCTTAGGGTGTGGGTTCGAACCCAACTAGAGACTTGGCCCGAAAAGTAGAAGCATATGTTCTATTGTAGATATTTTGATCCCAAATAAAAGAAAATGCTGATTATGTAGATGTAGAATACCTATATCGTGGGCCAGTTCGGCGTTTCAGGCCTAAGGGGATATATCACATCTTCTCAAGTATTGCCTTTGTGAATGGCCATGCATGAGAAAATGTTAATGTTACTAAACGCGATTTGGTAATGTAAAAGTAGTATTTTGATCGGAAGTGGATTCGTTTTTAAGAATCAATTGCTCATTGATTATTCCGGTCATGGGAGTGTCAGTTTTTAATGTCTGTATAGGGCAAAAGTTCCTGTGATTGACAACAAAAATTATGCTAGAAATTTACAATCTGCATTAAATGAACTTTGTCAATTTACATGGTTCGCTTGGTGTCGTGTCGATAACTTGAAATTGACATCACCTTACAACGTGAAGTTTGAGGGAGTAAAATGGGGCACATTGATAGGAAGGGGGGGGGGGGGGGGGGGGGCACAGGATAAATGACAAATTCAATATCGGGGATGTCTACCTTAAGTTGTAATGCATGTTTGATATCTCCTTGAACCAGACAAACGTCTCCTTGGAGATGTGATTCTACATGCGAAATAGTGCTTTACGGAGTTCCTGCAATGTTGTAGGGATTGACTGTAAACCTCGCAGTCGCATCCATTTTGAGGTGAAAGTTCTGGGGATCTGGCGGGCAACGGCAACACTGTCACATTTTTTATATTAAAATGGTTACTTTTACAGTAGTTGGCACAATCCAATTAGTTGTTTTCTTAACGAACAAGGTATTGCAGCAGATGATTGATTATATGTTGTCTTAACTAATTACGTATTGTTGTAGTCACCTCCATGGTTATGTAATACAATTCAGTGTTAAAAAGTTTCACTCCCTACACAAAGTATACGCCCAATAGATTTCTAAAATTCCATTGGGATTGAATCACGCGTATTTTACGTCTTCATGTTTAAAATGTAAATGTTCTTGTTTTGACTGCTTTTAAGTATAAAATAATTTCCGTTTATACAAATATTCATGTTTAAGAAAAGTTTGTTCATAGTCGTACCTTTACACCATGATTATTCTGCACATCTCATTCCATAAACACAGCACAAGTATTATTTTTGGAATTGATTGGAATCACTTGGCTAAGTAAACATATTACAACCATCAAATGTAGGTTGAATACAATCAGTATATATATATTTTTATTTTCGGCCCTTTTTCCTCGGCCCTTATGACTATTTACTTCGGCCCTTTTGACTTTTTCACTCGGCCCTTTTGACTTTTTTTATCGGCCTTTTCATCCTTCGGCCCATTTGACCAGATCCCAAAACATAATACATTTTTCATGTTAACATTTTACATATTAACAAGACAGCAGCTTATTGTCAAAATGATAATTCATAACGAAGTTGCGGGGGTATTCAAAAGGGTACCGTCCGTTCGTCCGTTACACTTTGTGTCCGGCTCATAACTTTCTAACTAATCAACCATTTCAATTCAAATTTGTTATGGACATGAAGAAACATTTAATAATGTGTCATGAGAAACAATTTTCTGAAAATCTACATAAAATATTAGGATTTTGGAGAAAAAGTGGTAAATTTTGTAAGAAATCTGTTACAAATCCTGTCCGGCTCATAACTTCTAAACTAATCATCACATATTGCTCAAATTTGATATGGAGATACATAATCATATGAAGGTGTGTCATGAAGAACAATTTTGGAAATATTTTTATAAATGTTTGCCTTTTTTGGCAAAAAATGAGGACTCTGTTGGAAAACTGTTACAAGTCCTGTCCGGCTCATAACTTCTAAACTAATCATCACATATTGATCAAATTTGATATGAAGATACATAATCATATGAAGGTGTGTCATGAAGAACAATTTTGAAAATATTTTTATAAAATTTTGCCTTTTTTGGCAAAAAATTAGGACTTTGTTGGAAATCTGTTACAACTAAACTAATCATCACATTCTTGATCAAATTTGTCATTGAGATACAAAATTATATGTTGGTGTGTCATGAAGAACAATTTTGAAAATATGTTTGTTTAAATATGATCAAATTGATCTTGAAGATCCAAATACATAATACATAAATTCATTCGTTTGATTTTAATTTTGTTAGTTAAGTCCAATTATGCCCAACAGTGAACATAAAGTTGGTATGATTTAGTTTTTTTCATATCCTGGAAAATTTGTGTTAATTTGTGCGACAAAATTTAATCGGCAATATGATAAGGAAAACCTATATATACATGTTGCATGTGCAATTTGCGGGGGATATAGCTCGACCATGTCAGCTGCTTGTTGCAATAGGAACGCATCCACGATTCTCGCAACATGCGGTCTAGCATATCCTGGAAACCTTGACCGTGCACCTGGGCCGTGCTGTTGCAGAAACGGAATAATATGAACGTTCAAAATGTCATGTCTGTATCCCGCTCCATTCAAATTCCCACCAGAGACCTGAAGTGCTGCCCGTCGTGCACTGGTGATCCCGACCCATACAATAACACCTCCTCCTCCAAAACATGGATCGACATAACGTTCCCCTGGACGTCCATACACACGGCCTCTCCCATCGTATTAGTGCGATAGTCAGGCACCATCACCAACACTGACCGTACTAACTGCTAACCAGCTAGGTTCGAACCCACACCCCCAGAATCAGGCACCATCACCAGCACTGACCGTATTAACTGCTAACCAGCTACATGTAGGTTCGAACCCACACCCCTAGAGTCAGGCACCATCACCAACACTGACCGTATTAACTACTAACCAGCTACATGTAGGTTCGAACCCACACCCCCAGAGTCAGGCACCATCACCAGCACTGACCGTGTTAACTGCTAACCAGCTAGGTTCGAACCCACACCCCTAGAGTCAGGCACCATCACCAACACTGACCGTATTAACTGTCAACCAGCTAGGTTCGAACCCACACCCTCAGAGTCAGGCACCATCACCAGCACTGACCGTGTTAACTGCTAACCAGCTAGGTTCGAACTAACACCCCCAGAGTCAGGCACCATCGCCAGCACTGACCGTATTAACTGCTAACCAGCTACATGTAGGTTCGAACCCACACCCCCAGAGTCAGGCACCATCACCAGCACTGACCGTGTTAACTGCTAACCAGCTAGGTTCGAACCCACACCCCCAGAGTCAGGCACCATCACCAGCACTGACCGTATTAACTGCTAACCAGCTAGGTTCGAACCCACACCCCCAGGGTCAGGCACCATCGCCAGCACTGACCGTGTTAACTGCTAACCAGCTAGGTTCGAACCCACACCCCCAGGGTCAGGCACCATCACCAGCACTGACCGTATTAACTGCTAACCAGCTAGGTTCGAACCCACGCCCCCAGGGTCAGGCACCATCACCAGCACTGACTGTGCTAACTGCTAACCAGCTAGGTTCGAACCCACACCCTCAGAGTCAGGCACCATCACCAGCACTGACCGTGTTAACTGCTAACCAGCTAGGTTCGAACCCACACCCCCAGAGTCAGGCACCATCACCAGCACTGACCGTATTAACTGCTAACCAGCTAGGTTCGAACCCACACCCTCAGGGTCAGGCACCATCACCAGCACTGACCGTGTTAACTGCTAACCAGCTAGGTTCGAACCCACACCCCCAGAGTCAGGCACCATCACCAGCACTGACCGTATTAACTGCTAACCAGCTAGGTTCGAACCCACACCCTCAGGGTCAGGCACCATCACCAGCACTGACCGTGCTAACTGCTTACCAGCTAGGTTCGAACCCACACCCTCAGAGTCAGGCACCATCACCAGCACTGACCGTGTTAACTGCTAACCAGCTAGGTTCGAACCCACACCCTCAGAGTCAGGCACCATCACCAGCACTGACCGTGTTAACTGCTAACCAGCTAGGTTCGAACCCACACCCTCAGGGTCAGGCACCATCACCAGCACTGACCGTATTAACTGCTAACCAGCTAGGTTCGAACCCACACCCCCAGAGTCAGGCACCATCACCAGCACTGACCGTGTTAACTGCTAACCAGCTAGGTTCGAACCCACACCCTCAGAGTCAGGCACCATCACCAGCACTGACCGTATTAACTACTAACCAGCTAGGTTCGAACCCACACCCTCAGGGTCAGGCACCATCACCAGCACTGACCGTGTTAACTGCTAACCAGCTAGGTTCGAACCCACACCCCCAGAGTCAGGCACCATCACCAGCACTGACCGTGTTAACTGCTAACCAGCTAGGTTCGAACCCACACCCTCAGAGTCAGGCACCATCACCAGCACTGACTGTGCTAACTGCTAACCAGCTAGGTTCGAACCCACACCCCCAGAGTCAGGCACCATCACCAGCACTGACCGTATTAACTGCTAACCAGCTAGGTTCGAACCCACACCCCCAGAGTCAGGCACCATCACCAGCACTGACCGTGTTAACTACTAACCAGCTAGGTTCGAACCCACACCCTCAGGGTCAGGCACCATCACCAGCACTGACCGTGTTAACTGCTAACCAGCTAGGTTCGAACCCACACCCCCAGAGTCAGGCACCATCACCAGCACTGACCGTGTTAACTGCTAACCAGCTAGGTTCGAACCCACACCCTCAGGGTCAGTCACTATCACCAGCACTGACCGTATTAACTGCTAACCAGCTAGGTTCGAACCCACACCCTCAGGGTCAGGCACCATCACCAGCACTGACCGTATTAACTGCTAACCAGCTAGGTTCGAACCCACACCCCCAGAGTCAGGCACCATCACCAACATTGATCGTGTTAACTGCTAACCAGCTAGGTTCGAACCCACACCCCCAGAGTCAGGCACCATCACCAGCACTGACCGTATTAACTGCTAACCAGCTAGGTTCGAACCCACACCCCCAGAGTCAGGCACCATCACCAGCACTGACCGTATTAACTGCTAACCAGCTAGGTTCGAACCCACACCCCCAGGGTCAGGCACCATCGCCAGCACTGACCGTGTTAACTGCTAACCAGCTAGGTTCGAACCCACACCCCCAGGGTCAGGCACCATCACCAGCACTGACCGTATTAACTGCTAACCAGCTAGGTTCGAACCCACGCCCCCAGGGTCAGGCACCATCACCAGCACTGACTGTGCTAACTGCTAACCAGCTAGGTTCGAACCCACACCCTCAGAGTCAGGCACCATCACCAGCACTGACCGTGTTAACTGCTAACCAGCTAGGTTCGAACCCACACCCCCAGAGTCAGGCACCATCACCAGCACTGACCGTATTAACTGCTAACCAGCTAGGTTCGAACCCACACCCTCAGGGTCAGGCACCATCACCAGCACTGACCGTGTTAACTGCTAACCAGCTAGGTTCGAACCCACACCCCCAGAGTCAGGCACCATCACCAGCACTGACCGTATTAACTGCTAACCAGCTAGGTTCGAACCCACACCCCCAGGGTCAGGCACCATCGCCAGCACTGACCGTATTAACTGCTAACCAGCTACATGTAGGTTCGAACCCACACCCCCAGAGTCAGGCACCATCACCAGCACTGACCGTGTTAACTGCTAACCAGCTAGGTTCGAACCCACACCCCCAGAGTCAGGCACCATCACCAGCACTGACCGTATTAACTGCTAACCAGCTAGGTTCGAACCCACACCCCCAGGGTCAGGCACCATCGCCAGCACTGACCGTGTTAACTGCTAACCAGCTAGGTTCGAACCCACACCCCCAGGGTCAGGCACCATCACCAGCACTGACCGTATTAACTGCTAACCAGCTAGGTTCGAACCCACGCCCCCAGGGTCAGGCACCATCACCAGCACTGACTGTGCTAACTGCTAACCAGCTAGGTTCGAACCCACACCCTCAGAGTCAGGCACCATCACCAGCACTGACCGTGTTAACTGCTAACCAGCTAGGTTCGAACCCACACCCCCAGAGTCAGGCACCATCACCAGCACTGACCGTATTAACTGCTAACCAGCTAGGTTCGAACCCACACCCTCAGGGTCAGGCACCATCACCAGCACTGACCGTGTTAACTGCTAACCAGCTAGGTTCGAACCCACACCCCCAGAGTCAGGCACCATCACCAGCACTGACCGTATTAACTGCTAACCAGCTAGGTTCGAACCCACACCCTCAGGGTCAGGCACCATCACCAGCACTGACCGTGCTAACTGCTTACCAGCTAGGTTCGAACCCACACCCTCAGAGTCAGGCACCATCACCAGCACTGACCGTGTTAACTGCTAACCAGCTAGGTTCGAACCCACACCCTCAGGGTCAGGCACCATCACCAGCACTGACCGTATTAACTGCTAACCAGCTAGGTTCGAACCCACACCCCCAGAGTCAGGCACCATCACCAGCACTGACCGTGTTAACTGCTAACCAGCTAGGTTCGAACCCACACCCTCAGAGTCAGGCACCATCACCAGCACTGACCGTATTAACTACTAACCAGCTAGGTTCGAACCCACACCCTCAGGGTCAGGCACCATCACCAGCACTGACCGTGTTAACTGCTAACCAGCTAGGTTCGAACCCACACCCCCAGAGTCAGGCACCATCACCAGCACTGACCGTGTTAACTGCTAACCAGCTAGGTTCGAACCCACACCCTCAGAGTCAGGCACCATCACCAGCACTGACCGTGTTAACTACTAACCAGCTAGGTTCGAACCCACACCCTCAGGGTCAGGCACCATCACCAGCACTGACCGTGTTAACTGCTAACCAGCTAGGTTCGAACCCACACCCCCAGAGTCAGGCACCATCACCAGCACTGACCGTGTTAACTGCTAACCAGCTAGGTTCGAACCCACACCCTCAGGGTCAGTCACTATCACCAGCACTGACCGTATTAACTGCTAACCAGCTAGGTTCGAACCCACACCCTCAGGGTCAGGCACCATCACCAGCACTGACCGTATTAACTGCTAACCAGCTAGGTTCGAACCCACACCCCCAGAGTCAGGCACCATCACCAACATTGATCGTGTTAACTGCTAACCAGCTAGGTTCGAACCCACACCCCCAGAGTCAGGCACCATCACCAGCACTGACCGTATTAACTGCTAACCAGCTAGGTTCGAACCCACACCCCCAGAGTCAGGCACCATCACCAACATTGATCGTGTTAACTGCTAACCAGCTAGGTTCGAACCCACACCCCCAGAGTCAGGCACCATCACCAGCACTGACCGTGTTAACTGCTAACCAGCTAGGTTCGAACCCACACCCTCAGGGTCAGGCACCATCACCAGCACTGACCGTGTCAACTGCTAACCAGCTAGGTTCGAACCCACACCCTCAGAGTCAGGCACCATCACCAGCACTGACCGTGTTAACTGCTAACCAGCTAGGTTCGAACCCACACCCTCAGGGTCAGGCACCATCACCAGCACTGACCGTATTAACTGCTAACCAGCTAGGTTCGAACCCACACCCCCAGAGTCAGGCACCATCACCAGCACTGACCGTGTTAACTGCTAACCAGCTAGGTTCGAACCCACACCCTCAGAGTCAGGCACCATCACCAGCACTGACCGTATTAACTAGTAACCAGCTAGGTTCGAACCCACACCCTCAGGGTCAGGCACCATCACCAGCACTGACCGTGTTAACTGCTAACCAGCTAGGTTCGAACCCACACCCCCAGAGTCAGGCACCATCACCAGCACTGACCGTGTTAACTGCTAACCAGCTAGGTTCGAACCCACACCCTCAGAGTCAGGCACCATCACCAGCACTGACCGTGTTAACTACTAACCAGCTAGGTTCGAACCCACACCCTCAGGGTCAGGCACCATCACCAGCACTGACCGTGTTAACTGCTTACCAGCTAGGTTCGAACCCACACCCCCAGAGTCAGGCACCATCACCAGCACTGACCGTGTTAACTGCTAACCAGCTAGGTTCGAACCCACACCCTCAGGGTCAGTCACTATCACCAGCACTGACCGTATTAACTGCTAACCAGCTAGGTTCGAACCCACACCCTCAGGGTCAGGCACCATCACCAGCACTGACCGTATTAACTGCTAACCAGCTAGGTTCGAACCCACACCCCCAGAGTCAGGCACCATCACCAACATTGATCGTGTTAACTGCTAACCAGCTAGGTTCGAACCCACACCCCCAGAGTCAGGCACCATCACCAGCACTGACCGTATTAACTGCTAACCAGCTAGGTTCGAACCCACACCCCCAGAGTCAGGCACCATCACCAACATTGATCGTGTTAACTGCTAACCAGCTAGGTTCGAACCCACACCCCCAGAGTCAGGCACCATCACCAGCACTGACCGTGTTAACTGCTAACCAGCTAGGTTCGAACCCACACCCTCAGGGTCAGGCACCATCACCAGCACTGACCGTGTTAACTGCTAACCAGCTAGGTTCGAACCCACACCCTCAGGGTCAGGCACCATCACCAGCACTGACCGTATTAACTGCTAACCAGCTAGGTTCGAACCCACACCCCCAGAGTCAGGCACCATCACCAGCACTGACCGTATTAACTGCTAACCAGCTAGGTTCGAACCCACACCCCCAGGGTCAGGCACCATCGCCAGCACTGACCGTGTTAACTGCTAACCAGCTAGGTTCGAACCCACACCCCCAGGGTCAGGCACCATCACCAGCACTGACCGTATTAACTGCTAACCAGCTAGGTTCGAACCCACGCCCCCAGGGTCAGGCACCATCACCAGCACTGACTGTGCTAACTGCTAACCAGCTAGGTTCGAACCCACACCCTCAGAGTCAGGCACCATCACCAGCACTGACCGTGTTAACTGCTAACCAGCTAGGTTCGAACCCACACCCCCAGAGTCAGGCACCATCACCAGCACTGACCGTATTAACTGCTAACCAGCTAGGTTCGAACCCACACCCCCAGAGTCAGGCACCATCGCCAGCACTGACCGTATTAACTGCTAACCAGCTAGGTTCGAACCCACACCCTCAGGGTCAGTCACTATCACCAGCACTGACCGTGTTAACTGCTAACCAGCTAGGTTCGAACCCACACCCCCAGAGTCAGGCACCATCACCAGCACTGACCGTATTAACTGCTAACCAGCTAGGTTCGAACCCACACCCTCAGGGTCAGGCACCATCACCAGCACTGACCGTGCTAACTGCTTACCAGCTAGGTTCGAACCCACACCCTCAGAGTCAGGCACCATCACCAGCACTGACCGTGTTAACTGCTAACCAGCTAGGTTCGAACCCACACCCTCAGGGTCAGGCACCATCACCAGCACTGACCGTATTAACTGCTAACCAGCTAGGTTCGAACCCACACCCTCAGAGTCAGGCACCATCACCAGCACTGACCGTATTAACTGCTAACCAGCTAGGTTCGAACCCACACCCCCAGAGTCAGGCACCATCACCAGCACTGACCGTGTTAACTGCTAACCAGCTAGGTTCGAACCCACACCCCCAGAGTCAGGCACCATCACCAGCACTGACCGTGTTAACTGCTAACCAGCTAGGTTCGAACCCACACCCCCAGAGTCAGGCACCATCACCAGCACTGACCGTGTTAACTGCTAACCAGCTAGGTTCGAACCCACACCCTCAGGGTCAGTCACTATCACCAGCACTGACCGTATTAACTGCTAACCAGCTAGGTTCGAACCCACACCCTCAGGGTCAGGCACCATCACCAGCACTGACCGTATTAACTGCTAACCAGCTAGGTTCGAACCCACACCCCCAGAGTCAGGCACCATCACCAACATTGATCGTGTTAACTGCTAACCAGCTAGGTTCGAACCCACACCCCCAGAGTCAGGCACCATCACCAGCACTGACCGTATTAACTGCTAACCAGCTAGGTTCGAACCCACACCCTCAGAGTCAGGCACCATCACCAGCACTGACCGTGTTAACTGCTAACCAGCTAGGTTCGAACCCACACCCCCAGAGTCAGGCACCATCACCAGCACTGACCGTGTTAACTGCTAACCAGCTAGGTTCGAACCCACACCCTCAGAGTCAGGCACCATCACCAGCACTGACCGTATTAACTACTAACCAGCTAGGTTCGAACCCACACCCTCAGGGTCAGGCACCATCACCAGCACTGACCGTGTTAACTGCTAACCAGCTAGGTTCGAACCCACACCCCCAGAGTCAGGCACCATCACCAGCACTGACCGTGTTAACTGCTAACCAGCTAGGTTCGAACCCACACCCTCAGAGTCAGGCACCATCACCAGCACTGACCGTGTTAACTACTAACCAGCTAGGTTCGAACCCACACCCTCAGGGTCAGGCACCATCACCAGCACTGACCGTGTTAACTGCTAACCAGCTAGGTTCGAACCCACACCCCCAGAGTCAGGCACCATCACCAGCACTGACCGTGTTAACTGCTAACCAGCTAGGTTCGAACCCACACCCTCAGGGTCAGTCACTATCACCAGCACTGACCGTATTAACTGCTAACCAGCTAGGTTCGAACCCACACCCTCAGGGTCAGGCACCATCACCAGCACTGACCGTATTAACTGCTAACCAGCTAGGTTCGAACCCACACCCCCAGAGTCAGGCACCATCACCAACATTGATCGTGTTAACTGCTAACCAGCTAGGTTCGAACCCACACCCCCAGAGTCAGGCACCATCACCAGCACTGACCGTATTAACTGCTAACCAGCTAGGTTCGAACCCACACCCCCAGAGTCAGGCACCATCACCAACATTGATCGTGTTAACTGCTAACCAGCTAGGTTCGAACCCACACCCCCAGAGTCAGGCACCATCACCAGCACTGACCGTGTTAACTGCTAACCAGCTAGGTTCGAACCCACACCCTCAGGGTCAGGCACCATCACCAGCACTGACCGTGTTAACTGCTAACCAGCTAGGTTCGAACCCACACCCTCAGGGTCAGGCACCATCACCAGCACTGACCGTATTAACTGCTAACCAGCTAGGTTCGAACCCACACCCCCAGAGTCAGGCACCATCACCAACACTGATCGTGTTAACTGCTAACCAGCTAGGTTCGAACCCACACCCCCAGAGTCAGGCACCATCACCAGCACTGACCGTATTAACTGCTAACCAGCTACATGTAGGTTCGAACCCACACCCCTAGAGTCAGGCACCATCACCAACACTGACCGTATTAACTGTCAACCAGCTAGGTTCGAACCCACACCCCCAGAATCAGGCAGAATTATTTTCGTATTTCAGTATTGACTGTCAGAAATCGAAGTCACAACGGTCCAAGATCCAAGTTGTTCAATTTGGTAAAGATAATGTTCATGCTTCTTTGAAAACCATCATCCACAGGGCTAACGTGTTCCTTTGCCGGATGAAGCGGATAGTGTACTTTTAGAACATACCTATTATGTGTACACCGTCGAGAAAGAATTGCAATACATGTACACCTGTATGGATGAACCCGCTTGGATGTGGCCAAAGGTTGTTTCCCATATTCGAAGAGTGAGCATGAGAACTTGTTATAATTTACAAAACGACAGTTTTAGGCTCGTACATAAGTCGTACAGGGATTAATATAGAGAAAGCATTCGTGGTTTCGCGAGAATAAAATAGTCAACTCGCTCCTTTGGTGTTCAATGAGTATTTTCACTAATCAATTCCTACTCATGCATTCGCCAATACTTTACTAACAGTGACAAACTACGTGTCAAGGTCGTTTATTCTTTTTGTGTTTTGCAGATAGCATATACAGAGGATACGTATATACTAAACGACGCCCAATTGAATAAAATTATTATCAACCAGGTTAATGATTATGTGTAAAACGAGCGAAAGCAAGTATGAAACCAATTATTTATAAGTTTATCAAATATAATGTAAAATGGAAGGACGCTTAGAATTTGTATTACTCGACTTCATAAATCAAGCTGAAATATCGAAATCGTACTGAAAGTTAGCGTTTCCTGCCATTGTCAAGGGCGGTCCAAACATCATGACGTCTTAACTACGCCTTATTATTACACTTTTGTTGAGGATATCGCCGTTTAATAATTCTAATAAATCGTTAGATATGTCGTCACAATTTAAGCGGTCCTGCTGCGATGCGATTTCGTCGAAGGTCTTTATATTTTTGACGATGTTTTGCCCCGTGAGTTATAAACTATATCTTTTTGGTTAACATAACCATCGTAAGATCAAAGCAACAACATTGTCCACCATCAATGACCACCATGCAACCCTCAGCTCCACCCTTGACAAAGAACTGTTCTCCAATCTCAGGAAAGCCCAAACAACAGCTAATAACACACTGGACTTAACAACCAAGGCCGCTCATATCAAAAAGCTCCAAGACCTTACTGCTACTTCATCACCACGAGGAAAGATCAACCCTGTCAACCCAAAGACAGTTGTTAACCTCAGTAAGAAGCAACTGACCTGCCAACAAACTTCGGCTTTAGCCAAAGGACTCAAGTTCTCACCAACACCTCCTCGGCTCAACACTGACGTCTTCATTTCCAACATTGAGAAAGGTCTCCAGCAACTTGCACCAGGTGGTAAAGTGGACTATCTCCGACATCAGATTGCTGACATTCTCCACAAAGCCAAGCCCCAGAAGCCGAACATCACAAGATCAGACAAACAGGCCATCAAACAACTCAAAGAAGATCCTGATATTGTCATTGCCCCTGCAGATAAAGGAAGAGCAGCTGTAGTCCTAGATTCCGATCATTTCCACTCCATGGTAGAAAACATGCTTCAAGATGAAACCACCTATAAGCTAATGAAGAAATACCCCACTAAAAAACTTGAACGTGAACACAAGGCCAACTTGAAAACACTCCGCGATAACTATGAACTCTCAACTGAACTACACCGAAAACTCTCAACCTCACATCCACAGCCACCATACGCCAGAGCTACTGTCAAAATTCACAAGAATCCTGTCAAGACCCGCCTTCTAGTCTGCTCTCGAGATACTGTATTCTACAACACTGCTCAACACCTCACCAAGATACTTGCCCCACTTGGAAAATCGGCCAACTCCTTCATCACTGATTCCACCGACTTCTGCAGCAAACTGAGAAATACATCCAATCCTGGCCCAATAATCAGTTACGACGTAGTCGACCTATTCACCAACGTACCGAGAGATAAAGCCCTGTCAGCACTACGCCGCCGCCTTGACACCCTTCAAGAACCCCTAGAAACTAGCCTCTCCACTGACTCAATCATCAACCTCACCACAGCCTGCATAAACTCTACCTACTTCTCATGGGGAGATGCCATCTACGAGCAGATACATGGACTTCCTATGGGCTCACCTCTTTCTCCCGTCCTCACAGAAATTTATATGACTGAATTTGAAGAGAAAGCACTAGCCATATCACCTGTGTCGCCGCCCTTTTGGGTTACAAATACCTTTGTGATTCTCAAACCTGAAGATGACCCAAGTACCCTCCTGAACCACCTGAACAACCAACATCCCCGCATCAAGTTCACTATGGAGAAAGGAACCAACAACAACCTACCTTTCCTTGACGTCCTCGTCACCAGAACAGCAACTAATGAACTTCAAACCAGTGTTAACCGAAAACCAACCCATACGGATCAATATATGAATTATCACTCTAATCACCCACCAAACGTGAAATCTGGAATCATCACCACCTTGACGAGAAGAGCCAAAAACATATCCTCCTCATCCGAAAAACTACAAGACTAACTCCATCACCTTCAACATGTCTTCACCAAACAAAATCAATACCCAAAGGATCTTGTGAAAAAAACCGTGACTGCAGCTTTAAACCCAGCATCCAACCCATCTCCACGACCTGAATCAGCCCCCACGAAAATCGTCATCCCCTACATGGGAAAGCCATCTCACCACATCAGCAGACTACTAAAACAACAGGCCGGCATCGACACCATCTTTTCCTCATCTCAAAACCTTCAGAACTTACTTCATGCTAATGGAAAAAACAATCAGCTTCCAACAACAATCCTAAAGGAGTTGTCTACAAAATAAACTGCAACTGTGGACATAACTACGTCGGTGAGACATCAAGGCCTATCAACACGAGACTAAAGGAACATCAAACATCAGTAAACAACTTGGACAGCATGTCAGCAATATACGACCACACCAAAGCCAACCCCATTCATCAAATACAATGGTCAGAAACCAAATGCCTTGTCACCAATCAACCGGATTACCGACTTCGACAATTAAGAGAAGCTTTGAAAATCAAAAAGATTCAGCCATCAATTAACCGCGATCAAGGCTACTACATCCCGTCAGCCTATGATCTTCTCCTTAATTAATTAACTGTAATCACTCATTTACATCACTGGCCTCTATCAATTAAAGGTAAACACACTGCATTGTACATTACTGGCTTCCAACCACTTATCTCTGTTTAATTACATTTACCCTTTCCATTAGTTGTTGTTACTGTGCATTGTACTATTTACTTATATATATGCCCCTACTTCATAATTCTTCCTCTGCTTGAGAACGACACAAGAATCTGTGTCGAAACGTCGCATACAATGAACAAAGAAGTTGTCATCCATATATTCCTCAGCATTATATTGGTGTTAAAGTTATTATTTTACAATTCTTAATCAAATAAAGTAAAGGTGAACTATCACTTTCATATCAGCATTCTGCTTTCTGTATATAAAAATGAAATATACCATTTTACCAAAAGGGTTTTGTTTTGTTAAAGAATGACGACAAGTAACAGTTACCAAAACACATGTTTCTGTTGTTTTTTAAATCATGAATATATTATTCATTGTATATTACTGTTCAACCCTAAAGGATAACCGTTCTGCCAAGTCCGACACAAAATAGTTGTATGAATTGTATAATTCGGTTATATAACCAATTCAATTCATCTTATATTCTATTTTTTACTGGTTGTGTTATTCAATAACCTACATTATTAACACGTTGTTGAAAGAAATGTACATGTACCAACCATAACGCCATTGGTCATTGAGAATGTGGAACATGTAGGTCCATGACATGTTAAGAAATATTTAGCGCATCCTTGCATATATTGCCAACTTTTATGTTAATTCTAATCTTCATATGGGTTCGCATTCTCTCCCCACAGAGGCAACTCAGTCATACATGAATTAGCTGGGGTATGACTGAGTTGCCTCTGTGGGGAGAGAATGATGGGTTCGAAAGTTGACTTAAGCTTGCATTATCAAGATGATAGTTTTTTATTTGTATTGGCTGATTATTGGTGTGTAATATCTATTACATTCTGTGTCGTTTTTCGAATGGGGCAAATCGCCCAGGAGATTGGGCACTTTGCCCCAAACTAAAGGGCAAAGCTCGCCCCCTTAGTCAAAATATATTTACGTAAATATATCCTAATGCCGAAATGGTAGAATAAAAAACCATGTGCCATGTTAAAGTCTATCTGATAAGTATTTGAGATAGTGTGCAAGTTGCATTCTGTACATGTCGGGGTGCCCACTAGACTAGACGTTAGGGGGCGCGCTTTGCCCTGGTCTCCCCTATCGGTATTTAAGCCGCTTTCGCTCGTTATAGACCACAACATTTACACAGAAAACTTTAGCTCAACAGGCTTTGAAGGTATTACAGATTTTAATCAATAAATTGGGTAAATTCCCCTTGCTTCCACTCGACGTTGCTTATCACATTTTTGATACAAAAGTTCTGCCTATCCTTACTTACGGTTCGGAAATCTGGGGATTCCATCCGTCACCCATTCTCTCCCCACAGAGGCAACTCAGTCATACCTGAATTAGCCTCTGTTCTACTACGGCTAACTTTCGGGATAGAAAGGTAGAAATCTGATTGGAGGCAATCGAAGTTAGTTGTGCAATCAGCGACGCCGTTTCAAAATTGGTCATTCGCAAAAGTTCGGCTATTCCCGTGTGGATCCGCATCAAAGGGAGATAACTCTTCCTTCTACAAAACAATCGCTTTTTACCTTCTCCTTGGTTTTTATTTGGTGAATTATTAAAATAAAATTTATCATAAAACGAAGAACAATTTACACAATTATAAAACAATATGTTTCTAATGAAAAACCCTATACATATCTGATTTTGAAATAGTTTCCCTCTCTGAGACTCACACTGTTAATGAAAAAAGAAACCTAAAGGCATGATTCTTTTGAAAGTCACTGAGCGACCGTTGAGTATTCCCGAAGTCGTGGACATCCAAAAGGTGTTATCATTGGCTGCAAATAAGGGAGATATCTCAAGTTACAACTTTTTGCCGCTAGGGCGATCTGCCGGAACCCCAGGATTTTGGCGTAATGGAACAGAGGCTAACTGGGGTATGACTGAGTTGCCTCTGTGGGGAGAGAATGTCCGTCACCTGATGTTGAACGTATACATGACAGGTTTTGTAAGTTAATGTTATCGTTAAATAGAGGTACTTCAATGCTACTGGCACGTGGTATTTTGGGTAGATCTAATGTTAAAGTCTCATTTTGTTAAAATAATCAGGTTTTGGTTAAGGTTGCTGTCGCAAACTGATAATCTCATTTTAAAGCATTCATACAGTCTCCAATATCAGAATGCTGAAAATGGCAAGTCTTGTTGGGTTTTAATTGTAAAATCACTTTTATTTAGGTATGGTTTTGGTGCATTTGGCTACAGCAAGGCGTAGGCAATAGCGTATTATTTATTTCTCAGTTTAAGGAAAGGTGTAAAGACATATATGCAGCGAAGTTGGATTGTAGATTTGGAAGCTTTCTCAAAGTTGGAATTCTATCGGACTCTTAATAATCCGTTTAGTTATTCAAATTTACTTGAAACAGTTACTGTTAAAGTCTATGTTATTAATTTCATTCGATTTTGCTGTTCAAATCATGATTTGTTAATCGAATCAGGCAGAAGGTGTAATATTGCTATAGAGATTATGTCCATTTGACATTGTTCCAAACATAGAATCTGAATACCATTTCTGTTTAGATTGCCCTTTCTATCATACTTTAAGACGTGAACTTTTTTTAAAATATTACTGGGAATATCCAACATCAGACAAGATGCGTTCCTTATTTTTGTCAAAAGGCACATTGTTAAGAAATCTTTGTAAATTCCTTTTCTTAGCTACAAAACAAAGGCAGACTTTCTTCAAAGCCGTTCTCTTGATATAATTGTATTGTGTATAAATCCTGTCAAATTTGCCTGTATTTAGATATTTATTGCCTTATTTTGCTATTATATTGCTCTCTGTAATACAACAATCTACTGTACGATTTCTGTATTATTGGCCTGTGGCCCCTTTACGAAATAAAACATATCAACAATCAACACTCGTTTCCTAAAAATATTATTTACCGGGACGGCGTTTAGTATTCTCTATCTATGACGTAATTTGTAAAGCGGTATTGCAATAGTTATATCTATCCCCGTAGGGACAGGAGACAAATTGGTTTTGGCTGAGTTCCCGTCCGCGTCCGCGTTCCGATTTGTTTCCGGAGCTTAACTCTGAAACTGCATGACCAATCTTCTCTAAATTTGGTATACGTCCATATCATCTTGTGGAGATGTGCCTTTTGGAGGTTTTAACCTATTTTTAAATTATATGTTTTTGGTTTCCATGGCAACAGTTTGGACTTTTTCATTTTGAAGGGAAGGGTTAGTTTTCATGACAACCTGCGTAGATGTTGATTAACGATTCCCATAAATTAAAATCAAATATAGCCAAAACTTACAGTTCATGTTGTTTTAAATAAAAAACATTTTTATTTGAGTTAAAAAAACAAAAGTCTTCAAAAACAAATTTCAGCTGAAATGGTGTATTTGGGAGACATCTGTTTTACGAGTGAAACACTTTCTAGTTAAATATAATGCTGTATAAATATAGAAGAAGAAGAAGAATATTAAACTTTTACAGTCGTATCCAACACGGGCGACTAATAAACACTGTTGCGACTTGGCTTGATAGTGACCAATGACGCAAACAGTGCCTCATGCGCTTCCTTCAGTACAGATATATCTAATCAGACCCATGCGATACCTTCAGTACAGATAGATCTAATCAGACCCATGCGATACCTTCAGTACAGATAGATCTAATCAGACCCATGCGATACCTTCAGTACAGATAGATCTAATCAGACCCATGCGATACCTTCAGTATAGATAGATCTAATCAGACTCATGCGATACCTTCAGTACAGATAGATATAATCAGACCCATGCGATGCCTTCAGTACAGATAGATCTAATCAGACCCATGCGATACCTTCAGTACAGATAGATCTACTCAGGCCCATGCGATACCTTCAGTAGAGATAGATCTAATCAGGCCCATGCGATACCTTCAGTACAGATATATCTACTCAGACCCATGCGATACCTTCAGTACAGATAGATCTAATCAGATCCATGCGATACCTTCAGTACAGATTGATCTAATCAGACCCTTGCGATACCTTCAGTACAGATAGATCTACTCAGACCCATGCGATACCTTAAGTACAGATAGATCTTCTCAGACCCATGCGGTACACCCTCATCGTTAACACGTTTTACACTAAAACAAGAAAAGGGCAAACAAAGTTATTTGTTTCACATAAGGAGTATGATATGCTGACAAACAAAAGTAGATATACAAACTTTTTTCCATAGGTGGAAAGTTCCAAGTTCACGCTATGTCTCGATTTTATGCTCATTGCATTTCTACTGTTATTTTAAAAAGAATGTTTTTTAGGGGAATATAAGATGATATCAAGAAAATGGATATAAATGGTTCCAATTGAAAGACAATGTATTGAAACTAAGTGAAGCAGTAATAAATCAAATATATGAAATGCAAAGTTCAGCCATGCGATTCTTTTCTTACACAAAATGGATAAAAGGTGTTCACACAAAAATGGCTGCCAATTGATTTTATGTGAATCTTTATAATTTGACTAATATAACTTTGAGTGAAAAATTGAAGATATAAAATTTCAAAAACAACCAGGTACAAAATGTACTAATGCACGTTTACCATATCTTTTCACAATCGGATTGACAGAACAAAATAGAATGTGTTGTTCTTTCCGATGTTATAAACAATTCCTTTGGTATATTCTTTACCAAGAACGCAGTGTTGACATTTAGTAATTCAATTCATATAATTTATGTGTTATGTATTCATTCATGAACGTCTATGTAATTGACAGCAAGAGCATCATTATAACTATTTTCTTTCAGAAAAGCCACAGAGCCTCCAACTATTACAAATTGGAGCAGTTATTACAATTTGGAGCATAGCTTGCTCCAAATTGAAATAACTGCTCCAAATTGTAATAAAAGGTCCTCCATAGTCTAAAAGCTGTCAATAATAACTGTTATGTTCTTCTTAGTGTAAAGCTGGACACGATGTTGAAAAACACATTCTCATGTCTCATCTTACGTCTTACCATTAGGTCAACTGCAATGTTAAGTATATGGTCGGGATTCAAGTGTAAACAAGCACAAATATAAAAAGTAATTATCGACAGTTCATTAATAAACGTCTTTGTAATTGACATCAAAGCATCATTACGACTATTTTCTTTTGGAAAAGCCACAAAACATCCAAGTATTACAATTTGGAGCAGTTATTACAATTTGGAGCAAAGCTTGCTCAAAATTGTAATAACTGCTCCAAATTGTAATAAAAGGTCCTCCATAGTCTAAAGCTTATGATCTTATTAGTGTAAAACTGGATATCATGTTTAAAAATACTTTCATCTATAAACGTCTATATCTTATGTCATACCATTTGGTCAACTGCAATGTTAAGTATATGGTCGGGGATTCAAGTTCAAGTAATAATTATTAATTAAGGTACGCAGCTGTATGTTCTGAAAACTTACCGAACTTTTAACAACTGACATAGACCTAAACAATCTCTACTTTATGTACATTTCCAGGTACATCAATAAAAACATATGGAAACATATCTTGTATATTACCATCTATGTCATTCTCATTTACGTCTTTCTTTACGTTCGAAAACTCTAACTAAATCTTCATCAAGAAGAACAAGTTCTTATGCGACGTTTCCGTGTAGATACTAACACCGTTATCAAGCAAGTGATACAACTGATTTGATGTAGGAGACTTTATACATAAAAAGACATGATGTTTTTACAATTAAAAGGTTTGATGTACATAAAGTTTAGATAAGACATGAGTAGTTGATACAAGACACAGGGTTGACCGGTGGTATGTCATTAATCGCCAATCATCATCGCTTTCTCTTCTGTGCCTTCCTCCACTGGCTTCGGGTGAAGTCTCTTGGTGATGAGCGCAATGATGAGGGCGATAAGGGTGAACAGGAAGGCAAAGACTCTCCCGCCGACTACAAGGCCATGGAGCTTCAACCGGAAGTCGGCCATATCGTACAGTACGCATGCGCCTCTTTTGTTGCAGTCAGAATCCCAGATGAGGCAGGACGTATCGATAATTCTGCCGCTGATTATGGGTGATATCATCCAACCTACGGGATGAGCAAGAATACGTGAGTATCTACCAATATTATGTAATGAAGGTGATTAATAATAATGTGCATACTTAAATTGCGCTTTTTCCACGTCCTAAGACATGCTCGAAGCGCTACATTATTACCCCGAAGGAGTGAACTTTCACAGCAGCCACTAAGCGACAATCGCGACCACGTGGGTCAGTACATCCAGTTTTCGGTGCTTTGCAGAGGATCACAACACTGGATGAGACCCAATTCACAAATTTTGATGTCTCCACCGAGATGCCGGTCTCTTGCGTGAGAGGCCAGCATCCTTTACACCACTGCGCTCAACAATGAAGAGGAATGGATTCGTTATAAACTAGAAACAAATGTTTTGCAAATTTGAGCTTTGATATTAGTGATAGATATGATCACAATGTGTCAACGACAAACAAATATGTTGATGAAATAGTTAGAGTAATACCTCAGTATTACATATAGAATACGCTGTGGTTCAGCTAATTTGAATCATGATAACCGAATAACGAACACAGTTCGAAATCGTACTTTATCTACATTACCTAGCAGGGAGATCATCACGCTTTGTACATTACCTAGTAGGAAGGTCATCACGGTCTGTACATTACCTTGTAGGGAGGCCATCACGTTCTGTATATTACCTAGTAGGGAGGTCATCATGGCCTGTATATTACTTACCAAGGAGGCCATCATGGTCTGTACATTACCTAGTAGGGAGACCATCACGGTCTGTACATTACCTAGTAGGGAGGTCATCACGGTCTGTATATTGCCTAGTAGGAAGGTCATCACGGTCTGTATATTACCTAGTAGGGAGACCATCACGGTCTGTATATTACCTAGTAGGGAGGCCATCATGGTCTGTATATTGCCTAGTAGGGAGGCCATCACGTTCTGTATATTACCTAGTAGGGAGGTAATCACGGTCTGTATATTGCCTAGTAGGGAGGTCATCACGGTCTGTATATTGCCTAGTAGGAAGGTCATCACAGTCTGTACATTACCTAGTAGGGAGACCATCACGGTCTGTACATTACCTAGTAGGGAGGCCATAACGTTCTGTATATTACCTAGTAGGAAGGTCATCACGGTCTGTATATTGCCTAGTAGGAAGGTCATCACGGTCTGTACATTACCTAGTAGGGAGACCATCACGGTCTGTACATTACCTAGTAGGGAGGCCATCACGGTCTGTACAATACCTAGTAGGGAGGCCATCACGGTCTGTACATTACCTAGTAGGGAGGCCATCACGGTCTGTACATTACCTAGTAGGGAGGCCATCACGGTCTGTAAAATACTACCTAGTAGGGAGGTCATCACGGTCTGTACGTTACCTAGTATGGAGGTCATCACTGTCTGAACATTACCTAGAAGGGAGGTCATCATGGTCTGTACATTACCTAGTAGGGTGGCCATCACGGTCTGTACATTACCTAGTAGGGAGGCCATGACGGTCTGTACATTACCTAGTAGGGAGACCATCACGCTCTGTACATTACCTAGTAGGGAGGTCATCACGGTCTGTACATTACCTAGTATGGAGGCCATGAGGGTCTGTACATTACCTAGTAGGGAGACCATCACGGTCTGTACATTACCTTATTGGGAGGCCATCACGGTCTGTACATTACCTAGTAGGGAAGTCATCACTGTCTGTACGTTACCTAGTAGGGAGGCCATGACGGTCTGTACACCCACTGATAGCGCTTTCTCTTCTTCCCCAACACACCTGGTGTAGATCAAACATGTATTGTCAGAATGCGGGAATTGACATAAAATATCTGAACAATCAAGACTTTTGAATTCATAATCGTTTTTACCTTTTGCGATATGTCTAAACATATGCTTTAAATTTCAACGAAATAGATGGAGACATAAAGCTTTTAGAAAAATACTGAAGCTAACAATGAGTCAGATATTGCACCCTAGGATAAGAAGATGGTCTAAAACCGGAGGGCGCTTCGCCATGAACATTATATTAAGGACAAATTTTAACATCACATGTCGCCATTTTATTTTATCCTTTTACAAGTACAAATTTTGTAACTTTCACATTTAATTCTAAAACATACTCAAAATACGTATAATTTTACACAGTCTATGTAATTGAGGATAATTGCTACACAGCAAAATATGTCTTTGTTGAGAATTATTTCAAACTAATCTTGACTCACTGTCACAATAGGCAGGCGCTCTTCCTGCGCTCCATGGCGACTACTGGGCGTTTACTACTAACTAATCTTGACCCACTGTCACAATAGGCAGGCGCTCTTCCTGCGCTCCATGGCGACTACTGGGCGTTTACTACTAACTAATCTTGACCCACTGTCACAATAGGTGGGCGCTCTTCCTGCGCTCCATGGCGACTACTGGGCGTTTACTACTAACTAATCTTGACCCACTGTCACAATAGGCAGGCGCTCTTCCGGTGTTCCATGGCGACTACTGGGCGTTTACTACCAACTAATCTTGACCCACTGTCACAATAGGCAGGCGCTCTTCCTGCGCTCCATGGCGACTACTGGGCGTTTACTACTAACTAATCTTAACCCACTGTCACAATAGGCAGGCGCTCTTCCTGCGCTCCATGGCGACTACTGGGCGTTTACTACTAACTAATCTTGACCCACTGTCACAATAGGCAGGTGCTCTTCCTGCGCTCCATGTTGACTACTGGGCGTTTACTACTAACTAATCTTGACCCACTGTCACAATAGGCAGGCGCTCTTCCTGCGCTCCATGGCGACTACTGGGCGTTTACTACTAACTAATCTTGACCCACTGTCACAATAGGCAGGCGCTCTTCCTGCGCTCCATGGCGACTACTGGGCGTTTACTACTAACTAATCTTGACCCACTGTCACAATAGGCAGGCGCTTTTCCTGCGCTCCATGGCGACTACTGGGCGTTTACTACCAACTAATCTTGACCCACTGTCACAATAGGCAGGCGCTCTTCCTGCGCTCCATGGCGACTACTGGGCGTTTACTACTAACTAATCTTGACCCACTGTCACAATAGGCAGGCGCTCTTCCTGCGCTCCATGGCGACTACTGGGTGTTTACTACTAACTAATCTTGACCCACTGTCACAATAGGCAGGCGCTCTTCCTGCGCTCCATGGCGACTACTGGGCGTTTACTACTAACTAATCTTGACCCACTGTCACAATAGGCAGGCGCTCTTCCTGCGCTCCATGGCAACTACTGGGCGTTTACTACTAACTAATCTTGACCCACTGTCACAATAGGCAGGCGCTCTTCCTGCGCTCCATGGCGACTACTGGGCGTTTACTACTAACTAATCTTGACCCACTGTCACAATAGGCAGGCGCTCTTCCTGCGCTCCATGGCGACTACTGGGCGTTTACTACTAACTAATCTTGACCGACTGTCACAATAGGCAGGCGCTCTTCCTGCGCTCCATGGCGACTACTGGGCGTTTACTACTAACTAATCTTGACCCACTGTCACAATAGGCAGGCGCTCTTCCTGCGCTCCATGGCGACTACTGGGCGTTTACTACTAACTAATCTTGACCCACTGTCACAATAGGCAGGCGCTCTTCCGGTGTTCCATGGCGACTACTGGGCGTTTACTACTAACTAATCTTGACCCACTGTCACAATAGGCAGGCGCTCTTCCTGCGCTCCATGGCGACTACTGGGCGTTTACTACTAACTAATCTTGACCGACTGTCACAATAGGCAGGCGCTCTTCCTGCGCTCCATGGCGACTACTGGGCGTTTACTACTAACTAATCTTGACCCACTGTCACAATAGGCAGGCGCTCTTCCTGCGCTCCATGGCGACTACTGGGCGTTTACTACTAACTAATCTTGACCCACTGTCACAATAGGCAGGCGCTCTTCCTGCGCTCCATGGCAACTACTGGGCGTTTACTACTAACTAATCTTGACCCACTGTCACAATAGGCAGGCGCTCTTCCTGCGCTCCATGGCGACTACTGGGCGTTTACTACTAACTAATCTTGACCCACTGTCACAATAGGCAGGCGCTCTTCCTGCGCTCCATGGCGACTACTGGGCGTTTACTACTAACTAATCTTGACCGACTGTCACAATAGGCAGGCGCTCTTCCTGCGCTCCATGGCGACTACTGGGCGTTTACTACTAACTAATCTTGACCCACTGTCACAATAGGCAGGCGCTCTTCCTGCGCTCCATGGCGACTACTGGGCGTTTACTACTAACTAATCTTGACCCACTGTCACAATAGGCAGGCGCTCTTCCTGCGCTCCATGGCGACTACTGGGTGTTTACTACTAACTAATCTTGACCCACTGTCACAATAGGCAGGCGCTCTACCTGCGCTCCATGGTGACTACTTGGCGTTTACCCATGACGTTTTCCAGAACACATTTGTTTTAAACACGTTCAAAGCAAGAGCAGAGGTTCGGCGCTCTCATAATTTCTTGAAGTTCCCAGTGAGTCCTTGAGGGACTCAAACGTGTGCACTGCCTCCTGGGATACACGCGAGTCCTAAATAGCGTTCAACTAGATCTCACTACGTTTGTCCTTATAGCTTTGATAAATGTTAGACACCAGTGCGCCGGAAGAATACTTGTCTATTGTGACAGGGCTTTCAGTGCAGTTAGCTGCTAAAAGTTGTTTTGGCGTTTATAAGAAGTGTGCAATGAATTCAAAATTGAAATTTGCCTAGATAAACTAACACATTTGTTGGTCAACAGTCTGTCATAATCATGATGAAACGCACTTGACAACGTACCAACAGAGCAACGTAGGAAGACAGAACAGAACAACTGAACATCCACGAAGTGATTTTTACTTGTACATTTTCTAAACTAGACAGTCATAAAGCACTTTCTTTGTCTTTCATTATTGATTTCTGTAATCCTATAATTTAAATAACTCCATGGATCTAATGCGGAGTAAAGTTACAAAACTGTTCCGAACTAGGTGCTGTCAACTGACGCGCCGTGATTCTTACGGGTAGCGGACCATGTAAATGAACTGAGATATTTCACCCAAGACAGAGATTGAAAAACAACAAAATCTCATTCAAATGAATCAAAATTTTCGTTAGTTAGTTTAGTAGTTTGAGTTAGAAAACACAGCGATGTTCGAGTGTGTGGTTCATCCTGTTTAAATGAGAAACAAGTGACACGGTGAATGACGTACCTAATCTCTGAGGTTATCTTGGGAATAATGGACAAGGTGGAGGCGAAGAAGGCGATGCCGATAGAGAGGAGATACGGGACCATGTAGGGGCAGTCGTACTGACAGGAACCGGCGAGAGCACTGCCTCCTGGGATACACGTGCAGTTCGTGTATACCTGCAGGGGAAATATCTCTAATTACTTTATTACGCACATTCGTTTGTTTCTGTATTCTTGTTAGTTGATAGCTGATATTTTGCTTTTTAAGTTATTGATTTTACTAACTACTACCACCAATCAAACGCAACACATTATTTCTTCAATTGATTTTATCAAAATAGACTTGTGTGACATTGCACAAAGGTCAAAGGTACTCTGATTTCCCTATTAACCACAGCGTAGCGGGATTCGATATATATATATATATATAAGAAAGAGTAAACATCAGATGGTTCGGACTGGATCAATCTTCTTTAATACGATGAATTCATTTCGACCATTATGTGGGTCTTGTCAAGTATGATTACAAATGGAAGGTAACTCAAGAGTGCTCATGAAAAACATGTAAAAACAAATCTCCCCTATTGCCTAGCACGGCGCATATGTACCATAATAAAGGATGGTGAGTTACGACAAAAAAGGTTTGAAGAACTTAAAGACTCCAAGTTAAAACGGGCTTTCCCTTCAAATATGATAGACAAGGGTATTGAAAAAGCAACCAACCACACCATTATAGAATTGAGAAAATCAAAAGAAAAGGTGGTACCAAAACGTGCAATAACATTTGTCAGTACCCATAATCCAAATAACCCCAATATGTTCCCTCTAATTAAGGATAACTTAAACCTTCTAAACCAAGATAAAAAGCTGAAAGCAATGCTTGAAAAAACCCTTATCATCAAAAGCAAGCGGCAGCCAAATAACCTTAAAAAGGTTTTAACTGGAGCAAAATTCAGCACTAACAACACTGAAGCTGAAGTAACAAAATGCCATGACAAGAGGTGCGGCACTTGTTCTGTTATCATTGAAGGTCAAGTTTTTGAATTTGAAACGGGGGAAGATTTCCGTGTTAAACACACAATGAATTGCAAATCTAAAGATGTAATATATGCAATCCGTTGCCCTACATGCAATCTTACCTACAAAGGACAAACAAGTAGTTTACAAGCGCGAGTACGGGTACACAAACAACAAATTAATGACCCTAATCTCCGCCACCTCAAGATAAGCAAACACATAGCACAATGTAGCAATGGTAACTTTAATATTTTCCCTTTCTACAAGGTTTATGCAAAATCAGAAAATAAAACTTTGAATCTTGAAACAAAAGAAACATTTTTTATCAAAAAATATTTTCCAACACTAAACAGTGGGACATGAACAGTTAGCTCACATGAGGAAGTGAATACCATTGTGATATATTAGCATGCTTGTTTAATTACACCTCTCTGACCATCAAGTGATTGATAAGACAACACGGATTCGTCATTGCTGACTGACTCTATTGTATTCAAACTGCACCCGGCAATTAGTGCTTGGGGCAATCATTACGTGATTGACAACACATGACTGATTTCTTAACTGTCAATCTGAGCACACAACTATGTGTTGATAATATGAATTTATTTATTGTTTTGTTCCTGTATAAATATATGTTACCTTCCATTTGTAATCATACTTGACAAGACCCACATAATGGTCGAAATGAATTCATCGTATTAAAGAAGATTGATCCAGTTCGAACCATCTGATGTTTACTCTTTCTTATATACAACCTTTCTTCACGTGAGAAACCAACTCTCCTTATTCAAAATATATATATATTATTATATACATGTTACTGTATACGTATATATATCTTTATGCATCTTCTTTTTGTAAAAGGATAAGAGTATGAAAAAGAAGCGCATGAGTTCAACATTATGACAGTAAATGGTCAATTGCACCTTAAAAACTCATTCAATGTAACCTAGACTTATTCATATTGTATCAGTTTCGTGCGTTTCGTTTCGGGCGAGTATAGTTGGTAGCAAACATGCCACATCACTATTGTGTAATGTTTTCCGAGGCACCGATTGATTGTAAATTAGATTATACTAGTCGACTAATAGTCGTGAAAGCTAGACCGGGAACAAAAGCAAGATGACCCATTAGCAAATGCAGTACCTGACCCAACACTTACCCCGGAGTCGTGGGATGAACAGCCAGCATGGCAGGGGGAGAAGTAATTGGCGTTGTCACTGCCGCAGATAGGGAAGAATCCGTCAGACTCACACCCACACTCAGACATACAATCGTCAGTAGTGGGTGACCTGGGAGGAACGTAGCAAATCCGTCATGGGGTTAAGGAGTTGAGTGTATTTGTTCCATTTCCTACACACCTACAATATGTAGATTTTCTTTCTGTGTTTTAATGGGAAACATGACTTACACAGTGAGTCAACAAAAATGATTTAATCCTCAGCATATCTCACGATTATTTATGATAACCACCTCAAATTTGAGACAAAGGTAAACCATTATCTCTAGACGTTCCCTTTGAATCTTAAAACCTTTTAATGAATTTTGTTTTGTGATTTTTGTGGCAACATGACTTACACAATGACTTTTTAAAACTGTATACTCAACTATCAAACAACTTAATCCAATGTTTATCAGTTTTACTATTTGCAATTCTTTGAACAAAGTGGGAAGCGGGGTTATATAAATGTGAGTTGCTCGCTTTTTCACTTGTCAAATAATGCAGTTATTAAATGTTAAATTACTATACAAAGAAGAACATTATCATCCTTCATCATATATGCATTTCGCTTTGCTATTTGAATGAATATGCGAGATGTTTTGAATAAATTATCATTATTATCACGGACTGTCTGTTTAACAGTGTCATATCGCTCACATCCTAGTCCTTTATGGCTAGATAATGAGGTTTCTGTCACTGATCATATTGATAATATTATAGACATAAATTTGCAGTGATGATTTGATACAAATAATGGAATCATGATGGAAAATGAAAAATTGCATGTTTTTCCTCCGAAGAAAACATATAATTTGAACTATGAATGGAGTCACAGTTCACTAATAGAATAAAGCATATAGCAATAGGATGAGATTAATGACAACATCGTATAATGAAAGTTTATAGTTCATAATGTAATAAAGCTTCTAAAAGTATTCTTCCTTTCTACATGATTCAGGTTAACATGACCACAATCTTTACTCTTTGCAGGTCGTTTTGCGGATCAACAAACATGTCTCCTCTCCTGGAGACGACTCCCCCACCCCCCTAAAACGAAAAAGAGTTATATGCTTGAAGGGTTTATGTGAAGCGAGGACCGATGTGTTTTTTTAACTCTCCATTAAAACGAAGAAATGGTCAGCAGAATTTCTCAGGTCAAAACGACGACTTTCTGCTGTAACGACTACACCAAACGACGACAAGGCCAAGACAGAACCCTTTCAATTAACAAAATACCAAAATTTTAAAACCCGAATAAAAATGCTCTCATTGTTTGTTGTACCCCAACCAACGGTCGAGGGTCTGTTGTAATACCAACGATTCCGTACGTTGTTCCTCCCGCATACATTTTTGTCTGACCTATTACGGAAAATCTATTTAAGGGATAGTTTTCAAATTTTGCACATGTCTTCTACCCTACGTGAAGGGATGCAGTGACAAATTACAAACGATTTCGTAAATGTTTTATTTGTTTTACAAATTCGATGTTTTGTATTTCGTAGCTTTCCAATATCAGAATTTGTCCGACCAATTACAGGAAAACTGTTCATCTGATTCATTTCAAATTTTGCACATGTCTTTAAATATACTTGGAGGGGTGCAGTGCCAATTTTTTCAAGCGATTTTGTTCATGTATTTTCGAATTTCTATATGTTTGTAGTTAGTCATTTTCAATCAGAATTTGTCCGACCCATTGCAGAAAAACTATTCATCCAATTGTTTTC
The DNA here is from genome assembly GCA_916613615.1 of Steromphala cineraria. Taxonomy (NCBI): domain Eukaryota; kingdom Metazoa; phylum Mollusca; class Gastropoda; order Trochida; family Trochidae; genus Steromphala; species Steromphala cineraria. The sequence goes on from OU744720.1 coordinate 98,343,523, forward strand.
AATTCAGCACATGTCTTCTACGCTACTATGAGGGGTGCAATACCAAACATACGTTAAGATGAGTTCGTCATAACATTCTAGGGTATTATAGGGATATTACAGCATCAGTTATTCATGAATCAGTATTCAATTAAGGATCAAACAACTTTCATTACCGTGTGAGAGGATACATAAAATATGAAGTTCAGTACCCGGGCATGTTTCTGATATTGGGTTGTCCACATCCGAAGAAGAAGCCGAAGCTGTAGAAGAGGACGACGATGCAGTAGAGTGAGCAGTTCCACTTGAGAGCCAGCAGAGCGCCCATCTTGAGTCGCTTAGACAGGTACCCGCCAATAAATGTACCAACACACGCTGTAGACAGACTCATACCGGCTGTAGATGAAACAAGAAAAGCCTTTAAAAGGCAAGCTTTGGGGCAACCGGTTATGAATCACTGTATAGAACCAGGAGGATGGACGGGGACTTTTACTTGAATCAATTGTTCCAATCGGAGTCAGTGCACTATGTACATAGTAAAACATCTCGTTCGTTCCGCTTAAATTCCAACAATGATAGATACGTCTCGTATCTCAATTATGATATAAAATTTTATACATTATTACGGTAATTCAAATTTATGTTGCTTTAAAAACTAGCTGACGGGGAGTTGAATACAAGAGCCAGTGATTAATTAGAAGATAAATAGTTGCGCTAGTAAACTTTCCGGGATCCATTGTTTTCCAATACCCACAAATTTAGTTTAAACCCCACGAATTTCCAATTGACTTTCAGGTTATTTACATTAACAAGAATGCAAGAATAATTATCCTTAATTGAGTGTTGATCGAATTACAGCCGAAAGTTGCTGATAAATTCAGAAATGATCTGAACTACAAGTTCATATTTTATATTGTGTTTATCATAGGCCTACTTTAGGCCCTATGTCGATACTTTCTTCGAAAGTCACCTTTAATTATAAATAAATCATCCATAACTTTATGTTTTGAAACATGAAATTTGAAAAATGGCCTGTTCAGTACAATTTTTTCCGTGAAGCGATGACATGCATTAATGAACGGTCAGTCATTGACAAGGCGGGACATTCAGCGCTCGCGTTATAGTAAAACAATTGAAGGAACCGAATTCCTAGTTGATACAAAAATGGAATGTCGTTTTCGAATGTGGAATGCAAAAAAATACACCGAATAACTACAAAACAGCTCACATGCATAAACAAAATTGATATCTAGTAAGGGTGTAAACGCTCATCCATGTATTGTTGAAAATATACGATATATTTTACATCAAAACAGTATTATAATAGTATGTTTTTGTTTAAACATCATTATTTATACTCACCGTCGATAGTTAACAATATGCCCGATTATCCTAATCTGTCTAATTCCGACAACCTTCACACAGAGTAAAGATAGAGTTTTCGCCGCTCTAACCTGTACCGAATACTCGCCACCAGGTGGCCAACCCTACGTCATCATTGCTTCTTCTGACGGTCAGAGAAAACGCCGATCGTACAGAGGGGAGGCCGGGTGGGAGCTAACGATTGTTAACTATCGACGGTGAGTATAAATAATGATGTTTAAACAAAAACATACTATTATTTAATATAATCTCCTCGATAGTTAACAATATGCCAGAATCCCACTGCCGGAGGTGGGTGCGAGAGGCTAAGGCGATAAAGCTCTATCTTTACAGAAAGAGAGTTGGTGACCCAAGGACGAACTAGAGAGACCCCCCCAAGGGGGGCCACTTGTCAATCGGAGTAGCCCTGGCCCAACCTCGCCATGCGAGGGGGCCCGCAACCGAAGTCGCCAACTAATATAAAAGACAACAGACACACAACTAGAATCAACCTCGGGTTTATTAAGGGAGAAACATTAATGAGAAGGAGGGAGACCCCTGCGATGAGGGCCCGAAGGAACTCGCTGTTGGGCGTACACCTGCGCCCCCAGCCGGTTGATTCCCTCCAAGTCCTCGTTGGATATGTCCCGAAGGTAGTGGTTGGCGAACACCAGGCCTGACTTCCAGAAACAGCCAGCCATGATGTCCGCCACCGCTAAGTTGTTATGGAGGGCCATCGTCGCTGAGATGGCCCTTATCTCGTGCGGATTGGCTCTCGCTGGAGGATCTAGATCCGCTGCCTTGTACGCGTCTAGCACCGCAGAACGGAGGTAGACGCTTAGTTGTCTCATGTCTAACTCCCGGACGCTGGTCTGGGAATGAGGGATGAAGAGTCTCCTCCTCCCCTGACGCAGCGTCCGGGTCCTCTCGGTATAGATCCGAAGTGCTCGGACTGGACAGAGGAGGCGGTTCTCCTCGTCCGTCGGGTCTATGTTCCCGGAAATGGACGGTAGGGAAAATGTTCTACCCCTTTCGTCGGCGGCCTGGTTCTTACACACAAACTCCGGCGCTAGCCCCAGAGTTGCCGAACCCCCGTCCCCCACCTCAAAACGCAGGAGGTCCGCTTGGAGAGCGTGAAGCTCTGAAATCCTGGCTGCGGACCCCATGGCGACCAAAAAGGCCGTTTTGATGGTGAGGCGGAGGACGGTCGTCTCCGTCAACGGTTCATATAGGTCCGACTTGAGGTGGTTGAGGACCACCGCCAAGTCCCACTCTGGGGGCCTGAGTTTCTTCCGCCCATCCACGTTCCGGTAGGTCTTGACGAGGTCCTTAAGGACCGAGATGTCCACCTGGGGGTCCCGCTTCCGGAGAACGGACATAATCGCCGCCAGGTTGGTGTTGATGGACGAGGCTTTCAGATTCCTCGTCTCTCGCAGGTAAACCAGGTACTCAGCAACCTGAGGAACCGTTACTGCCTGGATATCGTACCCCTCCTTGTTACAGAAGGTCGCGAAGGCCCCCCACTGAGCCTGTTGGGGGGACCCCCGTAGGCGCGACCCTTCCCACGTTTGATTCCCTTCTTGGGAGTGCGCTTTGGAGAAGGGCCGGCACTGAAGCCGCGACTTCTGTCCTGCCGACCCCTTCCCTGAAAGGACACGCCTCCGGAAATACCAGGATATGCTTAAAACAAATATCATTGGCTGAAAGTTTCCAAAAGTAATATAGAGAGAAACTTCTGCCATTAGTTTTCAATATCAAATGTTACATAACTTTGGGGTCTCTGGACCCCAAAGCAATAAGAGGTTATTATCACCAGGCATAATAATTTCATCGTGGTTAGCATTGTATAGTATAGGCACTATACTCAACACTGTATGACACTCTGCTTGTCTTATGAAGTTTGATGAAGAATCTTGTATAAGTATAATCCACATCGTCAATGTTATGTCCATCCAACTTGATTTGCTCTGTCACAAAATTCCTCTTTTACGATCCGCCCTCATTTCTATGTACAGATAACCCCAAACAGCACAATTAAAAGCGACACGAAGACTATTGTGGTTTGTATTAGGTTTTTATGTTATTTACTGTGATACCAAAGACAACTTAATCAGAGATATTCGATCCCCAAATGGTCATAAACTGACCACCAAAGTTTTATTTATTCCAAATACTAACTGGCAGAATTACTTTTAAATGAAAAAGTAAGACGAGTGTGAAAGTCATACGGCTTCTCACTGATTGAATGAAACCTAAATTTGCTAAAACCCACCTATGACCAGTCCTCGATTAAGGTGTAGCAGAACAACTGAGACAGCCATGTGCTGACCCCACAGACGGATCTCATGTTCGCTTAGGTTATCAGTGTTTATTTACGTGTTTACACTCATCTTGAGCATACTTAAGTCTTATTAATTGTTTACGATATTACTGACTTCAGAGGGTATAAGGATATGAATTTTTTGTTTTTGACCCAATACTCACATTAAATGTGTTAAGCGAAAAATGGCTGTGTCGATAAAACATTTTAATTGTTGAGTAGTTTGGAGATAGATGTTAGATCATATATAAAGTTACTTTATTGCAACCTGAAAATACTTTTCACTACTTTATAAGATTAAAAATAAATGTGACCACCTCCGTTTGCCGACGAGTTTATTGAGTACAATATGTTGAATGACATCATTATTAGTTATGCTACTTATTGGTATATATGTACCCAGGATGATGTTCGCCTTCCAGGCCTCCAGCCCGAACTGTGTCTCCAGGTACTTGGGCAGGAAGGAGTGTAGAGCGCCAACCGAGAAGATGACCGTGATGGTGGACCCGAGGAGACACATGTAGATGGAGTTGGTCACGATCTTCAACATCAGCCGGACATAGTCTGAAACAAGAACCCTCGGGCGATACAGTTTCAACACATCCTACTTTATCAGGGTATTTATATAGTCTGAAACATGAACCCTCGGGTGGTACAGTTTCAACACATCCTACTTTATCAGGGTAGAACCCTCGGGCGATACAGTTTCAACACATCCTACTTTATCAGGGTAGAACCCTCGGGCGATACAGTTTCAACACATCCTACTTTATCAGGGTATTTATATAGTCTGAAACATGAACCTTTGGGTGGTACAGCTTCAACACATCCTACTTTATCAGGGTATTTATATAGTCTGAAACATGAACCCTCGGGTGGTACAGTTATAACACATCCTACTTTATCAGGGTATTTATATAGTCTGAAACATGAACCCTCGGGTGGTACAGTTTCAACACATCCTACTTTATCAGGGTATTTATATAGTCTGAAACATGAACCCTCGGGTGGTACAGTTTCAACACATCCTACTATATCAGGGTATTTATATAGTCTGAAACAAGAACCTTCGGGCACTACAGCTCTCAATGCATCCTACTATATCGGGGTATTTATAGAGTCTGCAGCATGAAATGTCAGACACCAGAGCCCTCGATGCATCCTACTTTATCAGGGTACGTATTTATATAGTTTCCAACATGAACCCTTATGCATGAGAAACCTTAAGGAACCAATCAGTGACCTACACCTACTGACTGGATATTCATATTCTCACAAGACTCCTACACCTACTGACTGGATATTCATATTCTCACAAGACTCCTACACCTACTGACTGGATATTCATATTCTCACAAGACTCCTACACCTACTGACTGGATATTCATATTCTCACAAGACTCCTACACCTACTGACTGGATATTCATATTCTCACAAGACTCCTACACCTACTGACTGGATATTCATATTCTCACAAGACTCCTACACCTACTGACTGGATATTCACATTCTCACAAGACTCCTACACCTACTGCCTGGATATTCATATTCTCACAAGACTCCTACACCTACTGCCTGGATATTCATATTCTCACAAGACTCCTACACCTACTGACTTGATATTCATATTCTCACAAGACTCCTACACCTACTGAATCGGGATATTCACATTCTCACAAGACTCCTACACCTACTGACTAGATATTCATATTCTCAAAAGACTCCTACACCTACTGACTGGATATTCATATTCTCACAAGTCTCCAACACCTACTGACTGGATATTCATATTCTCACAAGACTCCGACACCTACTGACTGGATATTCATATTCTCACAAGACTCCGACACCTACTGACTGGATATTCATATTCTCACAAAACTCCTACACCTACTGACTGGATATTCATATTCTCACAAGACTCCTACACCTACTGACTGGATATTCATATTCTCACAAGACTCCTACACCTACTGACTGGATATTCATATTCTCACAAGACTCCTACACCTACTGACTGGATATTCATATTCTCACAAGACTCCTACACCTACTGACTGGATATTCATATTCTCACAAGACTCCTACACCTACTGACTGGATATTCATATTCTCACAAGACTCCTACACCTACTGACTGGATATTCATATTCTCACAAGACTCCTACACCTACTGACTGGATATTCATATTCTCACAAGACTCCTACACCTACTGACTGGATATTCATATTCTCACAAGACTCCTACACCTACTGACTGGATATTCATATTCTCACAAGACTCCTACACCTACTGACTGGATATTCATATTCTCACAAGACTCCTACACCTACTGACTGGATATTCATATTCTCACAAGACTCCGACACCTACTGACTGGATATTCATATTCTCACAAGACTCCTACACCTACAGACTGGATATTCATATTCTCACAAGACTCCTACACCTACTGACTGGATATTCATATTCTCACAAGACTCCTACACCTACTGACTGGATATTCATATTCTCACAAGACTCCGACACCTACTGACTGGATATTCATATTCTCACAAGACTCCTACACCTACTGACTGGATATTCATATTCTCACAAGACTCCTACACCTACTGACTGGATATTCATATTCTCACAAAACTCCTACACCTACTGACTGGATATTCATATTCTCACAAGACTCCGACACCTACAGACTGGATATTCATATTCTCACAAGACTCCGACACCTACTGACTGGATATTCATATTCTCACAAGACTCCTACACCTACAAACTGGATATTCATATTCTCACAAGACTCCTACACCTACTGACTGGATATTCATATTCTCACAAAACTCCTACACCTACTGACTGGATATTCATATTCTCACAAGACTCCTACACCTACTGACTGGATATTCATATTCTCACAAGACTCCTACACCTACTGACTGGATATTCATATTCTCACAAGACTCCGACACCTACTGACTGGATATTCATATTCTCACAAGACTCCTACACCTACAGACTGGATATTCATATTCTCACAAGACTCCTACACCTACTGACTGGATATTCATATTCTCACAAGACTCCGACACCTACTGACTGGATATTCATATTCTCACAAGACTCCTACACCTACAAACTGGATATTCATATTCTCACAAGACTCCTACACCTACTGACTGGATATTCATATTCTCACAAAACTCCTACACCTACTGACTGGATATTCATATTCTCACAAGACTCCTACACCTACTGACTGGATATTCATATTCTCACAAGACTCCTACACCTACTGACTGGATATTCATATTCTCACAAGACTCCTACACCTACTGACTGGATATTCATATTCTCACAAGACTCCTACACCTACTGACTGGATATTCATATTCTCACAAGACTCCTACACCTACTGACTGGATATTCATATTCTCACAAGACTCCTACACCTACTGACTGGATATTCATATTCTCACAAGACTCCGACACCTACTGACTGGATATTCATATTCTCACAAGACTCCTACACCTACTGACTGGATATTCATATTCTCACAAGACTCCTACACCTACTGACTGGATATTCATATTCTCACAAAACTCCTACACCTACTGACTGGATATTCATATTCTCACAAGACTCCTACACCTACTGACTGGATATTCATATTCTCACAAGACTCCTACACCTACTGACTGGATATTCATATTCTCACAAGACTCCGACACCTACTGACTGGATATTCATATTCTCACAAGACTCCTACACCTACTGACTGGATATTCATATTCTCACAAGACTCCGACACCTACAGACTGGATATTCATATTCTCACAAGACTCCTACACCTACAGACTGGATATTCATATTCTCACAAGACTCCTACACCTACTGACTGGATATTCATATTCTCACAAGACTCCGACACCTACTGACTGGATATTCATATTCTCACAAGACTCCGACACCTACTGACTGGATATTCATATTCTCACAAGACTCCTACACCTACTGACTGGATATTCATATTCTCACAAGACTCCTACACCTACAGACTGGATATTCATATTCTCACAAGTCTCCTACACCTACTGACTGGATATTCATATTCTCACAAGACTCCTACACCTACTGACTGGATATTCATATTCTCACAAGACTCCTACACCTACTGACTGGATATTCACATTCTCACAAGACTCCTACACCTACTGACTGGATATTCATATTCTCACAAGACTCCTACACCTACTGACTGGATATTCATATTCTCACAAGACTCCTACACCTACAGACTGGATATTCATATTCTCACAAGACTCCTACACCTACTGACTGGATATTCATATTCTCACAAGACTCCTACACCTACTGACTGGATATTCACATTCTCACAAGACTCCTACACCTACTGACTGGATATTCATATTCTCACAAGACTCCTACACCTACTGACTGGATATTCATATTCTCACAAGACTCCTACACCTACTGACTGGATATTCATATTCTCACAAGACTCCTACACCTACTGACTGGATATTCATATTCTCACAAGACTCCTACACCTACTGACTGGATATTCATATTCTCACAAGACTCCTACACCTACTGACTGGATATTCATATTCTCACAAGACTCCAACACCTTCTGACTGGATATTCATATTCTCACAAGACTCCTACATCTACTGACTGGATATTCATATTCTCATAAGACTCCGACACCTACTGACTGGATATTCATATTCTCACAAGACTACTGACTGGATATTCATATTCTCATAAGACTCCGACACCTACTGACTGGATATTCATATTCTCACAAGACTCCTACACCTACTGAATCGGGATATTCACATTCTCACAAGACTCCTACACCTACTGACTGGATATTCATATTCTCACAAAACTCCTACACCTACTGACTGGATATTCATATTCTCACAAGACTCCTACACCTACTGACTGGATATTCATATTCTCACAAGACTCCTACACCTACTGACTGGATATTCATATTCTCTAAAGACTCCTACACCTACTGACTGGATATTCATATTCTCACAAGACTCCTACACCTACTGACTGGATATTCCTTATGCCTTGTATCTGTCAATCAGCTGTATGTCGCGAGACTGCGCATCACCCAATAAGTCTAAGTGCAGATATCATGTGATGTCTATTTATATCCTTCAGCTGAACTGACAATTCATGAAGTACCGATTCTTTTACGTTACTATCATTAATTGTCCATACAAATTTGGCATGATGAAATAGACAGAAAGGGTCCTATTATCGAAGTTCCGGTTAAAATTTGCCATACTGAGCGATTAGGAGAAAAGGAACATACGTGAATGATGTTTAAAGTTGAACACAGATTTCGCATAAAAATAAAGATAAGTGTTTTTGATATTTTGACTTCTTGTCACTTGAAGGAATTTAATTAATCATATTGAATGTATGAACGGTGTAGCAAGTTCATTTCTTTTAATCTTATAAACAAATATTGATGTTTGAAAATCGTCAACGTTCCATTTACCTATTTCTTCCGTAAGGGATTATCATGATCAAAATCAGTTTTATTCAGTAATTATTTCACCAAAGTCAACATTTCATCAAAAAAGTTTATAAAATCAAAGTCCTAAAAGTAATGTTTGTCATACAATTAAATATTGCATTAACCTTTTCTTAGTATTACTCTAATTAACAAACATTTCTTCACTTAGCGCTGATTTGAGTTATGACTTTTTACCTATGACCTTTAAGCTGTGACTATTCTAATGTGACTTTTTTCCTCGATTCCTTTTATGAGCCACTAAAACTATCATGGTTATCTGTCGTGTGTGATATATTCTTATGTTAAATTAAAATTAATTTGACTTATGTAATGAAAGTTCAGTGTTATCCGTTTTGTTTTCGCAATGATACGATACTTCAACGAATTCACGAATCCCATGATATCTGCACTCGGATTGCAGGTATTTCATTTTGCCTCCAGTAGTTACATGTTGTGTCTATACCGCATTAGAGGTATATAATGACAAGAACATGGGGCACTGTATGTGGAAGCTCGCTGGACACTCATCACTTCAGCTAATAGACAACGACAGAACAGACTATTACAGAACCCGTTAATCAAACAGGTCATTTCACAAATGGACGTTGTTGATGAATTGGAATTATCGTTATTATTGATTATAAAGTTGATTTTTGTCAAACGGAAATAAGATAACTCAAAACATTACTCTTAGCCTCTTTAAGTGGACTGTTGATCTTCTGCTTGTCGATATGCTTGACAGGTGCTCCCCGCAACTTCCGGGGAAAGAAGAAGAGCGGGAGGGACACGACCAGAGCGGACACTCCGAACACGAGGTACCCCATCCACCAGGCGCCCACCCACTTCGGGTGGCGGGGGGTCAGGGTTGTTTCTTGAACAGATGACAAGTACAAGTTTAGTGTTTAACGACTTGAAACGAGACAACCCATCCACCAGGCGCCCACCCACTTCGGGTGGCGGGGGGTCAGGGATGTTTCTTGAACAGATGACAAGTACAAGTTTAGTGTTTAAAGACTTGATACGAGGTACCCATCCACCAGGCGTCCACCCACTTCGGGTGGCGGGGGGTCAGGGATGTTTCTGTAACAGATGACAAATAAAGGCCATTGTTTAACGGCGGGACACGAGGTACCCATACACCAGACATCAACCGACTAAGAATATTTTCGTTGACACATATATACTATTTGAATAACCAAAAAACAATTGCAATAACATTGTTAGCAGCAAGAATGATGAACATGGCGCTACTTTGGAACCAGTGTCCTATCATAACATTGTAAGCAGCAAGAATGATGAACATGGCGCTACTTTGGAACCAGTGTCCTATTATAACATTGTAAGCAGCAAGAATGATGAACATGGCGCTACTTTGGAACCAGTGTCCTATCATAACATTGTAAGCAGCAAGAATGATGAACATGGCGCTACTTTGGAACCAGTGTCCTATCATAACATTGTTAGCAGCAAGAATGATGAACACGGCGCTACTTTGGAACCAGTGTCCTATTATTACATTGTAAGCAGCAAGAATGATGAACATGGCGCTACTTTGGAACCAGTGTCCTATTATTACATTCTTAGCAGCAAGAATGATGAACACGGCGCTACTTTGGAACCAGTGTCCTATCATAACATTGTAAGCAGCAAGAATGATGAACATGGCGCTACTTTGGAACCAGTGTCCTATCATAACATTGTAAGCAGCAAGAATGATGAACACGGCGCTACTTTGGAACCAGTGTCCTATTATTACATTGTTAGCAGCAAGAATGATGAACACGGCGCTACTTTGGAACCAGTGTCCTATTATTACATTGTTAGCAGCAAGAATGATGAACATGGCGCTACTTTGGAACCAGTGTCCTATTACAACATTGTTAGCAGCAAGAATGATGAACACGGCGCTACTTTGGAACCAGTGTCCTATTATAACATTGTTAGCAGCAAGAATGATGAACATGGCGCTACTTTGGAACCAGTGTCCTATTATAACATTGTTAGCAGCAAGAATTATGAACATGGCGCTACTTTGGAACCAGTGTCCTATTATTACATTGTTAGCAGCAAGAATGATGAACACGGCGCTACTTTGGAACCAGTGTCCTATTATTACATTGTTAGCAGCAAGAATGATGAACATGGCGCTACTTTGGAACCAGTGTCCTATTATAACATTGTTAGCAGCAAGAATGATGAACATGGCGCTACTTTGGAACCAGTGTCCTATTATAACATTGTAAGCAGCAAGAATGATGAACATGGCGCTACTTTGGAACCAGTGTCCTATTATAACATTGTTAGCAGCAAGAATGATGAAGATGGCGCTACTTTGGAACCAGTGTCCTATTATTACATTGTTAGCAGCAAGAATGATGAACATGGCGCTACTTTGGAACCAGTGTCCTATAATAACATTGTAAGCAGCAAGAATGATGAACATGGCGCTACTTTGGAACCAGTGTCCTATAATAACATTGTTAGCAGCAAGAATGATGAACATGGCGCTACTTTGGAACCAGTGTCCTATAATAACATTGTAAGCAGCAAGAATGATGAACACGGCGCTACTTTGGAACCAGTGTCCTATTATTACATTGTTAGCAGCAAGAATGATGAACATGGCGCTACTTTGGAACCAGTGTCCTATAATAACATTGTAAGCAGCAAGAATGATGAACACGGCGCTACTTTGGAACCAGTGTCCTATTATTACATTGTTAGCAGCAAGAATGATGAACATGGCGCTACTTTGGAACCAGTGTCCTATTATAACATTGTTAGCAGCAAGAATGATGAACATGGCGCTACTTTGGAACCAGTGTCCTATAATAACATTGTAAGCAGCAAGAATGATGAACATGGCGCTACTTTGGAACCAGTGTCCTATCATAACATTGTAAACAGCAAGAATGATGAACACGGCGCTACTTTGGAACCAGTGTCCTATTATTACATTGTTAGCAGCAAGAATGATGAACACGGCTCTACTTTGGAACCAGTGTCCTATTATTACATTGTTAGCAGCAAGAATGATGAACACGGCGCTACTTTGGAACCAGTGTCCTATAATAACATTGTTAGCAGCAAGAATGATGAACATGGCGCTACTTTGGAACCAGTGTCCTATTATTACATTGTTAGCAGCAAGAATGATGAACATGGCGCTACTTTGGAACCAGTGTCCTATCATAACATTGTAAGCAGCAAGAATGATGAACATGGCGCTACTTTGGAACCAGTGTCCTATCATAACATTGTAAGCAGCAAGAATGATGAACACGGCGCTACTTTGGAACCAGTGTCCTATAATAACATTGTTAGCAGCAAGAATGATGAACATGGCGCTACTTTGGAACCAGTGTCCTATTATCACATTGTTAGCAGCAAGAATGATGAACATGGCGCTACTTTGGAACCAGTGTCCTATAATAACATTGTTAGCAGCAAGAATGATGAACATGGCGCTACTTTGGAACCAGTGTCCTATTATTACATTGTTTGCAGCAAGAATGATGAACATGGCGCTACTTTGGAACCAGTGTCCTATCATAACATTGTAAGCAGCAAGAATGATGAACATGGCGCTTCTTTGGAACCAGTGTCCTATTATAACATTGTTAGCAGCAAGAATGATGAACACGGCGCTACTTTGGAACCAGTGTCCTATTATTACATTGTTAGCAGCAAGAATGATGAACATGGCGCTACTTTGGAACCAGTGTCCTATTATAACATTGTTAGCAGCAAGAATGATGAACATGGCGCTACTTTGGAACCAGTGTCCTATCATAACATTGTAAGCAGCAAGAATGATGAACATGGCGCTACTTTGGAACCAGTGTCCTATAATAACATTGTAAGCAGCAAGAATGATGAACACGGCGCTACTTTGGAACCAGTGTCCTATTATTACATTGTAAGCAGCAAGAATGATGAACATGGCGCTACTTTGGAACCAGTGTCCTATCATAACATTGTAAGCAGCAAGAATGATGAACACGGCGCTACTTTGGAACCAGTGTCCTATTATTACATTGTTAGCAGCAAGAATGATGAACACGGCTCTACTTTGGAACCAGTGTCCTATTATTACATTGTTAGCAGCAAGAATGATGAACACGGCGCTACTTTGGAACCAGTGTCCTATAATAACATTGTTAGCAGCAAGAATGATGAACATGGCGCTACTTTGTAACCAGTGTCCTATTATTACATTGTTAGCAGCAAGAATGATGAACATGGCGCTACTTTGGAACCAGTGTCCTATCATAACATTGTAAGCAGCAAGAATGATGAACATGGCGCTACTTTGGAACCAGTGTCCTATCATAACATTGTAAGCAGCAAGAATGATGAACACGGCGCTACTTTGGAACCAGTGTCCTATAATAACATTGTTAGCAGCAAGAATGATGAACATGGCGCTACTTTGGAACCAGTGTCCTATTATCACATTGTTAGCAGCAAGAATGATGAACATGGCGCTACTTTGGAACCAGTGTCCTATAATAACATTGTTAGCAGCAAGAATGATGAACATGGCGCTACTTTGGAACCAGTGTCCTATTATTACATTGTTAGCAGCAAGAATGATGAACATGGCGCTACTTTGGAACCAGTGTCCTATCATAACATTGTAAGCAGCAAGAATGATGAACATGGCGCTTCTTTGGAACCAGTGTCCTATTATAACATTGTTAGCAGCAAGAATGATGAACACGGCGCTACTTTGGAACCAGTGTCCTATTATTACATTGTTAGCAGCAAGAATGATGAACATGGCGCTACTTTGGAACCAGTGTCCTATTATAACATTGTTAGCAGCAAGAATGATGAACATGGCGCTACTTTGGAACCAGTGTCCTATCATAACATTGTAAGCAGCAAGAATGATGAACATGGCGCTACTTTGGAACCAGTGTCCTATAATAACATTGTAAGCAGCAAGAATGATGAACATGGCGCTTCTTTGGAACCAGTGTCCTATTATAACATTGTTAGCAGCAAGAATGATGAACACGGCGCTACTTTGGAACCAGTGTCCTATTATTACATTGTTAGCAGCAAGAATGATGAACATCGCGCTACTTTTGAACCAGTGTCCTATTATAACATTGTTAGCAGCAAGAATGATGAACATGGCGCTACTTTGGAACCAGTGTCCTATCATAACATTGTAAGCAGCAAGAATGATGAACATGGCGCTACTTTGGAACCAGTGTCCTATCATAACATTGTAAGCAGCAAGAATGATGAACATGGCGCTGCTTTGGAACCAGTGTCCTATCATAACATTGTAAGCAGCAAGAATGATGAACATGGCGCTACTTTGGAACCAGTGTCCTATTATTACATTGTTAGCAGCAAGAATGATGAACATGGCGCTACTTTGGAACCAGTGTCCTATAATAACATTGTAAGCAGCAAGAATGATGAACACGGCGCTACTTTGGAACCAGTGTCCTATTATTACATTGATAGCAGCAAGAATGATGAACATGGCGCTACTTTGGAACCAGTGTCCTATTATAACATTGTCAGCAGCAAGAATGATGATCATGGCGCTACTTTGGAACCAGTGTCCTATAATAACATTGTAAGCAGCAAGAATGATGAACATGGCGCTACTTTGGAACCAGTGTCCTATCATAACATTGTAAGCAGCAAGAATGATGAACATGGCGCTACTTTGGAACCAGTGTCCTATAATAACATTGTAAGCAGCAAGAATGATGAACACGGCGCTACTTTGGAACCAGTGTCCTATTATTACATTGTAAGCAGCAAGAATGATGAACATGGCGCTACTTTGGAACCAGTGTCCTATTATAACATTGTAAGCAGCAAGAATGATGAACACGGCGCTACTTTGGAACCAGTGTCCTATTATTACATTGTAAGCAGCAAGAATGATGAACACGGCGCTACTTTGGAACCAGTGTCCTATTATTACATTGTTAGCAGCAAGAATGATGAACACGGCGCTACTTTGGAACCAGTGTCCTATAATAACATTGTTAGCAGCAAAAATGATGAACATGGCGCTACTTTGGAACCAGTGTCCTATTATTACATTGTTAGCAGCAAGAATGATGAACATGGCGCTACTTTGGAACCAGTGTCCTATCATAACATTGTAAGCAGCAAGAATGATGAACATGGCGCTACTTTGGAACCAGTGTCCTATCATAACATTGTAAGCAGCAAGAATGATGAACACGGCGCTACTTTGGAACCAGTGTCCTATAATAACATTGTTAGCAGCAAGAATGATGAACATGGCGCTACTTTGGAACCAGTGTCCTATTATAACATTGTTAGCAGCAAGAATGATGAACATGGCGCTACTTTGGAACCAGTGTCCTATAATAACATTGTTAGCAGCAAGAATGATGAACATGGCGCTACTTTGGAATCAGTGTCCTATTATTACATTGTTAGCAGCAAGAATGATGAACATGGCGCTACTTTGGAACCAGTGTCCTATAATAACATTGTTAGCAGCAAGAATGATGAACATGGCGCTACTTTGGAACCAGTGTCCTATTATTACATTGTTAGCAGCAAGAATGATGAACATGGCGCTACTATGGAACCAGTGTCCTATCATAACATTGTAAGCAGCAAGAATGATGAACATGGCGCTTCTTTGGAACCAGTGTCCTATTATAACATTGTTAGCAGCAAGAATGATGAACACGGCGCTACTTTGGAACCAGTGTCCTATTATTACATTGTTAGCAGCAAGAATGATGAACATGGCGCTACTTTGGAACCAGTGTCCTATTATAACATTGTTAGCAGCAAGAATGATGAACATGGCGCTACTTTGGAACCAGTGTCCTATCATAACATTGTAAGCAGCAAGAATGATGAACATGGCGCTACTTTGGAACCAGTGTCCTATAATAACATTTTAAGCAGCAAGAATGATGAACATGGCGCTTCTTTGGAACCAGTGTCCTATTATAACATTGTTAGCAGCAAGAATGATGAACACGGCGCTACTTTGGAACCAGTGTCCTATTATTACATTGTTAGCAGCAAGAATGATGAACATCGCGCTACTTTTGAACCAGTGTCCTATTATAACATTGTAAGCAGCAAGAATGATGAACATGGCGCTACTTAGGAACCAGTGTCCTATTATAACATTGTTAGCAGCAAGAATGATGAACATGGCGCTACTTTGGAACCAGTGTCCTATAATAACATTGTTAGCAGCAAGAATGATGAACACGGCGCTACTTTGGAACCAGTGACCTATCATAACATTGTAAGCAGCAAGAATGATGAACATGGCGCTACTTTGGAACCAGTGTCCTATTATAACATTGTAAGCAGCAAGAATGATGAACATGGCGCTACTTTGGAACCAGTGTCCTATCATAACATTGTTAGCAGCAAGAATGATGAACATGGCGCTACTTTGGAACCAGTGTCCTATTATTACATTGTTAGCAGCAAGAATGATGAACATGGCGCTACTTTGGAACCAGTGTCCTATCATAACATTGTTAGCTGCAAGAATGATGAACACGGCGCTACTTTGGAACCAGTGTCCTATCATAACATTGTAAGCAGCAAGAATGATGAACACGGCGCTACTTTGGAACCAGTGTCCTATAATAACATTGTAAGCAGCAAGAATGATGAAAATGCACTACTTTGGAACCAGTGTCCTATTATAACATTGTAAGCAGCAAGAATGATGAACATGGCGCTACTTTGGAACCAGTGTCCTATAATAACATTGTTAGCAGCAAGAAAGATGAACACGGCGCGACTTTGGAACCAGTGTCCTATAATAACATTGTAAGCAGCAAGAATGATGAACACGGCGCCACTTTGGAACCAGTGTCTTATAATAACATTGTAAGCAGCAAGAATGATGAACATGGCGCTACTTTGGAACCAGTGTCCTATAATAACATTGTAAGCAGCAAGAATGATGAACATGGCGCTACTTTGGAACCAGTGTCCTATTATAACATTGTAAGCAGCAAGAATGATGAACATGGCGCTACTTTGGAACCAGTGTCCTATAATAACATTGTTAGCAGCAAGAATGATGAACATGGCGCTACTTTGGAACCAGTGTCCTATTATAACATTGTAAGCAGCAAGAATGATGAACATGGCGCTACTTTGGAACCAGTGTCCTATAATAACATTGTAAGCAGCAAGAATGATGAACGTGGCGCTACTTTGGAACCAGTGTCCTATAATAACATTGTAAGCAGCAAGAATGATGAACATGGCGCTACTTTGGAACCAGTGTCCTATTATAACATTGTAAGCAGCAAGAATGATGAACATGGCGCTACTTTGGAACCAGTGTCCTATTATAACATTGTTAGCAGCAAGAATGATGAACATGGCGCTACTTTGGAACCAGTGTCCTATTATAACATTGTAAGCAGCAAGAATGATGAACATGGCGCTACTTTGGAACCAGTGTCCTATCATAACATTGTAAGCAGCAAGAATGATGAACATGGCGCTACTTTGGAACCAGTGTCCTATCATAACATTGTTAGCAGCAAGAATGATGAACATGGCGCTACTTTGGAACCAGTGTCCTATTATTACATTGTTAGCAGCAAGAATGATGAACATGGCGCTACTTTGGAACCAGTGTCCTATTATTACATTGTTAGCAGCAAGAATGATGAACATGGCGCTACTTTGGAACCAGTGTCCTATCATAACATTGTAAGCAGCAAGAATGATGAACATGGCGCTACTTTGGAACCAGTGTCCTATTATTACATTGTTAGCAGCAAGAATGATGAACATGGCGCTACTTTGGAACCAGTGTCCTATTATAACATTGTAAGCAGCAAGAATGATGAACATGGCGCTACTTTGGAACCAGTGTCCTATTATAACATTGTAAGCAGCAAGAATGATGAACATGGCGCTACTTTGGAACCAGTGTCCTATCATAACATTGTTAGCAGCAAGAATGATGAACATGGCGCTACTTTGGAACCAGTGTCCTATTATAACATTGTAAGCAGCAAGAATGATGAACATGGCGCTACTTTGGAACCAGTGTCCTATTATAACATTGTAAGCAGCAAGAATGATGAACATGGCGCTACTTTGGAACCAGTGTCCTATTATAACATTGTAAGCAGCAAGAATGATGAACATGGCGCTACTTTGGAACCAGTGTCCTATTATTACATTGTAAGCAGCAAGAATGATGAACATGGCGCTACTTTGGAACCAGTGTCCTATTATAACATTGTAAGCAGCAAGAATGATGAACATGGCGCTACTTTGGAACCAGTGTCCTATCATAACATTGTTAGCAGCAAGAATGATGAACATGGCGCTACTTTGGAACCAGTGTCCTTTTATAACATTGTAAGCAGCAAGAATGATGAACATGGCGCTACTTTGGAACCAGTGTCCTATTATAACATTGTAAGCAGCAAGAATGATGAACATGGCGCTACTTTGGAACCAGTGTCCTATAATAACATTGTAAGCAGCAAGAATGATGAACATGGCGCTACTTTGGAACCAGTGTCCTATTATAACATTGTAAGCAGCAAGAATGATGAACATGGCGCTACTTTGGAACCAGTGTCCTATTATAACATTGTTAGCAGCAAGAATGATGAAGATGGCGCTACTTTGGAACCAGTGTCCTATTATAACATTGTTAGCAGCAAGAATGATGAACATGGCGCTACTTTGGAACCAGTGTCCTATTATAACATTGTTAGCAGCAAGAATGATAAACATGGCGCTACTTTGGAACCAGTGTCCTATTATAACATTGTTAGCAGCAAGAATGATGAACATGGCGCTACTTTGGAACCAGTGTCCTATTATAACATTGTAAGCAGCAAGAATGATGAACATGGCGCTACTTTGGAACCAGTGTCCTATCATAACATTGTTAGCAGCAAGAATGATGAACATGGCGCTACTTTGGAACCAGTGTCCTATTATTACATTGTTAGCAGCAAGAATGATGAACATGGCGCTACTTTGGAACCAGTGTCCTATTATTACATTGTTAGCAGCAAGAATGATGAACATGGCGCTACTTTGGAACCAGTGTCCTATCATAACATTGTAAGCAGCAAGAATGATGAACATGGCGCTACTTTGGAACCAGTGTCCTATTATTACATTGTTAGCAGCAAGAATGATGAACATGGCGCTACTTTGGAACCAGTGTCCTATTATAACATTGTAAGCAGCAAGAATGATGAACATGGCGCTACTTTGGAACCAGTGTCCTATTATAACATTGTAAGCAGCAAGAATGATGAACATGGCGCTACTTTGGAACCAGTGTCCTATCATAACATTGTTAGCAGCAAGAATGATGAACATGGCGCTACTTTGGAACCAGTGTCCTATTATAACATTGTAAGCAGCAAGAATGATGAACATGGCGCTACTTTGGAACCAGTGTCCTATTATAACATTGTAAGCAGCAAGAATGATGAACATGGCGCTACTTTGGAACCAGTGTCCTATTATAACATTGTAAGCAGCAAGAATGATGAACATGGCGCTACTTTGGAACCAGTGTCCTATTATTACATTGTAAGCAGCAAGAATGATGAACATGGCGCTACTTTGGAACCAGTGTCCTATTATAACATTGTAAGCAGCAAGAATGATGAACATGGCGCTACTTTGGAACCAGTGTCCTATCATAACATTGTTAGCAGCAAGAATGATGAACATGGCGCTACTTTGGAACCAGTGTCCTTTTATAACATTGTAAGCAGCAAGAATGATGAACATGGCGCTACTTTGGAACCAGTGTCCTATTATAACATTGTAAGCAGCAAGAATGATGAACATGGCGCTACTTTGGAACCAGTGTCCTATAATAACATTGTAAGCAGCAAGAATGATGAACATGGCGCTACTTTGGAACCAGTGTCCTATTATAACATTGTAAGCAGCAAGAATGATGAACATGGCGCTACTTTGGAACCAGTGTCCTATTATAACATTGTTAGCAGCAAGAATGATGAAGATGGCGCTACTTTGGAACCAGTGTCCTATTATAACATTGTTAGCAGCAAGAATGATGAACATGGCGCTACTTTGGAACCAGTGTCCTATTATAACATTGTTAGCAGCAAGAATGATAAACATGGCGCTACTTTGGAACCAGTGTCCTATTATAACATTGTTAGCAGCAAGAATGATGAACATGGCGCTACTTTGGAACCAGTGTCCTATTATAACATTGTAAGCAGCAAGAATGATGAACATGGCGCTACTTGGGAACCAGTGTCCTATCATAACATTGTTAGCAGCAAGAATGATGAACATGGCGCTACTTTGGAACCAGTGTCCTATCATAACATTGTTAGCAGCAAGAATGATAAACATGGCGCTACTTTGGAACCAGTGTCCTATTATAACATTGTAAGCAGCAAGAATGATGAACATGGCGCTACTTTGGAACCAGTGTCCTATTATAACATTGTTAGCAGCAAGAATGATGAACATGGCGCTACTTTGGAACCAGTGTCCTATAATAACATTGTTAGCAGCAAGAATGATGAACACGGCGCTACTTTGGAACCAGTGTCCTATAATAACATTGTTAGCAGCAAGAATGATGAACATGGCGCTACTTTGGAACCAGTGTCCTATTATAACATTGTTAGCAGCAAGAATGATGAAGATGGCGCTACTTTAGAACCAGTGTCCTATTATTACATTGTTAGCAGCAAGAATGATGAACATGGCGCTACTTTGGAACCAGTGTCCTATTATTACATTGTTAGCAGCAAGAATGATGAACATGGCGCTACTTTGGAACCAGTGTCCTATTATAACATTGTTAGCAGCAAGAATGATGAACATGGCGCTACTTTGGAACCAGTGTCCTATAATAACATTGTAAGCAGCAAGAATGATGAACACGGCGCTACTTTGGAACCAGTGTCCTATTATTACATTGTTAGCAGCAAGAATGATGAACATGGCGCTACTTTGGAACCAGTGTCCTATTATAACATTGTTAGCAGCAAGAATGATGAACATGGCGCTACTTTGGAACCAGTGTCCTATTATAACATTGTAAGCAGCAAGAATGATGAACATGGCGCTACTTTGGAACCAGTGTCCTATTATAACATTGTTAGCAGCAAGAATGATGAACATGGCGCTACTTTGGAACCAGTGTCCTATAATAACATTGTTAGCAGCAAGAATGATGAACACGGCGCTACTTTGGAACCAGTGTCCTATAATAACATTGTTAGCAGCAAGAATGATGAACATGGCGCTACTTTGGAACCAGTGTCCTATTATTACATTGTTAGCAGCAAGAATGATGAACATGGCGCTACTTTGGAACCAGTGTCCTATTATTACATTGTTAGCAGCAAGAATGATGAACATGGCGCTACTTTGGAACCAGTGTCCTATTATAACATTGTTAGCAGCAAGAATGATGAACATGGCGCTACTTTGGAACCAGTGTCCTATAATAACATTGTAAGCAGCAAGAATGATGAACACGGCGCTACTTTGGAACCAGTGTCCTATTATTACATTGTTAGCAGCAAGAATGATGAACATGGCGCTACTTTGGAACCAGTGTCCTATTATAACATTGTTAGCAGCAAGAATGATGAACATGGCGCTACTTTGGAACCAGTGTTCTATTATAACATTGTTAGCAGCAAGAATGATGAACATGGCGCTACTTTGGAACCAGTGTCCTATTATAACATTGTAAGCAGCAAGAATGATGAAGATGGCGCTACTTTGGAACCAGTGTCCTATCATAACATTGTTAGCAGCAAGAATGATGAACATGCCGCTACTTTAGAACCAGTGTCCTATTATAACATTGTTAGCAGCAAGAATGATGAAGATGGCGCTACTTTGGAACCAGTGTCCTATTATAACATTGTTAGCAGCAAGAATGATGAAGATGGCGCTACTTTGGAACCAGTGTCCTATTATAACATTGTTAGCAGCAAGAATGATGAACATGGCGCTACTTTGGAACCAGTGTCCTATTATAACATTGTTAGCAGCAAGAATGATGAAGATGGCGCTACTTTGGAACCAGTGTCCTATTATAACATTGTTAGCAGCAAGAATGATGAAGATGGCGCTACTTTGGAACCAGTGTCCTATTATAACATTGTTAGCAGCAAGAATTATGAACATGGTGCTACTTTGGAACCAGTGTCCTATTATTACATTGTTAGCAGCAAGAATGATGAAGATGGCGCTACTTTGGAACCAGTGTCCTATTATAACATTGTTAGCAGCAAGAATGATGAAGATGGCGCTACTTTGGAACCAGTGTCCTATTATAACATTGTTAGCAGCAAGAATTATGAACATGGTGCTACTTTGGAACCAGTGTCCTATTATTACATTGTTAGCAGCAAGAATGATGAAGATGGCGCTACTTTGGAACCAGTGTCCTATTATAACATTGTTAGCAGCAAGAATGATGAAGATGGCGCTACTTTGGAACCAGTGTCCTATTATAACATTGTTAGCAGCAAGAATGATGAAGATTGCGCTACTTTGGAACCAGTGTCCTATTATAACATTGTTAGCAGCAAGAATGATGAAGATGGCGCTACTTTGGAACCAGTGTCCTATTATAACATTGTTAGCAGCAAGAATTATGAACATGGTGCTACTTTGGAACCAGTGTCCTATTATAACATTGTTAGCAGCAAGAATGATGAAGATGGCGCTACTTTGGAACCAGTGTCCTATTATAACATTGTTAGCAGCAAGAATGATGAACATGGCGCTACTTTGGAACCAGTGTCCTATCATAACATTGTTAGCAGCAAGAATGATGAACATGGCGCTACTTTGGAACCAGTGTCCTATTATAACATTGTAAGCAGCAAGAATGATGAACATGGCGCTACTTTGGAACCAGTGTCCTATTATAACATTGTTAGCAGCAAGAATGATGAACATGGCGCTACTTTGGAACCAGTGTCCTATAATAACATTGTTAGCAGCAAGAATGATGAACACGGCGCTACTTTGGAACCAGTGTCCTATAATAACATTGTTAGCAGCAAGAATGATGAACATGGCGCTACTTTGGAACCAGTGTCCTATTATAACATTGTTAGCAGCAAGAATGATGAAGATGGCGCTACTTTAGAACCAGTGTCCTATTATTACATTGTTAGCAGCAAGAATGATGAACATGGCGCTACTTTGGAACCAGTGTCCTATTATTACATTGTTAGCAGCAAGAATGATGAACATGGCGCTACTTTGGAACCAGTGTCCTATTATAACATTGTTAGCAGCAAGAATGATGAACATGGCGCTACTTTGGAACCAGTGTCCTATAATAACATTGTAAGCAGCAAGAATGATGAACACGGCGCTACTTTGGAACCAGTGTCCTATTATTACATTGTTAGCAGCAAGAATGATGAACATGGCGCTACTTTGGAACCAGTGTCCTATTATAACATTGTTAGCAGCAAGAATGATGAACATGGCGCTACTTTGGAACCAGTGTCCTATTATAACATTGTAAGCAGCAAGAATGATGAACATGGCGCTACTTTGGAACCAGTGTCCTATTATAACATTGTTAGCAGCAAGAATGATGAACATGGCGCTACTTTGGAACCAGTGTCCTATAATAACATTGTTAGCAGCAAGAATGATGAACACGGCGCTACTTTGGAACCAGTGTCCTATAATAACATTGTTAGCAGCAAGAATGATGAACATGGCGCTACTTTGGAACCAGTGTCCTATTATTACATTGTTAGCAGCAAGAATGATGAACATGGCGCTACTTTGGAACCAGTGTCCTATTATTACATTGTTAGCAGCAAGAATGATGAACATGGCGCTACTTTGGAACCAGTGTCCTATTATAACATTGTTAGCAGCAAGAATGATGAACATGGCGCTACTTTGGAACCAGTGTCCTATAATAACATTGTAAGCAGCAAGAATGATGAACACGGCGCTACTTTGGAACCAGTGTCCTATTATTACATTGTTAGCAGCAAGAATGATGAACATGGCGCTACTTTGGAACCAGTGTCCTTTTATAACATTGTTAGCAGCAAGAATGATGAACATGGCGCTACTTTGGAACCAGTGTCCTATTATAACATTGTTAGCAGCAAGAATGATGAACATGGCGCTACTTTGGAACCAGTGTCCTATTATAACATTGTAAGCAGCAAGAATGATGAAGATGGCGCTACTTTGGAACCAGTGTCCTATCATAACATTGTTAGCAGCAAGAATGATGAACATGCCGCTACTTTAGAACCAGTGTCCTATTATAACATTGTTAGCAGCAAGAATGATGAAGATGGCGCTACTTTGGAACCAGTGTCCTATTATAACATTGTTAGCAGCAAGAATGATGAAGATGGCGCTACTTTGGAACCAGTGTCCTATTATAACATTGTTAGCAGCAAGAATGATGAAGATGGCGCTACTTTGGAACCAGTGTCCTATTATAACATTGTTAGCAGCAAGAATGATGAAGATGGCGCTACTTTGGAACCAGTGTCGTATTATAACATTGTTAGCAGCAAGAATGATGAAGATGGCGCTACTTTGGAACCAGTGTCCTATTATAACATTGTTAGCAGCAAGAATTATGAACATGGTGCTACTTTGGAACCAGTGTCCTATTATTACATTGTTAGCAGCAAGAATGATGAAGATGGCGCTACTTTGGAACCAGTGTCCTATTATAACATTGTTAGCAGCAAGAATGATGAAGATGGCGCTACTTTGGAACCAGTGTCCTATTATTACATTGTTAGCAGCAAGAATTATGAACATGGTGCTACTTTGGAACCAGTGTCCTATTATTACATTGTTAGCAGCAAGAATGATGAAGATTGCGCTACTTTGGAACCAGTGTCCTATTATAACATTGTTAGCAGCAAGAATGATGAAGATGGCGCTACTTTGGAACCAGTGTCCTATTATAACATTGTTAGCAGCAAGAATGATGAAGATGGCGCTACTTTGGAACCAGTGTCCTATTATAACATTGTTAGCAGCAAGAATGATGAAGATGGCGCTACTTTGGAACCAGTGTCCTATTATAACATTGTTAGCAGCAAGAATGATGAAGATGGCGCTACTTTGGAACCAGTGTCCTATTATAACATTGTTAGCAGCAAGAATTATAACATGGTGCTACTTTGGAACCAGTGTCCTATTATAACATTGTTAGCAGCAAGAATGATGAAGATGGCGCTACTTTGGAACCAGTGTCCTATTATAACATTGTTAGCAGCAAGAATGATGAACATGGCGCTACTTTGGAACCAGTGTCCTATCATATCATTGTAAGCAGCAAGAATGATGAACACGGCGCTACTTTGGAACCAGTGTCCTATTATAACATTGTTAGCAGCAAGAATGATGAAGATGGCGCTACTTTGGAACCAGTGTCCTATTATAACATTGTTAGCAGCAAGAATGATGAAGATGGCGCTACTTTGGAACCAATGTCCTATTATAACATTGTTAGCAGCAAGAATGATGAAGATGGCGCTACTTTGGAACCAGTGTCCTATTATAACATTGTTAGCAGCAAGAATTATGAACATGGCGCTACTTTGGAACCAGTGTCCTATCATAACATTGTTAGCAGCAAGAATGATGAACATGGCGTTACTTTGGAACCAGTGTCCTATTATAACATTGTTAGCAGCAAGAATTATGAACATGGTGCTACTTTGGAACCAGTGTCCTATTATTACATTGTTAGCAGCAAGAATTATGAACATGGTGCTACTTTGGAACCAGTGTCCTATAATAACATTGTAAGCAGCAAGAATGATGAAGATGGCGCTACTTTGGAACCAGTGTCCTATTATAACATTGTTAGCAGCAAGAATTATGAACATGGCGCTACTTTGGAACCAGTGTCCTATCATAACATTGTTAGCAGCAAGAATGATGAACATGGCGTTACTTTGGAACCAGTGTCCTATTATAACATTGTTAGCAGCAAGAATTATGAACATGGCGCTACTTTGGAACCAGTGTCCTATCATAACATTGTTAGCAGCAAGAATGATGAACATGGCGTTACTTTGGAACCAGTGTCCTATTATAACATTGTTAGCAGCAAGAATTATGAACATGGTGCTACTTTGGAACCAGTGTCCTATTATTACATTGTTAGCAGCAAGAATTATGAACATGGTGCTACTTTGGAACCAGTGTCCTATAATAACATTGTAAGCAGCAAGAATGATGAAGATGGCGCTACTTTGGAACCAGTGTCCTATTATAACATTGTTAGCAGCAAGAATTATGAACATGGTGCTACTTTGGAACCAGTGTCCTATTATTACATTGTTAGCAGCAAGAATGATGAAGATGGCGCTACTTTGGAACCAGTGTCCTATTATTACATTGTTAGCAGCAAGAATGATGAAGATGGCGCTACTTTGGAACCAGTGTCCTATTATAACATTGTAAGCAGCAAGAATGATGAACATGGCGCTACTTTGGAACCAGTGTCCTATAATAACATTGTTAGCAGCAAGAATTATGAACATGGCGCTACTTTGGAACCAGTGTCCTATTATAACATTGTAAGCAGCAAGAATGATGAACACGGCGCTACTTTGGAACCAGTGTCCTATTATAACATTGTTAGCAGCAAGAATGATGAAGATGGCGCTACTTTGGAACCAGTGTCCTATTATAACATTGTTAGCAGCAAGAATGATGAAGATGGCGCTACTTTGGAACCAGTGTCCTATTATAACATTGTTAGCAGCAAGAATGATGAAGATGGCGCTACTTTGGAACCAGTGTCCTATTATAACATTGTTAGCAGCAAGAATTATGAACATGGTGCTACTTTGGAACCAGTGTCCTATTATTACATTGTTAGCAGCAAGAATGATGAAGATGGCGCTACTTTGGAACCAGTGTCCTATTATAACATTGTTAGCAGCAAGAATGATGAAGATGGCGCTACTTTGGAACCAGTGTCCTATTATAACATTGTTAGCAGCAAGAATTATGAACATGGTGCTACTTTGGAACCAGTGTCCTATTATTACATTGTTAGCAGCAAGAATGATGAAGATTGCGCTACTTTGGAACCAGTGTCCTATTATAACATTGTTAGCAGCAAGAATGATGAAGATGGCGCTACTTTGGAACCAGTGTCCTATTATAACATTGTTAGCAGCAAGAATGATGAAGATGGCGCTACTTTGGAACCAGTGTCCTATTATAACATTGTTAGCAGCAAGAATGATGAAGATGGCGCTACTTTGGAACCAGTGTCCTATTATAACATTGTTAGCAGCAAGAATGATGAAGATGGCGCTACTTTGGAACCAGTGTCCTATTATAACATTGTTAGCAGCAAGAATTATGAACATGGTGCTACTTTGGAACCAGTGTCCTATTATTACATTGTTAGCAGCAAGAATGATGAAGATGGCGCTACTTTGGAACCAGTGTCCTATTATTACATTGTTAGCAGCAAGAATGATGAAGATGGCGCTACTTTGGAACCAGTGTCCTATTATAACATTGTAAGCAGCAAGAATGATGAACATGGCGCTACTTTGGAACCAGTGTCCTATAATAACATTGTTAGCAGCAAGAATTATGAACATGGCGCTACTTTGGAACCAGTGTCCTATTATAACATTGTAAGCAGCAAGAATGATGAACACGGCGCTACTTTGGAACCAGTGTCCTATTATAACATTGTTAGCAGCAAGAATGATGAAGATGGCGCTACTTTGGAACCAGTGTCCTATTATAACATTGTTAGCAGCAAGAATGATGAAGATGGCGCTACTTTGGAACCAGTGTCCTATTATAACATTGTTAGCAGCAAGAATGATGAAGATGGCGCTACTTTGGAACCAGTGTCCTATTATAACATTGTTAGCAGCAAGAATTATGAACATGACGCTACTTTGGAACCAGTGTCCTATCATAACATTGTTAGCAGCAAGAATGATGAACATGGCGCTACTTTGGAACCAGTGCAGAATACCAGTGGACAGCAGTGTGACCTACCCTCGAGCGTGACATAGATTCGGGTGAAGTACCCGCCCAGACTGTAGGCCAGCACCGGACCCATGATCCCACTCGTGATTAGGATACCTGAAATAAATAATAATAATAATATTAATAATAATAATAATAATAATAATAATAGAATTGTTTATTACTGTGTCCTGTTGTTACATTAAAAATTTTCATATATACAATATTAAGATACACAAACAGTCCTTATCACCATTTTGCTTATAAAATATAATAAATAAATAGATAAATAAATAAATAAATAAATAAATAAATAAATTTACATCTGAATCATTCACTCATAAGAAAGCTCTGTGGTTAACCAAGGCAGACATCCACAGTCACTCATCAGATCCTTATTGACCACTCAGCACTCATGAACACCATGCCTAACACACCCATTATCATACACTAACACTCTTAGTATCACACATATCTGAGGCACACTGATTCACTCTCACTGACATACTCACACAGACACCCGATTCACTCTCCCTGACATAATCACACACAAATGCAAGAACTGTAACACTGGAAGATGCAGTTGCAGAACACACAAGATGACACGTACAAGTGCATGTGGTTGCAGTGGCAAGATATGTGGTAACCCCTTCACAAAGACCGATGAGACCCTTGATGATGATATGTGAATTTGGACATTTTGGACGCTGTAATGCCCCAATAATTTGCAAAGGGTAATGCAAATATATTATCTTAAGTTAATAGCATGAACCTTTGATTACATCAAATCATTAAAAATTATGGAAAGTGTAATATTTTGATTATTTATTGAGAATTATTAACCATATGTAAATATGATCAGTTTCCCGGCGACCCATTGCTTGATATAGGATAGTCATCTTTGAGCCTCCATAACTAAATTAAAATCAATGATATCAAGTGGCATCCGGGTGAATATTAATGTGCATATACCAAAGTTAATTTCTATAATGGGTGCCAACTTTTAACAAACAGTCCCCCCTACACCTATTTCTAGGCCTCTTCTGAGATTCTGCCGCCGTACTATTTGGGGGGGGGGGGGGGGGGGGGTTCAACTTCTTAACAAGTTTGTTCTTTTTTGGTTTCCATGGCTACAGTTTAGACATTGTCATTTTAGAGGTTTGAATGGCAATAATGCTGAGGAGTATATGATTGACAACTTCTTTGTCCATGTTAATCGACGTTTCAACACAGCCCCTTTGTGTCATTGTCAGGTCTAGAGCTAGTTTGCATGATAAACTTTGGAGAGTTTGATCATCACTCCCATCAATATAACTTCTTTGAGAGACATTTTAGAAGTTGCTGAGGAATATATGGATGACAACTTCTTGTTCATTGTATGAGTGGTTCGACACAGATTCTTGTGTCGTTCTCAAGCAGAGGAGGAGTAATGATGTTGGGGCATATATATAAGTAAATAATACAATACACACTGACAACAACTTAAAATAGTAATGTAAATATAGTCGAAAAAAGCGACGACAAACGGATTCAGCCGTAAATTGTTATTACAAATGTATATATATGTACATAATATGTATAATGTCAATAGTATCGGTCAGTGGGATTTATAGACTCACAATGGCAGTGTAACCAAGCCCACTAAATCTCTTTCAACTGCAAACAGTTATGAAGACAAAGTTTTAAAAATTTAGAACAAAATTCATCAAAGCAAGCCAATTTAAATTTTACACTTGTTGTCAGTTTCACAATACTACGCAAAGCCTAGCAACGTGTGCTGGATGCCCGGCGTGCTTTGTGAGAAAAGCATGCATCCTGTCTTTCAAAGGTGTAAACAATCTAATCCATGAATGAACTCATTAACATACTTCTTTAGGGGGGGGGGGGGTTGCATATATATTGATCTGAGTTCTTAAATATGAAGTGTTTAATGCACACAAATTATTATTGTAAAAATGAATCAAAACCATCAGTGTAAATTATATATATTTTTTCCTCAATTTGACCGACGGCACTCACCGTGCCACATTCATATTTTCCGAACCATTAGAGACATTTCAAAATGGTTTTCATCATCGTGTAGAGGAGAGAATTGTTTTTATTTGCATATATTATTTGTTTCTGAGAATGACAAAGTAACGAAACGGTGAACGATGCGACATCTGTTGCAAATATTGTTTCTATCACAATGAACGACGGTAATCCCCTCGCAACTTCTATACCTCCCGAACCATTAGAGATATTTTAAAATTGTTTTCCCCATCAGGTCGAGGAGAGAATTGTCTTTAATTGCATATACGTCATTAAGTGAACCAATCAAGTATGCTATCAGCAAATTACAATCACTCACCCAGAAAGAATCCAGTTTTAGTGCGGACAACATTGTCGTCAAGGTATGTGACAGTGAAGGGGTGTCTTGGAGCTTTAGCGACGCCTTGGAGGAACATACCAAATGCGATGATAGCAAGGGCGGCATTACCATAGGACTTGGGCTTGTTCCCGGGAACACCGTGTTCATTGACGCTGCACCTGTCAGAATCATTCATGGGACAAAGCTGACCAAAGAACGTTTTACCGTGTGACGTCACATTATGAGTGTCTCCTTCCACTACTGACTCCACGCCGAACAGGAAGTGGGGCAAGGCGCAGACAATCCCGGATAAGCCGAACACAAACGCACATACGGACAGTACTCTGGGAACATGGGCTCTGGGCGCAAAGTAGCTTACAAATACAGCCACCACCACATAGCCGATGTCGTTAGCTGCCATGAGG
The DNA here is from genome assembly GCA_916613615.1 of Steromphala cineraria. NCBI lineage: Eukaryota > Metazoa > Mollusca > Gastropoda > Trochida > Trochidae > Steromphala > Steromphala cineraria. The sequence continues at coordinate 98,374,545 of OU744720.1, forward strand.
AGCCCAGTCTGAGAACTGCTGAGTCCGAACTGTTTCTCGAGAGTTGTAACCTGTGAGTTGACGTATGAAGAGAGGGTAGAGGTGAGCAGGACTGGCAGACTCAGCGCCCCAGTGAACAGTCCGATAGTCGCCAGCTTCTGTAGACCAGCAGGCCTACATCCGCTCAGGCCGCATGACGTCACATCCGCTTCCGTGTTGTCTTCTAAGTTTTTAGTTTCTTCTGGATTCCCAAGCGCCTGGTTTGCATTGACATGTGTGAACTCCATGTTTATTGTGATCTGGAGAGGAGGAGACATATATATTTCAACAGAAACATGTCAATTATCAACTCAAACGTGTCTTCGGCAAGTAACAACAGTATCCACCAATGAAGTAAATCTTGTACACTGTTTACTAGTGATACTGACATTTACAAATAGATGATTTCAGTGTTTTAAATGTGATTACAAAATTCTTTAAAAGGACAACGCCAAATCCCGTATGCATTATGACTTGCTTTACCAGACGACCAGCGTTTATATAAGTATCACGACAAATCCCTTATGCATTAGACTTGCTTTACCAGACGACCAGCGTTTATATAAGTATCACAACAAATTCCTTATGCATTATGACTTGCTTTACTAGACGACCAGCGTTTATATAAGTATCACAACAAATCCCGTATGCATTATGACGTGCTTTACCAGACGACCACCGTTTATATAAGTATCACGACAAATCGCTTATGCATTATGACTTGCTTTACCAGACGACCAGCGTTTATATAAGTATCACAACAAATCCCTTATGCATTATGATTTGCTTTACCAGATGACCAGCGTTTATATAAGTATCACGACAAATCGCTTATGCATTATGACTTGCTTTACCAGACGACCAGCGTTTATATAAGTATCACAACAAATCCCTTATGCATTATGACTTGCTTTACTAGACGACCAGCGTTTATATAAGTATCAGAACAAATCCCTTATGCATTATGACTTGCTTTACTAGACGACCAGCGTTTATATAAGTATCACAACAAATCCCTTATGCATTATGACTTGCTTTACCAGACGACCAGCGTTTATATAAGTATCACAACAAATCCCTTATAAATTATGACTTGCTTTACCAGACGACCAGCGTTTATATAAGTATCAGAACAAATCCCTTATGCATTATGACTTGCTTTACCAGACGACCAGCGTTTATATAAGTATCAGAACAAATCCCTTATGCATTATGACTTGCTTTACTAGACGACCAGCGTTTATATAAGTATCAGAACAAATCCCTTATGCATTATGACTTGCTTTACTAGACGACCAGCGTTTATATAAGTATCACAACAAATCCCTTATGCATTATGACTTGCTTTACCAGACGACCAGCGTTTATATAAGTATCAGAACAAATCCCTTATGCATTATGACTTGCTTTACCAGATGACCAGCGTTTATATAAGTATCACGACAAATCCCTTATGCATTATGACTTGCTTTACCAGACGACCAGCGTTTATATAAGTATCACGACAAATCCCTTATGCATTATGACTTGCTTTACCAGACGACCAGCGTTTATATAAGTATCACAACAAATCCCTTATGCATTATGACTTGCTTTACCAGATGACCAGCGTTTATATAAGTATCACAACAAATCCCTTATGCATTATGACTTGCTTTACCAGACGACCAGCGTTTATATAAGTATCAGAACAAATCCCTTATGCATTATGACTTGCTTTACTAGACGACCAGCGTTTATATAAGTATCACAACAAATCCCTTATGCATTATGACTTGCTTTACCAGACGACCAGCGTTTATATAAGTATCAGAACAAATCCCTTATGCATTATGACTTGCTTTACCAGATGACCAGCGTTTATATAAGTATCAGAACAAATCCCTTATGCATTATGACTTGCTTTTCTAGACGACCAGCGTTTATATAAGTATCACGACAAATCCCTTATGCATTATGACTTGCTTTACTAGACGACCAGCGTTTATATAAGTATCACAACAAATCCCTTATGCATTATGACTTGCTTTACCAGACGACCAGCGTTTATATAAGTATCACAACAAATCCCTTATGCATTATGACTTGCTTTACCAGACGACCAGCGTTTATATAAGTATCACAACAAATCGCTTATGCATTATGACTTGCTTTACTAGACGACCAGCGTTTATATAAGTATCACGACAAATCCCTTATGCATTATGACTTGTTTTACCAGACGACCAGCGTTTATATAAGTATCACGACAAATCCCTTATGCATTATGACTTGCTTTACCAGACGACCAGCGTTTATATAAGTATCACAACAAATCCCTTATGCATTATGACTTGCTTTACCAGATGACCAGCGTTTATATAAGTATCACAACAAATCCCTTATGCATTATGACTTGCTTTACCAGACGACCAGCGTTTATATAAGTATCACAACAAATCCCTTATGCATTATGACTTGCTTTACTAGATGACCAGCGTTTATATAAGTATCACGACAAATCCCTTATGCATTATGACTTGCTTTACCAGACGACCAGCGTTTATATAAGTATCACGACAAATCCCTTATGCATTATGACTTGCTTTACCAGACGACCAGCGTTTATATAAGTATCAGAACAAATCCCTTATGCATTATGACTTGCTTTTCTAGACGACCAGCGTTTATATAAGTATCAGAACAAATCCCTTATGCATTATGACTTGCTTTACCAGATGACCAGCGTTTATATAAGTATCACAACAAATCCCTTATGCATTATGACTTGCTTTACTAGACGACCAGCGTTTATATAAGTATCACAACAAATCCCTTATGCATTATGACTTGCTTTACCAGACGACCAGCGATTATATAAGTATTACGACAAATCCAAAGAGTTAAACGAAATTCGTTTTTACTGCCCGATTACGATTATAGAAAATAAGCGTTGTTTTTTAACCAATAAAACAATAATTATTAAGAAGAGTGACCATGGTAAGTATGAAAGAATCTCACCAAGCGTCCTGTGGCAGCGCCTTCCTAGTGTCTGGAGTTGGCACGTGACAAGGGCTCTCATTAAATAATCAACTTATTCATAACGTCGTCCGGAAAATGTGGCCTTTCAAAGGAAAATCACCTGCGTGGTATTTAAACTGATCATATGGTAGGCCTGTTGGTGTGCATATTGACTTAAATGCTGAGTCCATGGGCGTGAGTGTTATCGAATTTAGTTCTAGTTCTTTAGAATCTAGCTTAATCTCACGCAACAGGAATAATCAACTACTATGTCCAAACCTGACAAATCACCTACTGTTGACTTAATTTGCATAAATAAGATAATGAATTCCGTTTGCATGTTAATTTCAATGTCAATTCAACTGCGCTTACAAAATCGTTATTCGTCTTCAAATATAAAAAACTTTACATTGGGTCACCAGGCCATAAGTGCAGGCTTTCACAGTTTTTCAAGATAGGAAAAGTTTCATTTGGTATGATATCAGGTGCAGGCATAGCTTCTTGTGAGAAATTACGTAAAACATTCATTTGAACAACACTTCATCAGGCTCTCCAAAAAAAGAACCAAACGTTTTCGAAACGACAACTGTGACATACACGAATAGAAGAAATATACTTTTGAAATGGTAAAATTCTCTCTCTCGGTAAGACGGTGGCAGTGTTAGAACTGTGCGTCGTTTCATGTCACGTCCATCATCTCAAAGAATAATCAAGATGACTTCACTAAGAATTAAACGTATAATTGAAAGGCCATACTGACGGTCCCAATGCTATAACACGAATATTTAATATATGCATGTGCATATTCTTTTATATAAGTTTTCCTCCTAGAAATACTGCACAAAATCCTCAACAACTTTGAAATCATTAACATTGATTGACTTGGTCAGAATGATTAAATTCAGTGCAATTTAATTCTGTTTCATATATTGAGCTAAAATGTTATATATTTGGAAACAATCCACGAACAATACGCACAGACGTACTTATTCTATGAGATTTAATCAAATGTACACCTCACATAGCTCTCTTGCTAGGGAAAAGAAATTGTCTCAAAGATTTTTTTATTTTTGCTACAGATTCGAACGTGCATGCAGACCAAAACTCGGGAAATGATTCAGCCAAAATAATACACATAGTACAACAAATGTAGGCCTCCTAATGACGGAACATCTCAACTACTCCCTCATGGCCAAGTGTGCGGAACATCTCAACTACTCCCTCATGGCCAAGTGTGCGGAACATCTCAACTACTCCCTCATGGCCAAGTGTGCAGTAAAATCGGCAAACAGGGCACTTGGGCTACTTATTGCCAAGTAAAAGACACTCGGGGGGATGCCTTCACTGTGTATAACACACTCTATGACAGTATGGCATGGCCCGTGTTGGAATACGGAGCAGGTATATGTGGCACAACAGAACATTCAGCAGTAAACGCAATCCAACATCGAGCTATTCGTTTTTTATGGGAGTTGGGAAATACACCTCAAACATCAGCGTTAACGGCGACTCAGGATGGAATCCAACGGTTGTACGACAGTGGGCAGCAGTGGTCAGAAACTACTCCCGACTCATCAACATGACTGACAGAAGGACCAATAAACGTGTTTTCGAATGGTCAAAGATGTTCAATAGCAAGAACTGGGTCCACAGAGTTGAAAGATTCCTCACAGACAATGGACTTGGCCATCTGATCGGAACTTCTACACTTGAAAGCCGACTCCTTGTTAAATGTCAACAGAAGATGTTTTAATGTTTATACTGAGAAATGGAGAGATAAGCTGTTTTCAAACCCACCCGCAAATCGAACTACCACCGGTCTAAGTAAACTCCGTCACTATCGGCACTACAAACAACGTTATGGGACAGAATCATACCTTACGCAGCCGATACCGAGAGCCCACAGAAGTGCATTTGCGGGTAGAAACGGGCCGTTATGAAAATGTGCACTGTAACGAAAGATACTGTTTCAACTGTCCACGAAGCATTGAAGACGAAATACATGTTATGCTACTGTGTCCGGTATACAATGATAAAAGAAAGGAACTCTTCGACATATGGCAACGGAAAGTGCCTGATTTTATCTCAATGTCGCCTGAAAACAAGTTTTATACTTTAATGAGTAACCCAAAATTAACCTTCGACACTGCCAGAAACTGCCACCAAATCTTAAGCCAACGTAGAAATATTTTATATGAATGACTGTGATATGTAAATATGTTTATAGCTATGGTTTTTGTTAGTTTTTTAAGAGCCTTGTATGTACCTTTTATATGATCTTACTTATTACTTACAGATTAGTTCAAACTATGACCAGGGATTATCTCAGGGATCACAGTAACATAGGGGATTATGTTACATAAAACAATTGAATTGAATTAAAGGGTTGGCGGCGCCTTTGATCATTACGGGAACAATACTAGAAATATTAAAAATAATTGTTTATATTGTATTGTGGATGTTTGTTAATATTGTGAAATCATATTGTGAAAAATCATGCAGTCCGTAACATCGTTTGATGTTGTCTAAATAAAGCCATTGAGAAAACCAGACGCCGCCTTCTCTTTTGGATCCAGGATGTGTAGTCGTAGTGCTACATTTATTCAAGGAATTGTAAGCCTTCCAGCCCATATTTCATTATAAATAAATATAAACATAAACAACCTGTCATGCCAACAAAAGCAAACACTATGATACATGAATACAGTTTCATAATATATTATATTCATGAGAAACATAGAAAAGCAATATTATGTTGAAAACACATCTTTAATATATATTCTAAAATCATACATAAAAGGATATGGTTTTAACGCTTGATAAATAATTCAGTTTAAATGGTATTTTTCCAATCTCTTCTGAGAACAAAACTGTTATAAGTATATGCTGCAAGTTTCCATGCCTCCTTTTCGCTGCTGCACATGTTGATTATTGTCTTATTGTTGTAGTATGTATATGCTTGAAGGTATCTTTTTCTATAGACGTCGTAAAACGGGCAGGTAAATATGAAGTGTTTTTCATCCTCAATGACATAAATGTTATTAGTAGAGCAGTATTCACAAAGCCTCTCTTCTTTAGGTTTATTTTCCCATCTTCCAGTCTCGATGCATAAATTATGGTTGGCACATCTTAGTTTACACAGGGATCTTCTGAAATGGCAATTTTCACATATAATAGGTATTTTTTCAGGTTGAAGAAGTGATTTAAGTTGAGAATAGAATTCTAGTTTATGATTTTCATTTATGTGTGTATTCCAATTTTGTAGATTTATATCCTTAAGACGTTGAGAGAAGGTCAGCAGAAATGTTTTAGTACATCCAACGCTCTGAGCGATCCATACATGTATATCCAAATCCCATTGAAAATAATAAAGTTCTTATTTTACCAGCCCACGTTTTCCTGCCAGCTTTATCCAGAGCGGTAAGCATTTTATAACAGTTCTTAGGGTGTCTGTCGTCCGGCATGTGCAATAATTTCAACCAAAATGTGATGCATTTCTTCATATAGTGGATCATCTTCACAACGTCACGGGCGAAACGAAAAAGTTTAATTTCTAAACTTTCCCATTCCTCCCTTGACATCATTGGCCGTGATTTCTGTGCTAGCATTTCAACCCGCTGCACGGAAGTAGAATAGTCCAATCAGAAGACAGCATGTTAACTGAACCGATTTGAAAAAATACTTTTGTGTGTGTTTTTACAAGGGAGAGAAACACTTTATTTGAGTGATACATAAATGTTTGTCTTCTCTGCATTCTCGGTGCTCATCAAAAACGTGAAAACAACCATGCGGACTGAAATTTGAAATTAAATTTCACTCGGATAGTTTTCAAAAAGATCGTCTGTTAGTATTTTGAATTTGTTCCGAAATTTCATTGGCTATTTTGAAAGAGCTGATAAGGGGCGTAACTCGTGATCACGATAGGTGTCGCTGCTCCGGATCACCAGTTTTCTACCTTGTGAAGGCAAGGTCTAAAGCGAGGAGAGTTGCTCGATACGTTTTCACCTTGCCGTGGGAAGATGATAGTGGATTGCAAGTGGTAATCTTCCAAGTTCGCCGAGTACAACACTGTTACTAGTTTTGCTTCCAACTTCCAGGATTTGTTTACAAAAACTATGGTGAATTCTTTCAATACATTCCTCGTAGTTGTATCCCCAAATTTCAGATCCGTAAGTCAGGAATGGTAGAATCATTCTGTCAAATAAATACAGTGATCTGGAGGTATTTATCTTAAATTCTGTACAATTCTCAACAGTCCAAAACTTGCTTTCCTGGCTTGCTGTGTCAAGTGTGTGCGAGGATCCCATATTTTTATCACTATTTTATAAACGTAAATATTTACTTCATCATTCAAATTCACTTCACGAACTTATCTCTTCATTCAAAATTGCTTAAAGTCCCACATTAACATCATTCTCACCAATATCAGTAAATGTCAGCAACCATTTCATTACAAACTTAACATAAATATCTTTATCATCTCTCGATACTTTCATCGTGCTTTGCAAGTGCTTGTGACCTTCCTTTACAATATAGCCTTGACCCCTGACCTAGGTCGCAAATTGTTTACTTCCGGGTCAGAGCTGTCAAAACTTTCGCGGGTAAGCTTTGCTGCTTTCATCTCCCAGTAAATAAATATATCTATTCACTTATGATTATCATTCCATCTGCTCATATTTGTAAATCAATGTATATTTAGGCATTTTTAAACATGTAATTCATATTGCAAGCTTAGTTTCTGTCATAACTATCTCTTTATGTCACGTAGTTCGTAACTGTCAAAACCGACTGCGTTGGAAATATCTAACCGGATGGGAAAAATCAAGCCATTTTATGTGTTGGAAGAATCAAACAAAGTTTGATCACGTGGTGCAAGCCTATAAATAGGAGTTTCATTTGTTTTTGATTCAGTTTCTCACTAGTCGTGCTATGGAATGTTAGAGGGTTATTATTGTAGTTATAGAGAAGGCTCACACAATTAGGAATAGTAAAAAATTTGTGTCATTTTTGGTCGATAATTTAGTTGCAAACACTGTCTTATTGCAGTAAAGTTTTACAGAAGTGTTTGGGGATAATAATTGTGCAAATTTAACATTATGGCAAACTGAATGAATTTCAGGATGTAAGTGCTCATCTCGGAATAAAGTCGAGATTGTTTATCAGTTTAGCAGCTGTTTTATTGAAGAATGTCTTGTTGGAATATTACATATACTTTTCTGTGATCATTGTTGAAATATTACAGATATTTATTGTGATAATTGTTGGAATATTACAGATAGTTTTTCTGTGGTCATTGTTGGAGTATTACAGGATATTTTTGTGATCATTGTTGGAGTTTTTACAGGATGGGTTTCTGTGATCATTGTTGGAGTATTACAGGATAGTTTTCTGTGATAATTGTTGGAATATTACAGATAGTTTTCTGTGGTAATTGTTGAATATTAGAGAGAGTTTTTCTGTGGTCATAGTTTGAGTATTACAGGATAGTTTTCTGTGATAATTGTTCGAATATTACAAGATAAGTTCAGTATTTCAGATATAGTAAATAAATCTTGCAAGTTACTTGTGTGATAGATTAGGCCTAAGATAAATCTTGTTGGTTCACATCAGGCCTTATCAGAGTTGAAGAGTTTAAAGCACAGGTTTCTCATAAGTAGACAAACCAAAGATATTCAATATTTCCAGAGTGATATTCTTGTTTATGTGAATACTTTGAAGTTCAGCATACTATATCTTTATTTAAGATATTGCCATTTCATTTGTTATTGTTATTGAATAAACTTTATTTATTGAACTAAGATCCTTGTTGGTCATCTTTTGCATTTGAGAGAATCTGTTTGGAGAAAGAATAACTAGCCATCCTGACAAGAGGCTATGTTCGCATGGTCGTCACAATAGTTTTGTTGTAAAATAAATTCCAAGATATTTATACTCAGAAACGACTTGTAGCCTACTGTCTCTATATAACCATTTTCAGTCCTTTTGATGATACATCCTCTTCTAAAAACCACAATTCTTGTCTTGTCCTTGTTAACTGACATTCCAAACTTATTACAGGAGTCGCTGAGAAGATTGATTTGTTGTTGTAGTCTGAAAACAGTGTCCTCTGCATTCACTATATCATCTGCAAATAATAATGCTGTTAAGTTCTGTAAAATTTCAATCACAAATATTCCTTTGCATTCTGAAAGTTTCATCATATCAATATATTTATTCAGGAATAAAACGAATAATGTTGGACTGACCATACAGCCTTGACGAGTTCCAATTGTACAATTAAAATACTCACTTAATCCGTTGTCAGTTTTCACACACGATCTCAACTTGGAATACATTGATTTGAGAGTGATGAATGTCTTTCCTGATAATTCATTTTTCTTGAGTACATACATTAACAGAAAGTGTTGCACGGAATCGAAAGCTTTAGAGAAGTCAATAAACACAGCGTACATTCTGCCTTTTCTCTTTGATAAATACTTCTGGATTATAGCCTGTAGGCTGAAAATGTTATCTATGGTTGAATATCCTCTTCGGTAACCGGCTTGCTCTTCATGAAGTTTGCTGTTGCTCTCGGCCCATGTTATAATCCTTTTATTCAGTATCTTGGTAAAGAGTTTTCCAATTACATTTAGCAAACATATTCCTCGATAATTATTAGGTTCACTGTTATCACCACTTTTGTATAAAGGAAAACTAATGCCGTCACACCATGCTTGTGGGTAGTGTCCAGTATCAAGTACTTTGTTATACATTGACAGTAGGGAAGGCAAGATGTAATGAATGGAATGTTTGAGCATTTCAACGACGATACCATCAGGTCCGGGAGCTTTTTGGTTCTTGAACTCGTGAAGCGCACCTAATATGTCTTGTTCAGTTATCGGCTCATCCAGTTCATCATCACATTCTTCACTTATTTGTATTTACCATTTCTTCAAATTCCTCTTCTATTGTTCCTCATGTTATCTAAGACATCAGTGAAATGATCAATCCATCTTTCTGGTGTTATATCAGGTGGCCGGTGCGATTTTCTGAGTAACTGTTTTATCTTCTTCCAAGTGTCCTTCACAGAGTCATCATTTTCACAGATATCATAAATTTCTTTCTCCTCAAACAGTCGTTTCTTTCTTTCACAAGTACTCTTGAATATATTCCTTGACTTCGTATAAGATATAAGGTCCTCATTATTATTTGTTCTCCTGAAACAGTTTAGAAGTTCATATTTTAATATTTTCAAATGTTCGCATTCACTATCCCACCAATATGGCTGTTTTAATGCATGAATACATTTCTCCTTTTTCCTAAAGTATTCGCCACACTGTTGTAAGACATCAATAAGAATCTGGAGAGCATAATCAATATCACTTTCTACGACATCATAAATGTCTGATAACTGTCTATATACACCCATACTTTCCAAGAATTCCATGAATTTACCACTGTTTTGTTGATTCCACTGTGATCTATTCCATTTGGTGTTTGAAGTAGACTCGTGTTTTTCACAAGTCTTGAAATATTCAAGATACATGATGTTGGAAAATGATCAGATATATCATTATTTAGTACCTGAAATTCTGGAACATAATGAAAAATAATTGTAGAAACAATAACATAATGAGATAAAAAAGTGAAGTCACCATTTGGGTCCATAATACTTCTCCCGTTAAGGACATGAATATGAAATGTTCTGCACAATACTAACAGAGAAACACCAACGTTATTGAGAACACTGTCCCTTGAATTGAGATAGAAATTGTCACTTTCATACTCATCTTCACAAGGGAGATAATCAGACGTGTCATCATCAATGAAGTCCATTTCACTATTTCCAATTCTTGCGTTAAAGTCCCCTGTTAAGTACAGCTCGATGTCACCATGCTGAACAGTCACTTTCAACAAAACTTTTTCCAGTTCAACTATTCCATTTGTTTCTTCACTATTCAAATAGTATTTTGAAACCTCAGGGAATATATAACATAAACATAGTAACAATGGTTTGTCAAAATTGTTTGTGTACCGCTGATCACATAATAAACAGATACAGTTCCTTGCTTCTGCACAGACACATGTGAATATTTCTTTCAAACACTTTCGGACATAAACGCATATACCTCCCGGGTTTCTCCCAAAGGAACTAGTACGCTCATGACACACTGAAAAACAATTATGATCAATAAAGATATCCGAAAACTCATCTTCACTTTTAGCCCAAACTTCTAGTAAACAAATAATATCATAACTTTGAAGAAACTGTATAAGACTAGTGTTCAAATTTCTTCGTTATCCACCGATGTTAACATCGTGTTGACTCGATCAGTAAGACTGGGGCCAGCTCGTTAACTTGAGTGTCTGTTTAATGTTTTTAACTCATCTTTGTCCAGGTCGTACGAAAATACTTCTTCAACGTGCAGTTTATCAAACCTAAGACTCACCCTTGTGGTCGGATTCTGTGCTTTGGTTTCAATCATGATTGGAATTAGCTTTCCCCTCACATCTCTCACTTTCACACTGAAGTCTTCTGATACTCTCACTTCCGATCTCACTTCGTTCTGTCGGTCCTCCTTTGCTTTCTCCCTCGCTGTTGTAAGTACCTTTGTTTATCCTTCCAACTTGAAAAACTTACAATGATAGGTCTCTTCTTTCCGGACTTCCTCACACCAATCCTGTGTGCTCTCTCTATCGGTACAGGATTTTCATCTGTCTGCATAGATTGTCCAAAGTTTTCATCTATTTCTTTACGTACAGCGTTTTCACAGTCAGACCATGTTTCAATCCCACTTTCTTCTTCCGGTATGCCATAAAACACAAGATTGTCTCTATGACTGTGGTTTTCGAGGCTGTCAATGTTCTGTTTTAAAGTTTTATTATCCCTCTTTAGATAATCAATATCTTTTTGAAATGTTGTCACCTGTTATTTCAAATCACTTATCTTTCTTTAGTTCATTAATCACCTGTTCGACATTCTTTTCATCCGTGAGTCTTGTCTGCCATGGTCCGTGATTAACTTCAACATCTCCGGATACAACTATCAGCATTGATGCACACAGAAGCAGGCGGATACACAAGCTCACACAATCTCGCGTTACCACGAGTGTTCTCAGTTTTCGCGCACCTCTGTTCGCTCACTGACAAAATGTTCCTATGCGAACGCGCCTTGCTTCAACTGATATACCCATCGCTTAATCAATTCAGAATGTCGTTATGTGCAGGTACAACAACTTACAGGTTAGTAGTTCATTCACAAATGTTGGTTTTGAAGGAATTTCGACGAGCTGTATTCACAGTGTTTACATTTACAAAGAGGCGTAACTCCGCCTTTATTCCGAAATGAAGTATAGATTAGACTTGAATGAAGATTTGGCTGTGTATCTATCTATTGTCATAACGTACATCATTATTTTTCCAAATAAGTGAACAAGGGAGTAGATGTATATTGGTTGTATGGCTGCTCATAGACCATTACCTGTCTCCAAACATCACAGGTCTAACTTTAGGTTACGCTCATACCGAGATTTGGTGTGTAGTCTAAATGTACATCCGTAACCGATTGGGTTGACTTCTTTAAGGTGCATTCAGAAATTGTCTAGATAGATTAGGAAGAGTTTTATTGGATTTTTATTGGGAATGCGACATTGTAGACGGTCATTAAGCCTAATACAAAGCATGATTTGTAGATTATACAGCTGCGTACCTTACTTTTGTTCACTTACCTTCGTATTCTAGGGCGTATGCCTTTTGCGCACTTTTTGATTAATTGGTATATGACTACTGCGCACGACTTGCTTGTGACTTTTGCGCCAATTTACCATGTACATGTGTGGCAGATGTATTTATTTGTAAATGAAGTATTTTAATATTATGAATATTCTCTCTCTTTTTAGCTTTATAATTACCAGGTACATTAGGAGTTAAGCCTCAGAGTTTGGCCCTAGTGAAATCCAATTATATAATTGCCCAAGCCATGACGCTTCTCAGCTAATTGGTCTTACTAACTGCCTGCACTTTTCAAATCATTCTGCACAGCTTTTCCACACTGATATGATAGAATTTACGGACGGACAGAAAATGTAACTTTTGAGGTTAGTATATATATATTTAGTATAGAGTAATATAGCATTTAACCTTTGCAGTATATATATTCATAATTAAAGCATATCTATTTATCATATTCTAAATAGGTATATATCAAGTATAGCATGTAAGTGTGCTATGCATTATCTTCTTATTGTAATGCTCAAAACGGTAAATAAATACTACTAATATATTCTTAACTTTTCTATCCCTTTTATGAGAGTTTGAGATGAGAGAATGTGTTTTAATAAAGTTGCTATATTTTAACTACGATATTTGTAATTATAAAGGATGTGGAATAAATGCTTTCTTCATAAGTGTAGATATTACAAATATATTCCACATAACTATTATTTATTTATATTATTATTTTAACAACAGCAAAACCCCGAGATTCCACAGCAGGTGCTGTTACATGTATGATCATACCTCTGTACCACCCACAGGGTATGTGTAGCATCCATATATATACTTCCTATGTCTTATCATAATTCTCATTACGCTTGTGTAATGAACTACCTTTTACATATCATTGTAAATAGTATCATCACATAATGTGTGATGATGTGATCATATTCACATCATATCCATATGAATAACCATGATGTAATAAGTATTTTTAATAGCACATCATATTTTGAGGGTATGTGCTCGGTATGATAATGTTATTCATGATATGAGTAACCAGAGTTTATAGTTTATCATCACTATATTGATATTGCTGTGTATTGAATATATGTATTGTGTATCAATATATGCGATATTGTGTGATGTATATCATATTATTATATTTGTTGTTACAGGGTGTCAAATCGATTACACGTTTACTCCAAGGAAATAAACGTTCCCACACCCCACAGGAAGTGTTGTCATCCTTTGGAACCTCTGTTAACCCTGTTACAGTAACACAATTGTATGACAATGTCCTAATACAAATATTTTTCGGTCGGAATCTTAAAACTCTGACTTTAACGGTAACGGTTGTAATTTAAGAAAGGTATTTGAAGTAAATGATATCAATATGAAACCCTACGGGAAAAGTCCTTCATACTTGGAATTTGTCGGGAAAAAATAAGGTCAAATTATCTTAATTAAGTTTTAAGTTCAAAACTACTCAAAGTGATGCTCAAAGCCATTCTCTTCTTATCTCATAATTCAACAAGATTTTACTGATAAATGAGGTGTCAGGTATTAAACGAAAAATTCATTTGATCTTTTATTGTGTGAGCATCTTTTAACCATTCGAGGATTGGAACTAATCAATATATAGTTTTAGTTTCCAGTTCATATATATTTATGTGCCCAAAACCGATTTCTGACGAACGGGTGTGAACTTACTCACAGACGGACAGTCGGAGCACTCAATACCCCGTCTACGTTTTTAAGGGGTATATATATAAACATTGTGACTGTAATAAAGTAGAGCCATTGGCTCTGTATCTCATCAGGCTTCATCATCAACTATGATGTAGAGTGGGACCAATGTGGTTCCCCCTTTGTAGGGCCACAGGTTCACATATCCTGAAATTAAGTATAAAGGTGATGTGATTTCAGATACTGGTAATCAATTCAGAATTTGATAATTGCTTAAGTATTTAATTGATAATTAAAAGTATAGAAAAACACTCTCCATAGCAGCCCAGGTTAACAACGTCTGCAAAATATCTTACTTGAGCATACGAGTGATTGGACACATTCGTCCCTTAATCAGCAAGGATGTTGCTCAATGTCTAGCCAGATGCCTGATACTTAGTAGACTAAGTAGACTACTGTAACAGTCTTTATGTTGGGCTCCCCGAAGCCCTGCTCGACAAACTGCAGAAGTTGCAGAATACACCAACAAGAATCGTGACTCTCATCTCTACAAGATCACATATCACCCCGACCCTCAAAAGTCTTCACTGGCTTCCCATCAAAGCGCGAATTCAATTCAAAATTCTATGTCTAGCATACAAAGCTTTACATGGACAATCACTTGAATACATATCAGAGCTGATATCAGAATATATCCCAGCACGAGAACTAAGTTCTATACATCGGAACCTACTGACAGTGTCACAATACAAATTAAAGTGCTGTGGTCAGAGATCTTTTGAACATTATGCGCCTCATGTGTGGAACTCTCTTTCCCTTGATCTGAAACTATCTGCAACAAATGAATCATTCAAATCCAGCCTTAAAACTTATCTCTTTGTTCAGTTCTACGACTCAAAAGACATTACCATATCAACTCTGTACATATACATTTTGATGTTGCGCATTGAGCATGCTGCTTGCGTGGAAATGTGCACCGTATAAATATGCACTGTTATCATTATTACAATTTATAATCCTCACTTGTTAAAGATTCTGTACACAAGTTTCAGTTTTCTAGGCCTTATGTTTCTCGAAAAGGAGATGAAAATGCACAAATTGAGGGATGGACACCATGCCATGCCAGATGAGCTAAGAAGTAAATAACCGCATAAAACAGTTCAAATGTCAACACTAACAGGGAGAATGAAAATGTTGAACAGCACTTGGAGACAATGTGTGAAACGGATAAACTTTGAATATAAAACGGATTGAGTCTTCAATTGGAAACAAGAGGATTTCTGAGGAACATACTTATTAATTACGCAATCTTCACATGCTCATCCAACAAGATTATGAACAAATAACACCAAACATGATTGTTCCTGACTCCTAAGCGGTGACAACTAACGGGAAACGAGACAGTTTTATATGTTTATTCATAACCTGACATATTTTAGCCAAGAAATCATATCCTTGGTTGCAATTGTCGACGGTCTCTTCAGCAACAAACGTCTCTTCAGCAACAAACGTCCCGTTGATCATAGCGTCACATAATAGAGACGTCAAAAGGGCCGGGGAATTATCTCACAGAAGGAAACCACTGTTGTTTTCTCACTTTTACTGTTAAGGAAATCTGAAATCAATAAAGTACTCTAATGTTATCCAAAGTCTTTTAGTTCTTTGATTTTAGCGCTATATAAGTATTTTTATGTACATGTTTGTATGTATGTACAATTGCTGTCCACAAGAATATTATTGTTTCATGTGGGTTGTTTCCTTATCATTTAACACATAAATATTGATTATATCGGGTAAGTCTTGACTTATTGTGCTGAGGAAATGAGTTGAATATTTAAAACTGTTTGTGTATATTTCACATGCTATGCACTTTTTATCCAGTTACACTGATGCCAAACTGAACTTGATTGAATATCAGGCATAATTATCTGCTTATAAATTTACGTGTTTTCTACATGTCATTTATTTTTAAATACACAAAAAGCACCTGTAAGTTGTTGAGCGAAAGTTTTAGGCTGTGCCTTGGTCTTTATGTTTACTAGAAATCCTCCGTCGGCTCTGCATGATTGTAAAGCCTGCTCGAACACAATCCTCCTTGGGAAACGTTTGATACACTTTTCCTTTATGGAATCATAGTTGTAGTTCCTTGCACAGCAGTTTGTAACTGTCATAATAATGCAAAAAGTTTGAGATAATCGATAAATATACTTTAATACTTACAAACAAGACATTTAAGACATTTTGTTGTATCTACAGGTATTCAAAGACGAGAGCAGATTACTCAGAGGTTTAATAGTGAAGAGCATCAATGCATTCGACCCTATATAGGGAGAAGGTAGGGGGGGGGGGTGACTCTCTTGATCGTTATGTTATTGTTTTACTAGAATGTGTTCGGGGTTAACGATGCAATGTGCTGTAGAAAACAAGATGATTTGAAAACCTACTGGGCGAACTAATTTAACGTGGGTGTTGAGTAACAGTAACAGTGTTCTCACACAAATATAGTCATTTTGTATAACAATCAATACTATTTTCTGAGTCGGTTATGTATTTAAGTTCATAGAAAATAATTTTCTCTTGATTTTGAATAAAATGAATTTCATGCTTTTGATTTGAAAAAGGATCCTCATAACTAGGCTTCAGAAATATATTAGAATAGTCATAAGAGTTGCTTCTGATTGTTTCAAAACGTGATAATGTTGCAGAAGCAGCTTTTTCATTCGTCTTTCTTTTGTAATGTATAATATGTAAACTTCAAGAATAAAGGCATTTTCTCCAAACAGAAGCAGATCAAGTCATGAAATGTTGATACAGCCTCTGTTCTATTACGCCGACTTTGTGGGATAGAATGGGAGATGCCTGATTGAAGGCAAGTTAGTTGTGCAATCATTTTGGCTACACTATCATGACAAAACACTGTAATATAATTTCACACTTTGAAGTTTACACGTATTCCCGAACGTTGATTGGTTTAGGGCATGGTCATGTGATCTTAGTTTCATCGATTTATTTCCCATGAACTCACAAAAGAATTGTTAATACTTTTGTGAACGTTTTCAAGTCGTGTGAACATTCACAGGAACTACTTTAATAACTTTACTTTATTTGTACCCATTGGAACTAAAATGATAATAATCATATCTATATTTATCCAGGAATATATTTTGATGTGATAAACATTCATCCTATCTTTTTCTTTAATCATTTGATAAACAAAGATCTTATCGAACAGAACGAGATGCATTTAAAATTGCATGATATTTGTTTACATTACGATCAATTAGGGTACTGTACGGCGTAACAAATACAACCTAACACTCACGATGTATACACAAGAGATGGAAATGTGTCAATAGAGCAGTTATTAGAATAAAAAAATCACTTTACCACTTTTGTTTACATATTTTTTATGTAGATACCCCTGCAAATTGCGGCAAGCATGACACAAAGTTATGCAGAAGGCAGATAACTCTGATCTCCTGTCCTTTTGCAAAGGGATTTTATTATAGTGTGCGCTTCATTAAGCAATCTTAGCGCAACGTGTTCTCCTGTACAGAATATTGACTAATTCTGATAACATTCAGTTTGCTTCAAAATTGGGTTCATTTCTTGTCGCATGTCACAATTATAGTCGTTAACAGGATTCATATCACTCCGCCGTTCCATTCCATATTTGGTGCGAGGTTGTTTGAATGTAGCTTTGACATCATTAATTTTCCAGTGCAAACACACAAACTGACATTCAATTCTTAAATGAACCGCCTTCTAATGCGGAAAGCGTTGTCATTTGATAAAGAAATTCAAATGCATCGGGTTGCAAATTTTGTCCGCCAGGGGAAACTACCGGAATACGCGGATTTCAGCGTAATAGATCAGAGGCTTTATCAATATTTCATGACTTGATCTGCCTCTGTGGGGAGAGAATGGAATAAAGGAAACGCCATCAATATTTCATGACTTGATCTGCCTCTGTGGGAAGAGAATGGAATAAAGGAAACGCCAGCAATATGTCATGACTTGATCTGCCTCTGTGGGAAGAGAATGAAATAACGGAAACGCCATCAATATTTCATGACTTGATCTACCTCTGTGGGAAGAGAATGGAATAAAGGAAACGCCATCAATATTTCATGACTTGATCTGCCTCTGTGGGAAGAGAATGGAATAAAGGAAACACAATCAATATTTCATGACTTGATCTGCCTCTGTGGGGAGAGAATGGAATAAAGGAAACGCCCTCTATATTTCATGACTTGATCTGCCTCTATGGGAAGAGAATGGAATAAAGGAAACGCCATCAATATTTCATGACTTGATCTGCCTCTGTGGGAAGAGAATGGAATAAAGGAAACACAATCAATATTTCATGACTTGATCTGCCTCTGTGGGGAGAGAATGGAATAAAGGAAACGTCAACAATATTTCATGACTTGATCTGCCTCTGTGGGGAGAGCATGAAATAAAGGAAACGTCAACAATATTTCATGACTTGATCTGCCTCTGTGGGGAGAGCATGGAATAAAGGAAACGCCATCAATATTTCATGACTTGATCTGCCTCTGTGGGGAGAGCATGGAATAAAGGAAACGTCAACAATATTTCATGACTTGATCTACCTCTGTGGGGAGAGAATGAAATAAAGGAAACGCCATCAATATTTCATGACTTGATCTGCCTCTGTGGGAAGAGAATGGAATAAAGGAAACGTAATAAACAATAACTGCTGTCAGAGAAAAGCGATTTTAGATTGAGTTGTACAAAATACTCAGGATTTTGAAATTGAAGTAAGAAAATATGAAATGTATCAATAAGAAATGTTATTACAACGACAGATTAACTTGTTGACCCATAATGCTCAAGACCGGCAGACAAGAAGCAATGTTCCTGATGGCTTCTCCTCCTGTCTGACTTAAGAAGGTGAACAGAAATAACATTTATAACAATTCTTAGTTCAGTTTGAAGATTAACGTACCATCATTTAAATATCTAACTTTTTGCATAGTGGTGTTTCCTTTGGATGTACAAAAGCCCAAAATCAAATGCACCTACCTTCCGGTACACATATCTTATGGTTTAACAGACAAATATCTTTTGCCGAGCTGTTCAGCGCCTCACACTCTGTTTTCTGGGAATAAATATATAGTATGGTTTATTACATTTCAAAACAATTCTCACATTCAAGATAAATACTAGATTAATAATTATTTACCTATTCCTTTGAGGACACATACTGGCCGGTATCAAATCTGTTGTTGTTATCCTTTGATTTATCGCAAAATGATTTTTTAAGTTTCAAACGAATAAACAGTTGTATCAGTTCTTTTCCTATAGCCTCATGGTTGGATAGCTAATAGTTTAGAGAACTACCCATGGCTAAAACTTCATTGTAATAATTTTTACTGCACGATTAAGGTCACAGTAGTTTGAAGATGTGAAGTCAGGTCGTGTGTAGATGAGTTCGCGGATATCACATTAGCACAATACTGCCGACAGTCTAATTCACCTTCGCTGATGTGTATAAAATATCATTACCTGCATAGTCGGTTAAGTATCCTCTTTAAAAAAAATTAAATGTTATTGTTTTTTTGAAAAGCGTTCGTACTTTACTATATTAAGAAGATACATTACATGATTGACACAAGTGCATGTATGCCTACGTAGAATATCATCTCACCTGTTCATCCTGCTACATCAGCGTCTATATGTACCGGCAGAATACGGTAGAAGGATATCAGGGGGTAGGTTGAAGCAAACGCTGGGACAAATACGCTGATGTAGCAGGATGTCACGTGTTTGGAGAGGACAGTCTCTCGGCTTACTTAATTTGTAGATTTTACAAGTCATGAAATATTTATCGAACTTCTGTTCTTATTCGCCGAGCTTGTTGGGTAGACATGCCTGATTGGTGGAAATCAAAGTTAGTTGTGCAATCAGTGACGCTGTTTGAAAGTCATCATTTCGGCTACTAAACCATAACATAGGCACTGGATATGAACCATCCTTTCTATGCGAGAAGCGTTGTCATTTGCTAAACAAAATTTTTTCCGCCAGAATTTTTGTTTGCTCGAACCCAAGAAGGAAGTCTAATAAGAACAGAGGCTCGATCACGATTCATGAATTGATCTGCCTCTGTGGACAGAGAATTATTGAGAAAAATACATCCATTAGAGGAAGGCAACTTCTACTTCCTGCAATATGCATGCACATGAGTTGTCAAGGGTTCTCATGATTTCATACATCATAGGATCATACTTTAACTCTTATGAATGTCTTAATACACTTTGGGTCCTTTAATTTAAAAAATTCTGTTTGGTAACTGAATCTAAAAATCTTGAATTGTAGAAATGAATTGATCAACATTATTAATTTTTTTTATTTTTTTATTTCCATTTTTTGTACATTTCCATATAGTGCATCTCATATTCATTTCACATGTACATTCAAGATATACATCATTCGTAAGTTTACATACAACAATCAGTTATGGCTTCTTGCAAGGTACATTGATTATGATATATACATGATTCTTAAATATCATAATTCTTAAATAGCATATGGAGTGATGACCAGAAGGCATAGAATCTTGCATAATTGCAACTTGAAAAAGCAATCATTTTTGTTATATGATAGTATGTAACTATTCCAAGCTGTAATGGTTTGAAATTTGGTATAACTTTTTTGATATGGCATTTGTACAGCATCGATTTTGTAATGAGAACGAGTGCATTCAAAGGGTTGTTGTTTATGCCTTTAAATCCAAACAGTATATGTTCCTCATTGAAATCAATGTTTCCTTCTGTATAGTTTGTCAGCCAATCTGACAATTGACTCCAGATGCTATTTGCATATTGACAAGAGTATAACATATGTGAGATGGTTTCTACTGGGTCATGACATAGTGAACATGCTGATGATTCTATATATCCCATTCTAAACAGTAATTTGTTCGTACTTAGAATGTTATGAATGATCTTATGCTGAAACCATCTTAGTTCACTACTTTGTGTACATCTCTTAGCCATTTGATTGATATTTGTCCACTCTAATTCAGTGTATTCTTTTTGTAGATGGTCTTCCCATTTCAAGAAGGTTCTGGATTTTGTGAACTTTGAGTCTAATAAAGTCATATAAAATGCTGAACTGCCTTGTTGACTATTTACTTTTGATATGTTGAAAGGGAGAATGGGCCTATGGAGCTGGTTTGTATCTGCTTTGACGTTGTGTAGTATTGATGATATTGATCTTTTAACTCCTTCATAGGTTAGAAAATCTGTTTCGATGTTATATCTTTCGACAAAGTCTCTACATTCATATATTTTTCCGTTTTCATCAATCAAATCGGATATATAAGTTACACCCTTTTTATCCCATTGCTTAATATGGATAGTGTCACCATCAATTTTGATATTACTGTTAAACCAAATTGATTTTATCATTATTTCTTCACCAGTAGTTTCTTTTTCACAGCAATGTTAAAATTTTGCCCAAACGGAGAGTACATCTTTCCAAAACATGTTTGAGATTTTTGGGACTATAGTGTCTAAAATATAATTTTAATCTGCCAAATGTAGTAAATTAATGTCCACAATATGTTCTTTGAACACACTTATCCAAACTGCATTTTTGTAAAAGAGTCTTTTTATCCAACTCAGCTTTTGTGCTGCTATAGATGTACTTATTTCAGGAACACTTATACCTCCATATTTTGGTGGAAGCTTCATAATATCCCTCTTGATTTTATCCGGCTTCCCTTTCCAAATAAATTGGTAACATTTCTTTTGGAGATCTTCTATAGTTTTTGCAGGGGGAGTGGGGATACAACTAAACAAGTGATTGAGTTTTGGAAGTAATAATGATTTTAGGACTGTATTTCTTCCTAGAGGAGTTAGAGTTCTTTTTATCCATTGTGCCATTTCCTTTTCAATCTTATCAAACTGTTTGGTGTAGTTCAATGATATCATATTGTCCAAGTCTACATCAAATTCAATACCTAGGAGTTTAAATTGTGTCTGAGGCCAGTCCAGTTTCCATTCCTCACATAGTTTGTAACGTGTTCTCTTTTTTGACCCAATCCAAATCAATTTAGTCTTTTCAGCATTAACCTTCAATCCAGAAAATCTTGCATAAAATCTCAATGTATTCATTGTTGCATAGAGGCTTTTTTCGGATCCATCGAGCGTTAGTGTAGTGTCATCTGCAAATTGTGCAAGGAGAGATAAAATGTTTCCCATCTGTATACCATGTATATTTTTATTATTTCTTAACATTATTGCGAGTATTTCAGCACACAGGATAAATATATATGGTGAGACATTATTAATGGTCTTACACATTTTTGGTAATGAATTATTACTTCAAGACGCCAGAAAACAAGTCAAAATGTTCAACTCTCCTTTTTGTCTAACAACGATTTCTTTAAATACTATTTCTTAAAATAGATACCTTTTATGAGTTAGCTTCTGTAGATGTAATTTTACTCTTAAATTGGATGATGACGTTTGCTTTGCTCGTGACTTTATCTATTCCAACAAAGTCTCTCTCGAATTCGATCATCCAAAGTTTACCCCGAACCAAACACACTAAACGCTACTTTTTAGTCGGTGAACAACTAAAAGACAAAGTGATTGGTTGTCTTTATTTAAGGCAACGCCATTCAACAAATAAATGATGCGAGTACATTTTGTTTACCATTTTCCAGAGCCCAGTGAGGAGAATACCGCCGTGTCCAGACTGTCTTCAAACTCCACCGCCCGGCAGCTTCTTCTCTGTGAACACTTCCTCTCACACAGGCGGTGTCCTAGCGGTGTGTGAGTCTTGTAGAACAACCAGTCATCTCTTTTTTCCTTGGCAAGTTTGTTAAAAGAAGGCTTGCTTCAACAAAAGGTATGAGCGCCCAAAGAATAAGTGTCCAAAATACAGATGAATAGTGTCTCGATTGGGAACAATATCAGTAGCGAAGCTAACATGTCTACAGGCATTGTGTTCTGAGCTTTGCAATTGGACAGCTGCTCACGTTGTATGCCATGGTCTCAATGGTAGTCTCATAATAGCCTCTGATGTGTTAAACAATTCAGAAGGTTGTACTTGTTCCAAAACTTCAAAATGTTAACTTCATGATTCTAAAAGAAATATTTAACCTTTGACACGATAGTTAGATGATGATTTCCTGTAAGTTATCGATATTCAATGTTATATGCGAAGGTTACAAAGGGGTTGGAATTCTAAACCTTGAATTTGAAGTAAAGCATATCAAAAAGTCTCCCTAAGGAAGAGCTCCCCATACTTGGAATATTTTCGAGAAAAGGTCGATGTCATTCAATAGTCCAAGAAATATACCACGAGGTTCGAATATATAATTAACTTACAATAGGTTGAATAACCTGGAAAACTATGAAGGTGATATTTAAAGAAATTTAGTTGTTCAATAGCAGGATCATGTGAGATACATTCGCTAACATTTCAGTCGCTGTTAATTTGTCTCAGTTTGTCAGGGTCGTTGATTTCAACACAGTTAAAATGGTTACGACTGGCTCTGATCATCCTGCTACATCAGCGTATATGTCTCCGCTAATGCTACAACCTATCCCCTGATATCCTCCTATAGTCTTCTGTCATATCGCTATATATAGCAAGCCAATCAAATGATGCCCTTTCA
Organism: Steromphala cineraria; assembly: GCA_916613615.1. NCBI lineage: Eukaryota > Metazoa > Mollusca > Gastropoda > Trochida > Trochidae > Steromphala > Steromphala cineraria. Next base: position 98,398,600 of record OU744720.1, read on the forward strand.
GCGATAGCGGCAAACTAGTTTCTTGGTTTCGTTCCGCGTGCTCACCTCGTGATTAAAATTAACCAATAGGAGTGCTTTTAGATAATAAATCTGATTCTCATTGCAGTCTCCCGCTAAGCTCCAAATCACGCACTCTTAGATTTCCACGTGCGACATCACTAAACAACAGTGTATCGAGTTCGAAATAGTTTGACTGAATACAGACAGGCTATAAATAGCGCTGAGCAACCACCCGTCCGCGATAAATTAGTCTTATTGAATGTGCAGAGCACAATAAATATCATGGAACATAATTAGTGAAATGAAAAACCTCATATTTATCAAATATTCAATGTCTGCCAGTTTCTTTGATATTGAATTATATTTAAGTGGTATAATTCACCGTATTTAGCACAGCAAGACGTTTAACATAGTTCGTTTACAACAGCGTCGAAATAGTTTGACTGAAAACAGACAGGCTATAAATAGCGCTGAGCAACCACCCGTCCGCAATAAATTAGTCTTATGAAATGTCCAGAGCACAATAAATATCATGGAACATAATAAGTGAAATGAAAAACCTTATATTTATCAAATATTCAATGTCTGCCAGTTTCTTTGATATTGAATTATATTTAAGTGGGATATTTCACCGTATTTAGCACAGCAAGACGTTTAACATAGTTCGTTTACAATATGGCTGAATTGCCGAACTGTCAACGTGTAGAATTGATATCAATGATCTTGATCAACTTGATCTGTTTTATTCAGAAACATAAAGTACTGAAGATAAGTTATTAAAGGGTACTTAAAGCTGTCACCTTGTTGGATCAATTATTTACGAACATTGGTTAATTTTTTTAATGTTATCGTGACAGGGTGAGGTCTACTACTTCCTACTGGCTTCGGCTGGAGGGATATCTCTTTGGCCGAACAGGTAGAGCGTAGGACTCTCAACCCGGAGGTCCCTGGTTCGAATCCCGCACGGGAAATATTGGATTTTTCTTTCCTGCTACATTATGAATATTCTCTCTCTCTTTTTAGCTTTATAATTAGCAGGTACAATAGGGGTTAAGCCTATAGAGTTTGGCCCTAGTGAAATCCCATTATATAACTGCCCAAGCCATGACGCTTCCCAGCTAATTGGTCTTACTAACTGCCTGCACTTTTCAAATCATTCTGCACAGCTTTTCCACACTGATAAGACAGAATTTACGGACGGACAGAAAATGTAACTTTTGAGGTTAGTATATATATATTTAGTTTAAAGTAATATAGCATTTAACCTTTGCAGTATATATATTCATAAGTAAAGCATATATATTTATCATATTCTAAATAGGTATTTATCAAGTATAGCATGTAAGTGTGCTATGCATTATCTTCTTATTGTAATGCTCAAAACAGTAAATAAATACTACTAATATATTCTTAACTTTTCTATCCCTTTTATGAGAGTTTGAGGTGAGAGAATGTGTTTTAATAAAGTTGCTATATTTTAACTACGATATGTGTAATTATAAAGGATGTGGAATAAATGCTTTCTTCATAAGTGTAGATATTACAAATATATTCCACATAACTATTATTTATTATTGTATTATTTTAACTACAGCAAAACCCCGAGATTCCACAGCAGGTGCTGTTACATGTGTGATCATACCTCTGTACCACCCACAGGGTATGTGTAGCATCTATTATATACTTCCTATGTCTTATCATAATTCTCATTACGCTTGTGTAATGAACTACCTTTTACATATCATTGTAAATAGTATCATCACGTAATGTGTGATGATGTGATCATATTCACATCATATCTATATGAATGACCATGATGTAATAAGTATTTTTAATAGCACATCATATTTTGAGGGTATGTGCTCGGTATGATAATGTTATTCATGATATGAGTAACTAGAGTTTATAGTTTATCATCACAATATTGATATTGCTGTGTATTGAATATATGTATTGTGTATCAATATATGCGATATTGTGTGATGTATATCATATTATTATATTTGTTGTTACAGGGTGTCAAATCGATTACACGTTTACTCCAAGGAAATAAACGTTCCCACACCCCACAGAAAGTGTTGTCATCCTTTGGAACCTCTGTTAACCCTGTTACAGTAACACAATTGTATGACAATGTCCTAATACAAATATTTTTCGGTCGGAATCTTAAAACTCTGACTTGAGTAACGGTTGTAATTTAAGAAAGGTATTTGAAGTAAATGATATCAATATGAAACCCTACGGGAAAAGTCCTTCATACTTGGAATTTGTCGGGAAAAAATAAGGTCAAATTATCTTAATTAAGTTTTAAGTTCAAAACTACTCAAAGTGATGCTCAAAGTCATTCTCTTCTTATCTCATAATTCAACAAGATTTTACTGATAAATGAGGTGTCAGGTATTAAACGAAAAATTCATTTGATCTTTTATTGTGTGAGCATCTTTTAACCATTCAAGGATTGGAACTAATCAATATATAGTTTTAGTTTCCAGTTCATATATATTTATGTGCCAAAAACCGATTTCTGACGAACGGGTGTGAACTTACTCACAGAAGGGCAGTCGGAGCACTCAATACCCCGTCTACGTTTTTAAGGGGTATATATATACACATTGTGACCGTAATAAAGTAGAGCCATTGGCTCTGTATCTCATCAGGCTTCATCATCAACTATGATGTAGAGTGGGACCAATGTGGTTCCCCCTTTGTAGGGCCACAGGTTCACATATCCTGAAATTAAGTATAAAGGTGATGTGATTTCAGATACTGGTAATCAATTCAGAATTTGATAATTGCTTAAGTATTTAATTGATAATTAAAAGTATAGAACAACACTCTCCATAGCAGCCCAGATTAACAACGTCTGCAAAATATCTTACTTGAGCATACGAGTGATTGGACACATTCGTCCCTTAATCAGCAAGGATGTTGCTCAATGTCTAGCCAGATGCCTGATACTTAGTAGACTAAGTAGACTACTGTAACAGTCTTTATGTTTGGCTCCCGGAAGCCCTGCTCGACAAACTGCAGAAGTTGCAGAATACACCAACAAGAATCGTGACTCTCACCTCTACAAGATCACATATCACCCCGACCCTCAAAAGTCTTCACTGGCTTCCCATCAAAGCGCGAATTCAATTCAAAATTCTATGTCTAGCATACAAAGCTTTACATGGACAATCACTTGAATACATATCAGAGCTGATATCAGAATATATCCCAGCACGAGAACTAAGTTCTATACATCGGAACCTACTGACAGTGTCACAATACAAATTAAAGTGCTGTGGTCAGAGATCTTTTGAACATTATGCGCCTCATGTGTCGAACTCTCTTTCCCTTGATCTGAAACTATCTGCAACATATGAATCATTCAAATCCAGCCTTAAAACTTATCTCTTTGTTCAGTTCTACGACTCAAAAGACATTACCATATCAACTCTGTACATATACATTTTGATGTTGCGCATTAAGCATGCTGCTTGCGTGGAAATGTGCACCGTATAAATATGCACTGTTATCATTATTACAATTTATAATCCTCACTTGTTAAAGATTCTGTACACAAGTTTCAGTTTTCTAGGCCTTATGTTTCTCGAAAAGGAGATGAAAATGCACAAATTGAGGGATGGACACCATGCCATGCCAGATGAGCTAAGAAGTAAATAACCGCATAAAACGGTTCAAATGTCAACACTAACAGGGAGAATGAAAATGTTGAACAGCACTTGGAGACAATGTGTGAAACGGATAAACTTTGAATATAAAACGAATTGAGTCTTCAATTGGAAACAAGAGGATTTCTGAGGAACATACTTATTAATTACGCAATCTTCACATGCTCATCCAACAAGATTATGAACAAATAACACCAAACATGATTGTTCCTGACTCCTAAGCGGTGACAACTAACGGGAAACGAGACAGTTTTATATGTTTATTCATAACCTGACATATTTTAGCCAAGAAATCATATCCTTGGTTGCAATTGTCGACGGTCTCTTCAGCAACAAACGTCCCGTTGATCATAGAGTCACATAATAGAGACGTCAACAGGGCCGGGGAATTATCTCACAGAAGGAAACCACTGTTGTTTTCTCACGTTCACTGTTAAGGAAAGCTGAAATCAATAAAGTACTTCAACGTTATCCAAAGTTTTTTATTTATTTGATTTTAGCGCTATATACGTAATTTTATGTATGTATGTATGTACAATTGCTGTCCACAAGAATATTATTGTTTCATGTGGGTTGTTTCCTTATCATTTAACACATACATATTTATTATCGGGTTAGTCTTGACTTATTGTGCTGAGGAAATGAGATGAATATTTAAAACTGTTTGTGTATATTTCACATGCTATGCACTTTTTATCCAGTTACACTGATGCCAAACTGAACTTGATTGAATTTCAGGCATAATTATCTGCTTATAAATTTACGTGTTTTTCTACATGTCATTTATTTTAAATGTATACACAAAAAGCACCTGTAAGTTGTTGAGCGAAAGTTTTAGGCTGTGCCTTGGTCTTTATGTTTACTAGAAATCCTCCGTCGGCTCTGCATGATTGTAAAGCCTGCTCGAACACAATCCTCCTTGGGAAACGTTTGATACACTTTTCCTTTATGGAATCATAGTTGTAGTTCCTTGCACAGCAGTTTGTAACTGTCATAATAATGCAAAAAGTTTGAGATAATCGATAAATATACTTTAGTACTTACAAACAAGACATTTAAGACTGTAGATTTATTCTGTATGTATGTACAGGTATTCAAAGACGAGTACAGATTACTCAGAGGTTTAATAGTGAAGAGCATCAATGCATTCGACCCTATATAGGGAGGAGGGAGGGGGGGGTGACTCTCTTTATCGTTATGGTATTGTTTTACTAGAATGTGTTCGGTGTTCTCGATGCAATGTGCTGTAGAAAACAAGATGATTTGAAAACCTACTGGGCGAACTAATTTAACGTGGGTGTTGAGTAACAGTAACAGTGTTCTCACACAAATATAGTCATTTTGTATAACAATCAATACTATTTTCTGAGTCGGTTATGTATTTAAGTTCATAGAAAATAATTTTCTCTTAGTTTTGAATAAAATGAATTTCATGCTTTTGATTTGAAAAAAGATCCTCATAACTAGGCTTCAGAAATATATTAGAATAGTCATAAGAGTTGCTTCTGATTGTTTCAAAACGTGCTAATGTTGCAGAAGCAGCTTTTTCATTCGTCTTTCTTTTGTAATTTCTGATATGTTAACTTCAAGAATAAAGGCATTTTCTCCAAACAGAAGCAGATCAAGTCATGAAATGTTGATACAGCCTCTGTTCTATTACGCCGACTTTGTGGGATAGAATGGGAGATGCCTGATTGAAGGCAAGTTAGTTGTGCAATCATTTTGGCTACACTATCATGACAAAACACTGTAATATAATTTCACACTTTGAAGTTTACACGTATTCCCGAACGTTGATTGGTTTAGGGCATGGTCATGTGATCTTAGTTTCATCGATTTATTTCCCATGAACTCACAAAAGAATTGTTAATACTTTTGTGAACGTTTTCAAGTCGTGTGAACATTCACAGGAACTACTTTAATAACTTTACTTTATTTGTACCCATTGGAACTAAAATGATAATAATCATATCTATATTTACCCAGGAATATATTTTGATGTGATAAACATTCATCCTATCTTTTTCTTTAATCATTTGATAAACAAAAATCTGATCGAACAGAAAGAGATGCATTTAAAATTGCATGATAATTTTTACATTACGATCAATTAGGGTACTGTACGGCGTAACAAATACAACCTAACACTCACGATGTATACACAAGAGATGGAAATGTGTCAATAGATCAGTTATTAGAATCAAAATATCACTTTACCACTTTTGTTTACATATTTTTTAGGTAGATACCCCTGCAAAGTGCGGCAAGCACGACATGACGTTATGCAGATGGCAGATAACTCTGATCTCCTGTCCTTTCGCAAAGGGATTTTATCATAGTGTGCGCTTCATTAAGCAATCTTAGCGCAACGTGTTCTCCTGTACAGAATATTTACTCATTCTGATAACATTCAGTTTGCTTCAAAATTGGGATTATTTCTTGTCGCATGTCACAGTGTTAGTCGTTAACAGGATTCAAATCACTTCGCCGTTCCATTCCATATTTGGTGCGAGGTTGTTTGAATGTAACTTTGACATCATTCATTTTCCAGTGCAAACACACAAACTTAAATGAACCACCTTCCCATGCGAAAAGCGTTGTCATTTGATAAAGAAATTCAAATGCATCGGGTTGCAAATTTTTTCCGCCAGGGGAAACTGCCGGAATACGCGGATTTCAGCGTAATAGATCAGAGGCTTTAACAATATTTCATGACTTGATCTGCCTCTGTGGGGAGAGAATGGAATAAAGGAAACGCCATCAATATTTCATGACTTGATCTGCCTCTGTGGGGAGAGAATGGAATAAAGGAAACGCCATCAATATTTCATGGCTTGATCTGCCTCTGTGGGGAGAGAATGGAATAAAGGAAACACCATCAATATTTCATGACTTGATCTGCCTCTGTGGGAAGAGAATGGAATAAAGGAAACGTAATAAACAATAACTGCTGTCAGAGAAAAGCGACTTTAGATTGAGTTGTACAAAATACTCAGGATTTTGAAACTGAAGTAAGAAAATATGAAATGCATCAATAAGAAATGTTATTACAACGACAGATTAACTTGTTGACCCATAATGCTCAAGACCGGCAGAGAAGAAGCAATGTTCCCTATGGCTTCTCCTCCTGTCTGACTTTAGAAGGTGAACAGAAATAACATTTATAACAATACTTAGTTCAGTTTGAAGATAAACGTACCATCATTTAAATATCTAACTTTTTGCATAGTGGCGTTTCCTTTGGATGTACAAAAGCCCAAAATCAAATGCACCTACCTTCAGGTACACATATCCTATGGTGTAACAGACAAATATCTTTTGTCGAGCACTTCAGCGCCTCACACTCTGTTTTCTGGGAATAAATATATAGAATGGTTTATAACATTGCAACACAATTCTCGCATTCAAGATAGATAATAGATTAATAATTATTTACCTTTTCCTTTGAGGACACATACTGGCCGGTATCAAATCTGTTGTTATCCTTTGATTTATCGCAAAATGATTTTTTAAGTTTCAAACGAATATACAGTTGTATCAGTTCTTTTCCTATAGCTTCATGGTTGGATAGCTAACAGTTTAGAGAACTACCCATGGCTAAAACTTCATTGTAATAATTTTTATTGCACGATTAAGGTCACAGTAGTTTGAAGATGTGAAGTCAGGTCGTGTGTAGCAGAGTTTGCGGATATCACATTAGCACAATACTGCCGACAATCTAATTCGTGGAGAAATCACCTTCGCTGATGTTATAAAATATCACTACCTTGTTTAGATATATAACCTGCAGAGTCGGTTAAGTATCCTCTTTAAATGAATTTAAATGTTATCGTTTTTTTGAAAAGCGTTCGTACTTCATTATACACTGACGTCCAAAAAAAAGGCCTCAATCTTTCAAATATGATTTGTTTGGTAGATATATTTTTTTTCGAGGAACTTTTGTGATGGAACTGTTCTCCCGAACGCAGCCATTGTAAGTGCACCAAAAGTTCTTGCCAGAAACGCCATATTCTCGTAAAAAGCAAAGAAACGCAGCAATTCCAATGCACATGCTCTCACATTTTTACATGCTTTTAAACAATATAAAAGCGGTTCAGATGGAATCTAGCGGTCATATGAAATCAGAAAATTACAGTGGAAATGCCAAGATTAAATGCGGAAGAACGAAGGAGAGCGATAGGAATGATGGAGATGGGGGCAACTCAAGACCATGTTGCAAGAACGTTTGGCTGCGCAAGATCTACAATCGTCAGACTTTTGAGACGCTACAGGCAGACTGGCAGGACCCAGGACAGACCCAGGGCAGGGAGACCGCGAGTGACTACCCCCGGGGACTACTGCTATTTAAGGACGCTTCACCTCAGAAATAGATTCCTTACCATCACAGAATCTGCAACAACAGCGCTTGGTAGGCAAGTCAGCAGACAGACAGTAGGTCGAAGGTTACGACAACATGGTATCTTCACCCGTCGGCCGCACAGGGGGATAGCGTTGACGTGACGTCATCGCATAAGCAGACTGAGATGGGCAAGACGTGTTAGAGTCTGGCAGAACCGAAATTGGCGCCGTGTGTTGTTTTCGGACGAGAGCAGGTTTCAATTATTCAAGTGTGATGGTCGAGTGCGGGTACAATGCCGGGCAGGTGAGCGGTACAACAGAAACTGCATCCAAGAATACGTATCCCACGGAGGTGGCGGTGTGATGGTTTGGGGTGGCATTCGGGACGATACAAAGACACATCTGGTTGAAATTAATGGCAATTTGAATGGTCAAGGATATATAGACCAAGTACTGAGACCGGAAGTGCTGCCACATGTAAATCGACACCAGGGTATTGTCTTCCAACATGACAACGCTCGCCCCCATACAGCAAGACCAGTTCAGAACTTTCTTCAGCAGAATAACGTTGTTGTGTTGCCATGGCCAGCGATGTCCCCGGACCTGAATCCAATCGAGCATCTATGGGACCACCTCGACAGACAGCTTCGCAAGAGACAGGTCCTTCCCCGGAATCGTGTGCAACTCGTACAAGCATTGCAGGAGGAATGGAACAGAATTCCGCCTCACGTGATCAGGCGTCTGACTTTCTCTATGCGACGACGTGTTCAAGCTTGCTTGGCTGCTGGAGGAGCTCACACCCGTTATTAAAGTTATTAAAGAACTTTATTTAAGAATATTTGCATCAATATTTGCAGAAAAGTATTTTGATGTGTGATCGAATACCGGACAATGTACCCCACTTGTCTTGACGTCTCAATTTCTTTTGTAATAAATGATGTATGTAAGTGATTTTTTTTACAACATGATGCGTAATTGAATAATCTCTGAATAAACATTTTCATTTTTCAATCTGCAACATGTATGTCTTGTGTTATTTGCATGAATACCATTGAGGCCTTTTTTTTGGACGTCAGTATATTAAGAAGATACATTACGTGATGGACATAAGTGCATGTATGCCTACGTAGAATATCATTTTACGTGTTCATCCTGCTACATTAGCACATATCTCTACAGGCAGAATACAGTAGAAGGATATCAGGGGGTAGGTTGAAGCAAACGAGGAGACAAATACGCTGATGTAGCAGGATGTCACGTGTTTGGAGAGGACAGTCTCTTGGCTTACTTAATTTGTAGATTTTACATGAAATCTTTATCGAACTTCTGTTCTTATTCGCCGAGCTTGTGGGGTAGACATGCCTGATTGGTGGAAATCAAAGTTAGTTGTGCAATCAGTGACGCTGTTTGAAAGTCATCATTTCGGCTAATAAACCATAACATAGGCACTGGATATGAACCATCCTTTCTATGCGAGAAGCGTTGTCATTTGCTAAACAAAATGTTTTCCTCCAGAATTTGTGTTTGCTCAAACCCAAGAAGGAAGTCTAATAAGAACAGAGGCTCGATCAACATTTCATGAATTGATCTGCCTCTGTGGACAGAAAATTATTGAGAAAAATACATCCATTAGAGGAAGGCAACTTCTACTTCCTACAATATGCATGCACATGAGTTGTCAAGGGTTCTCATGATTTCATACATCATAGGATCATACTTAACTCTTCTGAATGTCTTAATACACTTTGGGTCCTTTAATTAAAAAAATTCTGTTTGGTAACTGAATCTAAAAATCTTGAAATGTAGAAATGAATTGATCAACATTATTAATGGTCTTACAAATTTTTGGTAATGAATTATTACTTCAAGACGCCAGAAAACAAGTCAAAATGTTCAACTCTCCTTTTTGTCTAACAACGATTTCTTTAAATATTATTTCTTAAAATAGATACCTTTGATGAGTTAGCTTCTATAGATGTAATTTTACTCGTAAATTGGATGATGACGTTTGCTTTGCTCGTGACTTTATCTATTCCAACAAAGTCCCTCTCGAATTCGATCATCAAAAGTTTACCCTGAACCAGACACACTAAACGCTACTTTCTAGTCGGTGAACAACTAAAAGACAAAGTGATTGGTTGTCTGTTTACGGCAACTCCATTCAACAAATAAATGATGCGAGTACATGTTGTTTACCATTTTCCAGAGGCCAGTGAGGAGAATACTGCCGTGTCCAGACTGAAGACAGCGAGCCGACATCAACCTGCAGGAGAGTCGGGAGTCTTCAAACTCCACAGCCCGGCAGCTTCTTCTCTGTGAACACTTCCTCTCACACTGACGGGGTCCTAGCGGTGTGTAGGACGTGTAGAGGACACCTGCAGGTGCGTCCCTGGTGGACAGGCTCATCGAGGAGCTGCTTTTGTTGAAACATATTCTCATTGAATGTGTACTCATAGTGTAACAACTTAAAATAAGTACTGTTTCAATTAATACATTCAAGGAAGGCTGGATCATGGACATACTGTCAAACAGAATATTGCCAATGCTGTATCAAATAGTACACACTAAATATTGTCAAAACTTACAAAAGGAAGAAAGGTCACAAGTTCGTATCAGTTCATTTTTTTTGCATTGTATTTTACCATTTGTGCAGTGATCTTTAGCTAAGCACTTATTCACAATACTATTTTACTCATATAGGATGTTATGTTATACGGAAAGTTAACATTTTACTAGTAATTTTATCTTTCAGGGAACACACATACCTATTTTTTTTACAATATCCATGTCATATCATCCAGTCATGACTATACTCAATAACTCCTGACATTTATAGTCGATAAATTCGTTTTACTGAATTTTCTTGAAATGTGTTATGAGGAATGCGTGATACTTTATTAATAAACTACGTTTTATGTATATCCTGAATAGGTACAAATGAGGGAAAATTACTATATTGATGACAAAGTCTTTATTCATGATCTACCAACAACAGATTCATCTTCTTAGTTTTTGCCATGACAATCCTTATTTTCAGAATATTTTTGATAATTCTTAAAAAGAAGCAAGAAGCTTATAAGTTGATCTTCCCTTAACCATGCCGTTATGGTTCCCTATTGTACTTGCCAGTATAAAGTAAGCAAGAATAATCAATTTGTCTTGTTCATTTTAGTGTTTGTTAAGTTCATAAAAAGGCGGTTGTTCATCGACTATTATCAAATTATTATTAAATGAAACTTTTTATAGTTCTTCAATCATCGAAAAGCCTTGAGAAGTGACGGATAACCGTCAAAGATATTCAAAATACACGAATTTACATAACGATTGGTTGATTATGACATCTATAAAGCCCTATATGCATACTATTTACTTCTCTGTCCTCAAGGATTACATGTACAAATATATATACATTATTATGTTAGTTCATTCACAAGCAATATATGTCCAAGAGAAGATATAATAAATAAAAGATATACATACATACATAAAACATTTGTAAAGCGCTAAAACCAGTATACTGCTCTGAAGTGCTATAAAGAGCACATGAAAATGCAGGAAAATCAATCAAAGGCATTGGAAAAAACGATGAGTTTTCAGTCAAGATTTGAAATTAGAAAGTTCATGAAGGTCTCTGAGGTTTTGGGGAAGTTGGTTCCACAGTATCGGGCCGGCAACTTGAAAGGCGCGGTCACCAAAAGTGAGAGTTCTGAATGGTGGTACATACAGGAGGTTATTCTGCTGGGTTGATAGGTTTGCATTAGGTCTTGGAGATATTCTGGAGCTTGATGGTTGAGGCATTTGAACACTAGAAGGAGAAATTTAAACTGTATTCTCAATCTGATAGGAAGTCAGTGTAGTTACTGTAAAGACTACACGAGCTGCGCAGTTCTGGACCCTCTGCAGGGATTGGATGCAGTGGGATGGCCAACCATACAAGAGGGCGTTGCAATAGTCCATACGTGATAGCACATATGCATGTACTAGGGTCATAGCAACATCTTCAGTGGTGTATTTCCTGATGAAGCTGATATTGCGTATATGGAAATAGGGTCTCTTGCAGACCATCTTGATGTGTGATTCAAGGGACATTGTGGTATCAAACAATACTCCAAGATTCTTGACTTGGTTGCTGGGTACAATGACATGTCCGTCAATATGGAAGTCGGGAAGTAAAAGTGACCTTGAAACTCGGCTTGGTGTGATGACAAGTAGCTCTGTCTTATCTCCATTCAGCTTGAGATAGTGGGAGGTCATCCATTCCTTGATACAGTCAATGCATGACTCAAGGGCTGTGAAGGTGTTGGAAATTGACGATTTATTTCGTGGACGGAAGGAGGGATACAGTTGTGTGTCGTCTGCAAAGAGGTGGAAAACGAGGTTGAACCTTTTTATGACGTCACCAAGAGGTGGTCCAATATGGGTCCTAAAACTGATCCTTGCGGAACTCCGTACTTGAGTATACATGGCCCTGAGCAATGTTCCTCAATCACAACAAACTGCTTTCTGTCTGATAGGTATGACTACATCCATATTTCAGCGCCACTCCTTCAATCCTGATCCTGTGTTGAAGAGTGTTAAGCAGCATTGGATGATCCACAGTATCAAATGCTACTGAGAGATCAAGTATAGCGGCTCCATCGTTGTCGACGGCTTAGAGGATATCGTTGTGTACCTTGACAAGGGCTGTTTCAGTGCTATGGGCAACACGATATGCTGATTGCAGTGGTTCGAATTTGTGATGTGTGGACATGTGGTCCCTCAGGCGGCTAGCGACCACACGTTCAAGTAGTTTAGACAAAAAAAGTCAAGTTAGATACTGGGTGATAGTTCTTTAACAATCCAATATCAAGTGTTGACTTTTCCAGTAGAGCAATGCTTCTCTAAATGAACAAGGCACGTGTCCTTCACGAAGCGAAGCATTTATAATGCTTGTAGCTAGTGGCACTGTCACTTCGGAACAAGACTTGAACAACCATGTGGGTATTATATCAAGACTGCAAGACTTGTTAGGACTTCCTTTTATGAGTTTCAGTACTTCTGTCTCATATTTTTTTTTCCATCATTACAAGTCATTTATACAGTTCATTTCATAACAACAGTAGATCAAAGAAACATTGAATATGAATTACAGGTTAATAAACAGTGTGAACACAAGCAGTACATATTTACACAATCACGTTAGGGGTTAGGGTTAGGGTTAGGTGAGGGTTTGGTTAGGGTTAGGGTTTAGGTTTAGGGTTAGGGTTAGGGTTAGGGTTAGGGTTTAGGGTTTAGGGTTAGGGTTAGGGTTAGGGTTAGGGTTAGGGTTACGTTTAGGGTTAGGGTTAGGGTTAGGGTTTAGGGTTAGGGTTAGGGTTAGGGTTAGAGTTAGGGTTAGGGTTAGGGTTAGGGTTTAGCGTAAGGGTTAGGGTTAGGGTTTAGGGTTTAGGTTTAGGTTTAGGGTTAGGGTTAGGGTTAGGGTTAGGGTATGAGCTGATATACGAAGATGATCACAGTGATCATAAGCAGGGAAGTAACTCTTGTTCATGTTGAAATGAAGCGCTCATAAAATGTTTTTTTAAAGATCCTTAATTCAAATAGATGTCTGTTTGTATTCAAACGGCATTGCATATGGGCATTATCTAACTCCAAAGAATATTATATTGCATTTTACAGAAGGGAAATAATAATAATGTGAAATGTTTTACAAATATATTTATATAAAATGAAGCACATTTAATATTGATGTAGGTCAACTGAAATTGATAATAGGTTGACCTTAACGTTTGAATTTGAATTCATCCATTCTTAATAAGCGCTATATCTGGTTTTAGGATTAGAGTTACTTCCTTTTGCAATTGTGGAAAAAATGTACTAACGTATTTATATACAAAATCTCACTCGTCTAATATGTCCGATTATGTTGGTTTCTGCATTTATCCTCGATCCGTTAGTAAGTCAGTCAGGCTTGGTTCAAATGCCATCTTGAAAGCTGCTAGTTGTATGTTTATGCTAGGAGCGCTCTGATTGGATAGTTGTCAGGATTGCTGACCAATCACCGATCTCCTTACTTTGCCAACCGCGCAAATTTGAATTTTAGCGATATTCTATCAGTTATTCGTTGAACCTCTTCCAAATATCAAAATTTTAAAATTCCCCACTCTCTAAGGCTCCAAAATTCGAATGAGCGGTAATAGGACTGTTAGCTCTTCTTTGTAGTGACCTATGTTTTCTACAGTTTCAGTTTGAGGAAGAATTGGTACAATTGAGTTTCTCACTGATACCTACAATGTACATACTCCGTACACCTCCACAAGCAAAGTTTAGTTTTTGACCAAATTGCTTAAAATTGACCCGAAACGTCAAAAATATCAAATTTGCTTAAAGCATGGTTAGGACGCATGTACATGCTCCGTACACCTCCACAGGCAAAGTTTAGCTGATTTTCAACCCAAAAACGAAGGAAACCATTTTTGTAAAATTTTGACCAAATTGCTTAAAATTGACCCGAAACGTCAAAAATATCAAATTTGCTTAAAACATGGTTAGGACACATCTACATGCTCCGTACACCTCCACAAGCAAAGTTTAGCTGATTTTCAACCCAAAAACGAAAGAAACCATTTTTGTAAAATTTTGACCAAATTGCTTAAAATTGACCCGAAACGTCAAAAATATCAAATTTGCTTAAAACCTGGTTAGGACACATCTACATGCTCCGTACACCTCCACAGGCAAAGTTTAGCTGATTTTCAACCCAAAAACGAAGGAAACCATTTTTGTAAAATTTTGACCAAATTGCTTAAAATTGACCCGAAACGTCAAAAATATCAAATTTGCTTAAAACATGGTTAGGACACATCTACATGCTCCGTACACCTCCACAAGCAAAGTTTAGCTGATTTTCAACCCAAAAACGAAAGAAACAATTTTTGTAAAATTTTGACCAAATTGCTTAAAATTGACCCGAAACGTCAAAAATATCAAATTTGCTTAAAACATGGTTAGGACGCATCTACATGCTCCGTACACCTCCACAGGCAAAGTTTAGCTGATTTTCAACCCAAAAACGAAGGAAACCATTTTTGTAAAATTTTGACCAAATTGCTTAAAATTGACCCGAAACGTCAAAAATATCAAATTTGCTTAAAACATGGTTAGGACACATCTACATGCTCCGTACACCTCCACAAGCAAAGTTTAGCTGATTTTCAACCAAAAAACGAAGAAAATCATTTTTGTAAAATTTTGACGTAATTGCTTAACCCTTACGATGCGGCTATATATTTTTGCTCAACTAGCCCCCGTGGCGACATTGTTTTGTCCGGTGCCAGCCACCGTTATATCCTGATTGCACCGCCCACTGAATATGTTTATGTAGCGAGTCCCGGGTCTTTTACAACAATTGGTGTATCTATTTCGCGGATCCCGGATTTTTATTTAGAGCCTTGTAAAATGTTTATTTATGCACACAGAATAATTCTTTTTACATGGACTTCTAGATACACTGTGCCTCTTTATAAATATATAAAAAAACATTACGATGCGCCTCATATTTTTTTTCCCACAGTCATCAAAAGAAAGTCTTTAATTCCGCTTGCCGCTTCTTTATTTTTGTGCGCGCATAGACATATGATACATGGAAAAAAAGACAATTCTTTTCTCTACAAGTTGATATAAAAATTATAAAAATATCTCTAATGGTTCGTGAGATATGAGTGCCGCAAGGTGCGCGAGTTAACACAAGTTCAATTAGCGAACGCCGGAGCGCAAGTAGAGCGCGCACCGCTTCTTCATTGCGCGCATAGACATATGATACATGGAAAAAAAGACAATTCTTTTCTCAACAAGTTGATATAAAAATTATAAAAATATCTCTAATGGTTCGTGAGATATGAGTGCCGCAAGGTGCGCGAGTTAACACAAGTTCAATTAGCGAACGCCGGAGCGCAAGTAGAGCGCGCACCGCTTCTTCATTGCGCGCATAGACATATGATACATGGAAAAAAAGACAATTCTTTTCTCTACAAGTTGATATAAAAATTATAAAAATATCTCTAATGGTTCGTGAGATATGAGTGCCGCAAGGTGCGGGAGTTAAATACAAGTTCAATTAGCGAACGCCGGCGCGCAAGTAGCGCGGGTGGACAATGTCATTTATTCCGTGCATCGCTGCCTCTTCTTTATCATTGTGCGCGCATAGACAAATGATACATTGAAATGAAGACAATTTACTCCTTTACAAAATGGAGAAAAAAATTTGAAATTATCTCAAACGTTCCGTGAGATATGAATGCCGCAAGGTGGGTAACCCCAATCATTTTTGAGAAAAGGTTTGATATTTCCGACAGATAGCTTGCAGTTTCTTTAGTTTTTCGTGCGCATTTACAAATGACACATTGGACTGAAGCTCGTTCTTCGCTCTTTACAATGATGTAAATGATTTGATCCCCACCCCCTTCCAAAATTGTATATAGTGCCAAAGAAGGGGTGGGGGTTCATGATGCGGCTTCAGTTGAACTTCCACGGACAGCTCACATTGACTTTCTCTGTCTCTGTTACGAAATAAAAAAAGAAAAATTTATTTTTATAAATGCTTGTACAATATAATCAACAAATATATAAGTATAACAATAATCACCTTCAAAGGTGCGAATAACAGCTTTATAGAACCTAACAAGGTCTAGAGTTCAGTCCACACTTCTACTTCTTTTTTCTTTCTTCAATTATCTTCATCCCCATCTTCCTCTTCCCTCTCTATCATACTGATATAGGCTTTACAGAAATCTTGTGATGTGTGGTATAGGCGGAAACATGGTTCTACACACAAAGCAACATTGCAGTCTAGACACTCGAAACAAGATTCTCTTCCTACTCTTTTCTTCTTTCTTGCTGGCTGGTTGGCAGCTGCCGCTCCACGCCGCAAGAGTTCACGTCTGGCTTTAGAACATACAACACAGGTGCGTGACAAATTCTTCTTTCTTCCTACAGGCTCGATCTTTGAAGGAAAGTGACGGCCATGCAGGCGTACAATACTGTCGTCGGTCGTACATCGCCGACCCAGGGGACGTCTGCCGAGAGATGCAACCTTCTCTCTGTCGGCAAAGGTTATGATGTGTTGAACTATTTCTTTCCTAAATTCTCTGTTTGTCTTCAGTGTTTTATCTTTGGAGAGTTCTTTGTACAGAACGTAGGCATTCAAAAGAGCAACGTTGAGGATATGAAACCACACACGCTTCCACCACTTTAGAGTTTTCATCTTGAACGGTGTGTACGACAACATCTGACCGGCCCGGTCGACGCCACCCATGTACTTGTTGTATTCATGAACGATCCGAGGTTTTGTAATTGGTTCTCCAGTCACCCTGTTCTTCCTTCCCGACTCGACATCTTCCGTGTCCTCAACAGTGGACATAAGCAAGACTGACTTTCTGTCCTCATACCTGACGATCAGAAGTTCTTTGTTGTGTTGCTGCAACATAGAACCTTTCTCTCGTTTCTTCGTTTTTCTCTTCAGTTTGACTGGGATTCCGCTCCTATTTCCTCGCAACGTCCCCGTCGCACCGAAACCACACTTCCACAGATTGATGTACAATGTCACAGATGAATAGAAATTGTCCATGTAAACATGATATCCCTTTCGAGAGTAATCTTTGACCAAATCCATGACCAAATCATACGTTTTCCCTCCAATAGAAACTTCGTTGGTTCTTCCAGTGTAGAGTTTGAATTTACAGACGTATCCATTGTGCGAGTCACACAACATGTAAGCCTTGATGCCATACTTCTTAGGTTTGTCAGGGTTGTAAACCTTGAAGCTGAGGTTGCCTTTCCAAGGCACCAATCCCTCATCAACTGAGATATGTTGATGCGGTATATAAACTCTTGAGAACCGATGTATGATGCGGTTATACAATATTCCAAGTTTATTGAGTGGGGAAAACTGTGGTGTGTTTCGTCCTGGCATTGTACTGTTATCAGATAAGTGAAGAAACGTGAGCAACAACCAAAACCTGTCTCTAGGCATACACTTTGGGAAGAAAGGCGTCGAGGTAACATCACTAGTCGACCAATACTCTGAAAAGTTCCTCTGTACAACTAAGGACATGGCGATAGTCATCGCTACGAATACTTTCATTTCCTCAGCATTCGTATCCTTCCACTGGCACATTCTTGACTTGGGCGGGAGGACCTCGTCGTCGCATTCTTGGTGAAAGTATCTATTGGTTTCCGTTGCCATTAATCCGTAATCATCTTCTTGTAAGAACATTTCGAAATAGTCAATAGGTTTTGGTTGCTCAGGCAATTCTTTGAACTGTCCCAGCCCAGTCTGTCCCGTAAAAGGCAGATCAACACGTCCACGTGGCCTCGGCCCGTCCTTCCAGTTTGCCGCAAAATCACCCTCCCCTGTATCAGAGGTGTCACTGTCTTGATCATCCAAGTCAACGAACTCGTCAGTGGAAGAACCAGCAGAAGCTGCCCCCGCCGTAGCAGCTAGTATACGTCTTGCAATGTTCCTTATGTCTGGATCACTGTCCATGTCCGATACCAATCCATCACTATCACTATTCACATCACTATCATCAGTAGTTTCCATATCAGAAGTTTCATCAGCATGGACTTCGGAAGAGAACTCGTCGTCTGAAGCATACGGCCCCCCATAGTTCCGAGTCCTCGGTCTCCTTCCTCTAAATCTTGGCATCTTCTATATCATCTGTAATAGATTGAAACAGATTTAGACATGTGCAAGTAAGAACAACTCAGGAGCATTTTACAGAGAAAACCAGTGTGAGCCTCATGGACATTCATTTGCCGTCATTCCAAAGTATTTGAAACAATCACACCATCGGCGCCGACGGCACCAAAGGCAATGGTAAAATTCACATATTTGGACGTTTCATGACTGTCCCGGCTAACCCCGGTTCTTTTATTCATACGACTCCCCCAAAGTCGAAAACCTGGGCTTTCTTCTGACTTCCTAGGCGACGAGTTGGCGAGTCGCGAACGAAACAACCATCTACGTCAGGGAAGCTCTGATTGTCAGTTGTGGATTACAAAAGTTTTGCAACTTTTGATAGGTTCCACGGACCTAACCGCCGCAGCGTCACGGCGAAACCCGAACAAAATTGCCGATGTCAAAAAAAGGACATCAACACATTTTGCGGGGCTTCTTGCATCTTTATTTCTCTTTGCGCATATACATATGATATACCAAAATGATGGCACTTTTATTCTCTTTCCAACGATATATCGTGTGTTAGCGCGCGCCGCTTGGTTAGTGAAATATCAAGCGCGAAAGTACATACTTTTGCGGCCTTTATAGTATAATTATTTGCATGGGCGGACATACAAATGATATGCCAAAATGAAGGCAATTTCATCCTCTTTCCAACGATATCTCATGTGTTAGAGCGCGCCTCTTGGTTAGTGAAATATCAAGCGCGAAAGCAATCTCTCGGACTTTGTGTTCTGAAATCCGAGGCACTGGGCAACGTTGCCCATGAAATTGGTTGTTCTCGAATGGAAGGACCTCGCCCGACATATAAGGAAAATGTTTCAGACCTCGGAATAACACCGAAAATAGTTTTTGAATTTCACTAAACATGATATTGATTTTGAAAGTTTGGGTGCTAAGGGTCAATTTTTCCCATGGTTCGCGGCGAGGCCCGCACTAGAAATAGTGAAAATTCTCGAATGATTGTTCCGAGCACCCTCGATTTTTCATGGGAAAAATTCCCACAAACGTTCCGTCCCTCTCGGGAGAAAATTCTCGGTCTCCAAAAAGTTGAATAAGTCAAAAACCGATTGCTTCGCGTCAACAACATTTATACCGCAGATAGAGCCCCGACTTTTCCACCTCTCCAATTAGTCACTTTTCACAAATAAATTTTTTTTATTTTGTTATTGACGAAAACGGTTTTATGTAAATATTTCAATAATTAGTAACTTCTCCTTTCTTCCAGGGACGTGAAAGGGTAGACATTGACACTCAAAGTTTGGACATGTGCAGTTTCAGCAAATGGCATCACAAACAAAAATGTTCACGCAGTTCTAAAAAACCCGAGTGCAGCCGAAATTTAGTGGGAAATTTTTCTCACAAAAACGACTATATATAGTCGGAAAAAGCGTCTCGATCTTGACAATATTTCTGTTTCCGAGTTATAACTTTTTAGGCAGAACTGGAAGCAAACTTTCGCTTCGACAGTTTTTAGCTTGGGGGGCTAAGGGTAAATTTGTACCATGTCTCGTGGCGAGGCCCGCACTAAAAATATTGAAAATCCTCCAAAGAAAACTCCGAGTACGCTCGATTTTTCATGGGAAAAAAGTCCATACCTCACGGCGAAGCTCGGAAGTGGTCAAAATCTCCGGCCTTCGTCATAACCCGAGAGTGAAAGTGGCCCAAAAAAAGCCCATACCGCCGGGTGGTCTCGGAAAAGTAGAACAAAAGCACGATCGTGCTCAAAACCCGATAGTGTGAATGTGGTCATGGGACAACTTTCCCATTACGAGACCCGGGACAAAATTTCCGATGGCCGGAAGTGGTCAGAACACTCGGACGTCCCTTTCGTCATGGGAAAACGTTCCCATTACCTCATGCCGAGACCCGGAAAAAAATTTCGATGCCCGGAAGTGGTTCGGAACCTCTGACGTCATCGCAACCCGATCATGTAAGTTTGGTAATGGGACAAGTTTCCCATTACGTCATGACTTAAAACCGGAAAAAATGTTTTATGTCAAAAAGACCTACAAACATTTTGCGGGGCTTCTTGCATCTTTATTTCTCTTTGCGCATATACATATTATATACCAAAATGATGGCACTTTTATTCTCTTTCCATCGATATATCTTGCTTTATAGCGCGCCACTTGGTTAGTAAAATATCAAGCGCAAAAGCTTTTTTTTTGCGGCCTTCATAGTACAATTATTTGCAACTGCGCATATACAAATTATACACCAAATTGAAGACAATTTTATTCTCTTTCCATCGATATATATGTGGTAGAGCGCGCCACTTGGTTAGTGAAATATCGAGCGCGAAAGAACACATTTTGTTTGCTTTTGCGGCTTTTTGCGGCCTTTATAGTGCAATTATTTGCAACTGCGCATATACAAATTATACACCAAATTGAAGACAATTTTATTCTCTTTCCATCGATATATCATGTGGTAGAGCGCGCCACTTGGTTAGTGAAATATCGAGCGTGAAAGAACACATTTTGTCTGCTTTTGCGGCCTTTTGCGGCCTTTTGTGGCCTTTATAGTGCAATTATTTGAAACTGCGCATATGCAAATTATACACCAAATTGAAGACAATTTTATTCTCTTTCCATCGATATATATTGTGGTAGAGCGCGCCACTTGGTTAGTGAAATATCGAGCGCGAAAGAACACATTTTGGCTGTTTTTGCGGCCTTTTACGGCCTTTATAGTACAATTATTTGCAACTGCGCATATACAAATTATACACCAAATTGAAGACAATTTTATTCTCTTTCCATCGATATATCATGTGGTAGAGCGCGCCACTTGGTTAGTGAAATATCATGCACGAAAGTCGAAAACTTTTAAATATTTTTTAGTACAATTATTTGAGACTGCGTATATACAAATTATACACCAAATTGAAGACAATTTTATTCTCTTTCCATCGATATATCATGTGGTAGAGCGCGCCACTTGGTTAGTGAAATATCAAGCGCGAAAGAACACATTTTGTCTGCTTTTTGTCAACAATTCAACAGAGAAAATACATGTTTTCACGGAGCTCGCTGTCTGCGCCAGTTAAACCAATTTTCATAAAACAACGGCGTATAGCGAGGCGCGGAAAATAATTACGAGCAATCCGGGAGCCGCCAAAACTGCTTGCAGTAAATTTTTGCCTTCTCGTGAAAGTTAGAGTCCGGACTCCGGATTTCGCCTAGAGGGCTTGCGCGCCAGTTTATATTTGGCACGGAAATATAACGCTCCCCGCATCGTAAGGGTTAAAATTGACCCGAAACGTCAAAAATATCAAATTTGCTTAAAACATGGTTAGGACGCATCTACATGCTCCGTACACCTCCACAAGCAAAGTTTAGCTGATTTTCAACCCAAAGACGAAAGAAACCATTTTTGTAAAATTTTGACCAAATTGCTTAAAATTTTCCCAAAACGTCAAAAATATCAAATTTGCTTAAAACATGGTTAGGACGCATCTACATGCATCGTACACCTCCACAAGCAAAGTTTAGCTGATTTTCAACCCAAAAACGAAGGAAACCATTTTTGTAAAATTTTGACCAAATTGCTTAAAATTGACCCGAAACGTCAAAAATATCAAATTTGCTTAAAACATGGTTAGGACGCATCTACATGCATCGGACACCTCCACAAGCAAAGTTTAGCTGATTTTCAACCCAAAAACCGAAGGAAACCATTTCCGTAAAATTTTTACCAAATTGCTTAAAATTGACCCGAAACATCAAAAATATCAAATTTGCTTAAAACATGGTTAGGACGCATCTACATGCTCCGTACACCTCCACAAGAAAAGTTTAGCTGATTTTCAACCCAAAAACGAAGGAAACCATTTTTGTAAAATTTTGACCAAATTGCTTAAAATTGACCCGAAACGTCAAAAATATCAAATTTGCTTTAAACATGGTTAGGACGCATCTACATGCATCGTACACCTCCACAAGCAAAGTTTAGCTGATTTTCAACCCAAAAACGAAGGAAACCATTTTTGTAAAATTTTGACCAAATTGCTTAAAATTGACCCGAAACGTCAAAAATATCAAATTTGCTTAAAACATGGTTAGGACGCATCTACATGCTCCGTACACCTCCACAGGCAAAGTTTTGCTGATTTTCAACCCAAAAACGAAGGAAACCAATTTTGTAAAATTTTGACCAAATTGCTTAAAATTGACCCGAAACGTCAAAAATATCAAATTTGCTTAAAACATGGTTAGGACGCATCTACATGCTCCGTACACCTCCACAAGCAAAGTTTAGCTGATTTTCAACCCAAAAACGAAGGAAACCAATTTTGTAAAATTTTGACCAAATTGCTTAAAATTGACCCGAAACGTCAAAAATATCAAATTTGCTTAAAACATGGTTAGGAGGCATCTACATGCTCCGTACACCTCCACAAGCAAAGTTTAGCTGATTTTCAACCCAAAAACGAAGGAAACCATTTCCGTAAAATTTTGACCAAATTGCTTAAAATTGACCCGAAACGTCAAAAATATCAAATTTGCTTAAAACATGGTTAGAACGCATGTACATGCTCCGTACACCTCCACAAGCAAAGTTTAGCTGATTTTCAACCCAAAAACGAAGAAAACCATTTTTGTAAAATTTTGACGTAATTGCTTAAAATAGACCCGAAACGTCAAAGATATCAAATTTGCTTAAAACATGGTTAGGACGCATCTACATGCTCCGTACACCTCCACAAGCAAAGTTTAGCTGATTTTCAACCCAAAAACGAAGGAAACCATTTTTGTAAAATTTTGACAAAATTGCTTAAAATTGACACGAAACATCAAAAATATCAAATTTGCTTAAAACATGGTTAGGAGGCATCTACATACTCCGTACACCTCCACAAGCAAAGTTTAGCTGATTTTCAACCCAAAAACGAAAGAAAGCATTTTTGTAAAATTTTGACCAAATTGCTAAAAATTGACCCGAAACGTCAAAAATATCAAATTTGCTTAAAACATGGTTAGGACGCATCTACATGCATCGTACACCTCCACAAGCAAAGTTTAGCTGATTTTCAACCAAAAAACGAAGAAAATAATTTTTGTAAAATTTTGACGTAATTGCTTAAAATAGACCCGAAACGTCAAAGATATCAAATTTGCTTAAAACATGGTTAGGACGCATCTATATGCATCGGACACCTCCACAAGCAAAGTTTAGCTGATTTTCAACCCAAAAACAAAGGAAACCATTTCCGTAAAATTTTGACCAAATTGCTTAAAATTGACCCGAAACGTCAAAAATATCAAATTTGCTTAAAACATGGTTAGAACGCATGTACATGCTCCGTACACCTCCACAAGAAAAGTTTAGCTGATTTTCAACCCAAAAACGAAGGAAACCATTTTTGTAAAATTTTGACCAAATTGCTTAAAATTGACCCGAAACGTCAAAAATATCAAATTTGCTTAAAACATGGTTAGGAAGCATCTACATGCTCCGTACACCTCCACACGCAAAGTTTAGCTGATTTTCAACCCAAAAACGAAAGAAACCAATTTTGTAAAATTTTGACCAAATTGCTTAAAATTGTCCCAAAACGTCAAAAATATCAAATTTGCTTAAAACATGGTTAGGACGCATCTACATGCTCCGCACACCTCCACAAGCAAAGTTTAGCTGATTTTCAACCCAAAAACGAAGAAAACCATTTTTGTAAAATTTTGACCAAATTGCTTAAAATTGACGCGAAACGTCAAAGATATCAAATTTGCTTAAAACATGGTTAGGACGCATCTACATGCATCGTACACCTCCACAAGCAAAGTTTAGCTGATTTTCAACCCAAAAACGAAGGAAACCATTTCCGTAAAATTTTGACCAAATTGCTTAAAATAGACCCGAAACGTCAAAGATATCAAATTTGCTTAAAACATGGTTAGGACGCATCTACATGCTCCGTACACCTCCACAAGCAAAGTTTAGCTGATTTTCAACCCAAAAACGAAGTGAACCATTTCCGTAAAATTTTGACCAAATTGCTTAAAATTGACCCGAAACGTCAAAGATATCAAATTTGCTTAAAACATGGTTAGGACGCATCTACATGCTCCGTAGACCTACACAGGCAAAGTTTTGCTGATTTTCAACCCAAAAACGAAGGAAACCATTTTTGTAAAATTTTGACCAAATTGCTTAAAATTGACCCGAAACGTCAAAAATATCAAATTTGCTTAAAACCTGGTTAGGACACATCTACATGCTCCGTACACCTCCACAGGCAAAGTTTAGCTGATTTTCAACCCAAAAACGAAGGAAACCATTTTTGTAAAATTTTGACCAAATTGCTTAAAATTGACCCGAAACGTCAAAGATATCAAATTTGCTTAAAACATGGTTAGGACGCATCTACATGCATCGGACACCTCCACAAGCAAAGTTTAGCTGATTTTCAACCCAAAAACAAAGGAAACCATTTCCGTAAAATTTTGACCAAATTGCTTAAAATTGACCCGAAACGTCAAAAATATCAAATTTGCTTAAAACATGGTTAGAACGCATGTACATGCTCCGTACACCTCCACAAGAAAAGTTTAGCTGATTTTCAACCCAAAAACGAAGGAAACCATTTTTGTAAAATTTTGACCAAATTGCTTAAAATTGACCCGAAACGTCAAAAATATCAAATTTGCTTAAAACATGGTTAGGAAGCATCTACATGCTCCGTACACCTCCACACGCAAAGTTTAGCTGATTTTCAACCCAAAAACGAAAGAAACCAATTTTGTAAAATTTTGACCAAATTGCTTAAAATTGTCCCAAAACGTCAAAAATATCAAATTTGCTTAAAACATGGTTAGGACGCATCTACATGCTCCGTACACCTCAACAAGCAAAGTTTAGCTGATTTTCAACCCAAAAACGAAAGAAACCATTTTTGTAAATTTTTGACCAAATTGCTTAAAATTGACCCGAAACGTCAAAAATATCAAATTTGCTTAAAACATGGTAAGGACGCATGTACATGCTCCGTACACCTCCACAGGCAAAGTTTAGCTGATTTTCAACCCAAAAACGAAGGAAACCATTTTTGTAAAATTTTGACCAAATTGCTTAAAATTGACCCGAAACGTCAAAAATATCAAATTTGCTTAAAACATGGTTAGGACGCATCTTCATGCTCCGTACACCTCCACAAGCAAAGTTTAGCTGATTTTCAACCCAAAAACGAAGAAAACCATTTTTGTAAAATTTTGACGTAATTGCTTAAAATAGACCCGAAACGTCAAAGATATCAAATTTGCTTAAAACATGGTTAGGACGCATCTACATGCTCCGTACACCTCCACAAGCAAAGTTTAGCTGATTTTCAACCCAAAAACGAAGGAAACCATTTTTGTAAAATTTTGACAAAATTGCTTAAAATTGACCCGAAACGTCAAAAATATCAAATTTGCTTAAAACATGGTTAGGAGGCATCTACATGCTCCGTACACCTCCACAAGCAAAGTTTAGCTGATTTTCAACCCAAAAACGAAGGAAACCATTTTTGTAAAATTTTGACCAAATTGCTTAAAATTGACACGAAACATCAAAAATATCAAATTTGCTTAAAACATGGTTAGGAGGCATCTACATGCTCCGTACACCTCCACAAGCAAAGTTTAGCTGATTTTCAACCCAAAAACGAAAGAAACGATTTTTGTAAAATTTTGACCAAATTGCTAAAAATTGACCCGAAACGTCAAAAATATCAAATTTGCTTAAAACATGGTTAGGACGCATCTACATGCATCGTACACCTCCACAAGTAAAGTTTAGCTGATTTTCAACCAAAAAACGAAGAAAATAATTTTTGTAAAATTTTGACGTAATTGCTTAAAATAGACCCGAAACGTCAAAGATATCAAATTTGCTTAAAACATGGTTAGGACGCATCTACATGCTCCGTAGACCTACACAGGCAAAGTTTTGCTGATTTTCAACCCAAAAACGAAGGAAACCATTTCCGTAAAATTTTGACCAAATTGCTTAAAATTGACCCGAAACGTCAAAAATATCAAATTTGCTTAAAACATGGTTAGAACGCATGTACATGCTCCGTACACCTCCACAGGCAAAGTTTAGCTGATTTTCAACCCAAAAACGAAGGAAACCATTTTTGTAAAATTTTGACCAAATTGCTTAAAATTGACCCGAAACGTCAAAAATATCAAATTTGCTTAAAACATGGTTAGGACACATCTACATGCTCCGTACACCTCCACAAGCAAAGTTTAGCTGATTTTCAACCCAAAAACGAAAGAAACCATTTTTGTAAAATTTTGACCAAATTGCTTAAAATTGACCCGAAACGTCAAAAATATCAAATTTGCTTAAAACATGGTTAGGACGCATCTACATGCTCCGTACACCTCCACAGGCAAAGTTTAGCTGATTTTCAACCCAAAAACGAAGGAAACCATTTTTGTAAAATTTTGACCAAATTGCTTAAAATTGACCCGAAACGTCAAAAATATCAAATTTGCTTAAAACATGGTTAGGACACATCTACATGCTCCGTACACCTCCACAAGCAAAGTTTAGCTGATTTTCAACCAAAAAACGAAGAAAATCATTTTTGTAAAATTTTGACGTAATTGCTTAACCCTTACGATGCGGCTATATATTTTTGCTCAACTAGCCCCCGTGGCGACATTGTTTTGTCCGGTGCCAGCCACCGTTATATCCTGATTGCACCGCCCACTGAATATGTTTATGTAGCGAGTCCCGGGTCTTTTACAACAATTGGTGTATCTATTTCGCGGATCCCGGATTTTTATTTAGAGCCTTGTAAAATGTTTATTTATGCACACAGAATAATTCTTTTTACATGGACTTCTAGATACACTGTGCCTCTTTATAAATATATAAAAAAACATTACGATGCGCCTCATATTTTTTTTCCCACATCATCAAAAGAAAGTCTTTAATTCCGCTTGCCGCTTCTTTATTTTTGTGCGCGCATAGACATATGATACATGGAAAAAAAGACAATTCTTTTCTCTACAAGTTGATATAAAAATTATAAAAATATCTCTAATGGTTCGTGAGATATGAGTGCCGCAAGATGCGCGAGTTAAATACAAGTTCAATTTGCGAACGCCGGCGCGCAAGTAGCGCGTGTGAACGATCACTTATCTTTCGCTTGCCGCTTCTTTATTCCTGTCCGCGCATAGACATATGATACATGGAAAAAAAGACAATTCTTTTCTCTACAAGTTGATATAAAAATTATAAAAATATCTCTAATGGTTCGTGAGATATGAGTGCCGCAAGGTGCGGGAGTTAACACAAGTTCAATTAGCGAACGCCGGAGCGCAAGTAGCGCGTGTGAACGATCACTTATCTTTCGCTTGCCGCTTCTTTATTTTTGTGCGCGCATAGACATATGATACATGGAAAAAAAGACAATTCTTTTCTCTACAAGTTGATATAAAAATTATAAAAATATCTCTAATGGTTCGTGAGATATGAGTGCCGCAAGGTGCGGGAGTTAAATACAAGTTCAATTAGCGAACGCCGGCGCGCAAGTAGCGCGGGTGGACGATGTCATTTATTCCGTGCATCGCTGCCGCTTCTTTATCATTGTGCGCGCATAGACAAATGATACATTGAAATGAAGACAATTTACTCCTTTACAAAATGGAGAAAAAAATTTGAAATTATCTCAAACGTTCCGTGAGATATGAATGCCGCAAGGTGGGTAACCCCAATCATTTTTGAGAAAAGGTTTGATATTTCCGACAGATAGCTTGCAGTTTCTTTAGTTTTTCGTGCGCATTTACAAATGACACATTGGACTGAAGCTCGTTCTTCGCTCTTTACAATGATGTAAATGATTTGATCCCCACCCCCTTCCAAAATTGTATATAGTGCCAAAGAAGGGGTGGGGGTTCATGATGCGGCTTCAGTTGAACTTCCACGGACAGCTCACATTGACTTTCTCTGTCTCTTTTACGAAATAAAAAAAGAAAAATTTATTTTTATAAATGCTTGTACAATATAATCAACAAATATATAAGTATAACAATAATCACCTTCAAAGGTGCGAATAACAGCTTTATAGAACCTAACAAGGTCTAGAGTTCAGTCCACACTTCTACTTCTTTTTTCTTTCTTCAATTATCTTCATCCCCATCTTCGTCTTCCCTCTCTATCATACTGATATAGGCTTTACAGAAATCTTGTGATGTGTGGTATAGGCGGAAACATGGTTCTACACACAAAGCAACATTGCAGTCTAGACACTCGAAACAAGATTCTCTTCCTACTCTTTTCTTCTTTCTTGCTGGCTGGTTGGCAGCTGCCGCTCCACGCCGCAAGAGTTCACGTCTGGCTTTAGAACATACAACACAGGTGCGTGACAAATTCTTCTTTCTTCCTACAGGCTCGATCTTTGAAGGAAAGTGACGGCCATGCAGGCGTACAATACTGTCGTCGGTCGTACATCGCCGACCCCGGGGACGTCTGCCGAGAGATGCAACCTTATCTCTGTCGGCAAAGGTTATGATGTGTTGAACTATTTCTTTCCTAAATTCTCTGTTTGTCTTCAGTGTTTTATCTTTGGAGAGTTCTTTGTACAGAACGTAGGCATTCAAAAGAGCAACGTTGAGGATATGAAACCACACACGCTTCCACCACTTTAGAGTTTTCATCTTGAACGGTGTGTACGACAACATCTGACCGGCCCGGTCGACGCCACCCATGTACTTGTTGTATTCATGAACGATCCGAGGTTTTGTAATTGGTTCTCCAGTCACCCTGTTCTTCCTTCCCGACTCGACATCTTCCGTGTCCTCAACAGTGGACATAAGCAAGACTGACTTTCTGTCCTCATACCTGACGATCAGAAGTTCTTTGTTGTGTTGCTGCAACATAGAACCTTTCTCTGGTTTCTTCGTTTTTCTCTTCAGTTTTACTGGGATTCCGCTCCTATTTCCTCGCAACGTCCCCGTCGCACCGAAACCACACTTCCACAGATTGATGTACAATGTCACAGATGAATAGAAATTGTCCATGTAAACATGATATCCCTTGCGAGAGTAATCTTTGACCAAATCCATGACCAAATCATACGTTTTCCCTCCAATAGAAACTTCGTTGGTTCTTCCAGTGTAGAGTTTGAATTTACAGACGTATCCATTGTGCGAGTCACACAACATGTAAGCCTTGATGCCATACTTCTTAGGTTTGTCAGGGTTGTAAACCTTGAAGCTGAGGTTGCCTTTCCAAGGCACCAATCCCTCATCAACTGAGATATGTTGATGCGGTATATAAACTCTTGAGAACCGATGTATGATGCGGTTATACAATATTCCAAGTTTATTGAGTGGGGAAAACTGTGGTGTGTTTCGTCCTGGCATTGTACTGTTATCAGATAAGTGAAGAAACGTGAGCAACAACCAAAACCTGTCTCTAGGCATACACTTTGGGAAGAAAGGCGTCGAGGTAACATCACTAGTCGACCAATACTCTGAAAAGTTCCTCTGTACAACTAAGGACATGGCGATAGTCATCGCTACGAATACTTACATTTCCTCAGCATTCGTATCCTTCCACTGGCGCATTCTTGACTTGGGCGGGAGGACCTCGTCGTCGCATTCTTGGTGAAAGTATCTATTGGTTTCCGTTGCCATTAATCCGTAATCATCTTCTTGTAAGAACATTTCGAAATAGTCAATAGGTTTTGGTTGCTCAGGCAATTCTTTGAACTGTCCCAGCCCAGTCTGTCCCGTAAAAGGCAGATCAACACGTCCACGTGGCCTCGGCCCGTCCTTCCAGTTTGCCGCAAAATCCCCCTCCCCTGTATCAGAGGTGTCACTGTCTTGATCATCCAAGTCAACGAACTCGTCAGTGGAAGAACCAGCAGAAGCTGCGCTCGCCGTAGCAGCTAGTATACGTCTTGCAATGTTCCTTATGTCTGGATCACTGTCCATGTCCGATACCAATCCATCACTATCACTATTCACATCACTATCATCAGTAGTTTCCATATCAGAAGTTTCATCAGCATGGACTTCGGAAGAGAACTCGTCGTCTGAAGCATACGGCCCCCCATAGTTCCGAGTCCTCGGTCTCCTTCCTCTAAATCTTGGCATCTTCTATATCATCTGTAATAGATTGAAACAGATTTAGACATGTGCAAGTAAGAACAACTCAGGAGCATTTTACAGAGAAAATCAGTGTGAGCCTCATGGACATTCATTTGCCGTCATTCCAAAGTATTTGAAACAATCACACCATCGGCGCCGACGGCACCAAAGGCAATGGTAAAATTCACATATTTGGACGTTTCATGACTGTCCCGGCTAACCCCGGTTCTTTTATTCATACGACTCCCCCAAAGTCGAAAACCTGGGCTTTCTTCTGACTTCCTAGGCGACGAGTTGGCGAGTCGCGAACGAAACAACCATCTACGTCAGGGAAGCTCTGATTGTCAGTTGTGGATTACAAAAGTTTTGCAACTTTTGATAGGTTCCACGGACCTAACCGCCGCAGCGTCGCGGCGAAACCCGAACAAAATTGCCGATGTCAAAAAAAGGACATCAACACATTTTGCGGGGCTTCTTGCATCTTTATTTCTCTTTGCGCATATACATATGATATACCAAAATGATGGCACTTTTATTCTCTTTCCAACGATATATCGTGTGTTAGAGCGCGCCGCTTGGTTAGTGAAATATCAAGTGCGAAAGTACATACTTTTGCGGCCTTTATAGTATAATTATTTGCATGGGCGGACATACAAATGATATGCCAAAATGAAGGCAATTTCATCCTCTTTCCAACGATATCTCATGTGTTAGAGCGCGCCGCTTGGTTAGTGAAATATCAAGCGCGAAAGCAATCTCTCGGACTTTGTGTTCTGAAATCCGAGGCACTGGGCAACGTTGCCCATGAAATTGGTTGTTCTCGAATGGAAGGACCTCGCCCGACATATAAGGAAAATGTTTCAGACCTCGGAATAACACCGAAAATAGTTTTTGAATTTCACTAAACATGATATTGATTTTGAAAGTTTGGGTGCTAAGGGTCAATTTTTCCCATGGTTTGCGGCGAGGCCCGCACTAGAAATAGTGAAAATTCTCGAATGAATGTTCCGAGCACCCTCGATTTTTCATGGGAAAAATTCCCACAAACGTTCCGTCCCTCTCGGGAGAAAATTCTCGGTCTCCGAAAAAGTTGAATAAGTCAAAAACCGATTGCTTCGCGTCAACAACATTTATACCGCAGATAGAGCCCCGACTTTTCCACCTCTCCAATTAGTCACTTTTCACAAATAATTTTTTTTTATTTTGTTATTGACGAAAACGGTTTTATGTAAATATTTCAATAATTAGTAACTTCTCCTTTCTTCCAGGGACGTGAAAGGGTAGACATTGACACTCAAAGTTTGGACATGTGCAGTTTCAGCAAATGGCATCACAAACAAAAATGTTCACGCAGTTCTAAAAAACCCGAGTGCAGCCGAAATTTAGTGGGAAAATTTTTCTCACAAAAACGACTATAGTCGGAAAAAGCGTCTCGATCTTGACAATATTTCTGTTTCCGAGTTATAACTTTTTAGGCCGAACTGGAAGCAAACTTTCGCTTCGACAGTTTTTAGCTTGGGGGAATAAGGGTAAATTTGTACCATGTCTCGTGGCGAGGCCCGCACTAAAAATATTGAAAATCCTCGAAAGAAAACTCCGAGTACGCTCGATTTTTCATGGGAAAAAAGTCCATACCTCACGGCGAAGCTCGGAAGTGGTCAAAATCTCCGGCCTTCGTCATAACCCGAGAGTGAAAGTGGCCCAAAAAAAGCCCATACCGCCGGGTGGTCTCGGAAAAGTAGAACAAAAGCACGATCGTGCTCAAAACCCGATAGTGTGAATGTGGTCATGGGACAACTTTCCCATTACATCATGGCGAGACCCGGGACAAAATTTCCGATGGCCGGAAGTGGTCAGAACACTCTGACGTCCCTTTCGTCATGGGAAAACGTTCCCATTACCTCATGCCGAGACCCGGAAAAAAATTTCGATGCCCGGAAGTGGTTCGGAACCTCTGACGTCATCGCAACCCGATCATGTAAGTTTGGTAATGGGACAAGTTTCCCATTACGTCATGACTTAAAACCGGAAAAAATGTTTTATGTCAAAAAGACCTACACACATTTTGCGGGGCTTCTTGCATCTTTATTTCTCTTTGCGCATATACATATCATATACCAAAATGATGGCACTTTTATTCTCTTTCCATCGATATATCTTGCTTTATAGCGCGCCACTTGGTTAGTAAAATATCAAGCGCAAAAGCTTTTTTTTTGCGGCCTTCATAGTACAATTATTTGCAACTGCGCATATACAAATTATACACCAAATTGAAGACAATTTTATTCTCTTTCCATCGATATATCATGTTTTATAGCGCGCCAATTTGTTATTGAAACATCATGCACGAAAGTCGAAAACATTTAAATATTTTTAGTACAATTATTTGCAACTGCGCATATACAAATTATACACCAAATTGAAGACAATTTTATTCTCTTTCCATCGATATATCATGTGGTAGAGCGCGCCACTTGGTTAGTGAAATATCGAGCTCGAAAGAACACATTTTGTTTGCTTTTGCGGCTTTTTGCGGCCTTTATAGTGCAATTATTTGCAACTGCGCATATACAAATTATACACCAAATTGAAGACAATTTTATTCTCTTTCCATCGATATATCATGTGGTAGAGCGCGCCACTTGGTTAGTGAAATATCGAGCGTGAAAGAACACATTTTGTCTGCTTTTGCGGCCTTTTGCGGCCTTTTGTGGCCTTTATAGTGCAATTATTTGAAACTGCGCATATGCAAATTATACACCAAATTGAAGACAATTTTATTCTCTTTCCATCGATATATCATGTGGTAGAGCGCGCCACTTGGTTAGTGAAATATCATGCACGAAAGTCGAAAACTTTTAAATATTTTTTAGTACAATTATTTGAAAACTGCGTATATACAAATTATACACCAAATTGAAGACAATTTTATTCTCTTTCCATCGATATATCATGTGGTAGAGCGCGCCACTTGGTTAGTGAAATATCAAGCGCGAAAGAACACATTTTGGCTGTTTTTGCGGCCTTTTACGGCCTTTATAGTACAATTATTTGCAACTGCGCATATACAAATTATACACCAAATTGAAGACAATTTTATTCTCTTTCCATCGATATATCATGTGGTAGAGCGCGCCACTTGGTTAGTGAAATATCATGCACGAAAGTCGAAAACTTTTAAATATTTTTTAGTACAATTATCTGAAAACTGCGTATATACAAATTATACACCAAATTGAAGACAATTTTATTCTCTTTCCATCGATATATCATGTGTTAGAGCGCGCCACTTGGTTAGTGAAATATCAAGCGCGAAAGAACACATTTTGTCTGCTTTTGCGGCCTTTTACGGCCTTTATAGTACAATTATTTGCAACTGCGCATATACAAATTATACACCAAATTGAAGACAATTTTATTCTCTTTCCATCGATATATCATGTGGTAGAGCGCGCCACTTGGTTAGTGAAATATCAAGCGCGAAAGAACACATTTTGTCTGCTTTTTGTCAACAATTCAACAGAGAAAATACATGTTTTCACGGGGCTCGCTGTCTGCGCCAGTTAAACCAATTTTCATAAAACAACGGCGTTTGGCGAGGCGCGGAAAATAATTACGAGCAATCCGGGAGCCGCCAAAACTGCTTGCAGTAAATTTTTGCCTTCTCGTGAAAGTTAGAGTCTGGACTCCGGATTTCGCCTAGAGGGCTTGCGCGCCAGTTTATATTTGGCACGGAAATATACCGCTCCCCGCATCGTAAGGGTTAAAATTGACCCGAAACGTCAAAAATATCAAATTTGCTTAAAACATGGTTAGGAGGCATCTACATGCTCCGTACACCTCCACAAGCAAAGTTTAGCTGATTTTCAACCCAAAAACGAAAAAAAACATTTTTGTAAAATTTTGACCAAATTGCTAAAAATTGACCCGAAACGTCAAAAATATCAAATTTGCTTAAAACATGGTTAGGACGCATCTACATGCATCGTACACCTCCACAAGCAAAGTTTAGCTGATTTTCAACCCAAAAACGAAGAAAACCATTTTTGTAAAATTTTGACGTAATTGCTTAAAATAGACCCGAAACGTCAAAGATATCAAATTTGCTTAAAACATGGTTAGGAGGCATCTACATGCTCCGTACACCTCCACAAGCAAAGTTTAGCTGATTTTCAACCCAAAAACGAAGGAAACCATTTTTGTAAAATTTTGACAAAATTGCTTAAAATTGACCCGAAACATCAAAAATATCAAATTTGCTTAAAACATGGTTAGGAGGCATCTACATGCTCCGTACACCTCCACAAGCAAAGTTTAGCTGATTTTCAACCCAAAAACGAAAGAAAGCATTTTTGTAAAATTTTGACCAAATTGCTAAAAATTGACCCGAAACGTCAAAAATATCAAATTTGCTTAAAACATGGTTAGGACGCATCTACATGCATCGTACACCTCCACAAGCAAAGTTTAGCTGATTTTCAACCAAAAAACGAAGAAAATCATTTTTGTAAAATTTTGACGTAATTGCTTAAAATAGACCCGAAACGTCAAAGATATCAAATTTGCTTAAAACATGGTTAGGACGCATCTACATGCATCGGACACCTCCACAAGCAAAGTTTAGCTGATTTTCAACCCAAAAACGAAGGAAACCATTTCCGTAAAATTTTGACCAAATTGCTTAAAATTGACCTGAAACGTCAAAAATATCAAATTTGCTTAAAACATGGTTAGGACGCATCTACATGCTCCGTACACCTCCACAAGCAAAGTTTAGCTGATTTTCTACCCAAAAACGAAGGAAACCATTTCCGTAAAATTTTGACCAAATTGCTTAAAATTGACCCGAAACGTCAAAAATATCAAATTTGCTTAAAACATCGTTAGAACGCATGTACATGCTCCGTACACCTCCACAAGAAAACTTTAGCTGATTTTCAACCCAAAAACGAAGGAAACCATTTTTGTAAAATTTTGACCAAATTGCTTAAAATTGACCCGAAACGTCAAAAATATCAAATTTGCTTTAAACATGGTTAGGAAGCATCTACATGCTCCGTACACCTCCACAAGAAAACTTTAGCTGATTTTCAACCCAAAAACGAAGGAAACCATTTTTGTAAAATTTTGACCAAATTGCTTAAAATTGACCCGAAACGTCAAAAATATCAAATTTGCTTAAAACATGGTTAGGAAGCATCTACATGCTCCGTACACCTCCACACGCAAAGTTTAGCTGATTTTCAACCCAAAAACGAAATAAACCAATTTTGTAAAATTTTGACCAAATTGCTTAAAATTGTCCCAAAACGTCAAAAATATCAAATTTGCTTACAACATGGTTAGGACGCATCTACATGCTCCGTACACCTCCACAGGCAAAGTTTTGCTGATTTTCAACCCAAAAACGAAGGAAACCAATTTTGTAAAATTTTGACCAAATTGCTTAAAATTGACCCGAAACGTCAAAAATATCAAATTTGCTTAAAACATGGTTAGGACGCATCTACATGCTCCGTACACCTCCACAAGCAAAGTTTAGCTGATTTTCAACCCAAAAACGAAATAAACCAATTTTGTAAAATTTTGACCAAATTGCTTAAAATTGTCCCAAAACGTCAAAAATATCAAATTTGCTTACAACATGGTTAGGACGCATCTACATGCTCCGTACACCTCCACAGGCAAAGTTTTGCTGATTTTCAACCCAAAAACGAAGGAAACCAATTTTGTAAAATTTTGACCAAATTGCTTCAAATTGACCCAAAACGTCAAAAATATCAAATTTGCTTAAAACATGGTTAGGAAGCATCTACATGCTCCGTACACCTCCACACGCAAAGTTTAGCTGATTTTCAACCCAAAAACGAAATAAACCAATTTTGTAAAATTTTGACCAAATTGCTTAAAATTGTCCCAAAACGTCAAAAATATCAAATTTGCTTACAACATGGTTAGGACGCATCTACATGCTCCGTACACCTCCACAGGCAAAGTTTTGCTGATTTTCAACCCAAAAACGAAGGAAACCAATTTTGTAAAATTTTGACCAAATTGCTTCAAATTGACCCAAAACGTCAAAAATATCAAATTTGCTTAAAACATGGTTAGGACGCATCTACATGCTCCGTACAACTCCACAAGCAAAGTTTAGCTGATTTTCAACCCAAAAACGAAAGAAACCCATTTTTAAAAAAATTTTGACCAAATTGCTGAAAATTGACCCGAAACGTCAAAAATATCAAATTTGCTTAAAACATGGTTAGGACGCATCTACATGCTCCGTACATCTCCACAAGCAAAGTTTAGCTGATTTTCAACCCAAAAACGAAAGAAACCATTTTTGTAAAATTTTGACCAAATTGCTTAAAATTGACCTGAAACGTCAAAAATATCAAATTTGCTTAAAACATGGTTAGGACGCATCTACATGCTCCGTACACCTCCACAAGCAAAGTTTAGCTGATTTTCTACCCAAAAACGAAGGAAACCATTTCCGTAAAATTTTGACCAAATTGCTTAAAATTGACCCGAAACGTCAAAAATATCAAATTTGCTAAAAACATCGTTAGAACGCATGTACATAATCCGTACACCTCCACAAGAAAACTTTAGCTGATTTTCAACCCAAAAACGAAGGAAACCATTTTTGTAAAATTTTGACCAAATTGCTTAAAATTGACCCGAAACGTCAAAAATATCAAATTTGCTTTAAACATGGTTAGGAAGCATCTACATGCTCCGTACACCTCCACACGCAAAGTTTAGCTGATTTCAACCCAAAAACGAAAGAAACCAATTTTGTAAAATTTTGACCAAATTGCTTAAAATTGTCCCAAAACGTCAAAAATATCAAATTTGCTTAAAACATGGTTAGGACGCATCTACATGCTCCGTACACCTCCACAGGCAAAGTTTTGCTGATTTTCAACCCAAAAACGAAGGAAACCATTTTTGTAAAATTTTGACAAAATTGCTTAAAATTTACCCGAAACGTCAAAAATATCAAATTTGCTTAAACATGGTTAGGACGCATCTACATGCTCCGTACACCTCCACAAGCAAAGTTTAGCTGATTTTCAAACCAAAAACGAAAGAAACCATTTTTGTAAAATTTTGACAAATTGCTTAAAATTGACCCGAAACGTCAAAAATATCAAATTTGCTTAAAACATGGTTAGGACGCATCTACATGCTCCGTACACCTCCACAAGCAAAGTTTAGCTGATTTTCAACCCAAAAACGAAAGAAACCATTTTTGTAAAATTTTGACCAAATTGCTTAAAATTGACCCGAAACGTCAAAAATATCAAATTTGCTTAAAACATGGTTAGGACGCATCTACATGCTCCTTACACCTCCACAGGCAAAGTTTAGCTGATTTTCAACCCAAAAACGAAGGAAACCATTTCCGTAAAATTTTGACCAAATTGCTTAAAATTGACCCGAAACGTCAAAAATATCAAATTTGCTTAAAACATGGTTAGAACGCATGTACATGCTCCGTACACCTCCACAAGAAAACTTTAGCTGATTTTCAACCCAAAAACGAAGGAAACCATTTTTGTAAAATTTTGACCAAATTGCTTAAAATTGACCCGAAACGTCAAAAATATCAAATTTGCTTAAAACATGGTTAGGAAGCATCTACATGCTCCGTACATCTCCACAAGCAAAGTTTAGCTGATTTTCAACCCAAAAACGAAGGAAACCATTTTTGTAAAATGTTGGCCAAATTGCTTCAAATTGACCCAAAACGTCAAAAATATCAAATTTGCTTAAAACATGGTTAGGACGCATCTACATGCTCCGTACACCTCCACAAGCAAAGTTTAGCTGATTTTCAACCCAAAAACGAAATAAACCAATTTTGTAAAATTTTGACCAAATTGCTTAAAATTGTCCCAAA